>OX421240.1:10189391-11620855 GCA_949125135.1 Alcis repandata | reverse complement strand
AGCTGGATGCCGCGCTTGGCAAAGCTTCGCTTAGATCAGTCGGTAGCACTAAATGTATTGCTTCACACGTACTATTTTGTTTCTACTTCATTTCAGCCTATGCTTACAAGTAACAAGAATTCTATTCTATCATTGATTTTAAAAATACCTTCATTTTCTTAACTTCCTGTTTTGTGTGCATGATGCTCATTTCCGTTAGATCTTTACAGAAACTTTCACTGCTTTCATTACTCGTACAGACAAATTCATCTTACCTGCATCACTGTTTCAATTAAATCCATCTTTCAGATCGTCTACAGGGCACTGTTTATCACTTTTTTCGAATCTATCACTTGTTTTACACTTTCCACGTCCAGTATTATTCACAGCGTCGCCTATATTGTGAGTCCTGGAGGAAATGCCCCCGTGTATTTTTGTCGCGGCTCCTTCGCGCCGCATGGGTTAAATTTAAATATTTTTGATGCACTACACTGGCTTGTGAGTATTTCCGTATAAGTCGTTAATTCTGTGAATGCTCCGAGAGTTTGGAATGGTTGCGGAGAATGAAAAAGAAGAGTTACTTTTGGGAATATTCGAATCGAAACTTTAAAAATTATTAAAAGTAAATTTATTTAAATGGAATAAGATTTACTGGCTAGTTTGAACAACCAACCATTGAAGCTTTAAATATTTCTAAGTAATTAAAATCAAATAGTCCTTTTGGTTTGTTCCTGTCACTTAATTCAACTTTATCCCGCGTTTAAATCAAATACTTGCGCCAACGTTTCTTTGCAGTTAAAAACTTATTGCACAGCGAAGCTTTCATTTCAATACGTACTTAAAGTTTCGTAACGTGAGGTAAATCTAGCTATAAATCTTTACAGCATCTTTGTAACGATAATGCCACTTTCTAAGCTAAGCATTATGCAATTGCATTTAGGATGCGTAACCAAACAGCAGTCTCGTCCCACATCTTTATTTGCATTAGAGTTTCACAAATAGCATATAGGTTTGCATAATCTTCATATTATTTATTGAAAGAATCGTCAGACTATTTGTTTACAAACTCGTGATCGTCCACTTCGATTATAAGACTGTCCATGAACTGATGAAAAATGAAAGCAACGTAGAATACGAAGATGATTTCTCTAGAGTCATATCATCAGATGTTATTATCGTAGATTGTTTGGGAACTTACTCACGTTTGATTAAGCCGGATACTTCGATTATAGTCGCAAGTTCCGACTATATTCGGTAGTCCTTTTCAAGGAGTGCCCGCGTAGACTTTTTTGCATTACCAAATGATCACTTCACGTTTCCTTTCAAAAGAGAACATAGTCACGTTTATTAGCTAGCATAGTAATATAGTGATCCATGAGTAATCTCAAACATTCCTAGGCTGGCTCGATGCATACCTACAGCTCGACCTGGCTGACGTCATCGGCGCTGTAGATCATCAAATATGCTACACATGATATTAATTTTAGCAACATAGAAATTAATCTACCGTGGTTCCTGCTAAGCATTATGTTGACAAGATTGGCAGATTATGGTAAGTCTTTTAAAACAATGGAGTAGTTTGGGTTAGTACTAATTTTAATGGCTCTAGTTTTTCATGTCAGTTTAAATGGCGGGGAAGTAGGATTATTGAGATCATCAGATTAATGATCAAAGACAGTAATCATTCTATTTCAGTTTTACTTTGAACTTTCATTTGCGCTTTTTCTCTCTCTTACACACACACTATTGCAGATAATTATGTATAAATAGACAAAAAAGGTAAAAAATTAATAAAAAGATGTTCAAAGATATTGCGGTTGACCCCATGACTGGTATCCATAATTATAGTCTTGACCGACATTCATAATTTGATAAAATTCAAGTGATCGACAACACGGCTAGGGTTGCAAGTGTTAAAATACCGGCGGCGGTTACCGCTTGCCATCAGGCGGACCATCTGTCTCCTTGCTCTTTCTATAGAAACAAGGTGCATCAACATCGCTGTGATTAACCTCAACCACGTAAGAGAGTATGAAATAAGTCAGATACACGTCGTATCGCACATCTGTGACAAAACTTCAAATAATAAACTTTGACACCGACTGAGACAACAGTGTGTGAAAAAAGTTTTGCTAAAGTATCTTCTACGGAACTAACAATCGTAGACTTACGGGTTACGTCGGACGCATGTACAAATAATATTGGATACATTGTCAGCTTATCTAATCTTTGCTAGTTTCGGAGAGAAGTTAATCCCGTGGACACATGTATTGGTATTATCTCATCGTTTTCCGATCGATCGTCGTACGTATTTGAGCGTTGACGCGTGACGTACATGGCTTCGTGCTTCAGTCTAATATCAAAACATAGTTAATCGAGATATCCTTGCTGATAGTTTATATGTGGGATTATTTGCTCCGCTTGCATCGATTTTTGCTTAAGACGATGATGATGCATTCCATGCCGATTTCGGCTACGGCGACCACATTTTCTGTTGGTGGTAGATTACTGATACGTCCACACATGGCTGATATACCCAATTTTAGCTGTAAATGTCCTAGAACAGTTGCTACATGTGAGGACTCCATTTACATAATTATAAGGGATGTTGGAAGGCGGTTTGTTTTTAAGGTGTTCTCTTTTTGAATCAAGATCACGCCTTCGATGACTCTCAAATGCATACACATTTGTATGCACTTGTTGTCTCCACTTTAAGCGACTGGCAGCTTGCAATTGCAATATACTTAGGCAGTTAGAATTTCACACACTTCGATTATTGCTCGAGGCACTTACGTCAGTGGCTTCAGTTTTATTGCCTTCGATTGTTCTTCAAGATTCTAAATGCTTTGTCTTAAACTTCTCAGTTTTTAACTGACTTCAAAAAAGGAGGAGGTTATCAATTCGTCTGTATGTTTTTTTTTTTATTTTTATTTTTTTATGTTTGTTACCTCATAACTTTTGACTGGGTGAATCGATTTTGATGATTCTTTTTTATTAAAAAGCTGACGCTTTCCATTTGGTCCCACTTCAATTTAGTCCAGTTCTGATAATGGTATCCATGAGAAAACCATATAAGTCTTAATTTCCATTAAGTACGTGCGCGACAAATAGATGAATAACTCAATAGTCGGTCTTTTGAAGTCGGTTTTTGTTTTTTGTTTTGTAAAAATAATGTTCTTGTATTCATTTATCTTAACTTTTTCGCACTAATATCAACTAACCTAAAAAACGACTAGTCCTTTGGGAACTTGTACTATTCGAATCATAACACTTATATTGGCCCAGCACCTCATTCAATCTTTTCGACCTTGAGTACAACTCAACTGGCCTAGAAAAATACGCCATGCGTATCACAAATCAATCTTTCCATTCATTGGTCAATCATAAACATTTATCATCTTTGTTTCATCATTCATAAATTCGAGAAATAATGAGACATATATTCGCGAATCCGGCAAGATGGTACTTCCTATAATGAAACGCACGCTGCGCTTACGCACGTCAAGGACCATATCGCATGACCTCATATTCTACAATAGAGGCACCGCACAGTAGAAAACAGTAGCTCAATTCGTGATAGAAATAGTAAATGTTTCTAAATCGAATCTATACAAATATTTGAAATTTTGATTTGACAAGGTTTATTTACAGATCACTAAGGGCACAAAAAGCGACATCGTTTTAATTTTAACGTTTATGATACCATAAACCCGCACGAAATACTTTGATCCACTTTTATGCGAACCGCCAGTGTTGTATGCTCTGCCTGAGTAGGTGTTCCCCGATAGATATTGTATGGGTGTCTCCAAGACCCGAGTGAATCAGGTTCACTAGATGAGTTAAGTGGATCTTATTCAACTTCGAAATATATCTAAAGTTAGAGACTCAACGGTAAGGCGGCGTCAAATGACGGCACACGCTATTTTAGTGCAACTGGCGTCATTCTGACGTCACGTTACTACTAGTGCTTGCAGGGTTTCTATATCTAGTACTACTAGTACTATTGAGGAAAACAATCTACTATCTGTACACACTGTCTACACAAATTAAAGTGATAGTGATTTGCCAAAATTCACTTTGGGTTGAATACAAAAAACCTCTCTTCCTCCTCTTTTTGTCTTTGTTTTTGTTGACTTGTAGAAAGCTTAGGCACTGCATTATGCGAACGCTCAGTAATGTAGTTATGTAAGTACTGACCCGGTAACCTGGCCATTGTATTCATCTGATGTGCGATTTGGGCTTTGTCATTTGGCGTGACCACTGAGAGATTTGAATATAAATGTGATGTTTTTGGGAATACAGGGCGACATAGCTGATAATGGGCAGATGGGATGTGTTGGAACATTTGTCTCTTTTTTCACCGAATGAGAAAATAAGACAACGGCTGTAGTTCCACTTTTGACTAATTCATGATAAGCTGTCGCATTGTAATTAAGAGATTTGAATTTAAATGTAAATGTGATAAATGTGATTTTCGAATTGAGGTTTTCAACATACGGCGGAAAAAGTTAAAAGGAAAAGCGAGAGAGCGAAATGTAGAAAGAAAAAGGTTTAGGGAACATAGATGTTTTCAAATGTGGCAATTGAACTGAATTGAATTGGTTCATAAAGGGTATGTGCTAAGCCGAAAAGGGTTCATAGTACTCGTCATTATGAACAACTTTTACTATGCGACCAACATTGTTCTATGAAACAGCTGATTTTTTTCGCGAATTTCGGGTTGGTTCCATATTAAAAGTTGTTCAAAATGATGAGTAGGTACTATGAACCCTTTCCAGCTTAGCATTCCCTTTAGGAATAACCCTGTATATCTATTAGCTTCAAATACTTTGAAACACAGTCGTTTTTCACGTGTCTGATCGTTTACTTTTCCTTAACAACGCAATTGATTTTGATGATATTTTTTGCTATCAGAATGCAATTTCTTCCGAGAGACATACATCATTATAAATTGATATTAAAATACCAGTGCGAAGCCAGATGGGAGAGTAGTAGTTTACAAGACGTTCGAGAACATTACAAATCATCACACAAGACGGATTAAGTAATCACTCCTGCGCTTAACGATGATAATTATCTCGAATGATCAAACCAAATATTGACTAAGCTAAAAATCGCAAATAAATTATTCTATACACAAGTGTCGGCCAATGATGGATCCGTTGTCAAGTCGGAACAATATAAATAGGAATGTCCAAGTATAGGATGACATCATACAGCAAGGACGGCTTATGTAAAACCAACGCTATGTACACGAACCATTGGAAATATTGGATATAGCTAAAACGAAGTAAATCAAGCATATTAAGGAATTTGAGGCTCAAAGAGAAAATATTGGGCAAAGATTGCTTCAAGGCAAAAGTAAATTAGGGCGAAATTGAAACCTTTGCTCGTGAATAAACAGAAAAGGAATATTGCGAAATAGGAAAACATAATCAGCCGTAATGAAGTATTGAAAAATGTAGTAAAGAAAATTATTATTGCTGTATCGACCCATGAATACAATTATATTTTATATGAGAAAGCCTAAGGGAAAATGGGCGTACAGTCGGTGGGATGTTTAACATGCTCTAGGACCAGAGGTGAAACAGTCTAGGGGTGGCCCTAAATATCATAGAAGTTAATATGGGCCAAAGTCATGACAGCCAGAGTTTTGTTTGTTAATTTTTTAGTATCTAGACGAACTTACGCAAGGAAATAATGAACATCACGAGGACGGACCAAATTATATAGCCATGTCTATACTTTTCATGACAGAAAATACAATAAAACCCGAAAATTCACGAGTAAAACAGCGGTTAGCAAATAACACTTAATAAACAGCGTTATATGCAATACAACTGTTATGAATTTAATCAAGAGAGGAATGCAACAACGCCCTACTAGCGCTAGCAATATTAACCAGCTACTACAGCTGCGAGCCTAGATCATGTTTTAGATACCAAACACGATGTAGACGATTCTAGAATAACTTATGCATTGGGTTAAATCAGGGGCCACCGTCGTAGAACATAAAGACTTGTCAAAACCTGACTGCAAACTGATAAGCTGAATAATCCAAACATACCACAGAAATTCACAGTGGGTTGGAAGACACATTAAGATTAACCGAGTGTTAGTCCTATAACAACACCCGCAAAGCCAAGGACTTCAGACATCATAAAAACTCAGACACCAGGGCAGCCAAGTTTACTTATTAGGTAAAAATTAACCATCAACAAAATTTCGTTCCCCCTTTTGGCAAACTCTACGGCTCTATGAAACTAAATCGGTCGTTCTATAATGTGGAGTATTGGATCGTGCAGCGGCGGGTAAAAGTTACGAACCATAACCGACCGATTGCAATGCAAGGCGAGCTACATGCTAATTGCTAATCGAGAGGTCCTAATTAACTTCGCAGACCGTAGCCAATGGTAAATGGAATGAAAGTTGGCTGTACATTTCGTTTGTATCTTGTCTGTTACATACCTATTTTATTTTGCTTTGTTTTTGTTAACCAGATATGAGGAATGATAGAGATCAATTGAGGAAATGTAAATACTGTGCCCACAGAAGTGGGATAAGGGTAGGAAGATGTCTTTGTATGTTATACATTATATCTAGGAACAATTCTAGCTAGAATGAATGAAGTACGTTACTATGCATGAAATTGCCAACGACATTGAACATAACAATGTCCTAAAGTTACATCTTGACGTTCAAATTACAAACACGTGTACGAACTACGTTTTAGTAGAGATTAACAATTAACAAGGGAACCATAAAAGCATTTTTTACACAAAAAATGTCAATGCAAAAAGTTTACTTCCATCATTGAGGAAACTTCAGATAAATACTTTAGGACTTAGGTATATTTGACCAACCCTAAACAGTACGTAAAACATTTTCAACTAACACTTCACAAGCGCTGACGATTTAATTAAAATTATGAATCCGCAGTGCGACATCTGGCAGGCGCGAAAGAAAAAAGGAAAAAAGTCTGCATCAAAAGCCGATCCGGAACTCCGTTCGGACGGTCACCTAACGACCACAATTAACGGCTAAACTGTACAATGACGGAAGCTGCAGATTGCGGATGTTGTAAGAACAAATATGATTTTCATTGAGATTTTTTATGCGAATAAGTCAGCGTCAGAGCGCTAACTCGCCTGTGTGTTGGTAAACGATGAAGTAAGTACTTCGACGATATAATGAGAAAGCTGTTGAACAGAAGTAACTACAGTGCATCCAGATTAATTGTACTCTATCTTTGATACTTTGTATCTCCTGCTTAAATGCGTGTGGCATTACGCATTTAAGCATTTTTTGGGTGTGCGTAGAACTTAAACACAAAAGAGAACCGATTAATAAATAAATAGGCTAAAAAAACAGAACAGTAAAAAAATACGTTTCCATATATTACTTCTAACGAAGCTAGTCAGAACATCTTGTATTAATGTGTGAGATAAATAATACAACAATTTCAATTTCAAAAACTTGAAAGTGTTTAATCTGTATTGAATTGAAACCCTGGCTTTACAAACCATAAAATTTCATAAACTGTGGTTTCATGCACACAAACAAAATACGAGTAGGTGTCCTTAGGAACGAAGCTCGCTCTATATTCGCGCTATTTCCTACAGTAATTTTCATAACAGCTAGTCCGAGTACGCCTATTACGTGTGCAGGCCGTTCGTTTCCTACGGTAATGTCGTTCGGACGAACCTTGAACCTATACTATAACTACGCTTCGACCAGGCTGCGAGTGTTCCGATCTGCAAATCGTTTTCCATTTAGTCATTCGGAATGGACGACTTTTCATTTCCAAATTCATTAGGAACAGACGCTGCTTTAGTGCATTTTTTGTAACACGTGAAAAAAAAGAATATTCTGTAATTATTATGAATTTTTCGGACTTCTTGCTTTGGTTTAAAATGTAGGGTCAGGTTTGTATTCGAAATGGCAAATCAATACCTGTAAAGCCAGATGTTTCATCTCGAAACGCCGCGAGCGGGAAGGTGGCAGCAGCGGCGCGGTAATGGGAGTGGTGATTACTGGTGATCAGATACGCATTCGCTAATATTGTTTGAATCTAGACGTCAGCAGACGTCATGGATGCGGTAGTGGAGGATCTTTCATCTCCACATATTCTATACCTGAGTTCTATACAAATAAAGAAACGGCCGCTTCTCGCCACCATCCTATTGCCCGCTCAGCTAAGGTCGAGAACGCGCACTTAAGGCGAGTCTTGACTTAGCTGACCATGTAGACAGATATAATAATCTAGTTATAACCTGTCAGTAGTAAGGCTACAAGAAAATCTCAAAAAAATTGGAATTCTGAACTCTCGGTGATAATAAATTAATGTCTTTATTTATGTTTTCACGAAATATTTGTTTTTGAAGATAGACTTTTTAGCTGATTAATGTTTGCAAATCCAAGTCGTCTCTACCGGGAAGGGAAGCGAACTGGGACCGCAGTCACCTTTCAGCATGGCCTAGCAACAACAATGGAGCTATCGGAAGTATGTTCTATCTCCAAGAGTTAGAGTCAATTTTATGACCTCCTCTATCGCATCGTAACTTTTTTAATGCACAATAGCGTTACACTTATCAGATGTGGGAAGCGTAATGGTTAAAGATAGAACGCAATTGTTTAAAAGATTACCATTCACTTTCAATATGACTTGAGGAAATGTAGGAAGATTTCAAAGTAGATGTAGACATTCTGCTGTATTCTTACAAATAGACTAAAAACAAACCAATTTCTAACTTCATCTGTAATTTTGTGGCATCACGAGTAGCAAGCTGATTCAGAACATTCACAACGCAAATTGTATATAATATGAGCCATGTGAGGACAAATCAGTAACATAACAGCAACAGTAAATGGAATTAATCATCAGCATCATAGGCAGTTAGAATTCCTATGAAGACACATTTTAAGATTTTTAATGTCATCGTTATCATAGTAGCAATTCTATAGGAATCTCTGCCCCTTCTCATCTTCAAACGTAAGACCGCAGTCAAATCCGATCCACAGCTAGTTTACTCAATTAAAATCATGTACATTATCTAGTTTTGTTTTTGCGCCGTAATTTCTAATTTTCACCGTTCGCTGTGTATTACCGTAACTATTATTTTACTCGAGCAGAGAAAGTGAAGCCGGCGGCCTGGCCCGAGCGGCAGAACGCTGATACATGACCCGTGTCGTTTTTGGAAACTTATTATTTGTAAGACAACTCTTCCAGATTGTGTTATGTTGTATCCGGTAGTGTCCGCCTTACAATTTCTTTACACTTTTTGATTTGGGTTATAATCGAAATCATATGGAAAAGCTTGACACTTTTACATATTCTTTAGTATTGAGTATACTTTTGTGATTGTACCTTGTTTTGAGCCTGGATATTTAAACGTTGATGGGCCGATTTTTTTTTCCATGTCTTATCTTCATCATCATTCATCATCATCATTTTTTGTCTGAATATATAAATAAAATAAATAAATAAATCATCCACTTTTTTTTTCATTCAAAATTACAGAGCGTTGCTCTTGGAGCAACTTCCAGGCTTGGCGGTCCTCTGCAAGTGCTTTTACCTCCCCGTACGACGTGACATCTGCCATCTCCTGATGATTCTGATCCAAGAACGTTCTCCTCGGTTCTCTCCTTTCAATCTTTCCCTCTATGATGGTTTTCATTAGTTTGTCCTGTTGTACAAGGTGGCCAAACATCGTCCACAGACTTCTTTTTCCCACTGGTGAGTAATATACCTCTCTCTTGCCATCCGCCTCGGTCCTGCGTCAATCGTGTTTAGGTTCAACCCACGTCTTTGACAATATCGTCGACCCATCTCGCTTCATTTTTTACGACGATAATAATTTCCAGCTTACAGCATACCTACTCTTTCTATTGTCAAATTTTTCAGTGCCTGACCCATTTGTTTCGTTAGGTGAAACGTAGCCGCTAGCTAAGCTGCTACGTCATCGGGACGTACGATTTGGGATCACTGAATCGGTGACACCGTGCCAAAATACGTAACGTAATGCGTTGGAATTGCACGCGCGGTTAATCACACTACGTGTATTGCGATGCGTATCATTGGGATAGAATGTGATATCTATATGAATACATACATCTGTTACAGTTTCGAGTATCATTTCCCCGACTATTTGCTTGGCAAAATTGTATCAATTCTGTCAAATTTATGAACACTGAATTTTGGCAGAAGTTTGCGACGCATTTCAATTTGAGTCAGTCTATCCTATCATTTCTGTCGAAAGTTTCGCCTAGGATCTTAGAGACAACAGTGTATATTGTGTTTTTCAATTCAACTGACCCTAAAGGTTGCGTTTACGTAATAGATCTATGGGTGTTACGCAAGATGCGGGTGCACCGAGATATTTAGGAATACGACGCACCGCTACGAAAACTCTGGGTTTCATAGTTTTTTTTTTTTTTTTTCATAAGGAATAAATCCGCATTTGACCACCAACTCGCCTGTTGGTGAGCGACGATGTGGTCGAAGATGGAGCACGCAGATTTAGAAGATACCTATTCACTCTGACCTTGAAAAGTCCAAGATTATATCTCTCAGGAAACAAGGAAGCCGGAAGCCTGTTCCATTCCCGGGCTGTACGGACGGATTAGGAACGTGGACTCGAATAGTGGCATTAGTGGCTGATATTTGGCCACGGTCGGCTCTACCATAGCCTTTTTCTAGAAGTTTCTTCCTCTTGATGCGAGCTCATGCGCACCCGTCACTAAAACTCGCCGAAAGCCTCCATCACCATGCCAAACCAAAAAACCGACAAAACAAACAAAATAAAAATATTAAAGTGTGGGTACATGTGCATTCGTCACCTGAACCCGCCGGTCGTCGTCTCTGGTTCGCTGCTCGGCTTGCCGCCGGCGCCGGTCCTCGTCCCGCTTCTCGCGCTGCGCCTGCGCCGCGGCTGCGTGCGCGCGCAGCTCGTCCAGCCGCTTGCGCTGTTCGGCCTCGCGTCGCTCGCGGGCTACCCGCCCTCGGTCTTGTTCTTGCGCCGCTGTTGAAGAGAACGAAATACGTTAAGACATGGGTTATCAACTTGATGCCTATGGCAGCTTTAAAGAAAACCTGTGAAAAGGGCTGACACTACTTATAAAATACTAGTTGCTTGAGTTTCATTTCTTGTTACAGTTGGCGCTGACGAATTCTTGGAGAAATTTATGGCTCAGCCACAAGCAGCGAGAAGTGGATTTTTATAGCTTAGAAACCATGAATGCATGTTTAAAGTCGTACTATGAAAAACTACTATGTAAAACGAATGTTCAAAAGATCGTGCAACAAATTAGCAATATCATGGTGGGTTTCAAAAATTAAAAATAAATCAGCAATCTAATATTTAGAAACGAAACTAAGTAGTTAGTTGGTTTCCATGACAATTACGGCATATTATTGTTAGCTCACAATTATAAATGGTATGAAATTAGTCTCCAAGGCTGGTTAAATTGGGCTTATAATTACGCTTCCAATTTAACCAGATTAGATGCAAAAAACACTATTTTTCGACAAAAATATTTTTTAGCTGAATAAGATGGACATTTCGGGGTTAGCCTCTTAAAATATCCTTGAAAAATGAAGAAGGTGAACAACACAGGACACCCCAAAGCTAATTGAATATCAGTGAAGAAACTTGAAAAAAAATACAAATACAACCCCAAACCAGCGGACACAAATAAATGACATCCGAGATACCAAAACATATTCAGAGGGCTAACGATCTGGGAAGAAGCAAGAAAACAAAAACACATCCGTAAAATTTTGAAGAAAACGAAAGAGGAATTCGTGGACATGGGCTCAAAACCGATAACTCTATACTTTCCAGTTCCCCAGTTATCGCAGTAGGTCTAGGTCAATTAGATCGAACTCCCGCTCGTAATTCCTATCCTAATTGACAGTAAACACCTCGCATGTTTACCAGACGTTGATATTACTAATTGATACGAATACTTTTGTTACAAGTTTGAAGGGTAAAGTGATCAGAAGTCACAAAAATTGGACTGAATTTGGGAGGTTAAGACAGACAAGCGCAGTACAGCGCCAAATAATTGGCATTTACAGTCAAGTTTGATTACTTTGATCAGGCGCTTCATATCGCATTTCGTAACTCTGGAATCACTAGTTTTCGAAAATCTGGAACATTTTTGTTTTTGCATAACGAAGAATTATACCATAAAATATTTGAATTATGAGTTTATTCATGAAAAAACTATTTCTTAGGTTTATAATGGTCGATTATCGAGACTACCAAGATACTCGTCTGGTAAGCGCCGTGGCATCAAAAGATCAACTTTAACAGTTCAAAACCGTACACAGATATACTGGCGTTCTTCACTCCGAGCCAAAAATAAATTTGAAAGATTTATGAAAGTTTATTTCTATATAAAAGCAGCTCAAAACAGCAATACCTACAAATTAGGTTTACGAAGTAAATGCACCCTTTCTCCGATCATAATATCCGTATTGTTGGTCATTCTCCCCGGTCCACATCTGTGCCGCCGATTTATTGGCCATAAACTAATGAACGAAACATAGTTTATTGACAGCCGACATGTGAGTGAAAGTAGTGATCATCTTCACGGTTTTATTGTACTTTTAGATGCTTTATTTGATGGTAGGCGCCTAGATGACTTTGTAGATGTTGTTAGAGATTCCGATTTAGAGAACGTGAGATAAGTTAATTGGTGATGCTCAGTATTGCTCAGTGATCATATCTGGTCTTAATTTTAATTGTTTTTTATAAAAATACTGTGCTTATTTTTGTATAATCATCTTAATCTTCGTGCCAAGATCAGTGACGATCAGATTATGTTACTGATCGATAAAAAACAAAATTATCAACTTGGTAATCGGTTGGTATCATCACGACACGACGTTTAGCAAATAGCCGACGATTAAAGAAGGAATAATAATATTGTAAAGATCTTACAATTCATACAAGATACTTACTAGAACACACACTACTATACATACACATTACACTAATTCCCACACGAAAATGTCTTAACCTTCTTTACAGATTGTATGATATTTTTATGTGCGAAATAGCACATGAAAAGATTTCAAAAAAGTACTTAACTAAAGATTACATGAGGACTTAGACCTCCATGTAGCTATATTTGAAGAAGCAACTAAAACCAGAGTAACGAACCATCAATATTATACACTTCCTCTAAAGAAAGTATTTCAAGAGATCGTCTACATAACAGCCTGATCATT
Source organism: Alcis repandata (assembly GCA_949125135.1). Classification (NCBI taxonomy): domain Eukaryota; kingdom Metazoa; phylum Arthropoda; class Insecta; order Lepidoptera; family Geometridae; genus Alcis; species Alcis repandata. The sequence goes on along the minus strand of OX421240.1, from coordinate 11,607,639 downwards.
ACAGATTTGACACAGTCACTCATACCAACGATCGAGATTCACATTCATTCAACTCTTTCGTAACCATTACTTAGTTCGATTCGATCCCATTCAAACAACATACAATTAGAGGCTTTTGCAAAATCGCAATGCATAATACAGATTTGAGTGATTTCAAATTCAGTAGCAATTATTAAGCTATATATCGGAAGTCTTTGAGTGGCCTTAAAATTATTGATACAGATTTGATCACCGGAAAAGAAACAGCTGGCATTGTGTGGGAAGGACCAATAGCCAACAGAGCAAATTCAATCAGGATTTAAGAAAGAAAAGAAGCTCAATGAGAAATATTTCTTTCCATGGGTCAGACAACATTTATATCCCGAAATTCTTAACACAACTGAGCACCGCGAAAGAAAACTAGCATACCTCGAAAGCGACTACGAAAAATGATTAACCTTATAATTCGGAAAGTTCTCAACCATAACCACGATAAGACACTCCCAGGCCACGAACCCTTAACCAACCTATGACCCAATTAATGCCAAGCACGTACCCACCACGTGTTTCGTCACGCAACCGACATACTCTGATCAATACTCGCTGAATGGGCCAGTCCACACATTTCAATGAACATAAAGATCAATAGGTATAGTTGGTAAATATTGCAGCGTCATAAGAATGGAATGTTGCCATTCCACTTGCCGTTATTAGGTTACGTTTTAAATAATTCAGAGTGCTCAGACTAAAACATCGGGTTTTCGAACTTGAATTCTGTAATACATGCGTATGAGTCAGACTATAGACTTGCGTTGATAAAAAACGCATTATAGATTTGAGTAAGTTAAATAACTTAGTAAGAAATACAAGGAAAATATTTCTTACGGAAATAACATAGTGAGGAAAGGATCTAGCCGGTGGCTGCTCCGCCTATAAGCTATTGAAAGCGAGTCTTCAAATGAGTTATAAATACTTATCTGATTGTTCATTCGCAGAATTATTATCAATGCTGTAATCTGTCCAATGAGTCGCAAGTTACAATGCATTTGACGCATAACATCAATTACCTTATATGTAATTAGGTACTTGTTATAATGAGCCATTTGTGTCCCTTTGCAGGGCAAAGACCTGGCTACATTTCCTTATAGTGACGTTAAAATTTAGTTCCATCTATTTTATGCATTCATCTAATTCAAGTGTTTGAACATTTAATTATTCTTGAATAAAACTTAGTTTCTTTCATCCACCACACATTACACACACATCAATTGTATTATTAGTAAGCGATTTCTTAGTATCGATACTTAATTATTCGAACAGTATTGCACTAAAGTCGGTTCACCGTTAGTACCGATTCGTTACTCGGTCATATTAAAGGTTGACAAAGCTACTTCCACTGACGGATGTCCTAGAACTAGATTCATACCTAAACCGAGTACTACTTATTATGTATTCTGTGGTTAAGCTGAACTGGCTCTGAAAATAGAATGACGTGGGGTATCCAGGGGCTAATACAGGACTATGTGGAAAGGGTATGCTGAGCCGAAAGAGCTCAAAGTACTCTTCATGAACCATTTTTTTTACGGGACCAATCCTAAAATCGGAAAAAAATCAGCTGTTCCATAGAAAAAAAATAATTTTATGACACTTGAAAAAATGTATGGAACAGTTATTTTTTTTCGCTTGGGTCCCATCAAGTCCCATGTCAAAAGTAGTTCATACTGATGAATCCTACGAGCTCTTTTCGGCTTAGCATACCCTTTCCTTACAACCCTGTATTAATTAGACGGCCGGCCGGTGAGAACCCGATGAATATTAGATCGATGACTGACGAAGGTGATGCTGCTTACGAAAACATGAACTCTCGTAGTGACTACAAATCCCTCACACTAGTAGATTATTTATTAGCCAGGGAGAAACGTGGTCAGATTAGAAATAGATCAGAATTCGGATATCACAGAATTCGGATATCACAGTTCCGACAAAAGAATAGATAAGTAATAATTCGAAAAGATTGTCGAAGTATCCGTTTGCTCTCAAATAACGAATTTCACTCAGGTTTCCCTGTGTCTGGGATACCATGGACACACACAAAGACAACAACTGACACCCAGACCCAGAGCAGTTATTTTAATTCATCATTCAAACATCTGCTCGGCCGGCAATCGACGTCGAACCCTTTGCTCGTAAAGCGGACGTACTACCGCTGAGCCAAGCAGGTCGTCAAAGCAAGCTTTGTAGCGTAGCTCGACTAGGTGTTCGTAATCGATGAACGATGTTAAGCAACGGACGACACGGTCCGTCTTCAGATGGGTGACCGCGGAAAGCATGTAAGTATAATAGAGCGTTACCGAGGATCGGATGACACGATAAATTGCTTCTTTATGCTATTGAGTGATCAGGCGAGCAAATCGCTCGGCTGCTGTTAAACGTCACGTTTGCCCATAGCAGGTCTGCGTCACCCAGAATTTTACTCTTACAGTTCAAGACCCTGCGCGGCCCAGCACTGCCCTCATCACTCTCGAGATATATGTATACATATGATAGATATATAGAATGTTTAATCTCCTATTGTTTTTGTCTGTCCTATAAACACAACCAAGCCATGGCCAAAGCTTTCTTAGCGACCTCACCTCGACTAGCCACTTGACATTTACGAACTTACTTTTAGCTATCAAAGGGTTGAATGAACCTAATATGACATTTCGTGTTTGTAAAAGTGGAAAGGATGGTCATTCCGGAAAATGTAATTACAATTTGTGAGTGCACACCTACACATTCGATTGATTGCAGGTGGACCCACAGCACGTTGCTACTAAAAACAAAAACTAGCTAAATACCCCAGCTCGCTAATGCAGTGTGTAGCGTGATGGTCGATCGTACTGGCAATATTATATGAAAATCTCAGCACAAGGTTTCTCCGGCACATTTGATCTACTTTTCCTACAGTACAATAACAGTTTTTGTCGCCTAACTAAAGTGTTGCTAGAATTTAAATGACTCGAGGTTACCGCAAAAAAGTTTGGTCTAGTCGACTGTGGTCTCAGTCGAGGCGGTAGATTTCTCTTCATTGATCTGTGAATGTAACTGATGAAGATGGACCTCATTTCTATTTTTACTTTGGTTGTTTGTAGAAGTGCCTAGATCGTGGTTGTTTCTTTGGTTAGTTCTTGACAAAATTGCACCTATTGAAACTAGTTTGGTCAATTTCTTTAACTGACAGAACACACTGAGATTTCTATAATATCCATAGCATATCTGGACTTGCTTGAATGGGTGATTTGACTATGTATGAGTCCGAGCCCAAAGGCCCTTAAGCCAAATAAACGTAACCATAGCAGCAAATGCTAAAACCGTATGATTAATTACGCCGAAGCAATTAGGCTGTTCGAGAAAGTTTTTGCGAAACACCCTATGCTTAAACACCGGCTAAAGGATTAGCCATGAATTTAACACTAACGATGAACAGTTTTATATTTATAATCTTTGAAAACCTCCAAACTCTACCAAAGACAATCCTTGAATTCGATATTAGAGATGACAAAAACTAGTGCCCAAATATAGACTGACAAATCAAGGCGTAAGTCAAATGAGTTCGAATTTCAAGTCTTATCTCATTTCAAGGTACCTAGATACTGGATGTTCATATACCTAGATATTGGACGTTCATCATTGACTATAATATTGTAGAGGTTGTTTACCTCAAATTGCAGACAGTGGCCAAAATATCGATAATAATGCAAGGTCATGCGTACGCGAGCCTCGACCTTTGGGGTGAGACTGATATTAAAAATAATTGGAGTGTTTCCATGGAATTAGTGATTGATTAAATTGTTTCATTGGCATTTACTTTTTTATAAGTGACTTTTAATTGAACGTTGAACCACAAGGGCGTAAGTGGAAACTAGAAAAAAATGCACTCAGACTACAATGCTTGCCACAGATGTGTGCATTTAATCCACTGCAGAGCAATGGTGTGTGAAGTCGTAAGATGTTATACAATTGTGTTTTGATAAACAACGTCTTCGATTTTTATTAAGAAGTAGAAAGAAGAAACCAAAAAAAAAAGGATAAAGAGTTAATGTAGAAAACGTATATGGCTGACCACCAGTAGGATACATAGCCAAGACGAGAGGGATTGATAACGTTAATAGAATAAAATACGCGGAGAGTATTCACAAATTCACACAAACAATTCAGAGTAAATACGCACTTAAAAATTGATGTTCTTACTTTTGATATGGTATGTCGGAAGAATCACCTCACCACACCACTGAAATAAATAATGTACGTGAAGCATAAAGAGCCTTTCATTCCAACATAATTAGTTATTGAGGTTACAATTATATCGAAATGTCAATTAATAAGTTACAACTAGACTAATGAACGACCTTTCTGCATCAGCATTGACAGAATGTTCATACACGCACACTGACTCAGAATGTCAAGTATTCAAGAGAGCCGATAACCACGAGGAAGCCAGCTTTGTGATTCAGCAAGACTTGGAAATTCTTGGCAAGGCTGTGGGTTGTTCGAACAATGCAATGAGTGCCATTCAAGAGTATCCGACGTTTTAACGAATGAACGAAGATTGTTGGCGTAGTAACTTTGTTTTCTTCAGCAGACTTGCTTTGAACCAATGAGAAAGGGCATACCTACGACTTCATGGATACGTTTAGTAGCATAATGTCCAATTCGCGAAATGTTTAGCGATCGCTAAAAGTCCAAATTACAAACAATTAAGTTTGCAGAGAAGGATTGAACTGAACAGGCCAGTGCCACACGTAATTGGTAAAGTTCTTAACCAATTTCTTCATACATAAACATCCCTAACTAAATAGATAAGATGGTTTGGCTTCAGCAAAAAGCGGTGCAGTTCTCAAGGCCGATCGAGCAGACGCCGGTATTATTAGATCGGGTGTTTGAACCGAGCTAGTTCGACCGAGTCTGGACTATTTACTAAGTACAGGTCAGATACATACATATTAATTGTCTTTGTAACTGTACTTTGTTTTACATTAATTGAATTTAAATATCTGCTCTGGGTCTGGGTGTTAGTTGTCCTTGTCTTTGTGTGTGTTCCAAGGCATCCCCGACAAAGGATTATCCTAGTGGGGAGCTATGAGTGTGAAGCTTTATTTATATTAGGTCCAAAAACAATTGTCACAGAGAGACAAACTCTCTATTGTTCACAATAGAACTTACAAGCAAAAAGGGAAATGACGCTTGAAAACTAGTGGGACTACTGGTGTCCTTATGGCTAAGAGCGATCTATTCCTGGCAAAGTGGTTGGCAGGACAAATAGAAATGATGCGATTTCATCACGCTAATACAATCGACCCACTATTTTCAGTGATGATTATGTTATTTTTTTATTTAAACTGTGATCTGATCTGACACATCACATTGCTTGTTTGGGTGGGCGATTGCCAAATATGATACCGGCTAAGTATTATTGTTTAGATTGGAGAATAACTCTTTGAGCTTATTTTCGCGTTTTCGAAGTACCTAGTACATTTCTTACCAAATAAAAGTCTGTGCGAAATGTGGAACGAATTCATAAGAAGCAAAACTTACATTTATTATAAGGGCCTTCTCTGGCACGTGCGATATTATATCGCTCACTTTCACTCCTATGACTTTTCTAATGAGAGCGACAGTGACCGAGATATCATCGCACTCGCTTAGATTAGGGCCTGATTGGTTATCGATATGAGATCTATTACAGATAAGCGAGATTCAAAGGAATGCATTTGAGCAAGTGCTGAAAGTTTGCCGATAATGTACACAAACATTGCTATGGTTTTTGGAGTACTTATTGTATCCACATTTTGTTATAATTAACACGGGAATACTCACGAATAGAGTATTATACCTAGTTTATTTTTATTGGTTGACACTATACGCGTTTTGAATTGTTTCTTTTTAGATAAAAAGTAATTTTGTTAGAATACAAACGCCGACTAGAAAACAGTTAATAATTCTTCAAACGACTGAACCTATTTTCATGAATCATAGCTAAGAACACTCTCGATCGAGTCACCTTTGAAACAAAAAAGACTATATCAATATCGGTTTAGTCGTTTGGGAGGTACGATACCACAGAGAGATGGACATATGACACACATACATACATATACAAATTTAAACTAAACCTATACCACCGTTTTTTTTTTACGTCGAGGTTTAAAAATAAATGGCAAACAAGCGATGGGTCACCTGATGGTGAGTGGTCACCACCGAAAGGTATTCTCGATGCGTTGCCAACCTTGTGGCAAGACAACGCACCGCAGACGCAGCGGTGCGTTGGTTGAGTTCTATTCACCCTTCCATCGTTTAAGCAGCCCAGATTATGATTTGTTGTTATTTATCTTTGATCTTTCTTGGAGTCTACTTTGGAAACGTTTAGAAAATATATTATAGCTCCAACAGTCTCTGAAGATTTACTACTTGATTCATCTTATACTATGTAATTTTGCTTTATTTCCATCAGGCGTGGTGGTGGTTAGGCCACGAGAAAAACCTTAGAAATAAAAAAAAAAAATATTTTTCACTTTTTTAATGTTAGAACTCTATGCTAATAAGTGGTCTGGTTTCAAGTATCGCAAGGGAACAGTAGTCGAACTTCGCTCGAACACATGTTTTACGTGAACATGACGTCGTAAACACTATTAGTCTACTTGAGGTCAACGGACTAGGGTGTTTTTTTGCACTGTGTCTGGCGTACATACATTGACAACATATTTTAGATCTAACTAGACATATGAATATTTTAACTGATATGTTTTTTACGTATAAATTACTTTTGCACTACTAAGTAATAGGCTGAACCGACCCTGATGATGTTTGGCAAGAAAATAGAACGAGATTTCACGAGAATTGGTAGGGAGTAGGTATATGTAGTCTTAGACTAAAATAAAATAAATGGACGTCCGATCGACGTCTGATATTTCGACTGAACGCGATCAACGGCTTAGGCCCGACCATTTATTTTATTTTAGTCTAAGTAGGTATGTAGTATGTTAGGGAGATAGATTCAAATCCAAATCCAAATCAAAAATTGCATCAAAAAACCAATTTCCCGCGAACTATTTCACCAAAACATGAATTTTAATTTAATGTAGGTGTAAGATTTCAAAAAACACAAAACTCGTCACTTTTGAAATCTACTGTGGGTGTGATTATTTGAAATATCTTTGATTTGCAACCACATTCTATGAGCACCTACGCTTTTTGTCTAGCTTTTATTTGTACAACTGTAAGGTTCAATTTGGTAAGGTTTTTTGGTGAGTGGGTTCATAGTCCTTAAGGCAAGAGTGTAGGTCATTAATGATTTCACAGTCCAGTTGATTATTACAAGGCCATTTGGTAATGATTCATCATTTAGCTAAAATCAGAGGTTTAGTGCCTTGGTAATGAGAGATGATACCAATAAATAACGATATGAGTTAGAGAGTTAGAGATGATACCAATAAATATCCCCACCAAGCACAGTAAAGGCACAGCTGTACCAAATTTCTCGCACCCCTTCAGGTTTTTTCAACCCTCCTGTAACTCAGCTGTGGATAAATCTAGCAGTCTGAATTTTTGTGGTTTATTTACAACTTGAGACTTTATCCTAATTTAAATTTTAATCCTAATTCAGTATTTTGCTCTAGATAGATGGTCTATAGCTCCATACTGAAAATCACATTTGAATTCAATTTAGAAATTTAATGTAAATTGATAAATTATTATCTAATCTAGTCGTATTTTGCTTAATATTAGGTAAATATACTGTACAACGTAATGATTTTAGTACTATAGGATAGTGTTCTAACTTTTTTTAGTACTATAAAGCCAAGTGGAATAAATACCGAATTTAAAACTTTCAATTACCTAGACGAGTAGACGTTTCTGCAAAATGGAGTGTAACATCCAATATTGACACAATACAAAAGCAAGATACAGCCATGAATTATGCATAAGATATCTTACAGAGTCTTAATATTCTCTTGACTGAGTATTCTGAGAAAAATATATGTATTAAGTAAACAACAAGCTAAATTCTGGGCTCGTTGAAATGCTGGCAAGAATTTTGTTGACATTCTTGTTCAGATTTTAACCTGGAGATGGAAGAAAGTTCTGAGTCATGGATACTCTGGTCTTTACTTTACTTGTAAACGGTGCTTAGAAGTTGCTACAATTGACAAGTGTCATTTAACTTTTGCACAATCTAAAAATGTAGTGAAGTCACTTAACTTTCAGAATACTTTATGAGTAAGGCTTTATATTTTGAGTTGTGTTAAAAATTTCTGGAAAGCTGCAATTGAATTATTGCAGTGGTACTACAAGGACAACAGGATTACAGTACAATAAGGATCATTTTAGGAACAATTACTATGTCGACCTCCGTCTGTCTGTCTGATTTTTTGTTTTGTTACATCCAAATGAATTAACTTTTATTGGATCAATATTTAATTTCATTTAGAATAAATCAACCAACTATGATGCTAATTTGGCCGTATGATATTGAACTCCCACATGGAATTGTTAATGCGATGAAATCATTCACAGCTGGCAGAGTTTTTTGCTGTTGTAAGAAAGACGTCAAGACATAACAAAAACAGGGAAAATAAGCCTGGGCTGTACATCTATCTGTAAAGCCAAGAATATGAAATAATTAAGTAGGTACATTATTCTGAAGAAGATTTATAATAGGACCAACCCTAATTTCACAAAAATTCACATAACAGCTGTTTCATACATTCTGAAAGTATTAAAAACATTATTTTTTTATAACTAAAGGCTTGCGTTTGACCACCATCTCGCTTGATGGTAAGCAACGATGCCGTCTAAGATTGAGCATACAATGGTTACTGAGGCACACTGTTTAGAAAAACTTATATGGACTTTAGGTATGTTCAATTCTGTCTGTGTTTTCCGATAGCTTCTTCAACATTTAGTTTGATAATAAAATAAATAAAATAGGTGTTTTGAAGCAATTTTTATCAGTGTGCTAATTTGCTCAACATTTGACAAGGTGGTGATCAAATGGAAACATATTTGGGATAATTAACAACAATGAAAATTGTATGAATTATGTCTGTTTCTAGCTAACGAGGTAGTTTTCACATAAATACCTATATCTGTGTTGTCTTTTCCACTGATTGCAGTACAAGTTGATTAAAATAATTCATTATGTAATTATTCTGTTTGTTTATCTTTTGCTTGTACCTAGAAAGTTCTGCAGTCTATCTAGATATTTACTGGCGATATTACAGTGAATAGGTTTATCACAGAGATAGATTACCAGTACACCTAGGTTATACTGATGAAATTTTTAATAAAACCCACTGCATTGGCTTGTAAATCGCAGATATCCCTGATAAGATATCAGGCTAGAAAGCTAAGTGCACATAATGTGCAAAATATGCTGTGTACATACATACAAATAGAGAACTACGTCAGACTGCCTGCTAATCATACATGACTCAAACTGATCGAGTGTACTAACACATATGGTTAACAAATCGTGTTATTTACGTCATATAGAGGAAATTTATGCCTTATAAACTCTTCATGCAACAAAAACGGTAAATTATCACGTAATATAAGGAAAATTGTCGTATCATCTGACAAATGACAGTTCAATCGGCTAACATTGTCTTACATTTTTGGACACATTCTCGGACACATATTACCGTCTGGCGGGCGTTTTGCTATAAATAGAACATACCACGACGCGAAAAAGACATCCAAATATAGTTGAAAAACAAAACACAGGATCGAGAGCGGTAACACTGCGGACATTCTCGAAAGCTAAGCACGAATCACCGACGTGGGGGCCACGACACGGTTTAGGGTTAGACAAATTCTTCAATCACATTTTAACACTAGAACAACACATTTTCAAATATAATTGCACATATACCTTTACTTTCAGCGGTTTCGGTAATATCTTTCACGTCATCAACCATCTTGCTAGATGACAATCACACACTACACTTTTTTATTCGAACATATTTTGAAAACACTTTGTTTCACTATTTTCAGCCAGCCAGCGAGCGATCTATACGACGACACTTCGTTCCGTTCACTGCCAACGACGACGTAAAAACTGGCGAGCAACCTTCGGCGAACGTCTACAGAATTTTATCGATGGCGTCATCGACCGCTGGATAAGTATTTAAATTTTCAATTAAAGTTGTAAACTGAATTTCAGAATTTTTAGCGCACAACAACTGGTGGTTGATTTTGTAATGATTTTTCAGTTTTATGACAAAACCGTTTTGGGAATTTCGTTTGTCGCGTTGTTAGTCAAAAAGATTAAAAAAAAAACAAAATTTGTAACTATCATTCTCGTTCACTGTAAAGATTTTGATTCAAAAAAGCGCCATCTACTAGAATTACAAAGCGCCATCTATTACTTTTTTTGCGACCTACTTGCAACTACAATCTTGCCATGCATGCCGTGAATTGCCGTGCGGCCGTGTCTCACTATCTGACATCTTAGTTCAGAACTCTACCGATAGATGACTCAGTTATACTACATAACAAATGCACATTGCACACTACCTTAGAAATTCGTAGCCGTAGGTATCTTTTTCAGCCGTTTATAATAATTTATGCAACGATAATTACATAATTTAATTTATAATTAATATTTTATTATTCTTATCTCGATTTTATAATGATTGTGTTACTTTGAGCTGTCAAAACTCACCCCCACAAATTACGGACCCGTGGCATCCGATAGAGATTTTAGTTAGCGGCAGAATGAATAGCTATCAAAATTTTAAAACCTTCGAGGAGAAGACGTGATGGGTGCTAGTTGTATAATTTTATAATTATAATAAACCCTTACTTATGATTCTACAAATATCCTCTAATAAACAAAGTTTGGGTGTTGCTCAATTACGCAAAAACGACTGAACGGATGTAGGTATTCTATGAAAATTAGTTTGAAGTAGATTGCTGAAACCGCTTGTTCTGGAAAATTCGGGTAAAATCGTGGTACTTAGCTTTAATAATAATTATGGTCGTCTATAATACTTAAACTTACTTACTGTTATGTACAGTTGCTGAAAAGGTTTTGATGTGTCAGGTTTAGTGGCAAACAAGCAGACGGAACGCCTGATGGTAAACTATTACCTACGTCGTGTATAAATAGCCGAATAGTTAAGTATCAATAATGCTTGGAGGCATCAGGGTTACGTTGGCCACAAAGAAATAGGTCATGATCTATAAAAAAATGTTATTAGTTTGTAAGTATTAGTCATTATCAGGTTTAGTAAAACTATTTATTAGATACGATTTTTAGTCCATCATTAGCCATTCCACTTATCAATTACCTATAACTATTATGTGTAATGGCCGGTTTACATTATTCCAGTCCAGTGATCTAGCGAGATTCCAGTCCAGTGCTGGACTGGATCTGTTACGTCTACATTATTCCAGTTATTTAGAAGCCGTTGAAGTGTGAACACTACAGTGACAATGATTTCAAGAAGAGATCAGTTTCGAAAATGTTCTCGCAAAAAAAAAGTCCACAAAAACAACCAACACATGTGTACTTCGTCAGCACTGGAATGGCGCTGGATTGGCCGTCTACATTATTCCAGTTGCGCTGGATTGATCGCACTGGATTCAAAAGTAGACCGCGAATCCAGTTACTGGACTGGAATGCTTACTGGATTCAGTTCATTCCAGTGCCGGTTTACATTTTTCCAGTAAGCAATCCAGTACTGGACTGGATCGCTGGACTGGAATAATGTAAACCGGCCATAAGTAGGAACCTAATTATGGTAGGTACATTACATACATACCTACTCACAGGACACCTGTCTAAATTACTAAATACAATTTTACTGGTATCTAGTAAAATTGGTAGCCGATGCGTTCAACGAAGAAACTAAAGAGCGCCAGCGCTAATTAATTTGCCTTTCAATTCGCCGGGTTTATCCACGCTTCGTTACCACACCTGTCTCGCTGGCCAGTACGCGCAGTTCGCGCTTGACTTTCGAGCACGCCTATTGCGCGCGAAAAACTTAACTGTCAAATATTGGCGGCAAATCGAGTGCAACTTTTTAATTTTTGTTATATTTTTTTACGAACAGCCATGGAATTTAATTTTAATATTTAGTGGATTATAAAATGAGTGCTGTAAAATGTTAACGGGATTTGAGTAGTGCAGTGAAATAGTGAATTTTTGTAAGTGAAAGTGTAAAGGATTTGCAATTTATTAAAATGATGCAGTTACGGTGGGTGTGTGGATGCATTTTGTTGCTGACCGTCTATATTGGTAAGTTTATAACTATTGAAAAAATACTGTCAAGGTTATCAAAGAAAATTAAAAAGTTCAAATAAGTACTGCAACTTCGCATAATAGACAAATCATGCCTTGCCAAAAAAAATACTGTAGAATAGATGCTACAACGATTTTTGTAGAAATAAATTACGAGTAGGTATGTAGAGTTGCTCTATGAGTTTATTTATTGCATCGAGGTGTTTTCGTATTAATGCGATACAGTTGCGTTCATGTTTCAATATCAAGTGGCCGTGAAATTAACATTCTATTTCAATAATTAGGTGCTATAATTTCAAAAAGTTGTAAAATATGTTTTTATACATAATTAATAGGCAGGTTCGATACTTTTAGGATTAATTGATAGGACCGGCGACATATTAAAAATGAATCACTAAACTTGGTGTAACTGCATAAAACAATATTTAAATATTAATATTTGGTACAAACTACTCAGGCTAGAAATGTACAATCCGTGCTGAACCAAAAATATTCCTGCTACGACCCATAAACTCCGCGAAATTTTCTAAACAGCCACAAAAATTAAAACACTATCTGTCTGTGTATGTTTAAAAAATAAAACCACAAGAATCCATTATAATAAAATTCTAGAGATGACATTGGCCTTTGGCCTAAAATCTCTGACACTAGGGCCGGACACGACAATCACTTATAAACAATGCCCACGTCATATAAAATATTTACGATCATCTAATGGTACCTAGGTTATGGCGAAGCCCGTTCTTGTATTGTCCTAAAATCTTTATAGTAAAGGCGAAAGTTTGGATGTCAGTTGGCCAGTCGGTGTAACAGATTTCACGAATTAGCTGATTTATTGAAATCTTGATACGCGTAGATTACCAGAATCAAAAATTGGTTTAACCTGTTTATTAGATTTAAAGTAAAAGTGGTGTATCCATAACTCAAATATTTTTGAAACTTTTTTTATTGTAATTTTTTTGCATAGGTCAGCAGCGATGCTTTGCCTGGTTCCTAATTTTTTTTTTTATGAATTCACGTCGATAGTGGTTGTTATTCAGAGCCCTTATTTATATATTCTTGAATTTATTTTGAAAGTATTTAAGATATTTAATTTTCTTCATGGGAAACATTTTCTACATGAAAACAGCGGCCAAACCGAAGCATTCGGCCCGGTCATAAAATTAAAAATGCATAACTAGCCGCCGATGCTTTCGCGGAGAAAGTGGACAATGTCATCAATAAATGAATCGAAGAATCCGGTCTGTGAGGTTTTGGCTGTTTTTAATCTATAATGTATTTGGATCTTTTATAATATCATTTTGATAAAATACACTACTACTGCTAATATTCTTGCTTTAATAAATTATTATTAAATTAAGTATTTTTTAAGCTTTCGTTTGACCGCCATCTCGCCTGATGGTAGGCAATGATGCGGTCTATGATGGAGCACGCTTAGGATGTAAAATGTTTAGTAAATTTGTAGCTACTTAGTACATTTTTTTATTTATAATACAAAAAAGTCTGATTGCTCGAGGTAAAACAATGACTCACATAGTAGCCGATAATTGCCGATAAAAAGTAAAATAGAAAAAAGGAAAAGCTTGTCTGAATGAGGTTGCTTTGAGCAATAAGACCACTAAGTACCAATATTTCTATTTAATAACATTCTTTTAGTGAAGTTTTAAACATCATTAAACCTGAGCCCGAAAAATTAGTTCAAAGAAAACATTAAGTATATAGTTTGCGTAATTGGGATATTAGTTAAATATTGCCATTACAGAGGAAATTGCCTATCTTGATGTGTCTTTATGAAATTATGACTCATTAATTAATTGTTACAATGAGTCAAGAACTCGTTTCTTAATTGTTATAATAAAAAAATGGCAAAGTATTAAATTCGAGATCCACAAAATAGCAGTTTCTACAACTTTAGGAATGTGCTTTTACTCGTGTATTTTCAGAAATAAAATTACTTATTATTTTTTCAATATGAATAATAAAGTCAAACAATAAATATTATTTTATTTTACATTATTGTTATATGTGTAATTAATTTTACCAACCACCATTCGCTACCACAATAATAAAGTCCAAAACCATGTTAAAAAATATAAAAAAAAAACTAACACAAAATTCATAAACTCAATTATTGTTCCTCTTTAAATAATAGACAATAGAGAAAAAGTAGAAAGAACAACACTACGGCCTCACCAATTTGTTTTTCGACAAAATTGGTTGCGCAAACGCAAAAACCGACGCATTCACGCTTGACGAGCCACGGTCGACGCATGCGCACAGCGTACAGTGCCACAAGAATAAGTTGCGGGTGGCGATACAAAGAACTACAGTTTGGCCACTTTATTTATTAGGTATTATTAATATTTTTTTTATTTTTTTCTATTCAGTAATAGGCTTGCATTTGACCGTCATCTTGCCTGATGGTAAGCAACGATACGGTCTACGATGGAGCATGCTTGCCTAGAAGAAACCGATTCACTCGCGACTTGAAGACACCTAGATTATATCTATCGGGAAACACCCAGGCAAAGCGTTCCACACCCTAGCGGTTCGCACAATAAAGGTGGAATCAAAGCGTTTCGTACGAGTTTTTGGTATATCAACCATAAAACGGTGACGCTTTTTAGTGCCCTTGGTAGACCGATAGTAGAAAGGGCTAGAGAACAACCAATCAAAAGCGGGTAAGCGGTTCAATTAGAACCGCTTACCCGAGTTACTCTAATGATAAGCTAAGATTGACAATGCACTTGTCGCGCATAACTCGGTTCCTTCTAAGCAAGTGTGTTGCATTCTAAACAGCAACATTGCTTACCATCAGGCAAAATAGCGGTCAACACTACGCTGAAAAAAAACCTCTAAAATATTGCGATAAAATGAAAATGTGTTTTACCAATGCTTTCAAAATTATTTTCAGCCGAAAAAGGGCTCATTAGTAGATACAGAGATGACGTACTTACTACTTACTTGCTCGTCTTTACAACAACAATTTGTGCTAGGGGCAATCTATCCTGAAATCGCGAAAAAATATAATATTAAGCTGTTCCTTAACATGCCTTTTCATTACAACCCGGTATCAATTGTACCTATAAGCTGACAGTTGTCACTTCACGTTTAAAAAGCTATTAAAAACATCAGTAATACCGAGCTGTGTAACAGTTATCGTGAAGAGTCATTATGAAACTTGAGGTTAGTTTTTGATTATGTTTAGTAAGATACGGAACTGAAATTATGCCTAAAGTGATAAAGAGT
This sequence comes from Alcis repandata, assembly GCA_949125135.1. Taxonomy (NCBI): domain Eukaryota; kingdom Metazoa; phylum Arthropoda; class Insecta; order Lepidoptera; family Geometridae; genus Alcis; species Alcis repandata. Next base: position 11,592,125 of record OX421240.1, on the reverse strand, counting down.
GGTATAAGAGTAAAAGAGACTGTAATAAAAGTACATTCGTTGTTGAACACAGCTCTGCACAGCGTGTCAACTTATATTTGTCACACTGTAAATATTTGCTGTCCAAGGCGCTTCTTGTTGAGGAAAGTTTTTTCACTTGAATATTAATTTATTAATTAACGCGACAACAAAATAATCGTAAAAAAATTCAGTTCAGGTTTTCATACAGAAGACTTCAACGCGCGCGGCTTCCAATATTCACGACAACAGTTAGAAATTTTGGTGGACAGTTATTTTTATGTAGATTATGGACTGTTACATACATAAATAAATTATCATCATCAAGCATGGGTCGTTCTTAGCAAAAAACATGTATAAATAGTCATAATTCTGAACAACTTTTACTTTGGGACCAACCTTGAAATCGCGTAAAAACAGCTGGTCTATACGATTCGTCGAGTGTCAATGATATTTTTCTCTGATTTTTCCTGTACATTCATCTAGATAATGTTAATATTATGTACCTACAACTCTCAGTAATTTAATAGCATATACTTTTTAGAAACACATTTCAAAACGCCAATATAATTGGGGGCATCATGAGGGAATAAAAACTCAGATCAAGTAGAAAGGCAGATAGAGTCCCGTCTTAGATACAGGTGAAGCCAAAAAAACTACCCTACTTCCCGTGTACGTGGACTTCAAGCACACGTTGACGCATAACAACTACCCTTATTACTACTTATTTTTCTTGTCCACGTTCTCTGAGCAACTGACGTAAGAATTGACGATTGATTCGGGTAGTTTTTATGCGTCAATATGTGCTTGAAGTATACGTACACGGGCAGTAGGGTAGTTTTTTTGGCTTCATCTAGATCTAAGGAGGGACTCTATCTGCCTTTCTACTTGATCTGAAAATAAAAACTGAACCATACCACAAATCCATAGAAAAAACACTCATTTGTGAATCCCAGTTGTTTGTCACTCTTTTGTTGCCAAATTTATACATACATGTAAACTTTCTGACTGTTACTCTTTGACCTAAGCTTACAAGCTACATTGAATAGTTCACAAGGTGCCTATAAATAAACCATGTCAGGTCATCCGCACGGACCGCTGCATTGCGAGCAATCATAACGTGGCAGGAAATGGACTGGACGAGTTCTCGAAAGGTCAACCGCTTTATGGCGAACCCAAAGGCACAGTAAAGTACTTTCTTGTAGACTGATTTGTTTAAATTCAGTTTATTTTAACGCAAATAAGTGCGTTTAGTCTCCAACTTGCATTATTCTTTCAGGGGCACTTTTTTTCGTAGAGCTTTTTCACTTATTTAACTTATTGGTCGATGTGTAGAGCGCCTATTTTTCTTTTGTTTTAGTTTCGTTAGAATATAAATACCTATACAAAGATTTTAGTAGGTAATCAAGTAAAGTAAGTTTGTACAGGCCGAATGGCCACCTCAGTTTTTTGCAGACAAGTATACTCTATCGTAGACAACATCATTGCTTACCATCAGGCAAGATAGTGGCCAAACGTAAACCTATCACAGAATACGAGTAAAATCTTTGATCAGAGTTTTAAAACTTAGGTACAGTAGAAATTATCCAGTAGCAACAACATTATAACAGAGATGCTATTGAGTTTGGAACCAACCGTTGTCTATTGTCTATGGTCTACCATAGAGCCGTAGTTTTATATTGAGCACGACAAATCCACAGTAGTCTACTTTACCATGGGTGACATGAGCCACTTGACCAACACTGTAGCGGATCCAATGACCCCATCCACCTGACACGGTTGCCTGCACCGGTCCGGAATTCAGAAGCAAGGGTTTTGTACCGCTATCCGATATTATTAAAACAAGATCGAGGCAGGTTAACGTGGATTGTGGAATGCGAATTCTTGGTAAATGAAAAGATAAGAGGCCGTTGACGTTGATTCTGTGCTCATTCTCTTGATTAAACTAATTTTGACAGTTCGAAAATTAAAAATGGTGTCTTTCGTTTTACATTTATTTTTTTGAAATGAAAATAAACGCAGTTAACTTTAGTCCTGTGGTTTCACAGAATCGAAACCAATGTCAAGACATTGATTGATAGGTTGTTCCGCGTTTTGGTAGTTCCTTCCATTTGCTATAATTCATAATGCTAAGGTTACGTACCTTTATTTTATGTTCTATAGACAAAGTAATTAAATAATTATGGTTGTAGTAGGTAATTTGTAATTTACATTTTGTCGAATAGAAGCAATTATATTTAATCAATACTTATACTTACGATTGCAAAAAGGTAAAGTTTGTAGAGAGTCAAGTAAATAAAATTAATAAATTAATAACGACTTAATACCTTAATTCCCGTGTTAATTATAACAAAATGTTTTGTGGAGAGAGTTTCTGCAGGCTGATTCACTTCCAAAGGCGAAAGACTTTTCGAAGATAATCGTCGAATACATTCGATGTTCGGATAGCTAAATCAGCCAGCTGGTCCGATCTTAAAAATGATTTCACTGATGGAAAACTACACTATTTCTTAGTGCTTTAGGCTATGGTTTATAACCTCAAATCTGTGACCTTAAAGGTCGAGCAGCAATGCACTTGAAACGAAATCTTAAGCATCAGCTGGTCAAATAATTTATAAAGAATAGAAGCGATATGGGTCGACGGCATTGTCAAAGCCGCGGGTCGAACCTGGCCAATTGGCGCAAGACTGAATCAGAAAAAGAGAGAAGTCGACGGGTGGGATAAAGAAAATAACCCTGTATATCATGATGATCCGCCTTATAAGCCAGGGGTCCCGGGTTCAATTTTTGGACGGGCAGGTGGTTGAATGATACATTTTAATATCTGCTTTGGGACTGGATGTTAGTTGTCCTTGTCTTTGTTTGTGTTCCATGTCATCCCCAGGTATCCTAGTGGGGAGCTATGAGTGTGAAACATTTATTTATTTATGATCAAAGAAAAATAGCTAACTTATACATAACTAGTCTGATCCCAGCGTTACAGGGTCAGATAAACAAGGTAAACAGTTCCAATCGAGTTTCAACAACCAAAATAGGTGACACAGTAATTTAGATCTACCAAAGAATTTAGCTTCAAATAGAGTTACGTAAGTGTGTCCAACCGTAACATAATTCAGCTCGAGCAAGGTTACACAGTTCTGATAGACGTTATGGAAACTGGAACTGGTTTCGGCGATCAAACACTGTTTATGTTGGATACGAGTTTACGAAGTGTAATAAGGTTAAGTTATATTACTCAACCGAGGTAGCTTGGGCTGAAGCTGAAGTTCGGAGCGGTTTAAAGTTCATCGAGATCATTTTGACACTTTTTGGGTTAAAGTTTGTCGGGTTGGTTTTGACGATTTTCTTACGGAAACATATTTACTTTGGTTTACGTGTGCCTTCTGAAAGCACTTGGTGGCAATAACTTCTCGTAAGAATTTCTAAATTTAATTTAAATGCTTGTGTTTTGATAAGTTAAGCGTTTTGTTCTATAAATTTGGAAACACCTGTATTCAAGTCTCCTGTATTCTAGGTTTCAACTTTTAGTCTACTTACTACTTAGTCTTTGAGTGATATGAATAGCTTTACAATCGATTTTTTGGCTATTTTCTGTGTCTTAAACTTTACCAAGTAGCCAAGTGTGAAGATAATTGACTAGTTTATACCACAGGATGTCCGATAACAGTAATATCACGATTTTTTATTAAGGAAATAAGTACTTATATAGTTGGTATGTTAATATTTTGAAGGTTTTAGATTTCTCAACTGTCTGGAGGTCAACAACCTCTTTTTTTATGCTAAAGGCAAACAAGCACAACAAGCTGACAAGCAAACGAGCCGCCTGATGGCAAGCGATCATGTTGCCTATGGATACATGTAACACGGATACGCTACCCGCTACCGACCCTTTAAGACTCTATTAACAGGCCTTTTGAAGAACCCAACCTTTTTTGATTTGAAAAAAAAAACCTATCATTGATTTATAGATGCTAGTTGCAGCCCGCAGTTTCGTCTACTACACTGCAAGAACTTATAATTTTTCCGAGTTAAAAATCTACGTGTTAATTCAAAGTATAAGCCACTTCTTCTCCAAATTTTATCCAAATTGCCTCTGCCGTTTCTGGGCGACTGAATAACAAACATCTAACGAATAAAAACTTTTAGATTTGTAATACTAATAAAATAGGATAGTGGGGGTTTTAGCCAACCTTTATTCGACGGCGTATCCGTGACGCCTCCGGTGTTACAGGGGCAAGCGACGTTGATTGCTTACCATCAGACAGCCCGTTTGCTTGTTTATCTATGGCATATAAAACCTATTAAACCAAATCAACAACAACAATGATGTTATTATTACCAATCGCATATTTTGCTTTACTACACTTGATCATTTCGCACAAAAGCCGAGCAGGGTCGCCGGTCGCCACGTTGCGTGCGCCGGCCGCAGCAAATGAAGCGTGCAATCGTGACTGGCTCGCGCACTGTATCAACTACATACTCGTCGATAACCATGATTTACAATAATAATTTAAAAACAATTTTAAAAAAGAAATTGTTTTGTTTTTCTTTGACACGCTACCCTCACTGAAACTAAACAAGCGGCAATATCATCATCATCAGCCCTTCATTCCCCACTGTTGAGCATAGTCCTCTCTTCTTGAACGCCACTCATCCCGGCCTTGTGCCAATATTGTCCAGGTCCGACCCGCAGTTTTGGTTTTACCGTCCCAATGAATTGGAGGTCGACCGAGCGACGACGCCTCGTTCACCGAACACCGAAACCAAACAAGAGCGCCACTACTTAAGTGAAAAGACAGTTCCTAGCAACATTACTATCTATAATTGGCATATCTTTCCAAAACTCTCGAACCGCTACCTCATTACACCATATTACCGCCCAGTGCACGGTAACCGTAAAATTACCCAGTCGCGGATCGGTCGCGTGTCCGCACATGATACGTCGACACAACAGGTGGATTTTCTACGTTCTCACTTTCAATAAACACGCGTGTTGTTCCTTCTGTTTATTTTGTGGGCGATATAATTACATAGCTTTATAAAGTAGTATGTGCAGGGCTATAAGGAAAGGGTATGCTAAGCTGGAAAAGGCTCATAGTGATCATCAATAAGAACAATTTTTACTATTTGACCAACCCGGAATTCGCGCAAAAAACTGTTCTAATACAAAAAAACAGTTGTTCATGTCTTTGACATTTTTCTATGGAATAACTGATTTTTATTCGCGAATTCTGGGTTAGTTCCATAGTAAAAACTGTTCATCATTGTCAGTATTATAAGGCCTTTTCGGCTAAGCATACCCTTTCCTTATAACCCTGTATAGCACACGCCAAAATAGGGCTGCATTTCGACTTCGTCGCGGCTAGTTGCTCCCGGCCATGGCAGCTGACGAAATATCGTAATAACTCTAAATGCTCGGACAATAGTTTCATCACGGAGTGGTATGTGCACCTGATTCTATTACTTGCAAAAATAAAGTGGATTACTGAGGTTTATATCAAGCTATAGCTGATGCTGGCAACGTCGTGTCTGTTAGATCTTGAAACTGGTCTTGTGCCACGGTTCGCGGCTATAAAACATAATACCTACTCAGCTAAATATACAGGGTGACTGGTTACACACTGTAGTTATTCTATATTATCATAGTGCTCATGGTTATGAACAATTTTGACAATAAAAAACAGCTGTTCCATAGAAAAATGTCAATGACACTCGACAAAATGTATCAAACAGCTGACTTTTTTTGCGAATTTCGGGTTGGTCTATAGTAAAAGTTGTTTATTATGATGAGTACCTATAATGATATTCTGGAATATCTAATGTCTAACCAGTCAACCTATATAAAATGACCTATGTATGATGCTTCGGAGAGAATCTTGCTCTAAGCTATCCACGACCATGTTTCTTCTTTGTCCCACTGTTGTGCATAAGTATCTCTCTTGCTATATCTGCCTCGCACAGCCTGACTGTTTTTTTTAAATTAATTTTTTCAACCAAAGATCAAATCTTTGACACTAGAGTTGGCCATTTAACCCGTTCCTACGCATTTTCTTACTGTATTTTACAACTTATCGCCTAACCAAGTACTGTAATTTATCTTTGAGCAGTGGTTAGATAATATTAAAGACCCTTACGGCTTAGAGATTTGCCAAAAGAATCAAGTCCAAACCTCACCAACGAAACCAGCAATCGAGCTTTCTACCCAAACTTGGCTGACGACTGCCAACTATGCCAAGCGATCAATTAACACTTTCTTTCAAGCCATTCATAAATCATTTGATGAATGGACTTCCTACCATTCAGCTAATGGCTTAACAATGCTGTTCTACAAACTTAACAACTCGTACTAAAGTTTTTGAGAATATTTAGGTATCTACAAGAAAATAAAATCACTAACTGTGCATTTTTTCAGTTTGTGTTGGTCTTACTAAAATTTGCATTTATATTTATTTGCTCACTTCAGTACGAACTTAAATGTGGGCCACACACACACACACGCCCATGACAGTGCATAACATGTCATGTGGTTCACGTAACTCATCAAGGTGGCTGGCATCGTCAGCATCGCTTGTGTTGCAGAGTCCTAATAGTGGTTTGATTACCATCAAGTTGAATTGCTGACCTGCTTTTGTACAAAGAGAAGCGTTTGCTGCTCTTTATACCAAAATAAAATCGTTGCGAGTAGCTGCAATTCGAAACTGTTTACCCCAATTTTGTTATCATCTGTTTTTTGAATTGCCACTGACTATAGCCAAAAAATTAAAGACGTATTCACGTTAAAAACACTTAAATTTTAACTCGCTCACCCAGTAACGTAATAAATGCAAGCATCACGTAAGCACAACCTTGAGAGCCAGCTCGTTGACATTCAAGACCACACCTCGCCCAAAAACCTCTCGAGTTTCGCCGACATTTTTACAGAAATATCTTTCTTTTTTCCAAAAACAAAGCGCCCGCTTTCTCCGGTACATACGAGTGTGTAACGTATAATTATCGAGATACGAGTATGTTTACAATTTCACTGTTTCGCGTCATTTAAGTAAGTACTTGGTTTAGGTATTGTTTATTCTGTGATACTAAACTAGTAGACAGAACGTAGATACCAGTTGCTAGTTCACGAGAATAATATGCTCAAAAGAGCTTAAGAGCTGATTTCACCAATAATAAAGAATAAACCTAAAACCTAAACCTAAATTTAGCTTGAAACTCAGTTTAACTCGTAAACTTAGGCTGAACTTTACTTTCTAAGATGAAATTAGCCCTAAATTAGACTGCGTTCAATAATGCATTTGAAACCACATTTTCAGCATGCGCGATCAACTAGTTTTGTTATCTTTGGTAGTAATACATGTGTTTACTATTTCAGTTAGATTGGTATTTCATTTGAAAGAGTCTAGCTTTCACATCATGGATGAAAGCGTTTCTATTTCAAGATGTGATTTCAATTGGAAATTCTTGCAGAATGAAGGTAATATGAATTTTTATGTAAATACATTTAAACTCTAATACCCTTAGCTGATATCCGATTTATTTTATGCAATAACATAAACCTACTAAATAAAATATTACAGACAGAACACAGAGCTCAAGGCAGTACCCACGGGTAGACTACCCGGCATTGCGAGTATGGAACTTTAATAACCGACAAACTATGTACATAGTACATACGCACTCGATAAAATCCGGTACTCAGATAAAAATCATATTTGGTCGTCTACCTATTACCAAATATATTTATTCAAGTCAATAACGCTTCCAATACTCTCTCAAAAAGGTACAAAGTAAGTTTATCTGACTAAAATAAATGTCAAAATTATTCAAGTAAAGACAACATGCAATAATATTGAGTAAAATACTAGATTTGTTTAATATAAACATAGTATATAAATGCCCTAAAACATTGAATATAATTAGTTTTGTAATATCTATTTATATTCGCCATTTCATAGAATAGGACCTGCTGTTAACCTTTTCTGTCAATGGTTCTCGATTTATGGAGGTATTTGTAATGTTTATCGTTTATTTTAGAAATAAATCAAGAGACAATATTAATGAGTATTCTTTTTGAATCACTTTGTCACTGTAAAACAGCGATAATCACATTTGCTTTTAGATAAATTTACTTACAGAAATTAAATGAACTATTGCGCAAGAAACTGCTACGTTTAGTTGCTAACTGTAAGTAATCTGTAGTTTCGGTTTAATGTTAAAGCTCTAAGACTCCATGTTACCTTTGAAGTAGATTGGAGTAGGCGTAACTCTTGGGGTGCTAGGTCGGGTAACCTCCTCGTGGTGCACCCTGGGCAACAGCGTGCGGTAATACTGCAGCTTTTATGCAGTATTACCGCACGCTGGCAAATAACCCGACACGGTGGGCCCGTCCGCGTGTCCCTCTGACTAGCAGAGGGCACAGCGGATGGTGTGTGGTGGAGTGTGGAGCGTTGGAGGATACGGCGCTCCACGCTTGGCTGGTGGCAGCAATGCCACCAGGGGGGGTTTTCCTCGTACTCCTCGCCGCGTGTGGGTCGCGGTCGGGAGTGCAAGGAAAGGAGGAGGGGATCGCTCGTTGCCGGGCGTGGTGAAAGCCATGCTCGGCGGCGAGAGATCGTGGCAGGCCGTGGTCTCCTTCTGCGAAGAGGTAATGTCGCAGAAGGGGCCGCGGGGCGGATCGGGGAGGACGACTCCCGCAGGATCCGCTCCGGCGCAGACGACGGGGAGGGAGGAGGGGGCGATCCGATCATCGTCTCCTTCCCTCTCCGTAGTGGGGCCACTGGCGGAGGGTCGGGGGGCTCTCCGCTGGCTTGCACCGGCTCCACACGTCTGGGGGCGGCCTTGGGTGACCAAGGCCGTCCCTCTCTTGACGCACGGAAGACGGGGCCGAAGGGCCGACCCTGGCTGAGGGTGGCGGAGACTCCGAAAGGGAACCCCGCTGCCCCCGGCCTCAAGGAAATGAGGTCAACTTCCCAGTGGTTTTAGTGGGTATGCCGCCGCAGGGCGGAGACTCCCACATAACCCCGGCTCCCCCGGGTTAGGGGTATCCATAAAGGATTTCCACTGGGTCAACAAAAAAAAAAAAAAGGCGTAACTCTTGGTCTAAGAATAGGTTTAGAGACCTGCATTCAAATAGCCAGGTGTAACTAGAATTTGTTTGTTATTAGCTGTCCCGTGTCCATAGCGGTTTTAACAACTATTCTGCGATAATGAGTTTAATTTTTTAGGAGATAAAGTAGCATATATGTAAATTTAGCATTATACTGCAGTACTACTATTGCTTTGTAGTTTGTAATCTCAGTATTATCCTTACACTCAATCATCTAAATCCTTTGAATTGTTGCAGCGCGAGGAAGTAATAAACATGCACACTTATTCAAAAACTTTGGTGTTTTGTCAGTTGTCAACTTGTCATGGTACGAGTAAGTTGCCTTGATCACACGTTCCGAGTACATGGGCGAGGTAGCGAAATCATACCAGGGCGAGAGATTTGGGCGTTGCAGGAATGGGGTCATTCTCAGTGCCTCAACAGTCAGAGACTGTCTCGCCCTTTAACTCGACCGAGTACTCAGCGATGAGTTTACACGTACTGAGCCCTCGGCCGACAGCACTGTCTCGTCCATACTTGTGATCAAGGCATAAGAGTTTGATGACTCAAAGATTCGAAGAAGGTTTTTTTATCGCGGACTTAACGCATTTTAGAGGCCAAGCTCAAAATAGGTATTGGTTCGTTTTGCAACTGCTATAAAGCCAATGTCTTATTGGGTAATCTTATGAATAGACTAACACAATAACTTCTGTTATGATAACCAATTTCATCCGAAATATGTACTGGCCCCCCAATAACCCACTTTTCACTAGAAAAACCTTCGCTACCAGTATTTATGACACTTCATTTACATAGAATCCCAATAATCGTAGACTACTGATTCAACCTTTAAGATATTATCACATGTGAGATATTGGATAGTCTTGGATGGTCTTGGGTGTGTGAGTTTTGGCATGTTTATGCGAACAGCTTTCCTAATAATAGGAGATGTCAATGTCATCGCTAGAGAATGATGACAACAGCTCGAGTTTATGTGGGTGAGGTACGTCTTCTGTCTAGAGAACCGACAGCTGTTTGGGTAGATGCCGTTCTGGAACTTCTGGAGTAGAGGCCGCGGATCGGGAAACGGAGATTAGGGTGCTGCGGCCAGGTGGAGTGTCCTGCGTAAGGCGGTTGGTGAAAGCGGGTGCGTGAGGCAGAAGATTGTGCAAACTGCGTTCTTTAGGAGAGGCCTACATCCAGTAGCGGACATTTCTTAAATAGGGTGATCATGACTTTCTTTCTTCACAAATAAAAAAATAAAACTATGTAGTATGAAACTATGTAGTCTACATAGGTATTAAATCGTGCTTCGTTATTTTAGGGTGGTCGGCTGGCGGTAGAGAAACAATGCACAAAACACCTCAAACAAGACGTCGGCGCAGGTCGTATCACCCCTCCTTAGAATTAGATTTGAATTAGACTACGATTACGCGCAATGAGCGTTGATACACTTGATACTACAGTTTTATTGGGACATCGTAGCAAAGAATGGCGTTATCTCTAATCCGAGGTACTCGTATACAGTAGCTCAATGTTCCAACCACATAGTTGGCAACTTTTTATTTCTTGACCAGTCATAAACTGAAAATAATCATTTTACACCTATATTTAGGCATCGTAAAACATCTATTAGGTAAATAAGATACAGGTTGCAACACTCGCCGCCCATGGTGACACATTAGTGACTGAACTATTGATCGTCCGTTGGCCAACTGTTGGCAACTGTTGGCCAACACTTGCTAAACACTTGAACGAAAAAGTTATTAGATTTTCTGATGTGTCCGTTGGTTAGATAGATTGACATGAAATTATGAATAGATATTACCCGGATGCTTAGAAAGAAGGCAATGTTCTCAGGTGTATGTAAGTACTTATATTGTCTCTACACAAGGTTATAAGGAAAGGATATGCTAAGCTAAAAAGGGTTTTTTAATAGTACTCATAACTGTGAACAAAAGTGCTAAAGTATCAACCCTGAAATCGCTTTAAAAAGACAGTATTTGCAATTTCGACAGTGTGGGGTAATCGAGTTGTTGAACTACGAGTATGAACAAAATTCAAATCTTATTTTTTTAATGCAAATAATACACACATCATAAAGCTAAGCATTTATTATTATATCTTTATTGATTGATTGATAAAGTGATTGAACACCTCCGACTTTTGACCTCTTCAAATTATTTCTTCACAAACTGATACCCTTTTCTGTATCTTTTGTTATTTAGAATTTAAAATATAAATTGCATCACAGTACATTATAGTGATAATGTAATTTATAGGTTAACTAGCTAGCAGTGCTGAGTAGCGGCACCCGTCATTTTCTTTTTGGCCTGTTTCTTTCCTTTTTTATCTTTCGTTTCAGTGCTTTTTATCTCTATAATACAGGGGGAAAGAAAGCTTGATTTGTTACTGGAGTAAATAATATAAAAATATGGGCTATTTTTTATTCAAATAGAACTTTCTGCGTCATCCACCCCGGTACACGCCAACACCGGCGCTATTGGGGTTGATGAAACTGCTATTTTTACCTGCCCCGGTACCGAGCAGGACTACTGGGGTGGATGGAACCAAGTCAATTTAAACGTAAAATGCAACAAACTGTAGCAAAGTAAAGTCTGCAAGGTCGAAATATTTAGGTATAATAAATCTAACATTATTACGAGCTAAAACTTATGTAACTTTATTCTAACCAGTCATCGTGGTACCAACATTGGCACAAAGATTGTTTGCATTGCAAGCTCCAGTTAAGTTTGGCCAGGTTGGTAATGTTGGCCAAACAATCGAAAGTCAATGTCAGACTTGTTTGCTAAAGTGGACATTCAATCTCTCGTGTTTGCTTAACCTTATATTAGCGTCACAGTGCAACTGTGAGCAGAGACTCTATTTTTATGGTTTGTCTATTTATTTTGAGATGTCTAACGATGTGTGTCACTATTATAAATCTTAATATATAAGTATAAATTACGTGTCACGTTGTTTGTCCGCTATAGACTCCTAAACTACTAAACCGATTTCAATTAAATTTGCACACCGTGTGCAGTTCGATCTAACTTAACAGATAGGATAGTTTTTAGTTTTTTTTTTTTTTTTAAGATCTCAATTTATAGTGTCTACCCGTGCGAAGCCGGGACGAGCCGCTAGTATTATATATAAAACCCGTTAAATTTTATGTCTGGAATACATATTTTGTCATGTCATAATACTTATAAGCTATCTACGCACTCAATTTTATTCAATCGTCGTCGTTATGGAGTTGAGTTGGATCAAACACTAACCAATAGGTACAAACCAAATTCGAATGTTTTAATTAATCAGTTTAGCGTTACAATTTTTTCATTTTCATTTTGTTTGAGTTTATAATTACAATTATCAAGTAAATTAATTATGGTTTTTATTTTGTTTTCAGGTAAGTTCTTGGCGTTTTTGGCTTAAATGTGACCTGTATCCGTAACTGGATAATCAGTAAGTAGTTTAATCAACAAATAAGTTAGAATTAGTGCAAAATTTAACTGAAAAAATCTAAACAGGGTTAATAGTTTTGGGTTTGAGCTTTACGAGTTTTTGGCTCAGTACACCCCGAACATATAGCCTTGTTTAAAAAATAATAAATATCTGTATATTTGATGCGTGACAATAGACTTAGAAACCTAAGAAATATTCAAGATGAAATAAATAATACTATATTTCATTACAATCATCCCACCTTAGTCCACGTCTGGACAATACCGAACATGCCTCCATTATTTAGTAATGTAGGTAATAAAAAATAAATTTAGGATTGCCTAAATCACAAGATATCGAAACGTCTCACTCTGCAATACCCAACGCACTGTATCGTAGTGAAAGTAAAAAATTCGCACATTAAAGTTGTTAAGACGAGATGATGTTTAACATAAACATGCGAATTAGACAAGGACGGACAATACTCTATCGATATGTCGATATTATCACACCTCTTTCTTATTCGTTAATGGTTTGAGGTTTGACACATGTTTCAATATCAATTAGCATTAGTCCAGCTTTCGTGATCAAACAAAGTTATGTTTACAAATTCTTAAACTGTGTATTTGATGTTACTAAGCCTTGTTTTTGATATTAAATTATATCTATGATCCGTATAAAATAATCTGAACTAAAAAAAACTCAAAAATATACCATATCTTTCTAAAAAACTCTATCGTATTTCGGAAGATCACTTAGATTGTAAAAAAATTCATACATAATGTACATTTCGGCTTAAATGAAAATTAAAAAATAATGCTTTGGTATCTGCTCATAAAGTGCCCACAAAACAATGATTCTAATTTATTCGATTCTTAGTAGTTTATCGTTCTAAAACCAAAATCGGAATCGGAAATCGGTATCATAGATATTACCACACCTCTCACTAGCTTTAGTTACATCTAGCCTGCTAATATCTCTGCGCTGTGTCAACATTACTTCAATTGCGCTTTTTATCGCATACGCAAACCAAAAACTTGCAACACTGTCAGTTTGCACGTTACAAACACCGAGTCTTTGTCGTCTATTGGTCATTTTAGATCAGCTATTATGCAAACTCATAACTTCAATAAGTCATGGTCATTTAATAAACTAGTAAATGGTCATCTTTGTACACCGAAGTTGGGTTTGATCGATGTCTTTACTGTATGATAACGGATTGCTATTGGCGTTGACGCCGCTGCAAGCACAAAGCATTTGAACAAAAAAAATCATAGTTTCTCGGCGACCTATGGCCCCACGATAGGGGTCGTGGGGTCAAAGTTCGCCAATTTTTGCATCTGCACATTTCATTTGACCAACTTAGCTCTTTTTTGAACTCAAAAATTAATTATGCGTGCAACGTTTTGTGAAGATCTTTACCATATTCAAGTTTTCGTTAGGTATGTAAACATTATATTTAAATAAATTAATAGATGTCGATTTGTTCCTCTGTAGTCCAGAGTCTGGACTCTGAGTTATTTGCTTGGCTCGTTTAATAAATATATAGATTGGAATCAATAACAATATTTTCCTGCAGTCCCAGCTCACAGATAGTGACAGTTTTGTATTTGGTCATGTTAAAAACACAAAAGTAACTGATCATTGGTCAGAATCGCCAAAAAAAATCGATAGGTCCAAATAGACACTAGCAACACTAGGCACGTTCTGCCACGGTCGATAGAGTAGTTGTCGATAAACTGTCATTTGATGGTCAATTTAACGTGCCCGCTCCAATAACCTTACGTTTCTCCGTAATTACAGCCCTGTGGTTCGCAGAATGAATAGGAAGTAGGTACAAGGTGGGTTGGAGAAATGATGACATTGACAGTGATTTATGGGACTAGTGGGCACGGTATTTAGTGATCTCTAATCAGAAACAAAAGCAATCAACTAAGAGTTGAAGATGAATTAGAAAAAAAGCGGATAAACCGGATTAAACTCATTGAAATGTGCACCTTATACGGGTCAATGTGCAGTAGAATTTCAAATGACCAACTAAAATGCACATCATATTTAATTCTGTAAGTCTATATTTCTTCAAACAAATTCGGCAATTCACTGCTTTTAATCAGTGTAGATGTAGACGGACTTAAAATACAGAAAGTAACGTATTAAAAACTAATTTAACAGCGAAAATTCTGACACAATAAACAAAAACTATATTTATAGTCTGAGTTACGATAGATAATTATAGTTGTCGATAAAATATTTGCGCAGCACTTTACCGAGCGTTATTGATAGAAAACCTGACGTTTAAAGTAATATAGCTTCACTCGTGAGAGAAAGTCTTCCGATAATATATTCGAAGAAAGTCGACAAAACCTCAGCAAACTCATGTTTATGTTTGACAACTCAATACAGTTATTTAGTTCTGGGAAAATTAATAATTTTATGTAATGAGAGTTTTTCTCGAATTTAAACGTTTCTATTTTAATGGCGTATCAGACAAACCAAGTCAATCAAGCGTGTGTAGGGTATTCTGATATTTGAGTATGATTAATTATTGTTTGATTTTTAAGGAGTAAAGTAAGAGCATGGAGACCATGACTGCCAAATGGTTCTGCCAAATTTTATCTTCTAAAATCGGCCGGTAAAAGGCGCCGCAGCAAATTTTCCCCCATTTTGAAGGAAATACCCGCTCAAACAAAAAAAACATAAAAACCTATGAAATTGTAGTAGTAACATAATTATACTCGTATACTTAACTGTAAACCAAGTCGTCGAGATTAGTTAAAAAAATACGACCTGCACACAAGTCCTAACCATACAAAAAAACATTCGGACACGAAAGTTGTAGTAAAGTTGTTGCAGAAGCGTGTCTGCAGCTGCTGGTAAAGTTCTTCGCTCGCATGGTCAATATGTATGCTCTTCAATCTTCACCCACTCATCTCTCGTTGCCATTTCCCTCACGTGCCGTCTACGTCCCAGATACCATCACCTCGTGTGAATATATTGGCCGTGAACAATACATTATCATAGAGGTCAAGAGTGGACGGCGAGACATGTTTTAAAGACTTTTAGAATCTCATGATGCTTTTTACTCGGGTCAAGAAAAGTAAACGTACTATAAATGTGTTACCTATGTGTCTTTTGGGTAGATATTGTGGACGCGTGGAGTTGTTATTTTTAAGTTTTTTTTTCCTGCAAGTGCTGCATGTGTTGTCTACTGATTTTATTGTCTTTAGTCACACATATGCACACGTTTATTTTGGGTTCAACTGTATGACCAAAAATAAAAAAAGTTGAATTTGAGCAGTCTTTCAGGTTTTTGTGTTTTCACCTTTTCCCGATATTATTAAATTATAAAAACAAATAAGTATCTATTTTTGTCTGTCCTTATGATTTGCCTTACGTTTCCCATGTTAATCAAAATTAGCTCAGCCCTTAAATTCACAAACATACAGAGAAATGACAGGCAGAGAGCGAGACCAAGACAATTTCGCTTGAATGCAAAGTTATTTTATGTAACATTTTTTGTATTTTGAACGGAATTTTTATATTACTTTATTATAATAATTTATTCAGAATACATAATATAATTATGCATCTGCCCACATAACATTAAGTATGTAGATGTAATTATTATGCATCGAAAGTTTATAAACCTTCACATTTTCGTATCATGATCATTATTTACGTAATTTACGTGGTCTATCTTAATCTAGCTATGACCTAGTTTTTACATCCGATGAATAAAATCCAAGATTATTTCTAATATAAAATACGTTATTTACAATATATTTAGGTAAATCAGTCCTTATATGTACAATGTATTATACGTGTCCCTACAAATTAACGTTCATTAAATTAAGACTTATTAGGTACTTAGTAGATAAATAAAGATAAATGTTGGGAAAACCCATATGTTAGAGATAAGCTCGCGAGCCGGGCCCAGCGGTACCCGGACAGAAAATAAAGATAATACGTCAGCAAAAAGTTGATTATTCAAAGTTATTGTTCCGGCAAATAATCTCATAAACTTTGCTAGACAGAATTATTCTTACAAATAAAGCACATTGTCTGGTCTAAAATGTATAAAACCATAATTGAATGACAGAACAATAAAAACAGTTCTCAATAGACGTAGATATATTATATCTCACAATATATTCGTACACTGAACTTAACCTCTATATTCAGAGTGTGTCAAACTTTTGCATTTTCAGAAAGTTTATGCATCAAGACCAGATATGAAAAAAAAATCAGGTCGTTGAAACTAACAATTACCTACTATTTTTATTCACGATCAAATGAAATTGCAGTCTGTTCTAAATAACCCCCTTTCTCCCCATATTCAATTAAATATAAGTATTCATAAAGATCAAGGTTAAGTTTGCTTTATACTAGCTTTGGTTTGTGGTTTTACTCGAACTTTTTGGAAAACTACTGCGCTATTTGAAAATTTTATGGGGGTTGTTTACAGTATTATTAGACATGCTTAACACACTGTAAAATATTTAAAAATCACGTTTATTTATTACTATGAGTATAACAGTGCTACATTTATCTATTTTTAAGACTGAACTAATTTTGATGAAAATATAAAGGCGTGTTTGGTTTGCTGTTATTTTTTATATTTTTGTTTGGACAAATGCGGAAAAACGGTTTTTGTTAAACATTTCCCTTTATTTCACGGCATAGCCTTCACTATTTATTATAAGGAGAAAACAGCACAAGTATAATTATGTACCTTAGGTATAATTATCAAATGTAAGTAAAACTACGAAACTTGGCTCAGAGAGTTAACGCTACTTCTACCTATAACGAAAACACCTCTTTTCACGCCAGGATGGTATATATTTATAAAACACTTTATATATTACAATTATATTCACAGTAACAGTATTACATCGACGTCTGATCGAAACTAAAGCTAAAACCGAATTGCCTTTCACTTCTCAACATGCCACCTCGCCAAGTCTTATCCCCTCTACTTTACAATCGTTCTTCCTTTAGCGCTATTGCGTTTACTGGGCGGGGCGACATGTTTCCGGTAACCATTTTAATCAAACGACTGTTTATCAAATTAAATACCAAATGATATAAAATCGAGTAAATGACATTAAGGTGATTAAATTTATACTATACATAATTAAAAATCATGACATACCTACAATTTTAAATCCCTGTAATGGTGATTGATTGATACAACTCTATCAGTCACCATTACAGAGCACAAACAATCATGTCTCATATTTATATGATTTAACATTTTATCAACAAAGGGTTCAAAATACCGACTAAAATTCAGTCAATAAGTAGCTATGTACTTTCACTCGCCGTACAGTGAAAGGCGGGTCGTGAGCTGGACTTTCATTATCAGCATACTAATAAGAGCACCCACAGCGGACGCAGACGTTTAAAAACTAATGCTCAGAAAAAACACTTAGTCGTGTTCAAAACATTTCGTTGAGTGTCAATGACAATATTTTTATACTAACACTAGCTGTGCCCCGCGGTTTACCCGCGTTTTCCGGGAAAAAAGTAACCTATGTATTAATCTAGACACTAAGCAACCCTCATCCCAAATTTCATGTAAAACCGTTCAGCCGTTTTGCGTGAAAGAGTAACAAACATACTTACAAACTTTCGCGTTTATAATATTTTTAGTAGGATTTACCGTTTCACAGCATAACTAGAATTCCCTGAGTTGGGGATGCCATGAGTTGAGTTAGATTAATGATATAATTATTTCTATTAGTTTCTTTTAATTAATACATATTTATACCAAATTTTGTGATTAATATCCAATTTATAGTTTCACCCCAGGGCACTGCTATTAAGCAATAAATACGCATAACACAAGTTAATAGAGCAAGACTTGTCGCCTCCTCTTCGAATAGACGTAAAACTATACCTTGTATATAAAAATGCAAAACTTTTTAACTTCAGAAATCTGATACCGATCCGAAATTTACTTGTCATGCATTGGTTAAAATATCAACCAACAAACAACCAAAATACCAAAAGTATTAATAAATCTGAACTCTTTCGTAACGCGGAAATCACCGATACAATTACAACCAAAAGAACAAACTTACATAAATGTCAATCCCTGCTCAAGTACGACCACATAAATTGTAAAATACTGAGCTGTAATTATGCCTAAAGTAATAACAGTGGTGTACGAGTAAGAGAGATAGTAATAACAGTGGTGTACGAGTAAGAGAGATAGTAACATGTAAAGTTTAAAAGTACATAATATTTTTGAAACAAGCTTTTATTTAAATGATCTGAAAAAATAGATTCGTCAAAACGAATCAATCAAACTAGCCCCATCTCTATGGGGTTGCGTCTTTTGTAACAGAATTCCCTTGACCATCTCTCAGCTCCACCATCAGATCAGCTCCATGTCATAATGAATATTGCATGGTCATCCAATTTAAATATTATGCATTCAAAATTTCAGCTCAGTAGGAAGCCGAAAAGTGGGTCAAATTTAATTTGCAAGAATTGATTATGTTATTAGATAGACACCGGGCTATCTTTTCTACAATTGGTCCTTCATTTCTCAGGTAGAACTCCTTAGACCAAAATAGGTGTAGGCATCTAAATAAAAGCTTCACTGAGAAAAAAATCCGCTAAAAGAATGATGAATTCACTTAGTGAGGAGCATGCTGATATCACCAAAAAGTACGATGATTAGCACCAGTTTATGATAGTTGTCACTGTAAAGACGAGTGCTTATGATCGTATTTTTTGGTGATATCAGTATGCTCCGTACTTTAGATGAATTCATCATTCTTTTATCGGAATTTTGATGTGCATTTTTCGCACTGTTGTAGTAAAAAAATATTCGTTGTTGAGCACAGCGGCGCACAGCCGCATACAACTTCTATTCGTCGGACTGTAGACTACTCGACAGCTGACAGAGTAGGCAGGTAGGTATGCCTACTCTGTCAGCTGTCGCAAAGCAATTTTCATTGTAATTATGAGACAACGATATTCGGATTCGCGTGACAAATCTTCAGGGGCATAAAATTACACCCGGCCATGGATGGAAACGCACACAAACAGATAGTATATAGGTATGTATGTATGTAGGTACATAATATACTATTGTTAACACGTTATAGCTTGTACAAGTTTAGTACTTAGAAACCGTCTGGTGAAGTCTAATTGACTTAACGGCACGTGGAGTAGTTAGTTACTTACACAGTCTTTTATTTTTTATCTCTTTCAAAATGGAATCGATTGAAAAAGACGAAACATCATGACCAGAGCACGGCTATTTACCAACTGTTACTTTATTTGCCACCTTTAATAATACAGGGCTTAAGAGTCTAAGGACAAATCTGAAATCGTCAACAAACATTTTCGTATTATCGAACGAAACTTTGATATTGAGTCAAAGTTTCGTTGCGTTGACTTATATTGAAAAACATTTGATCAAGTAGATTTTTAAGCTGAATCATTAGTAGACAAAAAATAGAGTTACATAAACCTAATAATCTCGCTCAACTCTTATATAACATTACATGCAATATAAACTGCTCTATAAAGTAAACAGTGTTATGACAACTACTTTATGAACACTAGTTAAACCGGTCTCATTACGAAAACCTTTGTAATATCATCTAACAAGTGATATGCTAACCATTTTCTAGGCAAACTATGGAAACAGGAATTTTATCTCGTTATGTCAAACTTTCCACAGACACATCTACGGAGATCTAAGCAAGGTAAAGTCTTACTCATAGACACTGTTTAAAGTTACTCACTGCTTAAAATGTTGCGACAATTTCTCGCTGACGTTATATTAGATGACGCATGCGAAAACAAGATGGAGAACTTTAAGTAGTGATTAAATATAAGCAGGCGTTTTAAGTAAGCAGTTAAAATAATTACACAGTGATAAATAGCAATAATTTTATAAGTAACACCTAAATAACAGCGCTGACAGTAAGTAGATATATTTTACGTAATAACACATAAGGGTTGATTACACGTAACGAGTACAGCGGCGAGACAGTGCCCTCGGCCGAGTACTCAGTTTGTGTAAAATTTTTGACGAGGCGAGACAGTCATTAGAACCATCATTTGTTTTCTCAGCCGAGTGTGCCTATTTACTGTCTCGCCACTGTGCTCGTTATGGGTTGATTACACGTAACGAGTAGTGTGGCGAGTCAGTACATGGGCACACTTGGCCGAGCAAACAAATGCTCCTAGCGACTGGCAAGAGACAGCGCAAGATTGTGATCTATGGCGTTCTCTGGTATCGGAGGCCAATACCCCACTTTGAGTTGCTGCACCAGAGGAGTAAAACGAAGTAAACGATTGTCTCAGTAAAAACTGAGTACTTGTCCGAGGGTACTATCTCGCCACTGTACACATAACGTGTAATCAACCCATTACAATTAAATTAAAAGCGCTAACTTGTTACCTGTTATTATGTCATCAGACTCGGCAGAGGGCGACGGTTATCAGCTCTAGCTGTAAGTAGGTGGAATACAAGAGCCATTGTTAGGAATTGGGGTAAACTTACATTTAAATGGAAAATTAAGAGATGAAGGAAGAAATAATATCCATTTCAACAGTTTTTTTTCAGTAATAGGCTTTCGTTTGACCGCCATCTCGTCTGATGGTAAGCAACGATGCGGTCTACGATGGAGCATGCTAGCCTAGAAGAAACTGATTCATTCGGTTAATTTAAAGGCAAGCCTCCTGCATATGTTTTGGTAATATAGACCTACACAAAAATAAAAAATAGAAAATTTACTAAACTTTCTACGCCATAAGTCAGCGTTTGAAACATTTGTTGCATTAAAACCTCCTTATAATCTTTGATTTTGAAACCAAGAATCCGTATAAATAGGTAGTATAAAAGTACCTATATCCATCACTAAGTTTTGGCCGCGAAACCACTTCTAAGACGTAGACATGATGTATTAAGGCATTAAAAATCACTACCTCAATAAAACATTAAAAATCTGTTAGTGCATGCTTCGTTTAGTGCATTGTTTGTTTGGTTAGTGCATTGTTTTTTTTTCAGAAAAAAAAATTATAGCCTCGAACCAAGGTAATAGATTATCCAATTATGCAATTTAGCAATCGCAAAGCTACTGGTGTATATTTTACTTTATTTGCTGTTTGTAATTTAAAAAAAATAATCAAAATACGTATTAAAAATTAGGGGTTTTAAGAAAAGCACCATCTAGCGAAGCGTTCATTATCTCATACATATATTATAGTCAGTAGGTAATTTCTCACCAACTGTCTTATTATTTGTGAAATTACTTACTTTTTAAAATAGTTCATATAACACCACAAAGAACAGTACAAACACAGTAAACCACCAAAGTCGGATTAGATCGATGCAGTAAACTAACTTCTACCATTTACTTTCAGAATGTTCTCCTTGAGCTACTACCTATCTAAACATTTATTGATGATTTTTTCGTAATGATACAAAAGTGTTGTTGTATTTGACAGTAAGTCTTCATTAGTGTTACATTGGCTTACAAAACATTCGATTTCATATGACCTAACGGTGACCTATGTTTGCTTTCGACAGGCAAGTCAACAACTCTACATTGCCGTACAATCTCTTTGATTTAATCTGAAATTTGGTAATGGTTTGGATACTTGCGCTGTGCATGGATTTATCTGTGCAATTTTAGACGTTAGCGCGGGCGTTGTTAGTTTTTAGGGTTCCGTACCTAAATATTAAGAGGGAACTCTTATGGTAAGACTCTTGACGGTTGTCCGTTGGCTCGTTTGTCCGTCTGTCTGTATGGGACTTGTACCTAAATAGTAAAAAAGACTACTATGGTGAGATTTTTGGTGTCTCTCCGTTGGCCCGTTTGTCCCTCTGTATGCTGTATGTGACTGGCAACTTTTTTACATCTATTAGTTTCACCCCAATATTTAACCTATTAAGTATTCTATGGATTATCTAAGTGTATTTATTATTAATTTGTATTTAATTTTCTACCAATTTATTAAGGGATAAATAACTTATGATTTAATCGAAGATAATATTATAAGCTCTATCTATTCCAAGTTTAACTGAAATGTATTTAACCCTATCATTAAGAAAAAGTTTTTAAACATACACAATACACATATTCATAAAATCTTTCGCATGTATAATATCAGTGCATGCGTAACTAAAGTAATTGTATGCATATTCCTCTATAATAATACTAAAACCATTTTATATAAGGTATTTATTATGTACTGATAATATTGGAAAAACTAAACTGATTTGCTATAAATTTAACTTTCGCTCGTCGACTCTCCAATTTTCCCACGTATGTCTACCTGTTTATGTGAAGTAAAAAGTTAATTATAAATAAAAAAACAGCTTTTCATCCTCAGTCAGGCTAAACCAGAAATAAACAGGTCGTCTTCAGAACATAATTACCTATCACCGGTGATGTGTGCATGTAAAAGTTCTAATCACACCTAAAAATGCTAAAGAAAGTGACTATGTATGTATTATATGTCTTGTAAAATACAGCTGTTCTATAGAAAAATGGCATTGACACTTAACGAAATGAATGTAACAGTAGTTTTATATAATTTTGTTCCGAAAACATACGAGTATGTCAAAACTACGTTAGTTTTCATAGCAGTAAGATTCCATCGATAAGTGCAAATATCTTAACCCAAAAAAAGTAGCAATACTCCTTTTGGGATATATTATATTTTACATTTTTGAATTTTATAAGAAAGTAAAGAAAAACAGGTCAATTTACAGTAAAAAAAATTACAGTAAGTTTTGTTACTGCTTTTGAAAATCTTATCACACTTTTACATTCTAGTCTCTTCTGCCAGCACATTTCTTCTGTATAAAAACCCGTAATTTCTCCGCAATCTATTGTACAGTATACCTACATTGTTTTCGGCATTGTGTGTGAAATGCCGCGTTTTCACCGTTTCCCCTTCACAATAGTCAATATTTACCGATGGAGAGTAGCGAGAGTGTACGTATGCACAGTAAATCAACTTCACTGTCAAACTAATTAATAGAAAATACAATGATTTTATGCATGTTTGTTTTTACCGGAACTTTCGTAACGTCTGTACAGATTTGGTATGATACAATACAATATATGTATTTATTTATATTGTATCTTTATCAAAAACATTGCATAAAATTCAGACTACTTTTAAATTAAACTTTAAAATTAAAAAAAAATCAAATGAAAATAAAATTTCTAATATAAATTTTTTGGTAAGAAAAACGTGCTCTTATCGCCTAGAGCCATTTATTTTAGGCAACTTTAGGATGACATGATTATGTTGATGGCAGCACTACGAGTATCTCTATTTTGTATTGCTAGGTGCTGCTAGCTAAAATTCTTTGCATAGCATCTGAAGTGTTATAGACAACCTTTTAATTTTTTTCATGTAAACCCATATCATAATCATTATCAACAGCCTTCTTCGCAGTGCTGGCTATGGCCTCTAACTGTCTCAGTCACATTCCATTTAGAAGTAAGCTTGACCCGCAATTTTGACGACATCCTCGACCCATCGCAACCCAAACTTTCACACTTCCATCTAAAGATATCTTTCCATTACCAACAAGTATTTAACCAGCAAATCATCATTTTAAAATTAGATACATGCAATTACAACTTGAAATCATTTGACACATTCGCGACTTCTTGACCTCACCTTTGACCCAAATAGCTACTTGTAACTGAGTACTGCTACTTTACAAAATCTGGACATAAAAGCAAAACGCTACCATATAAAATTACATACGTATTTATTGTTTGTATAGCAATTAACGACGAGACTGTTTGTACATCTCGGAGCGATTGCAGTAGCTTTGCAATAAAAATGTGAAATGTGCAATTTTGTGTGGTAAGGTAACAGAAGACGGTGGTCAAAGAGTGGGGTTGTGTTTGAGTTTCAACTACTTTTATAGATACAGTTATGAAACTGTGGCCCTTATTAAGAACTGTGTGTTAAGACAGAAAATTATAGAGTAATCAGACTTTAGAGCAAAATTATAATACAAAAATTAATGAGAAGATGAGTGTGGTGAAAAATGAATGTGTAAAAATGATTATTAAAATAACATTATGTATTATTACATTATGTAATATATAGTAGCATAGGGTAGCTTAAATCCTAATCTTTAGATCCTAATTTTTTCCTACTCAAAAATTGTTTCGATAAAAATCTTAAGATCATGATTTGTCTGAAATTCCTACCTAAGTTTTTTTTAAATAAATTATTTTGGCCACAGAGGATTGTGCAGCTTACAGCAAAGCAGATTGAGTCTTAATTTAGAGCAAACTAAAGGGCTAGGTCAAAGGGCCTTAAAATAAATGGTGAGAATCAGACATTCATAGAATCGCGCTATATTTTACGTGCCTAAGCTTTGCCTCGGCCCACTAACCGCTTGTCCATCAAAGTCCGTGTTGCCTGCTACGACAGTAATTACTTGTTCGACATTAAATAGTAATTAGTTTCACAAGATCACGTCCACGCGTTATTTTGAAACGATTTGACGATCAAACATTATTAGTTGTTACTCGAGAATAAAGCGGATCTAACGCGGTTTTGAAACGTACGAAGTAAGGACTTAGACAATCTAATTTATGTGTTTTTTGCTTCATTTTTGTATGATCAATTTAATTTAAAAATATAATTTAATTAAACTAATGACCATAAAACGGAATAGCATTTTTTAAATTAAAAATACATATTAGTATTCATATCTGTGTTTAAATTAAATGGTAAAGACTAAATTATTCATAAACTTTAGATTCAATTATTTTTCTTTATTAAGTTTAGAAGCTATAAAAAAATCATTACATACTGTTTCAACATATTCCAGCAGTTAAAAATTAAAATTGTTGTACCTATATATAAATAAAAATATCCGAGATAAAAAGTAGCCTATGTAATAATCCAGACCATAAACAACTTTCATACCAAATTTCTTGTACGTACAGCCGTTTTTGCGTGAAAGATTAACAAACATCCATAATATATCTATACATTCTTACAAATTTTCGCGTTTATATTATTTAGTAGGATTTGTCATACAGTTTTGTTATAAAGTTCCCAGTATCATTTTCTCTGCAATATATTAAGCATTAATATTATAAAGCCATCAAACTAGATTGTAGAGCCTTGACCTCTTGTTCAATGCCTCAGCTTCTAGTGTTTCTGAATGAGAAACCAATTTATAAGTACGTTATATACAAATCTACAACATTCACAGTTATTTTGTTATAATTAACACAGGAATATTCACGTAAAAATAAGTTGTTTACTACGACTAGTTTGGAAATGCCAGGCGAGACGCAACCGCAAGCGCGTCACGCTTGCAACTCACCTGATGAAGGTCACCGAATATGATCGGAACTAGTCGTAGTAAATGACTTAATTTTTATGTAAGTAAAAGTATTCTTATGTTAATAATAACAAAATGTGTCAAAACATAACATAATGTGTCACGTTAGTTTCCATAATAAAATTCACAGTTATAAGTAGAAAAATCGCATATTCCTAGCTTCTGAAATTACACGGGAACTAGTCAGTCCAGAAGTAACTAATATAGGTAACGGGTTAGTTTCAGAATAAGCACTTTACAAAATGTGGACCGGACCAAAACGAGTACATCCCAAAAAGTATATTTTCCAAACAAACATAACCCACACTACTAACTATTTCAGTAATTTTCACCAATAAATAGAGTACAATATATAATATTTGCCGTCTTCCAAGTTTTTTTTAGTAGGAGACAATTTTTTTCAATTTAGCATGCCTTAGAATATTGTCTAGATGGGTTTCAACCTCGACAGTTTCTTCTATTAAATTAAAACTAAAACATAAGTTAAGATCGTGCAGTTTCTAGCTCAGAAGATTTACAAAGTATGATCTTTAAACGTGAAAGAGTAGTTTACTTGAAGTATGAAATGCACTTCTTATCTTATAAGCATTAAGCCTTTGTTCTAAATTCCTCATAAAAACAACAACAGACGCTATCTTCATACGTCTTTGCACTCAATCACTTTCACTAGAAATTAACTCACGCTCACTCCATTAGTGAACATGTTTAATTAGCTCTTATTGCTTTTACTTTAAGACTCATGTTGCAAAAATAAGTGTTCTCACGATGAGTTTGCATACAAATCGATGCTTTGTTAAATTTGGGACAAGTGCTCGTGTGAAAGAATTTTGTTTGTTTGCGTTTCTAAGTGGCAGTTGGAAGCATTTTGTTCAGCTATTGAAAGTATTTTTTGTTTTTAAGTTATCCGTACAGCCAGGGAATGGAATAACCTACCGACTTCCTTGTTTCCTGAGAGATACAATCTTAGGCTTTTCAAGGTCAGATTGAATAGGTATCTTCTAAGTCTGCGTGCTTTATGGTCGACCGCATCGTCGCTTACCAGCAGACGAGTTGGTGGTCAAACACGGACTTATTTGCAATAAAAATAATGCTGAAAAGTTGAAAAAGGACACAAGAGCAGAGGCAGGCCAAAGAAGCGTGAGTGTGATGACTGGACAGATGGGTACAATCTGGTGGGCGATTGCACTGTCTGGAAAACACTGGGGGAGACCTTTGCTCAGGAGTATACTAACTTACTTATTTACTTTTCTCGCGCAGCGACCTAAAGTGGATCTTGGCCTCGGACACCAGAGAACGCCATTGATCACGATCTTGTGCTGTCTCCTGCCAGTCGTCGGCTTGGAGTTCGCAAAGGTCGGATCGCACGGCGTCAATCCAATGTTATCTGGGCCGACAGGTCGGCGGCCGCTTGCAACTCCAAGATACGCTTTCTTGACACTACGATCCTTCCCCATCCTAAGCAGGTGGCCTGCCCAGCGAAGTCTCTGCACCTGGGTTTCTCCTATGATGTTAGGCTTGGCAATCATCTCCACTATCTCGGTGTTCTTTCTCACCCTTCAGCCCCCGTCATCTGTTTGAGTTGGGACCAGAATTTTACGCATAGCGCACGCGTAACGCATGCACGCAGGAGTAAAAATCAATAAAAAATATATGGGAAATATAAAAAAATATAAAAATATATGGAAAAAAAAGATCGCAAATCAACTCATTAGTGAGATTTCCACCAAGAGTCAAAGCTACAACTTTTGGAAGAAACCTGACAGCGATTACAGGGAAGTCACATTATTTTTTGATATGTCTACAATCATGAGTACCAGTAACTTAAAGAAATATGCATTCATCATTTTATTTTTAAATCGGAGACACAAAAAAAAGATCTAAAAAAAAGAAGAAGAAAAAATCAATTTTTAACCATATTCTTGAATTAAGGTATTTAAAACATTCGTTGTCTGGTTTTATAGTTTTATAGAAAATGTCAAACTAATAAACGGACCAAATCTTGCAACCTGTAAAGAGAAGGTATACCTACTTATTTGGCAACACTTTTGCGTATCAAAATAATTGTATCAAAAGTAATAATGACTTTAAACTTTACATATAAAACCTAAGAAATAAAGTTATAAAAACGATTAATTGCCATCTGTGAAAGAACTATTTGATATTTTGTATGCAATTGTATTTACTTTAGTAATGTCAAGGTTCTACTTTAACTATGGAATAAACCTTGAAATCGAGAAAAAACACAGCTATTTGACATTTTGTCGAGTGTCATCGACATTTGTATATGGAACAGCTGAGTTTTTCTCGATTTAAGGGTTTTTATTTTTATTTTTATTAGGTTTGGCTTCATAGTAAAAGTTGTTCAAAATGTTGAGTACTATAAGTTCTTTCTGGCTTATACCGTTTGAATATAAGCCTGAATTGGTAGTAGGATTTTCAACTGAATCAATCAATCAATCAATATTTATTCAGAAATACATTATAGGTCTCTTACATGAGATACCTATACATAAATGAGACAAAAAGCCTTAACTAAATTACGCTCAGATATCTGTGCTAGGTTGGAAACCTGTGTTATAGACATTTGCGCTTCCTTTAGAGGTCTTGTTTATAAATAGATTTTATAAACCAAAATGGGTTACAAATTAAATTAATAAATTGGAATAAAAATTGAATTTGAAAGTTAAAATCATGCATGAATTATAAAAATTAATTTAAATGTCAGGAGAATAGCCTGTCGTTGCATCCAGTCGCCGAGCTTTCTCAGTCACATATCACATAGAGTGCTTCATATTAAACGTCGGCAGGGTAAAGTAGTTTCCGCATGACCTGGTTTATCATCAATTGAATCTTCACAATTTCATCTCAAGTCCAATATATACAAAAAGCATCCATCTAGGTTACGTTGCAAAAAATCTATCAGAAGTTATATTACATTGTACGGTACTGGATGAAAGCAGTAGCTCAATTACGCTAATGTAGAAGAGTTTAATAAAAATTGTTCCTTTTTCACTAAGATTGTGTTGAGTGTGTTTTAGATTATTGTCCATATTAAAATTGCAAGCAAAAGGATTATAATTAATAACATTAAAACTAGCTCGGCAACTGGCATAATGTTCCCGAATAGATATGAAATGGGTGTCTTCAAGTCGCGGGTAAATTAATTTCTTCCAGGCGCGCGTGCTCCATTGTAAACCGCATCATTGCTTACCATCAGGCAAGATGGTAGTTAAACAAAAGCCAATCATAAAATAAACTTTAAAAACATTATTTTATTGACAACCCTTTCGGTAGATTTCCATAGCTAAAGCTTGGAACACTGCTTTATTGACTGAGCGAGCGAAGCGTCTCTGCATCGACTGGCCAAACTTGATGTCTACTGTTCGCGGAACTACTAGTTTATTGTAACATTACACTGTCAACTGGGAATTAGTGAAGCAAGATGGATAGATTGCGGTGACATACCTACTCAAAACAGTAAGCATTTTTACTTCTCAGGAGGTCACAAACACGAAAATGGTGTGGGAATATTAGTATCTAAAGAGGTTAAAAACAGTGTTTCTGGTTACATACCTCAATCTGATAGAGTTATTTTGGTACAACTCAATACAAAACCTATAAGGACCAATATCATACAAGTGTATGCTCCAACCTCAGATAGTTCAGATGCTGAGTGTGAAAAATTTTATGACGATGTTACAAATGTACTGAAATTAGTGAAAAAACACGAACTTAATATAGTTATGGGAGATTTAAATGCAAAAGTTGGGGATAAAAGAGTTGACACCATTGTAGGGCCATTTGGTCTTGGTGGAAGAAACGACCGAGGGGATATGCTCATTGATTTTTGCACCAAACACAATTTAACAGTTATGAACACTTGGTTCAACCTGCCCAAAAGACGCCTCTATACTTGGCAGTCTGGAACACACACACAGGAGAAGATTGTGCGAAATCAAATTGATTATATTTGCGTTAACCATCGCTACAGGAATGCTATTTTGAGTTGCAAAACCTACCCTGGGGCAGACATTAATTCTGATCACAACCCGGTTGTTTGCAGAGTAAGGCTCAAACTCAAACGGATACAAAAGGGTAAATCAAAGAGAACTATTAACCTCCAAATGTTGAATGACGATGAAGTTTTAGAACAATTCAGACAAAATAGTGACATTATTACAGACCTTGCAGAAATGGAAGAAGAGGCTCTTTGGAACAACTTTAAACGTATGTTACTGGACGTATCCAGTAATACCCTTGGACAGAGAGAGCGGGTTAAAAGTGTGGATTGGATTACAGAGGAGATAATGGAGCTATTCGAAAAACGAAGAATTAATAAAAATAATACCGTTGTCTACGCTGCACTTAATAAATTACTACAGCAGAAAATTCGAGAGGCAAAACTTGAAGACCTGATGCGACAATGTAACCGTATAGAACACTTAGAGGCAACACACCAATACGGTGAACTACACAAAGCAATTAAAGCTATGACATCAGGGAAGAAAGTATCTCTTTCAAACACAATTGTAGATAGTAGTGGAAAGCTCTTATTATCTGTAGAAGATCGTATGCGCAGATGGGAGGAATATATATTAGAGTTATTCAAGGATGATAGACCAGACCCTTTGCCCTTTGGAGACAATCTCTCTGGACCACCAATACTACGTGAAGAATTTGACTACGCATTAAGGAGCCTAAAAACAGGCAAAGCTACTGGTGAAGATGGAATTCCGCTCGAGATTCTTAAGTATATGGGTAACGAGGCCAAAAACACAATGCTTTTCCTATTTAATAAAATATATGACTCTGGGTGTATACCTCAGGATATGTTAAGATCCACCTTCATAACAATACCGAAGAAGGCAAAAGCAGTTAAATGCTCAGATTACCGGACCATTAGCTTAATGAGTCATGCTATGAAGGTGCTGATGAAGATTATCAGTAATAGAATAATGCCAAAATGTAGCGAGGTAGTATGCCCACAGCAGTTTGGCTTCAGACCAGGAATCGGAACGCGAGAAGCCATTTTTACGCTTAACACTCTTGCGGAGAGAGCCATTGAAATGCAGCAGCCGGCGTATGTATGTTTTATAGACTACGAGAAAGCATTCGATCGTGTACAACACCACAAGATGATGGAGGTGCTACAGAAAAGAGGGTTAGACCATAAAGATCTCCGACTTATTAGCAACCTCTACTGGAAACAGGAAGCAGCTGTAAATGTAGAAGGACAGCTGACCTCCTGGAGACCGATCGCTAGAGGTGTTAGGCAGGGTTGCATAATGTCTCCACTTCTGTTCAACCAGTACTCTGACGATATCCTGACTGAGCTACTAAGCAGTAAACCAGAAGGTATTCGCGTAAATGGACTCAGAGTCAATAACATTAGATATGCAGACGATAATGTGTTGATTGCTACATCGGAAGCCGGTTTGCAAGAATTGCTGACGGAAGTAGCCACTGCAAGCGAAGCCATGGGTCTCTCTATCAACGTTAGCAAAACAAAGTCGATGGTCATCGCTAAATCAGCCCAACCCCAACCTTGTCTGTACTTACATGGACAACAAATTGAAAGTGTCACAAAATTTAAATATCTTGGTCGTGTCTTTACATCAAACCTTTGTCACCTAGAAGAAGTGAAGTGCAGAATCGGACAAGCAAAAGCTGCTTTCCACAAAATGTCCAAAGTTTTATGCGATCCCAAAATTAACTTTAAGAAAAGACACCGCATCATGAGATGCTACGTCTGGTCCACGCTCTTATATGGATGCGAAACGTGGGTCTTATTAAAAGAGATTTGTGACCGATTACAGGCGTTTGAGATGTGGACTCTTCGTAAAATGTTCAAAATTCCTTGGACTAGTTTCACCTCAAATGCCAAGGTACTGGAAAAGGCTAACCGCAGAAGAGAGCTGGTGTCCACAGTCATGAGACGGAAAGTCGCCTTCTTCGGACACATGCAAAGAGGATCCCTATATGAATTCCCACGGTTGATCCTTGAGGGCAGAATTCCGGGGAAGAGGAGCCCAGGACGACAGAGACGGAAATGGCTGGACGACATTAAGAAGTGGACCGGACTGAGTTATCAGCATTTAAAAAGCACAGCATGGGATCGCAAGAAGTTTAGCCTACTGACCTCCAAACTTCAACATGAAGATGGCACCTGATGATGATGACACTGTCAAAGTATTAAAATTACTTTGTAAGTAACTTGAGTTACTCACATAAGTTATAGCTTCCACTAATGGTCTTACATTGAAGTGATTGACGCCAGTAGCTCAGTGTGTCGGTACCCTACGTACAACAAAAAGGTCTGTCCGTCTGTTAGAATCGTCGTGACACTTGTTTTATTGCGGTTGAGTAGAAATTGTGGATTTCATGTTATAATGTGTGTTATTTGAAGTTTATGATGGATAGCGGTTATTTTCGGAATTTTGAGCCATAAAACGAATTTAATGCAAGTTCTAAAAATACATACTTTTTGCTATTCGGTATTTTAAAAAGAAGAAGAAATTGAAAACCAAAATAAACAGATAAATAAAGAAAAATGGAAAGACAGGGAGATGTAGAATTCAGACGTTTACAATTAAGGTGTTTCATGTGTTAACCTAATGTTTGCTATGATGTTAATCGACTAGTGAAAACTTGAAAAAATACTCCTTAAAATTAAGAATCAAATTAACAGAGGAAAACGAAAGAAATGCCATAAATAATGATACAATCTTCGACCACTTCGATGTTGGCAATAGGCGAGTTGGTGGTCAGTTGCAGACTGGTTATCAAGCACGGTCCCTGGCAAGTGATTACAGTTAATAGCATATCGTACCAGAGCATAGGATGTCAGTGGGCTATACGACATAATTATATCGCACAAGTTCTGTATTGTTGATATAGAAGGGTGCTATAACATTAAACCTAAAAAAAAAATGGAAACTGTAAATCGAGTAGGTAGTGTAGGTACCTACCTCTACATGACAACAGATGACCAATACTAGGTAACTGGTCGTTGTGACATTTAGTTTGAAAATGTATGTGTTTTGTATTTAAGAAACCACTGGCTTACACATACCTATAGGTACATTTGTTTACCTACGTAATAGATACATTATCCATTTCGCAACAGCAGAAGGCCGGAGCATGGCCTTGCGCGTCCGTTGAAATATTATAATTCGTTTTCACTTCCTATAATTAGTGCAGTAACACGCTATAAGAGGAAATGGATCACGTGGGATACGTCTAAGGCATTGTTTAAAAAAAAACAGATTTTTTAAAATAATAGAATCAGAAAACAGCGTTGATAAAGTGAGACTGGGATGGACAGGTTTGCAGTATGAGGAGCGATGAGCTAAACCACCACTGATTGGGTTTCAAAAGTGAAACTAGCCTCGAAACAGGTGAAAACGATACTTTCGATAGGAATTTGACTACAATAGTGATCAATAGAGAAGCATGGAAGGGAGGGAAGGCACTTACTCAGAAATGGAATAAACTGGAATATATAATACTAAAGTTAAATAAAAGTAATATTTATTATTTTTATTTACTTTTAAAACGTTGCGATCTGCAGTTTCACCGATCCTACAAGAACAGTATATTTTCGGAACAAAAGTAGCCTGTATAATTGTATATTAATCCAGGTCATAAGCTATCTCCATTCTGAGTTCTACTCAAATCCGTTGAGCCGTTTCAGCATGAAGAAGTAACATACAAACAGACTTACAAACTTTTTGAATTAATTTGGTGATAAAGATTACGGTTAAGAGTTCTCTAGATCAGACGCTTTTGAAACAACTAAATTAGTATTTACTTCATTCGAGGTTGGCAAAAGAAAGAGTTGTGGTCTGTAGTTTGTTACGTTGCAACAATGTTACTACAAAATGTTGTTTAACGAGTAGGTAGAGGGTACGCTAAGTTGTCATATAATGTTATACATATATTCTTTATTTTTATATTATTTTTAAGTCTATTGATGTTGGGCCGTTTATTTAAATATCAATTCATGATGAAAAAAAGCATGCTTAAAAAACAAAAAGTAAAACTAGTTTCTAAAATTTAAAATTAAATAATAATAAATATTTTTTTAAATTTATTATTAAAAAATCGCAAGGTCCAAACACAAGTTTTTTAGTTGCAGATTGACACAGTGCCTTCAATATGACATCAATCACCACAAGCCCATAAAAACGACTCGTAGGTACTCCCACAGTCTCTTCACAGCACAAAACATTTTAGTTACTAATGTTTGACACGCTATACAACAATTAAATATTTGTAATGGGCTGTAAACTTAAGAGGGTAATATATAAAACATTTGCTTAAAGAGTCGGCAATCTTTGTTCTTAAGCGCTTCACGGTTTTGTAATAGAACCTAAGAATAATTAACGTGTTTTAAGATGAATGTCTTAAACTTCTTTATAGTTCGTCTAAAAATGGTATTAATTCAATTGTAAATTGTTTTAAAATTTTGTAGCTCTGAAATGTTCGCTACTCGTTTAAACATTTTAAAAACTTTGTATTTATTTTATTTTTTAGCCTGTTTACAACAAAACAAAGCTAGCTTAAAAAAATAATATCTAAATAATAAAATCTCATTTACTCGAAGTCAGTCAAAAATAACAATTAGGTGCAAGGCTGTGCGAACCGCTAGAGGGTGTAGAACGCTTTGCCTGAGTGGGTGTTTCCCGATAGATATAATCTAGGTGTCTTCAAGTCGCGAGTGAATCAGTTTCTTCTAGGCAAGCATGCTCCATCGTAGACCGTATCGTTGCTTACCATCAGGCAAGATGGCGGTCAAATGCCAGCCTATTACTGAATAAAAAAAAGGCTGGAAAAATTAAACCATATAGGGAACGATTTTTTAAAAATAAATAGGTAACACATACACACAAAAACATAATGAACATAATTACTTCCAATTACATTGCAGAACGGACTGAGCCGAGTCATTGATTGTACCACATAAATTATTAAATATGCCATAAATCATGGCCGCCACCATACCATTACTTATAATAACTATAACAACATTTAATAGTATTCAATAAGCACGACTACTGTTCTAAAGTCCTACGAAATTGGTTACGTTGAAAAAATGCTGTTTGAGAATATTGTAGTAACATACTTACAAAGTTACTGGCTTTCGGCAGTTCCACATATCCCTATTGGTAGAGAAGAATGGATTTTTTCCACCTATTACTATTAGGGGGGAAACGTGGATATTTTACTTCCACGTATTTCTACTATGATCAAATTAATCAAAGGTGGCCAATGGGACTCTTTTTTTAGTGCTATCCTTTTTATATCTTTCCCAGAACGTTACATGCAAGATATTTAAATTGGTAGTTTGCGAAGAACTGAACCTTGCGATACTAACAACAACATCTTAAAATTTTTGAACAAATCGGATCATACTCGAACTTAATTATTGCATTGAAACGAATTGCTAGCCAGCGAATTTTCGTCAAGATCGAATAAACTGTTCTCAAGTTATCGTCGGTCAAACATACAAACGCCAACTTTTTCCCCTAGACTCTGAGATCTCACATCGCACGTTCAATAAACGTGGAAATGCTTTGTTCGGTAACATCTTATACCATTAATCCACGTCAATTCGATTTTCCATTAAACCCCATCGCACACGAGGTATCGCGAGATCACGATTAATCGATACCTCTCGAAAGCAAAACCAACGCAACGTAACACAACTTATGAATAGCCTTGTGCTAAGTGGTAATTTATTTGCAGCTAATTGCGCCCCGCGGTTTTGTTTTAGCAGTTTTCATAATAATATATACATTTTCTCATACATTTACAAACATGGCCTTATACATCTATGACATTCGACTTCAGCAGCTTTTGTGGATTTGGTATACAACCTTGTTGACGACTGTATAAGTTTTTTTTATTAAATACATAAATATAAATAATAGCATTTCTATAGCATTTTCTAAATTGCTAATATCTGCCATGTGTTTGATTGTTTTTTAACGAACAGCCTTTTTTTTTCTTATCCAAATTGGGAGAGAGCTACAGTATGTCCGTCTTGGTTCTGATTCTAGCTGCAAGAAAGACACCAGTCTTGAAAGTTCAGCGCAGCATAAGATATACGAATATGAGCCTGCAAACATTACAATAATTTTATGTGATAACAAAAAAACTATCTATTCGTATCACCGTACTAAATTAAAGTAAAGCGAATCTATTAATATCTGCTCATCAGATTTTGGTTCTTTTTAAACGCATATAAGTCTGCTTTAGATCACCAATTCGCCAGTTGGTAAGTGACGGTATGGTCACATAAATACCTAAGCAAAAACACACAAAAATAAACAAACACAACAAAAAAAAAAAAGCAAACACAAAAAAAAATCTATTACACACATAAACTTTCGCATTAGTATTAGTATGATTGGTAAGGATAACACGGTTATTTATGGCACTTATAATTGACTAAGATGTTAATAGAATTGCAGCCAACTTAGAGGTAGATGAATATTCGTCAGAAAATAATTAATGTTAAAAATTGCTTGTTGCTCACCGTTTAATTTGATTAATAGCATTGCTTTTACACGCAACTTTTCGCAAATCTTTAGAAGATTACGTAGGATGTTGGCTCTAGGGCCTTATTTTGGCGAGTGAGATATTATCTCGGTCACTGTCGGTCTCATTGGAAGTCAGAGTGATGGAGATAATTTAGACTGGCCCAGAATCAAACCTACTCTTAATTGGCGTGATCATCTTCGAATACACCGTCATATTACGTCAGGTAAGCTTTGGCTTTGTCAATAGGAGCGTCTCAACTAAGATTACGAAGAAATAATCGAGTCAAAAAAAAAATACAAACTCCTAGCTACACCATACATACTGTGTTGTGTTATATCCAATACAGGATTGAAAGGAAAAAGTACGTTGAGTTGAAAGGGGGTCATAGTACCTACTCATCATTATGAACAACTTTTACAATGGGTCCAACCTTGAAATAAAAAAAAACAATGCTAAATCTAGATCTTAAAAATAAACACATGCTAGATTTAAAAGGTCTTTACAATAACTAATGATTGCAATAACAATTACCTAAATACATGACTTCACAACGCCGTACATCGTCTAGACAGAATATTCTTGGCCATTAACAGAGTTGAGACACGGCTCTTTGCAGAACAGTATTGATTTATGATTATTATCACATGTAAAGGTTATCTATATTTATATCTCATTACATTAGGCAAGAAAGATGAACACAATACGCTTTGCAAGAAAACCAATACACGTATAATGGAGTTCAGAAATCATAAATGTCGATATTACAACTTAAAATCACAGGAAACGCCATAAAAGTAAATGAAAGAATAAGAACTAACCTAACCTAACTGTACTCGTAATATTCTAAGAACTTTAATGTGATATTTCAGACAGAAGAATGAAGTTATTTCCGTGTTTTATAAATTAGTGTGAGAATTTGTAGAGGTACAATACAATACATTGCATTCAGCGCTGGGCGGGGCAGATGGCACAGTAAGAGAGAGGCTTATATACCCTATAATGGGATAAAGAAGGCTGTGGATTATAGTGGATGAACCAAATATTATGGGGCCAAAAAAAATTGCTGTTTCATATTATTTTGTTCAGGGTCATTGACATTATTTTTTAGAACATCTGTTTTTTTCGCGAATTATGGGTCGGTCACATAGTAAAAGTTGTTCATAATGATGAGTACCTACTATGAGCTATTTTTGGCTTAGCATAAACTTTCCTTTTAACCCCTGTACCTATACTTTTCTATTTTCTAAATATACAAATATTAAACTTTAAGCTAAGCAAGATACAATAGTTAAGCAACTTAAGTAGTAAGTGTACACGTGTACAGAAGTTGAAATAACCTTATTATCATATATTATATCAGTAACTTGTAAAGCGATAGTTCAAATAGAGATTGCTAAGTTATTCGCCGTCTAAATACGTTACTTAACTTCTAAGTAATGTTAGAATGTTGGTCAGGTGTCATCTACGTAATTCTTTGAAACAATGGGTTATACTAGTATATTTAAGCTGCTTTTTCTTATTTCCTAAGCTCTGAACTCGCTTCTTGCAGTAGGGTACAGTCAACAGCGAACTATTTCTTAATTTTGAACGATTGAAAGAACTTGTGATTTATATAAAGAGAGTTTCCTGGTTGGTCCAATGTAAAAATTATTGGCTGAGATAGACAGACATAAGAAGCCCACTATTTTCGCATGGAGCCCTAAAAATCACCATGATAAATAAATTGAGCTGTTTTCAGCTAAATACTGCGGCTAGATTTTTATCCGCAATAAATATTTATCGATTTTTGAATATGCATTTTCCGTACGACCTACGGAGTATACTTACGTGCCCATGTATAGGTATTTATGCAAGCGTCTGTACAAAGCATACTAAGTTTTAGTTTATCATTTTAGCACCTTGTGTCAGTAACCTCTCACCATAACACAATGCTCAAACATGACGCCACATTAGTGACATTTCACAGTTTGACCCCAGTCAAGTAGGTGTGAATTATTTTGAAAAGCAGTCACGTTAGGTCCTTCTTGAGTAAGATCTAACATTGTGTAGCCTGTTGGCTAATTATACCTTTTTAGATGTTAAAGAAATATAAGCTAGACTAAAAACTAAAAGCTAAGCTAGAAAAAGCTTTAAAATAGTCAAAGTCAAAGTGTTTAAATGTTTATTTTTTGGTTGTTTTGGTTAATTTCCCTGCTCAAGGGCAAATGTAGTCTACAAACTTTCTACCAGCTTTTCAACATCTTCCCTCCAATATCACCCCTATTGATGAAATTCGAGTTCAGTCTCAAAGGATTCTTTCTTTACCGAGGCTGGACTCTGGGGCACAGAATAGAGAATTAGTTACTACGTTGCCACTAGGAAATTGAAAGGTGCGAGTACCTGGTCTGGCGCGAGCTGGGCAGCCTCACAAGTATCTCCTACATAAGGTACAGGCGCTGAAGATGGCCGCGGCTCCATCGATCTATAATCCGACTTCGGTGCCCGGCTCCTAGAATAGCCCACTTTAAAAAAAATAAAGTAATGATTATTCGAAACATTTGAAATTTCTCGGGTTTATACTACTAGTACCATAGACAATAGTGCAAGTGTGTTTCATTACCAGCGCGTCGTGTCGTTTTTTTAGGAGTGGACACACTCAATTAAAGACAGTAGCGTCTAATTTGTTTTAATTAATTAAGTTTATTTTGATTGATCTCAAAGATAATTTTCAGTATTTTTTAAATAGCCCACATGAATGACATTAAAAAAAAAAATTGAAAAA
Organism: Alcis repandata; assembly: GCA_949125135.1. Lineage (NCBI taxonomy): Eukaryota > Metazoa > Arthropoda > Insecta > Lepidoptera > Geometridae > Alcis > Alcis repandata. Next base: position 11,552,936 of record OX421240.1, on the reverse strand, counting down.
AAAATATTTATTTTTATTTTTGATAAGTTACTGTCAAAGTTGATCTCAAAGTTAAATTTTATTTTATTTAGTAGTTTGTTTTTATTTTATAGTTGATTTTTATTTTGATAGATTTAAGATGGCCCACATTTAAATTTTTTGGTTGATTTTTTACCTTTTATGAACAATGTTATGAGAAGGATGTGTTTTTATTTTGATGTTTTATGTTAAAAGTGTTTAAGTGCTCATACAATGCATATATTTTCATTAATATTTTTCGGGCCATCTTCAGCGACCAGCTTCCCAAGATAGCCCAATACCAAGTTTCTGAAAAGTGTTTACATTTGTGTTAAAATGCCAAAAGCTGTAGTACTTTTTTAGATATCTTGTTTCTCAATTAAATTTATTACAACTTCAATTATGTTTTTTCTCTTCTTAACTTATCTGCAAGATTTTACGAGGTTTTGAAATTAAGTGGGCCATCATTGGCGCCTGTACCTTAGTCTGTGAGCCATTTCTTGGCTTTGTAATGCTCTCTTCTTCTTCCTCATAAATCTTTGCAGATTTGTCATTCTTTGTCTTCTTCTGGGACATCTTCCTCCTGGGCTTTATTAGTTTTTGCCGCTTCGTCACTCTTCATTTTCTTCTGGGCCATTCTCCTTCCTGGGCCTTATTAGTCTCTGCCGCCTCGTCACTCTTCATCTTAATCTATCCACCTTGTTTCGGACAGTCATTACGCTGCATTACGGGCACGAGAGCACGAGAGCACGGGGGCAAGAGACGGTAATGATCGCTAACGTTGAAACGTTCGCGTGCTGTTGCGCAATACAGGTCAAGTGCACGAGAAATTGACGTAATTATGTGCTGTTTTGCTTGATGTGCTCCTAAACGGAGTATCAGATTTTGATACTTGTACAAATTCAATTCAAATACAAGGTGGTACAGGTACTGAAGGTAGAATTTCGAATCATGTACCAAAATGTCAAAAGCTAAATAAAACTTTATTTTACTACTACAACATTTGAAAACGTTTGTTCGAATGATAAATTTAAACATCTGTTCTGGGTCTGGGTGTTAGTTGTCCTTGTGTTTCTGTGTTCCATGGCATCCCCGACACAGGATATCCTACTGGGGAGGCATGAGTGTGAAACTTTATTTATTTATTTTATTTTAAAGTCCTATCTTCTTATCAATCCTTATGATTGCTGACTGCGTTTATCACACCGTATTCTTGACATTTGGGGCCTGCTGATATGCTTTTAGGGTTGCATGTTGCAAGTCTGTCTAAGTTTGGATAGCAGTTTTACTTGTGATCTACAATGCGGACCTTAAGAAGAACATGCGAGATGAGTTCTGAACCAGTCTTGGCATGCTGCTTAAGTGTTATCACCTCTTTCTGTTTACATGTGGTACACGCTTCCAAACAATTTCGACTACCCTCATCTACTTAAAACATGCTTAAACTTGAAATAATGTAAATTCTACTATTTCCTCTAACTTTATATTTCCTATGTCATGATGGTAACTACAGTTAGCATTGCTTAAGTAGTAACTATTACCTAATCTGTGGCATTACCTACTAAAATTTTCGTAATCAAATATGGACCATCCGAACATGTAAAACCTTTTATTTATTACCTCAAAACTAATAAGTAATTAGGTACGACCTTTTGGGCATCGCAATAATTTTAACACATTTCTGAAGGTGCCATTTTCACCTCTATTGTTAGGAAATAAGGTACTCAATAACAAGATGTGAGGTATACAAGAACTTTATTTGTATTGTCATAGAGGTGAAAATTGCGTTGTAACTGTTATTTTAGCATTACTTACATTGTAATAACAGTAGATAAACTTTGAAATTACAAACCTTTTTTTGGCATTCTAAAATTTGAATGAAATGAAATGAAATTCTTTAAAAAGTTTAGTCATACCTATCACTGAAGTTTATTTATAAATGACTTCATCTGTAAGTTACTCGTATAACAAAACCTATGAGTTTACAAAACTCTTGGAAGTACGATAAACTTGTGTCCGAGGCGAAAGGAGAGAAGGGCTCGCGAAAATCAATTTCTGCAAATAGTGCGTCTAAATAAAGAAATCCGAATAAATTAGGAAGACTGTTCTATTTTTTTTTTACTAACTTGAGTAGCTAATATTTAAATAACACACAGGATCTCTAAAGACGACGTTGTGAAAAGGAGACATATTCTCAGCAGCGCGTAAAAAAATGATTTTGATGAATATTTGTTTTTCCGCCCGTGTCAGTCATTACGGCAACATCTCGTCCACTTGTTAATCAAATTATTTTAAAGAAAAGCAGTTAAAAGTGATAATCCGCTAGTGTAACTTATATGAGTGTAAAGCTTAGAAAACGACGCGTACAGAGATCCAAGTTCCACGAAAATCAGACCAGAAACGGCGTAAATATAAGCAAAAATATTTTAAAATATTTTGCCAACGGCCAGGCAGATAGCCGCGGCAGCGCGCCGAGCCACCGATACACGTGAGTCACGCGGCCCCGCTCTCTGTGCGGTAACGCAGCAAACTGCCGCTCGCAGTGTAGTATTGCAGCTAAAATAATTGTTTACACTCTGTTATTTTTATTTTTTGCAAATTTTAACGAAGAATACTACTTAGTTTGACTATCACGATGTCTGTTAACCGCACTCCACCAAGCACACCTATAGCTGTGCCGCTATTAAAAACTTCAACTAGCCTTGTGCAGCGCGGCATTGAGTCTATGCTTACGCCGAAAAATAAGGCCGTAACGAACACTAACAAACGAAAATTCGACGGAGAAGATGATAGTGCTATGAACTCTGTTATATCAGAGATTCGTATCCAATTCAGTATATTTACAGAAGAACAAGATAAAAAGTTCAAAAATCTAAAATCTTCAGTTGATTTAATGACGCTAGAAGTTACTAAAACTTTGCAGCATATGAATCTACGCACTGAAGAACTTGCGGAAGAGCTTTCCAGATTACGGAACGAGCAAGCTGAAGACAAAGCATACATTAAAAGCTTGGAGGATAGATTCGATATGGCGGACCGCAGAGCTCGAAACTCTTGCGTTGAAGTAAGAAATGTATCTAAAAGTCAGACTGCTGAAGGTAAATCAGATCTAATTGAAATCGTAAAAAGTTTGGGAGGGACCATTGGTACTGAGATCAGAAAAACTGATATCAAAGATATCTACAGAATTCCATCAAAAAAAGATACCTGCCAACCAATTATAGTTGATTTTACATCTATTATCTTGAAAGAGGATGTTTTAAGCTCTTGTAAGAAGTTCAACAGGGAAAAAAAGCGCGAAGACAAACTCAATAGCAAGCACCTCAAGCTGACAGGCCCTATCAAACCTGTGTACGTCTCTGAATGTCTTACCTCAAAATTAAAACGAGTTTATTATCTGGCTAGAGACTTCGCGAAAACGCATGGATATAAATACTGTTGGACTTCAAACGGAATTATATATCTGCGCAAAGAAGACAACAAGCCGTTTATTCGAATTTCCGATGAACAGGACCTTAAGACACTAACTTCATCAAAGTGACTAGGTTTAGTGAAATTTATTTGTTTTATCCTGCGTGCTATACCTATAATGTCTTATCAAACTACAACTTTAACTATAACTTTATATCGATGCCGATGTATTTTTCCTCTACCCTGCCCAACCTTCACAACCACAATATCCCTACATGCCTCAATTGTCAACCAACCCTCCTTCAAAACACCTCACCGCCAACAAACATTAGCTCTGAACCAACCTTCACCCCAGTTATATCAAATTTTGTCTGCTAACAATAATTCTGTAAATAGATCTAATAGTGTCTCTATGCCTTTGACCTACGCCGTATCTAATTCGAATTATGGATAGGTTCATACATGACATTGATACTGAAATAGATAGTTTAAGCGTATCCTCTTCTCATTTGTGCGACCCAGAAGAATGTTTTGGTTACTTATCCAACCACAACTGTTGTTTTAACATCCTGGCTCAGAATATAAGAAGTCTTAGTCGTAACATCGATGGGCTGTTCACTCTTTTACCAAGAATAGCGGTGGATCTAGATATCATTGTACTATCAGAGTGCTGGCTGTCATTTGATCCCTTTATACCCGTACTAGCGAACTACCATGCCGTTTCATCAACAAGACACTTTAACCAAAACGATGGGCTCGTATTGTATATCAAAGCAGATGCTAATAGTAATAGTTATGAGCCTGATTTTCTTGAGGGAAACTGTATAGTGACAACGTTTAGTAACTCTACCGCTGTGATTGCCCTGTATAGGCCACCAATGTTTAAAAAAGTAGATAATTTCTTAACATCATTAGACAAAGTTTTGACTTCCGTAGCTTCCTTCACTAATATCATAGTTGTAGGTGATGTAAACATCAACATCAGTCCGGATGTTGAAAATGATGTTGCAACTTACTACCTCGACCTAATGGCATCTCATGGAATTCTACCGGCTCACACTATACCTACTCGATTAACTAGTTGCCTAGATCATACTTTCATAAAGTCTAAATCCAAAGCGACAACGCTAGTCATCAGAAACAGTCTAACTGACCATTACACTACATTGTCATCTCTATTTAAAGCAAAAAAGTCCAAAACTTCCATTTCTCATACTACAACTAAAATTGACTACAATAAAATTAACGAAGACATAAAAAATTTTGATTTTCAGCCAATACTACATATCGACGACTGCAATCTAGCAACTAATTTTCTTATTACCGCTATCTCAACCATAATAGACAAACACTCTAAATTAGTTTCTCTCCCTAGCCGTAAAATGCCTATTAAGCCCTGGGTAACCCCTGGTCTCATCAGGTGTATGAGAAACAGGGACAATTTGCACAGAAAACTAAAATTATCTCCAAATAATGCAACTTTGAAATGTACATACCGCAGATACAGAAATTTTTTGAACGGCCTACTAAAAAAAGTGAAGTTAAAGTACGAGTGCGAACAATTTGATAAGGCTAAGAGTCCAAAGGACTTGTGGAAAGCTATCAACACAGTAACTGGCGCGAAATCCAAAACAACTCAACCACAGGAACTTTTAACTCTTGGCTTAACCCCTCAGGATTCTGTAAATGAGGTTAACAACTACTTTGCTTGTGTAGGAGAATCTTTGGCTCAAAATATTATATCTTCGTCACCTAATCTAACAGACTTCACACCTGCTGGTTCGTCCACTCAGTCTAACTCTTTTGGCTTACTCCAAACAGATTTGACGGAAATAGTATGTTTAATCAACTCTTTTAAAGAAAAATTTTCTGTAGGGCAAGATAATATTTCTATGAAAATAATAAAGGATAACAAATTAATTTTGGCAGGACCAATCACACAAATTTGTAATTTATCAATAAGCACAGGCTGCTTTCCTACTGCTTTTAAAAAATCTTTAGTAATACCAATTCATAAAAGTGGTTCCAAAAATATTATAAGCAATTACAGACCTATCTCAATCCTACCATCTTTATCAAAAATTTTAGAGCGCGTAATTAACAAACGTCTTATGAACTACCTGGAGAAATTTCAGCTCTTATCAAAAAACCAATACGGATTTCGCAAAAATCGCTCAGCTGCAGATGCAGTGAGTAACCTAACCAATTATATCGTAAGGGGATTGGATGGTGGCATCAAATGTCTCGTAATTTTTCTAGACCTAGCAAAAGCGTTTGACACTATATCAGTACCCCTACTCTTACGCAAGCTAAAGGATCTGGGCGTGCGAGGTCTTCAACTTCGCTTGTTTAAAGAATATCTAAGCAACAGATATCAATGTGTCACAGTTGGTTCTCATACTAGTGACGCAAAACATGTTGCCTACGGTGTGCCTCAGGGCAGTATACTTGGCCCAACTCTCTTCCTAGTGTACATTAATGAATTATGCAACCTTAATTTATTTAATGGAAAAGTATTTTCATTTGCCGACGATACTGCCCTTGTTTTCCAGGGACAGAGTTGGGAAAGTGTTTTCCGTGACGCGCAAATGGGTCTGAATAGAGTGTCTAAATGGCTTCAACAAAATCTATTGAGTCTAAATGTTTCAAAGACCAAGTATATAACCTTTTCAATGTTGCAAAGGTCACCACCAGCCATGCATTATGATATTAGGTATCACCAGTGTGCCAGTTCCTGTGATACCTGCACTTGTCCTAGGCTTGAGAGAACTGACAAACTTAAATATCTCGGTGTGATGCTTGATAATAACCTAACTTTTCAGCCCCATATCAAAGCCCTATCATGCAAAATACGAAAACTGATGGCCATCTTTAAAAACATTAGACATTCCGCTAACGATGACATTTTAAAGACTGTATATTACGCGCTCTGCCAATCTCTATTGGGTTATTGTATCGATAGCTGGGGTGGCTGCGCGCGTACTCATCTAAAACCACTGGAAATCGCACAACGTGGTGTTTTAAAGGTTATGAAGGCTCTACCTTTTAGGTTTCCTACACACTCTTTATTTAACGTGTGCGACGTCTTGACGGTGCGGCAGCTCTTTATCCTGAGACTTCTGTTAAGACAACACAAGCTCCGCCCGCTTACCGAAAATGACCCTCTGTTACAGAAACGCCGCCGGGACGACAAAGTTTTTCGAGTTCAACTACTGAAAACCCAATTCAGTCATAAATTTTCTTGCTTTCTCGGTGATTTTCTATATAATAAGATATCCTCAATAATTGTCCTAAAAGATCTAAATACTATTGAACTAAAAAAGGCACTAACAAAACTATTAAGGACATACAATTACCTAGAAACGGAAGACTTATTAACGGTCCTAAAATAGGGTTATCCTAATACCTTCCTTCCTCATTCCCAAATCCCGTCGCTCCTTTCTTACCATTATTAATTAATTTTTATAATTCATGCATGATTTTAACTTTCAAATTCAATTTTTTATTCCAATTTATTAATTATATTAATTTAATTTGTAACCCATTTTGGTTTGTAAAATGTATTTATAACAATGACCTATAAAGGAAGCGCAGATGTCTGTAACACAGGTTTCCAACCTAGCACAGACATCTGAGCGTAATTTAGTTAAGGCTTTTTGTCTCATTTATGTATATCTCACTCATGTAAGAGACCTATATATAATGTATTTCTGAATAAATATTAATTGAATTGAATTGAATTGAATTTTTCTAGAGCTATACGATAATGATGAAGTTTTCTTACTGTCGTTACAATGTAACGTAATAAAGTTGAGCTTAAGACATGATGAATGACTGTGAAACTTATCGTAAAATTAGTTTCATTGTAGGCTTCAAAGCACACCCATTTGAATACGGCGAGTAATTGTAATTAAGAAACTTGACGGATTAATAAAGCTTGAATAGCTTCATAACTATGTACTTACTTTTTGTGAAGGTACTTTTTTGTACAAGTTACAATGTACTATACGGTACATTGTAACACACACTATGTACAGGATTATAGACTAGGGTGTATGTATTAAGCGGAAAGTGCGTAGAAGCACTTATAATTCTGAACAAGTCTTACTACGGTTCTAACCCTATATTCGTTAGGCTTGATGATTTGGTCAGATCATTCTGATAAGTCAACGTCTTATGAGAAATTAAGTCGGGCTTTTATTGAGGTAGTTTATAACTTGGATTAAGACGTACTACTTTTTATCCCGGAATCGAGTAGAAATAGAGATGAATGGAAGAAGTGCACGTACTGTAATGACCCCACGTAGAAGGGGTAAGGGTAAGAAGAGGGTGACTTTTATCCGGGAAAATTTAACGGTTCAAACAGGATAGCCAGTAAAATCGCGTGACGTAGGAATTCATATTTTACAGTTTTTGACATTTTGGCAGTCACAGAGTACCCAATTGAAAAGCCAATTGCCCATGACCAACGTAAATAATTAAATTGGTTCCGTTTCTAACTATTTCTGCCGAGCACAGTTGCATACATTGTCACTCACTACTATCTGTGAAATTGCGATTATCGAATTTACATGGCTGTCTGTCCATTGATGCAGTGGCTGTCATATCGCGCCGCTCTATGGGAATCGTTCTATCTATATTAGCCATGGGTATGATGGAGTAAGCTGACATGACTGTCAATATTTGTACTTTTCCGAAACGACTGAATAGATACATAGATAAACTCTTTATTGTTCACACCATAAATTACAAACAAAAGGATTATAGCACCTAAAACTAGTGCGACAACTGGCGGCCTTATCGCTAAGAGCGATCTCTTCCAGGCAACCTTAGGAGGGAGAGGATAGATAAAAAATATAAAAACGGGGTGTGCAACATTGAAGAATACTCATAAGTCATGTGTTAGTGCAGAGATTTTGTAGTATAACAGAGTCGATTTGTGCTATCTAGGAAATTCATTTTAATAGTGATAACGAAAGAAAAGAGACTCAAGAAGACAAAGAAAAGCAATTGTAGGCCAAATAAGAAGGAAGAAAGTCATGCCAGGTTAGGGTTATAAGTCGCGGGGAGAAAATACAAATAGTTTCTACAAGTATACTTTCTACAAGAGTTTAAATTTTAAGGGCACCGCTCATAAGGTTAAATACTTCAGACGCGGGCGTAGGTATAAATGGTAACGGGGCATAAAGTTATTCGGCAAGATTTACCTAGCGTCAATTTTACTTACATTTTTGAATATTTGGTAAACTATAGAAATAGTGGACGTTTTCGCGCCTCGACGTAACATCATCATTCGTTGCCTTGATTCCATTAGTGCCCTTAAACTTGAATAAAGAAGAAAGAAAAAAAACTAACTCATTAAACTAATAAATAACTAAGTATAACAACAAAGTGATCATGCATTTCCGTGGTTCAGAACACTTATTTGCAAGCAAGTAATAGAAAACGAGAGCTGCTGTTACGGTGGGTTGAATAATAACAGTACAAAGTGAGTATAGCAATCATGGCCAGGATTTCCTATAGCTGACAACTTTGTAAGAGAACTTAGTTTAGAGTTTTAACACCTTTTTATAAAGTAAGTGACGCGACGGGCCACCCAGTGCGAGCATAGAACTGTATCGATCGACAGGATGACATTTGAATTCATTACTAGCGTATTTTTATATGTACCTACGTGTTTGAATATTGTTTGTGTTGACTTGTGACTTTATAATTAAATACTGAAATAAACTTTAAGATTCATAAAATTTGAATTCAACTTCCACAAAATATCGTAAGTAAAGCTTAACGGTTGTCGCAAACTTCATTATAGTACCTACACCTAGGTACCTACTTACTCGTAATTTAGTTACCCAATCTAGCTCCAAAAACGAAAAACAGTTTGAAATTTCAATTTCGCGCCATAAGAAACGTTGCACCACGTAATTTATATTATTTATTCTGTACAGTAATACCCTTTATGCAATCAATAACCGTATTTTCATACCGTTTTTTCCATCAAAAGCCATCAATATTTGATGGTGAGCCCAGCAGGCGTAGCATCGACATTTCACGGTCGAGGCCGCTGACATTCGACCGGACTCTCGCTTTCGAGAGAAATGGAAAGCGGTTCTTGTTTCGACTACTACGAGTACTATAATAGCCTTTAATGCGAATCACGTAATGAGCGGGTTCACGTTAAAGGGTCAGTAAGTCTGTGGTAATAAGGCAAAGTTCTGCACTTGTTAGTAAAATTAAAATAAAATATTCTTATTTATTTAGAACTAGCCGACCCGACAGACGTTGTCCTGTCTTAACTATGAAAATTGAATTTGAATAGTCTCAATTTTATAATGTTCCGGTCAACTTCTTTAATTTTTTATGTCATAAGAACCTTCTCTTGACTGTAATTAACACAACAAAAAAAGAATTAGTGAAATCGGTCCAGCCGTTCACGCGTGATGCCGTGACCAAGGAAACGGGTTTCTTTTTTATATATATAGATTATACTGACTGAATAATATTTATTGACTAGATTGAATTATATTGACTTTTCAGTATGATCCATCCCGTTTTTTTTATTCGTTGATAGGCTTGCGTTTGACCGCCATCTCGCCGGGTGGTAAGCAATGATGTGGTCTACGATGGAGCACGCTTGGCTAGAAGGAACCGATTCACTCGCGATCCTCTTTCCAAGTAACCCTATATTTAAACTTTAAAATTGTATTTGCATGAACTACTACAAAATCCTTGTAAAAATTAAGTCAGAAGTCAATAGTAAGAAAGTCTTCGTTAAACATTGATGCAAATACAAAAATATCTATTTGTTCTGGAACACTCTGAAGCCTCGCTCCGCTCGGTCACACAGTCGTGACACATAACATGACGTTGACATGAGCTTGTTAAGCCGCAGAACATCCATGTGTTAGGAATAGTAATATTTTGTTAACACTATCTGATTACTTAGTACTTAAATATTGTATTGATCTAAACCTTTTGAATGAACACTCAGAGTTTATTTAATTTAAGCTGTTTCAAACCTGTGCTTATTCGCTACAGTCACATATTGGATGTGACATTTAAGATCTTATGTAATAGGACCTCTTTCCTTTATAGTTGGCAGGAACAGTAGAGTAAAATAAACTTGAGGTTTTTGAAAAAGGAAGACAAAAAAAGGCGGCAGATCGTTCGAAGCTCTCGAGAGTTCGGATGAGATTTTGGATTGTTAAGCTTGAATTATAATTATTTGTAAACATTTATTTGTTTTTATATTACCAAGATAAGGAGAAATATCGAGCTTTTAGTTCCGAAGGTGGGATATAATTGAGATCGTGCTGCAAAACACACTCAGTGAAGAAAACACGCCCAGAAAAGGTGAAAATTTTTCGTAATATTTTCTTGACTACATTAAAAAACAATAGAATACTAGATTGTTTTACATTAAAATTAAGCTTTAGCGTGCATTAAGAGTACCATAAAAAAATATCAGCTTATAGATTAGGTTATAATTATTTTTATTGAGATTGGGGTGCTAATTACGTGGGCTGATAATGCACAGCACTTTGGGTTTGCCGCAATAATATACAGCCAATAATCCATGTAATAAAAGTAAAGTGTGAAGTAAGTTTCAGCAAAGAGGTTGTACTTACTCTAAAACAGATTTTAAATAGTAAAACTACATTTAATTATTAAATAATAATAGTAATAATAACTGTAAAGCACTGATTAAAATATTTTATGCGGGTTTAAGTCCAGTAATAGTTATTAAAAATTTAAATTTATTTATTAGACTTTTTTTTTAAATGTTATTTATCTTTGGATTATGAATGGTGTATGTTAGTAACCAAGATAAATTACTCGAGTAACAAGACACTCAAAAGCAGTGATATGCTATAATAAATGAGAAGTTCGTACGCAGAAATTAAGAATTTAAAATTTTTATGTATTATAATCTACATAAATATATGGGAAAACTCTTACTTATGTTTTGAAGGCAAAGGTAATAAATATTATAGGGGACATTTACTGCTTGAAATCCTGTGCATTTCAGAAAACATCGAACGTAAGCGAGAGTCACGAGCTCAGATGTCCGATGACTCGGAGAACAGCGGGAGTAGGCTTCCCAGATACGACGCGACGGTCACAGAAATCGAGGAGCGAGCGGCGAGTTAATTCGGACAGCAGTACCAATGTACAAATAACAGCTTTGAGAGGGCTGATTCAGATCATAAGCAAGGTGGAAGTAATGAACGTTATCCTATTTTAATGTCATACCAGAATTCGATCCGTCTCAAAAGAATCAAACTGTTGACGATTGGATTAGTAAGTTAATGAATATGCCACAATTTATAATTGGTCAGAAAGCCAAATCATCCTATACGCTTTTCCTAAATTAACAGGTCTTGTTCAAAAATGGTATCAAGATTGACCTAACTTACTATTCTTAATAGTCTGAATATCAAACAAAATTAAGATTAGCTTTCTCTAGTGACGAAACCTATGGAAAACTGTTGACGAACTTGCTTGCAGAGCTAAGTATGATGAATCATTAGAAGCATATGTTCATGAAAATAGTGTTGCTGAGTCGTTATAATATAGGTAAATGAAAATAATAGGTATGTACAACTGATTGCATAGGTGTTTTTCGGAATTAAATATAGATCCTTATGAGAGTGCTGAAGTCTTACAATTTACAGAACCTGATAAGATTTTAGTTTTCCTTAGAAATGTGAAAGTAACAAAGAAACCTAAAGAATCAAATCTAACCAACCAACCAAGCAATTTCGACAACAGAAGATGGGCCTAAAAGCCTGTAAATTAAAATGTTAAATCCATTAAATATTGCAACTGTTCACAAGAACGGCACCTCTCTTTTCAATGTAAACTACCAATCAAGCGCTATGAATCATGTCGTAAGTTAAGTCATATAACTGCTGACTGTTCTGATTAAGCAAAATCGCAAAACAAAAACCTGGATTGAGAAAAATTCAAGCGGTAGAGAATTCTCTTAAATCTACAGACGCTTCCGAAATAGGCATAGCAAGTAAAGGTAGGTACACATAGCGCTGTTGCAATTTTTCTTACGAAGAAGTACAACGAATACACATCGTATGATTTTAAAACACGTCGTTAGCGGTCGTTTCTTCACTACAGAGAATTGGGGTAAATTCAATGGTCTAAAAAAAAAAAAAAAAAAAAAAAAAAAAAAAACTTAAGTGCCCGTTTGAATTTATTTTTGAGTTCGGTTATACTTATACTTACAATTAGGTAACTTATCGTACATTAATATTTTGGTGTTACGGCCTGGTTATTAAAATTTAGCTAACCTAACTCTTGGCTTGTACCTACCTACTTACAGTTTTTCTTTATTTCGTAGGTTCAGATCAGATTCAGATATTTTATTCGTCAGAACGCATGGTAGTATACAAAAATAACAAACCTGCATACAATGTGATAAATAAATAAGATGCTCATGTTCTTGCCACGTGTGGTGAACAGATATTAGTATCATTAGTATATTGAAGATTCTTTATTATACTTAAATGAAAAAAAAAAAAAATAAATAAATAAAATTGTCTACGTAGCTAATGTTAAATTAATGTCAATCTTTATTAAATATTGGAGAAGGAATGTCAATTGTTTAATCATCATTATCTCTAATGTCTTTGGGAATTTTAGTATATACCTAGTATAAAGCCAAATAAAATACACCTTTTGCATCAGTGCGGTCCTAGCTGAGCGTGGACAAAGTTTCATTTCATCCTGCGTGCGAGTACAAACACCGGCATTAGTTCAGCCTCCAAACAGATCTTCATTTGATTACACAAAAGTGACAGTTTCAATGATGGTAACATTACCAAAATGTGCTCTTTGAAATATGGCTTGCAGCTATCAGACTTATGAAGATGAAACATTGCTCTGACGCATCTCTTTAGGGCTCTTGTCAAGTCCTTGATGTATTCAATAAATAAAATAAATAAAGGTTGTGTGCGGATTCCAAATTCGCCTGCAACCTATTCTATTGGGATACCACATTACCTAATTATTTTGTTATTCTTCACGTATTTTTGTATAGCAACGTTTCTTTAACTCGTTGATTTAAATGCTTTTCTTGACATCTAAACATTTTTTTTTTATAATAGACATTTACAACATTACGCCAAATTGTAATTGCGTATTTTATGACAGAATGTATATATGTTTATTTTAAGTACTTACAGCTATGAGAGTTTATTTATCTAATAACGGTCTAAGTTTTAACAGGGCATAATTTCCATTGGCCATTTTCATCCACCATTTATCGACGAGAGCAGTGTGATTAATTGTGTTATTTATCGTATAACAAATACGTTAATCCTAAAATTACATTTTCTATACGGTTGAATTACTCAAAATACCTAGTCTGATAGGTACTGACTGCATCACAATACTTTTCTTAATTGAGAATTATAACATTACAATCAAACCAATAGCATTATTTGATTTAACTTGTAAATTAAAAATTACTTTTATCTTTAGTTCCAACATGGGTATCGTTTGCAGACATTTTAAAATTAATAATCGACGCATTTATGTACTAATTTTGTCATGGTAGTACTATTAAAAGCAATAACAGCAGTAATTCCTTTAAAGTAATGCGAACTTACTTTCGCACATTCAGCGACTCAGAACGCCTGATTTCAGACATATGTAGGTACTTTGTTCATGTCAAAGAGTCTTCGAGAATTCCTGAACTATCACGGAGTTAAACGTAGGTATATTTTAAAAATGCTGTAGTAACTCCACGAGCCAACGGTCAAGTAGAGCGCTACAACCACGCGGTGTTGTCGGCTTTAACAGCTACAAACTTTGAAAAACCATAAAACTCTTGGGATAATCGTAAATCTGAAATTCAGTAGTATTTTCTCGGTTTAGTTTAACTAATGTACAGTGTACACTGGTAATCGTACTTTTGTATACTTACTTATGCATAATAAAGACATTTTAAAACTAAACTAACTCTCAGTTTAATATTTTAAGTTAAAACATACCGAATCAGAAATCTAACAGTGATAACGATACTGATTTAATAGCGATTGATTTGTTGTCATAAGGAGTTATGAGAGTAGGTATAATTATTAAGATGTTAATTAGATAGGATTCTATTAATGATTAGCAGGCTGTACAATAAAATTGTATGCAATACTTAGTATGTATGATAGTCAATATGTCTATTGACCGCAAACAAGTAATGCCAAAGAATTTTTATTTTTCATTACATTTTATATTACATTTGTCTATTCCAAGTGACTCGATGTATGTAGATGTTAAATGTTGTTTAAAATCATAATTGATTAGCTTAAAATATTTTTAATAAACTTGATCGATAATGAAAGAGATCTCAAATAAAAGATTCAATTGATTAAAATATTATTAGTATCCGTGTTATTGAGATAAGTCAGTTATAATCCGTTAACTTGGATGAGAAGTGAAGGGGTCTCAACAAGTTGTTTGAATGATTATTCATGATCAAGCCTGGTTACTTGGATGAGAAGTGACAGGGTCTCAACAAGTTTTAGTGATTATTCATGATCAAGCCTGGTAACTTGGATGAGAAGTGACAGGGTCTCAACAAGGTCTTGGATGAGAACAGTAGGGGGTCTCAACAAGATTTTCGAATAATTATTCATGATCAAGCTTACTAACTTGGATGAGAACAGTAGGGGTCTCAACAAGATTCTGAATGACGATTTATGATTAAGCTTGGTTACTTGGATGAGAAGTGACAGGGTCTCAACAAGGTCTTGGATGAGAACGGTAGGGGTCTCAACAAGATATTTGAATAATTATTTACGATCGGCTTGATTACTTGGATGAGAAGTGACAGGGTCTCAACAAGGTCTTGGATGAGAACAGTAGGGGTCTCAACAAGATATTTGAATAATTATTATTTACGGTCAGGCTTGGTTACTTGGATGAGAACAGCAGGGGTCTCAACAAGATATTTGAATAATTATTCATGATCAAGATTACTGACTTGGCTAACAATAGACTGGGTCTCAACAAGATATTTGAAAAGTTTTAAGAAGAATGTTTTATTAAATTGTTTAAGTTTTATTTCATAATCTTACGTAACCTTAAGTGTTTATTATTTATTGTAATGATATATGTTGTTGTACTATTCCATAATTCAATTAATAGCAAGTGCAGTGATGTTCGTTAAATAAAGTCTATTTATTTTAGTGTGTCACAATTACAACAATCGTATTATATATATCATATAATACGAGTGTATAATAATATATAATCTATGTTACAAGTTACAACGTACAACATTTTTTATACAAATTTGTTAAGTAGTTGATTTTCCCGGGACGGGAAATTATCAGGAAAGGCCGACTGTTAGGAATAGTAATATTTTGTTAACACTATCTGATTACTTAGTACTTAAATATTGTATTGATCTAAACCTTTTGAATGAACACTCAGAGTTTATTTAATTTAAGCTGTTTCAAACCTGTGCTTATTCGCTACAGTCACATATTGGATGTGACATTTAAGATCTTATGTAATAGGACCTCTTTCCTTTATAGTTGGCAGGAACAGTAGAGTAAAATAAACTTGAGGTTTTTGAAAAAGGAAGACAAAAAAAGGCGGCAGATCGTTCGAAGCTCTCGAGAGTTCGGATGAGATTTTGGATTGTTAAGCTTGAATTATAATTATTTGTAAACATTTATTTGTTTTTATATTACCAAGATAAGGAGAAATATCGAGCTTTTACATGTCATCGAATTAGTTCCTGATACCACTTTCCCCTGTTAGCTCATATCAAACAATAGGTAGTACCACTAACAATAGAAATAACTTGCAAAAACGGCTCAATTGCGTTACGTGGTTCAATTGGGCGATTTTACGGCGATTTGATCACGATGATTCTCGTTGCGCTCGTTATTGTCGTTATTTGTCGTTACTGGCGGAGTGATGTGACTGCAATTCGGACTTTGATTGAAGGCGTAACGATGTGGTGGTTAGTGGCTGTTTCTATTTTTTTAGTTACGGACGAGTAACTATATTTTATACTTAGCCGCTCATATAAATAATTAGATAATTTTATGAGATTTTATAATAAGTATAAAAAAATATGTTTTCCCACTACTCTGCAAAGCTATAAGTTTTTCAAAACTACAATGTGAATATTCAAAATTGTTACGCATACATTAAATAATTATTTTTCACCGACTTCAAAAAAGGAGGAGGTTATCAATTCGTCTGTATGTATTTTTTTTTTTATTTTTTTTTTTTATGTTTGTTACCTCATAACTTTTGACTGGGTGAATCGATTTTGATGATTCTTTTTGTATTAGAAAGCTGACGCTTCCCATTTGGTCCCATTTCAATTTAGTCCAGTTCTGATAATGGTATCCATGAGAAAACCATATAAGTCTTAAATTTGCATTATGTACGTGCGCGACAAATAGATGAATAACTCAATAGTCGGTCTTTTGAAGTCGGTTTTTGTTTTTTGTTTTGTAAAAATAATGTTCTTGTTGACTTTGTAGGTAACTATTACATAACCATGTAATCATTTAATTTGCAATATAAATATCGGAAATAACTCAAAGTGAAAAAAATGTTACAGGTACGAAGGTAAAAAAGATCGCAATGATAAGCCCACCAGTTGTTGCACTGGTTTTATATTAGGCGTTATTATACTTTAGCTTGTAATATCTAGTGTGAACAATAAAGAGTTTATCTATCTATCAAACACATTGTAGTCGGCATAATTAACTTTCTAGTGCTTGGCTGGGTTGTTTCCTTTTAAGTCAAATATTTAACCATCCACAGGTATACTCCAGTCTACTTCTTGAACTAATCCAGTTAGGTACCCAGTAACGGCGTATTATGAATATCACC
Organism: Alcis repandata; assembly: GCA_949125135.1. Lineage (NCBI taxonomy): Eukaryota > Metazoa > Arthropoda > Insecta > Lepidoptera > Geometridae > Alcis > Alcis repandata. Next base: position 11,535,656 of record OX421240.1, on the reverse strand, counting down.
TATCATTAAGTTCTACAAATCTTTTGTAAAGTCATCAATGCAAATCACAAACAGAAACAGATAAAGGAAAGCCATTTCTTCGTCTATTCATAAACATAAAGCCTCACCTCTTGTCCAATGTGTTAATCTACCGACCAGTTTATTTACGGAAATGGCTAAATGTTGGAACTAGAATTGCCTACGGCTTGCTGTCAGTTTTGTCCAGGGAATGCGACGGTGCTTCCCTCATCAACTCTGCTGATTGGTTGGTCGCTGGTCGCGCTGCAGTACAGTTTGTTATCCGGGTAAATGTCGGACACTGAACTCGGATAACCTGAGTATTTTGTAACATAACTGGTATTCGTATTTATATCCTTTAGAAATTGCTTGTATTTAAATTAGTCATAAAATGAGAAATTTTAGTGTGCGGAACTGAGTAATGTCCTGTCTGTTATTTAAATAGACAAATAGACAAATATGTCGGCGCTCTGAGCCAATCTTTATTTAGAGTGGTAAAGAAACGTAACTGACAGTGACAGCTGCTGAGCTGCTGACGTTTACCACTCTGGCACGACTACGATCCGTAAGGCGGGAAACGATACTTTGGGAATCTCGAGCAGAGCCACAAGGGCAAGGGTTGATATTGCTATTTGATACGTAGAAAGCTGATTACAATAGTTGCAATTACATCTGGAATTACAGTGGTGGCCATAGAATCTTATTGTATCGTGTACCTATGCGCATTACGTGATCGGTGGAGTGCCTGTTTGAGTTGTATTGTGAATACTTAGAATATCCATTGGAGATCATAGTTGAACGGATCATTGTACTGACATCATTCAAGATTATAATCTACGTGTGTTGCAAGTAATGGTTTTATTCCTCTCGCCCGATTATCCACGCCTGTTTGTCTAATAGAACCTAGCTACATGCCCACATTATGAACAGAACCGCTTGACAATACCTAACTTCTGATAATTGGCAACACCTCAACCTACGAGTGCCTTTAAATATTTATTTAAGACAAAAATAATAATAACAAACATACTAAAAAAATTAAAAGAAAAAACAACACAATTTTTGCCTTAAACCAGTCTCAACTCAGCATAATGCCGGTCGTAAACAACCGGATATGAAGACCGAATTTCGGGTATGAAGTATTACTTATTATATTTCAGTAGTTTTTTTTTAATCTTTTCAACTACGTACTACCATAGACTATGCAGTTGCATTTACTAGTATGGTCTTCTACCGCCCCCTCTAGGTTTCTACGCTGCCGACTTACGACATAATAAATAATTAAATATTCATCATCATAATCAACCGTTTTTACATCTACTGCTTAGTATAGGGTCTCCTCTTCAGTACGCCATCTTTCTGGTCCCATGCCAGTTTCATTCACTACCTTCCTGCCGTCTTTACACACTGAGAAAAATGGCCATCAAAATTCCGATGAATTCACCTAAAGTACGGAGCATAGTGATAATCAATATATATGGTTGTCATCGTAAAAACTAGTACTAGCACCACTTTTTAGGGTGAGAACCATATATCGTCGTATCCGTGGAAGACAGCCACAGTTACAAAACCCTAGGTTTCCAGGAGGCGGTTTTTTCTGATTATCTCGGAAATTTCTTAGACAACGTATGTTTTTTAGTATTCTAAACAATTCCTTGACACAACAGGCAGTGAATCATATTTTTTTTTAATTTTTGACGATAGTATTTGTACGTGTTTTGTCCCTTAATACCTTACTCCACGGAATTTTCTCAAGATCACGTCGGCTTAACCGCCATGAGGGCTTTTTTCCGAGTGAGAAATGAGAAACGCGGTGAATTTAAGAGACATTGCGCCTTTATTCCACGTAAAAAGCTGGGTGGTGGCCTTCTTACGACAAAAATATTAGAATTTGCGGTTTAATTTTTAGTGTTCGTGTACAAGAGATGAAAAACAATGTTGTTTTAACCGACTTCCAAAAAAAGGAGGAGGTTCTCAATTCGGATGTTTGTATTTTTTTTTGTTAATGGTTGGATGTTAGATATTATAATTGTGCGCGACTTTTTTTTATTTTGACCTGACCGCGAGCGCGTCACGCTTGTAATCTCCTGATGAAGATCACCGAATATGATCAAAACTAGTCGTTATAAACGACTTAATTTGACGTTAGTAATCCCGTGTTAATTATATCAGAATATATTCAATCTTTAAATATAAATAACAAGTCCTGACTGACTGACTGACAGACGACTTAAAGCCAAACCACAGGTCGTAGAAATTTAAATTTGGAGGGTGTATTTGTTTTGATGAGCAAAGGTGTGTACTAAGAAAGGATTTTTTGAAATTCAACCCCTGAAGGTGTGGAATAGGGTGTAAAAGTGTATATGGAGAAGCTTGTTTTGTTTTTTGATGCCACGAATTTAAAAATTTTACAATATGACTTAAGAAAATATTGATCACGTATTTCACCATTTTCTGGAAATCAACCCCTATGAGGGTGAAATGGCGCGAAGAGAAAATTTGTTTTGATGCTACGTCAATGAAACTTTACACAGATGTACTAAATTTATAATAGAATCCCAAAATTTTCGAAAAGTCACACTCTCGAGCTGGAATTGTTAATTATCTCGAAAATTCAAAACGCTTTTACCAAAGCGCCAAGACTAAAAATACTCCAAAAGCTTAAACTTTTTCGGGGAAATTGAAACAACAAACAACACAAAATAAAACAAACAAACTTTGAGGGTCTATATTCCCAAAACTATTGAAGGTAGTGTATTTGACCAAATGTTATAGGGGTTTGCGAGAGCTACTAAATGGTGGCGACGAAAATCCAAGATAACGAATTCAAAATGATCCGAGGGGGCTGATTTATTGTATCTGGGGGTTTTAAAGGTCCCTAATTCCATTATGACGCTTTTGACATACTCTCAAAAAAGGAGGGTTAAGTAAATTTAACCCCAAAAAAATAAACAGATTTTAAAGTGTAGTGTCCACGTGGTCGAAGCTAGTTTTCAATAAAGTAGCGTCGACTGACCGCGAGATGATTTATTTTTTACCCAACTGCAACGAAGCTAAAAAAGAGGGATATGTATCTATTTAGACCTTGACTGCTTAGCCCCCAAGCAGTGCTAGCCAAGAAAAAACCAAAAGGCTCTTTCAAATCGCTTAGTCACCGTAGAGGAGTAAGCCAGCACCCGCTAAACCAGACCGGAAGACTCAGGCTTTTCTTAATGCAAACACTCTAATCGTAGACAGTAAGATCACCAAACTAAGTTTTTCTATAAAATCTACAAATTGGGACATCCTAGGGATATGCGAAACTAGAAGACCACAGACATAAAAAAAACCATAGAAGAATACTCGGACTTTATTCTATTCCGCACACCTGGAACAAAGTGAACAAACGGAAGAAACGAGGTTGGGTTCTTAATGACAAAACCTCTGAAACACAATATTTTAAAATTTAAAACCGTGTTGGATAAAACTACAACTCTGGAAATAAAGACATCCAACGAAAATATTAGATAATTTGTACTGGGATATTAAAGCCTCCGAAGACAAAATAGTTAACGAAATTTTAAAATCACTATGAATGCTGTTGATAAAGCCACTACAGCAACTATTTAACATAGTTATTGAAATAAAAACAACGTCAGCACAGTGGTCGAAGTCTATTATTATACTTGTACATAAAAAGGAGACCAATGTGACATTAGAAACTATAAACCAATCAGCCTAATGACAAACTTGTATAAAATATTCTCAAATTTTTTACTCAACCGGTTGACAATAACTCTAGACGAAAACCAACCGAGAGAGCAGGCAGGTTTTCGAAATGTTTTCAACAATGAACCACATACAGGTAGTCTTTCAATTGATAAAAAATCCAATGAAAACTGGAAACCGCTATTTATGTGCTTTTTATAGACTACACAAAAGCATTCGATTCTGTAGACCACAACATGATCTGGACTGCACTAAAATAACAAAGCACTGACCAGCCAACCAGCCTTACATTAACGTGATCTGCAACATAATTATACTCTAAAGGCATAGCCAGAATGTGATTAGAGCGGGAAAGCATGGAGTTCCCAATGGAAAAATGAGATAGGCAAGGCGACCCTATTTCATCAAAAACCTTCTCGGTTGTGATAGAGCGTGTTTCCAGAAGTCTGAAATCTGAAAACAAAAAAGTGAAGATAGATGAATATTTCCTGAGCCACTTACGATTTGCTGAATGTGGTATTTGCTGAAAATGCATTAGACTTGGAATCCATGGTTAGCAAACTAGTAATAGAGAGCAAGAAGGTTGGTCTAGAAATAAATGCAACAAAAATAAAGGTTACCTTACTAATCGTGAGTCTCATGTCATTGAAGGTGTAAAAATTGAGTATGAGAACATCTATGTTATCTCGGACATTTGGTTTCTTTTCATGATTGTACAGAAAAAGAGGTACACATAAGAATTTCATCAGACTGGAAAAATCATGAAATAAAGACATAAAGAAATGCTTAACATATAGGTGTCAAACATGGTATTTGAGTTAAATGGATGAAGAAAAAGTTCTACAAGAGAAAAATGCAGAAAAGTTTATCAGATATAAAAAAAACCAGACAGATTAAATATAACTTGTAAGAAACAAAATCAAAGTACCTGATGTATGTTATGATGTAACACAACAACGATAACACTACTTAAATATGTATGTGGTCTGTGATAATGGGCAGGCTACATACCTAATTATGTAGGATGGAAAGCAACAGATGGACAAAAATAGTTACGGAATGTATTTCAAGAGATAAAAAAAGAAACCAGGGAAAGCAAAAGAACAGATGGAGAGACATATATTATTTACGGAACAATACTGACCAGACGAGGAAGACGAGAGAGAGAGAGAGAAGAGTGGAGAGTTTTAGGGGAGGCCTACACCGCAGAGGCCACTTCTATGATACAAACTAATTAAAATTATATGTTATGTAGTATTTATAAGGTAGAAGAAATATAGACTTATTTATTTAATTTATTGTCTTTTTTATATATAAATGTAGGTATACAAAGATGTTTATTTTTGTTTAGTCCTTTAGCGTTGATTCTGACTGGCGCGTGACTTGTAATGTAACATATTTTAAAAATTGTAGTTCATGTACACCCAGTTCCCAATAGCATTAGAAAACAAGTTTTTCTTCGATTTTATCTATTGTGAGTAGCATTGTTTTTAGCCATTAAGTTATTGCACAAATAAAGAATGAAGATCAAAATATAGAATATTTGAATTTTATTCACCCTCCCGTGACATATTAACCAATTTCCTGGAACGTTTAATTACTCAAACGCGCCCGCACGCCCGGTAAATCCGTCAAGTAATGGCACAGATGCGCTTACGACCCTGTCGGCCGACTCCCCAAGCAACTTTTACCGTCGAACACGGCCGCGCAGGCGAGTGTGGCCGTAATCGCCAGATAAATTTTGACGCAGTGGCGTTAGTGGCTGTATTCTACGGAGTATTTTGGAGCGTGGCTTTTTGTCAAAATTTTAAATCGTGTTTTTTTATATCAAATACAGGATTTTCCGATTTTCTGAAAATGTGAGTAGATGCGTATGTATTTAAGGATTCCAAAAATGCAATAAAAGAAAAAAGCCACAACCGCCAGTGTGGCAGTCTTCCACGGATAGGGCGATATTATGATAGTTGTCACCGTAAAAATTGGTGCTTATCATCGTACTTTTTGGTGATTATCACTATAATTATGTACCTACTATATGCTCCGTACTTTAGGTGAAATTTTTCGCAGTGCAATCTCATCCGACCAGTGAGCCGAAGGTCTGGCCGGTTATTACAGGACGTCTCGGTAATATAATTTAAACGCACTCCTATACGTGCAATGGGTGTCATAAAACTGGTCCGGCCTTTCTCCAAATACCAAAACATCCGCCCGAGCTGGACACAGGCTGATTCATTCCGTTACCTCAGATTGACGTCATCTTTTGATAAGAAATAACGCTCAGCTTATGAGAGAAAGCAGGGATTTCTTGCGCGTCGAGATTATCTTGACAACTGTGTCTCTATTTTTCTATATCATTGTATAGACAATGTCTTGGTCGGTGACCACGCGCGTATGCGTTACCCCGGAAAATGAGTCCAGATCGCTAATTAATGTAACTAATCGTAGCATGCTATTCCGTTCACGCTCACGTCCTTGCACTATTACTGTCCCGCTTGCACTCGATCGCTTTACTATCACTACTATCAGAATCACGAATGGGCATCTATTTATAATAAGGCTAATCGACGGCGCTAATCAGGAAAAAATAAAGAGATAATGACAATGACTGTTTATAGAAATACTGAATGAATGGAATGGAATAAAAATCGTCTGAATGCGAGTGACCAACGATCTCAAATGCGCAAGAAAAATATTTTAGTTTTAGCTTACGATAATGGAAGAAAAATTAGATCATTGTGATAAGATTTATGGTGTCTGCATAAAAGGGCAGTAAAGCACATTATGTTTAATTTTGAAAAGCGTAAGGCTATATTTGTAATCAAAATGGCCCGTGAATAAATGACCGTCACGATTTTTGCCAAATATCGGCATCAAATATGACTTATTCTGTTAGATTACTGACCGCGGGCTATTCTGGGGCAAGCGATATTATTCGTCAGCTGTCACTCAGATTAAGATGAATATGCCAGTGACAAGGACAGATGCAATGTCAAGTGCACAATATAATGTTTTGAATTGGAAGGTTTTCAAAGTGTTCACGATTGCACTCTTTATGCGAATATAATTATGTTAGATAAACTCTTTATTGTTCACAGCAGAAGTTACAGACAAAAAGGATCATTAAACTTAAAACTAGTGCAACAACTGGCGGCCTTATCACTAACTCTTCCAGGCAACCTTAATATAGGTACAAACATTCATTATAGTACATTAATTTAAAAATATGAATGTTTCTAAAAATTCAATTAGTAAAACCGAAATTATTTATTTTAACACTACCATACCATAATTAATCATGAATGATTTTGATGTCATTTTGAATTCTACGAATTATATACCTACGAGTACATAGATACATTTAAGGTTTTCTTTTTGAACCATTAGATACTCGAGGTCAACTTTACCCAGACGCGGAACAAACTACAGTTGATTTATTTCGTGTCGCGATATAATATATTAGAACTGCCACCGTTTTGAAAGTTAACTACATAACGTTATAATACATCATCCTACTAATATAATAAACGCGAAAGTTAGTGAGTATGTTTGTTGCTCTTTCACGCAAAAACGGCTGAACGGATTTACATGAATTTTGGAATGATGGTTGTTCATGGTCTGGATATAATTATAGACTACTTTTTATCCCGGAAAATGCGAGTGATATTGCGGGGCGCAGCTAGTTATATAGGTATATTATTTCGATCTCTGTTCTGGGGCCCTACTCTAAAGCCGGCGACTGACCTGAGCATTTTGCCGTAACGTAGCATTCGAAGCGAGCGTGGTGGAGCACGCGGCGCTCGCAGCGAGCGGATCGGCTCACTGTACTTACCTGTAACATTTCGTCGTAACGTAACGTTACGTTACGACGAAATGTTGCAGGTCAGTCGCCGGCTTTAGGCACTCGGCTACCTTCGTCAGTTTCGCTCTCATGACATTTCTAAAGAGAGCGACAGTGACCGAGATAATATCTCACTCTACGGAATATGACTCTTATTTTGACTGAAATCAAATCAATTAAAAATAGAGACAAAAAATCACTTAATCAAGATAGCACGATAAGTCTACAACCAAAAAAAATTAAACTCATAGGCCTTACTAAAGTTTCCAGAAAGTTAAGTGACATTGCTTACTACAGCGAACTTCATTATATTATTATTGCATCATTTTTGGTGTGAACAATAAACTTTACCTATCTATCTAACTCTACATACATTTTTATATCACGCACAAGTTAAAAATGACATTTGTCTATCATGGCAACTATTAAAGCATTGTCTATACATAAGTGAACCCTTTGAGATTCCTTGATTATCAAATCTCAGTACCGGATTTGTTCTATTACCTAACAGCTAACTTAGAGGTATATTTTCCGGCAGCCAAGCACGAACCTCAGGATATGAGCACGCGGATCCGGCCTAGATTTCACCGAGTCCTATCATGTGGCAAGGTGAGTCAACGGCTACACCTAGACGAGTGTCTTCGAAACTTGGACTTGTAGAATTGCAAAACACAGGTTTTTTATGCAATTGAGTGACGAGACGAGCAAATCGCTCGCCTGATGTTAAACGTCGCGTTTGCTCATAGCAGGTCTGCGTCACCCAGAATTTTGAACTCTTAAAACTTAAGTACCTACCTACTTTTAATACAAATGGTTTTACCTTAAAGTTAATTAAATTAGTGATCTAACAACTTCTCACCAATGTGATATTTTTCGTACTATTCGAAATCGTGACTTGTGCATTTATTCACGGACCATTTCGATTGTAAATGTAGACCTTACGCTTTTCAAAATTAACCATAATGTGCTTTACTGCCCTTCTATGCAAATATTAGGCCCAAGTTTGAAGGCATTTTAAGACAGATTTAAACTAACTAAAAATATATCTGTCTTTATCATTGCAAGCCATTAGACAAGGATGCCAATAGTTTTAGAAAATTTAGATCTGTCTTAAAAAGCCTTCGAACTTGGGCCTATTATAATAATAATAATAATAAGCCATTTATTTATCCTTAATTTACAATAAAAGAAAAACAGTTAACTCTTAATAAATTCTGTACGCTTAGTTTTTTCTCTATTAAGGACCTCTTTTCGAGTAAAGGCCTCCTCCCTTTCACTCCAAAGTTTTCTGTCTTTGGCTTTTAGCGTCCAATTGTCTCCAGCTACCTTTTTAATTTCATCAAGCCACTTATCAGGGGGCCTACCCCGTTTCCTTTTACCAAATGGGCCAGGCCAGTGAGTTACTTTGTTGGACCATCTGCCTGGGTTCATACGTGCCACATGTCCTGCCCATTTCCACTTAAGTTTTTTGCAGTGGCTAAGAGCATCTATTATCTTTGTTTGTTTCCTTATATCTGTATTTCTTTGTTTGTCTATACGTTTTAGGTTTAGAATGCTCCTTTCCATTGCTCTTTGGCAGGTTTGGATTTTTCTTTCGGTGTTTTTGTTATAGATCCATGTTTGGCAAGCATATGACAGGCAGGGTAGTAGACTGGAGTCCAAAACAATAGCTTTTAGGTTGATTGGTAGACTTGACTTTAATATTTCCTTATAGCTCCAAAATTTTTTCCATGTTAAGATTACACGTCTGTTCAATTCATCTATATGTCTGGACCTTTTTAAGGAAATTTGTTTGCCGAGGTAGATGTATTCATTTACATATTCTAGTAGGCTACCATCAACTATGATTGGGTGTTCTTCTCTATTTGTCATAACTTTGGTTTTAGTGATGTTTAGTTCTAAGCCTATGTTTCTACTGACATTGTTGAGGTCGTTAATCATCTTTTGTAATTGTGTTGGTGTTTCTGAGAATATTACTATGTCATCAGCAAATCTGAGATTGTTCAGATATTTTCCTTTAATGAAAATTCCTTTTTTAGTCCAATTTAGGCTTTTCATGATATATTGAAGAACAGTGATAAACAGTCTAGGTGATAGCGGATCTCCCTGTCTTACTCCTCTGCATATTTTTATTGCTGGACCTTTTCTTTCTAGTCTGACTCTGCTAATACTTTTCCTGTAGATGTCTTTTAAAAGCTCTATTGTTTCATTTGGTATGTTACAGTCTTTTAAAGCTTTCCATATACTTTCATGAGAAATTGAGTCGAATGCTTTAGCATAATCTATGAAGGCCAGGTAGAGTGGAGATTGTTGATCTTCATATTTCTCAATGACTTGTTCAAGGGTATATATATGGTCAATCGTTGAGTAGCCTTTTCTAAAGCCTGCTTGCTCAACTGGCTGGTAGTCTTCAGTATAGGGTTCTAGGTGTTTTTCGAGACAAGAGGCAAATAGTTTGTATATATTTGGTTGGAGACTAATGGGGCGGTAATTGCCAATGTCAGCAGGGTCACCTTTTTTATATAAAAGTATGATGTCGGACTGTGCCCACTCTATTGGTATTTCTCTTTTGTCCAGTATTTTGTTGAAGAGGTTAGTTATGTAGGTAATTAGTACATATTTGGCTGTTTTCAAGGCTTCATTTGGTATGCCGTCTGGTCCATTACTTTTATCTGTATTAAGCTTTTCAATTTTTGAGAGTATTTCTCGTTCTGTAAATCTTTCTAATGATGCAGAATTTTGATGAGTAGAAGAGTCCTGATTTGATATATGTGTTTTTTGTGTATAAAGTGACCGGTAGAATTCTGTTGATATGTTTATTATTTCTGATCTTGAGTACGATTTTCTAGAGTTTTTATTTAGACATGGTATCCAGTTCTTTGCAGTGTATATTTCTTTTAATCCCTTTTTCAAGCTTCTTGCAGTATTCAGGTGTCTTTTTATTACCTTTAGTTTATGTTCTTTGTATTCTTTTTTCATTTGTCGACTAATAGTTTTATATAACTGTTCAGAATGAACATGCATCGCGACCGCGTTTCTACACTAGGCATAGCGCCGGCGGAATTTGCAGAGTCCGCAAGTCCGCGACCCAGATCAACGATCGACGGCTCGGTGCGGTGCCTTCTTAAAAGTGGACGGTCAGCGTTATTGACGTAGATTTAAAACCAATTAGTCTTAAGTGCTATATGTATAAATAGAGAAAAATGGTTTAAATAAAGTAATCGCAACCGGAAGGTGGTTGCATTCACTACTAAAGAGGTGCAGTGGCGAGTCCTACGGGCGGCTGCACCTGAGTAGTAGGCGGAGGGATGCAAAATCGCAACCTGAAAGTTGTTAGATTCACAACTAAAGCGGTGCAGTGGCGAGTCCTACGGGCGGCTGCACCGTAGTAGTAGGTGGAGGGATGCAGTGGCGGTACCTACGGGCGGCTATATAGAGATCCACCGATAGAAGCAGTAAGGACCAGCGAGGCGACCGGACAACGACCAAGAAAAGGATCGGACGGAGCCCGACTATGTATGGCCTGCTGTACGGGGATGAAGCCGCGCCGAAGAGATCCACCGATAGAAGCAGTAAGGACCAGCGAGGTGACCGGACAACGACCAAGAAAAGGATCGGACGGAGCCCGACTATGTATGGCCTGCTGTACGGGGATGAAGCCGCACCGAAGCACCACTCCACCAGCCGGATGGAAGTCCCCGGTTAGAATATATCCAGGGTTTAGTAAGTGACACTTGACTGACAGACACTTAGACGTTCCGCGGCTTAACGTACTCAAATAAGCGCTAAGTTCGTTGTACGTCGAAGTACCTACAGACTTAACACTTAGCTGTAGCGGACAGTAGCGATTCAGGGCCCGGCCTCCCACAAGCGGGAATCACCGGTGTCATTGAGAAGGCGCAAAAATACTGATCCAGGTGGAGATAGGCAGCTAAGTGTAAGTGTTCTGATCAGCAAGGAGAAGAGAGAAGAAAGAAGAATGAAGATGGAGATAAACGAATTAACAGCAATATATACTGCAAGCAGCATGAAAAGATATCAGATGTCGCACTATCGGGCATCAGCTGAAGACATAAAATAGAGAGTTCGTGAGTTGGAAGATAACGTTTTTTGGTTTCTGGAGGGGTGAAGAACATGCAAATATATGAAAATTGCATTGTTGAACCACCCTTCACTCTTCACTAACATCAATCAACATAATCACTAAAAGTTGTAGATTATTTATACATTTAGCTCTTTAGGACCAACAGAAGATATCATTGGCAGAGTGCATATTGGTTGCAAGACGACGATGCAATCGGCAACCACGAGGGAAAGCTGAGCAGAGCGTGCAGCCAACCAGACACCACTACCAGGGAACCAGTTCGAAGCCTGTAGCAGTACACCCACCCCAGCAGCCAGCCAGAGGGAACGAGGCATAAGTTCCTCCGGCAGAAAAGGCCTAGGCGATGGAGCTGCATCAACCAAAGGCCGTCCCGGAGAGGCCCCAGAATGTTCAGAATGAACATGCATCGCGACCGCGTTTCTACACTAGGCATAGCGCCGGCGGAATTTGCAGAGTCCGCAAGTCCGCGACCCAGATCAACGATCGACGGCTCGGTGCGGTGCCTTCTTAAAAGTGGACGGTCAGCGTTATTGACGTAGATTTAAAACCAATTAGTCTTAAGTGCTATATGTATAAATAGAGAAAAATGGTTTAAATAAAGTAATGGCAATTTGAAGGTTGTTTCATTCACTACTAGAAGGGGTGCAGTGGCGAGTCCTACGGGCGGCTGCACTGGAGTGTTAGGCAGGCAGGAGATTGCAGTGGCGAGTCCTACGGGCGGCTGCATAGGGTAGATGGCCCATCGATAGAGCAGTCAGGTCAACGAGGCGACCAGCTACCGACCAGTGAAGGATCGGACGGCGCCCAACTACGGCCTGCTGTTCGGTGGACGAAGCCGCGCCCAGCATCATTCCGCTGGCCGGGCGTATTACCTACCTCATCCATCCACTGTGGCAAGAGCTACTTTGATACCGTCACCTTAGGTGATCGTGACGTGAGTCTGCGTCACGGCAGTGGAATATCGTGCCTTTCCTCGATTCCCTCCCACTCCGCCTGGTACCAATAGGTCTCCTGGTAGCCGGGTTTCCTGCACCTATCTATATAAGTATATATTGATGTCATATGGTAGGGTAGGGACTTAGGGAAGTAGGGAACGTAGGGAACGTAGGGCAGACGTAGCAGAGTAGGTCCCCGGTTAGGGCCAGTCACCCGACGAGTACTCCATGCCCATACGGAGTTCCGCGGGGGTCTGGTAGGTTAGTCAGACGTCACAAAGAACTGAGTTGTTCCTGTGACGGCTGTGCTAGCTGAAATTCGTCAGGCGTTAATCATTTACTTACAATAAATGGCTAGCGCCTGAACAATAACTTTCTTAATTCTTGTTTTTCTTCCAAAGTAAGGGGTTTCTTATGTTGTAGTTCACTTCTTCTTAGCCTCATGGATTTAGTTGAGTTTGAGATAGAGTATTTTTTCTTCTTTTTTATGGTTTTTATAGAGTTAAGGCTTTTTATAATCATTGTTTTAAGTTTTGAATTGTAACATTCGATGTCGTCTTCTTTGGAAATATTACATTTATTTAAATTTTCCTTCAAAGCTTCTAAATATTGGAGTTGATTTTCTTGAGCGGCTATTTTTGATGTTATGTTGTTGAAAGTAGCTCTACTTTTTCTAATTTTTGTTAGATGTATAGTACTTCTAATCAATCTATGATCAGTAGAAAAGGTGAATTGTTTGATAATATCTATATTTGAAAAGTATTTTCTATTATTTGTTAAGATGTAATCTATTTGACTTTTATTCTTTTTTGGTGATAACCAGGTCCACAAGTTGTTGATTTTCTTATTAAATATACTGTTTATGATGGTAAGATTGTTTTCCAAAGCAAATTGAAGCAGTCTCTCACCTCGCTTGTCCCTTTTTCCATAGCAGTATGGCCCGAGTATATGTTCTTCGCTCGGGAGACGCTGACCAATACGCGCGTTAAAATCGCCCATAAGTATAAGGTTTTTATCATAGAGTTCTTTAATTTCTTGCAATTTATTGTAGAAGCTTTCTATGTCGTTGTCACAAGCGTCAATAGTCGGTGCATAAGTCTGGACAATAGTAAGTGATGTGTTGTCAAATTTGAGGTTGAGGACGGAGATTCTTTCATTTACCCCAATAAAGCTCTCTATATTTTCTTTCAATTTCTTTTTTATCAGGAAGCCAACTCCGTGCAGACCCTTGGTTTCTCCATAATAACAGAAAATGTGGTCTTCTTGTTCTAGTATGGCATAGCCTGTTCTTCTTACTTCTGAAAGACCAATAATATCGTACTTAATATTTGACAAATCTTCTATTAATTCTAAAAGCCTTTCTGTTGATTGAAGCGATCTTGTATTTAGTGTACAAATATGGAGTGTTTGAATGGGAGGGTTTTGGTCTCTTGCCCCCACGGTGACCAGCCGGCTTGGGGTGTAATTTTCTCTTGTTTGTTTTGTTTTGATGTTTTTATTATTCATATTCCGGTTGTCGGGGGCAATTAGTTGTTTTTTGGTAGTTCTGATAAAGAAGATGATCTCTCACGTGTTGTGTAGTTTAATATGTTTGGTTTGATTGTTTGCTTTGCAAGTGTTTTGTTGTTAGTTTCTTTAATGTTTTTGTGTGTATTCGATTTCTTTTGTGTTGATGTATGCGGCGATTTGCTTTGTTCCCTCTTTCTCTTCCCGAGGTTATTTTCATTCGGGTTTTTTATTACTAGTTTATCATATTTTATGAAGGCAATATTGCCCTTCTTTATTTCTTCATCTACTTTTGGCTGTAGTTTTTTACGTATTTCAACAATATCTTTGGGATAGTCTTCCTTGATGTAGATACCAGGGGGTAGATTCTTTTTATTTTTCAAAACAAGATGTTTTTTCCATAAAGTGGAGAGGGTGATGACTATTGGTTGGCTTTTAGATGGCTTTGATGTTTTTATACGATAAATATTTCTTATTTCCTGGCTGTCTAAATAAGTGCCTGTTTCTAAGATCAGTCCCTTTATGTAGTCAACAAGTTCTGCTTCGCGTTTACCATTCTCTTCAGTGCCAAAAAAAATAAGATTAAACTTTCGCTTTTCCTTCTCCATGAAATCTAGTTTTTGTTCCAATTTTGTCACTTTTGTCTTCAAGTTTTTGTTTTCCTCAATAATTGGAGCTATGTTTTCTTCCAATGCATCCATCACTGTTTTAGTTACAGCTGCAGTTATAGTTAAAGTTTGTTGTTGTAGTTTTTCGTCTAATTTTGATAGTAGTATATCCATGTTTACATTCATTTTTAATATTATTGTAGAAAATTTTTAGCTTGCAATGGCAACACTTATTTCAGATTAGTTGTTTATGGCAGATTGACGTTGACACTGTCAAATGTCAATGTTGCTGACAGTTCTATACTGTTTATTATGTTGGCACTATTGTATGTTATGATAATATGGCGGCGAACGAACTCGGAATTATTTCCGCTGACATGCACTTTTAGGTTATAATGTCGGATGTTTTTCGTAAAATTTTTAGCACTTTTGTAGATTTTCACTGTGATTGTTAATGTTTTCGGAGTTCTCGCACATTAGTGTTCACAAATATGTATATATTGTGTTGTGTAGCTACTTATTTGCACTGTTTTTAATTTTTATTTACGGAGATCACTAGCACGGGTGTTACGTCTTCGCTGTCGGAACCGGAAGTCTTAAGAAGAACTTGGGCCTATTACACCATTATAAATCTTGTCACAATGAGTAAATTCTTCTACCATTTTCATAGAAATGTAGAATCTTTTTGTCACGCATTCGAGATTGTCAGTCACTCGCTTTCTGACAACATCTCAAATATACATTGAACCGAAGTTTGAAGGCTTTTTTTGACAGATCTAAAATAATCTTTCTCTCCTCTTATTTTATATTTTCTCTTTCTTTTCTTCTGCTTTTGTTTCTTATTCTTTCTTTTTTTTTTCTTCCACATATTTTTTAAAGTACTAGCTGACCCGGCAGACTTCGTACTGCCATACGTTTGTATGGGAAAAAGAAAAGGACTGTTTTTAGGGTTTTTCAATATTTCTGAGAGATTTTCTTAATATTTTTTTCCGTAAGAACCTTCTCCTAATAATAAAAAATACAACAAAAAAAGAATTAATGAAATCGGTCCAGCCATTCACGCGTGATGCCGTGACCAAGGAAAACGGGTTTCATTTTTATATATATAGAATTCATGCTAGAAATATTTAAACTTCTTTATTCTTATGACCAAAAACTTCATTAATGCGTGAAATTATACTCCTTAATTATGCGTAATAGTAAATATACAACCATAACTCTGCATAATCCCCTACAAAGTCTACCGTTAGTCATTACCGTCCACGCAAAGACCACGCCTTGCTGCGTTCGGCATAATTATGTGAGAGGGCAAGCAAAAAGGGATCTGACTTGAAAATAATTAGTTTCGAAATAAACGCGTTCAAAGTTTGGAGTTGCTATTAAAAACATATTCAGAAAGAAACAAAGACTAAAAAAGTGTTTTTATTTTATTTTAAATACTTTTTATTTTTTAATGAAAAAAGACTCTATTATACTTAAATATATTCTGTTTGCACAGCAAAAAGTTAAGAGGCAACGGATTCAAAATTATAAAAAACTGAAAAAATCGTTAGGTCTCTTTTCGCTTGACCGCTGTATATGTAAGCATTGTTCGAACACGTTTTAGCAGTAAAAGGCAACTTGTCTGCGATTTCCAGCCAGCTGGTTGCGATTGCACGATATTCCATGTAAATATATCACAATTGTTTGTAAGTAAATGAGGTACCTATGTAGTAAGTTTGTATGTTGAAGAAGTCACATACAGAATAAAAAAAATCAAATCAAAACAGTTTTAATTTTTTTTTTAATTTAATTTATTTATTCAATTTTAATTTATTTTAATTTTACTCAAATCCGTCAAGCACGAAGGTGAAATTTAGAACGAGGATAGCTATAATTCCATGCGTTGATACAATGGTTACTTTAGAACATACAAACTTCACACACACACACAAATACACACATAAACACACACACATAAACTTGAAAAGTGATTGCCAGAGCCAATAACTACAGTAACAAACAACTTTTGAAAGTTTAACTAATGTTTTTTTTATTACTTTATGTTACAAACCACACAATAACCATGGTTTTTGCATAACATACTAACTTCGATAAATAATAATACATATTATGAATACCTATAATAATGTATAAAGGAAATAATGGAGCGTTGAACCGTTTTAAAGAGAATGGAAATCTTTTCAAACCTTGAGGATTCAGCCTCGATCTTACCTAATTTAACAATAACTTACTTTATTTAATAATAACTAGCTTTAGTTATTAATAAAGCTTTTAATTATATATCTTATCACATAATAAAATCAAATAATTAGCTATCAAAATAATTTATAATCTATTAGATACCCATCTATCAGATATTTGCAAGCGTGAAATAGCAAAATATATCTACGAGTTCTCTCTACCCAATAATAATTTTATTAGATTCAGAACATTTAGTTTGTAATTGATTTTACAGTTAAGTTTGTCTCAGGTTATTCCATAATAAGCCAAATACAACATGAGATATTATGTTTTTCCCTTGTACAATTATTGTGTTCTACCAAGTATTAGTATTATGATATATAAAACTATATTATAACTAGCTGACCCGGCAGACTTCGTACTGCCATACACAGTACTTCTACAGTACTTCTCTATGGTACTGCCTAATTAAATTGCAATAACTTTATAAACTTACAACCTACATTGCTTAAACAACAGTGAGTGCTTGCAATTCAATATGAACTTTATACAATAGCAATAAAGCTCGTTTTAGTTAGAAAACGTTTGTATGGGAAAAAGAAAAGGGCTGTTTTTAGGGTTTTTCAATATTTCTGAGAAATTTTCTTAATATTTTTTTCCGTAAGAACCTTCTCCTAATAATAACAAATACAACAAAAAAAGAATTAGTGAAATCGGTCCAGCCATTCACGCGTGATGCCGTGACCAAGGAAAACGGGTTTCATTTTTATATATATAGATACTAGCTGACTCGACAGACGTTGTCCTGTCAAAAGCCATTGCGTCAATTCTATGCCAAATGTCAAAAGTTACATTAAAAAAGTTTACATTGTCCAAAGCGCTATATGGTTTAAGTATTTTTAAATTTTCTAATTTTTCATGTTTTTTTTACTATAAATTGAGATGTGAGCTATCCTATCTCCTAAGTTAGATCGAACGGCACCCGGTGTGCAAATTTGATTGAAATCGGTTAAGTAGTATATGAGTCTATAGCGGACAAACAACGTGACACGTAATTTATATATATTAAAGATAAATCACAGACACAGAACTGCTTACTGATAGCTTGAAAATAACAAAATCAGTCTGTCTATTAATATAATCCGTTAAACCCTTCTTTCGAAAGTATTTTACCCAAAAGAGCATAATCTCGTTAATACACGTCTAACACTAGACGGCAATTTCGAATCGTTAAATCCTAGCGCAGTGAATTTTGAGCCAGCCATTCGGATTAATGCTGATTTCAATTTAGGAAATAGAAAACGCTTATACAGGGTTTTAAGGAAAGAGTATGCTAAGCTGGAAAGGGCTCACAGTACTCGTCGTTATGAACAACTTTTACTATGGGACCAACCTTGAAATCGCGAAAAAAATATCAGCTGCTCCATCGATTAATGTCAAGGACACTCGACAAAATGTATTAACAATATTACCATACCCTTTCGTTATAGCCCTGTCGTGACTTACTTACTTCATCTGAAAAAAAAACCGTGGTGGGTAGTTTTAGATTTTTTTTGCATGGCCGAAAATTTTATCATGACAAGAAACTAAGTACGATATAATTATCATGTCTGGTTTTATACTGGATTGATTAAGACATGTAAGCCGTCAGGCCTTCACTTGATATGATAAGGTAATACAGAAGTAATACGAGATCGTATGTCTGATAATATTTGACGTAGGTTGCGGCTATGACGTTCTGAGAGTGATTGATAGAAGAATAATTGTAATGGGTGGATTACATGTGACCGGTACAGTGCGTTGGCCGAGAACTGCCCATTAAATGTCTCGCTACTGGACTACCGGCTACTGGACGTGTAATCAACCAATAACCACAGAAATAACCTCTAGTAGATTAGGTACGCCTGGACAAGAAATTCAATGGCGAATGTAAATCTACCAACCTGCACTTCACTAGTTGTTATAATATGGCTTAACCACCCATATAACCACCACATAAATAGAATATACATAATAATTATACTAGCTTATTGCACTTTTGTTAAAATTAGACAAGTCAATTTCACAATATTTTCTTTTGAAAACCAGTAAAAATCCTTTAGTTTTTAGTAATTACAATGAAACTAACAAATTAATTTTCTTTTTCAGAAAACGTCCAGCCACTATGCGTGCTGGAGTCAGACTTCGGGTTCAAAATAAACTGCGCGTTCAAAAAGTCCGGCCTCTTCAGGGTACGGAACCTCGGAGGCCTGAAAGCACACGCTAGTATAGGTAAGGGTTTTTAAATTTATTTATTCCTAAGTAAGTGATACTCGAGCCTTCGTATCTGTTGCAGTAGTGCTCGACCACTTAAAAAAATTATATAAAAAATCGTCACATCACAAAATCCAGGCTCGTCCTTCGATCGACCTCGTATAAAGTTTTAGCCAAACAGTCCAGCCGTTTTAACGTCCAACATTATTGATTTTTAAATTAGTCAATACATTATAGCCAAATAAAAATACCAATAATTTTTACTTTGGATTTTGTCTTGGTTGATTTAAATAAAAGCTCGAATTTATTAAAACAAGGCTCTTTATATTCCAAAGTTTCTGTAATATACACATAATAAATTACATTACAGAGAGTTTTACCGAGTGATTTCAAATTGGCTTTCTGCGCAAAAGCTTCTTATAACTTCGTTTCCAAGCTTATCAAATCACTGAACGTTACATTCAGCGCCTCGCTAAATGGTCCAAAGCTTTCTCTAGACTAGAGCTTTCTAATCATATAGTTTTCATTAAATAAGTAGGTTTTGCTCTTCCCATTGTACACGAGATACCTTTCACCTGATCCATCGGTTATTAAATTTAATGGATTGATAGAAATTGATACGTATAATCCTATAATCGTCGAAATTAACACCGTTTCAAAGAGGACTATAATCTTCTTTTTATTCACCAGCTTTATTGTGTAAATGAATGGTAATCAGATTTAGGCTTAGATTGCCACTTGGGGCTTACTACAAGTTTCAAAATTAAGCCGTTTCCGATTACGTCATCAGTTAGACAACAAGGCCGCTGATAAAAACCATTTTGCCTGCGTTAGGTATATCAGGTATTCTTTTATTATGTCATACGTCGCGCGTCGTATATTATAACTGGAATAGATCGCTATTAGCGTAACGGCTGCCATGTCGCTCCAGTTTTTAGCGTTTTTCCCTTCTGCCTTTAATTTCTGGTGTGAGAATGTTTATCTATTTATGTTTGCTTCTAAATTTACAGGCCAGACCAACTGAACCAGATCAGATGAAAACAGACTTCTAATAATATATCTATCTGTAGAAATACTGCGCTCATTTGCATTCGCACACTTTTACATAAAACCGGCACGAAAAACATACCTCTATCACATTATATTTTTGTATACATAAAATCATCTTCCTATTAAAATGCCTTTCACTTGCTAATGTATCAGTAACCTTGAGAATTGGTGGAGCTGATACAATGGAGCGATGAGAAATTACTTTCCATTTAACATCGGCATCTACATAATTAGTACACAAAGTAACTGTTAGTCTACTTTTAACCGAGCAGTTTAAATTTGGAAGATCTTGAGCTTAAGAGTCTTGACTAAGCTAACGAGTCACCCACAGATCATTATACAGGGTTATTCATAAAGGGTATGCTAAGTCGAAAAGGGCTCATAGTACTCATCATTAGGAACAACTTTTACTATGGGACGAACCCGAAATTCGCGAAAAAGAATCAGCTGTTCCATAGAAAAATGTCAATGACACTCGACAAAATGTATGGAATAGCTGAGTTATTTTCGCGAATTCTGGTTTGGTCCCATAGTAAAAGTTGTTCATAATGATGATTATAGAAGTATATGAGCCCTTTTCGGCTTAGCATACTCTTTAAGAATAACCCTGTATTTGCCCGAGAACCACCGAAGTCGGATCGAAGCCGAGAACCGATCCTATTTTTAACACGCTTTTATTAGCTTCACCTGTATGTTTGTATGTTTGTATGTTTGTATGTAACCGACTCCTTTGAGCGCGTTTTTGACCCACTTTAAACGGTTAGATTTCTTTCAAACTTTGTAGATATATCGAGGACCGATGACAATACACTAAACAAAGCGTGTTTTTTAGTTTTTTTAACTATTAATTATTCTTAGCACGCGGCGGGATGTAATAGTTTTTCCCTTGTTTTTATCCCGTGGGTAAGAAATAAATAAAACCATATTCGAACTTTAACACATCTACGTTAGGATAATTAACGGAGAATTTAAGGTAGTGATTAAGTTATAAGTAAGACCTACAATTTATTATTATATTTTGTAAACATAAAAATAAAATGAAAAGAGTATTTTCAATACTCATATGTTACAAAAAACAATATTATATTATTTAGAATATTGAGAATAGATTTTCAAGTATCATTACTATAAATTCCAGGGTTCAGCTTAGGAGACGAGCTGGGCTTCGAGCAGTCCCTCACCAACCAGGACCCGAGCCGGAGAAGATCAGTCAGCGTGAAGAATGGAGCGCCGCCCAACCTGGTAGCCGACACGTCGCGTCTGAACGTGAAACAGGAGGTAAGAGAAAGAGAAAACTAACATTTTAGACTCATTAGATAATATTCGAATTCTGAATTTGATAGACAATTAGAAACTACAAAATTCATCTAAAAGGCTCTACGTGTCGGCTCTACGGTTTTGAGCCTAGGCTCAAAGCCAGTAGGTAAACGAAGCCTAGCCTAAGGAGCATTAGTAGCTGTCTTATGGTCGTAAGATAAGATTATTACATCGTTTATTCTTAATGGCCATGTAAAAAAGCGTCATCGTTTTATGGTTGACATACCTAAAACCCGAACGAAACGCTTTGACTCCACATTCATTCTGCGAACCGCACGAGTGTGGAATGATCTGCCTGAATGGGTGTTCCCCGATGGATATAATATGAGTGTCTTCATGTCGAGAGTGAATCGGTTTCTTCTAGGCAAGCGTGCTCCATCGTAGGCCGCATCGTTGCTTCCCATCAGGCAAGATGGCGGTCAAACGCAAGCCTATTCATGAATAAAAAAAAAAAAATAATATACAACAACAAAAAAAAAGTAAAAATAAATGAAAAAGACTTTATATCTGTTAGTATTAAGATTTACAATTCATTTTAAAATGCCTAAAATTCATAATTTCAAACATCGGCAAACGGTTCTTCATCACAGATTGTATCCCGATAAAAGCCTCCTCTAAAGGACAATGTCCACTTGTAAGGGGATTTTGGCTTAGAGTGAACAGTGAGTTTTGGTATAATTATTACATAGGCCAAGTACCTTATGGCAGTGGCTAACAAAATATTATAATAACTTTGTAGCAAAGGTTTGGTAAGACCTCTTTCCTACATGTAAAACATCATGGTCAGCGGAGAGCTTTTGAAATAAAACAAGCTTATTTTTATTTCTAGTTTATTTCTAATCAGAATCATATGTAATTAATACAGCATCCAGAAACTGGGCAGGTGGATTTATGTTGTCTTCGTACCTTGCCCAGCTTAAGTACCAAATGACGGTCATAATGTGAGCGCAGCAACCCACAGTCCTTCGGCCCACAATGCAATTGCAGCAATAATGTTTTACAGCCTCTCTCCCTTCACCATTATTTTCATATAATATATATACGAAATATATTTTACGGCTAATGTGCCTACTATGAATTTTCGCCCGCAATAATTTGTCATTTTCAGCTGAAGGAAAACCTTCTAGTAGGTTGCTGGCTGTATTCCTGCACACTTCAATTGTATAGGAACCATCACTCCTTATATGCTCTCCATAATAAGAGCGTGCTTGCTTTAATTGATAGGTTCCACACGCTATCAATATAAGGTCAGTATACTGAAGCCTTGGAAAGGATATACTATCAGTGTTGACATTGATGTTGAGGAACTGTGTGCGCCTTCGGTTCAGATTATTGCCATTTACATAATCAGCCAGATCATTATTTGTATTTAACTTCATATTTATTATTTGGAGTATTGTACCTGCATCCTCCCTGTCACTTATTCTTTGATGGAACTTGTTTGTCAACGCTGCAGCTATACGAAAATCTGTCATGGCGTGTAATGATGCTTTATTAAAAAACTCATGCCGTAAAAGCCTATATGACTATTTGAATATGCCATTGACTGCTTCCACCACCCAACGACATATTGTTACAGTTCTTGACTGGTTAGCTGCAAGTGTTGATAATTGAGTTTCACCTTCCTCTCGGCATGCAGGTGTGTGAACAGAATAATTAAGCTGTTCCAATAGAGGCACACAGTCCCTAAAGCCCCTATCCAGAATAAAAACATCTCCAGATTGGAAATACTGCCGCAAAGGCTTAGATTCGTCATTGAATTCATTTTGAATGATTTGGGCATCAGATGTTGTGGCAGGATAGGGGCCCAACACATCAATAATATATCCATCTGTACAAACAATTACAAATGGTTTCATTAGGTTCCTATACTTGTGCAGGGAATATGTATCTTTTTGGTACATATAATTTGAGCTTTTTTGAACATACAAATATGTGCCATCCATAATCACAATTGGTCTTCCATCACCACCAAATAACCCATTAGGAATCAAAAGATTTCTTAAAGCAATTTCAGCTCTCGTTATGTGATTAATTCCCAAGTTCCTAGGGACAAAATCTTCATTCAGTATTTTTCATCAGTTTCATCAGCCATTGTTTCAATTCTTGAAAAGTCCAACAAATGTACTCTTTCGTTGACAAATGTGGCAAAATCTTCTATATGGTTCGCCGTAAAACTGTGGATGGGTTGTTGAATGGTCTCCAGTTGTTGCCAATTATCATTGTGCAAATGAAAGCTACATATTCTACATGTTTCTGGCACATAAAACTTTAAATAGATAAATAGTTTTACTCTCAGCCAATTAGGGACTGTTAATCTCTCTGTTGAGCCACATTCTGGGAAGAAACAGTGTCCATGAGTATCTGGAGCTCTGGTTAAATTGGGTAGATTTATTGTTGGTTGACCTGATCTACTTGTATGTGATGTTTCCGAGGGACGAGCTCCAGCACGATCACTCCGTTGCCAGCATGGATGGCAGATTTTATCTGCTGGTCGTAACTAAAACAGATAAATTGTTTTTTTATTGTATATATCCTAAACAAATACCAGTGAGTAGCAAGTGACAGATTGAATTTAAAGCTCCAGATGTTCAGTAGTTTGTACCTTCCATCCATATAGCAACATGTCTACTATAAGTGATGATCCAAAATCACATAACACAGTGCTCTGTAAAGTAAAAAAGCATGAGATATTATCCATACTATTTGATATTATCACAAGACCTCATATATTTTTACTTTACATGGCATAGCGATTGTGTTGTGACATGTAAAAAGGGTCTTAGCAATATTAAAACTGATTAACGTTAGCAAAATATATGGAAGTCAAAAACTTACTTGTCGAGGTCTTATCCATTCCATTATAGTGTTTCTTATGCGCGTCTCACGTTCTGTGTCTGTACGCAACATGTGAGATCTTGTGCGCAAGATAGATGTACCACAGTTGACACACAAATGTCGATGGTGATCACTGCTCGCTGTAGGCTCTTCTTGCACATTGGATTCGTGCAATGCCAAACTCCAGCAAGAGTGACATATTGTACTGGTATCTTGAACCTAAAAATGAAAAGAAATCTATTAGTACAGTGCACAATTAGTCACATTATATGTTTTTTAATGATATTCAACTTACTATCTGTGGAGCAATCCATTGCCCTACAACTGATTGCACTTCAACAAGGTTTATGCTATGTCGTCTACGCTCTGTGACATCTGCACCACAGTTGATGCAACGAGACATGCGAGCCTCTGGAGGTGTGGATGTTTGTGCCACGGGTTCAGTATCCATTAACGAGCCAGGTTCGACATGAGGGAAGATTTCGGAGTCCAAAGGAGTGCCAGGGTCATGGTGAACGGCGGCATCAGTGTCAAAAGGTTGGCCAGGGTCATTGTGAACGGAGGTAAAGTCGGAGTCCATAGGGAAGCGAGGGTCGTTATCAGGATCCATTGTCCAAAACAAGTACGAAATTCTACAAAACACAATCACAAACAATCCAGAACGCCGAGACGACTGATGAAAACAATTTGAATAGTAACAGTAACAGGTAACAGGCAGGACATGACGGATGCGGAGTTGCCATACTACAAAAAAAATAATCGATAAACTAATCGATTTTGATTTCGTTTCTGTGTTTTCATAGATTTAATAAAATAAACACAACCTAGAGAGTAATGCTCGGTTCATGTGATAAAAACATCAAGTTAAATAAATAATGTAACAAAACTAGTGATGCATTTCGGCCAAAAATATTACGAAAACTTCGAATGTAACAGTCAATATGAATATCAAGTGGCATTAAAAATATTTGAAAAAGGTTTCTTTTGTGTAGTGGGAAATGCAAACGCACTGTGATGCACTAGTAGTGCAATATCGAGCATAATGTTTCGAGAATAGGAAAAGTCAAGATTACTAGCCGCCATGTTTAAAAAAAAAGATTTTGTCCAATTGAATCGGTTAGCGGTGCAATATGCATAAGACAAGTGCGGAAACGTAAAATGCCTGATAGATATTCCAGTAAGTTACAAGTCTTGGGACCGGGTGTTCAAGACGAAGTTCACTATTTACGAGCACACGCGGCGATGCGACGCGGTCGACATCATTCATCATAATATATTTTGTACCAAACATCGAATAATAATAATCGATATAAAATAGATCAACCAACCAGCGTTTTCAATGGCAACACAAGATTTGAAACCTACGGTAAAGTTCCGTTTACTACATATGCTACTATTTCTTCTGTGGATTTACTCAGTGTAAATACTAATTTAATCAACTTTTTTTCTGTTCACCTTGCTACAAAAACATACGAGAATAATTATTTAAAAAAAATAAAAGATTTATCGACAACATCATTTTTTTGTGAGCATCCTGTTCACGCTAAGCCGACTTTGGACAATGTCCTTTTTCCATTTGTTCCTGTCACTTTATTGTATCATATACCCAGTCCATCGACATTTTAGATGTAGATTTTAAATACAACTAATACCACATTTAAATTAATAAATTCCTTGAATTACAATATATCAATCTTCGTCAAACAAATTCAAAAACTCTTGACGCATGGGCCACTCACTAGCATTATAGCTTATTTATCATCACTTGCCAACTCAGATCAATAATGACTTCTAAAAACTTGCCAAATAGAACATCTACAAGTTACATCAATTTCAATAAACCTCACGATGCGAGCTATAAGCTAAACATTTAAATGGTTAAAGAAGGCCACAAATATTTCATAATCTGATGAACATTATTTCTGCAGTTGCAATAAAGTCTCCTGACCTCAAACGGTACCTATGCTTATGCTACTTTATTAGACTGGAAACCACAAATTAGATAAAATTCTATTGCTTGAAGGCTGCCGTGGTTTTCAATAGAAATCGTAACTCAAGTAGGTACCAATTTTTTTTAGTACGACTTTAGCCAATCAGCTGCCTTAGAAATAATCGGAATCGGCTCCATTTTAAACTGATTATATGTGTCAGAATGAAGCCGATTTCAATTACTATTTAGTTTGATAATAAGGTCGCTGTACCCTTTACTTAGTATGGCTTTTGATTTACGTTTAGTGTAGTTTCATACATTTCAGTAAAGCGCCTCTAGCGGAACTGTACTGAACTTAATCACGCACAATATTTTATTGCCTCTAAATAATATCTTACAAAAAGTAGACCTTTAAACCCATATTTATATTATTCAAAACCAACAAGATAACAAAATTAAACAATATTATAAATTCTGATTCGTCAAATCCTTATGAAACCAATTCGCTGAGTTACCTGGTTCACTTAACCCAAGAAACTTCAAGTTCAAAATGTGACCTTTCTTATTAACGACACTAAAGTATCATGCCCCATAAAATACTGATCGTGGGCGTGAGTTACATTAACATTAGCATAGCATTATAAATTAGAATGCTTGTAAATCAAACGTTTGAAGTTGTTCAATTGTTAACTTGAACCAGATTCGAACCAAGATTTGAATCACGCCGTTTTAGTTCACTCGCCATCTCATAGATGGCGCTATTTTAAACAAGTTAACTCGCGCAAACGTTTGTCGCAGCATACTTAATGTAATGATTTGGCTCGCGTCAATGTGTGACTGAATAAACAATAGTTGAGAAATCTATTTGTTTCATTTGAAGTTTCTGGATTCTGTACATGGTCCTTCGTGAAGCCGGGAAACGGCGACGCTTGGTTGACTGTGGCATTACTCCATTGTGCACGGAACAGGGTAGTGGTTCGCTACTTGTGCAGGAAGTGGTGCAGTATTATACTTCCTGACCATTGGCCTAACTGGTGTGCGGCAAGTATACCGCTGCGGAGAGCTGGACTGTGTCTCCAACTCTGGGTGCTACCTGGTGGAAGCCCCCAGTGAAGAAGAGGTCATAGTCACGAGCTGATTCGGAGTGAGGGCGAGATTTCGCCGACGGCGGAACGTGCCCCGGCTGCAGCCGGACCTAACCTGACGTCATTGGAGTGAGACGTCATAGTGCTGACGTCACTGGCGTGCGGCGTCATAGTGCTGACGTCACAGGAGAAGGCGTCATAGTGGTGACGTCGATATTAGTGCAGTGTGGTCAAGCGTGAGTTCATATTCGGTGAAAAATAGTGAGTACAATTTTAAACCTTATTCTCTGGAAATTCAAAACTTGAAGATTTGAAGAAATTATAAGTGCATGTTTTATTGTGACAAAGTTCCAGTCACTTAGTGAATTTTAATTGACTTTCTTAGACTTTAAAATTTTATGTGTTGTATGCATGACTTAGAATAGTTTCGCGAAAAGTGTACAGACGGGGAACCTATGCCCAAATTTGTAAAATTCTGAGTACGACAAGGTTCTATACACTTAGAAAATAATTTACTTTTCTCATGATGGCATCTAGTTATTATAGCCTACAAGAGAACATTGCGGCACAAATTAATAAGTCTAAAGTTAATTTTAAGAAAGCTTCAAAGGATAGGTTGTCCCTCTCTTATATTAATACACGATTAGAATCGTTAGAGAGACACTGGTTGGAGTTTCAAAGTAACCACCGAAAGATTATAGTAGAAGTAAAAAATGAGGAGTTGCAAAAGTCTTCATATTTTAAAGACGATTTATATGATACCACGGAAGAGAATTTTATGGATTATAAATCAATGATGAAGGAGGTTATTCAGAAACTCAAACCAGATCCTATAGCCTCAAGATCTACTACTGCAGATGGAAGTAAGGTCACTGAACTAAACGTTAAATTGCCTAAAATTGAAATACCCAAATTTTCGGGTAAATACTCGGAATGGGCAAGTTTCCGTGATATGTTCACTTCCCTTATTCACAAAAACGGCAGTATAGATAATGTTCAAAAACTGCATTACCTAAAAAGTTCAGTGACTGGTGAAGCTGAGCAGTTATTGAGGCACATCCCGGTCACCTCGGATAATTATAAAGTTTGCTGGACTCAGTTAGAAAGCAGATATAATAATAAAAAGTATTTGGCGAACTGCATTTTAAAGAAGCTTACATCCCAAAAAGTACTGACGACTGAATCTTCAAGTGCGATAAAGCTTTTGTTAGACACAACTAAGGAATGTCTGAGCGCCTTGAAGAACTTAGGCGTCAATGTCGATTCTTGGGACGTAATAGTAGTCTTTTTAATTAGTCAAAAACTTGATGCTGAGTCCCGCAAGCTCTGGGAACAAAAGGTGACTGAGACTGATTTAGAATTGCCTACAATGACTATGTTTGAGCAATTTTTAGAGAATAGATTCAGGTCAATAGAGTTTTTAGATCCTAAAATTCAAAAGTCAGAGAAGACTAATTGTGCTCACGTTGCAACTACTTTTGTATCCTGTTCTTATTGTTCAGAGAACCACAAAACTTGCAACTGTAAGAAATTCGCAAAAGAACCCACCGATACTAGACGTAATTTCGCTCAGACCAATCACTTGTGCTTTAACTGTTTGAGTACCGATCATACCGTCTTCCAGTGTAACATGTCAACCAGGTGTCGTTTGTGTAAAAAGAAACACCACACACTCTTACATCCAAAAAACCAGAAGCCAGCCTTTGACAATGTCAAGGCTGAACAAACCGTGAACAAAAGCGTGGTCGCTACAGTCACGGCGTTAGCGCCAGACTCGACCAGTTCACAGGTTCCTTATGAAACAACGGATTTTCCTAATATCACCTCCTGTCATGTAAATTCGCCCAGTCAGGTGTTGCTGGCTACCGCCTTAGTACAGGCGGAATCCAGTAACAAGAGAACTGTAGTTTTAAGGTCCTTGCTTGACCAAGGATCTCAGGCGTCTTTTCTGACAGAAGCTGCAGTGCAGCTATTGGGTCTCAAGAAGAATCTTGAGACTGGTTTAGTCTCCGGACTAGGCGGCGGCCGTGGCTCGACTATTGCGTCGAAACACACAGTTTTGCTTACTATTCAGTCCCGCCTAGACCCAACCTTTACCATCACGGTAAAAGCACATGTGCTGAATAAGCTCACATGTCTGTTGCCCAGCGCAGCGCTGCACAATGTGCAGTCGTTGCCTGCTCTTCCACTCAGTGCTTTAGCCGATCCATCGTTTGGTACTCCAAATCGAATTGATCTGCTATTGGGGGCGGAGGTTTATAGCCAGATCCTTCTGGAAGGTTTAGTGAAAGGTCAGCCTGGGTTGATTGCTCAAAATACCCGTCTAGGCTGGATTTTATCAGGTACTGTGTCATCTGCTTACGTCAACCGTAGCAAACAGTGTCACAGTATCATCAATATGCATGTAACGCATGTTGATCAGCAGTTTGAAAACGAACTGCTGAAGAAATTCTGGGAGTTGGAAGCAGAACCATCCTCTCAGAAACAGAAGCATTTGACCCTGGAGGATCAAAAATGCGAAGAGTGGTTCACACAAACCACCAAGAGAGACCATTCAGGTCGCTACATAGTACGTCTTCCATTCAAGACGGAAGACCCACTATGCAAGTATGGAGGCTCTAGAAACATTGCACGGAAACGATTCATGATGTTAGAGAAACGGCTTTCAAACAATGATCCTAAACTAAAAGCAGAGTATTCAGACGTCGTCAATGAATATATCACCATGGGTCATATGGAAGAGGTCAATAACACCGAGAAACCAGATGCTGTCTACCTGCCACACCACGCTGTAGTAAGGCAGGACAAAACCACAAGCAAGGTACGTGTGGTTTTTGACGCGTCTTGTTCTGGATCCAACGGCGTTTCGATTAATAATGATCTCATGACCGGACCTACTCTGCAACCGGAGTTAAGACATCTGGTGATGCGTTGGCGCTGTTACCCAATATCAATTGTTGCAGATATCGTCAAGATGTTCAGGCAAGTAAAAGTTGCGGATGAAGACGTTGATTTTCAGAGGATCTTCTGGCGTGACGATCCAAGTGCTAATTTGAAGCATCTGCGGTTGCTGAGAGTCACGTTCGGAATGTCTTCGGCACCATACTTGGCTGTACGATCGTTGCAGCAATTAGCCAGAGACGATGGCGAAGATTTGCCCCTAGCTCAAAGTCGAGCATTGACCGACTTCTACATGGACGATCTCATGACCGGTTGTCATTCAGTAAGTGAAGGGATCCTAATTCATGAGCAGATGACTACGCTTCTTGGTCGTGGAGGCTTCCCTCTGCAGAAGTGGTCGAGCAATAGTCCGGAGCTAATGAAGCATATCCATCGTGGTGAGCGTCGATCATATGTCGACCTGGAACTCAAGACTGATGAAGTGATGAAGATTTTAGGCCTAACATGGAATCGCGAAGCTGACACGTTCCAATGCACTGTTACGCTACCTCCTATTGATGGTCCGTGTACCAAACGACGAGTCATATCAGACATTGCTCGACTTTATGACCCCTTAGGTTGGTTGGCTCCAGCTATCACTACTGCTAAGGTCTTTATTCAAAGGCTCTGGCTATCCGGTATTGAATGGGATGACCCACTTCCATCAGCATTGCTTAACGATTGGCTTAAGTTTCGCAATGATCTAGAGAAACTTCAGGAAATCCGCATACCTAGATGGATCCATTCTAGCAAGGATGATATATGCCTGGAACTTCAAGGTTTCTCGGATGCTTCCAACGTGGCTTACGCTGCTGTGGTATACGCTCGCGTCACTGATCGCGAAGGAAACGTGCATGTGAGTTTGGTGACTTCCAAGACCCGAGTAGCTCCTATTAAGCAGGTGTCGATTCCACGCCTAGAATTATGCGGTGCTGTCTTGTTGGCTAAACTCTTGAGTGAAGTTGCAGAGATTCTGAGCGTTCCAAAACATCACCTGCATGCATGGACAGACTCTACAATTGTTCTAGCTTGGCTTAGCAGTCACCCTGGTCGCTGGAAGACCTTCATCGCTAATAGAGTGTCTGAAATACTTACGATCCTTGATAGAAGTCAGTGGTCTCATGTCGTCTCAAAGGATAATCCCGCCGACTGTGCCTCTAGAGGGATAACACCTCCGGAATGTGTAGAAAACGTCTTGTGGAATCGCGGTCCGGAGTGGCTGCATCTGAAAGAAATTCTATATAGCAATGGAGATCTGAAAGATACCAACCTGGAAGAAAAAAGAATAATTAAAAGTCATGTACTTACCAGTGACGCTGAGAACGGTGATGCATTTCTTGAAAGATTTTCGTCTTTGAGAAGACTTGTTCGAGTGTTGGCTTGGTGCAGACGATTCTACTTACCTTCTTCTCCGACTTCGCAGCCGTGGTTGACGGCTAACGAACTACAGGCTGTTCTACTAGCTTGCATCAAACGAACTCAGATTCGTTACCTTTTAAAGGACCTGAAGGATAAGAAAGGGAAATTTTCCTCTCTTAACCCCTTCAAAGACAATGATGACGTATGGCGTGTTGGTGGTAGGCTGCAGCAGTCTGATCTGGCTGAAACTCAAAAGCATCCTATATTAATACCACGTCAGTCTCATTTGGCAAAACTGATCATTGGTGAAGCTCATGAAAAAACTCTTCATGGAGGTCCGCTCCTGATGATCAGCTACATACAAGGAAGGTATTGGATCGTGAATCTACGAAACTTGGTAAAATCTTACATTCACAAGTGTGTGACATGTGTACGTTACGCTGCTAAGACCGTGCACCCATTAATGGGTCAATTGCCATCAGCTAGAGTAACGCCAGGTAGACCATTTTATCAAAGTGGAGTAGATTATGCGGGTCCAATAGCAGTAAGAACCACGAAGGGTCGTGGTCATCGATCTACGAAAGGATACATATGCCTTTTTGTATGTATGGCAACGAGAGCCATACACCTCGAAGTCGTCAGTGATCTCACTTCTGAAACTTTTCTAGCAGCCTTCAAACGGTTTGTCTCTAGACGTGGCCATTGTGCAGAACTCTGGAGCGATAATGGGACTACCTTTGTTGGCGCTGATCGAGAACTGAAGACTTTACTAACAGCTGAAAATTCTACTGTCGCTGTTGAGATTGCTGACTGGCTCGCTACTAAAGGGACGATTTGGCACCGAATTCCTCCCTATAGTCCCAATTTTGGGGGATTATGGGAAGCAGGAGTACGTTCCACAAAAAATCACCTTAAGAAGGTCATCGGTGATTCGACGTTAACCTTTGAGGAGTTAACAACGGTATTGGCTCAAATTGAAGCATGCCTCAATTCGAGACCAATATCGCGTATGAGTGATGGTTCCGATGACCCTAGTCCGCTGACACCAGGCCACTTCCTGGTTGGAGAACCATTGGTACTGATCCCAGATGCCAATTATCAGAACTCAAATGTTTCCTCTTTAAAGCGCTGGCAGTTGACTCAACGAAAGGTTCAAGAGTTCTGGAAACGTTGGTCTAAAGAGTACTTGACTCAGTTTCTGCAGCGCCATAAATGGAGACAAGGCACTCGGGAGCTCGATATTGGTGATGTGGTGTTGGTGAAAGAGGAAAATCTTCCACCAGCAAAATGGATGTACGGTATGATTACGGAAAAGCACAGTGGTCCTGACGATATCACTCGCGTAGTTAGCTTACGTAGCAGAGGAACCGTTTTTAAACGTCCCGTATCGAAATTGTGTTTGTTACCTATCTCAGAATAAGTTGTTGTCTTGATTTGGCAACCTCTATTTTTTTCTATAACTTTTGGCCTAATTTATTTTCTTGAATTTGATCAAAAATTATTAAATTAAGATTGTTTTAAAAACTGTTTTTTTTTTTTTACCTAAGACTGAGAGTTTTGTTAGCTTAGTCTATAGTTATTGTGAATGTTTTGTTAATTTCATTTGATCTATTTTATTTTGTTAATGTTAAGGTTTGAGAGTTCATTATAAGCTTTTTTTTGTTCCCATTATTATGGACATGTGGTCCATGGGTGGCGGAACGTTCAATTGTTAACTTGAACCAGATTCGAACCAAGATTTGAATCACGCCGTTTTAGTTCACTCGCCATCTCATAGATGGCGCTATTTTAAACAAGTTAACTCGCGCAAACGTTTGTCGCAGCATACTTAATGTAATGATTTGGCTCGCGTCAATGTGTGACTGAATAAACAATAGTTGAGAAATCTATTTGTTTCATTTGAAGTTTCTGGATTCTGTACAGAAGTTATCAAGGTTTGACCCGCAAAAACTAAACTAAAGATACAAAATATAATTTATCTGCAGAAAGAGACAATAAATAACATTGGGACAACCGAATGTGGATAATCTCTTGTATTTAAAACTAATATTAATAAAAGATGACCTTTTTAACATAGATCAAATTTTTCTTATGCATTTAAAGAATATATTTAAAACATTGTTAAAATACACCTTGGCCTTTGGTATATCCGATCATTAACATTTTTATTGATTAATTCTGATGACTAATGTTTGACTTTGTAGATTTGCGAAAATGATTGTCATTGTTTCTGACTCAACCATCTAAACCGCATAGAAAAACCTGTTAAGAAATTGTGGCTTAGTAGAGACAAATACCTAATTTGAATAGTCCAACAAATGTCGTCAATTTGTTATATTCACCTCATATGACTAACCTTTAGTTGCCAAACTGGCATTTTTTTATTATGAGACCACACCTTGTCGATGCATCATCTGGTATCTTTAAATGACCTCGACAGATTCACAAAGCTTAGTTTGGAGAGGAATTCTTTGTGCTTTCTTCATAATCAAGGTTTTGTAACTGATGATAAGGTCAATAAGTTGAACATAGGCTTACTTTGTCACTAGTTACCTAGTCGTACCTTTAGAAAACTTGTTTGCTACAGTTGTAGAAGAAGTCGCACATTCTAATGATTACGTTAATACATTTTCAGAAAAGAGGCAAGCAGAACAGGATCATGATGCGACCAGTTGCTCCACCAGTCATGCGACCCAACCAAGCAGCGATGGACAAGCTGACCAGCTTACACAGACGAATGTCCAGCACCATGCAGCCAATCATCGTCTCCGGACCCACCGTCGAAGCCCCAACGACCATGCCAAGAGCCGCACCTACAGTTACCATGGCCAAGCCGATGGCTATGGGAATTCCAGCCTTCAGACCTTTACCACCCAAAGAAGAACAGCTCAAAGTCCTACCAATCACATCCAAGACCCACTCGCCTCTTCAAATCCCGCAGTCCAAAGGACCAGGCCTCGCGTATCAAAGTGAGATTTATACGTACCCTCAGTCACACAACCAAATATCAAAAATGGTGTCTCATATGACAGCAACTCAGTACGGTCATCATTACGCTCAGCAACACGGCCAAAATTATGGCCAATACCATCCATCAAAAGTCACATCCACCCCCATCGTAATAGAACCCATATACTCTATACCCACCACTGTTAACCCATTCGTACCCATGCCTATATCAGCCCCGCCGACGCAAGCTCTCGCCATCATACCCGCACCCGCTTTCAAACCGTTCAACGCTCCATATCCCTCTTCTTTTGTAGATCCCGTTCCTCACCAAGTCCACGATATAGCCAGCAACTATGCGTACAATACGAAGAAAGTCGACGACTATAACACTATAACCGGCTATAGTGATGATACTACCCTCAAGTTTAACAAAGAAGATATAAATGCAAAAATAGCAGAGATAGCGAAAGCTGGTAATATATCTATGGAAGCAGTGGAGGCAGCGATAGCGTTGAGGCAGCAGCAGTTGTTAAGTAAATACGCAAACTTGCCGATACCGACGACGACGACCACCACGACGACCACGCAGCGACCAGTCGTTTTCGAACCGGAACCAGAAATAGTAGCACCAGTAACACAGAAGCCAAAACGGTAATAAAGGAAACCAATTAACTTAAACTACGATTACTTTATTATTACAGAGTATTACAAGTATGAAAGCGAGAATAAATAATTATTTCTATTATACACACTGACCAACCAGAAACATCTTAACACATATTCATAAAGAAATGCATATTAGAGTCGATGCCGTAGACGGCATATAGATAGATAGATTGATAGATAGATAGATAGATATATAGATAGATAGATATTAGATTCCCACGTTAGAACGTGGGAATCTAAGTCTAAGAAGAAAACTATATCAGACTTTCTGTTTCGTAAATAATACTTTCGTCCGTACATACGTTCGTTCATCACTCTAATACGTTTCATTCTTAAATATCAAAGATCATCCGATATATCTAGAATGTTTCACAATAACATACTCGTATATTTCAGGCGCTAGAAGTTAAATCCTGTGACGATGTTATCACATGTGTTAGTGTTGCAAGAATTATTCAGAATGGGGCTTAGTTAGCTTTCTTTAATTAAATTGTATGGTTTTGAATTAACATTTGCAATTGTTAGCTTTTGCCCATTTCAAACACTGAACAGTATCCATTAATTTATCTGTGTCAAAAAATCAAATCAGTTTTTTTTAATATATTTTTTTTTATTTCTTTTTGTTATCAAAATTATTAAATCCCATTCTACCCTCAATGCAATTCGCAGAACCCCAACAACTGGTAAAGTGATGAACGCCCCCCGCGAGTACTACCCGGTGGGCTACGAGAAGAACTTCGACGACCACTTCCAGTCCAAGGTGGAGCTCCCCGACACCAGCTTCCACTGCGGGGACCAGAAGTACTTCCCGGGGCTGTATGGGGACGAGAGTCTGGGTTGTATGGTGAGCATTTGGACAACTACGAGTAAACTTAATGTTTGACATAATAATTTTATAAAGTGGTGTAGTATGTAGGTATGTATGTTTGTAGAGGGTAATTTGTGAAACTACAAGACAAATTAAAAAAATATTTCACTAATGTCAAGCTAAACTAGCCCTGAGGATGATAGGCTATATTTATAGCTCCAATCCAGCACCGGGCTGGAAATTAATCTTTTTATTCTGTAAAAAATGTTCATCTAAATAACAAGAACCAGAGCACTTACTACACCGACTTATACAACGCTCTTAAATATTGAATGGATAAAATAGTATTACATTTATGATAATAACTACATCATGTTAAACTTATATAAAAGATGGCTGCCTGCAGAAGTGGTTCTCAAAACACTGGTTACCACGATGTCCAACTGAACTAAAAAACCAAAAAACTGTTAAAAGCCAACAACAATTTACAGGCGCCTCTAAATTTTGAACTTTAAAAAAAGTAAAACGTTAAGTTTCTCATTAAATATCTACAATTAAATGTGAATATTTCAAGTTCTCAGTTATGTAACAACATTCTAAAATTCCAGGTATTCCACGTGTGCGCACTCACCGACGACGGGCTCGTCATGAAGTCGTTCCTCTGCCCCGAGTCCACGCTCTTCGACCAGACCATCCTCAAGTGCAACTGGTGGTTCTACGTCGACTGCAAGAATACCAGGAAACTCTACGACACCAACATCCCTGTCTCGAAGAGTTACCAGCTCATGAAGGCTTTGACGTTTTTCTCTTCGTATAAGAAAGAGATGGAAGATGGTAAGTTTTGGATTAAGTTCTTGATGAGAGGTGTTCAAAGAAATAATAATACAATAACTATTATGCGTTCCAAAATTTGCAAATACTATGATACAATCTTTTTTGTGTAATATTTTTTAGTTTTTGAATCCTAAATAAAGTCGTAACAGCCCGGTAAAGGTCGTATATTGTAAATTCAATTAAAGTTAACATAACCTTAAAAAATACCATATTTGCTGATCACCACTTTTTACATATTTTTGCTTTTCAAATTACAGGTCGCCCCACAAACCCTGAAGATGTCGTTGGAATCAAAGAAGCTATATCAATTCTTGAAAACCAAGACAACACCAAAGCTGAAACCAGCAACGGATCACCAAACATCCAAATAATAACCCCCCAACCACTGATAGACGAAAGAAACAACCATAAGCTTGAAAACATTGAACCTTCTCCTGTCTACAAAGCTAGAAACCTTAACAATGCTACAAGAAATAACGCTCGAAGAAATCTAAATACCGATACTAAATCACAAACCACAGAACCTGACTTCAAACTTATCACTCTAAATGCTGATATGAAGATAAACAATACGTCAGCAGAAAACTCTAATGCTTCTTCTTCTGAAATAAGAGACAAAAAGCACAGAAGAAGAATGACACTTAGCAGATTCAGTTCAACTACTTCTAAGCCCACTACTACGACTACGTCTTATACTACTACTACTACTTCGACTAGTAGACCCGTAGAGGTGACACCATCTGTTGAGATCATACCACAAGAGATCCAACCCATAGAGAGCATAAGACAAGAAAGTCTTAAAGATCTACTAGAAGCTGAAATCAAAGTTGATTTCCCCCAAAATTTACCAGAAGTTAAAAGATTCTATAGATCAAGCGCAGAAAAATTACACGAAGACAAAGAAATGGCTATGGTTAATAATGAAAAAGTGCAAATAGTAAGACCTACGCCTGTAGCTAGGCTTGTAGGTCAGTACGCTACTCCGGTGGCGACTATAGCCAAATTAGATGAAGCAGTGTTAGGGAGGACGAGAACGAAGAAGGAAGCTATCACAATAGTAACGCCACAGAGGTACACAAGATCAATAGAGAAAACGTAGTCAAATATATTCCTTAGTCAATAACTAAATTTAAGTGTCATACTGCCTCTAACTTATTTATTTCCTCAAGTACGTGAGTAGGTTAATGTACGCGTATTTGCTCAATTATGGTTTTTAGTCTAGTTGTTATACAGTCAAGTGATATTACGGTGTATGTTTAGTTGTGTAGATAATAAAGTGAATTTCCTAATTTCTAAACGGGGCATTTTTCTTGGATTCAGTCGCTTACCGTGTCAAATTTCAGTTCTTACCCACCGTCCACCTCCTGAGACCACCTGGGTGAACCGTGGAGAGTTTTTTTCACAACGGCTCACCTTTGTCCACCTGGGTGTTCCTTAGGAAATATTTAGTTTCCACCGTCCACCTTGTTATACAAACTCTTCAGATTTTAAGTGCATAGAGATTATGATTATAATTGGCCTTTTAGAAAAGAATTTCCATCGGTAAATTTGAAGGGATGCTACTACCATTGGTGTAAAGCGATATGGAAGAATTTGTAGAGCACGAGAAATGGTCCTATTGTCCTATAGTACGTTACTTCGAACAAACAAAGAGATATTTTCGCCTGATACACCTATCCCTACCTGCAACGCTACAGAACTAAGTTCGTATGAAAGTTAAGTATTAAAACTATAAATACTGAGCTTATCTGCCTATCAAAATTATCATGAAAGCTCCTTCAAGCTAGTAAGAAGTGTTTGTTACTCGTCCATACTGAAACGACTTAACAGATTTGTATGAAGTAGATAATGGTGATAGTTTATATCCCAAAATGAAAATAAACTTCTTATTTAGGAAATACCTACTTCACAGTTCCTGCAGTATGGTCAATGAAATCGCGAAACAAGTGTTAAGAAAAGTTGCGTTAAAAGAAACAGCGAAGCAATCTTAGTGGTAACGGTAATAAAAAAAAACAAAATGTAGCAAAATTGAAATTTATTCAAGTAAAATTTTTATATTTAGCACTTGCCCTTACTTCCTTTACCTTTGCTGCCTTTCGTAAGGCAACGCAATATTTTCTCGCAAAATACCGGACCTACCAACAGAACAGTGACTGCCACCAAGGCCGTGCACGTACTCAGGCAAACTGTCATCGTTGAAAATTTTACTTTCAGAAGCAATCACATAAAAAAGTTCATTACATTTCACACAGCAATTTAAAAAAACTTGTTAAGTCCTAAGATATCAGCGGACGAGTAAACTAAGCTTATTTGATCACCATGTTATAACAAATTCTTTATCCGAATACTTTCTAAGGAATAGATACTTTGCAAGTCTGAATTGGTACAATATAATTTTTTTCATGAAGCAAGTCCAATTATTGAAATTAATAACAAAAACTGACAAATTGATTATACTAGCCAAAGTGAAGGTCCAAAGGACGTCAAGCCACGTGAAAATTTAAACTTTTGGTGGTGCAAAGTTTTAACATGCACTCGCAAGTAGAACAGGTCACAGTAGTTAGAGGAGATATATTATATAGATGATTTTGGTGTAGCGAGATGCAGTAGTTAGTAAGGTAGGCCGCAGTCCGAACAGATTGGAACAGCTGGACAGGCGCACTTTCTATCTAGCAGGTTTTTGGACAAAATAGGGAAGCAGATCACAACCGCCGCGGCAGCGATCAGACTGATCATTGATATGCAAATCATGCATCCACCTGTATCTGGACTGCCTCTGAAACAATGGAATTGGTGGAAATGGTTTAAAATGGAAAAATATAAAACAACGAGAAAGTGTCAAGTTTTGGTGCTAATCATACATGCTATTACTTTGTAAAACCGGTAGATTTTAATATCAAAACAGAGAATGTATTCCCCGTTTATATTAAACTTAATAAGTAAAGATATTAAGAATAAGAGAACAAAATAAGAGTATATTCGATGCTACAGGTATTTAATAGAATCAAAATGAAAGATAAAATACGCAATCAAATCATTTTTTACTATTAACAAACGCCAATTTTACTTTACATCAAACATCACTTTTTACTCTTTATCAAACACTTTAAGAATTTTTCACACATCAAAGGTCCGCAACCGATACATCCTATGGCTACCAGAGCCGTTAACATGGTCATGCAAATCATTTTAAAATCTCAAAAGTCAGTTCTTTATAGAGCCTATCCCTTTTTCATAGACCCAGTAACACATTGACAGTTGGGCTGCAGCAACTTGGAGGCGAAGTAAGGTACACAAATCAGAACGGCAGTAGCTGTGACGACAGTCAACAATGTAATGCACACCATATCCTTGCGACCTGTAACAATGCAATTTAAATTTACTGTCAAAATGATTTTTCACAAGTAACATAATTATTCAGTTTAAATTCAAAGAATCAAATAATCGGTATAGCATTTGAAGTAACTACTTCACTAAAATTGAGAAGCACAAATACTACCTATATTACGTATAATGGTAAATATATTTATAGTATTACCTATTTCTCTATTAGATATTGCAATAAACTGTTTTATAACAATTTTCATTGACTGTTAAATAACTATGACGAATAAAAAAGCTATTAGTACAATTACTTATTTTTGAAACCAGAAATGTGAGACTATTTTAAAATCCATTACCAAACTTTTAATCAAATTCTACGAAATGAAACCAGCGTAATAATGGAAACTGAATTTAATCATTTAGACTTTTTCTTCTTCTTTTTATGAAAAATACAACAATAATTTCGAACAATTAATGGCGTTGCAATTATCAAAATCACTACAGCTAAAGAAGTAGCGCAGCCAGCGCAATATATCATTTTGAATCTAGTTTAAAGCAACAACAACTTATAAATGACAGAAACAATAATTAGCTTACTAAATATTAAAAGTGTGTTCACGGTTTATCATGAGCATAGGACCCATGAGAAATAGGGGAGCATGCGCAATTTGGCTTCGATAACCTATTTATGCAAAGAGACACGCAGATAAACAATGTTGCTCCATACAACACACCAATCAGGGAAAAACAGGACATGGGATCTGAAACAAAAACCGAAGTACATTGGGAAAACAATTAACTATTTCAACTTACTAAAATATTAGTTTAATTCTGTTACCTTTTTCTCATAATAAGAGTGAAAATTCTTGCTTATTCAATTTCCCAGAACAATAAACTACGGTTGAAAATTCTCGCCAAATATAAGCTGTTAGGTTTTATATAAAACTAAATATTTGTTTTCCCTAAAATATTATGGGATACTTTGCAAACGTTGTATTTTAAATTACCGACTTATAGGATAAACTTCATTCAACTTTATTGATTAAATAAATTGGAGAGCCCTTGGAGTTTTCAAGTTTAGATCAATCTATCATTGGTACGTGTTAGCGAAACGTGTTTTGAAAAGGAATAGTTAATCCATAAATGTCTCTAGTTAAGTTAATAACTTTAGCAACAAGTGAAGTTGTGTGAACCTTGCAATTTATAACAAAAAGTTAGAGAGACGATTCCCTTCGAGTATTGGTAAAAATGAATGCTTTGCTTTCATTTTGTGTTCTAAACAGCTCTGAGTGCGCATAAACTCGTAAACACGTAAATGACCATAATCATAGCGAACGACATAAAATGGATCCAGAGTTCAGAACACAATATGAAATGAAGCTTTAGAGATAGAACATTGAACACTTACAGCTGCTTTTCCCTTGTGTCGATCTTCTACAAAGATCATCTGGGAAGTCTTAGATGCCGAAAGACAATCCAGAAAGCAGTATAATCCTGGCCACGTTCCACAGCAATTTCACACTCATGTTGCAAAAAAACACGTAAAAAATTACCAAAAGTCTTGCAGGATGACAGCCTTTGTAATGTCTGATGTTGAACTTCTAAATTTAAATTTCCTTTATGACTGGATTTAAAAAAGGATGGAACTGTTATCAAAAACTTAAAAAGAGACTATAATAGAATACACTGTCCCATATAGCACATTGAACTACTCGGGGTTTCTTTAAAAGATAAAATCAGAAATGAGATCTGACTTATAACTAAAGCAATCGACATGGCTTTGAAGATTAGCAAGCTGAAGTGGAAATAGGTTTAGCATATCTGTAGCAGAATCTACTACCGTTGGGGTAGACGCAGAGCTGAGACCGCAGGTAAAGAAACGCAGAGTAGGGCGCCTTCCAGCCAGTGCCGGCTTTAGCACTACCAGCGCCCTGGGTGAGATTCATACGGCGCCCCCCCCCCTTATTTTACTCGCGCCTTCTGCAAACTCATTAGAAAAAACTGGTCAAGCACGAATTGGATTCGCACTCGAAGGCACCACCATTCCGTACCAGCAAACAAAAAAAAACATTTTAAAGTAAGTAAGTTAAAGTACTTACGTTATAATAGGCAGGCGAATACGATTATATCATCGAGGTAAGCAAATATTCATATATACTCGTGCACTCCCTATTTTTTTTAAAGATTTTATAACAAATGTGCAGTTTTCAGATTTATTCCTGTACTTGTGATCTATAACGATGTTACTTGCCAAATTTCATCTCGCTTCTTTCTAGGTCAACGGGACCCCTTTGGGGCGCCCCTTTGTACCCGGCGCCCTGGGCGATCGCCCAACCGCGCCCTACCCTAACGCCGCTACTGCTTCCCGCCAGGTAAAGCAACAATCTGCGCGAACATGGTGGCAAGTGGATACGTAGGCAGAAAATCGTGCTATCTGGCGTTACTTAGGAGAAGCCTATGTTCAGTGGAAGACAAGCACTAAATAAGCTGATGATGAGGTGCTTTGGTTATCAGCATAAACACAAATGAAATTATGTAGTTTAAAGCTACCGTACTACTCGTATATCTGTACGTGTACCTATAAATTTCTTGGTAGGTACTAGATAGTTTTAGACTAACGTGGACGCTTTATATTCTTGGCTCTCGCTAGGATGCCTTGTATCAGGGATGTCATAGAAAGATCGAACCGGAGACGTCCTGAACATACTATATCGATAACAATGTATGTTGCATCTCAGCACTATGGTGGTATCGTGGGGATATAAAAATACCCACCGTACCACTAGGTGTACGGGCGGTGTTACAGTGGGTCCGGAACGTCCTAAATGGGTCGTCTTAGAACTAATTACTAATTTAGTTAGTTACTAATTTGCACGCATGCTTTCATCTAAGATAGACTTTAATTGTATGACGTGGTATAATCATAT
The DNA here is from genome assembly GCA_949125135.1 of Alcis repandata. Lineage (NCBI taxonomy): Eukaryota > Metazoa > Arthropoda > Insecta > Lepidoptera > Geometridae > Alcis > Alcis repandata. The sequence goes on along the minus strand of OX421240.1, from coordinate 11,492,495 downwards.
ACTGCGTTTTTGTTGGGCCATGCCTCTCATATTCGTACATACACAGCTGTGGCTGATTTTAGCAGCATCTAAAGGCCATTAAGGACCACTTTGAGGAGGTTCTCTGTCATACTAAGTACCTACTATAACTACAAATGAATAAAACAAGAAATGTTGATTTTCGAAACTTCATTTATGGAAAAAAAAAATCTAACACAACAAACTAAGGACGTTTTAAGACCGTTTAGGGCAGCACGGGTGTTTGCAGTTTTTCGTATCCTTACTACTTCCCGACGGCCAACATGATTCTAGTAACAAAGGACTGCAGGATATGCAGATGGCAGCCGCTATTGCTGTTAAATAGGTCATGCAGATGATCATCTTGTTACTTCTTCAAGCACCTGGATAGAAGAAATGAGTTTCAGCAAGAAGTTACAAAATTTATTGAATTAGGCGTTACTTCGCGAAAGTTCGTCTTCAAATAACTAATTTCAAATGTATTTCTAGTGTATCTTTATTTTTTTAGTAAGGCGGAAATACACTAGATATACATTTGATATTAGTTATTTGAAGAAGTTACATGTTTTAAAGGATTATCGGATTACTTTGCCAATGATACAACTACCTTAAATCAGACTAACACTTCTTACGAGTTAGAGATAAATCATTCTACTCAGATATCATTATTTACCCATACAACCATTTTGGTCGTCGTGTGGTACCAGCTACCACACAGTGTCACAGGCACTACCTTCTGACATAGATTTTGGTCGACATATGGCCTGACAAAAAAATCGGTCACATTTTGCATGCTGTACGCATCGTAACTATGTCGACACTTTAACTTTACAGTTTAAACACATTGTAGTCGCAGCTACCACACTATTACCACACAAAATGGTCGCAGTTACAATACTTTATAGTCGCCATTACGAATATTATCGAAATATTGACTCGAAATTTGATTCTCTGTCAAGTGAACAAACGATCAAACGATATTTATTTCATTTCAACCAAAATGTTTAAAACAAGGGTCATGTTTTTTTGAGTGAATGTAACATTTACTGTGAATGGTCGCCCAGTAGGTATCTACAAAATGGCGGCGGATTGTCGACACTATTATAAAAACAATTACACTACCACTAACTACAGAAAACTTAGTTAACATAGACCAAAAACCTGTAAAATAGGCTAAGTATATGTATATATTGCCATTGCGACTTAGCCGTCACCACATTGCTAATGTGTTACTTATGTTTGGTCGCTTCGACCAAGATGGTTATATGAGTACCTACCTTTATAATATACAGCCAAACTCAGTTTCATGTTAATGTTAGAATATTCAGTATTATTTATTTTATCGCAGGCACCTGAAATTAGGTACATTAGTGTGCAGCTTGTTTCTTTAAACGACAGAAATATTTTAGGATATCGTTATCATTATGACCAACATTTACTATGAGACCAAACTTGAAATCGCGAAAAAGAAATCAGCTGTTCCATGCAAAAAGATCATTGATTTTCGATAAAATGTATAAAAAAGACGATTTTTTTGATTGAGCCCAATCAGTAAATAAATTGTGAAAAATCTTTCCTAGTAGTCATAAAGTCACAATTCAAGGCAAACAAAGAGACTGTAGGTAGGTAGGTACCTTATTATTTTGTGGATCTCAAATTGTCGGCAGCAGACCGGCACACACGCTAAAATCGTGGCTGAGGCGATCACAGCGTATAGAGAAAGACAAATCATTTTAAAACTATGCTATATTGAAGCAAACCACAGTTGTCTCTTGTAACAGCGATACTGCCCGCCAACGATTCTGAAATCAAAAGTGAGTAAATAAGTGATTTATTAGGTTTAATCGATATTCAATGCTTGGATTTCGGTCTCGCATTATAAAAAAGCTTGGTCCTCAAAGTGAAGCCGACAGTAAAGAAACGACGCAGTTAGGCCTTGCCTTTATCTTCCGAACCCCTTGGTTGGTGAAGATATAGCCACAAGGTCAGCGTTGGCTACAAACACTAGTCTGAGCAATTGAATATCATCATTATCATTCACATTTTCCATCTTCTGCTAAGTACTAAGGCTGAGTATATTTCTCCCTTTCAGCGCGCCATCTTTTCCACGCCTGTGCCTGTCTCATTCACTGCCTTCCTGTCTTTACAATTTCATCCGACCAGCGAGAGAGTCTGCTCTGTGATCGGTTTTTATATCTTATTTCTTAGCTTGTCAAATAGACTAATAATATCTGTGCTCTAAAGGATCTTAACATCAGTGATATTAAATGCTAAACGGCTTGTGATCTTTATAGAAAAATGGAAGGATCCATGAAAGACTACTTACTTAGGATATGAATATTCAGGGTTATAAGATATTCATTTAAACATCAAATTTTCCACTTAATTATTGCAGGTTGATATGCATAATTTCGAGGAAACAATATTATTTCTTGTAAAAACATAAAATTTTAAACCATAGCAAGTTTTTGTTGACAGAAGTTGACAGAACAAAGTATAAAAGAGAATTTAATGTTACGCTAAGCAAGTACCTAACTAAAAGAAGATACAAGTTGTACGTTGCACCTCCTCGGTGGTGTTGACAGATCTTTTGTATTTATTTTTGGTAGGAGTTAAACAGCTAATATCTGACAACTTTTGTCTTTGAAAATCCACTGATTAACAAATTCTTTGAAATATGATTTACAACTCCTCAAAGTGTAATTTAAACATTACAATAATTATTTTAAGAAGAATTTGAAGAAAGCTGATTCTTCCTCATGAAGTAATCACGTAGTGATACTCACTTACCTACCTACTCAATGTAGTACCTAGGTAAATCACGCAGACTTAGGATCTATGGCTTAGATAATAAACCAGCCAAACTACTCAGATAATAAGAGTCATAGAGAAGCAGAGAAAGAAAGAAAAAAATGATGAACACCTTTTTTTAGAGTCGACTTGACAATACACGTCAATCAAACGACTGCTATTTGTTTGAACATGGAACTGAAAATTTATATCCTATTTTCTATGAAGAAAACATAATATGTGTAGGTGTTTCGAAAATCCGTGGCAATTATAAAATTGCCGTTACTTAAACTAAGGTAGTAAAAGTGCACGTAGATGAGATTTTTAATATTATTGGTTCTGACGTCGACGTCAGTGTGGGGACTCCCTGATAGGAAAGTGCTGAGACAGGTAGAAGTGCCACGGCAAACTCGACAGGACTTGTCAGAGCCACACCAAGTGCAGAGAAAAGACAATACGCAACGAGAATCGTCAAGAGATTGTAAACCGAAAAGTGCGTCATGTATAGCTCAGAAAGCCGCTGCGGAAGCCAAAGCAGCGCAGGCAGCGCAAAATGCAGCTGGTGCTCAAGCAGCACATATGGTTAGCTGGCTGTTTTTCAATTATACTTAATTCTTAACTTTTTATTTCAGACTAGCTGCGCCCCGCGGCTTCACCCGCGTTTTCCGGGATAAAAAGTAGCCTATGTGTTAATCCAGACCATGAACAACCTTCATTCCAAATTTCATGTAAATCCGTTCAGCCGTTTTTGCGTGAAAGAGTAACAAACATCCATACATACATCCATACTTACAAACTTTCGCCTTTATAATAGTATAAGTAGGATGGATCAACGGATAGTTTTTGCTTATCTTTTTCAACAATGAGTTATGTCTCTCTCATAATTTACTTTCTTATTAACACCATTATTGTAATATTCACTGTTTTTGAACGTTATCTGACCATCGGGCAGTTGGCTTTTTGATTTGTTTTGAAAATTTCACTTAGGTTGTGTTTATATATCGAGTCCTGTGACAGTAAATGCTTAATTTAAAAGCTAAAAGCTCATCAATAAAAGAAAAACAATGATATAGTTTGCATGACATATTAGCCTCTTAGAAATATCATGTATTTACCTTTCTTTGCCAGCAAGCAGCAGAAATTATCTACTGTTTGTACCTGAGCATTTATTACCTACCTATAACTGTGCTCCACAACAGTCAGATCTGATCAGAAGCGACAAATCCTTATTGTTATATATGTATATATATTTAAATATATTTATAATAACGAAATATTCTCCACTTGTACAGGTTAAGACACAGCTCGCAGAGAAAGCTTTGCAAGCCGCAAAAGCTGCCGAAGCAGCACTAGCAGGTAAGCAAGCTGTTGTGGAGCAGCTGCAACAGCAAGTGAAAGAAGCCGAAGGTGTGGTAGCAGAGAACGCGGCAGCTGTTCACCACCAGCAGAGCACGGTCAACGCAGCAGTGCAAGCTGCTCAGCAGGCCTCGGCAGAGGTAAGACGTCAGCTTGATATGATGGATACTATTGTCGCTGTCCAAATAACTACAGTTTTTATAATATCTACCGGTATTACTGTTGCTCATTGTTTTGCAAGTAGTTGTAAAAAGGAGAAAACTGTTTCAGCTACTGTCATTTCAATTTGACCTAAGGCCACTTTGTCACAAATTCACAAAGCGCACAAACAATCCGATTTCATGAATCATATAATTTTGCTGATTTATTTTAACTTTGGTCTATAAAAAAATAAAATAGAGGCGTAAAAATATCAGTGTTTCAAAAAAAATAATTGTCTTAAAAGTTTTATGTCATTATTATGTAGTACCTAATCCTTTTCGTAGATAAAGTTTTACAATTTACATATTTATTATAACATCAGGTATTTAGCAATGTTTGATTTAATAAATTACTTACACCATTCACAATATAGTATTTAATTTTATGCATAGTTAGTTGGTTTTCCCCGTTAGACGGAAAAACGAAAACTTTTTCAGGTTTTATTATCTCCCCTTATAGCTTTCCCAATGATACTCTTGCTTTGATCTGACATATGACATAACATAGTAGGATACGTTATATTTTGTAAACTTCCGCCGTAACGAGTTTTGCTGCGTCGTTGTTCCGTTGTTCGACGCTGCCTTCCCTGCCGCTGCTAAACTTAATTCTCTGCCGTAGTATTAAAAGAGATAGCGTAGCTTCCTATCAGGTTTTTTTCTAAAAACGAGCAGTTCTGCCGATTGACCCCTACTACAAAACTTTAACCTCTTTATAACATTAAGTAATTTAAGTGTACATGTAAATAATTTAATTGAAAGCTTAAAAACCCTTTTCCACCCGTGCCCCTGTGTTTCTAGGATTAGGTCTCCTGTTCTGCACGCCATCTATTTCGTTTCTACGACAGGTTTGTTCACTGTGTTCTGCTGCCTTCGCTATGTCTTCCAATTAGTAACAGCTAATCGTACATTCGATAAAGACCTGTTTCTGTTCTGATAAATTAGAACTTAAGATTAAGACAGATAGTAGTAATACTTATTCGTCTTTTACAGCTGCGGCTTCTTACTCAAGCGGTGCAACTGGCTGCGCAGCTCGAAAAATCCGCTCATTGTGTCCTAGAGAAGACAAAGATAGGTCTGCAGGAGAAATGCCATTCTCTCCAAGAAGCTAAAGCGAGACTAGCTCACTTACAGCACAAGCTGCAATGTGCTTGTTCGGAGTGTGCGGTGACCAAACAAGCAGCTCACTGTGCTTGTGAAGCAGCAAGAGCAGCTTGCGGCAATGCAAGGCGAAAGAAACATGTAACAAATGAAATAGCTTTAGTCAAAAATAAAAAGCGTGCTATAGCAAAACACGGACGCCGGCGAAGATAGAAGAATGTAAAGTAAGTGATTGTACGTTATATCCATGAAGCTGAGTCATGATATTTATGTGGTTAATACCGTTTGTTTCCACCTTATTTATGATTTTTCAATGTTTGCTGTTCGTCTAACCTTTAGCATTTTTTGACTCATTTGAATTGCAAAATTATTTGAAACCTGTTTTTGTAATATTTTGTCTTAATCCGGAGTTATAGCAGTAATTGTTACATGCTTTCTTTGACCTCTATATGCTAATTTGGTGAGCTCGTAATCACGTTTCGATAATGTTAGACTTTCCAACTAAATATTATATCCCTTAGTTAATACTTTTATGTTCAATTTTAGGTTGTTTATGAAATAGAAAGCTCCTCTTCCATCTCTGAACTTATTTATGTGTTTAAAACGATCGTAAAAACTTTTAGATTAACTTAATTTACTTAGTTTTATATAGGACTATATTAGGATTCATTTAAGCTTTTGAGACAATATGTTAAGATTGTTAAAAATATAGTTTTAGATCATGATGTATACGATGTTTTATTTGGTAGGTATAATTTTATATTTTTATGTTTAAAATGTATCAACAATGTAGTAGTATATATTACATTTACATCATCTTTGTATATAAGTTGCCTCATGCACATATACCTACATGATCTAAAACATGACTTTTAAACAAAGTGGATCATCAGTATCTGAAGGAATCATCAGTATACATGTAGATTTTACAACTAATGATTATCATAAGATTAAGTTACGACTAACATTGAAAAGTATGCTATAAATGCGTTTGCTTCCAAAACGTGAAATGGGAGGTCAAGAAATTAACCATTTCAAATAAGTATAGTACCAATGCAATGTACCCTAAATATTTTAAATTTTATCTACTTATCGACTATACTGAACACATCATTCAGATTCTGTGGACTAAATGCCATGTTACTGTTTTTATAATTTACGTAACTTGAAATAGGTACTGTCATGTCATTGTTAACATCGCTATTTATAAAGGCATAAAAATTATTTTCATCACTCAGTATTGGGGTTGATTCAAATTTCGAAATGTATCTTCCAGGTGGTTCGGCGTATTGTCCACCGACTATAATTTCTTCTTTAGGCTTATCTTTAGCTTTTGGTCCCAACCAATGATGACTTATCGTTTTAACGTTTTTCTGAATATACATTTTTCTCTTTTTCTTGTCTTCTTTTGCCTTTTCTTCTTCTCTGTAGTTATAAATGTCTGAATAGGAATTTAAATGCATCTCTTGGTTATCTTTTTCTGGGACCGGTGTGACGAAAACGTCATCTTCATTTTCTGGTTTCTTAAAAGTTGGTCGTTTCATTGAAAATGCGAAATGATTGTCTGGTTCATTTTTGAAATTGTTCCAAGGTCTCGAGTCTGGTCCGAAATTAAGATCTTCGTCCAAATGGCTGGTAGATTCTAATAACGAAGATTGTGGAGTAGAGAAGGTTAAGTCGTGTAGATTTGGCTTGATAGGGGCGCCATATGAGTCCACAGGTGGTTCACCGTATCCTGTAGAACTTGCGGACTCGTACTGCTCTTGGGTCAAGTCTCGCCACATGTCTTGCTCTTTGTTTGGGAAGTTATCGTTGATGTTTGCCGGCGACGAGAAATCAATATGGTGTGGTTTTGATGGAATTCCATAAGAAGGTTCCGGTTTCTTAGTACGTTTGAATTTGGTAGGTCTTGGAGGGTGGTACTTATTCATGTGGTAGTTCAGCGGTGGCTCGCCAAATCCCATACCATCATACCTAGGGTGGCTATTTTTCGAAGGACCGTATACAGGCCTCATAGTAGCTCGCTTATGAGACCCATACCTCGGGTTTGATGCTCGTTTCTTATACGCATGCGGGAATGGCGGATGTTTCGAGCCGCTTTTACCTCTGTATTTCTTTCCAGGCCTTTTTTGCGTTCTAGGAGGTCCATATTTAGTACGCCGAGGTCCGTACGTAGGACTCGGTGGAATGTAACTTTTCTTCGATAGTTTTCTGTAAATGACCTTGGGCTGGTTGAATACTCTGGCTCCAGATGTTGCGTCATCTATGACGAGTGTTGCTATTCGTTTGCTGACTCTCTTTGCTGGTGGTAAGTCTTCTTTGGCCCGGGTTTTACTTTCGGCCTGGATGCAGGTTGCTGCTATAGTTATCTGAAAAGAGAGAAAAAAGGTAAGTATTTAATTCTGACTATTTAATGCACTTAATGTTTGAATGCTTTCCCATTTTGATTCGTACATGTGTAGCATAAACCACTAGGAATTAGGATTTTTTGCAGCATGCATTAACTTCAGAACTGTATTTTCCCGGCATGCTTAGAAACTTCTTTGGAAAAAATCTCGTTATTAATATTTAGTTAGTTCTTTTAATAGTCAGCAAACACGCTTCAATTATCATTTATTTGTTTTTATTAGCTTTATTTAGTCACTTTAATATTGACTATGTATGGTTGGAAACGATGTTCTTAGAACTCGATGAAAGTTATATTTTAACTCTAACAGTAAATACATAATTAAATACAGTATTTATATTGAACGTGTGTAGGTAGTAAGTATTAAAGAGTTCCATTACATACTTTGACTACCTATATGCCTACGCATTGTCTAAATACACTTGTAGAAAGTTTTAGGTTCTCAAATAATTTCTCAAATAGTATCTATATCAAAATAAAAAGAAATCAATAAATAAGTGAAACGAATTGCAAGTAACAACCTAACTGAACTCGCAACAACATTTTTACAGTAGGTATATTTGTATGACCAAAACGGCGAAACTTATCTTAATATATATAAATTACGTGTCACGTTGTTTGTCCGCTATAGACTCCTAAACTACTTAACCGATTTCAATCAAATTTGCACACCGGGTGCAGTTCGATCTAACTTAGGAGATAGGATAGCTCACATCTCAATTTTATAGTAAAAAAACATGAAAAATTAGAAAATTTAAAAATACTTAAACCATATAGCGCTTTGGACAATGTAAACTTTTTTAATGTAACTTTTGACATTTGACATTTGACATAAAATTGACGCAATGGCTTTTGACAGGACAACGTCTGTCGAGTCAGCTAGTAAAAATATAAATACCTAAATCTTATAAAAATTGCACGGTAATTTGTCTGTCTACCAAGTTACCAACTAGACTAAAGCGTGATTTAGACGATACAATTTTCTTGTACATTCAAGTGCAATTATTGAGTGCAATAAATTAAGTGCGTTAATTGCCCTTCAAGAATTGTACGCAACTGTTTACACGTGGATACAAGTAAAAAAATTGAACGCAATTATTGTCTTGACAAAAAATAGTTGCAAATGTCTTCTGTTTAGACCAATACAATAATGTCTATGAGATTATTGCTTTCAAGTTTTGACTTGTCTAAATAGAGAGTTGTATGTGCGTGTACCATTCATTGGCGGGTTGCTTCAAGTATTGCGCGTATTTGCGTTGTCAAATTTTTCATTCAAGTGTTGGAAGGTTTTGTAAAGAGAAAGAAAAAGATTGTTAGACGCTCCAAGAACTCCTCTTCTTGCTATCCATTTTTTGATCCAACACCTCTTTTTACGACGATTTCTCAATATTTCTTGTCTCAGAAGAGCAGCAACGATTAACACACCTTCACTTACTGCACTCATGTTGGCAAATGAAGAGAAAACTAATTGAATGCAAGAATCGCCTAAGAAATTTTTGTATGTGCTGTTTACACCAAGAAAATTTTGGCAAGCAAAACTTGCGCAAAAGATCAAAATGTTACGTACTGTTTAGACCATGCAGGTAATTTATTGCTTCAATTTTATTGTATGCAACAGGCAAGAAACTTGCATCATGTAAATGGCGCTTAATTCTTGGCATGTCTAGTTGAAAAATTAAGTAATAAGTATTGAGATAATACCCCTGGCCGCTTTCACGAAGGCAAACTTAGGTAAAAAACCATGAAAAAATGCTCTCAGTTTTTAACCAGGAGTCCGACCTCTCGTACGAGGTCCACCCTCATTGCTAAAGCAAAATGCGTGATGCTTTCACTGTTATGCAAATACTGATCCCCAGAGGTTACCCAGTGTTTATGGAATAGTAAAAATGTTATGAAAGTCATTGTGAAACGTATGTCTATGTATACATACAGGGTTATAAGGAAAGGGTATGCTAAGCCGAAAAAAGGCTCATAGTACTCGTCAATATAATTATGAACAATTTTTACTATGGGACTAAACCGGAATTCGCGAAAAAAATCAAAATCATATTTTGTCGAGTGTCATTGACATTTTCTATGGAACAGCTGATTCGCGAATTCCGGGTTGGCCCGTAGTAAAAGTTGTTCATAATGATGAGTACTATGACCCCCTTTCGTCTTAGCATACCCTTTCTGTATAACCCTGTATAGCTACGTAGTATATGGAGATGAGATGAAACAATGGAGTGTTTAGGGCTTGGTTAGAATTTAAATATTTACGTGTAACGCATAAATGGGACAACTTACTTGGTACTTTTGCTAGGTGGTATAGGTACTATACATACACAAAGAAGGTAGGTATACGTTTGAATAATGGGTTGATTACACGTCGTCGTCTCAGTGCTTGTTTGGTCTATCTGCCATTGGTTGTTTTTTACAGTAGACGAGTTTCTTTCTCTATTTTAAAAGAGAAGCTATAGTTATAGGATTTGAAAATCTTTCATATTACATTGGTAAAGGTAACCAATGTATTATGAAAGATTTTCAAGTCTTATAATTATAGCTTCTTTTTTAAAATAGAGAAAGAAACTCGTCTGCTGTAGAAAGTAGCCAATGGTAGATAGACCAAACAAGCACTGAGACGACGACGTAACAAGTACAGCGGCCAGACAATAAATGGGCACACTCGGCCGAGCAAACAAATCATGGTTCTAGTGACTGTCTCGCCTCGTCAAACTGTTTATACAAAATGAGTACTCGGCCGAAGGCATTGTCTCGCTACTGTACTCGTTACGCGTAATCAACCCATATCTAAACTTGCACGATGTTATATGATGTTGTGGTTTGCGAGACTTCTCTAAAAACACAATTCGTGGCTTGGAGGTGCTAAGATTGTATTTGTCAGCTAACCCACTTCGGTGGCTTTATTACTAAAAATAACTTATGTGGAAACTAACGTGATTTTGAAACCTTTGCTATGATTAACACGAGAATATTGACGTAAATCTCCAGATGAAGATCACCGAATGTGATCGAAAGTAGTCTTAAATAGGTACGCGACGTCACGTGAACATGGCGTGCTACTAACGTGATATGAAGGGAACGTAGCATGCCTATAATAAACATATAATACCTATTACACATACTTACACTCTTGAAAAGCCCAGATCTCAAGAAACGAGAAACGTAGATTAAAAAAGTTTTGTTACAATTGTAAAGAATCACATACAAATTGACTATGGACTTGACATTTAGAAATGCTTCAGTAACCTGCCACCTACGGACAAAAGACCTACGATTAACCCACTTAATTATCGGTTCCATCGATGGGCAAATAACACGTTTGTGGGCAGAATGCGACCAGTTTCACTTGTTGAAAGTGAAAAACCGATGTGAAAACGATGAATTATGAGACTTATGGTTTTCAAAGCAGTTTTTTTTTGCTTTGGGCTATTTCTGTAAAACTTCCGCTAAAGTTTTTTTGTCAGTCTATACGAATGAAAGAGCAGCGACACAACTTTAAGTCCCATGGATATCACAGTCAACCTTGGTAAGCACCATAATTTCAAACACCAAATATTTTTTCGAATAACGTTGTTTCGCATTGAAAAGAATATACTAAGACAGTAACGTATAATAACAAAGAAGAAGAGAGATCTACTCAGATAAATAATAAATAAAAATGAGATAAAGAAGGCTTTGCATGATGATGCATTTGGAACAACACCTGAATATCTATTTAGAAAGATTGCGAACCATTAAGTAACGTTTTTCAAAGCGTGTTGTCGAACTGTTGAAGTTCAAAATTCTGAGTAACGCTAAAATGGTTTAGTAGGTAGTGAAATATTTTTTATTATTGACGTGACAACGTCTTATAAATTGGTTTTGCCGGGTGACACTTCAAGAAACTGCGTTACGCTCCGCTCACGTTATGCGCTCACAATGAGAGCGAGTGAGAGGCACGCGTCCCTTCCACTCGGGCATGGTTAGCCCGCCTAAGAGCGAGAGAGACAGACATAAAAAGTAAATTAAAATTATTTCACCACTCAAAGTCGTTGTCACGTAAAACTTTCGCCCGTATACCGACTTTACAGGCAACCAATTTTTTTTTTATGCAATTCAGTGACGAGATTAGCAAATCGCTAGCCTGATGTTAAACGTCACGTTTGCCCAAAACAGGCCTGCAACACCCAGAATTTTGAAATCTTAGAATTAAAGACCCTGCGCTCGTCACCCCGAGATATGTTATTAAGATGTAAAAAATAAAAAAGTAAGATAAAAAAAGTGAAAAAGAAACAAAAAAAGAGAATAGTGTAGTATTATACTTAAAATACATTAATTTCTAAATATACAGTATTTAGCGGTAAATAGCGGTAGTATATCTATTAATATAATACTAATGTAGTATTAGTATTATTATATGGTGAAATTGTTGTGGTTGATACACGAAGTCATTCAACTTGTCAACTTGCCTGCTAAATTGACAAGTTATTTCCGCAAGAAAACTTCCGCGACATCCGATTAATAACCAAATCAAATAAATTACATAAGGATACAATAAATAGTAATCTATAGTTATTTAGTAGTCTTTCAAACTGTATTATTGCCTTTTTGTGTATGCTATTGTGTGACGAGACGAGCAAATCGCTCGCCTGATGTTAAAAGTCGCGTTAGCCCATAACAGGTGTGCGCTACCCAGAATTTTGGATTCCAAGACCATGCGCGGCACAGCACTGGTTCAGCAGTTTTTGGGTTTATTCGGATACAAACATTTAAAAACACAAATCTTTCTTCTTTATAAATACTATTAGCGTGGATATGTATTTGATGTGGATGTGTGTCTGCGTGTACATTCAAAGAGAGTTATGAGAATGCACTTAACATTTCATATTTTTAAATATGTAATCGTTTTGCTTTCCTCCAACTCTTTTCATACTCGTAATTATCAAAGAGAGACGATAGCAAGCAATATCTATAATTTCTATTGTTTCATACGGGTACCTAGCTCTTCCGGCAAACGTTGTTTTTTTGTGCCAACACTTGAATACCTATTTAGAAAGATTGCGAACAATTATACGAGGTGTAACGGAAAGGTGTAGTAATACTGAAGGGTGTTCTTTTACACGTCAAACTGAACAACTTTTGTGACACAAGTTTGGTAAATTCCAGAAAAATATCGTGTCTCCATACAAAATATTCAGTCACGGGATCGATTTTCTATGGAGATTCAATATTTTCTTTCTCGAATTTAGCAAACTTGTGTTCTAGAAGTTGTTCACTTTGACGTGCAGAAGATTACCTTTAAGTATTACTACAACCTTTCCGTTATACCTTGTATAAAGTTTTTTAGTCATCGTGGGAAAATATCGCATGTTGTTTTGTTTTTATTGTTATGGTACTTTTTTTATTGTTACTGTAATTGTTCCGTTTGCAGATTTGTGATTATGAGTTTTGTGACATTCAGGAGTTATTTGACGTTTTCGAAATTAATCTTGTTTGTTATGCTGTTGGGTAAAGGTTACCGTTTCTTATTTTTATCTTATGAGTTAGCGTCGAACATAACAGATATTGTCGATTGTCATCGACATTTTTTTCGCCCTATCACTAAAAATTTATTTATTTATTCAAAATATTCTGATAAACACCTTTACAGTTGAAAATGTAGATGTCTATCCAGTTTTTCCAAACTATATACCGTCAAAAATCCTGTTTTAAACTTTCGCCAAACTAAACGATATTTAAACGTATTTAGCCGCAGTAATTATTAAACTTTCATTTGGCTGTTACTAATTCTATGATAGGCATAAATCACAGTTTAAAATAAATAATTTGATTAGCATAACTATAAAAGTTAACTTATTATACAAATAAAAGCCTAAAAACATAAGCCCACTTTTCCAAAAATGGAAAGCAAATCATAAAAGATCGCTATAGATTTTAAAGTAAAATCAGACAATACAACCGCCCTTTAATATATTTAAATAATATGTAAGCATTCCAAAGTTATTTTTAAGAATGCTTTTAAAATTTTATTGGACACCTATTTGGGTCAGAAAGTTTTTATTATAACGTTTAAACTTATTTAAAAACAATTCAAAAACGACCTCTTGAATGTCTTGAATTTGAAACTTTGAGCAAAGCTCTTGCATGCTTTGAATCCAGTTTTAAAAACATCCTGAATTTTTTGAGTACATAATTAACATATACTGAGAATAATGGCCATCTAAATTCCGATGAATTCACTTAAAGTACAGAGCTTAGTTATATCACCAAAAAGTACAATGATTAGCACCAGTTTTTACTGTGACAACTATCATAAACTGGTGGTAGTCATCGTACTTTTTAACACGCTTTTATTAGCTTCACCTGTATGTTTGTATGTTTGTATGTTTGTATGTTTGTATGTTTGTATGTTTGTTTGTATGTAACCGACTCCTTTGAGCGCGTTTTTGACCCACTTTAAACGGTCAGATTTCTTTCAAACTTTGTAGATATATCGAGGACCGATGACAATACACTAAACAAATCGTGTTTTTTAGTTTTTTTAACTATTAATTTTTTTATCACGCTTTTTCTATAAAGTTTCTTTAACTTTTAATACCGTTTAACTTACAAATGGTAATTTCGTCATTCGTGTCAGAGAACAGAGTGGCGCAGTGGAAGCGTGCTAGGCTCATAACCCAGAGGTCCCTGGATCGAAACCACGCGCTAAAAATCTTTTTGCTCAATATTTTTTGTTACGCTACAATTTTATTTTATGAGGTCTGAGGATCGAAACCACGCGGCCACAAATCTTTTTGCTCAATATTTTTTGTTACGCATCAATTTTATTTTTAATTTGCTTGAGCAGACGGCCAAAATCGGATAACACCAACACATTTGTACATATTAAGGATGGTTAATAGTTAGCAAATAAAAAACTAAACGAACGAACTAAAACTAAACGAACTAAAAAGCGAAAAATAAATAATAGTTAAAAAAAACTAAAAAAACACGCTTTTTATAAAAAACCGAACTAAAAAAATAGAAAATAAAATTTTATAAAATTAAGAATAGGGTTGAAAATTTCAATAAATATAAATTAATAATAGTGTAAATAAATAAATATATGTATTTTATTTTTTAAAAAGCGTGGGGTGCTTTCTAAGATATTATCAAAATGCTAATCACTCTACTCATGTCTGTCAATACAAAATGTATCTACAAAATATATAATATATCTATTGACCCATGCACCCCACGCTTTTTAAAAATAAAATACATATATTTATTTATTTACACTATTATTAATTTATATTTATTGAAATTTTCAACCCTATTCTTAATTTTATAAAATTTTATTTTCTATTTTTTTAGTTCGGTTTTTTATAAAAAGCGTGTTTTTTTAGTTTTTTTTAACTATTATTTATTAGTGATATAAGTATGCTCCGTACTTTAGGTGAATTCATCATTCTTTTAGCGAAAAAAAAAAACATTTTTCTTCTATTATTTCCTGCGAGAAATCTTACATCATAAGAAACCAAAATCTAAGAAGTTTTTACCTAGATCTTATCTAGATTGTAAAAGCTGTAATGATGAATACTATCTGCCTTTTTCGGCTTAGCATACCCTTTCCTTCTACTCCTGTATATCAAGGTCGCTGTATACCAGTCTTGCACTTCCGAGTGTCCGGTAATTACGTCACCTTGCAAATGTTATAGTTTGTTTGTATTTGTCAAAATTTTGCAACTGAGTCTGATTAAGCTGTTTGATATACTAGTGTAACTCCAATGACGATGCAATAAAAGCTTGTTTCTTGTATCTTGTTTTAAACATAACTGTAGAAAGCCTACCGTAATTTAAATCATAATAATATCTACTTTTATGTAATAGGTATCTACTTTTTAAAATATAAAGAAAAGAGCTAAATAAAAATCCTTTACTTATGTAACTGCATACCATATTTTCTTTCTTGGGAAAATAACTGCGAAACTTTACACGAGTGAAACCTGCGACCCTAGCGTTCGTAAAATATAAAATTACAATATGAAATGGATCCAGAGTCATGGTCAGTGTCACCGTGTCACGCCCTACATTCGTTATCCGTGAGAAAATATACTATGCGGACAATAAAATCAACCATTGTGCCGGTGGAACAACTGGCAAAGCCTTAGATTCGTTTAGATAATGTCAATAATTATTATTATAATTTGTCTCGATAGAAAATGGCGTTAATCTTTTGCTTACCACACTCTAAACTAAATTCACTTCTCTACAATTTTTATATCCTTAGGAGTCAATCTTGGACATAGATAAAAAACTGTCTGAACTAAGTCTTCTCAAATTTATATTTAATGCATTGTTTTTTTCCATCCCACATGTGTGAAAAAGTTTGCATGTTTGTTACTCAATCACGTAAAAATAGCTGAACTGGTTTTGATGACTTTTGGCACGAAGGTAGCGGTACCCGGGACGTGAGTTACTTTTTATCCTAGAAAAAAATTCGGATCCTGCAGCGGATGAACACGCAGGCTGCTGCTAGTTATAAATTTTAAATATAAAATGATATTTTGCAAGTTTTATAGGTATGAACTATTTCGAAAAAATAAAATAAAACATATAAACGAATAAATCCGCGTTTGCTTTGTTAGAAAGCGATAATGTGGTCGAAAATGAAGCACGCATATTTAAAAGATACCTATTCACCATAAATATCATAATTATACTAG
The DNA here is from genome assembly GCA_949125135.1 of Alcis repandata. Lineage (NCBI taxonomy): Eukaryota > Metazoa > Arthropoda > Insecta > Lepidoptera > Geometridae > Alcis > Alcis repandata. The sequence continues at coordinate 11,475,960 of OX421240.1, read as the reverse complement.
CGGCCCGTCCCGGCTTCGCACGGGTAGACATTCATTTTTTAAACATTTGGGATAAACGTAGAGTAAATGTTCCTTTATGCGCGAAATAGGTAGATTTTTTTCTATTTATATTTATTTTAAAATTTTTATCTATTAACCTATTTATTTTCTCAAATTTTCTAACTTTTGGCGATTTTTTTTTCTTTCATAAGAACCTTCTCCTGACAATAACAAACACAACAAAAAAGTAAAAAGTGAAATCGGTCCAGCCGTTCACGCGTGATGGCTTGACCAAGGGAAATAGGGATTCATTTTTATATCTATACTAGCTGACCCGGCAGACTTCGTACTGCCATACGTTTGTATGGGAAAAAGAAAAGGGCTGTTTTTAGGGTTTTTCAATATTTCAATATTCAATATTTTTTATATAGGAATATTTTTATTTTATATTATTTTTATTTTTTATCTATTTATAAAAATGAAACCCGTTTTCCTTGGTCACGGCATCACGCGTGAATGGCTGGACCGATTTCACTAATTCTTTTTTTGTTGTATTTGTTATTATTAGGAAAAGGTTCTTCCGGAAAAAAAATATTAAGAAAATCTCTCAGAATATTGAAAAACCCTAAAAACAGCCCTCTTCTTTTTCCCATGCAAACGTTTTTTAACTAAAACGAGCTTTATTGCTATTGTATAAAGTTCATATTGAATTGCAAGCACTCACTGTTGTTTAAGCTACGAGTATGTAGGTATGTTCCTAACGTCCAAGAGTCAGTTTGCACTTTATTACCTCTGTACAAAATTCAAATTCAATCATATCTATCAAAACAGTGTGCGTTGGAGCACAGATAAAACAAAAAAAAGAAAACGAAATCGAATAGTTCATTCATTTGTTTTATATCAAATGTCAATGTCAGTGTTTTTTTTTCATGGATGAGTTTGCTTTTGTCAACTGAATAAAAAAAAGTTGAAACAACAACAAACTGTCAATGTCAGTGTTTTTTTTTCATGGCAGTACGGAGTCTGCCGGGTCAGCTAGTATTATAGATAGATTATCACAACAAATTACTATTATTTAAAATAAATTCTATCTCGTACAACACTTTAGTATTGCGTGATTAGGTAAGAAGCGACATTCAAATTTATTGTAATTATCGGCTAGAATTTGGGTAAATATATCCGCCTCTCCAAGTATTCCGCGTATTTGAAAGCTTTTGTGTGAAATACCGTTTTAAATACGGCAATTTGGGTATTTTAGAATTTTGCAAGCATTTAGAAAGAGATTAGGTGGTTAGTTCCGGTGATGGGGTCATTTAAAAAAATTAAATATACTTTGACTTACGTATAGTGAGTTTTTTCATAGAATAAATAATAGTAGCTACTAGCACATAAAGTTCACTCCGAGATGTTTTTTTTTAATTCGATGATAGATTTGTGTTTGACCGCCATCTCGCCTGATGGTGAGTAATGATGCGGTCTAATTAAAGAAGTACCTATCAATATAAATGTTTTTATTTTTTTACAAGTATAAATTTTGACAAGGTGATGCCCCGGACTTTATCGATAGCTAGAGTTGTACTGTAAATCCAAAATTCAAAGTTTGTTGTTTTTCTAAATTTGATACAAAGTAATATAGGCCCCATACTAGGTAGGATGACCAAAGAAAGTATGGATGAACTGTGTGAAAGATGATATGAAAAGGAAGGGAGTGTATTCAGAATTATGACGAATGATAGAGATGAATGGAAGAAGTGTACATACTGTACCGACCCCACGTGTGGGATAAGGGTAGGCAGATGATGATGACTAGGTACCTACTTATTTACTACAACTATTTCTTGCTACTTACTATTTTGTTACTACTAGGCATTATTTTATTATTTATTATTTATGCCCATGCTTTAGCTCGTGTACTTTAGAATATTAGGTAATAATTATGATGTAATATGATGATACAAATTAGGCGTGCACGATCAAAGAATTAAGTAGGTACAGTTTATAATTCCGAACAAAATAATAAGATGTTACATAAGCTTCTTTTCTAAAGATTACAACGTTTGTAATTTGTAAAGCAAACAATAATTCAGCCGAGGCAATTATGAGTGGATTAAGAGTTAGTAAGTAGTGAAATTACGAATGTAAATGCTAGTTCAGAGAGATTTGTTTTGTGTTAACTAGCTGATGCCCTGACTTCGTGCTGGGGCTATTCGCCATTGGCTACACTGAGAAAAAAATTCACTAAAAGAAAGATAAATTCAAGTAACGTCCGGAGCATACTGATATCACTAAAAGTACGATGATTAGCACCAGTTTATGATAGTTGTCACCGTAAAAACTAGTGCTAATCATCGCACTTTTTGATGATATCAGTATGCTCCGTACTTTAGGTTAATTCATCATTCTTTTAGCGGAATTTAGATGCGCATTATTCTCAGTGTACGCTGGCTTGGATATTAAACATAGCAAGGCTGACTTAGTGTAGCTATTTATTAGTGATTTTTTAATGTAAGACCAGTAGTCAAGGATATCACCCCCAACGAACATGCAAAGTTAGAAGCTTTTCCTGTTCAAAAGAGTATTATAGAGTACCTGGATGATCAAGCTTTGCCCCGTGTATGCAAAATTGCTTGTGAAGTCGAAAAACGCCCAGAAATTTCCAGAGACAAAACCTAGCCAGTTCGATTTTTAGCCCCTAAAAAAACTGCATAGCAAATTGTATCTAAATCAAGACGTTTGCTTCAAGTTGAGCATCACACCTGTCTGTCGGAGGACTTCTAAATCTCCAGAAAACTCATCAAAGTCTCCTATAGACATCGCCAGAGCGGGTAGGTCCCATTTGTTCTATGGATCATGACGTCATAGTACAAAATGACACATTTTCGTCCCTATTTTTTCCATGGAACTACATACTACCTTTTCACCCGAGTTTCATGTCATAGAACAAAATGAGAATCAGTTTTTCCCAAAACCTTCCATGATGTATAAGACGTGAATGACATTAATCACTGACGTTAATACCAGGTACAGGTACTCGTATAGTTCACTATAAAAAAAGAAACTACTCGCTACCTACATAATATTTTTATTTTGCAAAATAAAAACAAAACAGCAGATAGACTTCATTCTTTAACTACTTTGTTAGTGAGTAACCATCTAATCAAAAATGTCACTAAGACAAGTGGTAGCAAATCATTCTCGAGTGGCCAGTTTACATATCAACTTCAAGAAGTTTATATACCTATGTAGTACTTAGTTTGTTCTATGGAACAATTTGAGACAAAAATTACAAACTGTTCTATAGTACAAATAGGGACAATATTTTCTCAAATTGTTCTATTTCGTCATGTTCCATAGAACAAATGGGACCTACCCGCCAGAGCTGTCCTTGGTTCACAGTATCATCTTACAAGTATCACGGTTGCTTTGTTATAGTTTTACAAAAAAAAGCTCTTGTTATAAAACCCAGCCTCAGCAATCGTTTTGCCCCAGCGTACTGATGATAAATATGGTTGAGTTTTAAAATTAGTTAGGGATAAATTATAAAGTGTGGTCGAAGATGGTAGACAACTTAGTCTCGATGGAGAACTAATTTTAAAACGGGGCCCCATTATGTGTATAGAAAATTGTTGAAAAAAGCTTCAGGAGTTTTCGCAGAACATTGTTGTGCAGATATTAGCGTTGTTTAGGTTGATATCACGCCATTAGGAATTTCTAAAAATTAAAATGAACAATACTTTTCAGAAAATCGAAAATTTCATTCAGCATAAATAAATTAGTTATTATCCTACGCCGAGTGGCTAACCCTGGTGTCATTTCAAATATTTGTTTTACAAAATAACTTACTTTTGAACACTAACTACTATGCTAACTTAAGACGAATAATTTAGCAAAGCGCTGTGGATCATTTTATCAAAATTGACACAGCCATTGCATTTCTATTAACATCACAAAAACACAGCACAGCTAAGCGAAAACTGCACTAACTCATTAGAAAAAACTGAAAATAAAAAAGTACACTCACCATCAAAAGCGCATAATAAAAATAGTTCAACTGCATCTTCACAACACTACAATCACCGAAAAAAAAACGTCAGTTAGTTCAACATAAGTAAAATATGTATAAAACCTCAGTTTTGGTTTATCTAAGTAAACGTTGTGCCCACATGAAAGCTGGATCGCAAGTGCGTGTGCGCAGCGAGATTACTGATGTTTAGCCGACTGTGAAGGAAGCACACAGAGATGATGATACCACCTTCTCTGTCAATAACCAGAGTTTTAGAATGACGCACTTGTAAACATCAAGATTATTAGTTGATCCTTTTTTTACACGCTTTTTATTAGCTTTACTTGCATGTTTGTAATCGACTTCGTGAGCGCAATTTTGACCCACTTTAAACGGCCAGAATTCGTTCAAATTTTGTAGATATATCGAGGACCGATGACGATACACTAGACAAAGCGTGTTTTTTTAGTTTTTTTTTAACTACTAGTTATTCACTGCTAAATTCTCCTTGGGTGTATCAGATTCAGATATTTTATTGTTTATCTATACAGTGCAAAAGTCTTAAACAATGGTGTGTCTCGTTAACTTGGGTGAAGTGGTCGACCGTAGTGACTGGTTATAAAAAAATGGTTAAATAACTCTATAGTATAAAGTATAAACCTTTGACAGAAGAATAAAAGCCATATAGTCAAAACCTTTTATTCCTCTGACAAAGGAAAACTAGCAAAACACGACTGTATTTTCAAAATCACTAAGTTCCTTTTGCAACCCTTTTCTTTACTCGTTTTCTTCTAGCTCTTTCACTCTTAAAGTAAATAGTTTATCTTGCTCGGTCACTCACAATTTTACTTTTTTTCTCGTTCAGGAGCCCTACTTTTGCGAGTGAGATATTATCTCGGTCACTGTCGCTCTCATTAGAAATGTCATAAAAGTAAGAGGGATAATCTCGAGCGTTCAAAAATAGGGTCGCTATGCCCTGCAGGTAAGGTCCTTTTGTGATGGTTCCCGTTAGGTTGGCGGCAACTATACCTGCCTTTGATGAACCGACTGGTTCTTAGGAATGTATTTTTGGTCTTATACAGGCTGGTCTAATTTTTATGGTCGATTTGACAATGATCAGTAGAAAGAAAGTGTAATAAAGAAACCAACTCACTTTAGCATTTATAATATTACTTAGCATATTGTTTTGTGTATTTTCGCTTAATATACCGATTTTTTTCTAAAAAGTCTTTATAATGATTTTATCGTAAGCTTCATATTTTTAAGTTAGAACTGAAATTGGATCACTCTATAACCGATATTTGTTAAGATTCTACAAATTTTAGACCATTTAAAGTTTTCCTGATACCTTATTTCTTGTAACCCATTTTTTGTAGTTTAAAATATTGGATACTTACTCTTTTGATAAAGGTTTTAACAGCTCTATGCAAATCTGGAATCTAATCATCGCACGCGCCACTCGCTCTCACAACAATTTATTGTTACTGCACCTTATAAACAATAACAATTTGAACAAAGACTATTTAGTAATAACAATTAGAAATAATCACAATTTATAGTTACAACTATTTAATTTATATATTTGTCATATGAGTATAAAACCTACATGTATGTAGTATGTACTGTACATAATAAGTACAGGATTTTAAAGAAAGGGTATGCTAAACCGAAAAAACCTCATAGTAGTCAACATTATTAATAACTTTTACTATCGGACTGTTTGGCTCAGCGGTAGTGTATCCGCCTTATAAGCCAGAGGTCCCGGGTTCGATTCCCGGCCGGGCAGATGTTTGAATGACGAATTTAAATATCTGTTCTGGGTCTGGGTGTTAGTTGTCCTTGTCTTTGTGTGTGTTTCGTGGCATCCCCGACACAGGATTTATTCCTAGTGGGGAGCTATGAGTGTGAAACGTAGTTTACTTTTTTTTTACGGACTAAACTAGAATCACGGAAAAATAACAGCTGTTCCATACATTTTAATGTCGAGTGTCATTGATATTATTTTTTCAATGGAACAGTTGATTTTTTTAGTGATTTCAGGTTCGGTCTCATAGTAGGTAGGTATAAGTGGTTCATAAAGATTAGTAGTATGATCCCTTTCCGGCTTAGCATACCCTTTCCTTAAAACCCTGTATAGTTAAAATGATAATAGTTAATTATAACAAAAAAACATATTAATACAAAAAGTCTCTGGAATAAAAATATACTTACAACTTTGAAATAGTCCTTTGCGTTGTTTGTTGCATTGTGACGATTGAATCCGGTGTCGTGATGCCAAAAATAAAATAATTAATAGTATTTTATTTAAAAAAGTAAAAAAAAAGTTAATTTTTGAAATATTTTTCAAAACAAGCTTTTATAGCATTGTCATCGGAGTTACACACGTATACCAAAATTGAGCTCAATGCCTCAATCGGACATCGGGAAGTGGTTCAAAATGGAGTTGCAAGATTCCACCCGAATTACATGTTAAAGAAAGCTCTTAAAACACAAGTTAAGCTTTGACAAGCTATAGCTTTCAAGTCGCGATTGAAAGCTACAGTTTTCAATCGCGGCTTCACTATGGTAGCTCTAATTTTTTTTTATTTCTACCTACGGTAAACAATTTAGAAGATGATAGCAATAACTTACTAACTAACTTACTGTTTACTTATTTCTTTACCACGTCGGGAATTCAACAAGTTGTGGTAAAGCCGACCTACTCAACCACTCAACCGTGGAAGCCGTTTTTATTTGTAAAAGCGCCATCTATACAAGCTGCCTTGAACTAGTTACTCGATCCAAAGAGATTTCCCAGTGGAAACGCTAAAGCCTCTTTGGCAACGATGAAGTAATTTTAAAAAAGGTTGAACATGTTTTCTTAAAGTGAACCAACTTTTCACAAGATGGCGTGTTTATAAAATTGAAAAAAATATATAATTCATTTATTAAAAAAGTGGATATACCACTCTGAAAAATCTGAATGTACCTGAAAAAGTGCGTCAGTGCGATTTGAATCAGGTATTTTATTATTTTTATCCACATTATGCCTGGCATAAATTTTTACGTAATATTACCTATATATACCTACGTAAAATTAATATCAGCAAAAGGGGACACCACCCTGTCGGGCATAAATAGAAACTGCAGTTTACTATCGAAACTAACGTCGTTTACTACGACTAGTTTCGATTCCATTCGGTTACCTTCATCAGGTGAGTTACAAGCGTGACGAATGTGATCGAAACTATGGATGTGATATTGCTGTTATTTTGGTATTAATACCAGCTAATTATTATTTGCTAGTTCTGTTATTGTTGCATGAAATAACTTTCTAGTAATGTCATAAAAGGTAAATAAAAGTTTTAAGTCAGTGGCATGAAAAATTTATTTAATTTTCTTTTAATTACATAATTATGATATGCTAAAATAAATACAGAAATTGTTGGAATAATAATTATTATTTAACCTTAACTATTTATAGTTCATTTTAATAATTATTAATCGATGATACAATACATAATTAAGCGACTAACCTAATTATTTATTTACAATTTAATCAATAAATTAGAGCAAATATTCTTGTTACGATTAATTTACAATTTTATTTTTGAATTGTGTACTTTTAAGTTAAAATTTATGCTTCTGAACACATTGCATGAATTTAACTGTTATAATTTATATTTTAACCAAGATGAGTTAAAATATAAATATTGAGCTATTTTAGCATAATAATAAAATGAGATACATGAAAAATAATATTATAACATTAAAATAAATAAAATAAAATATTCGTATTATCAATAATTTAACAATATACAATTATACATAGAATGACTATTAACACATTGGAAGTTTTAATTTTCATTTTATAAATAGTAAATGTATTAAGTACTCGATGCAACATTCAAATAATTATGTCATTGAAAAATTATTATTTTATTGTATATAAATAATTAATGGTACGTGAAAATATTGTTCATATTGTAAGGTATTAGGTTAATTCAATACTTATTTAAAAGTCAATATTTAATAAATTGAAACACTCAAAGTAATTTATTAGAAAAATGAAATCAAATAAGTTTATGTAGATTTATTTTGAGACTAATTTATTTCTTCTATAAATGTCAACCCTGATAATTTCAAAAACTACATATTAATAGTTCATAAAATTAATCTTATGAAATAAGTACATTCAGGAAGAATAATTTCCATTAAGCCACTCGGTGCTGCCTTGCCAACGACGATCACTGCACCAACGAAAACAAATTGTTATTTTATTATTATGATTATATTAATTATTACGTATTATTATGGAAGTTCGAGAGATTATTATGTCAAAGGCACGATATGTGTATTTACAATGCTTTGGCGTTGGCAAGGCTTGTGCTTCACAACAGAGGTCTCTACAATATTTATAATAACTTCCAGATTATCATAATGATTATGATATGTACCTGTATAATAAGATTTTAAATTAATAATTTGCTTTAAAAATGAAAGATTGTTTAAATGAAAGTTAATAATTGTAATATTTTAAACAAAAATAGTGATAACTGAAAAATAATACAACCGTCACCTTCTTCAGAAATATTATAGAGACCACTGTAAGAATAGGCGTGCTTTTAAGTCGAGATATTTAATTTAAATATTTGTGTGCTTTTTTATTTTTCAATTAAATATAATAATTTTAAAATTTAAACAAAATTGTGAACGAAAGATTATACAAAGTGATTATTGCTGTTAATTTGACTTGAACAGTTGATATTTAAATTCGTAAATTCATTAAATTAATATTCATTTATTTTAGAAAGCGTTCATACTTCAAGCATTCAAACATCTACAAAAAGCTGAAGCTCTCAAATTATTATAATAAGTATTATTTACAAATTATTATTATTTATTAATGTGTAACTCGCGTCGCGTGATACGAAATCTATATTTGCTACAAAATCGACTATCATTCAATAATATTTGGATAGAATGTTCGAATTATTATTTATACACTATTATCTACAAAACAGATAATGGAAGGACCCTGTTTAAGACTAACAAGACCTAAATAATGGTAGACTTTTTACAAAATCTGTTTCAAAGACAAATAACCTTGATTATTTTAAATAATCCTGGATTATTTTAAATATGTCGGGGATGCCATGGAATACATCAAGGATATAAAATACAATCATCATACAAAACATCTGCCCGGCCGTGATTTGAACCCGGGACACCCGGCGCAGATAGTAGACGTAGTATAAAATCTTAATTAATAATTAGGTGCATGTGAACTTGTGAAGATCATCTTGATCTACTTTAATTTTGGTAGGCAATGCATAGTCAATCTCTTTATGTACTTGTAGAAATTAAGTTGCAAATTCTTTACTATGAAATTACTGTATTTTTGAGTTTCCCAATAAATAGTTTTCGTCATGGAGCCTAGATTACTTTAATTTTTCGTAAAATGCGAGAAAACTGGAGATTCGTGGACAATATCATGGTGCGTAGTTGAGGTGAATTTACTACTCGAGCTGCAACTGCTTCCGATTGTATGACTGTGAGATAAAAAAAAAAGATTCAAACTATTAGTTGACTCATAATTGATTCATTAAAAACTAGACACAAACTCTTCTTTGGCTGAATCCCACACTTTGTAAAAAGTCTACTAATGTTTACTTTACAAACCACTGAGCGAGGTAATTCTAGAGAAATATTTTAAATACTGGTAACAAAGTAATTTAATAAAAATGAGGTTATTAAACTAGTAATTTGACCATATAATTTTTTTAAGCTAAATTTATGTGATGCTCACAAAAATGACTTCATAACTGTAAAAACATCTGAGTTTAAAAGATTTTGAGTACATCGATTCGGCTTTTTGGAAGAATAATAGTAAATTAAGCAAATAGAACCTGCTGATTTATGTTAATTGGTTCCAACAACCAATGTGGTTGAGCAGATGAGTTAAACTGTTATTTCTTTTAAAACCTCTTGGATAGCTATGTCTAGAAACAGACTATCACTTGCGAAAAGAATCTGACTAAAACCAAGCTCAACTAAACATAAATTGCACAAAAAGCTACTGCGTCGCCTCAGCAGTGTGGTAGTGTGATGGATGGTATCGCCAAACCTGAGGAGGGGAGTACTCCACTGGAACTTCTTGGGCAGACCCACCGGCCCCCCACATGAGCACAGTCTGTCGAGGCATTTCCGCTGATTGACTTTGCTGCATCCTCTCCTGCTCCGTGGAACCGTTAGATCCCGCTGGACTTGGACCAGGAACGATACTTGGCGACCGTCTCTCGCCCGTTACAGGACTCATATACCGGCCACTACTGTCCACGTACGTATACTCTCTCGAAGGCGGCCTGTGGTACGTTGGAGGCACTTCGTATCCAGGGGGAGGCGCCGGTTCTAGGAAGCCGTTAGGCGCGTACGGAGTATAGTGGTAAGACAGAGGTTTGTATTGATGGAAGAGGTTGTCAGCTGTCAGGAATCTGTCATCTAAAGGCGGTGGAGGGTAATGCAGGGCTGGTGCGGGAGGGTATTCCCCATACGGCGCTGTATACGCCCCGTTTAAGTTTGTATACGCCGCTGCGACTGCATCTGCAGCTAAATAGTCAACTGGGGGTGGAGCAGGTGTTGTTGGGGCCCTTCTTTTATTTCTGCACGTTGATAAGAAATCTCTTAGTTGCGTTTTATATCGCCTCGCAGTTCTAGGGGGAGTGGTGACGGTAGTTTCACAACCAGATAGCTGTTCTGACTCGGAGAAGTATAAACTAGTGAGGCCGGTGTCGAGGTAGCTAACTTTGAAGTCCATGGTTCTCTTGCCGAGGAGATCTCTGCCTTCTTCTTCCCTATAAAAGAAACAAAATGTCGAATTAGGGAATATTAGTTTGTAATACCATGTGGAAACATCCCTAGGATGTCCGAAGGTTTTAATAGCTTTTATACTGGAATGGTTTTTGTCAAGATAGCTAAGAACTACTTACAGAGCTATTCTGTGGACATTGTCTTAATGTCTAGTTCTCTCATTAAAAAAACACGAATAAATCAGTGACAAGTCAGATTTAGGCTTAATTCTCAACCAAATAGAAGTTAGATAATTAGATAATCTAAAGAAGTGTTTATTGCAAGTGATGATATCTCACCACCTCACTCACATAAGCGGGCGATGTGTGCTGATGACGAAGTCTGGCTTGGAGTTCTTGTAGACGAGTCGGGAGGACGTCTGCAGCCACTGCCACTGACCGTCCTTCGTTTGGAAGCGATACGCTATCATGCCGGAAGCACCTGTTTTTAATACTGGAATAGAAGAAATTATACAATCAGTAGATACCAACATAGCAGGCAGAAATAAAAAATAATGGGGAGTTCTTAGTTGACTTAATATTACTACACAGCTGACCTGCACTCTGTGTAGGTGTAGGTATTATTTGCTTTCCTTCCTTCTGTTTTCTCGTTTTCTTTTTTTATATGATGATTTTCATTAGTTTGTCATGTCGTACAAGGTAGCCAAACGTATTGTCATTTACCATCTCTCTCTGTACTTCGTCAGCACATACATACTGATGTGCACTCGAAAAAAAACCCTGTTTTGGAAAGTCAGGCTCAAATGAAATGGAATTAGAAACTACTTACATTCTTGATGAGCACTGGCAACATATGCCAGATCATCGTAGTGGACCAGGTCGTAGCCACCCATGTTGCCGAGCTCCGCATCTGTGTAGCCCAGCAGCATTTTACCCCTGGAAAATAAAATAACTTAAATGTACCTCTGAAGAAACCACGTCGCTAGCGCTAGTCAAGCTTTTATCCGCTATTTTAAAGAGCTGGGTTGACCAGGGTATACGCTGGTAGAGAAAAGCACAATGAATCCTAAACAGGACGACAGTGCAGAATATCGCCCCTATCTCGAATAAGCTAACTCTTTTCTCAAACATTTTTATTATTCTTCTTTTATTTTTATAATGATATTATATTTAAGCCCCATAAATACTTTAATTTTCTTTTTGGATGTAAAAAATGTACCTATCTTTACCTAAACATTTTTTCCTCCCATTAAACCGTGAAGTTCCCTATTTGTGAATAACAACGTTGGTCACGCTGTGTCCATTTGTCAATTACCAATTTTACGTGGACTTTTGAAAAACTCTATAGGCTTCGAGAGTATTTTAGTTCCTTTAATGGCCAACGTTTTTTGTTACAAAATATTAGGCCAGTTTTTAGACTGGTTAGGAGAGTTTTGAGGGAAATTGAGGCGAATCTTATGGTTAAATTTACAATTAACGATTAGTGAGCCTTCCATATTTATTGCAAAAATGCCAATAAAATCAAGTAAGTGCCAATATTCACGAGTCGAATTAGATATGACGAAATGAGAATTTGAATAAAAACGAACAAGAGGAATGTTGTGACGAAACGATTTTACTCTTATACTATCAATTTGATCACGCTTTTATCGATTTCTCCTAGATACGTTACTGTTATACCTCTAGAAAAGATTGTGAAAAAAACTAATATTCTATATTCAAAATTTTCGTTACTTAAAAATTTATTTAAAAAAAATTAAAAGCATGTGTACTTAATATGACCTCACGACAGAAATTATAAAAAATTGCGTCACCGTTTCTAGCCTGATGGTTTAGTTTTGTTCACAGTACAGAAAGAGCGCAAAGTGCTAAAGTTTTCAGTTCAAACACCTATTTATTTATTGATTATGTTAGTTTGTCTCTTACCGTTGATCCATAGAGACTAGAGCGAGATCAAGTTTGTGCTTGCTCTTGAACATGACTTCCTTCTGAGGTATCTCGAGCAAGCTGGGCGGACCGAAGGGAGCGCATATTGCGAACAGAGCTAAGGGAGGTTCTTCCGTCTTCTTATTCTGCCCGTGGAGCACCTTAATCCGTCCCCGGATGTCTAATCTCTGGAAAAGAAGAAATTGAGATTTGAACCTAAATAATACATTCCGGACTTAAATTGTGTTACGACGATATTGACTTTTCTGTCAATAAATGTAATTTAATAAAATAAACGTAAGGATTTAGCAACCTCTTCATAATTATTTTGATTTATTGTTATGAAAAATTGAAATTTATTTCATCATCATCATCATCATCAGCAACCTTTAAACCTTCCACTGATGGGATGCAGGCATGCATGCGAGGGTAGACACCCTCGAATGGTGATTACGCCGTAAATCCACTACGCTGGCCAAGTACCGATTGGTGGATTCACATAAGCCATTGAATTTCTTCTCCGGACGTATGTATTTATTAATGAGTTAAGAGATAATTTATTATTCTTACCAAGAACCCAGAAGTATTGTCCAACAGACATCTAAACCTAACAGTGAAGCTTCTCTCCAGGAGGTGCGCTCTCTCTGGCCTCAGAACGTCCTGGAGACTCAGCTGGGACACGTCTGCAGGGAGGAACGAGTTCCAGAGCAGCTGCCGCTGCAGCTCCTCTCGGTCCTCGGAGTGGACTAGCTCGTACACCGATTGGTGGACAATATCTGACTAAAAACAAAGAAAATACAAAGCTAAATATAACATAGAAGAAACTAGTTACCGTATCATACCTATAATAGCATAGCTAAACGTAGCTAAATAACTTAAAATATTGGCAGTGGTAAAGTTAATTTAAATGAGTCACCTCACTACTAAAACATGCTTGATTTGGATTTGGAATTAAAAAATGTAATAGAAATGTACAATAATGTTTGTAATCAATCATAATTTCAAAAATCAGTCTGAACAGAAATACGAACAAAACAAAAAAAAAATTAACTGTGAGTTGAGTTTTACTACAGTTTTTGATCTTCAATGTACTACTCTTGTAAAGTAGTAGGTAGGTATCTTACTCTTGTAAAGGTTATTATTGTATTATTCAACTGAACAATGAACAAGATCTAGATACTCCAAACGTAAATCAAATATATTCAATCGAGATAACAAGATAATAAGCTCACAAATCATGGTTTTACAACGGCGAAATGAGCAAGTCACAATCAAATTGTAAATCAATAAACCAAAGCGAACCCTAAAATTGATTCAAGCTCGATCATTAAAGGATCGTCTGTAACAAAGACGGACGTGTTAATTCTCGACCTGTCGCAAGCTTTTGACAACCTTTGCCTCTTTCAAATACGGACTATTTTCATATGTTGTGAATTATATTCATTTCTACCATGTCATAATGATGAAAGACCGTGTAAATACTGTGGATAATGCGGCAACAACATGATGCAAGTATAAGACTAATTGATAATCAATGGGGTTCGTCAAGGTTCTGGTTTGGGACCCCTCTTATTCGTACATGTAAATGAATCATAAGAGACGAAAGGTGTACGAGGTTCTATGGTTAGGGGATGGCAGTGAACGAACATATTGCGCTGGCATTAAACGTCAGAAGATGATTTGTTAGGTAATTGGTTTTGTTCCTTTCGGGGGGTTGCTATGTAACTAAATGTTTTGTTGATACGCCATTGTTTTGGCGATACTTTCTTGCGTTCGTGGTTTCTTTTTTGATGATTGATGGTGCCGATGTTTTATGTTGTTTTTTTATTCCTTTGTTTGCGTTTGGATTGAAATGTTCACGTGTATTGTTGACTACTTTTTTATTATGTGTAGTGTATGCATGGAAGCGTCGTAAAATGCCAGCTGTGGGTCATAAACTTGATTCACTTTTTCTTTTGCTTCGATGCAAATATCATCATTGCTTTCACATACATAAGGCATACATACCTTGTTTTCTTTTGTCCTCGTCAAAAGCTATTTTTAGCAGTTGTATTAACATATACCTATTTTATGTTAGTTTCGCTTGTGAACATGTCACAACGCAATCAAAAGAAAATGCAAAAACATGGAAGAGTTTTATATTATTTTGGTATCTACACAGGAGCTAGGCGTGACCTCTTCCGTCTAATTTATCAGTAGTATGCTGAGTAAATTCAGTAAATATCTTTACAAGTCGATTATGATTCTTAAATTCAATCTATATCTATTTCTTTATTTCACTATTAATTTCTTACTTTTTACTCGATTATGTAGATCCTTTTTCTCTTTAAATAAAACTTACTTTCTTTCTCATCTTTGAAACTTCATCTATAAGAAAATAAACCTTTGTTATTATGATTTTAGATCATCAGTTTCTGTTTCATTTTCGGCTAATTTATTAGCATCATCTGAGATCCGTTTAAACACCCTAAACAAAAAGTATTGTATATTATTTTAAAGCCATAACTTCAAACGTAGCCGCTGTGGCCAGTCCCCTCCGCCACATTATGGGATCGATAACCACCTGGTGTGTTCGAGCTTCAACTCAATCCATCGCCACCCCTGCTCGCTGAGACTGATCGGAGATAGGGATATTAGTCACAGTTTTGAGGTAGATTGGGTATGAGGATATTGTCTTGTTTAAAAATAAACATTTGAAATAATAGTGCCCTTCATTTTTATTCACATTGAAAATACATATTTCAATACTACAACAAATATTTAACGATAAAGTTATATCACATAATTACATTACAATGCTTTACTTTTTTAAAAGGTTCAGTTCCAAAAGAAGGAGAAGAAATAAGGAACTCTTATTTCTTATAGTGAATAAATTCACGTTTCACCTCCAGGTCACTTGTTGGTAAATGACAACGTACCGTAGTTGACAATTAAGAACGCAAATTCAGAAAAAGCCTATGTACCTCATTTGTACCTTGACTTTTACAAAACCAAAGATTACATCCTGCAGGAAATAGATACCCGTCAGTCTGTCACTGGCACCTTCTACAAAATATATAAAGCACACAATAAACAAAACGATTTCAAAAGTAAACTCAACTTGCACTTATCCTATTACTCATTCTGTGCTTGTCGAATTATCCGTAAACATTAAACTTACTTTTACAATTAAATTGTCAATGAATTTACCAAATCCAACAGAGCATACAGACGTCTGACGCGTGCCGATATCTGCCTACCCTCATGTTGCGCCGGAAGTCGCGAGTGCCCGCGTCGATTTAATGATTCCCAAATCGATGCAGTTAATCACGAGTTACCCTTCTGTGATGTAGAATAGTTTAGAATAGATAGAGCGATCGTAGGTAATTATCTCTAGAAACTAACTTGAATAAAAAAAATTGTATGACTTTTGGAATAAATAATGCTTCGAGACTTGTAATTAAATTTTCGATATTTTTTATTGTAGTATTCTGAATTTGAACTACTGAGTCTCGAAAATAAATCCAATATTTGAGTACCTAATTCTAATTATTTTTAAAGTTATAGGTAGCAAACAAGCAGACGGTTCGCCTGATGGTAAGCGGTCACCGTCGCTTATGGATACATTTACCACCGGTGGCGTTACGCATACGTCACTATTGGTCGAACCTCGAGCTCTTTTCAAGGACCTTAGTCATTTCTTCTATCACATCTACACATAATGCGTATCATAATCTATGTGTAAAGTTGCTCAGGTAACCGATTCGTTCCTACTACTTACACAAAACAAAGGCGGAGGGCTGGGGTGGTCGAATTTATATTCGTACCCTGAAACTTTTATAGCGGGGTAGGACTTGAGCCAAAAATTGGGGGGTTTGGTAGGGTTGCTATAACTTATTAAATCTGATTTAATTTTTTAATATTAGGTATATGGAAATAAAGAAATGTTACAGATAGGTACTGGGACGTCGGTGCAGGTCGTATCACCCCCATTTAGAATTAGCACTATTAGGTACCTACTACTAACAAATCCAAGTCGGTTTTTTAACATAAATTACTAGATAGATGTTAGTATTTTCCAAAGCATCCTGGCTGCACTCATGTGCCAGCTTTTATGCAGTATCATCAGGTACCTATAACTATGTGTCACCTTGAAGGTATAAGAACTACTGCCTCTTTCAATTGATTGAATTACGATGTGACGTGATACAACTTAAATCCATTGTGACAAAAGCCCTAAAAATTGAATAAAAAAATAAAAAAGGCTATGGTTATGGTTGCTTAACAAATAACAACAGCGAACTAACACAAGCCTTCCGTATTTTTTATTCAGTGTTAAATCAAAAATCTGCCAGTAAAGACATCACTACAGAATTTTGTCAGGATAATACGTGATTGTTGCAAAATATCTTTGTAATTTAATTTCAGACTAACATTTTGAATAAAACTGGCAACCCTATATACAGTCTGACAGCCATATTTCATTGGAAACTTTATTAACCGTAATGCGAAGGGCATTTATTAAACGGTGAGTTAAACGCATGCAGGATTTCGGTTGTCGTATGGTTTTAGGATTCCGCGTCGTTTTCTGGAGAAAGGAAAATTTGTTGTCAAAAGTAAAATTTTGAAAATTTAACATATTATATAAATGTATAGCTCTTAAATTGTTCCTAATTTTCATAAATAAAAAGAGATGCGGATAACTTTACCAATGTTTATCAGATAAGTTTTATTTAGAGTGTGACAGAATTGCCGCTAATTTTGAGCTCAAGTCGACTTACCTTTTTTAGGGTTCTGAACCTTTTAAGAAAAACCCTTAAGTATGACTTTGGTGTCTATCTGACTGTATGCCGCAGCTAATTATTTATTTAATAAAAGTGTTTGTACCTAAAATCTGTCCATAAATCGTATCCGTGGTCTTATTGACTTTTTTCTAGTGCTTATAGATTTTTAATTTACTTAGCTATATATTTTTTTACTGTTATGGACAAACGTGACGTTTAACATCAGGCGATTTGTCAGTCTCGTCGTTTAGTTACATAAAACTTAGTTTTGAGTTTGGAAACAATATACCTGACATATGGCCCATGATGCCATGATAGAATAGTTACAAGGTACAAGCATGAAGAATGTGTTGAAACTTGTGGGCGCAGTGACCTAAAACACGATCCCTCTCAAATGTTCCGTGTAGCTAGTATGGAAGTATAGGAACTGCCAAAGCTTATGACAAACATAATATTTAAATATACCTATAATATTAAAAATAACTCTTTGAAAAAGGCAGGCTTATGACATTGAACTTTATTGTACTTACATCAAACAAAATTTTATAAAGTGTGAAAGTTTTGTTAAGAAGAAATAACATTATTCGATAGTACAAAACCGGCCTCATCGCCAAAACCGATTTCTTTCGAAAAGACATTAAACTGAAAATTTAAAAATAGTGTATTTAATCTACACAGAACCCAAGCAAAAGTCTTCATAAAGTAGAATATTCCCAAAAAGTCCTTTTATTTTCCACTGAAACGATTTCGATAAAGTTTATCCAACCTTGATAACACAAGGGTGTGGAGGGGGTGGCTCTATATAACCTAGAGCCTTTTTAACTTATCGCCTTTTAATTAATATTTTTATACTCTACTGTGGGTAATAATATGCTTGACTCTACATTTAAAGGTAAACTTCCACTGTATGAAGCAAAGCTGAAGCTATAGTTTGTGTTCAAAAGACACAAAGTGAATTTTCTATTTTTTTTACAGGATATGTAGGATGTGGTAGACCAAAGCTATATTTTACTTGCATGACTGTGTTGTGTAGTTGAAAGATAGTAAGTTTACTTTGTGTACCTTTTGTCAAGAGAGGCGGTAGACCATAACTAGGCTCACTTATCTATTATGTAGTATTAGGTAGGGTTATACATTGTAATTGAGAATTTCAGAAATCTGCTTGTATTTTTTTCTAGATCTTTACCAAACAATACCGTTTGATTCAGTCTATTTAAGTCTGTCTTTACTTAAGACTAACCTAGGTTTCTATAGCCTTTATTGAATTTATATTTTGTGAATGGTATCGCTTTCAGTGGATATTCAGATTTACCATATTTTTTATTTCAGCAAAATTAAAATCTCTTATCTAATTTAATTCTTGCCTATTAATAAGGTTAATGTAGCTTTTAATAATGAAAACAGGGCGATTATTAATGTAAATTATGTCGTTTATTGCGAGGTTTTTTCGTTGGTTTTGGGGTTAAGTACCGAGTCACTTTTGTTCTTTCTAACACAAATTTAATTAGAAAAATTATAAAAATATTAATGTGTTGGACAAAATAGGATTTATTTGGAATAGAATTGCCTCTATTTTGAATGGTTGTGTTAATTTTTTATTTTGTTATCCTGAAGTATTTGTTTTAATTAAAATAGTAATTTTTAATCGAAAATAAAATTGCCGTTAGTTTCAATCTTAAATTAATTATATAGAAAATGCGTTAACTCAAACCAAGGGAGTATTCAGGGTTGTGTGTATCTCGGTCACTCTCGCCGCTTTATCGCTAAATCGATCTCTCCCGGGCAACCTTAGGATGACGAAGACACATAAACGCATGCTTACCTGGTGAAAGCCTAAGTAACTTTCGATACTGTGCGTGGCGAAGAACACCTCCCCCTCGCACGTGAGGATCATCAGGAAACCGTTGAGAGCCTGGAATTGTAGAAAAAAATATTATTAGATATGGTTTTGATTATTTATTACGTCCGGAGAAAAAATTTAATGGGGTATGTGAATCCACCAATCCGCACTTGGCCAGCGTGGTGGAATACGGTCCAGTCAACCTTCGAGGGTAGACCTGTATTCCAGCAGTAGAAGAAATAATGGGAGAGTAGTATTAGATAGATAAACTCTTTGATAGGTACTCTTTGTTATTCACACCATAAGTTACAAACAAAAGGATTATAGCACTTAAAACTAGTGTGACAACTGGCGGCCTTATCGCTAAGAGCAATCTCTTCCAAGCAGTATGTAGTAGTAGTTCTAGAAGTAAGGTTTTGATATTGTTAAAGTTTCAGGAAGGCAGTGGACGAGATTGGCATAGGACCAAAACAGATAACGCGACGATAAGGAGACGTACTTATAATAATCAGCTGTGGGTGGAAAATTGTTGATGATGATGATGAGTTTATAAGGCAAGGATTAAAATATAAACAAAAACACCAAAAAAGTAACAACAAAGAAGAACCAAAGATCAATCAAACATGTATAAATAAGTATCAAAACTTTAGATAATTTCTAAAAAAATACAATCTTGGAATTTGAAAGATTGAGAAGCCAAACGAGAAGCATTACAAAGAAAATTCCAGAATTTCTATGCGACGCAAATTTAATTCAGTCGAACTGTTTCAGTAAGTCAAACCTCGCTTAGTCATTTCCCTCTACCGTCGAACTGATTCGGATTGTTCCGCAACTGCAATAAAAAGCAAGTTTCCGAACAATCGGAACAATTTCAGCTATTTTCTGGAATGTACGAAGTTGGGGAGCGAAGATATCGAACATTGACAGAATAGGAAAAGTAATATATAAAATAGGAAAATAAGTTAACGTTTTTGTTAAGTTACAACTTTGGTTGTAAAGCTTTATAAAAGTTTTGTTAAGATTAAATTAAAATACATGTTTAACAATCTCAATGAAGACAATGATTATAAAAGTTTATATTACCCACTCAAAATTTACAAAATTAATTGATTAATAATGCTGAATAACCAATAACTTAACCAAATGTTTTGAGCTTTTATTTTTTTCTTATTTTGCATTTGTTTGACTTTACACTTCTGCGTCAAAAGAGTGATCAAGCGAGTGTAAACCGCCACCAACCACTCAGGAAAAATGATGACAAGTGACTTTAATCATAAAACATACCTACATAAGTTAAGTGTGTGTGATTGATCCGAGATTCCGAGATTCGTGTCCGTAAGAAATGTCTATGTGTGCCATCGATCTAGTATGTAAGATGTGTGCGTTGCTCCAGCGTGCTTACTATGAAACTCTCAGGCCGTTATTTATAAAGCCTCCTTAAACTTAATCACTGTTCTAATTCTCCGTCTTGTTTTCGCACTTGACATTTAACGTCAGCGAAAAGTTGTCCGAGCTTTTTAAGCTGTGACTAACTTTAATAACTTTAAGCGAGCTTTATGCCAAAGGCCTTAGCTTTAAGGCCTTTAAAGTTTTGCTGAACTAACCTGAAGAAATAACTCCCCGTCAGGCATTGCGTGGTCGTAGGGGGAGTGCTCTCTTCGATGCCCGTGGATGTCTTCCTTCTCCTTGTGCATGACCACTGTAACAACGAGAAACTATATTAATATGAGAAGTTAATGCTTGGCATGAATTTGCTCACACGAAACGCTTCGATTCCGCTTTTATCGTGCGTAAGACTCGAGTGTGGAATTGCTCTTCCCGAGTGGGTGTTTTCTGATAGATATAATCTGGGTGTCTTCAAGTCGCGACTGAATCGGTTCCTTCGGCTTCAGTAGGATGGCGCCACAGACGTTACGATGCCACAGACAGAAATTCATACACACGGTTACTTTTAGCGCAGTTCTGTTTGCTTCGAGTGTTTCAAATATTATGTGAAAACTGTCGGCAACTTCATACGCCTATTATAGTAGTTATTTACCACGCCACGGCCGCAATGCTTTCAAAACTCGGTATTACAGAAAAGCTTGGCTTGGCTTGGCCTGTCGGTAACATCATAGGTACGTCTACTACAATAGTTGGTTACCACGGTCGCAATGCTGTTCGACTTTCGGCTTTACAGAGACACGGCTTTCGGCCTAATATAATATATACTGAAACTTTATCAATAAAATCAATCAACAAAAATATTACGTTAACCTTTAATTCTCAAGCCATATTAATTTTATTGCTAGTTCTATAAGCAAGTTCCCGCGGCACAATCTGAGATAACAGCAATAATATAAAGTTAACTCACACCTGCCTATCAGAGGCCGAACGATCTTGTTTATCAGCTTAATAATGCGAAATATAATTAAAACTTGTATCATAAAATGAACGTAAAGAAGATTATTGAGGTGTTACCACGTAATTATTTTATTGTTTATCTTTTGTTTATGGTTAAATTTATAAGAATGTTTCATACAGTTTCGTTTGGAAATGTTATGCGAAATTATTATAATTTTGAATGTATGCTCTTGTTTCAATTTTAATAAGTAGTTGAAAAGTTAATTTAAGCGTACTTACGAGTACGCGCGTACGCGAGTTAGTTATTTTTTGTCTTTTAAACATAGCTGTTTCTTTGAACATTTCTTATTTTTATTTATTTCAGAAAAACTATTAGTCAAAAAATAAAAATAAAACAAATCCAAATAATCCTATATCACAAAATTGAAATAAAAATTAATTTAATTCGATTCCGAATGTTACAGTTTCTCGCACATGCACATGCATCCACTTATCTTGGATAGGGCATTATTACATTACAAACATCATAAAATATTGTATTTTTTTAATTTGTCATTTATATTACGGTTATAGTATAATAATATAGTCTAGAGCTATTTATGACACTTTCATTATGTACAAAAATGTTTCTAAAGGTGTAAAATAAGGCTGCCATACTAAACGTACTCGTACTTCCCCCTAGCAGTAATCTCTCACCCAGCTTCCCCTCTCTCGCGGGATGTGATTTGTCCCCACGGCCCCGCCCCGCCTACCGGGGTAGGTGGTAGGTATGGGTTGTTGATTTGCATATTGCAGGGTTATAAAGAAAGGGTATGCTAAGCCGAAAAGGGCTTATAGTACTCATCATTATGAACAACTTTTACTATGGGACAACCCGGAAATCGCAAAAAAATCAGTGTCAATGACGTTTTTTTTTATGGAACAGCTGATTTTATTTTTGCGGAATTCCGGGTTGGTCCTGTAGTAAAAGTTGTTCATAATGATGAGTACTATGAGCCCTTTTCGCCTTACATACCCTTTTCTTATAACCATGTATGTCCATCGTTTACTATCTTACACCTAAGGTTAAATTGACACGTTAATTGAAGGTTCCCGTTGTTTGTGTTATAGCAACAACCGTCAGCCATGTCAGAGACCTTCAAGCGGCCTAGAAACTCTGACACTAAGGCTCGACCCCCTAACTATCCGAGCTTACTTACACACCTGAAGGTGAGATATAAAAGCATTACTTGTATTCAGAACTAGCCGAGTCTCACCGTTTCCCCGCAATCTTATATGAATTGCACATGTATCGAAATCCAAATTAGCGTATGACGTGATTGATCTACTCGTATATCTATTTGAATCTATGCCAGAGAATTAGTATTGCTATGCAACGAGGTAACGTCGCCAGTCTTTTGCGTACTTTACCCGCTGTTAGTGAGCTTCAGCTCTGTTTTTTATGCGTGATTTTCTATTCTGTATTTATGCATTTAATTGAAGAAATATTGTAAAGCGATAAAGTATATTGTTTGTCACTATAAAAGAAAAGTCATCGATCGTTATCGATACTTGTTTCAAGAATAATCAAGACATCTTTTTTCTGAATCGCATTTTTAGTAATTTTACCTCAATATAATTACAAATTTGACAAAAAAGACTGTAATAATACTTTTTTGTGTAAAACAAATAAAAATTAATACTTTTACCGCAAACAGATAGGTAAGTACAACATGGTCAGTTTGGTCATTCGGAGCTAGCCAATTACCTCTGGGAGAAAACATATGGCGCGTAGGGGTGGGGTAAATGTAGTTCTATAAATCTTGTATTTTATCGATAGATTTTATTTTTTGTATGACTTTGTGAAGTGATTGTAAAAATTTAATATCACAGACAAGAATATCCTAATTTATCAAAAGAATGATTGTAGTAAGAATTTTTTTTATTAACACAAATAGTAATGTTGTGTAACTACACAATATGGTGATTTCATTTTATTAATTAATAATACTTAGTATTTTTTATGTATTATTATTTTTGTATAAATTTACTACTACTACTATTTACTAGTGTGCTATTGTGTAGTACACAATAGCACACTAGTGACGCAGTTAAGTACCTACCCACTCAGTTGGTACGTGCTATTGTGATAAGATAACATAATGCTTGTTAAAGTTTGATATTTACGCGAATTTATGCTATTTGGTACTTAAAATACATAAATATAGAATTCCAATTCGTGTACTGGGGTTTTAGACAGAATATTCTGAGTACTAAGTTTACATGGTTAATCCTGTTTACTGTTTATTCATATAGTATGTAAGTATATACTATTTTTCCTGCTCTTAAATTGCATTAGTGTGATCTTAAATATAGTGTTTAACGATTATTGTATAATCCGAACTGAGACTTTCAATTTGTTCTTTTAAAATATGCACGATTTAATCTAAAGTAAGTTAAAAAGTATTCTAACTCATTTGGTGAGCAACGAAACCCGTGCTTATACAACTTAATGAATATAACTTAAAAAAACAAACTTTGATGACGTCCTTGATAAAAAATATTTAGTAATAATAATAATGGTAGTTACTGATGTGATTATTATTACGAGAACGATACAGTATTACAGACAAAGAATAATTTCCGATTGAACAATAAAGACTTTATCTATGCAATAAATATTAAGAAATGATAAGAAAATTTCAGCAATATTATTTCATTCTAAAACTAGCTACCGTAGTTTATCATCAGTGACATTTTGTACTTAGTACAAAATAAAAAATCATGCTAAATAAAATTATAATAATAAAAATAAAGCGCTCATCTTTTGTATCAAAGTTCCAAAAACGGTGCTGTGCAGTGCTGTTGGTCCTTTTATTATAAATGAATACTATCACAAATTTAATTTTTAACATGTTAATAAAACCAATAATCTAGCATTATAATTTACTATTATATTTATTTAATACAAATTTAATTACATAACAATAGTCAGTACTTAAATAATAAAATTACGAACTAATTTAGAACGTAAGTAGATAGTAATAGTAACATCAATCTATATTAGAATAGGGGGTGGTTCGAGCTGGTGACCTAACTTTCCATACAAACGAACCCAATGACGACATTGTTGGGTAAAGCTGTCCTGAGACTGCCTGGGAGGAGCTGAAACGTAGAGCTGAGGGCTTTGGTGTTATTCTCTGGAGATACTAAAGCCCTCCGTCAAGCAATAAGTCACGCTACCAAGGTGGATTTAAACTTCCTGTCCACTAAAGCGAAGAGGAGAAACAGGCCAGCAGAGGCATTCAGGCTGAGTGTGGTACCCAAATAAATGTTGCCCTCGACAGCAAAATAATAACTAAAATACCGACTAATTATATTACTGGGTAAGTGTACGTACTGGGTTTTTAATAAAATAAACTTTCCAGTGCATGATTGCTCCTGCTTACGCAACTAATATTTTATTTTCCTTCCTGGTATAAAAATAGTCCATGATCATGTTAGTATCGCATTCAGAATCCAGACGGAGACTGTTACGAAGGATTGATATTAATAGAAACAGTTCAAAAATTTATTGAAAAATTCTCATGTATTTGGTGATAAGAATATAGAAAAAAGACCCGTGATTATAGAACAACATGTACACAACTATAAAAGGCGTAACAAACATTGATGACATCATTGGTGGAAACTATTCAACCGTCGAAAATTATAGTATTGTTTATTCTGATAACGATACATTATTGTGGTCAGAATCCGATCAAGAATATCTAGAAATGAGACTGAAGCTTCGGTTCTACAATTTCATCCAGAAATTAGCTGCAGTCGTTTTGTCTTCAGCGGCATTTGTAGCAGCGCTCATCTTTTGGATTAAAATTCCAAAATCGCGTACGTTTAATAATTTTTTATATTTAAACATCTATTTTTTTAGTATTATGTCTAATATTTTTACTATTATTACTCTTGTGGTTGATTATCATTTTTATAAAATCCTGGGGAAGGATTATTACAATGATTGGACGCTTTTTTTTTATAATGTTTATATACTTGACTTGGCAAGTTTTTTCTACGAATCATTTCTGTTCTGGCTTTTTATTGCTTCCGTTGTTACTTATATGGATATTGTAAAAGTGTTTGCTATTACAATCACGCATAAAAAAATGAAATGTTATATTATTGCTTTGAGTTTGCCTTTTTTGAACTTTATTTTAATATGTTCAGTCACGGCCGCATATAGTCGTGATTTGGTAGATATCAGTTATATTTCAATTGTAAATAAATTTTCAGAAGTACTTGCTACTTGTTTGCTTATTTGTAGCATTTTAACATACATCAGAGTTTTTTATTGCTTGCTGTACGTACCTAGATACTTAATGAGGAGAAAATTGTATATGGCAACTTTTATATTTTTGATGAGTGGGTCTATGTTGTTACCCAGTATAATTGGAACTTATTTTATGCGGTATGGTTTCCAACTTTCCCCCATGACATTATTAGTCATTTCTGCTTTGCCTGATATACAGGCAGTGATCATACATGTTGGTTTTTTGTTTCTAAAATCAAATCGTAAAAATTGGGTCGAGCTTTGTGGCAAGAAAACTAAGAATGTTACTTGCAACAATATTACTAATGCGAAAGATTGTGTGTAAAATTTAAAATAGTAACGGCTCAACGAAGATAGATTTCAAATATTCCTAAGCAATTTATTTCCTAAGACACAACACAACAAGAAATGTGTATATTATGTATGGTATAAGTATATCTCAAGAACAACGAAAAAGTAGCTGCTACATCTAGTTAAATTAGGAATAATAACTGTGTATTTTTTATTAATAATACATATTATATAATTCTGTCTTATAAATAAATGTATCTTTACTATTTTATCGAATATAAATTAAGTAAACTTGGTGTTTTAATGCAAACAGTTTTAGCTCTGTTCGTTGGCATTTTTAGACCAAACATTAATCAAAATCATACAAAGCACACCCCTTTATACAGTTATTTTACCAGAATTTAAGAAAATGATGTAATTTTATGGTTATAATAGTAATAATAATAGTAATGTTTTGATTAAACATTTATTAATACATTTTGTTTTTTATTTATATTATAAATTGATCTACAGTCCTCACGATCACTTCTCCCTTTTTAATTTTATTTCTGAACGCAGGTAAAGTTATTGTTTCGCTCGATCGAGATAGCGAGTGGCAATCGGAACGATTTATCGATAACGTCGCGCGGCACGTCACTAGTCGAGAGTGGCGAGTTTTATCACCCTTTAGAATCGTCATTACTGCTTCTGAACGCGGACACTTTTTACTTTTTTTGTTGAAAATTGAAAATGAAAATTCATCAGATTGCAGCGAGTTGGGCTGTGAGGAATTATTACTGTGAATAAACATCGAGGAAGAAATATTTTGAAGCGATATGAGAAAAAAGCTAAGTGTCGTTGCAATGACTCGTGCTATTAAGGAACTTAATTTTTTTAAGATTCAATGCAATGGCTCTGTGTACAACTTTTACTATTAGCCAACGACGAAATCACAATAAAGAAACAGTAATTGTTCCATACATTTTGTCGAGAGTCATAGACATTTTTCTATGGACTGCTGATTTTTTTCACGATTTCCGTGTTAGTCCCACAGTAAATGTTGTTCATAATGATGAGTACTATGAGCCATCGGCTTAGCATACCTTTATCTTGTAACCCTGTATTAGTAAACATTTAACTGATTTATAAAAGGAAGAAGATATCGTGTATCACGTGATGAAAATATGATACTTTTTATTTCATTGAAGTGAGAATACTAAGTATTTCAATAAGTTGTAAGAAATCTTACTCACGATATCACTGCAGGGAGTCGCTAATGATGCATAAATAACTGACACGTATAAAACTTATACAGGGTTAAAATGAAAGGCTATGCCAAGCCAAAACAGGCCTGCTGTCATCGACGTGAAAAAAAATTCGGTTTAATTTTTACATCTCATAAAGATACTCACCATTATGAACAATTTTAACTATGGGACCAACCATGAAATAGTGAAAAAACAACTATTCCATACATTTTGTCGAATGTCATTGACATTTTCCTAAAACAGCTGATTTTTTTTGGCAATTTTAGGTTTGACCCCTAGTAAAAGTTGTTCATAATGATGAGTACCGACTATGACCCTTTCCAGCAAACCATACCCTTTCTTTATAATCCTGTATAAAAATGTATTTGTTTCGAATAATATTAGATGTAATTATGTTCGTTATAATTTAAATAAAGAAAATGACGGTAATTATTCACAGTTATATTAACCGTTTGACCGTTACGTGGATGGTTCCATGTTGTTCATAATTATGTATCAATAGAGCTATGAGCGAAAAATAAGTCGAGGGACGAGGGTTCTGTATATCGTCTATCCGTAATTTTATTAACATTGCAAACGTGGTTGGATATTTTCATGACAAAATAGAAAAATGAAATTATTTCATAATATTTATTATTTCAAAATTATTTAGTATTGGATTATCAATTATTCAGTATTCCATATGTATTATTTCATTAAAAATAGTTGTAAGTCCTAAACTTCGACAAAGAACTACAGAATCCAAAAATGTCATAACGAAACATGATACTGCATCCAATAATGTCAGAACTAAACTACCATTTAATCAAACTATTGTAACACGATATTTTTGCAGTTTTGTTTTACTGATGTTTAATTTACTGTATCAACCACAAAAAAAAAAAACTTTTGCTAATGTATCTCATAGACAAGTCTCCCCAACCCTTTCCAAACAGCACAATTAACTGTCAGACTTGTCCGCCAAGAACGCGCCAAATTGATAGCACCCGCGTTTCTTCGGCCGGCCACGGATCACTAATTATCGTGGACTAATTATTTTCTATTTGCATAGCAATAATTCTTAGTAAATAGTTGCACGATGATTAATGACAGTGAAAACGAACGCCAGTTTTTCAGTAAAAATGGATTTATTTCAAATTGTTCGACTAATAATTGGTAAAATTTTTCAACCTGATTTTTATTTGTATTTTTAAAAACGATGTATTACGTATTTCTAATGAATGTCTTAGTATTTTTTATGTTATAATTGGTCTGGTAGATATCCTACACAGTAGGCCCAAGTTTGAAGGCTTTTTAAGACAGATCTAAATTTTCTAAAACTATTGGCATCCTTGTCTAATGGCTTGCAATGATAATGACATAATATTTTTAGTTAGTTTAGATCTGTCTGCCTCTGCCTTTAAACTTGGGCCTTGTAACAGTATAACGGTATCTAACGGTAGCGACACTAATCGTGTACCTAAAACAAATTGTTTCAAGTTTCAAAAATAGGGCGCTTTTATATTTTCCGAATTACTGTCGAATGGTTACAAAACGTTTTTGAGTGCTCTTTTATAATAGCAAAAAAACAGGTATAGGTATTGCTTAGCTTAATTTCAGCGTAAAAGAAGTCTTGTCATATTTACTTATTTATAACACCACAACCCACTTTTCCTCCATTTTTGTGCACTTTTTTAATATCAATGATTGAAAAATTACACAATACATTCGTTTACCTTTAAACCTAAGTCAGGTAAAGTCGTGAATGTTTATGTCCGAAATTTTGTGAATAAAATTCATAATCGACCACCTAGGAAGTCTATTTATAAATATTTGTGCATATTATAAAGATTAAATATCATATTATATTAATTATATTATAGGTATTTACGGTATCAGTTTAATGGACAAAATACATAAGTATTGCTGTAATCATTTTTAAGAATTTATTGGATAATAATAACTGGTAATGGTAGTACTTGAATAATTATGTAGACCACCTGTGATTGTCATAATTACATTACATTTAGGGTTTCTTGATTAAAAATAAGAACCCTATAAAATGTTTTTTTTTTTGTTGAATAATATTTTTTTTTACTTTCAAACCTAGAAAATAAATACCTAGAAAACTTTCCCTACAATACTTACAAAAACTGTGCTGCAAAATATTTTTTTTTTTATTATTATATAAATATCTTTACCTACTTATATAGAAAAAGCTGCCATATTTTTTAAATAAAAAGATATTTTCTATTTACATTTTGTACGGAACCCTCCATCGTGTGATTGCTACAAGAACTTAACCTGTTTTATTTTTCATCAATATTACCTGCGCAAATTAATGATAACTGCAGTTCTAGATTAGCATCATGAATACCAATCGATATGAATTCCAATTCATTTTAATTTTACCGATTAAAAGATGTTCTTTGCGACCTACTCATTTATAAAGACGGCCTTACGTATAAAGCCTGCTTAAAGTTAATCATTGTTTAAAGTTCACCGTCTTGTGTTCGCATGGGGAAGTACCACACCTTTGCCAGTTATTCCACCGCCAAGCAGTAATGTGCAAACATTACTGTGTTCCGGTTGGAAGGGCATTGTTTCCAGTGAAATTACAGGGCAAATGGGAGATTAAACAACTTATATCTCAGGGTGACGAGCGCAGTGCTGAGCCGCGCAGGGTCTTGAATTCTGCGAGTTCAAAATTCTGGGTGGCGCAGACCTGTTATGGGCAATCGTGACGTTTAACATCAGGCGAGCGATTTGCTCGTCTCGTCACTCAATTACATAAAAAAAACGTGACATTTCACGTCAGTGAGAAGTTGTCAGAAAATTTTAAGAAGTGACTAACTTTAAGCAAGGTTTATAAGTAAGGGCTGTTAATTCCAATTCATTTTAATTTTTTGCAAGTAAGTGTGAACCGCTAGAGTGTGGAACGCTCTGCCCGAGTGTTTAAATATCTGAGGACGGCTGGACAATAGTTTGGTAATCAAGAAAGAAAGAAAAAGAAAGAGAGGTTAAATGTTGCTCTCATTATCCACCGTATTAAATCCGTCGGGCCTTAAATCAGTTATGGTGATAAAAAAATTCAAGACTCGTATTATATAGAGTGCTTTGCCCGAGTGGGTGTTTCCCGACAGATGTAATCTGAGTGTCTTCAAGTCGCGAGTAAATTGGTTTCTTCTAGACAAGCGTGCTTCATCGTAGACCGCATCGTTGCTTACCATCAGGCAAAATGGCGGTCAAACGCAAGCACACTACTAAACAAAAAAAAGTGCCTACTATTTTCTGCGTATTTATATATTAACTAACAATTTGCTCACAATTTTGCCCGCCTTTTTACATACTTATTATAAAAAATAGCAATAAAACCCCATAATTATAACGAGGTGGTTAATAACCACCCGATGGTGACCACAACAGCTAGCTACGGCTACAGTTCATGCCAAACTTTATGGCCGCTCTGAACCATGGCATAGTTCTTATGGTTCTGTTCAGCGGCCTTTTGTGTAAATGACTGGTTATCGGAATGGGCCTTAGTTTAATACTTGGAGCTTTCTTCAAATTAATCCAAGTTTTAATATATTAGGTATGCCATACGTTCGCCACGAATTTGTTAAAAATTTAGATGGCACCACTTGTTTTTTAAGGCACGCTCTGATGAAAAACATTATGCATCCACATATAGCTACAAATTATTAAATTAAAAACATTAATGTCAATAATGCCTATATCCTAGTGCCTTCAAAATCAACACTAAACACAGGCCTGCATCAAATTACGAGTCACCCAGGGAGTCAGGGGCCTTTTTTTTATTAAATATAAATGGCAAACAAGCGACGGCCCTTCTGATGGAACACTTCCAATATCCAAGATATATCCAGTCTTCATTTATTATCATATTGGTATCAGTATTGAAATACCGGCCCTACTGAGCCTACTTCAGAGCGGCTACAAAACTTGGCAAGCTC
The DNA here is from genome assembly GCA_949125135.1 of Alcis repandata. NCBI lineage: Eukaryota > Metazoa > Arthropoda > Insecta > Lepidoptera > Geometridae > Alcis > Alcis repandata. The sequence continues at coordinate 11,444,524 of OX421240.1, read as the reverse complement.
TCTCTTCGTGACGGCGTACCATAAAGTTAGCACTGAGGGTAAACTCCGCGAGTTATGGTCAAACAGACTTAATCAGCTGTTTGGTCGCTGTTTTTTTAACTAAAAGCTTTTCTAGGTATTCGGTCGTAAAGTCTAGCCTTGGCATCGACGGTTTAGATTTAAAACAGCCGGTTAAGTACTGCGCAAAAGTAAAACTAGTGATTTATTTTTCTTTTTTATTTTCTACAAATTTTTATTTTATGTTCTCACTCTTTTTTTAAGTGAGTAACACGAAAGTAAAAAATATGACATATTTGTAACTTTATAATTTTACTGTAATTTTATAATTTTACATCGCGTAAGACCCATAAATCACCCTCTCCCATCAACGCCACAGAATAAACCATACACACCACTCCACACAAAAAACTACCCCAAAACTTTTTAATGACCCAAAAACAAAACAGATTTAAAACCCCATTCTAGCACGTGCTATCTGCTATATAACTCAGTCACTCTCACTCCAAAGACTCTTCTACCAAGAAAGACAGGGACAGTCATAAAATCGAAAGCGTCAAAATGGGCCCAGTATCGAAAGCCTCAAAATGATCAAAATAATAGCCCCAGGTCATAATTCACGAGGAATAATTATAAGCCCCTGTCGCCCACCTGGCCTTAACCGTTTCACAATATGGCACGTGGCACCCCTGGCCAGAGCCGACCTGAGACCCCATTCTTGAAACCTCGAGATTATTTCCGTCACCCTCACTCTGATAACATTTTAGTAAGAGCGACAGAGACAGGTATAAGATCGCACTCGCCAGAATGGGCCCCTTGGTAGTAGCGCCCTATAGGACGGTACTGCTCTGGGCCGTGACGGCCAGCTGACCAGGTATTTGTTTTGGACATTGAACTGTTGAAAAAGTATGTTTGTACTATTACTTATTCTCTGGTAATAGGCTACCACAATGGTTATGTTAAAACTAATACAAGGAGTAAGTGAGTGAGTGAGGAAGTGACCCCGTTCAGAAAATATGGTAGCCCTAGCCAAAATCGGCATAGATTACATCAATCAATCAATGGGCTATGTCCACACGTGGCTAACTCTAGGGTTAGCCACTCGACCTACGTGCTCGTATTTATCAGAGATTATAGGCCGCCTGGAGGCCTCTGAGCGCTATAGGCAGCTCCAAATAAGTTATAGCGAGTGGCATTTACAACAGAGAGCTGCCGTAGTTCAGATGACACGTTAAATAAATTTCAGCTCTTGGTTGCTTTTCCTATAACAACATTCGATAAGCGTAGAGGCATTTAGGCGGCCTGAAATTCTTATACCACAGACAGTCTCGTGATATAAGTAAATACGAACCTATGTTAGGTAGGTACTATATATTTTCAAAATCGGTTAATTAGTTTTGACCAATTTTGTTGGAATTAGAGAACAAAAAGGAGTGTGTGGCGTTAATCACACGTACCTAAGTGACTTGTTCTCTATTTAACTGTTTAAAAGCTTCATATTAAAGTAAGAAAATAAAATTATAAACTGGAAAGCTATCATAAAATGCATACAAAATTGCGTCGGAAAACCAACAAACCTCCTCGTTTATTAGTATCACGCCTTTATAACGAGCGTGACACGCAAGGACGGGACAAACCCCTTTCACGCTTGCAAAGACTTGAACAATAAGGGCCTTATTTATAAACGCTGCTTAAATTTAAACCGTGTTTGAAATTCTCTGTCTTGTTTTTTCACGTGACGTTTTTAAGTTAGCGAGAAGTTGTCAAAGCATTTCAAGCAGTGATTAAGTTTAAGTACCTACCTAGCGCTAGGACTAGCGCTAAGACAAGATTCTAAGTTTGATATTACGAGGTGTAACGGAAAGGTGTAGTAATATTTAACGGTGTTCTTCTACACGTCAAAGTGAACAACTTCTAAAACACAAGTTTGCTAAATTCGAAAAAGACATATCGAATCTCCATAAAATAAAATCACGTGACCAAATATTTGTATGGAGACTCGACAATTCTATTCTCGAATTTAGCAATATGTGTCACAAAAGCTGTTCAATAGAAGAACATTTAAATATTACTACACCTTTCCGTTACACCTTGTATAATCGCCATGCTAAGCATTTGACCACAGCCCAAACAAATAACAGCTACAAATCTCATGTCTCATAAATCGCGAGAATATCTTTCTCGTCTGAACTCCACTTTATCTCATAAAACACCTCCCGATACAAGACCACTTGATCTCATAAACAATCGGTTAAAAGGAAGTTTCTTTACGACCCAAGACTAAAGTACGATGCCGACCGAATTAACATACCTACCTAAGCAATGCGCCTTAAGTACTTACTAATCCAGAAAGTAAACATCTCGATAGAATCCTCCGACACTCTCGCATAAATCACTCCAGAAGATGTCTCAATACAATTTTACCAACCAATAGACGAGGACAGACTTATTTTTATTCATAAAATATGATAGGCTAGAAAGAGATGTCAGTAGTTTCACCGGTCGCGTTAATTAAGGAGCAATGAGATGCTAAATCATTGGCTGTCAACGCGCTCTGTGGGAACCCCGAAGAGTTATAACGACCCTTTATTCTATATTTAAAATTACGATTTTGTAAATGTTTCGAATAATTTGAATTTGGAATTATTTGTGGATGCCCTTGAGTGTTGTGAAATATTGTTTCGATATTTGAATAACTTTTAAACAAATAGACGCCTATCCTCATAATTAAGTTACAAATAATTTCGTTACGATTTTGGGTTAGACAAATATTTATTTTAGTATAGGTGCTTGTCTATTCATATCTTTGTGCACTTAGAACCTATTTAATTTTGAGTTCTTGAGTTGCTCATATAAATTTTTATAACTTTTATTTAATGCGAAATCAAATAATATCAGTTTAGGAACAGAAATTTATATTGAATGGCAACAATTTATTTTCCAATGGCTAAAATAAAGCGTTTACTATAACAACTTTTTTGTATTAACCGCAAAATTGGTTTAAAAAGTAAAATAATTACTCTTTCATTAAACTAACTTTTATATACAATAAGTATTGCAAATGCCACTTTTAGCAACAATAGCGACTTTTTAAATACACGACATTAAAATTTGCTTGAAATTAACAACCAATCAATCGCTATTCATACTCGTATGAAGCAATTATGGCGTTCCGTTACACGCGTCGCCGACATCATGTCGCGCCAACTGTCAGCGTCAGTTGCGTGAACAGAAACGATAGGCGATTGACAGATTAGCTCATTTGACATATACGCGCCGTGGGGTGCGGACGCCCGGACGTGTCGATATGGCAATAAAATAATGCATATTTATAAAAGTAGCTCATGCTCACAGTTTTCTTATTGGTAATGATACTATTTCTTTTAAAAAATAATAAAAAATAAAAAAATAATAAATAAGCAAGGTTGAATATTACAAGGTGCAAAAATAATTGATAGGCTTTCATAAAAATAAATGTTTGTTTTATGTCGTTTATTTTGATCAGTGTCAGAATATTTAGCCTCCATTATTCCTTAACAAAATGGTAAAAAGGAACGCTTATGGTTAGAGTCCGGTACCTGTTTGTCGGTCTGTCTGTCAATTACTGCCAATTATTTTTATCGAACCAATAGACTTTCAGTGTAGGAAAATATCGCGAGGAAACTTGCATACGTCCGGAGAAGAAATTCAATGGCGTATGTGACTTTACCAATCCGCACTTGGCCAGCGTGGTGGAACATGGCGTAATCACCTTTTGAGGATCATCTACCATTAAGCGAGTTAGTGGTCAAAATCAGACTTATTCAAGTTAAAAAAACTTGTAACTGGTATTTTAGCAGGGGTAAAAAAAATATTAATAAACTTGAGTCTGATCGTAATAGAATAACGTTTCACACTCATAGCTCCGGGACTAGGATACCCTGTGTCGGGGATGCCATGGAACACACACAAAGACAAGAACAACTAACACCCAGACCCAGAACAGATATGTATTTAAAATTCATCATTCAAACATCTGCTGGCCGGGAATCGAACCCGGGGCCTCTGGCTTATAAAGCGGATTTACTACCGCTGAGCCAACAGGCCGTTTATTTGGATCTATATTTATTTGTAAGGAAAGTAGCTATATAAAATAGGTATAAGTGGTCCCCAAAGTACACAAAACTCAAAAAGCGTTAAATGTCAGCTGTAACAATGTCAGTGATCTAATTAATTGCATCCATTGTGGCGAGATCGCGTCCCGTCCAATTGATACGACGACGAAAGGTATTCGTAAGGAACGGTCGTTAGCTTATCACGGTACTGATTTCACACCGTGCGGTGTCGCTGGTTACATGGAGCGAGAATAGGTATAATTGTAATTTATAATTATTCAATTTATTAATATTTCTTTGATTATTTTAAAATTATTAATAAAAATTGGCCGATGAAGAAATCATAATTTTAGAATTAGGCTATTATTTTGTTATTGTTGTTATTGGCCTTTTCTGTCGTCTTGACAAAGGCCTCTCTCCTCCTCTTTAAATTTCTTGCGGTTTAAAGCATTTAAGGGGTTAGTTACTGAAAAAAGACTCCAGTTACTTCCACCATTTCTGGGTGGGCCTGCCAAGTGGTCTAACTTCCTGTTAATCATAGTATGTAGCTAGTTAGGCCAACAGGCTGTAAAACAATATATTATTGTCAATTAAAGCAATTTAGTACCTATGTCGTATAACTAAGAATTGAGTTGGTCAAAAAATATTTAGATTTTTCATCGAAGTCATGAACTGGCCTAAAAATACTTACTAGCCAACTAGCCATATTTAAGTTTATCTTTCTTACCTTTACAAACATTGTGAATTGTTGAAATAAATAAATTATTATCAAAAAATTACTGAAACCTACATTTTCGAGTTCCATGTGAGCCTTGTATAAAGGACAGGAGTCCCGACTGGTCACGGCGCGAGGTCCGAGATATCACAAGCTAAAGTATGTCGGCCGCATGACTTCCATACTTACTCTTATAGCTTTATTTGATATTCGCCAGTCGTGTCGTATGAAGGAACTCATTTTACAAACTTGCATTTAACTTGCCCTGTTGGTAGGTATGGGTCAAAATTTGCAACTGATTTTGACACTTTTTGATGTCCGATTGAGCTGAAATTTGGTATACCTGTGTCGCTCCGAAGACAATGCAGTAAAAGCGATTATTTTTAAATACATAATTAAAAAGTAGTTTAGTAGTAGTTTTATAACTTGCTGATAATATTATAGTAGAGTGATATCTATCCAAACTTTTTGGTATATGTCTTCACTACCAAACTACCAACCACCTAAAAATGTCTACGTTGAAATTAGTAAATATTTGCATAACTTAACATAACTTAATTGACATAAAAAGGACTATTTATTACCCATCTCAAAATTTCTTGCCATAACTTTGAGCCTTTCAAAAAACTATGTATGAAATCTATAAAAGTAACATAAAATAAAAGTGAAGCCTCAACCCACCGCTCAATATTCTCACTTTTTAATTAAACAAACATTGATCTTTAATCAAGTTTAATACTCCATCAAGTCTGCAACAATAATCAAAGTTATAAACCCTGCCATGATGATGTACTGGATCACGCCTAACCCTCGGGTGATGAAAATTCAATATGAGCTGATTAATGATTGAAGATTCGACACACCTGCGCGACGGCCGGTGAAATTTTAAATTGAAATGTTGGCTGTTCGCCAAGAAGGATTATTAAGGTTTTGCATGATTTAAGTATCGTTAAAAAGTATTTCGTAGCAAAAATAAGTTCAAACTGAAGATATAATTTAGGTAACTACGCATCCATTCCATACCAGTTTGAGCCTGTCATATTCCAATTATGTGTAAAATTCAATCTCAAGTAGTTTCTGTTAATCTCCAGAGGTGGGAGATTAACAGGAACAGAAATGCATGTTTATTTATATTCTAGGTATAGGTTTGCGTTTGACCGCCACCTCGCTCGCTGGTAACCAACAATGCGGTCTACGATGGCGCACGCTTGCCTAGAAAGAACTGATTTAATATCATATTATTCAATCGAGAAACACCCATGTTTTGGGATTCATTCACACATTTTGGTCAGTTTTGAGAAATCGTCTATACTTTACCTGTGTTAATTGCGGTAGCCATATTGCAATCGCAATAATCGCTCAGGTATGACTCTGGGTGCTTTATTTCGCCAAAATGAAACATAAAACAAACTGTAAAGAGGCTGGGAGTACCAGGACTATCTGTCGTGAGATCTCAACCGTCTGACACACGGGCGGAAGGGTGATCGAGCATCCTCGGGGCTTGTCTCCGGGAAATCGATACTGTAAAAATAATCGTACTAATGTTATACAATGTCTAAGTTGGATATTTGTTAAACAATCACGCAAAACGGTTATAGGATTAAGATGTTTAGTATGAAGGAAGGAATGAGATGCGGGAGGCCTTTATCCAGCACCGGGATAAAACAGATTGAGAAAAAAAAAGAAAGTACCCTAGATTAACATATAGGTACATAAGTAGTGAAATTACAGGGCAAATGGGAGATTAAACAACTTATATCTCAGGGTGACGAGCGCAGTGCTGTGCCACGCAGGGTCTTGATTTATGCAAGTTCAAAATTCTGGGTGGTGCAGACCTGTTATGGGCAAACGTGACGTTTAACATCAGGCGAGCGATTTGCTCGTCTCGTCACTCAATTACATAAAAAAAAAAAAAAAAAAAAAAAAAAAGTAGGCTACTTTTTAGCCCGAAAAAAAGGGCGAAAAAAGGGGGCTTTTTCCGTAGGGCATAGCTAGTTAAATTAATATTATTCAAACAGCTAAACAGATTTTTTAAATCATAGACATTCTTAATTGAGTTGCTTTTGAAACAAAAAACCTAAAGCATAATCGTTTCAGCTGTTTAGTAGCGACAAGCCTCTGGTGAGATATATCCTGCTCGCTTCAAGACTGATAGTGTCATCTGTAGCTTAAAATCAGTGCTCGGTTACAAACACCTCGAACTACGCTACGAGCGACTATAAAACTATAAAACGAAAACGTTCGAGGTCCCATGTTCCACTTTCGAACTCCACTACTCGAGCTTCTATAAAACGTTCGATGTCCCATGTTCGACTTCTGAACTCAACCACTCTAGCTACTACAAAATGTTCGATGTCCATATTCGATTTTCAAACTCCCCAACCGTGTGTCAAAAAGCTCAGGCGCGAAATGAAAATGACTTTTGGCGGGGCCGTAACATAAATCAGAAAGACCAGTGTAGCTCAATTAAAACCTTCTTCTATCTGATGCACTCCTGGTACCGAAGGCCTACTCTTTGGGTTTTTTAAGCCACCTTTTTGTCAGTGGGTTGTGTATTTATGGAAGACGATGATCTTTTTAACGGGTTTTATGGTTGTTTAATGGGTAAAAAATGGGATGCAAGATAAATGGTTTAGGAATCGAGATGGGTTTGCCCACACACGTGTATAGGAATTATTATTGTGTAATAATGTTAGCTGCAATGTTTAATTCATTGTTTTTCTGACTGCTTGTACTTGGATCTACGAGTAGGTAGGTAGGTACTTGGAAAGAAAACGGGTAAGATTTAAATAAAAATGCGGAAGAGGACTATGGTCTTTTTGTTTCTAACAACCAATATGGTTCGGTATAGACCATTCGGTTCCATCCACCTCATCCATTGGTTCATTTGGGTGCATTTATTATAACTTTAATTAACAAGACATGGATAAAGTATATACTTATACATAGTTAAGTTAAACTAATTGAACTGCATTTTAATTTTATGCTGGTTTCGATTCCGTCGCTCAATTCTTTAAACTAAGCTTAAATGAAAGTACCAAAATGACTTACAGCTCTTTTGATTTAAATTGGGAAAAAAGATAGCCGTCACATTAGTTCGGCTTCAGAAATGGAACAATAAAATCGAATTAACAATTTCACTAAGAAAATTATTCTATCGGAACATATTGCGATCGGAACAATCACAGAAACAGTTAGCAACGGGAAATGAAATAGCATTTTTAATTAGCATTATAGCAGTTACTTTGTTCGAATGCTAAAAAACCAGAGCAACTCTCCCCGACGATAGTGATGCTTATTACTAACTGTAATTTTCCGATTTTAACTCCGATACGGTCGCGATTATCGCAACTTTCGGCCGTTAAATGTCGATAAAACTATTCGAATACTGGACACGGCATTTCTTGCGCGTGCGCTCAATTACTATAGGAATTATTCGGCATCGATTTAATCGATTGTAATCGATAATGGTGCATGTGAATGCAAGCTGTGAATTTTATATTCGTTTAATGACTGAACATTTTTTACAATTGGCCATTCTTTTAATTTATTATCTTTATAAATTAATATTTGTTTGATAACGTTGTTTAACGTAGGTATTTATTATTGTTTATCCATTAACTAGCTATAACTAACTGTTAATAGAGCCGCTCAGAAATGAACCCTTTTTAATTTATTATTTTCGTTAGGATCATTTTATAGTTCATTATTATTTTATTACTGGATAGCATATTCAATAATAAAAAAACACAGAAATAAACCTAATTAAGCATCGGTTTGCTATAATTAAAATGTACTGACCTTATTAACACCTTATTTATTATTATTATCCAACAATTTTATTAAAACTGTATCACTAAAACATAAAAAGAAACGCTTTAATTATTAGTTTTATAGTTTACTATACTTTACGCATTATAATTATTATTTAAAACGTAAAAAAATACATATCGATAAGCAATGCCGATGTTTATTATTATATCATTTGCACTCAAATTTAATCTCAAGAAAATCAATTTCAAAATAGACATAGTTTTATTTATTTTATTCTTCTCTTGATAGCTTCCATAACATTTAGGACTAGTGTTGGGACGTCTTGTGATCGATTAAATATTAACATCTACGATAAATAATCACAAAGGAATTTAAATAAATTATAATCGAAGGACGCCTTTTTACGATTCCGTCGCTTTATAACTATTGAAACACCTATTATGATCAATAAACTGTTTTGGCGGCTTTTAGCCCTTTCGTCATTTGTTTAGTCATGCTTTTTGCAAAGATTTATAAGTACGTTCTAAAGAGCATCACAAGTCAAAAAAACTTACACAAACCATTTCGTATTTAACACCCATCTACACAAGACACAATTTTGCTTCGATTAGCAAATTACTTTACACGTGTGATTCTATTATTAAGCTATTGCATAGCTTCTATCGCGGGCCTTGAGCGAGACCGAATCCAGAAATTCCGTAACGAAAATAACCTAACACATAAGTTGATAAAAAATGCTATGCAATAGCTTTACCGCGGCAGTCCCCGAGTGCCACACGTCTTTTTTATTATTGACAGTTCTAGCTTAATCATCGATATGCTATTGTCACCAGACATCCCTAGCCCTGCTCATACCCCACGGGGAACTAGTCTTCATAAATAACCCCGGACCGTATGAAGATGTCAAGACCTCTAATGAAACGTCAAAATATCTCGCTCATTGATTGCTCTGCTCGCTCGAGAATCGTAAATATCGCTCGCTTGGTTTCGCTTGGAGCGAGAATTTTGCTCTACTTTAGGGTTGTTGCAAAATCGTAGTAACTTTAGAAATAGGTACCTAGTATCTACCTACTTAACGATATTTTTTTTTAAACTGCATTATTTTTACGCTGATAACAAGCTTTGACAATTCTTATTGGCAATTAAAATTTATATTTTTGTAGTAGGTATACAAGATGTAGTTTATCGTTTTATTTATAAAAGCAACACAGTCATTATACAATTCTATTTATATTTGGATATGAAAAATTATTTATTTGTTCTTTACTAGTTGACCCAACAGACTTTGTCCTGTCTTAGCCATGGATTTTGAATTCGAATTGGTGTAATTCGTTAAAAAAATCCGCTCAACTTGCTTGGTTTCTTTTTCATAAGTACCAACCTTCTCAAACACAACAAAAAATAATTAGCGAAATTGTTCCATCCGTTCACGCGTGACGCCCTGAAAATACATTATAACAAGATGTCCGAATTTATGGCAGCCCTATCCATGATTGCGCCACCCCATAAACAAGTTACAACTCTGTCAAAGTAAAGAAAACCTCCACTACCTATGTGTCTCTACATCTCGCGAACTTTTCGTATAGTGACAAGGTCGTTAAATCTCCACTGTCCTTGTTTGTTTATGTTTGAGAATCGTTTGTTATTATTTATTCTTTAGTAACTTGTATTGTTTATGGGGTTTGAACTTGTGTCTTGAACTAGTTGTCTTATCGGAAAGTTATAATAAAGACTGTATTTACTTGATCTATTGAGGCCCGTAAAAACTGTTAATTTGATATTGTACGTTTTATACTTATCGTTATTTCTATAATATTCGTATGTATTCCATATCCCACTGTTGGGTATAGGCCTCTCTTTGATAGTGCCATCAGCGTCGGTACTGCGCCAGAAAAAAAATTACAAGAAATAAAAAAAACTACAGAAAGAGCAGTTTTATTTATTTCTCATAATTAGGTATTAGCAAAATAAACATTACTTCCGTTACTTGTATTTTTCATCCCTTTATTTATGTCAAAATTACGCAGTTACTTGTCATTAATAATGTCAGTTCTCATTACAGGCCGGCTGTTCAAATCCTAATTACATATCACAAGTGATTGTAATTATAACAAGGACTCGAATTATAATCACAAGGCCTTGTATTATAATGTCTTGTTTGCAAATTTCAACGCTTTTTGTTGAATACACCTGTCGATAATCGGTTCTTTCTCTACCGCTTTTTAATTTAAATAAAAGCGGGCATTTTATTTATGTGCACAATTATCTAATTTCAGTTTAAATACATTTATTAATTCTCATTTAGGTAAGATAAAAATCGCTTATACAAGAACACTGTACCTATATATTAGTACATAATTATATCGTAAGTATTATCGGTATTAGTTGTAGTATATGTATAGCATGCGATTTCAGGGTCGGTCTTACAGTCAAAATTGTTCATAATGATGAGTAGGTACTATGAGCCCTTTTCGGCTTAGCATACCTTTTCCTAATAACCCTATAGTATTCTCCGTAAAAGAATTCGATAGCACGATGCATATTCATAAGCACTTTAATATCTTCATTAAAGCTCCCGTATCCAGTAATTAACGTCCAAGAAGGCTACGTGTCCTCAAAACCATTATCCGTTTCAAATGTGTGATAATTAAACTATAATTACTATTTTATCATCGTTACACCACTCCTTATAAGAATTATATTCGAAAATAATCGAATATATTCGATTGTGTACTCGGCCGGTTAGTTATATGTTCTGTCTCCACACATTAAGCGTCGATAATTTTGTGTCGACTATTCGATTGGTAAATGTACAGGTTTAGGAATGTGGCGCGTGATGTTTTGGCCGGATGAAAAAGGCCGGCTATTTTTGTGCATGTGGTATTTGTATGTGCATGTTTCTGTCCCTGTCACGCTTAATCCAATCTAAATATGTAAGATTGGTGACAGAACTAATATTATGAATCTTAAAATACTCTATCAGTACTAATAATAGACAAGTGCTTGTGGCGGTTTCTTAAGAGAACATATTGAGGAATGGTGTAGATTCTGTTGTGTTGTCCTTAGCTAAACTAATCGAATAGCGCTGATTCTAAATGTGTTTGTGTTTCATTTTAATATGTGAAAAAAGAATGACACACATACAGTGTCATACAGTGTCATATAGTGAACCATTATGTACAAAATTGCGATACTATAGTTAAACCATAGACTCTTAAACTGTAGTACTATTTATGTACTTACATTTTGTTACCTATTTAATTTAATCTTTTAATAAAAGTGGTGTAAACTCTTTCTCTTTCTAGGTAATACTTATTATTGTTGTTGTAGTGTAAACTCTGTTAACAAAAGTTTGTGACTTACTCTATTTAGCAAATGGAACTCAAATATTCTGGTCACACAAAACTGGCCGGACCAAAGACGCCGAATCCCGCTCCAGTCATCCCCAGTCTCTACATAATTTATTAATAGAATTTTATTGAATTCCAAATCGTACGTTTCTAGCATGCTAATATATTTAGCTGCTAAGCAATTAGCAAAACCATCTGTTATCTGCTATTGTCTGCGTTATCCAGTCCCTTCACTATTTATGGAGCTTTTAATGTTAAGGAACACCTTTCTCGCATTCCTTTTTTTAAACAGATGTTTGAAGACGTGAATACCTAATTTTAGTTTGTTAACAAGTTACTATACATTAATTGTGCATGTTTGCGTTTGCATTGTGTCATCGACAGCTAGTTAAAAGAAACTGTTAATTTTTGTTTGAATAAAAATAGCGGGTCTTATTTGTAAGTTTTCATAAAGTTAGGTGTCATAGGTACTAAGTAACTTTATTTTTGTATTGCGCACCAGTTAATGATATTTCTCAATCTTTACAAACACCTACTACGTTTATAAGTAAAGCTCTTTAAGTTACTCCGAAGTAATCCTTAATCTACCTTTAAATTATTTTCTTCCAACAGTTGTAGAGTTAAATCTACACAAAAGCACACATACTTCCACACTTGCAAAATTTCGTACTAACAATTTTAGTGTGATGAATAGTGGGTATTAAACCGAAATTTTCATCATTACAAGAGACGAGACTCTAGAATAAACTGAAAACTATGAACCTCAATAATAATAAACTTGATCAAGCATAAACCAGACTGCACAAACAATGCAAGCCTTGACCAATTGACCATGTTTCGGCAAATGGACGAACTATGCTACTGTTATTATCTGCATTAGCTGGACAAAGAAGTATTAATAATAGAAATCAGAGAAAAATGCGTAGAAATCAAACGAGCATTTTCACTTTCCAATAATTCGTCTCGGCCAGTTGTATTACAGCTCATTATGGCCGCTCGCTGCAGACACAGATCAGAAAAGGACAGACTGACAAGATTATGACAAATGGTTAAGCTGTTAACAAGTTGACAGGTTTTGTCGTATCTTGGTCTTTTTGTTTTAATTAGCTGCGTGAAGATAGGTACATACTTTGTAATTTTAATGAAGTTTTTTTCGCTGTTTATAAAAAATAATATATGTACGTATAATATAATAATGTTTGTCGTCAAACATTTCCCACAACTTATCAGCATTTTTGATCCATACTGGTTAGGCAAAAAAGGTTTAACAAGTTTGAGTAAAATGTATTAATCTGCAAATAAATAAATAATCACTCGCTAACGAATCGCACTCATAGCTCCCAAATAATTTATCACTAATTTTCATTTTTATGTATTCTGAAATTTCAGAGATAAGCTGAAATCAATCAGTCTAAATGGAGTAATAGTGAACGCCTTAGAAGCTCTCTGCCATCTATAGTGTTATCTATCTGCAATTTCCTAATCTGTGTTGCAACGTATTTTAATTACTAACAAATGTGGATTGTTAGTCATTTCCAACATTTTTCTAGTTAAGAATTTTGCGCGAAGTAATTTTATTGTAATTGATAGTTGGAAGGGTAATTACAGGTAAGTACGTACGTTTACCAATTCGACTTTACTGTAATTTGAAGTAGGTATTCTATTTTCTATGTAACGTGTCTTCATCAGTTTGTTCATTCATTTTGCAATTACAAAATGGTAACGCCTGGTGATGGTAAATGGTATTTTTATATGGCATATTTTATTTTAAGGCACACATTTTATATTTTACTAGCTGACTCGACGGACGTTGTTCTATCAAAAGCCATTGCGTCAATTCTATGTCAAATGTCAAATGTCAAAAGTTACATTAAAAAAGTTTACATTGTCCAAAGCGCTATAGGGTTTAAGTATTTTTAAATTTTCTAATTTTTCATGTTTTTTTACTATAAATTGAGATGTGAGCTATCCTATCTCCTAAGTTAGATCGAACTGCACACGGTGTGCAAATTTGATTGAAATCAGTAAAGTAGTTTAGGAGTCAATAGCGGACAAACAACGTGACACGTAATTTATATATATTAAGATGTTCAGGTTATGTCTTTGATAGATGATTTAAAAGCACTTGTTTGTAAGTAAATTAAGGACAACATCGTTGGTGCATTCGTTTACAAAGTTTTTCGCTATTGGGTGATGTATTTTTTAAGAACTATCTTGTTTAGGGTTTTCTATCAGAATAATAATATTTTAGACGATTTTTTTGATAACTTTGTGATTTTTGACGATAAATCTAGCAGCTAATGGCATTTTGTTATTGTCAAGTAAAAATGTTTGTCTAGACAAAACATACCTATAGTATGTGCTTTAGCTTTGTGGATAATTAAATTTGAATGCACCATACCTTTAAACATGATTGATATTACAATTTACGTAATAAACCTGGTAAATACGACGACCTGGTTGGCTTAGAGATAGTATGTCCGCCTTACAAGCCAGAGGTCCCGGGTTCGATTCCCGGCTGGGCATTTGAATGATGAGTTCAAAAATCTGCTCTGGACCTAGTGTTAGTTGTACTTGTCTTTGTGTGTGTTCCACGGCATCCCTGATACAGGGTATCCTAGCTATGAGTGTGAAACGTTATTATTTATTTATAATAAACACCATTCCGAAAAATACTCATCAATTAAAACCCTAACACGGAACCACGGAACAATAACTCTTCCCATACCTTTTCAACATTTCAAACCTAAAATACTCTCAATTAAACAACGGGAGCTGCGAGATAAAATTAAAACTTAATTAAATCCCCATAACGAGAACAAACAAAACAAGAATGGCCAAAACAAAACAAAAGAAGATAAAACAAAAGAGAATAAAACAAAGCTGAACAACTGTAAGGCCAAGGCGTAAAAACGTTTTGTCACCGACCGGGTAAGTCGTGAGGTGCTCTGATTTTGTCTTAACTTGTTTTTTTTTTACTTTTTGGTTTAGTCGGGTGTGAGGGATTGTTATCAATTGAGAATGAAATGCGGAGTGGGAGCGGGATATTAGGGCTCTTTTTTATTGATAAGTCAGTACTGTTGTGAAGTAGGTATACCTTCTAATCTTGGATTTTATTTGAGGCCAATCAAAAGCTTTCAAAAATACGCGTAGTTTGGAAAAAAAAATTCCATGTTAGAAAAATAGCACAAATCACACCAATACAGACATTCTAATTCATATGGCAGTGTCAAATTAGAATATGCTGATGATAAAAAGTAAAAAAATCTATTTTGCAGTTTTCTTAAGCACACCTACCACAAATATTTATACAAATACAGTTTTCACAAGTACACACTCATGTAAAGTACAATTTTCCGTTACAAATAAACTTTTCCACATCATTGCCCTCCACCCCGTTAGTTCGTCTCCCCTCCCCCCTGTTAGTTCGCCCCCCCCCCCTCTCCCCCCGTTAGTTCGTGGGCCATAAAGCAGCGCGGGCGCAGATCACAATCGACATTCAAATGAGTCGGGATTTATGAAGGCAGCTCGATGAGTAAGACGTTCGATGTAGAGTTAAATATGTTTAGGAATGGCAAAGGTATTTTAAATTTTAATTTTAATTTTAATTTTAATTTTAATTTTAATTTTAATTTTAATTTTAATTTTAATTTTAATTTTAATTTTAATTTTAATTTTAATTTTAATTTTAATTTTAATTTTAATTTTAATTTTAATTTTAATTTTAATTTTAATTTTAATTTTAATTTTAATTTTAATTTTAATTTTAATTTTAATTTTAATTTTAATTTTAATTTTAATTTTAATTTTAATTTTAATTTTAATTTTAATTTTAATTTTAATTTTAATTTTAATTTTAATTTTAATTTTAATTTTAATTTTAATTTTAATTTTAATTTTAATTTTAATTTTAATTTTAATTTTAATTTTAATTTTAATTTTAATTTTAATTTTAATTTTAATTTTAATTTTAATTTTAATTTTAATTTTAATTTTAATTTTAATTTTAATTTTAATTTTAATTTTAATTTTAATTTTAATTTTAATTTTAATTTTAATTTTAATTTTAATTTTAATTTTAATTTTAATTTTAATTTTAATTTTAATTTTAATTTTAATTTTAATTTTAATTTTAATTTTAATTTTAATTTTAATTTTAATTTTAATTTTAATTTTAATTTTAATTTTAATTTTAATTTTAATTTTAATTTTAATTTTAATTTTAATTTTAATTTTAATTTTAATTTTAATTTTAATTTTAATTTTAATTTTAATCTTAATTTTAATTTTAATTTTAATTTTAATTTTATATTGTACAAACTATTATTATATTTTTTTTTTCAATGTTTTATTATTATTATCATTTATTTATTCAATTTTCTTAAATTTAAATTTTTACAATATTTTTATATAAAAACCTAAAAACATTTTAAAAACTTAAACCTAGAGTTCCACCGGCAGCGGGGCAGGGCCCAAGCATACCGGTGGTTAAGACTGTATTATTATTATTATTATTATTATTTTTTTGTAATTTAAATTTTCAATTTTTTTGTTACAATTGTCTACATCTGACCTGCCGCACGCCTTGGCGTTGCTGTAAGTGCGGCAGGTATCTAAAATAAATAAATAAATAAATAAATGGCAAAGGTGGGTATACCCGAGTAGTCACACCTGACGTGTCACGCTGTTGCTCGTTTAGATAGACTAGTCACACCTAATTGTCATAATGTGACTCGTTGGGTTGTTTCTCAGCGAGTAACACTGGAACGTGATCATTTAGCAAAAAGATTCCAAACGATTTTGATAATTTTTTTTAATCTATATCGTCCATTTTTTTTTAATATTCTCTCCATGTAACAGTGTCACTGGATAAAAAAAAATCAATCAATCGAGTCAATTTAGGATATGAATTCCACATAAACTTTTATCAAAATCCGTTCAGCCGTTTAACGTGAAGAAGTAACAAACATAATTACACTAAGTTAATAACTTTTACATTATAAAAAAAATATTGTGATAGTCAGATGATTTCTCTTTAATATTTTCATCAATAGTTAGACAGGTCTAACAAGTATCAGCGTCTATAATCCCTTTCCCATATTTAACAGGTAGCACTTGACAACTTCCCAGATAGCTCTCCGCTCCGTTTTGAATATAATTTGGTTACACAAAATAAGGCCAGTTTTTAAAGTCATTGAAACAATATTTTCCACTTTTAATTGTTAGATTTTTGTTTATTAGAAAACTAAACAGTATATATACTTACTAGCTGTGCCCCGCGGTTTTACTCGCGTTTTCCGAGGTAAAAGTGCCTATGTGTTAATCCAGACAATGAACAACCTTCTCTCCAAATTTCATGCAAATCCGTTCAGCCGGTTTTGCCTGAAAGAATCATCCATCCACCACGCAACCACACATCCATACAGTCTTACAAACTTTTGCGTAGTAGTCTAATAGGATAGTTTATTTTGATACTCATATTTTTAGAAAGATATTATATTTTTTGTTTCAAAACCGCGTTAGCTTTCATAGTAAAACCCCTATTTTTTACGTCGAGGTTAAAAATCACGTACCTACCAATCTACAAACTGAATTAAATTATGTATTTTTTTTCTATCACCACTATTCACCACCTGTCATCACAAAACATGATATATTTATGTTATCTTTATCACCTCTCAGCGGCTATCCGTGACGATCACAGAGCATAATTACATAATTGTTATTGTTTCAACCATATCTGTACCATAGTTTTCTCCTTAGAAGAGTCATGCATGCTTTCTACCTTAATTACTGTCTGAGGTAGGCGGGAAGGCGGTGGTCAGTTTTGTTAAGGTGTTCTCATAGATGTAGGCACTAGTGGTCTGCTAAGATTCTTTATAAACCTGCGAACCTAGTTGTTGCATAATTTAGCAATTTTGCTACTTGATGAGTAAATATAATTAATATGTGACTTAATTATTTTACGATTTATGTTCTTAAAAGAAGATAACTTCATAAATCTAAAAATTTAGTGGCTTCGAAAAATTTCGACATCATGGCTAGTAATTTGCTGTTAATTACAAAAACAAGAAAACATATTTTCAAAATTCGTTACGATGCTTGAAAAAAAGTTAAAAGTTTATTTTAGATTAAAATTCTTTAACCTTTCTTATTAAAAAAGACTGAGTTACATTATTCGCGTAAATCTTTTTAGAAACCAAAAATAAAATAAAAATCAGTAAAAAGAGTAAAGATTCAGTTTTATTTCAACCTCAGCCTCTCAAACTACAATCGTCATCCAATGAAAAAAAAAAACGAAAGTGGTTTGAAAAAATATCCAATTAAACGGTCGATCTTATTAGACTGCTGCAATATAAGAATTAAGTGGACTGTGTCCGCAATATCTCTTTTATGATCCGTTAAATGGGCAGTCTTGGACAAGATTGGTAATCGCGGCGCAACGTATCTACGATATTTTTATCTATCATTGGTGGATTTTTGGCGTGGGTGAGATTTGTTTTTTTTTTTTTTATAAAAAGCAATAAGTTGATTATACTAGATCGATGGGGTTGATTACACGTAACGAGTAGATACAGAATGAGAACAGAGTGGCGAGACAGTGCCCGCGGCCGAGAACTCGGTTTGTATAAACAGTTTGACGAGGCGGGACAGATACTAGAACCTACATTGGTTTGCTCGGCCGAGTGTGCCCATTTACTGTCTCGCCACTGTGCTCGTTCCGTGTAATCAAGTAAAAATGTATAGGCCCGTAGGAGTTTCAGGCCGCCTGAAGGGCTGACATGGCTTGGCGGTTGTTATTATAGGCCAAACAATCGGGGCCTAAATTTTTAATGTCACTTTTCTAATGTACATAATTTTGCAGAAAAAGCGTCAAACAAGCTGACAACTAGCCTGATAGTAAGGAAATCGACTTTATACACCAGCAACACTGTTGTTAATTAATTTGGTAATTACTATTATTAATTACAAGCTTGGATAGTGCTTTAGTTGGTATTAGCTTAGATACCTATTTATTTTATTTGCTCGGTCTTATCGTTTAAAGCGATCTCTTCCAGCCGTGCAATAAGGTACGTACTTACGTACATAAGCATTTTAAAATAACTTCATTACAGTTATACCACGGTACGGCTAACGTAACAGGACATTCATTACTATAATGACTATTTTCCGATACATAATTTGAAGTCGAGTCGAGTCGTACATAATAGCTTTTGAGTTAACATGAATGTTTAAACTTTATGTCTGTTACGTAACGATTCTTAGCGTTATTTTTTTAGATATTTAGTGCGGTCAGTAAAAATCCTGGCTGGGAATCGAACCCAGCAGGTTTACGCATTTAGCTTGGAAGTGCCTGATCTACCATGGATTTAATCAAATGCTACTTTTTTCCCGGAAAATATAACAGTTCCTGTAGGCTAGCGCCTGTAACTGCAAAACGCAGCTAGTAGAGTATACAAGGCTATAAGGAAAGGGTATGCTAAGCCAAAAAGGGCTCATGATACCTTCTCATCGTTATGAACAGCTTTTACTATGCCACCAACAACGCTTAAATCGTACAAAAAAAAAAACAGTTTTCTATGGAACTGCTGATTTTTTCGCGATTTCAGGGATGACTCATAGTAAAAGTTGTACATAATAGTGACTATTATCTACCCTTTTCGGCTAAGCATACCCTTTCCTTATAACCCTGCAGTATGTTTACTGCCACACATAGCGTGACGTGCCACTGACTCACTTAAATGTGATCCTTACTGATAACTCTGTTTTCACTCGAAACATAAACACTAACATACTTTCTACTTTGTTTAATTATGTTATGCGACATTTTTGAGTAGCTATTTAAATATTAACTTTAATAAATTGAATGTTTTGTGGAAATGTATGAATTATAATAGTATTTCAACCTAATTTAAAAAAATATTACAGAGCACACCAAAAATCAGTTTGATCGAAAATCGAGAAGTGGTTCAAAATTCAGTTACAAGATATAATTTTGACCCAAACAAATGTAAAAATAAACCAAACCATAAAACTAAAAACCATATAACTAACGCTACTGATTAAGTTTTAACTATTCATCCTAAAACAATAACTTAATACCCGAAAAGAAAAGAAAAATAAAATAATTAACCCTAAAAAATCGCATTAAACTCGCATAAATCACCCGACTGTACTTAATAAATTAATTCTAGACATATTTTTGTTTAATTTACGAACATGGTGTCACAAAACATTGAGAGTACAGAACCTAAGCTTCACAGTAAACGCGCTCGAGCAACGCACACAGAGACACCGCTCACGGACACGAGTCTCAGAACAATCAGCCGCGAGTGCAGGCGAGTGATCCAAAACTCGCGTTCGTCCAAACCGAAGCTCGTCTATGTGTTCTTGATAGTACAAGTTTAGTGCATTCAAAATTCATAAATTCAATTTATTATGCTTGTGGGCCTGGGTTACAGAGTTGGATGCGCACATGACATCGCTCACGGGCTCCGAGTGCAGGCAATTTATCAATTCTCGTATCCAGTCTAGCAAATCCTACAGTTTTAGCTGTAGGTTTTTTTTTTTTTTTTTTTTTTATGTAATTGAGTGACGAGACGAGCAAATCGCTCGCCTGATATTAAACGTCACGTTTGCCTATAACAGGTCTGCGCCACCCAGAATTTTGAACTCGCAGAATTCAAGACCCTGCGCGGCACAGCACTGCGCTCGTCACCCTGAGATATAAGTTGTTTAATCTCCCACTTACAGCCTACAGTTTACTACAGTTACTACAGGTAACTGTAGTACACTACTGTAGTACTCTAGGTCTAGGTCTACAGTTTACTGGAAGCCGTTTCAGTTTTTTTGAAATGCTTCACAGTAATATATACAGTGTTTTTGTCATTGCTGTTTTTTTCTTTTTTTTTATTGAGGCATTTTAGCAAAAACTTTAGATTTTTATTAGATTTTACAACTTTCTACAGTCACTTTAGAGCTAGCCTACAGTTTTTCTATTAGACAAGGTTTGCAACACTGCTCGTGCCCGTGAGCAATGTCTATGTGTGCGTGTGTATGTGTGCGTTGGTAGTACAAGTACATGGATGAGCTTTAATTCTGTTTTCCATGTTTTGTGGTGTCACTTTTATACTGATTAGCATAAACTCATTATGGCCGTATGTTGGACATAAATAACATAGATATGTTGTAATAAAAACATTATCAGAGGCAGCGCCCTCTAGGGTGGGTACATTCCACTTTTGATGTGTTTTATTTGGGTTAAGTTAATATCTAACTTTGAATTTCGGTGAAAAAGTCTGCTGAAAATGTTCGAAATTTTATATTTGTGTTAAAATATTTTTGTCACTTTTTTAAGGCTGCAAAGGCTTTGGACGTTTGTCTCAGAGGTAGCTTATACTCATAAATAATATAAGCTATGTTAAATGCTAAGCTAGCTGATGATAAAAGCTTTTATTCATTCATTCAGCATCGTAACCGTATATATCAACTTGTGGATGAAACCGCGATAGGTACGATATTATTACTTCTTGGCGCTGAATCAGCTGAACGGATTTGAGAATTTGGAATCAAGAAGGTTTTATCCTGGAACCACACAGACTATTTATTATCACGGCAAATTTAACTTTTTTATATTGTTTAATGAACAGAACAGTTTCTGTAAGTCAGCTAGAAAAACCACAAAGCTTTGCGAAAATAATAAAATATCCAAAGTTATTTTATAAAATTATTGAGTTGTTTGTAAACATTAGCAATCAGCAATAAATCAACAATTCAAACCAAATAGATATTTATGTAAATTTCTGAACGATAGATTTCTATTTGCATAAACATCTATTTGGTTAATAAATCATTGCCAAGTCATAGTTTTTATGCTGATTCATCGTCGTTTATATTAATTGCTGTAGGTATATTAGATTACATCTGTATTAACTATATATAAGAGGTATGTCTTTGAACCGTTTGCCAGACGGTTTAGTTGTATTTTCAGTGCACTGTTTGCATTTTTACAAGCTATGACAATATTTGTAATTAGTGAAAAATTCTAAGATTTCAAGATCGTATCAAGAGCGAAGTATAACCCCAATAGTGAGGGGTTCCCAACGAGTCACACCAAAACGAGTCACAGTGTGACTCGTTAGGAATTTTTTTCCCAACTAGTAACACTGTGACTCGTTGGGAATCTTTTTTTTTTTATCATTCCCAACGAGTAACACCCCCCTACTATTACATTATACTGTCACTGTTTGTTGGTGTAACACTTCTTTAGGTTTGTATTTTGTTTTTATTAGGCCTGGTCTCACTTTCAGTTACTTATTTTTCTCTTACTTATTAATTATTATTTTGCGAATATTATATTTTTGCAGGTAATGTAAACTTATAGAATCGATTGAAAAATAAAATACATGCATGTACCCTAAACCACCTTTACTTACCATTTAAATAGAAATATAAAACGCGATTTTTACTTCAAAAAGAACGTATCACCCAAACAATAACTTTCTAATATAAAACAATATCCAACAAATTTGCCATTCTGTAAGCAAAGGTCATTCATAAAGGTCCTTACCTATTAAATTGGCGTTTTGTATGGGGAAAACAAATAGACGAAAAAAAAGATAATAGTAGTTTATGAAACTGTGGCATTAGGCGAGGTTTTTAATACTATCACACGAGTGTTTTAATACCTAGTTATGTGCAGTTTCTTCATACACTACTTTATCTACTATCATATCATAAAATGCGAAGTACAAACTTGAATACGAATTTATATTGACAAACTTTAAACACATCACCGAAATTTAAAAATGGAATCAATGGTGGCGGTTTGAGATGGCGCCAAACCTAGCCTGTCAGACGTAGTTTAGGTAATAGTTACTACGTGCTAAAGGAGTCAAGTGGGAAACTGTATCGAGTAATGACAAAAAAAGGTACATTATAACACTATTTTGTTTGAGAAATACACATCATTAATCCTTCGAGCTGTTTCTGCAGCGTTGGTGCCACGATGGAAATCGTATTCGCAAATAACGCGATATTTTAAATATTCCATTTTGCAAAGAAAACAATGCCAAAGAAATATCAAATTAGGCTAAAACAAATAAATCACTAAATTTAAACACATATAAACAAGCTTTAATTTGAAATAAATTTGAATTTGGAGTTCCTAAGCAAAGAGCAGATATTTGGGATCAAAGTGGCCAGTTCGACATAGCACCAATTTCATAATATATGTAAGGACCTAATAATACACCACGCAGCAATTCAATGAAACAAAACATTTTTAATTTTCATGTAAAAGTAACTTCTGAGTTAATAACAAAATAAAAAAACTACGTACTAAATATTATATTTTTAACTAGCTGCACCCGGCGGTTACACCCGCTGTTTTTTTTACTTTTAAACCTTCCCTGAACAATACCTGAATACCCTGAATACAAATATTTCAAGATCAAAATTAGCGAAATTGGTCCAGCCGTTCTCGAGTTTATAGCCAGCCAAACGAACAGCGATTAATTTTTATAGGTATACATGAAGATAACCCTAATGATTGATGAAGATATGATTAATGATTGATATCATAATTGACCTATGATACGAGTAAATAGAGAAGACTGATTAAGTATGAAAAGTTTCTGATACAAATATTTTTTACTTCGAGACTCATTATCACCTAATTTCAATACTTTATTAAGTCTATTAATCGATAAGTAAATATTTATTCATCTGATTATTTAAACGTAACGTTTATATGATACCGAATGTTACTTCGTAAAAAAAAATGAATGTTTTAAAGATGTCCTGTTAGTCAGTAAAAATTAAATTTTGTGGAAACTTAATATGTCTGGATAGTGATAAAAGACTTAGGTACTAAAAACCAATAAATATTGTAGTTTTCAATAACCCTTATGATTAATGTAGATATGTGATATACCTGTAATAAATAGAGAAGAGCGATTATGAAAAGTTACTGGTACAAATGTTTTTAATTCGAGACTGTTTCACTTAATTTCAAAACTTATTAAAAGCATATTGTATTTAGGTCAATATTATATTTATTTGATTATTAAAATATTATTATTTTTATTAGTTAGTCAAAAATATATATCTTTTGTTGGAAACAAAAGATAAGTTTTGTTTTGGTACCATAAGATTGTTTTGTACCGAGCGAATCAAAAGTATTAAGCGATAGTTTTTTTTAATTGAGGCAGTGTTACTGGTTGGGAATCTTTTTTAAAAAATTGTTCCCAACCAGTCACACTCGTGTAACAGTGTGACTGGTTGGGAAAAAAAATCCCAACGAGTCACACTGTGACTCGTTTTGGTGTGACTGGTTGGGAACCCCCCAGTGGGAGTGAAGCTGAGCGCAAACGTAAAAAAGGTGCCACCATGTGGGATACAACCGGATAGAAAGAGATTATGTAGAAAATTGTAATTAATGAATTGAACTATTTTTATTATATTTCACTATATAAGGCGTTTCAGAATGTAGTAAAATTTATAAGAGATGTTCTACACGTCAAAGTGAACAACTTTTAGGTCTCAAGTTTGCTAAATTGGAGAAAAAAAATATCGAGTCTCAATACAAAATATTGAGTCACATGATCAATTTTGTATGGAGATTCGATATTTTCTTTTCGAATTTAGCAAACTTGTGTTCTAAAAGTTGTTCACGTTGACGTGTAGAAGAACACCCTTAAGTATTACTACATTTAGAAACACCCCGTATACATAGAACTAACTGATCTAAAAAAACACGAAGCCAATTTTTTTCCTAGAACGCTGGCCTTGCCACGTTGTATGTTCACTGTAAAAGAATAAGTAGTGACTGATCACTGTATTTATCTATGATTATAATTCAAACAAACTATACCTATAACAAACTTGTTGTAGGGAAAATATTCCAAGAAAACATCTAGTAAACAAAAACATTATGTCTTGAGCACTTATCCAAATTAGGTCCCGATAACCAGACCGCCTAACTTTATACGGCCGACTACTGAAGCCTATTTGCTAAATATGCCGGAAAACCTTTGACTAATTTAATAATATACAAAAGTCAATGTGTTTGTCTGTCAATGGAGCTGTTATGCGTGTTTTTGGGGATGTTTAGTGTATGTGTTTCTGTTGTGTATGGTTTGATACTCAGTCTACGCTGGGATTATCTCAATCATTTGTAATAGGTTTTAAAAAGCGGAAAATTCTTGCCGCTTTTGTTGTATTTTGAAACTTAAGATAGTCGGAATATCGGTAGCATAATTTATTTTTGACTATTTTGAATTATTTTGAATGACAGAAATAAATTCTGTCACATAATTTTACCGATTTTACCGAAATTACCGTCAAACTTTTTTGTCAATAAAGACAACAGTCATTCTTATTTCAGTGAGCTAGTCGTCGAGTGAAGCCGCGGGGCGCAGCCAGCTATCTATAAAAAGACAGAATGTTCCTGCTATTTATGTCTGTTTGCGTAAAACACAAACAAGTTTCCATCCAAAATATTTACGAAAATATTGCTCACAATTTGGTTATAATAAAATTTACCTTGCCGCGTTGAAGTATAAAGGATTTAGTTAGAGTTGTTGAAACCGGATTAGCTGCATTTTGTTCTTTTTTTTAAATTAAAAAATAAAGAAAAACCTACATGACAGATAATAGAAATAGGGTCTTATGTAAAATATATACTTACTTACTTAAATAAGTAACATAATAAATAATAGTTAAAAAAAACTAAAAAAACACGCTTTTTATAAAAAACCGAACTAAAAAAATAGAAAATAAAATTTTATAAATTTAAATTAAGAATAGGGTTGAAAATTTCAATAAATATAAATTTATAATAGTGTAAATAAATAAATATATGTATTTTATTTTTAAAAAGCGTGGGGTGCATGGGTCAATAAGTAGATATTATATATTTTGTAGATACATTTTGTATTGACAGACATGAGTAGAGTGATTAGCATTTTGATAATATCTTAGAAAGCACCCCACGCTTTTTTAAAAATAAAATACATATATATTTATTTATTTACACTATTATTAATTTATATTTATTGAAATTTTCAACCCTATTCTTAATTTAAATTTATAAAATTTTATTTTCTATTTTTTTAGTTCGGTTTTTTATAAAAAGCGTGTTTTTTTAGTTTTTTTTAACTATTATTTATTTTTCGCTTTTTAGTTCGATTTGCTAACTATTAACCATCCTTAATATGTACAAATGTGTTGGTGTTATCCGATTTTGGCCGTCTGCTCAAGCAAATTAAAAATAAAATTGATGCATAACAAAAAATATTGAGCAAAAAGATTTGTAGCCGCGTGGTTTCGATCCTCAGACCTCATAAAATAAAATTGATGCGTAACAAAAAATATTGAGCAAAAAGATTTCTAGCGCGTGGTTTCGATCCAGGGACCTCTGGGTTATGAGCCCAGCACGCTTCCACTGCGCCACTCTGTTCTCTGACTCGAATGACGAAACTACCACTTGTAAGTTAAACGGTATTAAAAGTTAAAGAAACTTTATAGAAAAAGCGTGTTAAAAAAATTAATAGTTAAAAAAACTAAAAAACACGATTTGTTTAGTGTATTGTCATCGGTCCTCGATATATCTACAAAGTTTGAAAGAAATCTGACCGTTTAAAGTGGGTCAAAAACGCGCTCAAAGGAGTCGGTTACATACAAACATACAAACATACAAACATACAAACATACAAACATACAAACATACAAACATACAGGTGAAGCTAATAAAAGCGTGTTAAAAACCACACTGATGAACGGGTATCATACGAATTTTTTTCTTTCAATTTAATTTTTATTGCTGCTAGTTTTACTTTTCCCAACATTGATCTTTAATTCGTGTTTCTTGATAATAAATGAATAATAGGTAATATGGATTTCAAAAATTGATGAGTACATTGATGTAGTTTTTGTGTGATTTTATTGCAAAAATCACAATTTTCCTGATAATGACAGTTTCATTGACAGGTTTTCTTTGCAAAGGATTTAATTATACCTTTCCATCAACAATGATTTTAATTACAATGCTTTACCATTGTTTGTTATTTCTTAATTATTCACCATAATTATTTACAACTACTGTAGAACAATATACCTAAGTTTTATGTAGGTTTACTCTTTTGTGTCCATTTATCCATTCATTTTTAATCGGGGTTAATGATTAAAACTTGTTTCTATTATATTTATGTACTGACAGTTTAATAATATAATTGATTTATTTATAGGTTTCTGTTTAAAAATAACGTCTTTAAATTAAATGTACTATGAAATGCACTCAAATAAACAGTTTCTGTCTCTTCACTCTCAACTTAAAAAAAACATTTTTTTTTTCTGGTTTCAACAACTCTATAAACATATTTTCACTTTCACGGGCCACGTCGGGTCACTACCAAAATTCTATCACGCGATCCCGCCATTAAGGGTTGCTTCTACCCTCGCCGGCGAATTTTACAAACTACCCTCTACCCCCCGATATTTTGACAGTGTCTGAGGCGAAGCGAGGGTAGCGTTTGCAAACCCTGTTGGTTGAGGACGATTTTTTTATGATACTAAAGGAGTATAGGTGTATTATGCAGTTTTTATATGGCTATTGTGTTTTTGGTATGGTATAAAGAGTGAATTGGTTGTAGTAAATAATAAGTTATGACAAAGTATTTTGTTTACTAAAGTCTTGTTCATTGTACGGATCTGCTTATATGTTAGAGCTATGTTATTATGTATTTTTTCAAATTGTTTTTATAATATTTTGAATATTTTTTTTCCAAACAATGTTTCAATGAGGATAACATCTTTTACTATTTATTTATACCTATAAGATATAACTATTTTTTCACAATAGCAAGTGCAATCGCAGCGCTTTTTTTACATATTGAAAAACCAATGACGACATTTTATTATTTGGTACCAGTTTCTGTTAAACACGCGCTGCCACGGACCACAGCTAGTACGCACAATTATTCAAATAAGCCTCTCTACATCAAGTAGGTATAATACAAAGTACCTAAAGCCCACGGTTCAATGCACAAAGGCGGCTGGCGTCGCTTATTTATATTTTACAAGCGCGAAGGGCGGGCGCCGAAACGACGCCCTACTTGTGAGGGCGGGCGGAATTGAATGATTAATAACTTTTATATTAATATATTTTTGTCTAGGTAGAAGTAGAATATGTGATAGTATAGTTGTAATAATTCAGAATTGTAATCTTGGAACTGTAGCACTTTTTTCTAAACCATGAAAATGGTACGAGTATGTGTAGGTACAGAAATTATACTTAATCGACGGGGATCGCTTACCATCAGGCGGCCTGTCTGATTGTTTGCTACCGATGATATAAGCAAGCCGCAAAATATAGAATAGCTGATTTTTTTTTCGCAATTTCAGAGTTGATCATAGTAAAAGTTGTTCAAAATCATGAGTACTTTGCATCATGAGTATTTATTTATTTATTTTTATTTGCGCCCTTTTCAGCTTAGCGTACCCTTTCCTTATAACCTCGTAGTATTAACATCCTATCCAACACAACCTAACAATTACTTCTTTCTATCACCCGCTATTTATGTATAACCACAAAGCCT
Source organism: Alcis repandata (assembly GCA_949125135.1). Lineage (NCBI taxonomy): Eukaryota > Metazoa > Arthropoda > Insecta > Lepidoptera > Geometridae > Alcis > Alcis repandata. Next base: position 11,415,996 of record OX421240.1, on the reverse strand, counting down.
GGCTGGTTCATAATTCATTTTCCATACCAAACAAAACTTAAACACCAAGAACTTTTTTATGAAACGCCAAGCCTTTTTCCAACACGTTAACACACCTTCTGGAAATTAATTTCCTTATCACGACACTTTTTTTGAAAATCAATTACGTCACGATAAGCTTTCGAAGTGACCGATTAGTTTTTTTTCCGACTTTTGTCGCTAGAAAAGAAATAGTTAGCTTGAATGTTTGAGTTTGATTTTTTGGATCGTGGTGCCATTAACATCATCAACGGTCTCCTTACTTGCCTACTTCCTAAACGTTGCTTGTATTGACTACAAATTTCATTTAATTTTAACGAAAATGAAGTGCGCAGTATTAAGGCTCGCACACATTAGGGCGGGCCGCACCGCACCGCACCGCAGCGGCATTTCAATAAAAATTTCTTATAAAATGTATGGAAGTGATGCAGGAGGATTTTTGTTATGCGTTGCGGTGCTGTGCGGTGTGCGCGAGCCTTTATTGTCACTTAACATAAAGCAAAGTTTCTAATTATAGCCTCATCAGCAATAAATTATAATCGATATCACCAAAATATATTGAAGTGAGTTAGTTTATAATATATCTACCAATTGGCTAGTCCTAGTCAGACTTTTCCAAAACACAAGAATCGATTATTGAAAATTCCAATTACATCAAATACGAAACATTAAAAACCAAAAAGCGGTCTTATCACCGATCTCTTCCAGACAACCTCCATCATTAAGCCACTAATGACGTTAAACTTTTAGCACCCCAGCGAGTGTTTTTACGAAAAACAATATTCTACGATAAGGCGAAGTAATCCATCATGCAGGTAGTGGTTTGCGAGCTAATGCTTACACATAATTGCCTATTAATTATTTTTACTAAATTAAAATTACTTACGTATTTCAGCTTTTTATAGGAAGGTGCTTTCGTAATTAGGGATTAGTGCTTAGTATACAGGATGTGTAGGAAATTAGAATTAAAAAAATATGTTTCTTAAATCACAACACAGTTTTAAAAATTACTTACACAAAACAATATTTTTAAAATGACACAATTTACCATTTTAAAAATAATACAACCTTGGCTTTAGTTTATTTATTTGTTTTATTCTAGCTGCGCACCGTGGTTTCACTCTATGCCCTTCAGAAACCTTTAGGTATCATAATTTCGGGAAAACCGCTCTTATTCGGATTAAAAGTCAGATTTTCTAGATAAACGTAGGTACAGAATGTCAAACTATAAAAACTAGTGCTACATTAGCAGCGCTATCGCTAAAAACAATCTCTTTCAGACCATTAATTAGTGTGTTTACTTGTCTCAGTTTAAAAGCCAGCTATTTTAACTAATTTCTATCAAAGCAGACATTTTATTTACTGCACTTAACCTAAAGGATGTTAACCCGGCGGTATCTGATCAATTTGAACATTCGTCGCCACAAGCACTGACTCATGGCTCGGGCGCGTGGATTAGTCGCCACACTCTGTATAGTTTAGTTGGGTGTTAGAATAAAATCGAAATAGGTTATGTTCAAAATAAACGGTGATTGGCGGGTTATTAGGGACGGGTATGCTAAGATAAAAAAAGCTCATAGTACTCATCATTATGAACAACTTTTACAATGGGACCAACCTACAATTCGCGAATTCAAAATCAGCTCAGTTCCATAAATTTTGCCGTGTGTCATTGACAGTTTTCTACGGAACAGCTGATTTATTTTTTCGCGAATTCCGGGTTGGTCCCATAGTAAAAGTTGTTTATAATGATGAGTACTATGAGCTTTTTTTATCTTAGCATACCCTTTCCTCATAAACCTGTATAACTTACAAATTATAACCCAAAGAAGAAAACTTTCATTGTACTTTGAAATTAGACGCAAACCATTTCGTATTTACTCCGGAAATTATCGAATAATCAGAGTAATAACTTACAAAATTATCTCTAAGTTTACGGCGTCATATATTCCATTTTTTATACCCCATCCGATACTAAATCACAATTTTAGAAGCTATTAAAGACTTGCAAGTCTACAGCCGATTCACCATCAATAAAGTTGGGATGGCCAGATTAGCATAGGATCGATTCGGTACGGTGGTACGACGAGGTACGGAACCGCGGGTTGTTATGACCCCCTAAGACTCCCCAACCCCCCTTTGACCCCCTTCTCAATAACGTGGAGCTTTAAATAGAATAAGCAACGATATAATAAGGAAGCTAAATGGAAGCAAACTGACCTACTGGTTGTCTGGAGTCAATCAATCAAGTTTATTTTTGTGAACGAACTCGACTCAATTTAGGTGTGAGAACACCAACAAATTTTTCCATATGAAACTGGATTAGTAACTGTTTCAGCATAGTAGTACATGTAGTTAAGTTGCTAACGAATTTAACAAAAATAAGCTATGTATAATAAAAAAAATAAAAAAAAACCGGCCAATCTGAAGCGCATGGCACTCCAGACATATTAAAAAGAGAAGAGTTGAATATTGTAAATTCCTTTCTTAGATAGATAGATAAACTCTTTATTGCTCTCACCATAAATTACAAACAAAAGGATTATAACATAATAAAACTAGTGCGACAACTTAGCGGCCTTATCGCTAAGAGCGATCTCTTCCAGGCAACCTTAGGATGGAGAGGATAGATAAAAAAAAACAGAGTGTGCAATATTGAAGAAAACTGTGTCATTTAAACATACATGAAAAATACAAAATACTTAGAAATACATTCAAATAAAATACATTCTAATACTAAAACTACCTACATTAGTGGGTGGGTGTCATTAGTGGGTTGCATACAATCCTACATTAGCTAGAAAATACACCCTTCAAAATTCCATGTTCCTAAAACCAGCGGTTTAAACTGTGCATTGATATGTCAGTCATCTCATGCTCTCGCAAAAACTAATATTTTCTGTACCTACCTACAGTTTTTCTGTTTTACTAACTTAGCTGGCACATCTTATATCTTTGGGTGACGAGCGCAGTGCTGTGCCGCGCAGGGTCTTGAATTGTTAGAGTTCAAAATACTGGGTGACGCAGACCTGTTATGGGCAAACGTGTCGTTTAACATCAGGCGAGCGGTTTGCTCGTCTCGTCACTCAATAGCCAAAAAAAACTGCGGTGGACGCACAACACACATGAAAACTGGCTTAACTATGCAAACTAAACTAACATAGTTTAGCTAGCGATGGACGATTGGCTTTAAAAAATTAATCATCTTAGCCGTTCTAAGAAACGGCACACTGCATCACAGTAATTTAGTAGCTACTGGAACTGCGCGTCTTTTTTTAAACTTTGAATGTCATCGTCAGAACCCCGGGGCGCGGCCGAAATCTTTACGTATCGATGTTACGGTGTAATCGATGCTTCAACAATCGATTTAATTAGAATTATCGAGTTTTTCGGTACTGGCGATAACGGTGGTTATTTGTTTTGGAAATTGTCTGAAGAGATGGGTAAAAATTACAAACATTTATTTGTGAGGTTCGATTTCAGTGGCTACATTTAAGTGTAAAAAAAATGTACAAGTCATTAAAAAAAATATTTTTCGAAATGTTCCAGATATTAGTTTTTGAAATTTGATTGCGCTGACTGAGAGCCGTTTGATGAGAAACTTAAATGGAATAAGTCTAAAAATAATAGTTGTCTATATTACTGTCAATAGGTACCAACGCTTTGCAAGCCGCAATCAGCCTCCGCTCCCATTCACAATATAGTTATAATTAAAATTGGTTCACAGCCATTCAAAATCGTAAAAAGGTTTATTACCTACTTGTCCACCTCACTGTACCCTCGATACCTTCCCGTACGCCTTCATAAAGCATGCACTTGCCCCCTACCGATTTTTATATCTGCCATACCCTGAATAAAATTATAAGAAGCCGATAATTCAATGCATGATGTATGAGTGTGTATGTGTGTATGATGTATGGCTGTTTGTATGAGATTTACGCGGCCAATTACTGGTGGAGTGAGGTTTTGTTGCTAGTTTGTATGGTAATTGGTTTGGATAACTTCAGGTTCGAGTTTCAGGCTTGTATTTTTAAACGTAGTTGGAGCAAGGCGCGGTGCAGTCAACTTTGCATTGTAAAGTAATATAGTTCGTGTAAGGCGAACTGCCAGACTTGGTCTTAGTTTTTAGGCCGCTTGAACTCCTCTGACATAGTTTGCCAGTTCTTCGTGTCATCCGACCTATGGTAGCGCTCCAAAGAAATTTGTAAAATCAATTTGTTAGCGCTCAGAAAATTGTTTAAAAAAAAAAAATTGATAGTTAAGTAGGTATGTCAAATTAATAATAAGGTACGAGAGCAGCTTAATTTTCCAAAAAAAATAATTAATAGGTACTTACTTATGACTATGGCTAATCTAGAATAGGTACAAATTCAACAAGCCCTTTTTTAATATCCTCAACAAAACAGAGTGTACATAATATTACACTTAACTAAATACGTAAATGAAAATAATATTTTTTCTCAATGAAAGTAGTTCAACTTGCGGGCACTTAGTAGACTTTATTTCCAGAAGCAACATTTAATTTTATTCCAACCCGATTACATTAAAATCGAGCTAAGTATCGATTCGCAGGAATCGAGAACACGTCCCGGCGCATATATTAATACAAGTGAATGCAATAAAATTGGCTGACAGCGCTAAATAAGTGTCGGTACGCACATTAATAAGTAATCGAATACATCCACTCGATACGAACTCGATTTATTCGATTTAGTTAGATGATAGCGGGAGCTGGATAGGATTGGTGGTAATGGTTTTGTTTCTACATAATTATGTGTCGTTAAAATGTTTTGTAAATCGATACTTTCTTAGAACTCTGTAATCTTTTGTAAGTACGAGTATATATCCAAGTGTTAATATGTAGCCCAGCCAAGCCTAGCTAAGTGATTATTTAAAACAATACGAGTATGTTAAAAAACAACAGTGATGACCACGATAGTTTCCATAGTAAAAGTATTGGTAAGTATGGTATATAAGTTTATTGTTAGTGCTGTAATAAAACTTACTTTGAAGTTTCAGTTAGCTGACTGAGGACATCGCTAATTGACTTATAACACACATTATCGACATTACCATATTGACATCGTCGTACTTTTTAAAATCACTGATAAATTCACGAATAATGGATGAAGGATGACTCCGTACAAAATCGGTAAGAAATAACCCTCATGGTGAGAGTCTGTGGTCCTGTCCTTTCATCCGTTCGTCAAGCCAACAAGCGACGAAAACGAGCTATCTAATGGGACAGCTAAACCATCCGAAGCATCACATCCTTGCACCCTTCAAACCCCCCTGGAACAGTATTCGTCAATGTCCAGGCTCGACAAGCAAGGTAAATCTTGAACCCGTTTTACTACCTTCGAGACATCTTGTGGAAAAGTGACCCCTAAGATTATACCAGGGCATCAGTGAATTTCCTTCCTTCAAAGACGTAATCTACAAAAAAACTTACCTTGAAAGTAGCTCTTGGTCCGCAGATAGCTGACTGACAGCCGCAGTATAGACAGCCGGTCCAGCTTGCTGAGGATGTTCTGCTCAAACGGCAGGAGTGAGGCCAGCGTGTCCAGCTCGGCGTTGAGCCGCTCGCGGTGCCGCTTGCTGGGGTTGCTCTTCGTGACGCCGTCTTTTGAGGGTGGTTTGATGCTGGGGACAAAGAGAAGGATGCTGTGAAAAGTGTTGAGGGTAGATAGATGCTACAATCAAAGATAATTTCACTGTGGAAAGTGGTTTTGACGTGTTGTTTGGTTTTAGAACCAATGGTTGCTGTGAAAAGAGATAATGTTCTTTTTGGTTTGGTTGGTTTTGTTTTGACGATACGAGTATTATCAGTTTAAAGCATTGTAGATTTGGACAATAAAAACAAAATAAAAAAAGATTTCAAAAGATTTTCAGCGTCGTTTATCTCGTATTTAAAAGAAGGAGGTTAAATATTGGCTTAAATTATAATCCATACTATAGTCGTCACAAAATAAGATGCCCGTTTGGACGTTTGACATTGCGACGTAACTAGTGATGTTACTATACGACTCGGTATTCGATACTCACGATAAATCAATTCAAGTTTGTATGAGTATTTGATCGATTTGATTTTGTATTGTAAAGTACTTTGGATAAAGGTTACGATTCGAAAATTTAACTTAAACTACGAAATGGCGCGAGAGGTCAATTTGTCTTTAATTTAATATTTTTAGTTATAATAACATTCATTCAATCACAAAAAAACAAGAAAAAAATTAAGTGATTGAATCTTCATTCAATAATTTTCTTCGGATGATGAGCCAAAATCGTCAGTTGAGCTATCGTCAATTCAATAATTAAAAGGTTACAACTTACAACACTAATATTTGAAAAAAGAAGACTGAGAACGTAACTGTTTTTGAGAGTTTCGTTATAATTTGACGTTGCATGCTACCATAAAGTATGCGCGAAAAGCGTTCCAAGTTACATTCTACGGTCTTTCTCAAGTGTCATAACGGGCATCTTATTTTGTGACAACTATAAAAAAACAAGTTTTCTCAAACTCTTTCTCTTCGTAAATTCATTTAGACTTAGTTAAATCCCTAGGCTAAAATAATTAAAATTTAATTAGGTTCAATAACACTACGCTCTTATTATACTAAGTCAAAGTAAAAAAGTCCAAATAATACAAAATCGCCAACAAAAAGAACCCTCAAAGCCCCTTATCAAGCGACCAACCGACCTTATCAGCCAAAACTACTTTATTATTCAGCCGTCGAAAAAATAAACTAAGCACAGTTCAAGTCGAAAAACAGTAAGCACAATAATGCAGTAAGCTTGCCCCTTATCCACTGTGTAAGTTATGCTTAAGTTATGCTAACTAGTAGCCTCGCGTGACTCGGCTCTCGTTAGGTCACAAAACGCTACCGTGTGTAGCCGGCTTAACGTGACGTGACGTGTCATTTAAAGAGACTTGGACGTGTGAATGATCTGATTCTGAGTGAGTTTGGCTGTTTTGAAGGCCTTTTTGGCTTTGGTTTTGGGTTTTTTTCGGTTTTTGAAAATGTAGAACACAATAAAACAGATTGGGAATACGGAGATAATTTTCAAATAACTAAGACGATGTTCTTGAATATTTGATTCATAGCTGAAAATATTCTCGATTGACACAATAAAGCAAAAATTTTATGACAATAAAACTTCAAGATATTCGGTTTCACCACAAAAAGGTTGACTAAGCTTTAACGTTGTTTTACGTAGATAGCGTCTAAAAGTTAGCCAAATGATTTATTTTGAATAACCTATAATACCGTTATATGAAGTTTTACTTATACTAGAAAAAGTAATAGTTGTGGATTTGCGGTAAGTAGAGTAGGTATAGTTTATTTGTCAAAATTGCTAAACAGTGTTTTGTATTTTGAAGTAATTTGAATAAAATCACAATACTTTCCCTCGTAGCATACCTATTGGTAAAAATGCTGGTAGTTTTTTTTTATTATGTGGCAAACAAGCGACGGGCCACCTGATGGTAAGTGGTCACCGCCGCCTATGGACACTTTCAATACCCAAGTCTTTCAATCCATAATCGATTTTCCTCAAAATGTATACTTTTTTCTTCTCAAATGCACTAAATTTATAATTTCAATATATTTCTTTGTGTTGGTTTTGGTTAATTCGTGCTTTGTTAATTTAAAAACCATAAGAATAATATGGTTAAAGAACAAAGAAATCTGTAGAGATTACACATGCACATCATATTACAAAATAATAGTATTTTTTTTGCTCGAGGACATTGCGTTGGCGCCGTGACCGATATTGGCTTACAAATCTTACAATGTAACAATCCATCATCGTAGAAGAGCCTTTTTTGTAGGTATCTTTGGCTTCAACTTTTTTGACAAAGTTCGGGGAAAGTGTTCCGAAAAACACAGAGTGGTTTAACATCTTATAAGCTTACACGTCATATTAAGTCTTTACTTAGAAAATACGGCTTAAAGTTAGTTATTTAGCTAAAAATTAGCACTTTATTTCTGTAGGTATTCCGAAAAAAATTGATGCCTATACTCCATCCAACGAGACGAACGAATGGGGAAATCAAGCGCTGAACGTCATTGGTTGGAGATAAGGAACTTAGGGCGCGTACACGTTGCGACCAAATATCAGTCCGATTCTGTCTCTTGAGCGGTGCGGACGTATTGTTTGGTGCTTATTTCAGAGTGTTCACAGTGTTCGGTTTTACGTTGACCCGGCTTGTTTACTGGACTGATTCCTACTTACTTGTTGACTTGGCGTGTTTTTGGACTGATTATTTCCTATAATGGCCTCTAAACAAGCCTGTCCAGCTGTTGTTAAAAGGCAGCGACGCCCTTTTTCATCTAGCGAAAAAACGATGATATTAAACATGTACAATACTTTTCTTGAGGCTACACCCAACGCATCAAATAACGATATTTTAAAAACTATTGCATCAAGCATGGGGGTTCATTGGGCATCAGTGTATAAAATTGTGAAAGAAAAGAACACCGTAGGTGTTCTGCGGTCTCCTAAAAAAAAAATTGATTGTTATAGCGAGCATTGAAGTTCGGTTTTATTGTAGGTACTAGCGACGAAAGAGGTAGGAAATAATTGTTAGTTGTTAATAATAATAGTTGTTTATTCATGAGTCCTAGAACTGAGGAAGTAATTACTACGATAAATCGTCAGCTTACAAAATAAGAACCTTTTAGTAGCAACATGCCTCTACCCATTCTCTGTCCAAAAATACATACTTATTACTCACTACCGCCCGTTGATTTTGTTGATTTATTCAAAGGTAGTATCAAACGGCGCAAACTCGGCTCTTTGATATTACTTCCATACAATTTGTAGTCATACATACAAAAAATCCATACAAAAATACACTTTAACTCTTTCGAGATACAGTCACAAGTTGAATGGAGCTGAGTTGTACAGACATCGAATAAATCAGTGACCGATTATTTCTATAAATTGTAACTCGATTAAGTTATAATCGATGGTCGATTGTGATAGGTTGTATTTTATCGATATTAGCTATAATTTAAGTGCGTGTGCATTCCTTGTAGTGCGATTTTTATTTGTTAAATATAACTTTGTATGTTTTCATTTTTAATTTATACAGTTTTGGTCATTACCCTTTCAATTGTAAATTACTATAACAATTGGAATTATTAGGTCCTTACAAAAAATCAGGGTCGTTCTTTAAATTCTAAAATAAATTTCGTCTATGCTATTGGCGACTTAAAAGTGTTTGTCGAAACAATTATGGCATATTGATCGAGTAATAATAATCAAGCATCCAGGAATTTCACCCATATTAAAAACCTATAGATACGTTAATTTAGACCTAGAGTCAGGTGTCAAACCCCAAAAGGTCTTTGACATGACATTATCACAAAACAATAAGAACAAGGCCAGTAGACCTCAAGCTCTATTCATACTATTCGAGATTATCTCGATCACACACACTCTCATAACATTAAATTTGTAACGTGAACACACAGTGACAGAAATAGCCACGGATGCTCCAGAATAGTTTTCTTGATTCCTGCTTAATGACTCTTAAAATTTGTTCTCTGGCATCAAAACGGTCGATCGAAATCGTTCTAAACTGTTTGAGAAACCTTTTCTAATGCTTAAGTGTACTTCGCTCGTCTAATGAACATTTAATAGGAGTGATTTAAGGCGGAGTGAAACGGGTGGCAGCTATCTCTTTTGTACATTGAACATGCATTTTTTACCTTTCATTTGCAAAAAAAAAACTGGAACCTCGTACTGTATTTTTGACAAACTTATAAGACAAAAAAAATTGTAAAAGTGAAATAAAATATAAGTATATTAAATGGGGCATTCAATTATTTTAAAAGTATAAAATAGAACGTGCTTTACCGAGAAAAGTATTATTGTGTTGTGGAATTGCAACTGCAATGCAGTTCCGAAAGGATAGATAACCATTAGGTAGCTTAGTTGGGTTATGTAGTATTTTGGCTGTATGCCACCCCCTAATGTGTTGTAGAATGACAACACAATTTTATCTGTGCTATATTAAACTTACTTCTTTATGTTACTTTAGCTGTAATGCAGACCCTTGTTTATTTTTTTAAATCTATTTATATTATACACTAGCTGACTCGACAGACGTTGTCCTGTTTCGATGACTATTTGATTCGAATTGGTAAAAAAGCCATTGCGTCAATTCTATGTCAAATGTCAAATGTCAAAAGTTACATTAAAAAAGTTTACATTGTCCAAAGCGCTAAAGTTAAATTATGGTTTAAGTATTTTTAAATTTTCTAATTTTTCATGTTTTTTTTATAAAAATTGAGATGTGAGCTATCCTATCTCCTAAGTTAGATCGAACTGCACACGGTGTGCAAATTTGATTGAAATCGGTTAAGTGGAGTCTATAGCGGACAAACAACGTGACACGTAATTTATAGAAGAAAGATAATTATATTCGTTAATTCAATATTTAAGAGAGTTGCTCTTGTCTGTGAAATAATTACTAGGGGGTGAGAGTAGTCGGTCTCCTGTTAGTGCTTTTACCCCCTTATACGAAATGACATTTCATTGTCTTGTTAATTCTAAATGTCTTTTTATTTTTGTATGTTCTAAACTGAGTAGTTATGTGGCTAAAAATGTTAAAGCTAGAAAATGAATATGAAATTTAAAAGTACAGATAATAACACTGATCAATAAATGCTAAATTTTGACAGTATGTATGTTATACTCCTTCAGGCTGAAGCGGTTGGACAAATTTAGATGAAATTTGGATTAGAGATAGCTTATACCATGGTTTAACACATAGGTTACTTTTCATTATAATCATTAGTGAAATCACGGGTTGCGGGTAGGTGAACAATAAATAATTATTATAAGTATTTGGGACCACAGTTACCACTTTTAAAAAGCTTTTATATCTTGCAATGTTAGTTCGGGTGAAATCTTGCAACTCAATTTTGAACCACATCCCGATGTCTGATTTAGCTGAAATTTGGTATACGTGTGTAACTCCGATGACAATGCAAGATAAACTAGTTTTTAAAATAAAATGTTACAATATAAAATTTATTTTAATTTTTTTAGTAAAATTTATCATCCTTCCATAAACAAATGAATTATGACGCCACATATCTCAAGAAGAGCCGTTGTAATTATTCCACAAGTCAACGGCCAAGGAACTATAGTGGTTGGTGAATGGGTGCCGTGCTGACATGCGAGCCGCGGTGTCACGCATCCAACGAAAACGAGCCGGGGTCGCCGAGTCAAGGTTCGATCTGTTCATTAGTAGTTTTGAACGAATGGACCTTTTTCTGGTTGACGAAACTGTTGATTAGAAGTTTTGGAGATATGGACCTTTTTCTGTTTTGACAAATCTGGTGATTAGTAGTTTTGGAGATATACCTTTTTCTGTTTTGGCCAATCTGTTGATTAGAAGTTTTGAACAAATTATTTTTTTTATGTTACGGTCAATCTGTTTTTATTAATGTTTATGTTCAAACGGGCATGGTTTAGGTAGGTACTCACATCGCCTCAACCGACTAAGTGAGGGATATTTTAAAGAAAACGTGTATTTTATGCGCCTGGCTAGTCGGATAAAGAATTTAGATAAGATCATATCAGGTGAAATTTTTAAAGAGTAGTATCAAGTGTGATGTGCGTACGACCACATCTTGACTTGCAATGTGGGCTGCGCAGCTCCGCCTTTTTGATGTTAGAACAAAACAAAACGTGTCACAACTACGTCAGTTTTCAAAATCAAACTTACTTAGCAAATTTTTACAATCGACTGTCAGGTTTCCTTGACTGACCGAGCGAAGCGAAAGTCTCAGAGTTTAATGGAACGAATGGATATTTCTAAGTTTGGTTCTTTGTCCGTCGATAACTTGAGAAGAGTGGATCCGAGGAAGCGTTGACGTGGTCGAAGACGAAGCACGTAGACCTGATGTACCTACATGATGATTCTTAGTAAGAGATAAATTCACTCTGACCTTAAAAAGCCGATGATTGTATCTCTCAGGAAACAAGGAATCGTATACCTAGTTAGTTAGTAAACGTTTTTTTTTTTAATGTTAACAGTTTGTTTATAACAGTCTAGATCACGGCTAGCATCAACACAGCCGACTAATTCGGCTAGACACGATGGCATGTCGACGTAGCGTCTTGCGATCTCACGGCATGTGTCGTGTGACGCGGCAGTATTAAGTGACGTCAGTGCCTCCAGAGGAGTGCAAACGTGAATTAACAGCCTTCCGTGATGACATGCAAGGATTCTGCAGGAAGTGACGTAGCCGTTCGTGAGTAGCTTGGAATGCTTTGAAGCAAGTATCTGTAATAACTGTGCCGTTAGGTGGTTAGGCCTCAGTTAGGCGGAGATGATATAAATAGATGGTAGTCTGGAAGAGATTGCTTTTAGCCATTAGACCGGCGTTTGTGCCAATTTCTATTGTTTCTTATTGTCGAAAAATAGGGGGACGGTGATGAAAACGGTCTTAATAATGATGAGATGTAGCCCATATCTTTTTCTGTACCCCTGGAAAATTTTGTAATGAGCGAGTTATTTGTTCGAGCGTGAAAGCGTAACAAACAAACTCACTTGCGCACTTAAAATATTAGTAAAGACAACAATTCCGCGAAAAACGCTAGTTCAAACATAAATCGACTGCCCGACGTACGTAAACAAACTACAAATGGCATTTTTTTTCAAAATTTTACCTAAATTAGAAAGTCAAAAAGGTGTAGCATCAATCTTAGTTGAATTAAAATACGAAGATTTTTTTAAACCCATATTTATAATAATTTTGCAGTTTCGTCACTATACTTAGCAGCAGTTGAAATACGCGTGACATCGTAAACCTTTTTCCTTACATGCATGGATACGAAACTGTGGAGTCATGCCGAAGCCTTCACACACGGCCTTAACCCTAGTCCGTTGACCCCCTAATACGTTTATAATTATAGTCCACCTTCACATTTGTAAACATAGGGTCTATGACGTAACTTACTCTCGATTTTTGGTCTTTTGTTTTTGAAGGGGCAAAATGTTAATCAGCTGTTATTAAATATAGATTTGTCTTTAGCTTTCTTGTAGCCTTATTCTGGCAAGTGAGATATTGTATCGGTCACTGTCGCACTTACTAAAAATATCATAAGTGTGAGAGTGACCGAGATAATCTCGAGCGCGAAAGTATAGGGTCCTGGATTGAGTTTTTACTATAGTTTTATCGTTTTCTGGCAGATTTGTTCATACATAGTACATACATACATATTATCACGCCTCTTTCCCATTGGGGTAGGCAGAGACTACATCCCTCCACTTGCTACGATCCTGACATATGTCTTTCGCTTCTTCTACTTTCATAAGTGTTTTCATACAAGCTCGTCGGTTGCGGGTACTTTTTACGTGGCCTTTACTGAGAACGTCTTCGATTTGATCGTGATACGTTCGCCTACGTCGACCTCTACCAGCTTGTCCATTCACACTCGCCTCATAAATCTGTTTCGTCAATCGTCTGTCATCCATCCTCTCTACGTGTCCGAACCATCTCAGCATCCCTTTTTCTATCTTTATTTATTTGTTCATAAACTCGTAATTATTTAAACATAATTGTTTACCATCAGGCGCTCACAGTCATGGCGGTCAAAGGCAAGCCTACTACAGAATAAATACAGAAAAAATATTTGGGCTCAAAAATCAGACATTTACAAAAATAAGAATAGTAAACAATATGATGCAGATTGAGTAAAAAATATTCAAAAATCTAAATACACAAACTTTCACATTCATAATATTATTTGGATCATCATCATTATCACACCCATAACCCCCGTGGTTGAGTATGGGTCTCTCTTCTTGCACACCACTCATCTCGGATCTGAAAGTCTATTCTGACGAATAAGATAATATTATCTCGGTCACTGTCGCTCTCATTATAGAAAATTCATGGCGGTGATAGTGACCAAGGTAATCTCGAACAGTCCAGAATACCCCTGTGCCAATCTTATCCGGGTTCGACTCGCGACTTTTACAATACTTTTCTTCCCAACTTATACGCTGCTATTAGGCCCAAGTTTGAAGGCTTTTTAAGACAGATCTTAATTTTCTAAAACTATTGGCATCCTTGTCTAATGGCTTGCAATGATAAAGACAGATATATTTTTAGTTAGTTTAGATCTGTCTTAAAATGCCTTCAAACGTGGGCCCATTGTGTAGACAAAATCATTTAAAAACCAACAGAAACCCGCAATTTTTAAAAACAATCGAATGAATCAATTAAGCCGCAATAAAAACCGATGCTCGCTGACCTGTAACACCTAACGAACAATCGACAGATGCTGTTAAAATACCTTACGAACAATAGGTGTCTAGTTAGTTTGTTAGTTGGTATGAGCTGCCTTGGAGCCTGATTGGATAATTGCTCAGATTTAGGACGAAGTTAAATTCAAGTTTTTGTTGAGATTGATTATTTATTGATTTTAGAGTCTACTGTTTGGTTTGAGGTTTTTGGAAACGAAGATTTTGCGATTTTTTTCTTTCTATCGTTTTTATCGCGCGTAGATGTGTATGAAGACAAAGCAAGAATATGAACTTAATCGTCTGGTTTGGAATAAAGACGGTCGAAAGACAATTTCTCCACGGCCCATGATAAGCCTGCAGAGTTTCATTGTAAATGACAAGACGCGACCACTGCATCGGACACACCGTGTGTCTCTCTAACTTTTCTGATTGATGATTGATTTAATATTAACTACATTATTTGGAAAATCGTAACAGTATTAGACTTGGTATCAAGAATCCAGCTATTTATTTTACAAAAATAACTATCCTACAAAATTGCAACCCTCAGCAACATGATTTACGATGCAATTAAGACTTATAAAATAATTGCTTTTACTTGACATCAGGACAATGACTCCCAACTGACACCATTAAAAAACCACGTAAATCCACAACCAGATAATACAATTTCCTACTCTGAAGCTACTGAGATAATGATCATTATTGCTTAGATGTGTCACGTGTTCTCAAGTTTCATACTTGGATGCGCAAGTGTGCCAAGTAAAATTAAGTATGCCAATATCATAGTTCGCGCTTGATCGCGCACAGCCTTCGATGGAATGAGCGTTTTCCGACGATTTTTCTCGTAATACGCGTGTATGTACTTTTCTATTTCTGTCAAGGTTATTGGCTTGGGGAAGTACTAGTTGATATGAAGTAACAAACTGAGAATTGCATGATAGTTAGACTTGTCTAGTGGCGGCCGAGACAAGGTAAGGTAAGGTAGCCTTTATTGTGCGTACTGCTAGAGAGTGGACTGCTCTGCCCAAGTGGGTATTTCCAGGTAGCTATAATCTGGGTGTCTTTAAGTCACGAGTGAATCGATTTCTTCTAGGCAAGCGTGCTCCATAGTAGACCACCATTGCTTATCATAAAAACACACACAATAAAAAAAAAGAGCGGGGAGTTGGTCGTCCAGTGGTGACGGTCCATGATTGGGTTAGGATCGCGGGTTGAATCTGGGCACGATTGGCACTGGACTGAGGCAAGTGGCACAGTAAAAGAGAGATTTATTTCCAGTGGGATAAAAATGGGACATAAATGATAAAGGGATAAACGGTCTGGTAAAGGGTTGGTCTGGTACATGCCTCTTTAATATTATATTTCTTTGAAAATAGCTTGCACACGATTAATCTTTGTGTAGCATTTTGTAGACAAGTTGTTCATACAAATGGAACCTTTCGAGTTATTGGCGTCGTTTGATCTATTATGTTCGGAGTTTTTGTTTTTGAAATATTATATAATTAAAAGTACATTACATTATACATCAAAATCCTATTCCGACCCAATAACCAACCAATATAAATAATTGCCGTCCATAATCCGATTTCATGCCCAACCCTGCACTGCTCGCTATATCTTCCGACCCCCTGTATCAATGTTGCGGGACAAAGAGACCCATTCGTGTTGTGACAGGAGTTAATGCAAGGGTCTTTCCGTACCTGTATAATGGACCCTGTCATGGGCACAATAGACCCCTGAAGGGGATGGCGTGTGGCGTATTGTATTCAGGGTTAATGATATTGGGAATTTAAACTACATTACGATTGAGTTGTTTTATGGTTTAAGGTTAGTGGATTGGAAAGTTGACAGTGTGTCGTGTAGTTACTTGACACAACCAAAAACCAAATTATCTTTAAGAAATCCTGAAGATGTTTTGAATGGTATGGTTTTATGACCTAAAATCTTATTTTGGCACGATTAAGATTTAGGTTGTCACTATTGTTTTCATGACAAACCTAATAAAATTGACAGCGACCGATATAATCTTAGAATAAGAGCTCAGCTGTTTATTTCTCTGCATTGCTATGTCAGTCATAATATAGTCAGCCTTATAGTTATAAAATATTTTGGAAGATATTAAATGCAAAGGCCGCAGGGTATCTATTAAAATAGCATTAAGTGCGTTCCAAAACTATGGATCTTAATGACACGTCATCAAACATTGTCCCAATCACAGTATTATGATGCATCATTTATTTTAATCTTTGTTACATTTTGTTTTAGTGTTTTTAAAGCATGAAAATGTTATACACAAATATTTTAGTAAATAAATTTAGAGGAAGTAACCTAAAAAATAGTAGAGATAAGTCATTTTATAGATAAATAGATGTAAAAGAAAGAAATTGGTCGATAATTCAGTTTTCTTGCTGTTTCTAAATAAACTGAATCAAAAAAAATCTCCATGCAAACTTCCTTGGATATTTAAAATGAAAATAACAACTCTTCAGTGCAAAATATAAAATACCGTTAACTAAGATCGCAGTTTAAAACTCCCGCTACTGACCATTCATGATTACGCCTAACCGTACCTGTTAAACTTAACCATCGTAATGGGATCCACCAGTTAGTCTAGAATAAACGCAGGGGACAGAGCGGCCAATTGTGGGTAAATTGCGTCAATTTATTGCAATCACTACAATGATGTTACCTCAACTATGGCATATGGTTGAAATGTCACAGCTAACAATGCGCTTTGTGAAAATTGCTTGAATTGCTCATAGATAATTCATCTGTTGTTTGCGTTTACCCGTATTGGTGCTACTGTAGTTGTAACACGTAACATAAACTAATGGCACAGGTGCGTAGATATTATAGCTGTTGATATTATTTCTGGACAGATAATGTTTTATTTTGTAACCGTGGTGTCTTGATTTTATTAACGGTACACGTGAAGTAGGTATGTATTTGTATTGCTTATTAACGTTAATCTATGTAAGTAGGTAATGATACATTATTTAAGAAAATAGATTTAAAATTTTCGACATATTATAATTATTGTAACCGTTCTGATGACACTTTTTTAAGTTATTGGAAACTTGACAAATAAAATACCTCAACTACAGACCATTAAAAATTAAAGCTCAAACGATCAGTCCACTTAAGCTCCACTGACACAGAAGAAAGTGCGCCTATCGGTTACAAACAGGTACTTTCCGCCCCTCGCCACACGACGGCGGCGGTCAGCGGTGCTGCAGCGGTCAGCGAGACCGCACGCGCGGAAACAATGCGCTAACCCAGTGGAGGGTTAACACGATTTAAAAGCGATTTTTAGAGTAAAATGTGAGCTATTATAAATGCTCTATTCTTTAAATCCCTATTTAATCTGAGTTAGAAATAAATATTGATATTCTCACTGCGGGTGCGGATATGTCACCTGATATCTCGTCAGGGCATGGCACATAATATGACAAGCTTTAAGGCGCTAACTACACGACACACGTACATAGGTAATTATGACACACTCAACTTTCAAAGCATTTCAAAGCAAAAGTGTGACGTCATATTATACGTCGACACAGAGCCTTACACTGACTGTGTCTGTAATGCAACGTTGCTAGTAAAATATAGGACACTAGCTGCGCCCCGCAGTTTTAACCGCATTTTCCGGGATAAAAAGTAGCCCATGTTAAAACCAGACCATGAACAAGCTTCACTCCAAAATTCGTTCAGCCGTTTTTGCGTGAAAGAGTAACAAACATACTCACAAACTTTCGCGTTTTTAATATTAGTAGGATAAAGAAGTAAGTAACTGATGAAACGGTATTTAGAAAAATGCGATCTGTGCTCAAAATCGATTGAAAAATTAGCGCAATCTCATTGGGCTTGCTTAGCATAGAACGTAGAAAGACTGTTTGTCCTTGTCTCGTGCTACACTTGCAGCATTATTACCTAACACTAGTATTTGAAATTGGCTTATTACGACACTCAAAGCTATCTCCAAGCGCAAGTTAGAAAAGGCCTTAGGGCAGAAATCGTTTGGAGCTGCGTAAAGCTAGTCTATGCTAAAACTGTTTACTCGCTGTGTATCTACCAGCTACCTAAAACGCAGTGAGACATACAATTATCAAAAAAAATCCGACAGTTTTTTTTTTATTTTTAATATCCTCGTAAAAAAGTAATATTTCAACTTAGGCCACTTTCACACAGGTTCTGTGACTTCGCTACCTTATTCGCATTTCTTCGTCCTATTTAGTAGCGAAGTTTTCGTTGCCCTGCATTGGTTGGAGTAACCATCCGGCGAATTATTCAGGTTGTTTTTATCAAATCGATGGTACGCATGCGCTCTGCATCTGCCTACTTACAAGCTTGTTTGAGAAAGGGCAAGTTAACAGATTTGGATTCAGATTTTATTGCCTTTTAGATTCAAGTAATACTGAAGGCTACTTGACAGATTTTTTTATTCAGTTATAGGCTTGCGTTTGACTGCCATCTCGATTGATTTGATTTCACCTAATTTGATCTAATTTGATTAAATGTTAAAGTCTAAAGATTAACTTCGAATCTCAAATAGGTTTTAAATATGTGTCTACTTTGATTTGGGCGATTAGGGGTGGGTTTAGTAGTATTTAGTTAAGATTTTCACATTTTTATTTTGTATTTATTTGACTATTTGACTGTATTTTTAATTAGATAAATGAATACCTTGTTTCTTTGATTTGTGTTCAAAGAGCTATTGCCAAAGTATTTTTTAAGGTATACCTATATTCAATTCTTTAATTTTAAGAAACTGCAAAATAATTTTCAATTTTTTCAATATTTAAGTTTTTCAAAGCAGAATTAGTCTTAAAATATACGATGGGTGTTTTTGTTACCTAACTATTAGCTTTAATTTCATAGCAGTTTTATTCATGGTTAAGTGGATCACAACTATAAACACAGACGTCCTAAAATTAATTTACTGAAGAAGGAGCCCAAAGAGAAAAACAGAGTGATCTGTCAAAAGCCTGGCGTTAAATATGATTCGGAATGAAATGCCCAGTCGACTGGAGTTCGTTCGCTGAATTCCGTCGATTTTGAAATAAAGAGGAGTGCACACTTGAATAGTTACTAAATATGTATTCGCTAAGCTAGGTTTGTTGAGACAACGAAGAAGTAGGTAACTTTGTTGAAGCCGCGTAGCTATTGAAACTATTTATATTATCTAGATATACGTTTATACGTAACATTTTTATGCATTTATTTACAGGTGATTTCAATTTTTTATGACATCGAAGGTGCTTATTAAAGATTCCGTATTCCTCCGTAAAATGTACTTTAAAATTAAAAAATAATCATTTTTTACCCTGATTGAACCTAATTTCTAGAGATTTGAACTTTTTAGCTTGGTTACTTGCATTTTATAAAGTATGTTAAAAGAACTTGCGTTTTTGTAGTCTTTAAAATTCCCAAAAAAAATTCCGAATCGGATCAACGTCCACATCCCAGCTTTACTAACACTTAAATTAACAAACGTTCATTTAAAATCGACCCCATTAATCACTGTTCACACGATCGACGAACCGATCTGCACGTTCGTCCTGAAGCGAATACATCCGTGTAGTGTGTAATCTGCTTTATTCATCATCTTAAGCGAAAATGAACCTTCACGCTATGATAATATTGGCATATTTCGAGTAACGTGCAACGGAATAAAAATATAAAAATAAAATATTCTCTTGTATCGAATTGCCTGTATAAACTACTGTTTTGCCCTGGCTTCGTTTAATACAAGCTTGGAACAAAGCCGGTTTCCTGTCGTCTTTTTGTTGGTATCTCAAATCGAGCGTTACAGTCTGTCTTCTATTTTTGCTTTATATTATGTTTTTTTTTAATTGAGAGGAAATAATTAAAGGTTGATTGTCGAGGTGTTGATTTAAACGAGGTTTAGTGAGCTAATTAAAATGCGTGTTTTTAAATTCCGTCACAGGTTTGGACTGTTATCTGGGTTTGTTGGTTTCTACATTTGTTTTTGTACATCTGTGAACTCTTTGATGTTCTTAATTGGTTCGGGACTACTTTGTGAAGTTTTAAAGCAATCGATTAATTAATCAACGGATTATTGGAGGATTAACGCGATTTGGTTGAATCAGAAAACCGAAATACTTTTTTGGAAAGTGTGAGAGAGAGATGGCTGCTTTTGTTCGGTGGTGAGAGTGGGACGGCAACACTCTGAACATTCGCTAAGTCTTAGATAACTCAGAGTTACTAAGCTGCCAATTACATCTTCATTAGTTTGTATACCCTCTTTCATTTTGAAGTTGTGACTAAATATTCTTTTTCAATGGACACGCCTTCTTGAGTGTGACCATATTTGATTTGAGTTTTCCCTAAACATACTTAAAATGTACTAAGTGTAGATGCATAGGAGAAACTCTATCGTCGATTCACGTCCATTAGCGGTTACACTTTTATCTTCCAATGATTGGCAACTGAATTTCACAACCACCTCACCATTGGCAGGACCAAATTGGATAAAAACATGTAGAGATTATAAATCTACACTCCAATATCGACTTTAACCATCCGTAATACAGATTACAACTGCTAATTTTTACATATCAAAACTGTTCTAATCCAACGTAAGGCGTGGTTACACTAATCTACTTCTCTTCCATAGGTAGGAATTCCGTAAAACAGTTGAAGATCGTGTAAAACTGTACGTAAATATAGTAAAAGTCACACCTGTATCAAATAAGGGCTGTTTTACACGAGGATTAGTGTACAATCGTGTTAAGAGCCACACCTACGGGCACAGAATAGGTATTACTACCGGTTGGGTTGGGAGGCGGTGGAGCGCAACGCTGAAATCCTGAAAATCCAGTGTTATATGAGGTGACTGTTTGGACACTTTAAATATCATATAATATATGTAATACTAGCGGCCAGTCCCGGCTTCGCACGGGTAGACACTATAAATTGAGATGTGAGCTATCCTATCTGATAAGTTAGATCGAACTGCACACGGTGTGCAAATTTGATTGAAATCGGATAAGTACGAGTAGTTTAGGAGTCTATAGCGGACAAACAGCGTGACACGTAATTTATATATATATTTAGATAATATAAGTCATTGTCTCATAGTGAAAGTTGGTCATAGTGATGGACCAACCCTAAAATCGCGAAAAAAAACAGCCGTATAAAAGAAAAAGTCAGTTACCTACTCACGCCTTTTCTAAAGAGAGCAACCAATACGATTTCACGCGCGCCTCTACAAGGTTCACCTTATTTCTTTGACTTTAACGTCTCAGGATTTCAGTACTTACTTACTTACTTATAACTTCAACTAATAATGAATAATAAAATACCAACTTACGTGAAGAATTATCAAAACACGAATTATTATGTTGTTGATTACATTTAAATTTACATTTAAAAGTGCGAAATTATGAGTGTCATCGTAAATTTTCCAGAAAAGTAGCTAAACAGGGTTAGGTATTCATAAAGGATATGCTAAGCCGAAAAGGGCTCATAGTACTCATCATTATGAACAACTTTTACTATGGGACCAACCCGAAATTCGTGAAGAAAAAAATTTGCTATTCCATACATTTTGTCGAGTGTCATTGATATTTTTGTATGGAACAGCTGATTTTTTTTCACGAATTTCGGGTTGGTCCCATGTAAAAGTTGTTCATAATGATGAGTACTATGAGTCCTTTTCGGCTTAGTATACCCTTTATGAATAATCCTGTATAGTACGGTTACTCATGCGCATAGTAAAAATCGTCGCAGGTATTTTAAAATGTTTACTAAGCAGATAAGTTCGTATAGGCCATCTGAAGGCCTCATACATGCGGTTATAATATAAAAATGCTAATTTAACAGTCTTAATTTAACCTTAACTGATCTGTAAAGATATCTACGGGCATATGATGATGATGAATCAATACCTATTAAGCAAATTTTAATAGCCCCAGACCACACAGACCGCTACAGGCTACCAGCTACCGGTTACCGGCAAAGCTACCTAAATCCATTTAAACCAATAAAGGGTTTTATTAAATGAAAACCTATCGGAATCGCCGACGGCTGTGCCACCGCAATGCATTTGCACTATTAAAGGTCAACGTACACTGTATCAGAAAAACGTTACAAAAAACGTTAAAACCGAGCGCGCTTCCTTCCTACACGGCTGCAGCTTATTTTTGTTGTTTGCCTGTTTCTACGAATAAAGTTTTAAAGCTTAGTTTAGACTTGCAAGAAAGTTTTGAAAGTAGTACGAGATTTTGTGATATGGGTGTATTAAGGAGTGGAATATTTAAAGATCCTTCGGAGGTTCAAGTAGAGTAGTGAAAGTCCATAAAACTGTTTGCAGACTTAGTCGAAATAATTTGGCGACTCTTTTGTCCTGCGAAAATGAGATAAATGATTGCTATTCTAGCTTTGGAACTCAAGGAGAAAGAGTAATTTTTTTGTAACGTCGCGTCGCTTGCTTGGTCTCCATGCGGTCTCCTATTTTTGCTGACAGATATTTATTTTTATTTTTTGTTTATTTTTGCTAAGTGTCAGAGATTTTAGTCTACCCGTTATCCGAGCGATCGTTTTTTGTTTCAGCTTAGAACAAAAGAATGGGACCACAAATATTATTATGTATGTGTCATCCAAATCGGCTGAGTTTTAAATGCTATTCGCAGTCATCAGTCCATATAAACGTTTTCTACGAGCTTTATGCTCCAGATCTTACAAAAAACTGCAATAAATTGCACGAAGGTTTTGTTAGTCTAAACCGGGCTTTACGAAGCTTTGTTGGCAAAGTTACTACTATTCGAAGTTTGAAAGTAATGTTCATAAATTATTTAGTAGTTAGTCAGTTGGGAAATTTTTTCGCGAAAAAATTGGCTCAGTTTAATTTTCTAGTGAAATATTTTTACTTGACAATTAAATTAATGTGGGCGGTAAGGTTAATGGTGTTTCCTTCTAAATAGGCCACTTGTAATTGCGGCGGTGAAATAAGGTATTTAAATACCATTTTTAAATTAATTCTAGTGTTTTGCTGTGTTTTTATTGACTAGTAAAATGCTGCTTATTGACTGTGATGCTTAATTAAATGCTGGTTTGTTTGAAATAAAATGTTACAATTGGATTTTTCTAAAAAAATTGTTGTCTAGATTGATACACTTCTGGTATTATCATAGTCAAATGATTCATTTTATGTTCAGTGCAAAATACTTAGTAAATTCATATCAACAGTAAGTCTTACTCATTTATTTCACAACATGAATTATTTTGATTTAAATTTCAAACAGGGTTCCAAATGGCGCGAAAAAATGTTTGATTTTTGTAGCCAAACATTTTATTTCATCTTTTGACTGCCCTTCCACGGCACAATTCAGCACTTTTAATTTTTTTTTTTAAAGGTTTAAAGACATTTATTCTCATATAAGACAATTATCACTTCCATGAGAACACTTTTAAATAAAAACATTTGGCAGCTCGTCGCCGCAGAAAACTTAATAATAAATAACAATTTTAGTTACACTTGCATCTTAAGTACATGCTCAGTAAGTCGCTTTTTGAATACGTTAAGCGAGTTTATCTTTTTAATATCTGGGGGTATTTGGTTAAAAATGCGTGCACCTTCAGAAGTTATCATTGATTTGCCATAGTTAGTCCGTACGGTCGGTAATACAATGAAGCTAGCTCGGCTAGCTAGCTTTTAAACTTTTGTTTTCATATTTCTGCGTTTTATTTCACCAACATACGACGACCCTAACCCTTTCCCTACAAAGCCAAATGCGGCTTATTCGATTAGCTACCGACACTGATTGAATTAAGGTATGGCCGGCTCAAAGGATTTAGTTCTATGGGTTTATTTATTTTGTTCAATCTCTATATGCCATTTAGCTAAAATTTAATAAAAGCAATTACAATTGACACTCTTTATTAGACCATTAAACTACATAAATATTCATTTAAACTTCATACTAAACAAGCAATTCTATTTCAAATTTAAAATAACCCCTGACTAGAAAAACTGTCTAATTGTCCATGGTCTACCTACACAGTTCACCACGGGCATTTTTGTGTCTTCGCCTTAATAGAAACACTAAGGAAAGTGTTATTGGACACATTCTTAGTAATTGGTTACCTAGAAATTTAAGTTAAATTCAAATCACTTATTAGCCTGAGGCTAGATTGTAATTATTACAAGGAAATGTTTTTATGGCATTTCTAAAAATAAAATAAAAAATGGCGAGCTGGGCTTTAAGCGGCTGAACCACCTCTCTCTCTCCCCCACTCTCTCTCTCTGTCTCTTTCTTTCTTCCTGGCTATGTATCCCACATAGTGGTAATCAGCCTTTCTTACTTTTCTTCTCCACTTTGCTTTATCCTCGACATCGTCACTCACTCATATCTCTCAGCACTGCATTTTCTCACCTTGTCTTGGGTCTGCCTTGGTCTTTAAACGGCTGAACCTCTATTTTTTCATCTCTTTTTTGGACATCTTTTAACAAAGAAAAACAAAATGGGTTTAGCCGTTTGGGAGCTACGATGTCACAGACACACATTCAAGGATGTATTAAAATTCATCTTCTAACCTAATGCATCTACAATTCAATTGAAAATCACCATTTATAATCTTACAATAGAACGTAGCATAAAGTATAAAACTGTTGCTACTATTCTTTTACGACTAATTCTTTCATATTTTCCTAACAGCTTTGCAATTGAAAGTACAACTACAGAAGAACTGCAAACAAACAATTCTACAAACTACAGCGGCGGCTAAATGAGGGAACTAAAAATTCTCATCAAGCAACCTGTCAATTTTATTCGGGAAATACGACAGTGGCTCCTCACTCAGCTTACTAATAAGTTGGTCGTCCAGTACATAAACAGATGTTGGAGAGAACGCGCAAAAAATTATTATTTTAATGAGTGCCAGGCCAAGCATGGAGGGACGTATTTTTTCAAAACATCGCATCAACAATCTCTCGGATTGTTTAACGTTTATAATTTACATAATTCATAATCGTCCGACAGCTGGCTGGGGTCGCAGTGTGAGCGAGCTCAGGGAAGAGGTCAGCTTTGCAAAATAACGAAGTTAGTTAATAATAATATAATCAATTAGGTGTTATTTCGCGGAAGTTGATCTTGAAAAAAGTGTTTAAAATGAATGTCTAGTGCATTTCCACTCTAAAATCGCAAAAGTAATTAATTAACTACTCATAATTAATTAAATAATCTTTTTACTGATTAATTAAAAACCTAACCACAGAAAGAAAGACCGCAGAGGCACTTGGGTTTAAAAAATATGTCAGACTCGCTGCGTTCCGCATTATAAGAAAAACGGTGATTAACTTATGTAGCCTTTCTTTTATTGTAATGCGAATGCCAAATTTCGTGATGATCTGTTTAATAGTTAAAGCGTGATTGCGTCACAAACAAAACAGACTCACTTTGGTTGTTTTAGAATTAGGATTAGAGTAATCTTTTTCTATGAGTCAAGACCCGCTCCCCGCTACCCGCTCCGCTCATGCCCCCGCTCTCACTACCGCCCCACCCTACCTAATCATTTTAATTACTGACACAGTTGGTCGAAGTCGCGAAGCCACTGAATAAATACCTTTGTATTGTTTTCAGTAAAAACTTACCGACCTAGAAAATGGTACATTGTCTATTATGAATCTATTAACCATTTATCGATTAACTGTGACAATGACTTGTGAAGTTGTGAGTTGATTGGGGATTGGAGAGGAAAATGTGTTGATAAAATGTTTCACAGATCTACTATATAAAAATAAGTTGGGTTTTCCTTCCTGACGCTATAACTCCAGAACGCACGAACCGATTTCCACGGTTTTGCATTCGTTGGAAAGGTCTCGGGCTCCGTGAGGTTTATAGCAAAGAAAATTCAGAAAAAAATTCAACATAAAAGCGGGAAAATCTTTTTTCAGAACAATGTCCACCCGTGCGACGCCGGGATGGGCCGCTAGTAAGGTATAATAATATTTATTACTGTACTAATTTAAGTTAAAAATTTAAAATGTTTTAAACTGTCTCTTACACGTTTTGGTGGTAAATTGTAAGTGTGAGAAATTGATAAAAAAAATATTTCACAGAAGTAGGATAAGGCATAAAATAAGTAATAGTACAAGAGGAAGATGATGAAGATTGTAGAGAGTTAAGTTCTTATTGAAGTTAGATCTAGGTAGTAGAGAGCTAACTTGGGATAATTAATGTTTTTGCTTAGCTTAAGTTTCAAAATAAATGTACCTACGATTTTCGTTTTTGTAGTTTTTGAAGTCATTAAATCTCTAGATTACGTTTTAGATATCAATAGATCAGGAAATGCTAAACATGCATCAGTTATCTTCCAATTTTCCACATAAATTTAATGACTAAATCGACAAATTAGTCGCAAAACAAATCCACCTACGAGTCGCAACTACATACATACTCGTAATGCTACGTAAACTCGACTGGTCGGTCGATTGGAACGATAGCCGACATTGTGCATACAAAATGCAGTCGACAATAAAGTCATAAGCAGTTTAAGCCGAGCAAACACCAATTTGGTTTGTGGACTAAATCATAAGCGAACGTAGTAAAGATTACTTACTTACGGAACTGTTGACTTAGAAATAGGACACGCTACGCTTAGTATAGAACACTAAGTGCTGAGTTAGTTCATTGAAATACAGTTTCGTGATGTTGTATTTGATGTCCAACATTTTGAATTGTCAGACATTTGAATTTTTCTTTTTAAGTAAATTTCAAAAAAATGTGTTTGAAACCAAATTTATTTTAATGTTGCGTTCATTTATTAATTATTAGTAGTGGCAATGTTTTTGATTTATAACAATAATAAGTATACACTACCACGATGCTCGTTAGGTATATCAGATAAATGAACATCACACATAATTTACTCAAGATCATCAGAAACAGAGGCAGGTACTTTGAGAGCGATTTAAAGTGAAATATTGGGTCCAAGTTTAAAGGCTGTATTTGAGAGATCTAAACTAACTAAAAATATATTTGCTTTTGTCATTGCAATCTATTAGACAAGGACATCAATACTTTTACTATTTATAAACACTGCTAAGCAGTTGCATAGATTAGAAAATGTCATTTAATTGTGCGCAACATAAAAATGTAGTGCGCAGTAACCAATGTCACTTAACTTTAGGAAAACATTCTAAGAAAAGCCCTTAAAGCTTTGTACCCTGTACTCACGTCACAGTAGGTACCCCCAGTTACGTAACTTCAAAACTCACGCAACGTAACCGCGACCTTAGAGCCACGTAACAGTATGCACTCCTGCCCAGATGAATGAGTCGTTCGTGACCAATACCACTGCACAGCAGCTCAATCAATGGTCATGTCCACGCAACCCGAGCACGCAACCTCCCTTTCGTGTCTAGTGGGTAGTGGGTAGCCCTAGTGTCTGTTCACGCCAATCACCACGCAGTGACGACCTGTGACGTCAGTTTACGTTAAATTGCTGATACAACACGAATATAGCAACATCTTTTCGTGCAGCTTTGAAGAAAGCTACAAAAGAGTAAGCAAAGAGTCTTGTCTAACAAAACGTGGCGCTTTCCTATTGTAAATGTAACATACTGACCAAAAGGGAGAATAAATTAAGTGTAATAAATACCCAAGTTCGGCAGAGTTCGTGGCTGTGTCAATTTTTTTAGTTTGTTGTGAAAGAATAAAACCACCAGAAAGTACAATTTCGAAATTTGACATAAGGATGCGCTCAGCTGTACGAGTAAATGGCAACTGCGGTCACCCATCCAATGACTGACCGAGTCGTCCGTTGCTTAACATAATCAGTGATCGCTTACGAAGACTTCATAGGTCATGCAGAGCATCACATCGCTACAAAGTTTTTTCGCGATCACTTTTCACTTGCTACCCTCACAGAGCTTGAAATTATTACTATCCCTCTAATCGTAATGAAATATCGCGAATTCGCATACAAATTAGCATAATTAATAAACTAATTAATGCTGAAAACTGTTCTACCGTCACAGTGTGGGACCGAGACCGTACTAAAGGAGTTTTTCTCTCTCTTAGAAAGCGTATAAATAACGAGTAGGAAATGTATAGAGAAGCGGCTTCCAGCGTCGATTTTCATTTGGTTTGACGTCACTAGAGCTGTCAAATACTGTCAATAGAGCAGCTTTCAGTGTTGTTACTCGTTTGTTTAATAACGTCACAAGGGCTGTTAAGCCACACCTCAGGTGATTGACTGAATTATTTAGCGGCAAGAAGGGAGCGTTTGTCAATTATTGACAGCTAAAAGGGTGTTATTAAGGAGAAGGCTGATGTTATGTCGTAAACGGAGGTAAAATAAAGCCTGTGAATTAGTTCACCGATAACAGTAACACTCTTAAATACTTATGGGGGTGCTAATAAAATATCTCAATTTAGTCAAATAGTTTGTACTTACACATTTTTTGAAACATAAAATTACTTCAAATCCAAATTCACCTTTTGGCCGTTTAAGAAGTAGGTACCTAAATTATGTTAAAAAGGGGAACTTGGCTTGAAAAACGTGTAAGTATTTAAGACTAAGATAGCAAAAGTGAATTGAGGCACAAACTAAAAAGTTATCAATCAGAAAAGGAAGTGTTTACTGTATGCACACATTGCTGGGCATATGGTTAAATATAGCACCAGAAACAACTTGGAAACAACAGAAATTGGGAAAATGTTGGCACATCTTTGTGCTTCATCTTCGACCACATCATCACTTATCAACAGGCAAGTTGGTGGTCAAACGCGGACTTTTTTGTGATAAAAAGAAGAAAAAGTAAGTCATCGCGCGCACTTTTTCTTCCACCAAAGAGGCGACGTCTAAAAATTTAGTCGTTCAAGTGACGTAATTTCCCAATATTTGCCGTCCCCGCTACCAACAAATTCGCAGTATCTCTGTACGTTCTCTACTCAGTAACACAGGAGAGAGTAGAAATGTATAATTATTGGTTATGCTGTTTACCTAATGAATGGCGATCTTTATGTTTTGTTGTCATGGAATGGAATGGAATTGATTGATTGTTTTTTAATTGCAATTGTTTGGTTAGAAAATTAAATTATATTGTTTGAATGATTTATGAGCTGGGCAATTTTGGCGATATCACTTGGTGGGTTATTATTTGTATGTAGTTTGATTTATTTGTTTGTAAAGACAAGAGAAGGTGGTATTTTGAGAGATCGTGATTTGGTAGACCTTGGTTTTAATAAATTATTAAGTTTGGTATGTTAGAGCTACCTATTATTTTAATGATGAAATGTGATGACATTTCAAATTTTTGGTAACAAAAACTTAACAAAAAAAACTATTCTAACTAATGTAGCTACATAATATAAACGCAAAAATGAGTTCATTTGTTACGCTATCAAGCATTAACTACTCAACCGGCGATGAAGTTTTGCATACACTTTGTTATGGGTACAGAAAAGGACGTAGGCTACTTTTTATCATCGTCGAGGCAGTTAGGTATGTTCTAGAAATATATTTTTACGACAATATGTATTCAAACAACTGTTATCTTATGTTATTGTTTTCTTCTGTTTTGCAAAAGATGAATTTCCGCGAAGTAGCGGCTGATTCAATAAATTACAATATATTCCATTCTCAAAATTAGTTCCTATTTGTTGTATTTCTTTATTCTTATTGATTATTTTTGTATTAGTCTGGAAGGTTACTAAATAATTTCTCAACTGAAACTAACCTTCAAGACCAATTGAATCAGAATCGACCAAATCCCGCAAGAAAGCATCCCTCCCTTAGAGAGAGATGCAAGACACCACCCTCCGGCCACGCCCCCTTTCTTACAGAGGGTAAGGGTAGCGGGTAGCTACCCCTAGGGGGTGAATGTCCCGAGCTTAGTAATTGGGCTGCACGTGCTGTTTTCGTGGAATTAGATTGGCGGAGACCAGTTTTTTGTTTTGGGATATCTGCTTTTATCAGGGGAAAGTCGGGGAAGTTTGGAGTTTCGTTTGTACGTATGTATTTTTAAGGTAATTCTTTGTTGATTGTAAAGCTTGTATTGTACTTTACAAAGCTGATGTTTTTTGCAGTGTTTGTGAAATATATTTTTCATGAATAATTTTGCGTTTCGCTAGGAACTCGACTGTCGGTAAGCGACTATGTTATGATGAAGCATGACTAAGAAGGCAGATACTCACTCTGACCTCGAAAATAACGAGATTACCTACATATCTTAGGAAACAGGAAAGTTGCAGTCTTTCTATATTCAGTCTGCTTTTAGAATGGGTACCTCTGCCTATGAGTATATTTTAAACAAGAAATTATAATATAACTCCTGAGTATTTCAATAAGTTTATTCATGTATAAGCTCACCTAGCGCTTACTACAATACTTGTGGAAATAAATAAAAAGTAATGGTTCCACACTATATAAAAATCATGAAATAGATTTATGAAAGCTAAACCACAATTTACAACCTGACCTTTAGGTATTAATAAAACTTATAAGTCTTAGTAATAATTACTTACTCAAGATACATATCTATCCAGATATATAGATTAGCAAGTTATGAAGTGTCATAGTAACATTATTACGTTAACTGGAATAACCTTTAATAAATAGAGACTGTTACAAAGTCATCAAACTAATATTATGAATGCAAAAGTTTGTTTCTCGCACGCTGAAACGGTTGGACGGAATTAAATGAAATTTGAAATCATGATAATCAGAAATCAGATATATTTATTGACTTTGAATAATCATGAATGTTAAGATACGTTCACAAAGATTACCTGCTATTACTTGGATTAACACATAGCATCTTATATGACAGGGTGACGAGCGCAGTACTGTGCCGCGCAGGGTCTTGAACTGTAAGAGTTCGAAATTCTGGGTTGCGTAGACCTGTTATTGTTAACGTTTAACATCAGGCGAGCGATTTGCTCATCTCGTACTCAATCGCATACAAAAAAGCTTACTTTTCATCGTCACCGTTTTTGTTACGGGTAAAACCGTGGGGCAGAGCTATTTTACAAATTCAATAAACATCTGTACCTACAAGTTTATCAATTTGCAACAAAGTTACCTAAGTGAAAGCCACAAGAAATAAGTATTCGCAGTAAGATGTCATTATTGCTGTGAATACATTAATATTAAGTAACCAATTAAACATTTCGGCTTAATGTCACTTTTTGACAGCTGTCGTTTCGTGAAATGGCTGGCTTTATATGGGTCTGTCCAGCAGAAAAGTCATGTTTCGGGCGTAAATAATATTTTTTAAATATTTATCATTGTGTGCTCCATTGTAGGCCACATGATTGCTTACCAGCAGGCGAAATGGCGGTCAAATGCAAGAAAATAGTAGAATAAAACAAAATTTGAACTATTTTAGTTTCTATGTGATCTTTTACCGCCTAACTGGCTGAGCTGATTTTCGATTGCTATGGCGTAGTTTATCTTTAAGAAGCTTTCAAAATCTATGAAAAACTAAAACATAAAACGATACTATATTTTGCAATATAATATTTTTATTATTTTCTTTACTCATAAGTTACCTATAAGTCTTATTGACCTGTTAATTTTCTAATTTTATCAAAGCTGAAATAAAAAAAAAAAACAATTGAGAATGCTTTCAGAACTGTCCGAAATAACCGACAATTTTATCAAAACCTCTGTCATAATAGAATAATCAGTCTACAGACATACCTATGTTCTAGGTAACGAAACGAGAACGGCAATTTATTCGATGAATAATATCGAATCGACGTATAATTGTGATACAACACAACAACAAGTGTGTCAATTGTTGTAATAACATTTTTGACAGTTTTCGATATTTTTAGTAACATTCTGACATGGTTTGGCTATTATTATTAATTATAGGATGAGGTGGCGAGATGGGTCGAGTCGAACCTGGATCCGCTTGGCGCAGGACCGAGGCAGATGACACAGTGGGAGTGGGAGAGAGGCCTATACCCAGCAGTGGGATAAGGAAGGCTGTGGATGATGATGATGACAGGATAAACATTTGAGACTTACAACTTTATGTATCATTCGATCTGTAGTGTACACTTGTACAGTTCTAAATGAATACGGTCACCCATCCGAAGACTGACCGTGTCGTCCGTTGCTTAACATCGGTGAGGTTACGAACACCAGTCGAGCAACGCTACGAGCTCACCAAAATAAGTACCTCAAGCATATTGTTTCCCAAAACAGCTAACAACCATCTGCAGGCTTATTCTGGCGCATGATATTCTCGGTCTCTCACACTCATTAGTAAAGCCACAGAATACTAGTAAAGCCATGAGTGAGGCTGACCGAAATTTTATTCTATGATAGGCTTGCGTTTGACCGTCATCTCGCCTGATGGTAAGCAATGATGCGGTCTACCGTGGAGCAAGCTTGCCTAAAAAAATATTATAGCTATAAGTTTTAGTTTTACCTTTTAGTTTTATAAATGAAATAAATAAATAGACACGTGCCAGAATCTAGGACCCTATTATTACCCGCTCGTGATTATCTCCGTCACTCCCATGACATTTCCAATGAGTGCGACAGTGACCGACATATCTGACTCGCCAGAATCAGGCCCCGCATGAGTCATCGGTCGACATCATAATCAGCCCCATATGAATGGACAGCATTGCGTGACCAGTAATTATCTGGGCATTAAACAAGGGGTATAAAGGCCAGCTGTGGGGTAGCTGTAACTCTTCACAGAAAATTAAAGTATTCGTACTAATGCTGTACAATTTGTGATGCGATTGTCTAGGTTTATTACAAATTGATATCCTTGTTGGCGCGATAACGCACAATTAGAGGTTGTAAAGTAAAGAAACAGCCTTTATTTACGCTACGTTGTCCTTACGTTGGTACATTAATCAGACTTAAAAAAAACCTAACCGGTGTTTGAAGAAGTTACCCATGTAACGGAGGCCTTCCTTAATTATAGATGAAAAGGGTCAGGGAATGCAATTTAAAATTACAAAGATGCACTTTTAAAACTGCCTAGCGATGTAGCTACTCATAGAAATCTTAGCGCAAAAAATGCAACTTGAAAAGTGTTTTTGTAAGTCAACAATAGTTTTTTTTTCTTTTAATTTGTCACATCGAGTAGCAGTTTTTTGATGAAACAAAACTGTTTTTTTGTCAAAAAATATGAAATACAAAACAACAACAAGAAAAAATTAACTTTAAATTGAAAAAATACAAAGTTTTTCTTCTTCATAAAAAATCTATCATTAAAAACTTAAAA
Organism: Alcis repandata; assembly: GCA_949125135.1. Classification (NCBI taxonomy): domain Eukaryota; kingdom Metazoa; phylum Arthropoda; class Insecta; order Lepidoptera; family Geometridae; genus Alcis; species Alcis repandata. The sequence continues at coordinate 11,382,481 of OX421240.1, read as the reverse complement.
ATAAAAGAAATAGATCATTAAAATAAATACCAAAGATATCAACAAAAGGAAGCTAATAAATAAGTTCAACTCATTACTCTCAACGGCGGTAGTCGGTTAATTTAATTGGGTAGGTATTGTGCTTCGCTATCTTCTGACACTTTCTTATCTTGGGCTTAGGACAGAGGAAGGTGTGGAGTATCGATAAATGTTTGTTTGTTTTAAATGGCTGTTTAGTTTGTTTTTTACGTAATTTTCTGACTAGGAAGAAAAGTAAGATTAATTAAAAAAAAGGAAATAAATTTATAATGAATGTAATTATAAGATTTTAGTATGTTTAACGATAACTTAAGAAAGGTTAGTTTTAAAATGTATCTTCATAAAAGGCAGCTGATTGCAGCAATGTGATTAATTTCAATACTATTTCTAAATACTTGAATGAGCCAAATTGTCAAAAGGTTGTAGCGATAAGAAATTCACATATCATGAGCTTCAGTTTGCCTCGAACTATATTACTATTGTACGACGATGTTGTATGTTAAATTAGTAAAAGAGATAACCGAAGACCATGCATCTCCGCTTTAAACTTTCTCAATAATATTTTTTTAAATAAACCTCTCGTATATCTGCTCTGGGTCTGTCGGGTGTTAGTTGTCTTTGTCTTTGTGTGTGTTTCACGGCATCCTCGACACAGGGAATCTTAATGGGGAGCTAGGAGTGTGAAACGTTATTTACTTTTTTATTTATTTGTAGGCACGATTCTAAAGGTTCATTAAAAACAAATTGAAGGTTAACTTCCCCAAAATAACGTCTTTTTAATGATATTAAATACTTTTAGTAACTGTCGACACTCCACGTATTCCCTGTCCCGGTGTCCGGTCGCCCCGCGTACCCGCTTGACGTACGATGAAGCAGCCACCGATAAGCTCCGATAGTTCGCTGGAGGCTAAATAAAATTATTGTTTAGTGAAAGTAAAAGGATATAAAGCCCTTGTGTAGCCTTTGTTACTTTTGCACGATTTATACAATAAGGTAAAGCTGAAATTGTAGCTTTCTCATTATTACACGAGACTAATCTATTATGTGCGTTTTAAGAAGATTGTGTTTGGTTTAAAGTTGTTTCCAATTAGGACGGCATGGTCATGCCTGATTGGTTTGGTACAACATTTGGAATAAATTACTTAATTAATAATTTGGTTTGGATTAGATAAAGATTAAAAAAACTTTTATATGCTCAACATCTACTCGTGTATTATTGAGTCGAAAACTGAGACTATAACTTCAATCAAAACGGTGATCTTTTTCAAGGAGTGATACAGTCACACGCACGAGCGATCACTTCATCAGTTACTGAGGTGAGGAGTGGCGTCAGTAGTCATAGTACCATTTTTAACTTTTTTTTATCACTGCCACACTAATGTTTTTTTCATTCAGTGACATCCGATTTTTGCAGCGACTAACTAAAGCTTTTACTGCAAAGTAGAAGCTCTTTACTTTTGGTAGGAATTTGAGAAACGCAACCCTTTAAGAGGTTTTTTTCCAAGCTATTAAAGCCTAAATGGAGTGTCATATGAAACACAAGTAATTCAGATTTGTGTACTTTATAAATATCTTTAGCCATTACATTATCTCCGAAACGATTCGATTTAAAAAACAAGAACATTATTTTTACAAAACAAAAAACAAAAACCGACTTCAAAAGACCGACTATTGAGTTATTCATCTATTTGTCGCGCACGTACTTACTTAATGCAAATTTAAGACTTATGTGGTTTTCTCATGGATACCATTATCAGAACTGGACTAAATTGAAATGGGACCAAATGGAAAGCGTCAGCTTTCTAATAAAAAAAGAATCATCAAAATCGATTCACCCAGTCAAAAGTTATGAGGTAACAAACATAAAAAAAAAATAAAAAAAAAACATACAGTCGAATTCAAAATTCAAAAAAGGAGGAGGTTATCACCTCCTCCTTTTTTGAAGTCGGTTAATAAAATAAATCACATATTTCGAATTTTCGCAAAATCATATCCCCCTTTCGTCTCGCAAAATGGCTTAACGCGATTTGACGTACAGACGGTAACCTGCTTAATCACCTGGAAAACTCTTTGGTTTCGTAACTCTATATCTTTACACCTCTACCGACCATAAACCACTCGAAACTGTACTTTATGTCGAAAGCTTTAAGACACAAATTCAATTGTTAATCATTCTAAATGAGTCATATACAATTTTAAGTCGTGTCTTGAAAGGCATAGAGTAGTTAATTGTGTGTTAACATTTTGACATTTTAGAAGTGTAAATAAGCTACTGTTTAAGTGTTGGTTTACTTGTACTGGGTTTCGATGATCGGATTCGATTCTTGGACGATTTAACAGGTTGTTACCTATATTCGGGGAACGAGATTTATCGAAACTATATAGAAGTTTGTGAAGCAATGATGCTGTTGCCAACCATTAAATAAATAGACTGAGATCACAGAATGTTTTCTGTACGTATTGGCTTGATTTAGCTTTGCGGGTGTTGCCAGTACAGTACAGGGTCTATTTAAAAAAAGGAGTACAGAGTGTCAATTTACCGCTTTCTAGGATTTTTTAGTATAGTACAAACAATGAGGTAAACTGAGTCTGATCACCGCCCGGAGGAAAACCAATTTCCAAATCCATGCCTGAATGTTTTTAGACAGGCTAGAAGTTTTATCGCCACTCATCCAGTGTTTCAAAATGGTAAACCAATAGAATGCTTCTATATATATAAAAATGAAACCCGTTTTCCTTGGTCACGGCATCACGCGTGAATGGCTGAACCGATTTCACTAATTCTTTTTTTGTTGTATTTGTTATTATTAGGAGAAGGTTCTTACGGAAAAAAATATTAAGAAAATCTCTCAGAAATATTGAAAAACCCTAAAAACAGCCCTTTCCTTTTTCCCATACAAACGTTTTCTAACTAAAACGAGCTTTATTGCTATTGTATAAAGTTCATATTGAATTGCAAGCACTCACTGTTGTTTAAGCAATGTAGGTATGTTCCTAACGTCCAAGAGTCAATTTGCACTTTATTACCTCTGTACAAAGTTCAAATTCAATCATATCTATCAAAACAGTGTGCGTTGGAGCACAGGTAAAACAAAAAAATAATAGTTAAAAAAAACTAAAAAAACACGCTTTTTATAAAAAACCGAACTAAAAAAATAGAAAATAAAATTTTATAAATTTAAATTAAGAATAGGGTTGAAAATTTCAATAAATATAAATTAATAATAGTGTAAATAAATAAATATATATGTATTTTATTTTTAAAAAGCGTGTGTTGTACAAGAATCATCATAGATATTATTTACTAGAGCATTGTCATCGAAGTTAAACAGGTACACCGAATTTCAGCTCAATCGGACGGACGGACAAGAGATGGCTCGACATTCAGTTGCAAGAATCTCCTAAACAAACAAACTGAAATACATGCAGTCAATAAAATACTCTCACCACTCCACTAATACAATTTAACCCTAAATCAAACATTACAAAATTTATGTTAACAATAAAATGAACTAATATAACGAACACGGTGCAGCGCCGTTAATTATAACACCAAGTTTAAATTATAGAAAATATCGTTTATTTATTGGTTTATTTCCAAAAGATAATAATTCAAAATGCAATAAAGTTACCGGCATTATATTGAATAGTCTCCCGTTGCGCAGGCGCATAACCTTTGTGTATAATTGAGACATATATCAAGACTGGAGATAAAAGCTAGCCTGATTTTTATGTGCAAAATTTCGAACCGTAAATAAACAAGGATAGAAGCATAAAATAGTCGTAATTAAAATAGCTAATGAGTGAAATTGAATTCAGTTTCAATTGACTTGTGTTTTGGAGCGCCGTGTGTGCCTGCCTAATGACCTCTAAACTTCAATATGAAGATAGCACTGATGATGATGATGTATGGCTGGTTAAAATATACGTAGAATATTTGATAGAAAAATGTGTGAAGAAAGCTGTTTGTATTTTGTTTGTTTCTACCCGATACAGGGCTTATTTTCCACTTCCAATGCAAAAGAGGGCTGTTATAAATTTAACGTGTGCGTTTGTCTGTGGCATCGTAGCTTTCAAACGGCTCAATCTATGTATTATAATTATGTTTTATTGTTTGAATGGTAACTCGATTGAAAGTGTTTATAAATATGATTCAAGAAATTTACTCTTTAGCCGTTTGAAGATTACCAACTCTTTTCTAGTAGACAATTTTCAATGTTAAGTTTGATTACTTCTTTATATTGAACTTAATATACAGCCATCAACGAAAGTGTCCTCAATTACCACAGAATTAAACCATCTGTCACAGACGTGGTAGCCTATACGTATGTATGTAAAACTGCTTGGAACAAAGCGTGGCGTGCTACCACGAAGCTCGGTCGAGCTGAGTGCGTGCGGACACCGTCACAACACTGCACAGACCTAATGTAAATAAAATAGGTACTGGCAAATGGCTAGTTTGGAAGTGGTTACTATATAGTAAGTTTGTGCACTGAGAAAAATATCCGTTATAAGAATGATGAAGTCACTAAAAATACGGAGCATACTGATTTCACCAAAAAGTACGATGATTAGCAAAAGTTTATGATAGTTGTCACTGTAACAACTGGTGGTGACCACTTACCATTAGGTGGCTCGTCGTTTGTTATCCGCTTATTATTTTTTTTTTAATTATGAAAAATTATAGCACCCTTTTATACAACATCTGTGTTGCTTCAAATAATTTCACAACATAGCGATTCAACATAATTTAGAGGAAGCAACGTAATTATAGGTGCAAACGGTATATTAACCCTAAAAGAAGGTTGGCACAACCATTATGCCATCCCCGACACAGGATATCCTAGTAGGGAGCTACAAGTACGAAACGTTTTTTAATTTTCATTATTATGGTACTACAGTTCAGCGATGGTTGTATGACAGTCAAATCTACTTGCAAAAACGCTTAGGATGGTATTTTGACTTGGATACTGCGCGCCAGAGCAGCTGCTTACAGCCTGTGCAAAACATCCAACAGCACTCCCGTTACCAGTTCCTCCATGGACCTAACCCAAGCAAGCACCACTCACGCGAAGATCCCATTCTACGATTAAAAATCAGCGGTCATCACGCCATCCATTGACACTGCTATCAGGATCGCGTGTCCGCTTCACGTGGTACGCTCACGCAAGCACGCATCAAGCTTCGAGCTTCTTATACGCACGCCACGCCACGCCACGCCACGCCACGCGCCGACCTGCTAGTACTCGTATGTGAAGAATAGGTAAACGCTGGCTAAACGTCATACGTAAACTTTGTAGGTGGTAATTTGTGATTGAAGGTGTTTAGGCTCGAAGCACCACTCTGTATAGTTTATAGTATGTACACTGAGAAAAATTTCCCCTGAAGTACGGAGCATACTGACAATCACCAAAAAGTACGATGTTTAGCACCCGTTTTTACAGAGAGAACCATATATTATTATGATAGTTGTCACCGTAAAAATTGGTGCTTATCATCATACTTTTTGGTGATATGCTCCGTACTTTAGGTGAATTCATCGGAATTTTGATGGCCATTTTTCTCAGTGTAGGCGTGTGATTGATCTGCTGTATAGTACCAACACCTGTTTGGCTAAGTGGTAGTATATCCGCCTTGTAAGCCAGAGGTCCTGGGTTCGATTAAAGGCCGGGCCGATGTTTGAATGATGAATTTAAATATCTGTTCTGGGTCTGGGTGTTAGTTGCCCTTGTCTTTGTGTGGGACATGGCATCCCCGAGACAGTGTATCCTAGTGGGGAGCAAGGAGTGTGAAACGTTTATTTATTTACATATATTAGCTGCAATAATACAACATGATACTTATTATGAGTAGGGCTCGATTTCATTACAGTCTTGTGGGTAATATGTAGGTACTATGCAGCAAATAATTAGGTATTATAGTACTATTATTTCTTCTATGGTATTAAGCACAAATTGTATTCATAATTATTATCTTTCCCCGCTTACAATGCTGTGCGTAGCAGTGGGAGATAGAGTGTGTGAACATTAAGAATAGGCTTCGATTGTGCTGTCCACTATGCAGAGTGTCGCACAGTGCAGCTGGTGCAATTTTACCTTGTAATTATGTATTTAAAACCTGAGTAAAAACTAGTCTAAGTATGTATTTCAATAGAGTAAGTTGTAGCGAGAAAAAACAGAAGCAACACGGACACAACATTTTAAGACTCTATTAACTCGGACAACAAACTTTGTAACCAAAGTTATGCGAAATAAAAACAAAAGTCCATGCCCTTTCGGTTAAAACCCCGATCAATCAGGCATTAACCTCGGTAAAATCAACCCTATAATACTCCTAAATCTATGTCTAAGAGCAACTAATGGTACGTCAGACCTCACAAATTTACATACATCATTGGCGGGTTGCGAAACTTTATAAGCCAAAATTTCATACTTTTAAAAAGTTTGAATCCGTGTAATGAAGGGGAATTAAAAATTTCTTGCTTTCTAATTTTGTTATGGTTTTTAGGGACGCGTCACGTGCTTGGTTTAGTAGTGATGTACTGTTACTTGAAGCGTTCTTAACGCAGCTTTTTATACACTTAGGATCTGATGCCCGAATGACATATCTATAAGCTTTTAGAATTTTGTCATTAAATTGATTAGAATAGCAATGATGGCACGAGTTTGAGAGAGATAACATAATATGTAGATGTATAAATTACTGATTGTTCACATCAAAAATTATAAACAAAAGGAAAATAACGTATAAAATTAATATAACAACTGGCGGCTTCTCACTATTAAGAACGATTTCTACCATGCCAAAAAAAAGGTTAGTGTTCGGAAAAGAAAGTAAATATGAAGTTTTTTTTACTTGATGATTGGCTTGCATTCGACCACCATCACACCCGATGGCGAGTAATAATGTGGTCTACGATGGAGCCCGCTTGGGTATTTTTAATTTTTAAGCAACGTTGTTTCCTTAGCGATTAAAACGCTTGCAGAGATGTTTTCAAGTTTTATTGTACTTTCTCTTTGTTGTCACTACTAATCGATTTATAGGCTCAAGCCTAAAGGTGATGGAACCAATTCGATATTTTAAATTTACTTTGTGTCCAATTGCAAGTTGAACTTTTATCGCAGTGACGTAAAGGATGGAGTGTGTAAAGGTTAGGAGTTATGGAGTCGATAAAAATACCTATGTATTATTCGAGATCTCAAAATTCAAAATAATTTATTCAAATATCATTATTATAATATCATCATTATTCAAACATCAATGCACACTTATGAATGTCAAATACAATTTTTACGAATAAATTAATACACAATAAATTAAATGTCAAAGAAAACAATATTATTAGAATGTCAAAAAAATTATATAAATTATTGCAATGTCAAAATATCAAGGTATAAAATAACTACAATAGTAGGTATAATCAGTCAAGACACTTATGAATGTCAAATACAATTTTTACGAATAAATTAATACACAATAAATTAAATGTCAAAGAAAATAATATTATTAGAATGTCAAAACAAAATATATAAATAATTGCAATGTCAAAATATCAATGTATAAAATAACTACAATAGTAGGTATCTAACTTATGACTATTTTTGAACTAGCGTAGTGCGGTCTTTGAGTCTAGGGGTACAAATTGGCGCCTTGTTTGTTTGTTTGTATATTTACCCGATGATAATTTGGGTGTTATTGATCTAATCCTCGTAAAATTTTCCAGGCAAGTAGTTCAAAACTTGCTCGATCAAAAATTCGCAAAGGATTGACGAAGAGGCTATATCGCGTAACATGTTTTTCTTTTGATCAATTCTTTTTCATAATAGTGAAAAATAGCTCTTAATTTAGGAGAACAAGACACAATTTCGATCGTTGCACTCAATACAGTCACTTAGATGCTTATTTCAAAATATTCCCGTATTTAGAAAACCACACTCGTTATCTGCACCTAATTATTCCCCACTGCCGAAGCGGGTGAGTGCCAGCTGACGAGTTCAGTTGGAGCGACATATTGCACCGACCGTTGGCACCGCGGCACAATATGGCTATCAGATACCACTGTTTTATGCTCGCCTAGTAATTAACGTTACATTGAAAAAATAATTATTATTGTATTTTTGAGGTGCCGGTTCGGACCCCGACTCGTACTAATGAGTTGTTTCGAACTTGAGTACCTACGAATTTACATACTGGCTTTGTCAAATGAAGGAAAACATGCATCGCGAGGATAAACCTGCATGCGTCCGGAGAAATTCAATGGCGTATGTGAATCCACCAGTCCACACTTGGCTACCTTGGTTGAATACGGCCCTTCGAGGGTAGACCTGTATCCCAGCTGTGGGAAGATTAAAGGTTGAAAGTGATGAAAATGATCGTATTTTTTGTCTCGTTGTTGAGTTGTAGGTTAGAGTTATCTCAGTCCATTAGAAAAAAAATTAAAGTGTTTTTTGTTTCATTGTTAGGAAAGCTTTTCTATTCTTCTTTGAATACTCACGATATAATTAGGTTTCATGTAGTACGCTTATATAGGAATAACCCTTTTCAAGGTTGCTTTGTCATTGCCATATCTCTACAGCTAGTTGGTATATGTTACCAGCTGTATTTAGTTTGAAGCGCTTTAAACAAAACAAAATGGCGCTTTTTAATGCTCTTTAATATTCGACTTTTTGCAAACCAACCCAACTCTTGATCAGGGTTGAAATATCACTCTGCTCACTACTCGTTTCACCACAGTACCTACTCCAAAAATGATTTTTACATTTCATATTTTGGCACCATTTCCTACCCGGAAAGGAAACGCTCCTTTACCGACGCTGATAGTGAACTAATACTCTACTAATACTATCACACCGAGACATATGTCCATCTAAATTCCGCTAAAACAATGATGATTCCACCTAAAGTACGGAGCATCCTGATATCACCAAAAAGTACGATGATTAGCACTAGTTTTACGGTGACAACTATCATAAACCGTTGCTAATTATCGCAATTTTTGGTGATATCAGTATGCTCTGTACTTTATGTCAATTCATCATTCTTTTAGCGGTTTTTTTCTCAGTGCAGCACACTCGGCACTCCCACGCAAAACACTACCACATTACTGTTACATTTAATCCTTCTTTATTATTAAAAGCATCGAACAGATAGTTTTCTTCACCCTAATTAGCGGAGCCATGTTAACGAGCACCTATAACTCGAATCACACAGCATTGCAGTACAGGGGCCTTATTCTATCCAAGCCTCTTAGCCGAGTTGTAATTCTATAATCAAAACGCTATAGAAAATTCGGAAAATGTATGGAAATGACATTTTAATAATCTATTTATAGATTCTATTATTAATGACAGAAATGTCATTCACATACATGCATGGTCATAGTTTTCTACAGCAGCGTTTCGATTATAGAATTGCAACTTGGCTAGGAGGGCAGTCTTTTAAACTCGTACCGCACAGTGGTAAGATATCTGAGCGAAATCTTCAAGAAATCGTATTTTATATGCCAACTTTAAATCAGAAAAATATAGAAATCCGCGTTTTCGTGGGTTCTTAGTCGTTTCGCACCGCGAGCGGTTTGAACCGCGCCTGCGGTGTGAATTGTCCAAGAACTTTTTTGTAATGAGTCGATTCGGACCGCAATAGGAAACTCTTTTCTGATGGGTAGAATTTGGACAGAAAATATAAATAGTTATAGGTATTACACATCCCATGAAGTACAATCAGGTTCTTAATAAAAAGGAAAAAAAAATTACCTATATATTAATTAATTTTTAAAGGCGTGCTATGACGTCACACAGTTACGGCAATACATCTCAGGTGCATCTGCGAATAAGGCCCCAGCTCGAGTCCGTTGTTTATTATTACTTATCAGAGTTTTTCCATCGACTTCACCCTCGAGTGCGTCGGGAATCGAACCGCCACCAGCTGAGCTCGTGGCCCGTGACCGCTTGGGTATTAAAAGCTTGCGGATTGCAGTTTTCAAAACTAACTAATATTGCAAAAATAATACAGGGTTATAAGAAAAGGGGATGCTAAGCCGAAACAGCAACGTTTACTTAGGGACAAACACGAAAATCAAGATAAAAAAAAAGGAAATCTGCTGTTTCATACAAAAATGTCTATGACACTCGACAAAATGTGAGGAGCAGCTGTATTTTTTTCTCAATTTTCGGGTTGTTCCCATAGTATAGTGTTCATAATGAGCCCGTTTCATTTTAGCATACCCTTTCCTGATAACCCTGTACAATACATTAGACACTCAACAACAGTTTCTAAGCATTTAATGTTATTTTTGGGCACAGTAGTTTAAAGCCAATTCCTATTCCAGGACAGACCACTAATCAATCATGACAAAAATCATAACAAATCAAAACTGTAAGGCAATTTAAGTAGCCTAATTTTTAGGGTTCCGTACCAAAATGCTAAAAGGGACCATTATGGTTAGGTTAGATTAGGTTAGTCTGTCCATCTAGCTGTCTGTACATGAGTGCCAATTTTGAAATTGTTTGTTTTTTTTTCAACTTTCACTAGCTTCTCACTTTCTGGCGTTCAGAAATGATCAGTCAGTCTATATATTATGACTAATTAGTCAAGTAAACCCGAAATCAGTGTCAACAACCTCCAGCCACGACAGCCATCACCCGTTCAAACACTCTTCTAAGAAGGCGGCGCCATTGAACAATGAAGCTTCGGGAAACCACATTAACAGCGGCTTCCATTGACTTATCGATGTGTTGTGTAGAGAAGGAGAATGTACCAGCAGCGATTTATAGGGAACTGGTGAACAAAATATGTAGATGGCCACTTCCAACGATTTTATTATTGGAAGGAGCGGGCAAATGAACGTTTGAACTGATACGGACTTGATTGTGCTTTCAAGTATACTGCACGCTCGCCGTTGTGAATTTACTTGCGGACGACAGGTGCAAGGGCTCTATCGTCGAACATACTTTTTTTTTTTTAATATTTTAATCAGCTGTTCCATAGAAAAATGTCAATGACACTCGACGAAATGTATGGAACACTTGTTTTTTTTCGTGAACTCCGCGTTGGTCCCGTAGTAAAAGTTGTTCATAATGATGAAGTACTATGAGACCTTTGCGGCTTAGCATACTTTTTATATACAACCCTGTATGTATATTATATCTAAGCAAAGCACTGAAGTGAGGATGTCTTGGGTAGTGGAGGTGTCCACAGGCGACGGTGACCCGTCGCTTGGTCGCTTGGAACGCCACCTCTATCTATATACCTCGATGGAGTCTCCCAATTATTTTATTAACCGTATCGGAGAGGATGCAAACGCATTCTTTTCTTGGAGTAGCTCATTCCTTCGAATAATTTTCTATTGAACATTTGAAAAAAAAATGTAGTGATAACAATAAGTAACATGAAAAAAAATAAGAAAAATAAAAAATACGGTTTTTTCATATTTACCGTTTATGTCTGTCCTAAAATTCAATTTTAAATTAGAATTAGAATGGCTTTGGATTTTGGATCTCATGGCTGAGAAGCCATGAGATCCAAACTCTAGCATTGTCACATAATTGAATAAGGACAAAATTTTATGCTACCAAAATTAGCATACATAGAGCATTGAACATAGAACATGCCAAAAAAGCACTTTTTGGGGATTTTTCACAATTGATAAATAAATAATTTAGAGTAAGTCTAAATGTCAGCAAAAATAATATCTAAATCAAATAAAATTATATTTTATACTAAAAAAAAACTACAACTTTTCTGCCAACTTCCAAATTACATATCACTGCAATATACCTACCAAAATTAAATTCAATACAGAAGACCCGCTCAAATCGTTTCATCTTCCGAAAGACGTTCTTATTATGATTGACAGCGTTTGTGTGTGTGTGTTACGTATGTGTGTGTAGACAATGATAGTAATTACATAATGATAAGCCATTTAAATGTTGCCCGCGGTACGGGTGTAGAGCTTAATACTTGTAGGGTTAGCAACAAAAGTGGAGTACAAAACAAAACAATAATTATTTATTTATACCTCCCACAAAAAACGGAGTAATGTATGGTCAATCTTTGCAAATTGAAATATAACTTTTTATTGTCATTTTTCTGTGTTATATTTTTTTTCCTTTTTTTACAGTTGTTAAAAAATTGTTACATTTTACTGACTTTGGTAATCAGTAATTTTAATAAAAGTCTATGTGCTACTAATTTTTTAACACTCCGATAAGTGTGTATTTGTAAGAAATGTGTTTTAATGGTGTTGAAATGTTCTGCCCACAAACATCATGACATACAATCAACACAAAGCTGTGACGAGGAAACCATTTTGCAAAAAACCAACTACGTTTATCATAACAGAACCTATCGCTCCGATGTCAGACAAGAAAATTACCACAAAACAGTTGAACCAAATTCGAAATACAATAATAGAGGTGCTTCGAAAAAAATATTTTTTGTACATAATTAACAATAATTGGTGCGATTACTAGCGACTCGTAATTTTGTTGCGGACGGTACCAACGTTTTCGTGGAACAAATTCCGAATCATTTGTTTGATGCGCTGTAATAAGACTCAATTATGAAAAAAGTTTTGTTTCGTATGGTAAATATTATGTTTATTTGTATCGGTTTTCGAAGTTTTCGTCGGAATGTAGTTTTGTCTGTGTCCTTGTGATAAATTATGAAAAACGTCATCTTTCTACCATCACTGAGATTGGTACACGGGTTACAGGATGTAGGTACGTATGTATATTTTTCTCTATTTATTTCTATTTATTAGCCTTACAGATAGATAGATAGATAGATAAACTCTTTATTGGTCACACCATCCATGGTTCCATGTTGCCTTACCTGCATTCACTCCCTTTCAATTCACGTCGTTTTTTTGCGTAGTTCATTTAAACTCTCTACGATGGTTTGCACACAAGTCTAATGTCTAATATTGCATGTGTGGAGATTTGTTACTCAATCACGCAAAAACGGTTGAACGGATTCGAGGATGGAGGCAGCTTTTAATCTCGATTAACAAATGAGATACTTTTTATATTTCTTTTTTATTTAACAGTTCCTGTAGGTTACAGCGGCGCGCAGCTAATTTGTAACAACACTATTGGAAAAAACGATGTTTGAAATAAATTATTATTTTCAATAACATATAATTATTATATTTATTTATTGGACATATTTACTTTAATTTAAATTTATTCGTAAGTGAAACCATCTCGCAATAATTATTTTTTGTTCCTATAAAAAACTGAGCTGATATTATGCCTATTAATTCCAAAATCCATAATTCCCAGTGTAAGCAATTCATTAAATTTATATTAAGACCACACACAGCATGCGTTTAAATTTTTATTTACCATTTAAAATTTAAAAACATAATCCAAACGATCATGCACCTGTAGGGGCTTAAATGTCAAATAGATAATTTAAAAAATAGCCGCCTTTTTTCAATATTATGCAATCATTTAATGTATAAATTAAAACGATGTTATGTCAAATTAAAGGATAAACGAACGATAGTAAATTTAATTTTATTTATGGAATAATATTTTTATCGTAAGGATACGTTACTTTTACGAGTCTTTTCAAAATATATGCATTTTTTACTTGTTAATTTTGATGTTGGTAATATTTTTATGACAATTAAAACACTTGTGGCTGTATTAAAATGGTGATTAAGGAAATAGTGTCAATTTTGATGTAGCATTCGAGAAACTAAACTAAATTAACAGGCAAATTAGAAGCATGTCTTTTTATTTTTACATGCATAAAAGTGGTAAAAATTATTTTAGAACTTGCAAATTTTGTTTAAAAAATTGATGAACAGAATTAGTGCTATAAAATTGTAACATCACACCACCGACTTGATCGATACATCACAGTTCACACCCATATTTAAATGCGAAAGTTTGCGAGTAAGTGTGTTATGCTTGTATGTTTGTTATTCAGGCTATAATGACTCAATGAATTTGGATATCATTAGGTATAGATACCTAAGATATAGATTTTCACTTTGACCCAAAAAAAAACATGTTTTTTTAGTTTAAAACCAGTGGGCCGTAGCTAGTCTACAATTATTTCACTATTTTTGTTTCTAATAATTAATTAAATTACCGTTACGTGACTTTTACACAATACACCATACGTATTATAATCGCTTATTTTTTATGTTTCAATACTGTATGCTTGGTCAAGCATCATTTATTTTCTTACCATAACAAACCAGTGTAACAAGACACTTGTAAATGAAAATACTTTTTAGTTCTAGGCTTCTAGCGTCGATCTATTCAGCAAATCTCAGTAGGTCAGCAAAGTCTTTTATCTACAAAGCCTTTCTTCTTCTAGGTATATTTGTAGATGTGTGACATTTTTAAATAAGCGGTACAATATTTAGATAACAGTTAAATTGCAGGCCCCAGTTTTTTTTTCTACAAAAATATCCGAAGCGTTCGGGGTATCTCGCGTTCGGGGTACTTTTAGTCATAGAAGTCATTACATAATTCTTAACTTTATTTAACAAATGAATCTAGTTTAATATTATGTTAAATATTAGGTAGGACAGTAGGTATCTTCATATTATAAAAATTAAAAACACTACACAAACTGAAAAATGTCCAAAAGCTTTAGTATTTGATAAATAAACTCCTCATTGATTGTCGGTAATAATTAATATGAAGATCATTTAAAAAATTTGGAATGATTACGTATTCCTATTTTTTATTGTTATTTTTATTTTGCTATTTACTAAATTTTAAACGTATAATATAATATTATAATTTCTATAAAACTGATTAGGAATGAGTTAAGGGCAAAACTGTGACTCGTTTTGGTGTGACTCGTTGGGAACCCCTCAAAAATTCTAACAAAATGGTTCTAAAGGAGAGACGCCTAAAGGAGGTCAGGCTAAAATGGTCCATCTCAGTTATTTTTAAACAAACAGTTATGGCGATACTAACTATGGTCTATTCTGTGCCGGTAATTACGTCTGCTTATGGATACAGTACTAATTGATACGGAGTATAAATAAAGTGTGTTGTTTACAGGATGGGGAAAGCTGGCTGTTTGTATGAATGTGAGCGGAACCGTTCTATTGTTGTTCTGAGACTAGAATTAGAAGAAAATAGAGAAACAATGAAAAAAGGAATAAATTGTCATAATTTTAGCGACAATATTGACTGACGAACTGACGAGTCGGACTTGGCTTTTGTAGACATATCAAAATTGACTTAGTCAAAAAAAAAATAGATTCAATAAAACCATAATATTAAAAGACAAACGTCTACGTAATTTGCATTAAAAATCTGCAGATTCATAGAGAAATGTCGATGAAAAGTTGTTTTTTTTTTCACGATTTCAGTGTTTGTAAAAGTTATTCATAATGATGAGTACCGTAAGCCTTTTTCGGTTCAGCAGACCCTTTTCTTACAACCCTGTATTTTGTAAAACAGTCAAGAAAGTAAACTCACTATCTTTCTTTTTCTTGACATTTTGCAGCATCTTCCGGACATTACTCTATTACGTTAGATTAAAGTAACGTAGAACGATTCCGGATACAAAATATTTAGAAGCAGCCGACCCGAAACTAAACGACAAAAAACAGCTTATTACCTACGTGGGAGAGAGACGCAATTATTTTCCAATTTTAATCAAAAATATCGTATTCTCAGCCTTTCACTTCCACTTAACCATTTAAATGTCAATCTTTGGCGTTAGTTCCCTACGCTTAAACACCCAAACTTGCACTTTGAACTTTAAACTGTAGGTCCATTAAAATAGAGTTTACTTTTCCGCAAAGTACGAAAATAGATCTAAAACAATTCGGATTCGTATGATTAATGTTTGTTGCACTTATTGTGTACTTAAATTGCTGTAGCTTAGTTCTCTTCCTTCAACTTTCAACTGTAATGTCACAACAATAGAGTCGGTTTCGGTTTGGGAGTGACGAAATCAGAAATTCTTCAAGGTAGAAAGTCCAAAAAAAACTTCTAAAAAAGATTAGATTGCAATAATGATGCAAGTAATTCTAGTTGCAATATTAATATTAATCTATTGACTCAAGTTATGGGAACATCTAGCAAGAAGCGATCAGTCAATGTCATGAAACAATGGTTCTTGGCGCATAAAAAATAGATTATAGATAATTTGTGAAAACATAATCAAATCAGTATCTTTTGATAGATCTGCTGAAGGAAATTATCTGCGAAAATGTTTGAATTAGGTGTTTCAAAATACATCATCATTATCATTGTCAGTGATCGCCCACTGCTGAACATAGGCCTCTATTCTTGTACGCCACTCATCCCGGTCCTGTGCTAATCTTGTCCAGGTTCGACCCAGTTAATCAAAATATAATAGTGCATAGATACACTACAGATTTTATGTAGTGGTAGGGCTCTTTTGCAGAGCCCGCCTGGGGAAGTACCACACCTTTGCCAGTTATTCCACCGCCAAGCAGTAACGTGCAAACATTACTGTGTTCCGGTTGGAAGGGCATTGTTTCCAGTGAAATTACAGGGCAAATGGGAGATTAAACAACTTATATCTCAGGGTGACGAGCGCAGTGCTGTGCCGCGCAGGGTCTTGAATTCTGCGAGTTCAAAATTCTGGGTGGTGCCAACGAGTCACACTGACTCGTTTTGGTGTGACTGGTTGGGAACCCCTCGTGCAGACCTGTTATGGGCAAACGTGACGTTTAACATCAGGCGAGCGATTTGCTCGTCTCGTCACTCGATTACATAAAAAAAACACGCATGCTTTATTATCGTCATTATTTTATCATTTTTTTATCATCATCATCGTTTTGTCCGCTATCCTAAAATAGTACCCATTTCATTTGTATTACCACAAGCTTGACGCTACTTCCATATAAGCTTTATTCAAATCCAGCCCATTACATTAAAGTTACAAATATACACATTCTCAATCTCATTCTTCAAACTGTCGCTCATTTTTTTAGCAGTGTGATTTTAAAGTTGTCATAACAAACTTTAGGCCATAATTTCTACATTTTTCCCCAAGCTTAATAAAAAGTAATAAACATGATGCCACGTCAAACAGATAAATCGCAATGCGTAACCCATTAACTTCCGTACTTGGGTAACTGGACTAATTACCATAAAACATAACTTTTCCATGTACCGCAAAATGAATCACCAAGAAAGTCCGTTTTTTGCTATTTCTTTGACTTTAATTTTAAGGAAAATTTAATGATTTGTGTCGAGCAACAATGTTGGCGGGCCATTTGTTTTGTTTTCTATTTTGATTTGTATTGTTGTTTTCTTTGTTTTTCCTGCTGTACTGTAAACAGTTTCAGTTAAGAACTTACTGTGTTTTGTTTTTTATTCTGTAATAGGCTTACGTTTGTCCGCCATCTCGCCTGATGGTGAGCAATGATGCGGTCTACGGTGGAGCACGCTTGCGTAGAAACTCCGATTCACTCGCGACTTGAAAATAGTACTTACTATTGGACTATTAGATATTACGTGTAATATTGACTTATAAGTTTTTTTTTTTATCATTTAAATTTTGTAGACTTTTACTAGTGATAAAATATATTTATAAATTCCATAGGCCATATTTTAACTCTTGCAGACCACTATACTTTTCATTGTTCATACCAGAAATTACAAGCAAGCACATGACGTGTCTGAATCTGAATAAAAACTGAATTTCAGACCCTTGTTGTGCTAGTGCTATTGTGCTAGTGTCAGGGGTAGCTGCAACACCATAAAAACCCAGGTATCACGCACAATATAAACTTAAACCGACTCTAACTACAGTCAACAAAAAATGTGATATTTCATCCCTTATAAGGCATTTTCCCTCGTCTTTGTCAGCTATTGTAACTAATTGACAGCTAGGTTATTTTCGCTGTAAACTTATAAAAACTGTTATCACTTTTTACTAGTGATAATGATATTATATGCATTAAACATGACACTTCTTTGTTGAAATGGTACGACACGTATTGCGAGTAATAAAGGTTTTGACATTTTAGTGCTGCTGAATTTTTAGTTTTTTTGCAATTTGAGGGTTGATATCAGGGTCCCATAAACTAAGACATCACCTTCTTCTAATCCAAGCATACAATTTAAATCACCTCTAAGACGGATCCCATAGCATGATAGCAAAAAAATACAGTATTAGAGTAGTGCATCCATCTTTAAGCGATTAAGTCTAAATACTAATGTTATTTTTCCTCCTTAAACAGTTCACTAAAGTTTCAAGGAAAACCATTGCAAAGGGATGAATACATTTCTTGAAAAGCCATAAAAATACCTCTAAAATCGTACAGCACGATCGAATAGCATCACAGCCATTTAGCGAGACGTAAAAAAGCATAACTTCGCTTTTAAATGCTTTTTCCAGCTTAACGGTCTCCACCGTTGTTAAACGCAAATCATTTCGATTCACCAGTGATTTTATACTATTTTATTATAGAAGACAATGGTGAAGTCTAGATATGGTGATTTAGTCTTGTTAGTAATACGTGGAGAGGGTGAAAAGTGGTTTGGAAGAGGGTGGTTCCGTATGAAATTGATTAAAGTTGGCCTGGGATTTTAAGTTTTTTTATGTTTTAGTTAGAAGAACTAAGGTTAAGTTAGGAAATATTAAGATCATTGATTCGAGATGTGGTCAAATAGAAAAAACTGACTAACTGCCATTACAAGGCTAAAAAATAGACAAGAGGGTCACATAAAAGTAAAAATGGTTGTTGTTTCTGTTTGTTGTAGGTGTTGTTAACCATTTTATGTGTTTTCGAAAAAAACACGACGATGTTGGCATCTCATACGCTAAAATAAATCTGAATTCGATAAGTAGTTGGCGAGAAACGTACACTACAATAGCAAAAGACAAGCTTATCTTCCAAATCGTTAATACTCTAGCGTGTAAGTTTTACCGAAATTAGCAACCGTTCTTCCCAACCATTCAGATTAGCAGCACTCCAATTTCGATTTCCTTACCAACTGAACCCTAAAAAATCACGTAATTCTAAACGCTTTATAAAGCTATAGCGCCTGTAATAGCTAATAAACATCATTAACCGCCTTTGTATTCTGCTCCCATGGCAATTATAAATATTTTTCCACGTGATAGGTTGTTTTATGGCAACACTGGAGGTGTCTGACGGGTGTCTGCGGTATCGATAGGTGTTCGGGAAATGTAGTTTTTGTTATGAAGATGGCAGCATTGCGATTTGCGCAGGAAGTAAGAAGCTGCTTGCTACTGTATGTGTTAGAAAGAGATGAACTGCTGTCAGCGTACTTCGCGCATTTTTATTAGTTTTTATGAAGATATAAAATCAGTGATCGAGAATTGTGTGAATTAACCCGATAAAGTAATTTTAAGTGTTGTTTTAAGTTTTAAGTGTAAAAGTTGTTTTGATATCTAGGAATTTTACGAAATAATTATAAAAAAAACTTAAGACGGAATTACTAAGAAAAAACTCACATTTCTGAACAACTTATACTAGTGGACCAATCCTGAAATATCTAATAAAATTGCCCACTTGTTTAAAATTTCATTGGTAATTAATTGAGTCATATGGTTAAATAAATTATATTTTGTGGGGAACAGTCTTCATATTACTTTTTGCGATTTCAAGACTGCTCTGCGGAACTCTAAAAAATATATTAACAATCACGATCATAAATGAGTTATCGACAATTATTCATAAGTATTTTATTGACATGTCTTAACCCCAATAGACAAAAAAATTAAATACATTATACTCGCTACGATAATATAATAGAATTGCCATAATCACAGCGAAAAAATGTTCCCGTAACAATGGGAAATAAAATAGTTAATTAACACATGGTGTTGTGATCATCTGCATTGAGAATGTAATCAAAGTGAAGAAGCAATAGCTACGTGTTATAAACAGGGTCCAACAGAAATGCTATGGTAAGTTGAAAGGGGGTTTATATTACAAATTTAAACAACAACTAGAAAAAAAACTAAACTGAATCACTCTATATTTCGTCTCGCTTAGTCAGCTAGAGTAAAAGTGAGGCTAAAGCTAACGTGACCAAATTCAGGCTTACGCTAAGAGCTCATTGCACACTTGTACAGGTCTTCTTAGCAACACTACTATTAAAATTATAATAGAAGGACTTACAACATCAGCCAAGCCATTTCAGAGACCTAAAACTCTGACTAGAGCCTAACCACTCGGACTATCATTTAGAATAGTACCTATAGATTGTTATTTCATTCAATTAACTCACCTAAAGTGTCAACATCTACCTTTAATTCACGTTATAATGCCGCCAAGTGCGAATGATATATCATTTAACGGTTCAGTACGTGTCGGCGTCACTTTTGATGCACTATACTCGTACTTACAGAGACAGTATTTGAGTTTCAACAAAGATTTTCAAGAATTTTAAGAAAGAATTGAGGAATCATTGTGGCCACAGAATCGGTTGATATTTTTTTAACTTTTCTCTCTCTTTGTTTCTGTCTCTTTCTTTATTAGATACTTTTCGTTTAAAAAATTTGGTAAACATGCCTTTTTCAAAATACACTTTTTTTATGCTATTCATATGACGAGACGAGCAAATCGCTCGCTTGATGTTAAAAGTCACGTTTAATAATAGGTCTGTCTGTGCCACCCAGAATTTATCTATATTTGTAATTTTAATGTAATTTATTTATGCTATAAGTATTAGCTAACTCTAGGGATTTTTATCTAAAAAGTAATGCATTTGATTTAGTTTAGCTCTCTCGTATCCCTGTCTCACTCTCTCATTTTGAAAACCTGCATGAGTATGCACCTGCATAAGGCCAAACGTTTTACCAATGCTTTACTAGAAAACCAGTTTTCGTGCCTATTTAGGAGCTATATATAGTATTTTCGTTGTTTTTTCGTTTAGCCTTGTTTTCATTATACGCCTCATTATTATATCTCTGTAGTAACTTTTTAGAATTCCATAGTGGAAGTATATCCTATGGTTTTTTTTTTTATTTGCATCTTCTTTGCATTTGTTGACCAAAATGAACCTAATTTTGATTAACTTCACAGATTTTTTAGGGGCCAGAATTTGGCGACTATCCCGCTCACGCATTTTAACATTTTTGAAGTTGTATCACTGACTATAGTTATAAAAAATTGCAATCGGTCAAGTAACTCAGAATAAGGTTCAGCGGCACCAAAAAGTCTGCGTCTTGACAACACATAAATTAACCTGGTATTATGAAGCTTACCTAAAGTCTGCACCTTAAGAATCCATGGATTTAGCGAGTATTTTGAAGTTTACGTATTGTAAGCTTACATTGTGACTTCGGTGTCACCTTTGATCTAATTAGGACAATTAAAATGGCGGTCACGTGCGCTTGCGCAGGCCATGCAAAAACCGTGATGCTTCGCTGTAACGGTCCAGTGCTAGCGAGCACTAAGCCGAGAGACGCAGTCATATAGACACAAATACACTATTTAATAATTTTAATAAATGTATTATACTATATTTTTTACCCATACTATTTACAAAGAATCGACTAACTACTGGCAATTTTAGTTAAGAGCCAGTTGCCATTCGAGGATAAAACTAAATGTTTGCCTTGGAAAGCCACAACCGACACACATGTACCTACTTACTTGAATAGGTTTTTTATCTTATTTATCGCTATATTATTGTAGTTAACATAAGTAGTTATGAAAAATGTCTATTTGTCATTAGTACTTTATTCATATTTAATATCTGAAATGCTATACTAACACCACACTGGAATAACACTTGCCCGTTCAAACGAAGCACGAAACACATCTGCCTCGAATTAAATGCGACTCCTGCGCAAAATGTTAAAAAAATCCTTAAAAATATTTCAAAGGGTCGGAAGTTTAATTATATTTGATAAACTGTGTTACGATAGCCCAATCATTATTATATTATTTTCAATAATAATTATTTTGTTATTTAAAATCTGTAAAATAGTACTGGTAAGTAATTTGTTATTATTTACCTCTGCCAGGTCTTAATTATAAAATGAAATGGTCTAATAATATTTTTTTTGAATTTAATTATTCAGTTAGTGTTCTGAATTGAAGTCATTTTCGTACAAACATACCTATAAGTTAGGAAATTACTGAAATTCAGAACTTTACACTTTAAGTAAACACTAACTGAATAATGATTGTACAAATAAACTAGCTGTACCCGGCGGTTTCACCCGTTTTTAAACCTTTCCAGAAGTTTCACAAATATTTCAAGATCAAAATTAGCGAAATCGGCCCAACCATTCTCAAGTTATAGCCAGACAAACGAATAGCGATTCATAAGAAGAAGATTAAATAAATAAATTATGACTTACTAGTATGAAAATGACTAACATCATAAGTTATTTTGGTTAGATTATTGCATCGAGTAACAGTTTGGATATATTGCTATTTAATTTTACTATTTACTTCTTTGGTTCTGCGACCTAAAGTGGGTCTTGCCTTGCGACACCACAGAACGCTTTTGATCTTGGATTTTACTAAAATTGTAAATGCATAAGTTTGTCTTGTGAATATTTGTTACCACGTAGACCGTATCGTTGCTTACCATCAGGCAAGATGACGGTCAAATGCCAGCCTATTACTGAATAAAATAATAATAAATAAACCACGTAACTAAAAATAACTAAAAAACCGATTCAAAATAAAATGTGGTTAAAAAAGTTTATGCCTTGCACTTAGCCTATGTGCTAATTCAGACTAGATTAGCCCATAGACTACTTTATTTCATCATTACCGTTTTTCATAACCATGAAAAACAAATCATGGGATACGCCTTGTCATAAATAATTCCCGACACAGGGAATCCTAAGTACTTGAAAATTATGCTAGAGAGGTGTGAGTGTGAAACGTCATTTACTTTAATATTAATTGGTACAGTTTAAATTTACCCAGCTATTAAATATTTAAACAGCTGACACGCCTCGAGGCGCCAAAACACATCAAACATGATGAATCGATTGTAAATGAGCTGCAAACGTCGATTATCACTCGATAGACGGGTCCGATCGATCGCCCCGAGCGAATCAATAATTGTATCGCACATCACTAATGTTGGTTGGAATGGTCGTGTGCGTCGTTTCAGTGTCGCTGTAAGTATGAGCAATCCTTGAAATAAATGTCACTAACTTTAACCGAAATAAATATTGTGTTCACCGTTTTTTAACTGCTTTAGTAATGTTTAAATCATTGCTGATATTTTCACAGGGGCTCTGTTAGTGTATGTTTAAAATAATCTGACTTAGAATGCATTAACATACAGAATCACTAAGTGTGCCCCGCGGTTTTACCTGCTTCTTCGGGACAAGAAGTAGCCTATGTGCGTTAAGCTAGACTCTAGGCTCTAGATTCTAGAGCTTAGGGTATAAGCTGCTTCCATACCACATACAAATCCGTTCAGCGGTTTATGCGTGATAAGGCATACACTAAAATATCTAAAGATACAAATTATGACATTTATAATATTAGTAGGATCAGGTTTTATACTTTTTATCATCATCATTTTCACCGCGCAAGTGAAACTTTGAGGCGCAGCTACGTAAATTTCAAAGTGTGGTCTTTCCAGTCCCAACCGATGTTCCACGATCGGATCGCATCGTAATTGTATCGTACACGACAATTTGCGGACGTGTGCCCTTAATTGATTGACGCCGATTATTTGTGTTTGTAGAATCGATTTAAAAGTCAGACAGACTGATTTCAACAAAAAATGCTGATTCGAATCTTTGTGTTAGTTGTTTTGGAGAAAAATAGTAACATAAACAAGCAAACAACCTGTGAGCCTATACAAGCGCCTGACTTGTGTCTACTCCGTTCTTTGTGGGTGAAAACGAAATGCAAAAGACGAGGTATAATTATTATTATAAGAAGGGTTTTAAAAACGTATCTGTACGAGTATATCTGTATCTATATGTCTGCTTGTGATATCGTAGCTCCAGAACGGTTAAAGTGGTTTTGATTGAGTTTCTTTCCTTGATCAAGAGTATATTTAGCTACGAGTTACCTATTATGTTATTTAAGAATATCTTGTTCAGTCGTTGAAAGACTATCAGGTATTTTCTAGTTGTGGACTTTTATCGTTTTTAATTCAATTACTCGTTATATTTATTGTTTTTATAGTAGGTACTACTAAAATGAAACCATTAAGTAGGTATTAACGTATTTTTTTTCTACACAAATTAAATATGTAGGATAAAACTGTTAAGCCAACATTATTTAATTCCACAAATTAAGTATAGCAAAACAAAGATTGTCCGTTTGTCGGTCATCAATCGCCTCCACAGATCGTTCCGCTCATTACAATTAAAAACTAAAGTTCACCCCAAGGAGGTCTAAATACAATCATAATTTTTAACAACAACCGTAGAAACTATAAAATGCAGGAATATTACAAAATTGCGCGAGCGGAGTCCACCTGCCTTTGCAGATGACAAGACGACAATTTGCAAACGATTTAAACCCTTAAGCTGTTGTTTTAAGAAATAGAATTGTGTGGCGAAAGTCAGCTTGCAGGTGAGAAGGTTTTGCCATTTGAACTCTGAGGCATGCGAAATTTGTATATGTACACGATTTCCGTAATTAGAGTTGTAGTTTTTGTTTATGCCGGATAATTTTCCGATCAAAACTTAGTGTTCCTAAAACAACTGCTAGGTTTTCAATGAGACGTCAGACAGCTTTTTCTATTATTTTTTAAAAGCTTATATATACATACTGAACTATTATATTACATATCAAAACGTTCATCATCATCACTGCTAGATTTAGGCCTTTCGCTTGCATCGTCATCGGCCTCTTATAAAGTTTTTTTCTCTTAAATCGCTTAATGCAATGCCTATGCCATGGTAGCCATGGGCGACGGTGATCGCTTACCATCACACGGCCCATTTGCTTGTTTGCCACCTATGACAAAAAAAAACTCACATCTACAAATCCTTCCGGCCACAATTCCGGCCAGATCCATCACATCCCTACACCAAGTAATTATAATTGATGGCACGTTTAAGTTGATAAATCGTGGTTTAAGCGCGGTCACCTGGTCGTAATTGCTATTAATAGCCATTCACAGAAGTATGGAGACAGTCGAAACGCCAAAAACTGCAGAAGACAGGTGAAGCTTTCTTGCCGAAACTAGCACCTTTCATACAGTTGGTTTAACTGTTGTTACTGGTTATCTTTAATAACTAGGTACCTACTATACAAGGTTATACAGACAGGGTGTGCTAAGCCGAAAAGGCCTCATAGTGGTTATTATTATGAATAACTTTTACTATGGGACCAACTCTGAAATCGCGAAAAACTAATCATAGCTATTCTTTAAAAAAATGTCAATGGTTTTCTACATAATGTATGGAACAGCTGAATATTTTACGATTTTAGGGTTGGACCTGTAGTAAAAGTTGTCTTTTCGGTATAACACACCCTTTCCTTACAACCCTGCTGTTGCACCCACTATCCTAAAATCCAAAACCGTTGATTGCTGATTTGTGATTTGACCGTGACTTATTCAGCATAAGTTACAAAAATGCTCAAATCAATGTTAGAGACCGACAAAAACTGGGAATAAAACTTCATCTGCACAGATTTTACTCAACAACGGCGAAACAAAAAGGAGAATTGTTTTACAACTACAGCACCACACTGTATTCTAATCCTAACTAATATTGTAAATTCGATAGTGTGTTTGTTTCTCTACGTTTTCACGCTTTAGGTAACTGCTCGAAGGAACATCATGAAATTTTGCATACACGTAGTCAGGGGTACTAAGAAAGACATAGACTATTCATTATAATTATCATTGTTTCTCATAAGCACTCTAGTGAACCTTATGCATCTGAAGCTTTAGCCGTAAAGAAGCACTCGTAGCTTAGCTCCACCAGGAGTTTATATAACCGATCACCGAACTTAAGCAACGGACGACCCGGTCAGTCTTCGGATTGGTGACCGCGGGGCATTTACAAATGAGCGCCAGCGTGGGTCGGATGGTACGATAATTGTAGGTCCCGGTTGTTTGTCCTTAACAATACGTCAAGCTATTCAGAGGCCTCTTCGGGCGGCCTAAAAACTTTGACACTAGAGCTGCCTACTCGGCATACAAGCTTACTTTTTATGCCGTAAAGTGTCATTGTTGCTGATGAAATTCAGAATATTAATACAGGTTCTTAATTGAGACAAAGCAGCAAGAATAAATGAATTGGAAATATGAATGTCATAAAGATCAGGGAAAACCGTCGGAATACTATTATTCAGTTTTTGCGACTTGATCTTTATGCAAGAGGAACCGAAGAAAAATTGTGCAATTATGTTGTGAAAGATTTTAGAAAACAAACTATGTTTTATGGATATATCATCATCATCATCCACGTCTTCTTTGCTTAAAACTAAACTTAACCTAGTGCTAAAATTATCTTAATATTGGAATATTGTAAAACATACTTCCTAATCACCCTTCGAAAATATTCCAGCTATGGGATGATTAAAAATATAAATGAAATCCTTAAATAAAAAATAAAATATAAGATCTGTCTAGTTTAATTTAATTTAAGAAATGGCACAACAAAGTCAACACCCCGATTTGCAAGCAACATACTCTAAGTGACAGAGACACTGATGCAACTTAATTAATTCTGATGAGCATTAATTACTCCTCACCTCACGTCTTCACAATATCACCATTATGTAATAGTTAGTCATTTTAACCACGAATTACCGTCTTATGGTCACCGATCGGTTAAATTGCCGGGTAACGTTGTCAAGGTGTTTTCATTAGAGGTTGTATGCAATGATAGGTCGATGATCACTGTCCGTGAAGTGATGGTGTTTCTGGCGATCATGATTTAGCAAATTTTTATGATCAAATTTTCCATTCACTTAGACAAAGTTAAGTTACCTATCCTATCCAAGTTGTCCTTGTCTTTGTGTGTGTTCCATGGCATCCCGACACAGGATTTATCCTAGTGGGGAGCTATGAGTGTGAAACGTTTATTTTATTTTTATTTTTACTAATAAAACAAATGTTAAAGATTGTTTGATTAAATGTTTGGATGGGTGTTGCTAAATCACGCTAAAATGGCTGAACGGATTTTTATGAAAATTGGTGTCAGGGTAACTTGTATCCTGTATCATTACGACCGCTTTTCATCTCAGAAAATGCAAGTAAAACCGCGGGGAGCAGCTAGTCAATAATAATTCCAAACTTTTCGTTAAAAATATTTTTTTTCTAAATTAATAACTTCACAATTTAAAACAATAGTAAAACGCATTAAAGGTTATAGGTACCTACATTACTCTAGCTAGCAGTAAAACAACGCCCTGTACCGCCGAGAGCGACACCGCCGACCCATAACTAGACGTGAAATACTGCCAGTGAAAATTACGACGTCATAGCAAATCTTGAAATCGATCGTATTTCTAACCAGCTGCGCCCCGCGGTTTCACGGAGGTGAAAAGTTGCCTATGTGCTACCAGGTACGAGTCTTTTCCAAAATTTTATACAATTTTTGTTTTATTGTTTATTCGAAACCATATTGACAAAACAAGCCAATACAAAAAAACAATAGTCAGGAGTCAAGTATTTATTGGCCTTAATTTCATACCTGCCTTATTTTTTTCCGAAATACTTTAAAAAATACTTTTTCTAAACATGACAATCAAACATTTCTTATTAATGAATTAGACAATGAATATTATTACAATCGTGACGCATTTCTTGTGTTTGTTCCGTATGTCAGATGGTTTTTCATGGTACCCAAAGTTATGCATAAAAAAAATATATATTTTCATCCAGTCAGCCGTTCCGACAAACTTTCGCACTTATAATAGTGACGGTATGATTTCGATTTTCTATATCGATATCGGCGTTTCCGTTATTCGATTTATCAATCATCTCACGGTCGTGGCGATCGAGTCATTATTCACCTCGTAAATTAATCGAATCAGCGGAATAGGCCGTGGATAATTTTTGAACGGGCTGTTAGGAACGCTCACAGTTTTACAGATATTTTTATAGAATTCGGCTTTGGCAGGTGTCGATGGGTGGTGTGGGTTTATTGCCTTTTTATTTCATAATCGGAATATTCGAGAAAGATTAATAAATTGTGTGTTTCATACAAATTATATACAAATTGTGTATTTGTATCATTTGAGTTTGTAGGCCTTATTTATTGTCTGTCGATTTGACGTATTGATCAATCCAGAAAAAAAAGAGTATCAGAAATAATAGATTTTTAAACATTAATGACTCTATTTTTTAAATCTTGAAGATAAAAATACGAAAAAAAGTAATAAAACAGTATAAAATATTGTTGTATTGGATTTTATAATCATCTGCCATACTTTAGGTTTTTATTCTTTTATTCCATACCTGTTTTAAAATATATCTTTAAGAATGAAAATTAAAAAAAAATACATTAGAGTAGTTATATATTTTACTTTTATTTTTTATCTTAATTTAACGTTTGAAAAGTGAATAAAATATTGATATTAAAAATAAAATTGTCAAAAAACATAAAACTGTCAACCAGCAAGAAAATAATATAGACAAATACAAGCAAGAAGAGATTTCCATAATAAAATAACGGATGGGCCGCGTTAGTCTTCGATGTAACTAAATCATTAATTGTTTAAAATCGATTTGATACGATTTGTCTTCGATTTTTTGTTACAATTCGAATATCCGGTTATAAAGAAATCCCTATTGTGTAAACTTGTGTCATGAAAGACTTTTATAATGCTTGTGTTTTCTGATTAATAATTAAGAATTCATATTTTCAACGTAATCCTACTAATATTATAAATGTTTAATGGGTTTTTGTTATTCGTTATTATAACGGGGTTGTATGAATTTTGGTATGAAAGTAGTTTAAATTCTGGATTAACACATATATTACTTTTTTCATCATTATCATCCTCATCACCGTCCACTATTTTACTATGCGTGTGAAACCGCGGGATAGCTAGTCAAATCATAATTATTACCTTTTTACCCACGACGGAACAAAAAAGCTACACTGAGTGACTGGTTAGACACTTTAGAAATATTAAGTTATCGTAGTACCTACTTATTATGAACAACTTTTACTGCGGGGTCAACCCGGAATTTGCGAAAAAATCAGTTGATCTATAAAAAATGTCAATGACACTACAAAATGTATGAAGAGTTTGTTCGTTTGCTTGTGTGTGCACTCGAACGTAAGTTACCATTTATAGGTAAATTATAGTTTGTCGTAAAATAGTTATAATGCAAGCGTCACAAACAATTGGTTGCCGTCACAGATACTGCACACGATGCTATCTCGAGTTTGAGAAGCGCTGTGCTGTTTAGACATCATAATCATGTGGCGCTAATGTTTTCTACTATTAAACATAATATATGTTTGAACCTTTATACATAGAATAATTAGAGTGCTAAGGTAATTGGCACTGTATTTTTCGTTTATTAAAAAAAATAATTGTTAGATAATTTCAACAAGGAATTAGAATTAGATTTTTTTGTTTTTTTATTTTTTATTTGTTGCTTAATTGTTAGTAATTGTCATTAAATGTAATATGCTAACAGGTTAAATCACTTCATTTAATGTAGGAGAAAGAAAGATATAGTATTTAAATTGAGTGTTTTAATTATACACCAATTAAACACGCGTTTAAAAGTATGTATGAGTCTCGTGTCAAAAAAACCACCGACTAAAATTAAAGTAGACATACCTTTTGCCATTCCTCCTTCTTCTCTTCGTAGCATAGACAGTACCGAGCTGGCTTGAGTGCGGCTGCGGCGGCGGCCGAAGCAGGCCCGCGTCCACGCATCCCTCGATAGCGTAGCCCTGCCCGCCCCAGCCGCACAACTGCAGCTTCGACTCTGTGGCTATTTTGACGGCTTGCGGCACTGTGCGGCAAAAACTGGGGCGCAAAAATCCGCCGCAGATGCTTCACTACTTCAATGGCATGTCTTCCAAAAGTTTACCACACTGTGATAGCTAATTTGACAGCGGCACTATATGGCAAAAAGGCGCCAAAATCCGGCACTGATTTTTCACTTTACTTCAAAAGCATGTCTTTTAAACGACACCACACTTATGGTAGTTTCGAGTTTGTGTAGCTATTGGTGTATTGGCGCAAAAATCACTACAACAATGACATGTATGGATGGTTTAGTCTGCGGTTAATAAGTAGAACACACTGCACTTTATTGCACTGTTTACAAAGTGTTCACTAGATGAATGTCACGTCTATGCGTTTGTGGTCGACGTTAATTTTCACAGATTATTTTAGTGCTCTAGAAAATATTTATTTATCTAAATTTTACTAATAGGTAATATATGTTTAATTTCATAAATATTTAGACAGGTTGGGTATTTTTTTAAATTCAATTTCATAAAGTAGAGACGATACAGAATCTTCTAATCAATAGTAGGTATCGATTGATCATCCATTTCATTTTTCAATCGATTAGACTTCAACGCGATCCTTCAACAGCCGGTTTCACAAATACAATTCGTCGATTAAAAATCTGAGTTTCTCAAATAAATGATTAAAATTCTTGTTGATTTCGATTGAACTGGCCTTCGTTTGTATCTTCCTTTCATTAACGTTAAACGCCAATTAACTTATCCGCCGGGTGTTAATTAAAAATAATACTTTGTTATTTGAAGACTTCAAGTTTATTCCTTTACCGTCACTAGATTTTTTAATTATATTAACACTTATTATACAAAAAATATGATTTAAAATTCTTTGTGTAATATTGCACTAAAACACCGACTGACTAAACACTAACCCGAAACTAAGACTAAACTAATCGGAGATTTTTGGAAGAATTCACTTGAGCTTTACAATTAAGTAAATGGGAAAAATCCTAAATGGAAGTATCAGTTTTCATAACCGAAGCATTGTTTAGTAGCACTCACTAAGATCACTTAACCACTGTTTATTTGAGGAAACCGAGCCGCACCTTCATTTTAGTTAACAGTCTGTTTGATGTTGCGGTTTTAATCCGTTCATGTTTTTTTTAAACACGTGTTTGAGGTTATAGTGTTCAGGGTTCCTACGCGTGGCGCGAGCGGCGAGCGCCGGGATACGTTTGGCCTCTCTATCTCAAAGAACCCTAACTGAAGTGGGAGGGGCCTAAAACCACCACGCCTCCCCGTTTAAACGGACCAATCACAGCTAGCGGCGGCATTGAAGGCCGCACGGGGACGAACTAAGTCGATTTTTCTTTTTTCTAGTTTTCAATTCTATTTTTAAATTGCGGCAAGTTTGTAAGTTGTCAGTTACGATGTTGACGTTATGCAGGATAGTTGGCATTTTAAAAGTGCATTGTTTTGGATAGTTGTGCGTTTCTTTTTTTAATTACGGTATGAATCATGGATGTGTCTGCAGGAAGTTTCTTTGGACTTATTTGTGGATTGTTTACGGAAAAGCTTTTTTGTTTTATAAAATTTATTAACTGTTTCTGAAAGTAGCATTTACATCAACTAATTCTTACATTAAATGAACTTAATGCAAGACGTAATTCGCAGAAATTCTGCGCTGAAAATGGTAATTTAGTATCTATTCAAATGATCTATAATATAATAATTATGGTAGTGATAAGAATAAACGCTATTCTATCCGTCGGGAATTTTCGGACATGCCTATTAAAGTGATAGTCGTCAGGTATATGGAGATACAAATATTGATTCAAGAAATGTTATTGATATAATTGAGTTTTTACAATAAAAGTCTTACAGTGTAATGTAAGTTTTATTGGTTAGCTTAGTTCCTACTGTAGGAACAAACCTCATAAAAAAAAATCTCAGATTTTAATACCCATCTAAATGTTTACTTCTTCATTACTTACCTAACCTACACAGTACACACTTCCAAAACTCACTCCTACGTTACGTTAAAGTGTAATTTAAATAGCACTGTTATACCTATTGTACATTGAAATTGAAACCATTGACCGACTTTAATACAAGAAACCAAAAACTTGAAAATATTGTAATAAATAATTAGGTTCTTTATTGCAGCCTCAAAAATACTTCCAGTCAATTAAACATTAACCGACAACTTAGCAAGAAATATTATAGGTAATGTTTAAAAAAATAAGGTAGAATTTTTTATCAACATCAAATACAAAGAGCCTAAATCCGTCCCGCGCCGTTATCACTGACGTCACAACATGGCCGCCACAAGGGCGAGTTTTCGCATTTTCCCTTTAGCCGGCCACGAGGTCGGACTACCCTCAGCTTTAAATGCTTTTGTATTTCCTTTGTTTTGGTATTACCTATAACTAAAATACTGAACCTTGAAATTTAACGTAACCATTAAAAATTAAGTATCGATTGATTAAAAAAAAAGATAAGCAATGTGAAATATATTTATCAAATCAAATATATTTATTTCAAAAATAAAAAAGTACCTACAGTCTTAAATTTTATTAATATTCTATGGAATTTCTAAAAGTACACAGTAAAAAGGACAAACAGTGAGCCTCCAAGCTCAAGATGATAATTATGATAATTATACCTACTTAATTTTGTTTTTTTTTTTTGAAGCTGGCTCCTTAAATGTAGCCATTTTTCATACGCACCTGATTGGTAAGATGTTCGTGGATGTGTTGCGACTGTTGGTGAGATTAGATCGAGATGTTTCAGTTTAAATCTGTTTGGATTAAATGCTATGCACATTTTCGTCAAATTTAATTTTATCAGATGATTCTAATAATTATTATAAATTAATGTAAAAAATTGTATATTTGAGTGTTTGTGGCTCAATCACGAAAAATGGCTGATTGGATTTGGATTAAATTTTGAATGGAGGTAGCTCATTCCCTGGATTAACATATTATAAGCTACTTTTTATCCAGGAAATAAACTTTTTCTATAGAATTTTGGAAAACAGCTAGTTTAGAAATATAAAAAGAAAGAAATAAACACGTTTGAAATTATGTACTTTACTGTATTTCTCTAAGATCATTAGATTATGTTTTTATGTGTTACATAAAGCTATCGGTAGGTCTATTTAAACTGGCTTTGGTCAGATTCACCTTAAAACCAGTATAATTTGAAGTTTCACAATCGAGTTTTCAATAAAAATGCAACTAAAACAAATATTTGTGGTTTAATATTTTTTATGTATTCTTATTTCATACTCATTAATTCTACTAATATAAATATCAAACTTTGGAATTATGTAATAATAATTCGTTTATTTCAGGCAACATAACTTACAATATTCATACATACAATATAAGTTTCAGAGGCCCATAGAAAGTAGGTACTTGCCTTACAGACATTAGTACTTTATAATTAAAATATAAACTTAAAAAACACGTAGAGTCTGGATGTTTGTTGCTTAACCACGTAAAAATGGCTAAACTGATTTGGATGCCTTTTGAGATAATGTTAGTAAACTTACCATATAGGCTACTTTAACCGCGGTGCGAAGATAATTACTTAATGACTCTAATTGAGTAATAAACTGCATATAAAATCAGTTTTTAATAAGAACAAGTCTTACAATAGCTAACAAACACAATTAGATATGTATGTAAATCGACGGCCTGTTTGGTTCAGCGGCAGTGTAACCGCCTTATAAGCCAGAGGTCCCGGGTTCGATTCCCGGCCGTGCGGATGTTTGAATGATGAATTTAAATATCTGATCTGGGTCTGGGTGTTAGTTTTCCTTGTCTTTGTGTGTGTTCCGTGGCATCCCCGACACAGAATTTATCCTAGTGGGGAGCTAAATGAGCGTGAAACGTTAATTTAAATGTAGGTATGTATGTAACTTAATTAGAGCGAATAAAAACATTTACCTACTTAGTTTTATAACGGAAGGAGAGTGGGGTAAAACAGAGGGTCTGACTGGTACTTTATAAATACTAAAAAATTAATAATTTCAATTTAAAAAAGCTTAATGAAAAATAAAACAAATATCAAAACCAAACAGAAAAGATAAAGAAAGTAAGTAACAGAAAAGAAGAACAAAACACAAGACAAATAACCACAGAACTACATAGAACAATCAAATAGAAGAAAAAAGAAGAAGTTAAGAAGAATGAAGAAGAAATAATAAAATAAAAACGAGTCTTGAAAAGCTGACAGTTCTCTACAATTTTCTAGCTAAATATATCTTAGTCCTGTACCATACAGGGTTATTAGCCACCAAACAAATCTCACCAAAGCAGAGCAACGATTTACAGCAACAATAGACGTTATAAACTAACAACGATAACAAAACAGAACGTCATAACGAATCGTTATAACGAATAACGGACAATAAAAATTATAGCCAACATTAAACGTTATAGCTAAGCATTAAATCGGAGACTTTGTTTTTATTACTAAGGGTAGTTATATATTTGGGGGTAGTTTGATAGGTATATAGCTTATTATTCAATATGGTTTTGATAAGGAGTAATAAAGAAAACGTTAAAAAAGTTGTGTTATTGCAGATAAAATGAGATTTATTAAAGTTTCCGTTTTAGGGTAGTTAAAATAGTTTTGTAGTTTATAGCTATTTAATTAGGTAAGGTACATTTCAAATGTTTTTTAATTATGAAAATTATGGATGAAAAAATAATATAATAAAATAATTAAGAAATTCTATGTCGTGAATCCACCAATCCGCACTTGGCCAGCTTGGTAGAATAAGACCCTAACCAGTCTATACGAATTTACTCTGTGGTTGTATAGTAGGTATGTAGGTAAATAAAATCAAGGCTGACCATTGAACCTTAATTAAAATGTTTATTTTCAATATTGCCTTGAAATTTTCAAAAAATCATGTTTCAAAAAGAGACAGTGGTTATTTCGACTGCACTGAGAAAAGTGTAATTTTTGGATAATCTTGCACTATCGTGACATTATTGGTCTAAATAAGGTGCGTTTTTAAAATTAGGCGATAATAGGTAATCACTCTATAATTGCAATGTGTAATCGAATTGTTTGGAAACAAGTATATGATAGTTATTACCGTAAAAACGTGTACTAGGCATCGTACTTTTTATACTATGCTCCGTACTTGATGTGATTTTTTTACTTTGTCATTTAGGTATAAGATATATAATGTGCGTAATTATTTTCATTCATTTATTCATTCTCAACTTTTAATCCTCGCACTGCTGGTATACAGGTCTACCCTCGAAGGGTGATTAGGCCGTATTCCACCACGCTGACCAAGTGCGGGTTACTGGAATTCACATACGCCATTGACTTTCTTCTCCGGACGTATGCAGGTTTCCTCACGATGTTTTCCTTCACCGAAAAGCCAGTGGTATGTAAATTCGTACATAAGTCCCAAATAACTCATTGGTACGAGTCGGGGTTTGAACTCGCCACCTCAAAAATGCGAAGCGGCTGTTCCCCCACTTACTTACAAACAGTTATTTAGTACGAAATTCCGAGCATCAGAACTTTTAGCTATAATTTCTTGTATTTAAATTAAAGCCCACTATTTAATAAACGGCGGAAATGTGAATCTCTTGGATATGGATGCACATTTCTGCTTTTTGAGGTAGAAAGTTTAGGTCCTTGGGGTCCAAGCAAGGGCGATCTTCAATGGCCTGTCTAAACGACTGATAGAGAGATCAAACGACCAAAGGGCTGGTGCTTGCTATTAGTAATGCTATTCAACGAGGTAACGTCGCCAGCCTTTTGGGTGGGTACCCAAAAGGTGGGTAGCCGCGGATAGTGACTTGTACTCTATTTTTTTTATTTGTAACTAGCTGTTCCCTGCCACGCTTCGCAGTGGATAAAAAAATAATATATATATAGATAAAAACAATCCTTGATGCGTATTATATATCATGCTAAAATTTCAGCTCGATCGGTGCAGAACTTTTTGAGTTTTTGAAGCACACACAAACCAACATAACATTTTTAGATATACATATACCTATCTATTCAATTTCTATTTTGTGTCTGCATATTAATTAATATTAATATAAATACATTATTATTAATCTAAAGTATGTAATTATGTCATCTTCCCTATTTATGTCATCTTTTACCCTTCCTCCACTTGGATCCACAGCTCGGCTCCACATTTGGATCCGCGGATACCTTTACTTATAAAATTTTTAAAAAACAGTTTTAAATAAATTAAAACAATAATATTCAAAAAAGTTTAATAAATTAACATTTATTGTTTATTTGTTCTATTTTATTCTATGTGTAAGCAGGATGCAAACTAATATACCCAATCAAAACAATAACTCTAACTACAAAGTATGCGCTCGCTAATAACTTTCTGCAAAGGTTAAGCCGCAGACAATTTGTTGGTTGTAACGTTGATTATGCTCATCAGCTGAGTAATTTGTGCAAATAATAATACAGGGCTGTAAGGAAAGGTTATGCTAAACCGGAAGCGGCTCTAACAACTCATCATTTTGAACAACTTTTACTATGGGACCAACCCTGAAATTGCGAATAAAATACCTGTTCCATAAAAAAATTCAATCACACCCGACAGGATGTAAATTCTGAAATCGCGAAAAAATACAACTGAACCTATTAATCCATAGAAAAAATTCACTGATACGCGACAAAATGTATGGAACAGTTAATTTTTTGCAATTTCAGCGTTTGTCCCATATTAAAAGTTGTTCATAATGATGAATGAGTACTACACTATGAATCCTATTCGGCTTATCATACCCTTTCCTTGTAACTCTGTATAATGCTTGTAAATTCTTAACGTGTACGCTTGTAGTATAAATTAAGGCAGTGACAGGTGACTAATAATAATGCTAACCCAGTATTAATTGAGGGCTTAACTTTCACAAAACGTTGACCCTTTTAGACTTGAAAAGTAAAACTGTATTTATTAAGTGATGTTTAGTTTTAAGTAGTCAGAAAATGTTGTTAGTGAACACCGAAGTCGGATTATACTTGATCGATGTTGGTGAACTTAAAATAAATGAAGTTTGCGAAAAAAATGCGAATCTACGAGTAAATGTTGATATTGAATTTACGGTTTTGTAAAATAATAGAAGTTTTAAGAAATAAAAAAAAAGTCTAAGAAGTTGTTGAAATGTAAGATCTCAGTTACTTACTACCTACGTTACTAGTAAATTTGGGTTGATTACACGTAACGTACAGTTGCGAGACAGTAAATGGCACACTCGGCCGAGCAAACCAATCATGGTTCTAGTGACTGTCTCACCTCGTCAAAATGTTTATACAAACCGAGTACTCGGCCGAGGGCACTGTCTCGCCACTGTACGACCCGGTCACAATATCTGTGCACCTCGCTGGTATGCGGCGCCTCTCCCGCTTCCCCTGTCACCTCTCCGCGCACTCCCCGGTGCGACAGTACGGTTAGCATCTTCGTTGCCGATACACGTCCCGATAATTTTGAGATATTTTCGCTTTGTTGTTGTTTTGTTTTTTAATATTTATTGTTAAGTTTAGACATAATTATGACGTCACGATGTCAGGTGCACAGATATTGTGGCCGGGTTATACTTACTTGTTACGTCTAATAAGCCCAATAAGCATGAAATTTGACATAGCTAGTAAGTCGATTTTACAGTAAATAACGTATAGGCGTAGAAGCCGTGGTAGCTCAGTGGGAGAACAGCCGCTTCACATTCTTGAGGTGGCGAGTTCAAACCCCGACTCGTACCAATGAGTTCTTTGGGACTTACCTATGTACGAATTTACATACCACTGGCATTTCGGTGAAGGAAAACATCGTGAGGAATCCTGCATAGGTATGTCCGGAGAAGGAATTCAATGGCGTATGTGAATCCACCAACCCGCACTTGGCCAGCGTGGTGGAATACGGCCTTATCACCCTTCGAGGGTCTCGAGGGTAGACCTGTATCCCAGCAGTGGGAGGATTAAAGGTTTCATATGAACGTATAGGCTAGGGTGTTTGTTAGGTTACGAGCGAAACCGCGGGGTGCTGCTGTTTTATTACGCTTCTAGCTGTATAAGGTTTTAATTGCAAAAGATGACATCACTTTGGCCAGGAATTTAATACTTTTACAACATTGAAGTTATAAAAAAATTATAACGCGTTTTATAGCCTCACTTGTGCCTAAAAGTTTACTGCTAGAGCTTGGTGCAAGTGATAAACTAAAAGCGTATTGAAGATTTTACGCGGCAGCGGTGGAGCAAGCGTCTGCTTACCGCTGGGTTTGTTTTAACCCCCGACGCAAAAACGACGGAGTGTTATCAGTTTGACGTGTCTCTGTGGCATCGTAGCTCCCGAACGGGTGAATCGATTTTAATTTTGTTATTTTTGTTTGAAAGGTGAATTAGTCGGGAGTGTTAGCTATGTTTAATGAAAATTTAGTATTGTTTTGCTTTGATGAAAAGAGCAGGCGTTTCATTAAAGACGGTAATTATGGAAATTAGTATTTTAGGCAAACTTAGGTAGGTATAGGAGAAAGCTACCAAGCTCAAATATTCACCAAACATGTAATATGGAGGTTTTTCACATGGCACATTCTGGGCCTTACTTATAAAATTTGCTCAAAGTTATGTAATACATATATTATTAAGTTCTTCGTCCATAGAAGTATAAGCGTCTCTCTTGTCCCTTGTCCCCCATCCCCGGATCGACACAGACATTCAAAAAGCGTGATCCGGGGCAATATCCCCGTGATTTACTGCAGTCCAGTGTCATGGAGGCGCGGGACGGCGCGTAAATCAAAACCTTTTCATATTTATACAGCTTTTATATGGATTCGACGTTTGTTTGGACTACTATAATTACCTGAATTAGGCAGCTAATCAGAGCTTAAAGAGATCAGCAGCCGCTAGTGTCGCAGATATTCACGCGGTGGTTTACTTCCCATCAGGCTGACTGCCTGTTTGCCGGTCTTTTATATAAAAAAAAAATATTAAAAAAAAACAGACAAAATTTAAATAGATAGATAGACAGAGGGAGTGGAGGCCTTTACCCAGCAGTGGGTCGATACAGGCTCACGATGATGATGATAATCCAGAACAAGAAATTACAATGAAAGAATAATAACACTATGGGTTGATTTTAAAAGGACTGGACGGTGCTGGCCCAAGACCGGCAGGTATGGAAGAAATCGGGGGAGACCTTTGCCCAGCAGTGGGACATTACAGGTTATCTAAAAAAAAATGGGTTTATTACAGGTAACGAGTAGGTACAAGTGGCGAGACAGAAAATGGGCGCACTCGGCCGAGCAAACAAATCATGGTTCTAGTGACTGTCTCGCCTCGTCAAACTGTTTAAACAAACCGAGTACCTTCTCGCCCGGGGGCACTGTACTCGTTACATGTAATCAACCCATTAAGGCTAGTGCACACAACTAGCAGTCTTATCGTTAAGAGCGATTTCTTCCAGGCAACTTCAGGATAGAAAGGGTAAAAAGAATAAATAGAACTTTTTTTTATTACAAAACAAACTACTAGCGCCACCTAGTCACAAAACGAAGTACTTTAATCTTAACTTGATTTTAAGTCACCGTAA
Source organism: Alcis repandata (assembly GCA_949125135.1). Classification (NCBI taxonomy): domain Eukaryota; kingdom Metazoa; phylum Arthropoda; class Insecta; order Lepidoptera; family Geometridae; genus Alcis; species Alcis repandata. The sequence continues at coordinate 11,343,051 of OX421240.1, read as the reverse complement.
GCTCTACGCATAAAAATCAATACTTTCCGTTGTAGAAACACCCGAGGGATTTAAATGTTTCGAAGCTTGTAATCTGGGACTAAGTATCCTTGTTTAAACTTGGAATACTCACTTAAGTAGCGTAAAGGAATAAGAATAATACAGACTTTTACTCAAGGTCGAACTTTTACTCTTACTTACATTTACTTGACTTTTAGTCTTCGGTTATAATTTTAAAGATATTTTTACGTCTAGTTTACGATTTATCGAAATTTTGTAAAACTACCCACAAATATTAGAATTTAGTTTCTAAAATATACAGGGTTATTCATAAAGGGTATGCTAAGCCGAAAAGGGCTCAAAGTACTCATCATTATGAACAACTTTTACTTTAGGATCAACCCAGAATTCGCGAAAAAAAAATCAGCTGTTCCTTATATTTTGTCGTTATTGTTATCATTGACTTATTTGGAATAGCTGATTTTTTTTCGCGAATTTCGGGTTGTAAAAAGTTTGGTAAAAGTGGTTCTTAATGATGAATACTATGAGCCCTTTTCGGCTAAGCATACCCTTTATGAATAACCCTGTATGTATGCAATAGCTTCACTAGCACAACATCGTAAGTAGAAATAAATAATAAAATACTAAAACACAAATAAAACATCAACCAACATTTTTCACAATAATTTGAAGCAAAAATATTATTAACCTTTCTTCGAACCAACAATTTGAGTCTTTACCTAAACTTAATTCGAAGCATATGCCACGTTAAATTCATCGATAATCGCCACTAATTCGTTCGGATCGATTTAAATCCAAATTGTCCGATTTTTTTTCGACGGTCCGAACAAACTGTCAATCAAACAGGCATAATATTCGGGTATTATTTAAAAAGAAATACGTTTTTGAATTCCGAATGTTGTTTTCTTTTTTACAATAGCTAATTGAGTCTTGCGGCTACGTTTTGTAATCGATGCTAGGGATAAAAAGTTTCGTATCGGCGCGTTCTTTTTATAAAAATTGGTCTTATCCCTAATCTTATATTGACATCGTAATGAGACGAAAATATTGTACTGGAGGCGGATTACTTGAAAAACGTGGAGTCGGCTTTGTTTAACTTTTTTTTGATACTTTGATAAGGTTGATAGGAAATAAGGTTGAATGCCGTGTTTTTTAACGTGTTTTTTTTATATCTAGGAAGTCGCAACGTCTCTTTAAAGAGATTGAAACTACTTTTGATTTAACAGTGACAGCAATGTTCTAAAGACTCTTAAAAGTAGTAAAGAGGTAAGAACATCTTCAAATTACGAAAGTAATAGGTACATTATTTAGAATAGGTCAATTAAAAATTAAAAAACCCACTATCATACAGAAACCATTAGTGTTTCCAGACACTTACTCATTCATAATCTTTCGCATTTACAATATATATAAAAAACTGTAGGTACTTGTCTACAGCGTGTGATACTTTCGTGTTAATCAAACAAAAATACATAGCGTTGACTCTACGCAATCCTGTCCACTCGTCCAGCCACCGGACGGATTTGGTTCCGTGAAACTAATCAGGCTAAATAAGTAAATTGACGTCTCGTCCGTCGGTCCGTCACGCGATGGCCGAGCCTGATTGCTCCCAACTTTCGGCGGGCGTTTAGAAACACTTATAGATGAGACTCTAAAAATGTGACCTTTTTATAGAATAGTGTTTCTAATCTGTCTAAAAGCTAAGAGCTGGGTGATCTGGTCATTTGTAGGGGGTCTTATGTAATCTTAATCATTGGTATAGCACAGCCGTAAGAAAAAGTGGTCAATTTTTTTTGTTTATATCAAAGAGCGGCAAACAGGCAGACAGTCAGTCGTATGGTAAGCAAAACCACCGTCTGTGAACTCCTGCAACACTAGCGGCCTTGATGATACTTTGCCAGCCCGAAGAGGTGCTAGGTCTAGGTCATTTATGATTTATCTTAATACTAGCTGACCCGTGCCCACTTCGTTGGGCATAATGTTAATTAAACCCGAAGCCATCGCGCGCCGTCCGGACCGTTTTTTCTCCGATTCACTTTGCAAAACGGACTACCACGTAAAAGCCTTTTTATTTTTCGATTTTTTATATAACCTATGACACTCAGCAATAATGTGGCTTTCTATTGGTGAAAGAATTTTTAAAATCGGTTCAGTAGATCCCGAGATTACCCCTTACAATTTAACAAATACTTATACAAACACGCAAACTTTACTTCTTTAATAATATTAGTATAGATTAGGAAATAATATTTTAATATAGAATTGACGAGTGACGAAATGAGCAAATCATCGCCTAATGTTAAATGTCACGTTTACCCAATCCATAACAGGTCTGTGCAACCAAGAATTTGAACTCTTAACAATTCAAGACTCAGCGCGGCACAGCACTGCGCTCGTCACCCTGAGACATAAAATGTTTAATCTCCTATTTGGCGTGAAATTTCGCTGCAAATGCCCTTCAATATGGAGCTCAGAAATATTTGCACATTTCTGCTTGGTAGTTGAATAACTAGCAAAGGTTAAAAATACTTATAGTTATCTTGAAGTTTTTACGATAGTAGGTAATAGTATGAGTATAGTAAATGACTAATAGAAATCGCGAAAAAGTCATATTTTCCTATCGTGATCAAGTTGAAGGCATCAACAGGTTCCAAGCAACAACAACAACAAAAAGTTAACAACAACGGTTACATTAATGCTCTGCCAGATGCCGCCTCGCAACTCAATACTTTAATTTATTGTTTTATTACATCAAATATCAATAAATTAAAACGTGTTTCGCCTAATAAATGTTTCGTGTCAGGCGCGGAGGATCAAGGAGGGGAGGAGAAGGGCAATAGGTCCAATAACACGCCATTGAACCCTGACTGACGAACAAAAGTTTGATATTTTCAGATGAAAATAATTAGAAATCAGTCATATATATTGACCATAAATAACATTGAATGTTACAGGTAAATCACGTTTACAAAGAATTTATACTAGTTCTTTTTTAGTATTTTTATAGTTTTGGAGGTCTTGCGTAAATGTTCTGCAATAACAACCACAATTCTTTGTCAGAGGCCTTCCAGTGGCCTAAAAACTGTGACCATTAGCCATTTGGTATATACCAATATACTTACTTTCATTTTTATCATTTTAAAATCGTTATCGTCTCGTCAGCACTAGTCAGCACACGTCATTATTTTATTTAAATAGTATACCTATTTAAATGAAATAATAACCAAACCCCACAAAACTAGAATTTTAATTCAAGTAACTACGGCAAAGAATACTATGATAATTTATGGGTTCAAAAATAAAATAACCCCGTTCCCTGAAGACAACAATTTAAAAATAACTGAACGCGGCTCCCCCTTTCAATGCACTCCTGGATCAACACCTGTTTCGTGTACTTGCCCATGTGAGAATGATGGTCATTATCATTTTGTTATGGAGACTGACATGGTTTCACGTGTTTTGTTTTTATTATACGGATGGTATACGGAAAACTAAGCTATTGTAATGATATGTTTTGTATGTTGTATGTTATATTAATAAGAATAAGTTTTGCATAGTTTAGCTTTAAAAGGTAATTTTTGCAACTGACAAAGTTAAATTAAACTTGGACTTTTTTAACGCGAATATGTCCGCGTTTGACCATCTCGCCTGATGTTAAGCGACGATGTGGTCGAAGATGAAGCGCGCAGACTTATAAGATACCTATTGACTCTGACTTTCATGGGCCAACATTATATATGTCTGCTCTGTAGATGCTATATTAACAGACTTACCTATATGGGGTTTTAGTTTAATTAAATTATTACGAACTTTTTAACTACTAATTTTTTGTTAGGCCATGACTTTGAAGTAACTGTCTTTATGCTGTTTTGATGAATATCTACTAGCTATATTTCTACAATTTTCTAGAATGATAATAAAAGTACTATAACACAATACATAACAACTAGTAATTATTCTGTAACGCCGCTGATTAAGAAATTAAAAATTAACGGCTGTGACTTTTGCGTGTTGATTACTTTTGAATTACAACCTAAGTGTAGTCTTTCTCTATTTGTGAGCCAATCTAAGGTAGTAATATCAGCGGTTCTATTGAAGTTACAAAACCAATGATTAAAAATTCAATTAAAATGAAACATCTTTATCTAATATGGCTTATGAAGAGGTGTAGTTTGTATGTTTGTTTGTATGTAATATTCAGAATCACATTTCCAATTTCAGATTATTTTTTCAACTCTCATCATCATGATAATCAACTGTTTTCCATCTTATCTTCATCATCATAATCAACCTTTAATCCTCCCAGCTGGGATACAGGTCTACTCTCGAAGATGATTAGGCCGTATTCCACCACGCTGCCCAATTGCGGATTGGTGGTTTCACATACGCCATTGAATATCTTCTCCGGACGTGTGCAATTTTGCATCTACTGCTGAGAATGAGTTTGTCACCACGTACTATAACTACTAAACCAATTTTGGTAAAATATTGAATAGAGATTGCTTATGACCAGGATTATTCTTCACCATTCTTTATTATCACCGTGGGTGAAACCGCAGGGCACTACTAGCAACATATTTCAAGATCAAAGAACCGACTTCACGACAATCCGATTATTGGAATCGTGAATTTTTTTCTATGTCGATACATGCTTTTTTATACGATTCAATGCAGTGGCGCGTTCAATTCGAAATTGACAACATTTTATTGTGCAGTGAAAGTTATGAAAGTTGGAATAAGTATTCTTGTGAGCTATGTTATTGATAGAGTGCGAAATCGTATTATTATTTAATTTAATTATTGGCTTGCGTTTGAGCGCCATCTTGCCTGATAGGAAGCAATGCTGTATACAATGAAGCACGCTCGCCTAAAAGAAACCGATTTACTCGTGACTCGAAGACAGGCACCCAAAATTATATCATCGGATTTAAATCAATATTTAATATAATCCCTTAAAAATACCTTTATCTTAATATAATATAAATTACGTGTCACGTTGTTTGTCCGCTATAGCCTCCTAAACTACTTAACCGATTTCAATCAAATTTGCACACCGTGTGCAGTTCGATCTAACTTAGGAGATAGGATAGCTCACATCTCAATTTATAGTAAAAAAACATGAAAAATTAGAAAATTCAAAAATACTTTAACCATAATTTAACTTTAGCGCTTAGGACAATGTAAACTTTTTTAATGTAACTTTTTTGACATTTGACATAGAATTGACGCAATAAATAGTCATCGAGACAGGACAACGTCTGTCGAGCCAGCTAGTAATCTTATATAATCATTTCAACCAAAAAACGAAATTCCTTTTTTGTCCCAAGTAAAATGACAGTTGTTAATATTAGCAACGCTAAGTACCGTTTATAAGTAAGACCCATAGTAAGTCAATTCAAACCCGACCGGTAACAACAAAATGAAAATAACTACAGTAAGTAATTAATAATTCCATGCACCGATCTCCATTGACGGTTACACCGACTACTGTTGATTTATTGAGCATGCGACGGCATTTATATAAATCTTCGACAAAGAAGCGCACGCGCACTCGCGCAGGTCTTTTTGTGATGTATTTCCTACTAACTGCGCGCCGCGGTTGTACTCGCGAAATGATAAAATATAAAGAAGACAGGATTGAATTGAAAATTTAAATAAATCCTAAACGTTTAAACGACTTTTTTGTGCTATTGAGAGACGAGCAAATCGCTCGCCTGATGTTAAACGTAACGTTTGCCCATAACAGGTCTGCGCCAGGCATAATTTAAAATTCGTAGAATTCAAGACCCTGCGCGGCACAGCACTGCGCTCGTCACCCTGAGATATAAGATGTTTAATCTCCTATTTGCCCTGAAATTTTACTGGAAGCAATGCCCTTTCAACCGAAACGCAGTAATGTTTGCACATTACTGCTTTGTAAAACATGCCTAAGAAAACCTGCTTTCGAATTAAAAAAACCGCATCCAAATCGGTTCACCCGTTTGAGCTACGGTGCCACAGACAGACATAAACACACAAACTTTTGCATTTATAATAGTAGTAGTATAATAATACAGGGTTCTAAGGAAAGGGTATGCTAAGCCGAAAAGGGCTCATAGGTCTCATCCATTATGAATAACTTTTACTAAGGTACCTACTAACTAACCTAACCTAACCCGGAATTCGAAAAAAAAAAATTGTGTTCGATACAATTTTGTCGAGTGTCATAGACATTTTTCCATGGATCCGATTTTTTTTTCACGAATTCCGGTTTGGTGCTTTAATAACAAGAACATTATTTTTACAAAACAAAAATCAAAAACCGACTTCAAAAGACCGACTATTGAGTTATTCATCTATTTGTCGCGCACGTACTTAATGCAAATTTAAGACTTATATGGTTTTCTCATGGTTACCATTATCAGAACTGGACTAAATTGAAATGGGACCAAATGCGAAGCGTCAGCTTTCTAATAAAAAAAGAATCATCAAAATCGATTCACCCAGTCAAAAGTTATGAGGTACCTAACAAACATAAAAAAAAAATAAAAAAACATACAGGCGAATTGATAACCTCCTCCTTTTTTGAAGTCGGATAAAAATTGTTCATAATGATTATCTAGTAGGTAGACTGTGAGCCTTTTCTTGATTAGCATACTCTTTCCTCATAACCCTGTATAATATTAGGTAATATTGTTTTCAGAATATTATTATTTACTAGCTGACCCGGCAGACTTCGTACTGCCATACGTTTGTATGGGAAAAAGAAAAGGGCGGTTTTTAGGGTTTTTCAATATTTCTGAGAGATTTTCTTAATATTTTTTTCCGTAAGAACCTTTTCCTAATAATAACGAATACAACAAAAAAAGAATTAGTGAAATCGGTCCAGCCATTCACGCGTGATGCCGTGACCAAGGAAAACGGGTTTCATTTTTATATATATAGATTTGTAGGGTATGAAATGAATGGATCAAAACCACAAATAAGTAGGTTATTGAAGTTTACAGTTTAAATTATTAACATCCAATAACTGACAAAATGTTTTATCAATGTAATTGTAAATAATTTCTGAATTAATTACTGGGATTATTATAAAATAATAAATATCATCACCACCATGACATCATGAATATTGCATTAAACAAAACCGTGACATCAGTATTTATGTAGTTATATACATATTTTATATTTAGGTACTAGAAACCTTCCTTTTAAAGCGTGCTTAAATTTAACCGCTGTTTAAAGTTCACTGAGAAAAAAATCCGCTGAAAGAATGATGAATTCACTTAAAGTACTGAACATAGTTACTGATATCACTTATTGTACTGTTTGCAAATAAAACAGCTGTTCCATAGAAAAATGTCAATGACATTTGACAAAATGTATGGAACAGCTTTTTTTGCGAATTCCGTGTTGGTCCCATATTAAAAGTTGTTCATAATGATGAGTAGGTACTATAAGCCCTTTACGGCTTAGCATACTCTTTCTATATAACCCTGTACCATTTTGCCAAGTTTAAAACTTAAAATTAATTGCGTTATTTTAGTACTACGCTGTAATTAAAATTAACTTATCTACCAAAGGTTTTATTTCAATTCAAATAATTGTAAATTCAAATATACCTGTAAAAACTTTATCAATATAATAAATTCAGTAGCAGTACATTAGCTGGTACCGCGACATGACCTTTAGCCAGAGATAAGATTAAATAAAAAACAGCCAAGCGCGTGTCGTGACACGTTCCTTGTAAGGTTCAGTAGGTGCTAGCTACGTGCTGTTTTCCTATTAAGCTATTATGGCTAGAAACTTCAAAATGATTTTAGATTGATAGATAGATACCTACTCCATTCTATATATACTTGGTCGATAAATATTTTTTTATTCTCTCTTTACATTAAAAAAAAAACTATAATAACGTCGGTAAATCACACAAATAATAGCTAAAACACACAAACATTTTTTTGAAACATTTTCGTTGTTTTATATGTTACAAAATTACACTACTTTTAACCTTGGTAACAGGTATAATATAGATAAGTAAGTATTTAAAAAAAAAAAAAAACCGGTTGTCTGTAAAGTCGGTTTACTGACGATAGTTGAACGTGACAACGTCATAGGAAAATACTGATAGAATGGTTTCATTTTTCAAAAGAAAATAATTTGTGCAAAAAGATCGTACCAATTTCTGAACAGACCTAAAAATATTTAACAACCAAATGACACTATATTTATTTCTAAAAAGACAAAAGAGATCGGACATCCCGAGTTCAGAGTTCACCGTACCGATAGCGATAGCGGTAACGCCTCATCGAGGTAACGGCACATACGTCACACTTTTTTCGTACTTGCACCTGGCTCCATCGAATTATAAGACGTTATCACGTCAATATATAAAAACCGATCTGACAAACGAACATAGCAAACAATAAAAATTGTCACATAACTATGGAACTCTAAAAAATATATAAAAAGAATAACGCCGACAAAAGCCCAATGCGCGAGTAGTTTGTATCGTAGTGTCAAAGTGACAAGACGTGATGCATGCGCAGATGCGCAAATACGCGTTCGGAATTTAAAAATTAAAAATTTCATGTTTTTAAATAAAGAATGAAATGAAATGAGCTTACTATTTTTTACTTTTAAGACTCATCATTTGTTTTTACTAATCGTGTGGCGAGGTTAGCTAATAACGATAGCAACTGTGACACGTAATTAATGATTAGGTATTGTATACTATTATAGCTATGATCACAATTACGTATTTGTGGTGCAATGAGTCATAGCACTACTTACTATTATTATTTTACTACTACTTACTGTGTAGTACTTAGTATTATTATTTTATTAGCTGCTCTCCGCGGTTTTACCTGCATTATTATTTTTTTTTAATTTTTATGCCATATATGAAAGACAGGCTAACGGGCCGCCTGATGGTAAGCGATTACCGTCGCCTATGGATACCTGTAACACTGGAGGCGTCACAGATACGCTGCCGACCTTTTAAGACTCTATTAGAGCCCGGATTTTCCCGGATTAAAAGTAGCCTATGAGTTAATCCAGGTTGCAAACTACCTTCATACCAAATTTCAGCTAAATCCGTTCAGCCGTTTCAGCGTGAAAGAGTAACAGACATCCATACATACATACAAACTTTCGCGTTTATAATATTAGTAAGAAGAAATATAAGAAGTAAGATTATGTGCTATTTGTCATTCTACGTGAATAGGACTTAATAAATTGGATTTTGTACCCAGGTCAGAATTTCTACTGAAATAACTGTAACCACAACAAAGTCAAAGATGACTGTATATATTTATTTTCTACCTACTCGTATATATAATTAATATTTCCGTAATAAAGGATGAAATCAGTATCCTACTAATATTATGAGTGACAAAGTTGTATGTTTGGCTGTTTGTTTGGATGAACCATCTGGTGGACTACGAACTTAAGTCATCATATTTTATCTTTTCTCGTTACTAAGAAAAAAAAATTAGTAGAATTAATTTTCGCTTAAGTTTAATTAAAATCAACATTACTAATTATTGAGTGAGTCATACCCTGTTTACCTTTTCGATAAACAGGATGTTTCGTAACGTGTCTAACCAAAAATCGGGACGGAAAAGTTCAAAGTAATGGTTATTAATTTAAGTGTTTTGAACAATATCGTTATTTTACTCGTAACTTGGCGACACATCTAAAAAGACATCACTATGCAAATATAATTTTGGTACAAACTTTTTCCAAAGTTTTTTAATAACAGTTGAACAAAGATTTTTTTATTTTTAAAATTGGTGGCAGTGATCTGGTGTATTTATAAATTTGTATTACCGTGTAAAAAAGACACCTATCGGATTGCCGATCGGACACTAAGTACAGAACAGCCCGTAGATAAATTAGAAGCTCTAAGCACGAAAATATTTTGATACTTTATATTAATTGTGTATAGGTAATTAATTATAAGTACTAATGATGTAATGAATGATCTAATTGTTGACAATCCAAGAGCAGCAGCATGGCTATGTCATAATGATGATGATTTAATCCTGAAAGAGCTGCTGCGCAAGTATGACATATTACCTATCGAACATCGATCAAGTAGGTATGTAATCGATAGACAAATTGTCGTTTGAAGTTGTTAGTTTTTTTAGAACGCAAGCCTATCAGTAAATTAAAAAAAAAACATTTTGGCAATTAATGGAGCAAAGTTGTAAAACAACGATTTAGTGAAGTCTAACCGTAAGTTTGTAAATTGCGCAATTTTCCATAGATAAATTCAGGAAAAAATAAGGGAATCACATGAGATAATTAATTAGGTTTTTGTAACTAATTGTGTAGGTAATTGTAGAATTTCCAATGATAAACTTTTATCTTTGGGTTTTACGTAATTTGAATTGGATATCAACGGGAACTTCCTCTTTCCGGCAATTCATTTAAATATTATGAATCTGCCAATCTGAACAAAGAAAAAAAAAGCGTGTAGGTATGTGTCTCTGATAATCTTTCACCCTTTAACTACTCAACCGATCATCATGAAATTTTGTATACACGTTGTTAAAAGTACAGAAAAGGACATAGGCTACTTTTCATCATCATCATCATATTCGTTTTTCACCAGCGCGAGTGAGTCTGCGGTTCGCAGTTAGTCAGACTTTTAAGTTATCTTTGCCCTGATAGATAAGAGATGAACTTGATGTCATAAATCACATCACCCCGTGTTTTGAATGTGTTAATAAGAATTGTACTTAATAACATTGATAATGGATAATTGGTTGTACAGAAAAGGAGGAAAACTTGACAACTTTGTTGACCTGTTCATATTTGGCAACTGATTTAGACAACATGGAGACATTGCGTTGTAGATTTATTATTATTATTTTTTTTTTTTGTAATGATGCATTTTATCGAAAAGTACATCATTAAAATTACGATCTAGCCTGAAAGACTAATGAGTAATTTGCGTTTAACATAAATTGCTAAGTAAGTTATTGCTAAGATTGTGTCCATTAACACATTTCTTACTGTCTCTATTAAGGCGAAGACACTTTGTTAATGTGTTCTTTACTAGTAGATTTAACTAGACTACACTTCACTGTCATAACACTACACTAACTCGAAAGGTTTTTTCCTTTTTAGTATTCTCACTATGTTCGCGTTGTAGACAGATTTGAAAAAACAGTTGGAGTTCATGAGCTTATCAAGAGCAGAAGGTTGTCGTACCTCATGAAAAAAGACAAGTTTTTTTTATAATGAATAAATCAGCATTTTGACCACCACCTTGCCTGTTGGTAAGGGACTATGTGGTCGAAGATGAAGCACGCAGATTTAGAAGAAAGTACAAATTACTCCAACTCATCATCCAAGGGAAGCACGGTCACCGGTCACCGGTAAAAGAAGTGCCGGCAGGAGACAGCACTCTTGGTTTAGAAACTCATAGTAGGTACTCACCATTATGAACAACTTTTAATGGGACCAATCCGGAATTCGCGAAAAAATCAGCTGTTCCATACATTTTTTCGACTGTCGTTGATATTTTTCTATGGAACAGCTGATTTTTTTTCGCGATTGCCGGGTTGATCTCATTGTGAAAGTTGTTCTATGAGCCCTTTTCAGCTTAGCATATATCCTTTCCTTATAACGCTGGATTATTGCGCACAAAATCTAAAATGCCAACAGCTAAGCTGTCAGCCGAAGTGACTATTTCATTAAAGTAGGCAGGTGACTGCTCTATTCTATATTAATACTATAATACTACATTTCAGTCCTTATTGGTGTGATGGACACTTAATTACTTCCGTTTGATTAATATCTGAATTGTGTGAGATAAATAAAGTTGTATGTCAGAATTATGTTAATAAACATGTTAGGAAGTTGTTTGCTACTTGCCAAGGTGCAGTAAAGTTGTACAAAGAGATAATTTGTTGTACTGATAGATATGTGAATAAAAAATAAATAGAATCACCAAACGTTTCACATGCATACACTGAGAAAAATGGCCATCAAAATTCCGATGAATTCACCTAAAGCACGGAGCATACTGATAATCACCAAAAAGCACGATAATTAGCACCAATTTTTACGGTGACAACTATCATAGTTTATGGTTCTCACCCTAAAAACTGGTGCTATAGTCGTCATAAAATAAGTGGCCCGTTTTGACACTTGAGAAAGACCCTAGAATGTAACTTGGAACGCTTTTCGCGCGCATACTTTATAGTAGCATGCAATGTCTAATTATAACGAAACTCTCAAAAACAGTTTCATTCTCAGTCTTCTTTTTTCAGATATTAGTGTTGTAACCAATTAATTACTGAAATTCACCAGCTTTAATCGATTTTAATAGTAATTAAATATTGATCAGCTGGATCAGCCGGGGGAGGTTTTGTGAATGATGCCTAAAAGCATTCGCATTCGAGTCTAAAAGTACAAAATAATATCACGAAGAAATGGACGCAAATAAATTCACAGAGTGGTTTACTACAGGACCAACCCGAAATTCGTGAAAAAAAAATCAACTACCTATTCCATAGAAAATGCCAATAACACTGGACAGATATAAATATGTATTGAATATTGCCGCTTGATGTAGGTTAGGTACTATGTTTATGTTTTCTTTTGTAGGGCCAGAAAAGTATTATTGTATTCTCGCATTAATAAATTAAATTGTAATGGTAAAAACTCACGGACCGTGGAGTCTGTGGTGTATCTTAAATAAAAAAAAAAAATGCCTATAAATGCCTATAATGACTATGCCTGGCGTCGTCGTAAAAGTCCAAACGTAGGTAACAATGAAATGTTTAAAAATATACCACGAAAACAAGTCGACGCGTATCGGCAACGAAAGTGCTAACCGTACTGACGCGCCGTGGCGAGCGCGGGGAGGTGAAAGGAGAACGAGGCGGAGGTTCGTATTCCAGCGAGGTCTCGAGATAATGTGACCGGGCTATATTTATAATATTTTTATCAATTGTTTTTCTTTAATTGATTTTTGTAATATTGAGGTGCAATATGTAACAAAAGTAGTTTTAAGGCCAAAAACTATTCTATTCTAAGTACTATTGTATTGTGCAAGTTTTAAACTTGCTGAAGAACCAAAAACATAGAATGCATACAATTTTAATCTGGAACGAATTGTATATTTCCTTGAAACCTCTAACAGGGTTTTTGCAATTTGGAATAGAATCCAACGGCTTCAAAGAAAATTATGCAAAACGTTCTTCAAGGTCCGACAAAATTATGCCAAATTAAAATTCTATAAAAAGTAATTTTAAATTCTAAGAAACTTAATGCTTGCAGCTAATCTGCCATCGGGAAACTTGAGCTTTAATTGCATACATTTTCTTTTTTGTTGTACTTGAGTTAATTATTTTATGAATTAGCAGTTTGCTGCGGAGGAATATTACCGTAATTGTTAATACTGTTCAATGTTCGTAAAAGTGAGTAGAAACTCTAAAACATAAGGCTCTTTTTCTTTTTTATTGCGTTTGACCGCCATCTCGCGTGATGGTAAGCAATGGTGCGGTCTACGATGGAGCACGCTTGCATAGAAGAAACCGATTCAGTCGCAACTTGAAGACACCTACAACCCGGTCACAATATCTGTGCACCTCGCTGGAATGCGTATAGGCATAATGACAGGGGAAGCGGGAGCCTCTCCCGCTTCCCCTGTCACCTCTCCGCGCACTCCCCGGTGCGACAGTGCGACTATATAAGGCTATACGCATTCCAGCGAGGTGCACAGATATTGTGACCGGGTTATAGATTATAGCAGCAGCTACCGGGAAATACCCACTCGGGCAGAGCAGTCCACTCTCTATCAGTACGCACAATAAAGGTGGAATCAAAGCGCTTCGTTCGAGTTTTTGGTATATCAACCATAAAATGATGTCGCTTTTTGTGCCCTCGATAGTCCGGTAGTAAAATAGGCAAGAAGGGACTAAATCATGCAGACTTACTTACTTACTTATAAATTTAGCTCAAAGTTAAGTGATATTGTTTAAAAGTTGTTCATAATGACGAGTACTACAAGCCCTTTTTAACCGACTTCCAAAAAGGAGACGGTTCTCATTTCAACTGTTTGTTGCTTTTTTTGCCTTAGAATACTCTTTCCTTTTTACCCTTTTTTATTGTTATATAAATATATATTAAGATAAAATTAACCGTTTTTTATTTTTTAAATAAAATACTTAAATGAAATAAAGAGGAAATAAAATGAAATATTTTATTACAAATATTACGTTTAAGGAATAAGCGCACCAGTACCACTTACTAAAAGACCACTTTAATACTAGATTTCGTTATAAATTTACAAAATACAAATTAAAATAATTATAAGCTAATAAAAGTAAACTAACTAATTCACGACGCGATTTGAAAGCGGAAATAAACTAGAAATACATTTGAAAACAGTTATCTTGTATTAATTCATTAGAAAAAATATACATACAATAAGTCCATAATTAATTATTTTACTAAAATTAAATTGAAAATTATTATATTGTGTATAAGTTTAGGCATTAAGCTTATGGTATACCTATAAGATGTAAAAAAAATTGAGTTTAACATTGTTCATATTTTTTGATGATTACACAATTATTCTTTTTCAGGGTTAAAAGGAAAGGGTATGCTAAGTCAAAAAGGGCTAATAGCAAACATGGGACCAATCCGGAATCCGCGAAAAAATCAGCTGTTTCATAGAAAAATGTCAATGACACTTGACAAAATTATTGAAACAGATTTTTTTTTTTGTGATTCCGGGTTGGTCCTTTAGTAACAGTTGTTCGTAATGATGAGCACTATAACCCTTTTCGGCTTAGCAAACCCTTTCCCCTGTATAACCCCGCTGATATACATTTTATATTATTATTTGACCTTATTTCGGAGTACTTTGTTCTATAATAATACTCTAACCCCTTCCTCACACTTTTCTTCCTTAACAAACTTCAAACAACATCGAATGCAACCTTCTCTGACAATTTTCCCTTTTCGAAAAGTGAAGCTTTACAACCATTTCTTACTAGTACAATAAAAATAGCTGTAAAAACGACTAACTGGTACGAATTAGCTACACTGAACATGGTCGACACCGTTCGATCATCAAAAGCAAACGAACAAGCCTCCGAAAACAATACTTGCAAAGTTGGAATACTGACCATTAAGAAAAAACTAAACACCTTTAACAAACCCTTATTCGACCTTTTTAAAACCATCGCACATACTGTGCCAAGCAAAATCAAACTTACAGCCAGAGCAATAAACTTCACAATCGAATATACATCATAGAACATTTTGAAGTAATACCGAGTTTTGTTGTTGTAATCAATTGTTAGCAAAACCGGGAATAAAATTCCGAGAGGAATCGTCACAATCCAGACAATCGCAGACATCAAAGCGAAGTTCTTCTTACTTTTGTACACATTTATGTATTTATCGTATATATTGTTTGTGAAGATAACTATCCAGATGATAACAACCGCGTCGGTTTGCAAGTAGAGCGCGAATACACCTTCCAAGAGCATCGGAGCTGTCAGACAGACGTTCGTGATGATATACTCCAGCAGTGCGTTCAAGAGCCTCGCCAGGGACAGCTGCGTCAGTATCACCAGCTCCAGCTTTCTGCTGCACGCTATTTTAATATACAACAGTATTTGCACCGCTAGGCAGACTGTTGAGAGGAGTAATCCGCCCACCCAGAATAATTGAAGTAACAGCCACATTTTTATTTTATTTTTGTAATTTTTTTCTTATTTTATGAATTTCCAATGTTTTAAACTTTCAATTTTTTTATTGCTTAATTTTTAAATTTTAATTAATTTTTAAAATAGGTACATTTTGTTTTGCCGGATTTATGCAATAAATATCTGAATCTATTGAGTCTTTCAGTACAAACCACGTCTATCGGAGGCCACTTTGAATGTTATTTCTAATGAATAGGTATTAATGGGGCCTTTATATAGCTGAGTAGTGTAATGGTCCGCGGTTTGAATTATAATCAGTGCTTATGCTAATTAATTATGTCATTAACTATTTATATCTAAATCTAGTGCTAACGTTAGGTTGGAACACGGCTAATTTTTGGACTACCTGCAAATAAAAATCTTAAATTATAAAGAAATTAAAGAAATATTTTAGAAAACATTTCAATAGAAATAATTTTGAGCAAACGTAATTGCATTTAATCAATTACAAATTGCAGATTTAACCATAATAAAATAATGTGGTTACACTGTCATAACCATTTTAAAGCGTAATTAGATAAATATTTATAAATAAAATAGTCTTATTACGTTCAATTTAAATCTAATTAAATTAATTAAAGCTAAGCTTTATTGCGATGTAGTATATTAGTAGATACATATACAGGGTTAATCATAAAGGGTATGCTAAGCCGAAAAGGGCTCCTAGTACTCATCATAATTAACACCTTTTACTATGGGACCATCAGCTGTTCCATACATTTTGTCGAGTTTCATTGAAATTTTTCTATACTTACCATTTTTTTTCTAAACCTATATATGTATTTTTTTTTAATTTTACCGATAGGTAAAATGGTACCTAATATCTATTAAATCATCAATGAGTGATTATCAATCTGTATCAATGAGAATACAGTCCTTACGCGTGGAATTTTTTAATAATAAATATTTTTAATTTCGCAGGTAACTTATCTACGTAATTGTGCAATTTTTTTGTTGTATTAAGCACAAGTCTGACCTCATGTGGATCCCATCTTTAGAATGGAGCACCCAAGTATCAACTTGAGCCTCTTGATGCACTACAGCGTAGAGCTGTCAGGATTGACAACCCCAAGCTCACCGAACACCTACAGCCACTCAGCATTAGTAGGGACGTCGGGCCCCTCTCCATCTTTCATTGCATCTACAATGGTGAGTGTTTTGAAGAATTATTCGAGCTAATTCAAGCGTCTCGGTTTTACCACCGCACTAGTCGCCACCGCTTGGGTGCTCATCCCCATATTATTGACAAGTGGAAATCGCACACTGCGTTTTATACGGTCTTTTTTGCCACACCACGAAATGTGGAACGAGCGCCCTCCACCGGTATCCGAGTAACTACAACATTAGATTCTTCAAAAGGGCTGTTAATAGAGTCTTAAAAGGTCAGCAGCGTATCCGTGATGCCTCCAGTGTTACAGGTATCCATAGGCGACGGTGATCGCTTACCAACAGGCGGCTCGTTTGCTTCGTCTGCCACCTATAGCTTAAAAAAACATTACAAGCATTTTGTGACTTTTTTGGTTGAAAAACATTCGATTAGAGACTGCACTCGGCAGTGCGAGACTGGTAGCAACTCTGGTGATTACCTTACCGGCTTTTAATCAATATGGTGGAAGGCACAACGCATCTACACTCTACAGGTACAAACATCTTAGGTCACAGGTGCAAAACGGACCTTTGTCGGCGGTTATTAAGGGCGGTAGCTTATCTAACTGATGTGCGGCTTAAACAGATGAATTAGTGCTTTAGTTCGCGCCTTAAATTATACAACAGAGAGAGAGAGTGAAAAATATTATGCTTGCAGATTAACATTAAAAACATGTGCTTTGGTAGTGATTTTGTTTTAATCATTCTACTTATTCTCTGAACTAAACTATTCTGACAGATCACAGATGTATACTTGCATATCTTTTGATTTCATTTCAATAAAAAAAAACTTAAAACTGAAAGTAGGTAAGTACTTGTCATTAGTCTTTGTTTTTTTTTTTTATAGACTTCGTCTAGATGATATTGTTAGTCTCAGATTAAACAGATGGAACCATAATTGATACTTTGTAACGAAAGAGCAAGATGGCAAGTGCTCTTAACACGGTTGAAAAAGAGAGACAGACATTTCACTTTTGTCCCCGTCGCTGTAACCGTGCCAAGGTGGGCAAACCACAGATTAGGAATTATAGTTACTACGTGAGCCTTCTACGATTTGGTGCTGCCAGGTTGTGAATTATGTTTGCCTAGGATTGTACCCAATAAATATTTATTGGACTATTTCATATTTCCTGCTAACCCAAAACTAAGATAATAATGTACCTACATTATTTTCGCGATTGCAAGATTGGCTTTTTTTTTTTTTTTTTTTTTTTTTTTTTTTTTTTTTTTTATTTATTTCTTGTAATCTACAGCATTTATATCACATATAAAAAAATTTAATCTTAAAATTAAAAAAATAAGGCCAAAAAAGATTACTTATATCTAAATCTAATACATAAATTTTACATCTACTATATACTATTCTAATTGATAAATTGAGTAAGTAATGATAATGATAAAGGTACTTTGCATGAAGTGTGTGTGTTCTTGCAGAGACGACGCGACGTGTATTGTGTTAGTGTGTGTGTTTGTGTGTGTTGGTGTGTGTGTGTGTGTGTGTGTGTGTGTGCGAATGAATGTGTGCAAAAAATTATTGATTAGTTACCGAGCTTGTGAGATTCCTTAATTTGGATTTTCAGGGCGTTTTTGGATAAGTGGAAGAGGTCTAGTTTAGAGTAATTAATATTATAAGTTTGAGCGGCACGAGATAGAATTGAGTTTCGAGCATAGTTGGTATGTACACGAGGGACGTGAAACAGTGGTGTAGTGTACCGAGAACGGCGGAATGGTACCCTTATTGGGACATTAGATAGGAGCTCACTGCAATCAATTCTCCCAGAGAATATGTCATGCAGGAGAACCACGTCATACTGTTGACGCCTCTGCTCCAACGTTCCTATGCCATAATGTTTACAAGCTTTAGAGTTTGAGTCAAAGGTTTTAAAATCTTTGTAGCTTAGAAATTTTAAGAATTTGTTTTGTATTGATTCCAGCTTCTGAATGTGGACATTGTAACAAGGTGACCAGATACTGCATGCATATTCTAAAATGCTTCTCACGTATGTGAAGTATAGGACTTTGATACAGGCAATGCTTTTAAAAGATTTACACACACGCTTGATGAAACCCAGCTGCTTATAGGCTTTATCTACAATAGCATCAATATGCTCGACCATCATCATTCTCGAATCTAGTCTGACACCTAAATCTCGCACTGTGTCAACCTTTTTTATTGGGGTATTATTAAAGTGATAGTTGTAATTAATAGGCTTTAGCTTCCTAGTGAACGTAGTTTGAACACATTTAGCTATGTTAACAGAGATTCTATTTCTAGTATAAAAAAGTGCTAAATTGTTTAAATCACTTTGAATTTTTGCGCAGTCATCGACAGTTTTTACTTTAAGGAACACTTTTTTATCGTCGGCAAACATAAGGTGTTTAGAATATATTAGACTGGCGTTTATGTCAAATAGATACGCTATATATAGCAGTGGACCTAGAATCGATCCTTGGGGGACTCCAGAACTGATAGTAACAAAGTCACTCCGTGCACTACCGATCATTACTGCTTGTTTCCTGTTAGTGATGTATGAGCTAACCCATCTATAAAGATCTCCGCGTATACCCATCGCATAGAGCTTGTGAAGCAGGATAATGTGGTCCACTTTATCAAAAGCTTTTTCAAAATCAGTATATATTACATCAACCTGCAACCCTTCATCTATGCTACGATAGACATAATTTGTTAAGACAGCTAAATTGGTGATAGTGGAGCGTTTGTTCATGAAGCCGTGCTGTTCACTAGGGATTGCTTTGAATATTGTTGTACAAATAGTTTTATAAATAACCTTTTCAAAAACTTTGCTGAACGTATTTAAGATAGATATGGGACGATAGTTCTCAACACGACCTCGTAAACCGTTCTTATGTATGGGTACGATCCTAGCTTCTTTCCAGATTTCAGGAAATACGCCAAAGACATTGACAGATAATTTAAATATAATGCTAAGTGGCTTCGAGAGAGTTTTGGCACACTTTTTTATAAAAAGTGGAGTAATGCCATCAGTGCCAGGACCTTTTTTTTCATCAATGCGATTTAATAAATTGAAAACGGTGTTTTCGGAGATATCAATTTTATGAACTGTATCCTCTGGCTCTGGGTAAGAAAACAAGTAGTCGCTGTATGATGGAGCAGGTTTCTGAAACACGCTTTCAAAAAAATCATTAAACCCTGTACATATTTCTGATTCATTATTTAAGGTTCTGTCGCCCCATGTTAGAGTATTTGGATAACTCGAGTTACCCTCTCGTAAAGATTTCAGATATGACCACAAGTGCTTTGGATCTTTTTTAAGGTATAGTTGGATGTGTTCCAAGTACAATTCAAAACATTTTTTCTGAATTTTTTTTTGCCTAGCTCTTAGTATAGAAAATTCGTCATAATCTCTCGGGTTACTATGTGCTTTCCATCGTGAGTGGGCCTTTATTTTGTCTTTAATAATATGAATAAGTGATCGCGAGTACCAGATCGGGTAAGTACCTGAATTGGAAATAACTTTTTTTGGAACATATTCATCTATAGCCCTACGAATATAAGAATAGAATTGCTCGATGACTTTGTCCATAGAATTAGCATTAAGGAGGAAATTCCAGTCTGTATTTGCAAATGTATTATTAATGCTGTCATAATCTGCTTTATAGTAACAATATTTGGTTGTAGGCGAACGTTTAAGACAGGGTGCCATAAGATCTGAGATATCTAATTCTAAACTAGGATGAAATTTATCTTCTTTTTCAAATTTCTTTTTTAATAAAAGATGTTCATAATTATGAGTAGATTCGTATACTACTAGACCTTTTCCTACTATGAGCGATTTGCGGCATAGCATATCCTTTCCTTATAACCCAGTATAATAATGTTTTATTTTGTGAAGTATTAAGATTTGGAATATTTTATGAAATTTTCCCCTAAAATGGGGAAGCATTTATATCCTGGCATCATTTCAAGAATATAGCTGCCGCATGTGCGGTTACACTTTGGCTCCATCTTTAGGTAAGAAATCTATACTCTTAGCCAAAATACTACTTATTGTGCCTTTATGTTACTTATGTTTTCCTTGAGTATAAGTTTTCATTATTGTAGGTTTTCATGATTATTCGGACTTTTTGGAATCATTAAATGTTATTGTTTTGCATTATCAGATTTACTCAGAAAACTGACGTGATTTCAATACGAGAGTAAAAAAATATGACTAATTTCAAAACAATAGTCTAACTATAACCAAATGTGAATACATGAGACCACTCACGTAGTTCCGAGTAGGAAAAAATAATAGTTAAAAAAAACTAAAAAAACACGCTTTTTATAAAAAACCAAACTAAAAAAATAGAAAATAAAATTTTATAAATTTAAATTAAGAATAGGGTTGAAAATTTCAATAAATATAAATTAATAATAGTGTAAATAAATAAATATATGTATTTTATTTTTAAAAAGCGTGGGGTGCATGGGTCAATAGATATTATATATTTTGTAGATACATTTTGTATTGACAGACATGAGTAGAGTGATTAGCATTTTGATAATATCTTAGAAAGCACCCCACGCTTTTTTAAAAATAAAATACATATATTTATTTATTTACACTATTATTAATTTATATTTATTGAAATTTTCAACCCTATTCTTAATTTAAATTTATAAAATTTTATTTTCTATTTTTTTAGTTTGGTTTTTTATAAAAAGCGTGTTTTTTTAGTTTTTTTTAACTATTATTTATTTTTCGCTTTTTAGTTCGATTTGCTAACTATTAACCATTATTAATATGTACAAATGTGTTGGTGTTATCCGATTTTGGCCGTCTGCTCAAGCAAATTAAAAATAAAATTGATGCGTAACAAAAAATATTGAGCAAAAAGATTTGTAGCCGCGTGGTTTCGATCCTCAGACCTCATAAAATAAAATTGATGCGTAACAAAAAAATATTGAGCAAAAAGATTTCTAGCGCGTGGTTTCGATCCAGGGACCTCTGGGTTATGAGCCCAGCACGCTTCCACTGCGCCACTCTGTTCTCTGACACGAATGACGAAATTACCATTTGTAAGTTAAACGGTATTAAAAGTTAAAGAAACTTTATAGAAAAAGCGTGATAAACAAATTAATAGTTAAAAAAACTAAAAAACACGATTTGTTTAGTGTATTGTCATCGGTCCTCGATATATCTACAAAGTTTGAAAGAAATCTGACCGTTTAAAGTGGGTCAAAAACGCGCTCAAAGGAGTCGGTTACATACAAACATACAAACATACAAACATACAAACATACAAACATACAAACATACAAACATACAAACATACAGGTGAAGCTAATAAAAGCGTGTTAAAAAATATGTTCAAATGTATCGAAATCATGTCAGTTTAGGTGGAAATTTATTTACAGAAATAGGCACAAAGTTTTAGTATGGCAATAATAGTTTTCTAAGGGGCCATTCATTAATTCGTTAATACGTCCCGAAGGGGAGGAGGGTTCGAAAAAATTCTACAAGCTCTTATCTTGGTGGAGAGGGGGGGGGGGGAATCCACTCTTACGTAATATTTGCAAATATGTGTAAATGCGTAAAAGACTGTTTGTCTCCGTCTAAAACATTTCAATTTACGCTCGATAGGAGGCGATCCCCATTTGTTTGTTTTTTTGTATCGAAAAATCGCTACGTGTTTTTCGATAAAATTGATGTGTCAGTCGTGACGTGGGCATTATAGTATTGTAGTTATATAAGTCAGGGGTATTTTTTACTCATAAATATTTATCTTACTTCGATGAAATATTTTACCTAAATCGAATTACAAGACTGTTTCCTCAACTTTTTGTTTTCCGACATTTGTTTTATTTATTTTTTTCAACGAACTAGACATGCGTTGACCACAATCTCACCTGGTAAGAAGCGGCGATGTGGTCGAATGTAGCACGCTTGCCAGGAAAATACCTATTCATTCTTTTAACATTCTCTGTTTTTTAATTGTAATAACATTTTTTTTGTTTGTCGGACAATATTATAATTATTTATTCAGTCAAAAATACAACAGTCAGTCAAATATAATAATTCAATAAAGGTAATTCAATTATTTTGGTAATGCTGCGGGTGCGAAGGTACCCACCACACCTGCAGCATTGCCACAATAATGTAATATAGGATAATATTATAAGGAAATAAAATATTAAAATATTATATAATTATAAGCATGCTAAGTCGAAAAAGGCTCACAGTAAGTACTTATCATTATGATCTGTTTTGACGTGAAAACGTCTTATAATTCGATGGAGCCGGGTGCAAGTACGAAAAAAGTGTGACGTATGTGCCGTTACCTCGATGAGGCGTTACCTCGCTCTGAGTGAAATTGTGATTTCCTAAATTAAATTAAATTTTCTTTTGAAAAATGAAACCATTCTATCAGTATTTTCTTATGACGTTATCACGTTAAACTATCGTCAGTAAACCGACTTTACAGACAACCGATTTTTTTTTATTATGGGACAACTCTAAACTTGAAAAAAAAACAGCAGTTTCTTAGAAAAATGTCAGCGTATGGAACAGTTGTTTTGTTTTTGCGAATTCGGGGTTGGTCCCATACTAAAAGTAGTTCATAGTGATGAGTACTATGAGCCCTTTTCGGGTTAGCATACCCTTTCCTTATAACCCCATATATAATAATAATTGTGATAAGTATAGATAACATTTGGGATGGCGCCAATTATCATATTGTGCAATTAGGTATAGTACAATATTGTATTTGTAACAATTACTTCATTACTCAAGTTAATCGTTCAAGTCGGAAAACAAACCACAAACAAACCGGATCATTATATTAAATAATATATTTATTTTAATTAAAATTTATTCGAGATAAAAATTTAACTTATAATATTAGAGAATTCCAAAACCCTAATGTTGGTACTTTAATTGATAAAACTTGTTAGCTATTTAATAACACACTAATTCACAATGGTGCAATGAGAGATTTGCTTATTCGTCTTGTCCTTACGAAGTTATATTAGTCAATGGCCACAATTTATACAGGGATTATTAATTTTTAATAATATTTTATATTGGCTAGGCATTTACTACTTATATACATATATAGGATATAATTTGGAAGAAAAATTGTTACCCATCATTGAGATTGTGACCAACTTTTCCAACGATGTACGGAAGGTAAATGATTATTTATCTTTGTAGTAATTAAGAATAAATGATGTTTAATTTAATTAATAATATTCTTATTTATTATTATTTATTTAGGTATAATTTAAATAAAAATAAAAATAATAAAACATCCGCCTTATAAGCAAGAGGTCCCGGGTTCGATTCCCGGCCCGGCAGATGTTTGAATTTTGAATTTAAAATAATTATCTGCTATGCGGCTGGATGTTAGTTGTTCCTTCTTTGTGTGTGTTCCATGCAGTGTAGCTAACCCTACAGTTTTAGCTATAGATATATCATGTACAGTTTTTTAGAAACGATTTACCGCTAAATTGTTTCCAAAAAAACTGTTTGTCCAGTTTTTGTGGCATTGTTTTCACGATTGTTATAGGATTCTGAACTTCCTTCGGGGAAGTACCCTGAAGGCCAGACTTCGGCGTCTATCTGTCTATAATTATGTGACAGCCAATTAATTATTGATCAAAGAAGGCATATTAGCAAAAACTGTAAATTTTTGATAAGTTTTACACCAGATTTACACCTGAGTAATATCACTTGCGGTCGGCGCGGTTTTTCATGATGGTATGTTATGTACCATGGCCGATCCCTCGTGGCCGCGGTTTTGCGGACAAAAACGTGTTTGTACCTAAAGGTGTGATATGGTAGGTCGTAGATAACTTTTTATTAAGGTATCTACTATTGTTTTATACAGAGCTATTAGGAAAGGGTGTGCTTAGCCGAAAAGAGGTGTTAAAACCTACTTATCACTACGAACATTTTTTACCAAAATACCAACCAGGAAAACCCGAAAAGTTATTAGCTGCTCTATAAAAAATGTCAGTGTATTATGAAGAGGATTTCTAACAAAATATCCGGAATAGCTCTCTTTATGTCTATTGTTTAAAGAAATATCCGATTCAGGTATCTACGTACATATAGTACATCCGTCTGAACCTACATCCCCAGTTTGTATAAACCCACCAAGCGATAGGTTTTCTGGGTATTACCATGTAAACGATTATAAGGGAAGGGCTTTGAGAAACTATATACAGATCAAGGAAAGAGAACATACCGAAAATGGCCGAAAATAGCTCATAGTACTCATCATTATAGCACCAGTTTATGATAGTTGTCACCGTAAAAACTGGTGATATATAATCATCATACTTTTTGGTGATATCAGTATTTGTTTCTATTTTTTTCACTAATAAAATTTCTAGTCACTGTAGGAACATTATTATAAGAACCTGTTGCGCAGACAAACCCGACTGGGTTTTAAAACAATTATTGTTCAAAGATATACCTACTGTAATACTGTAAAAAATAAAACTAAAAAAAAGTACTTACTTTAATTTCATTTATCATTCTTTCAGCGGAATTTAGATGGCCGTTGTTCTCAGTGCGGCAACGACGTCTTCTTGCTGGGTCTGCTCTTTCGCCGACGACCGATTGATCGATGTCTTTCGGCGACTTCTTTTCGTGAAAGTACGCTCTCACAGAAATCGACCATTGCACTCCACACTGCTTTGTAATTTCCAGTACTTAGTATAAGTATCTAATACCCGGTGGGGTACTGGTAGGTACTTGTGCTACTAAGTATGCATATTCCTAGGTAGGTACTAAAGAACCAAAAGGTCATCAACGCAACCATTAATCCACAAACCGCGCTTTGATCCAGTTATGTTTCACGTAAATATAGGTGGATACGTAAAAAGACATAAAATATGGCGAGCGGACTCAAAACGAGTTACCCATTAATAAATATATAAATAAAATAACGTACTCGTATCACACTCATAGCTCCCCCCACTAGGAATAAATCCTGTGTCGGGGATGCCATGGAACACACACAAAGACAAGGACAAGTAACACCCAGACCCAGAGCAGATATTTAAATTCATCATTCAAACATCTGCCCGGCCGGGAATCGAACCCGGGACCTCTGGCTTATAAGGCGGATACACTACCGCTGAGCCAAACAGGCCGACAAAATGAATGAAATGATGGCTAATGTTGGAATGAAATGTAATGTAATGTATTTTTTTTAACATTTTTTTTGTGGTAAGCTGTGGTCGAATGCCTGGCTTGTTAATGATAAAAGAGTCTAAATTGAGGAACTTAAATTCTCCTCCTTTCCTCTTCTCTCTCTTCCTTAAATTGTCCTGGAAAAAAGCCACAGTCCATTTTCTACCAGAAGTGACCACCATTGGTTTTAAAAATAATGTTCATTGTTTTCTATTTTGTCATCTTTTTGTCATATACCTACTTTTTTTACACTTAATTTACAATAAAAAAAGTAAATCCTACAAAACACAGTAAAACATAAGGCAGAAAAGGTGATCTCTTCCAGACAACCATTGCAAGTGATTGATTGTAATTACCTCTAAATAAATAAAATAATTATAAAACTAATTAGAATTAGTTTGTCTAATTTTATAATTATTTTATTTAACCTACCTAAATAACAAAACTAAATATACTTCGTGACATACTGAATACATAATTACCTACCTATTATTATAAATAACCATAGGTATACATGTATACAATTAATAAAAGATCCTATAATTACTTATGCATAAAAGGAAAGAAAAACAAATGACACTTAGACATGAAATTCGATAAACAAGACTCATCATGATGTCACAAACTAAATTAAATTTAAAATTAGCAAAAACCTCGATCTGTTCAATAAATAATATTCAAACGGGTGAACAGATTTTTTTGATAACGCTAAGAAAACTTTTGATCAAGTCTCCTTTCAAACAAAAAATAAACTAAATCTAGGTTCAGCTACAAATGGCTGCAGTGTAATATTTGTAAGTAATTAAGTGACGAGACTACCAAGTCGCTCGCCTAATAGTCACGTTTGCCTATAACAGGTCTGCGCCACCCAGAATTCTGAATTCAAGACCCGCGGCACAGCAGTGCGCTCGTCACCCGAGATATACTCGTAAGATGTTTAAATCTTACTAATGTTATAAACGCGAAAGTTTGTAAGAACGTATGTTTGTCGCTCTTTCACGCAAAAACGACTGAACGGATTACACGAAATTTGGAATTGTTCATGGTCAAGATTAACACAGACACACAGCCTACTTTTTATCCTGGAAAACTCATGTGAACTTTTTGACCGCGAGTGAAACAGCAGAGCGTAGCTAGTGCTATAAATACACAACACAGGTTGATCTTTTAAAACTGCTGAATAGGCTTTTTGAATCATAGCTAAGAATATTCTTGTTTAAGTCACCTTTCAAACAAAAATGACTAAATCTAGGTTCAGCCGTTTGAAAGCTATGGTGCCACAGACAATCCCACGTATACCTACAGTACCTACACGGTACACACGTCAAATTTATAACCACTTTTGCGTCGAAGTTCAATGACATGGTTTACAAAAAACAGACAATACAAAAAACAGTTTCTCTTAGTAACACTCTTCTCAAATTCTGTTTTAGTTTCTCTATATTTTTTTCATTAAAAACTAGCTGATGCTTATGACTTTGATCCCAGTGCTGCTCGGCCTTCGGGTTCGCCATAAGATAGCCTATTAGCATCAAGGATAGTGTAATTTTCTATTGGCCAATTTTTTTTGAAAATTGGACCGTTACTTTCCCCTTACAACAATACATTCAACTTTTACCTCTTTATAAAATTAGCTACTACATCGCTACTTATTCACAATTTTGACAAACAATTTAATGCCAGTCGTAAAAAATGAAACACCATTTTACCAACATTATGCTCAAAGACAACAATATCCATTATAAACGATAACAACACCGGTGCGTTCTTATCAAGAATCGAGCATTTCTGGACGCAAGCTGACGAGACTAAATTACTGACAAACTGACTGTTACACTGTTTTTGTGGTCGATAATTTTATTTTAGCTTTCATTGAATGGACACGGAATAGGCGGCGTGTTTTGAGAGGGTTTGTTTTGCAAATGTTGGAGAAAGACACAGGGCAGTGTCTGTTTGTATTGTATGTATAATATGTCAGTCGTTTTACTTACTATGAAATATTCATTAATTTCGTATAAAAATCTATAGTGCTAGTAAAATATATAGATTTGAAACATTAAAATTAAAATTGATATAAAAGCGAGGAAGACTGAAAAGTAACTACTGACATACATATTTCATTAGATCATCAAGTAAAACTTATGTCGAAAAATAAAGAAATGTACCAACTCACACTACTTAAGTCTAGAAAATGTGTGCAATATAAAACTTTGCTTGAAAAGTTATTTTAAGCGAATTAATAAAATCGATATTTTATATCTTTACGCAATCTGCTTAAGGGATGCTACCATGTTTTTCAAATATTTTTTATCACAAACCTACTTAAAATTACTATATTTATTTTTTTAAAGAAGTTATGCCAGCATTACTATCATATTATTATGGTACCCTGACCCCAAACTAGATATGTTTGTTTGTTTGTGCAGTACTAAAACCTATAAATAATACTAATTATTGCTTCGAGCCCAACAAGGATCAAAGATGTAGAAAAAAGCTTCCTGCAAAGTTGGTAGCGCCACAGGAGGAGTCCGAGGAGTAAATACTACTTAGGCATAACGTTCAATGCTCAAAGAAGTCAGGGAGAGAGCTTTTCCAGCCTTATTTAATAACCGTTCATGCACATCTATCAAGTATAATCCGACTTCGGTGTTCATGCATAAGATTAGGCAGGTATTTAAATTGAAACGATTTAATCCCCGACACAGGATAATATCCTAGTGCTATGAGTGTAAAGTGATATAAATATCTATAGGTATATATAAATATATAATATTTAAATGCTTCCTTCCTTCCTTCTTTCAACCTTTCCTTGTTTTGGAAGTAAAATCTACCGAATATAGAAATTATCTGAAGAAAATCATGCGTTTCGCCTCACTAACAGAATGTTTATGTGTGTCACTCTGCATTTGATTCATATGGTTTAAATGCATGGTTCAAATTTTACAAAAACCTGCTTTTCTGAAATCGGTAAAAGAGGGGTTTTTATATCAACGTTATACCTATCAGTTTTTTTTATTTCTTGAATGAGTCCACGTTTGTCCAGCGACAAAAAAATATCAAACTTCTGCCGTTCGTTCAAAGTAGGTATATTCTTCTACAGGACCGTTCATTGCAACGTACGGAACCCAAAAAACTACGGCCAATTACAAAGCCCTTTGTATTCACCGCATCACATATCAAAAGAGCCGCACTGACCGATTCGTCCCTCTTGTTATTACGACCAGCGTTATTTGAACTTCTCATAGTAGTCAGATTCTTTCGCAGAATTTGCCTTTGGAAGTACCAAACTTGACAGTTTTAAGCAACCTCTTAACGATAGTTTGCGAATATTGTGTTCCAGATTAAAAGGCGATGCTTTCAGTGAGGTAAATAACTTATATAAAAATAATAATAATAAAAATAACTTGATTTTGATGCTAAAAATCCGACAAAAATCAGAAGAAATCTCCGACCAGTCCTATCTGAGAGAGGCACAGAGTTCACCCGTTGGATTACATACTACGGATTCTTCGAAATGCTATAACCTAAAGTCTGGAATATTATCTAAAAAATCTAGATCTGCTAGAAAGTCAATTGAACAAAATAGTACTGTACAGCCAGTTTTCAAGTTAATTCAGTGCCATCAAAACCATGTAATAAATAAATAACGTTACTTATATTTTAAGTAAGGTGGTTATATAATAACCGTCGAAGAGTATTTCGATCTTGAATCCATCACTTTTAAAAGCTTCTATTTAACTTGCCATGTTAGTATTTATATTAATTATAAGTATGTATGAAAGTCTGTGTAAGGTCAAATTTTGCAACTCAATTTTGAACCACTTCCCGGTGTCCGATTGAGCTGAAATTTGGTATACGTATTTTTTAACTCCGATGACAATAAAAAGCTGGTTTAAAAAAAAAAATTATCGTATTAACTTTTTTTTTTAAATACGGTGTTAGATCATTTTCAAAAAATATTTTTTAGAATCTATTTTTTTTTTTCTTAGAGTACGACTACTGCGGAGTCCTTCATATTGTGGTCAGCAGAAACGATGTCGGCTTGTCAAATAGTCAAAGATACACCGACGCATTATCTTATAATTGGAGCAAGTGCTTGTTTTTATGTGACGAACTGGCACACCACCTGATGGTGAGCGCAGTTATTGAACGTTTAATTGCTGCCACCCAGGGTTGCTGTGTTTTTACACGTTTTTACGATAATTTCATTTTATTGCAGAGGAAATTATTCTCGAGAAGTAAGTAATCATGTTGGGAGGTAGTTTTTTGAATTAAATACCAACGAATTTTGAATTTTAATAAAACATAAATGTTGAAACAGGCACAATAAGCTGGAAATATAATTACTTAAATAGATATTCAAACCATATTTTTATACAGTGTTGTATTTGATTTCTATCCGATTATTTTTACTTGGTACAGGTTGTTAGCTTAAATTAATTAGTAGTTTTACTTTTCAACAGTGTACCTATGTCTTTGCGTTCAGTTATTTTCATCTCAAATACAAAGGCAAATTTTATAACAATTCAATAATTAATTTTTAAGAATGTGCGTGTTTTTTTAATTAAAAATTGTAATATAATAAAGTGTATTTATAAAGAGAATAAGCAAAAAGTGACATTTCTTAGATCCAAAATCAAGTAGTCTTAACTTAAATTTAAACCATGCATACAAAAGAAAAAGATTTATGAAAATGATGATTAAAAATTCATACTCTCTGTGACAAAACGCGCTAACTCAAAAAAATCTTTTTTTTTTTCATGACTTTACATGACATGACAATGAGTCGTCAGACAATGACTTTGGCACTTATGTGCGAATTTACATACCACTGGCTTTTCGGTGAAGGAAAACATCGTGAGGAAACCTGCATATGTCCGGAGAAGAAATTCAATGGCGTATGTGAATCCACCAACCCGCACTTGGCCAGCGTGGTGGAATACGGCCTAATCACCCTTCGAGGGTAGACCTGTATCCCAGCAGTGGGAGGATTAAAGGTTGCATATGATTGTTGATTGACATGACATGACTAGATAGGTTAAATGATGTATACAATAGGTTCAATAAATACTAATAACTATGGTAGTATTCATAGGCGGGTCTGAAAGGCATCATCAATTTGCCTTTTAATTCTCTTCACCAACTAAAATACCAGAGACAATTTTGTTTACTTTTCAAAGTGCAACTGTCAAAGCATATACTTTATTAATTACATGTCATTAACAAGACAAAGAATCCATTTTATTTTTAATTACTTTATGTTAGTTTCTGTAATTGACAGTATTTTTCATGCGCTTTTTAATGAAAAGCTCTCAGTTTGTACATAATTAAAGTAGCCGTTGCAAGAATCCATTTATTTGTTTCATCCGTAATTAATGGAATGTTAAATTTTCTACTTGATTAAGCCTAATGGCATAATTGTGATTACAACATTTACTTATTTTATTTAGCTGAGCTAATTCACCAAATCTGTTTTTTTATTAGGCTAATAGATAATACATAGGCAACGTTAATTTTAGGCGAGCCAATTGCTCGTCTCGTCACTCAATATACCATAAAAAAAGATATTCACGTCGCACATCACATAATCTTGATTTTTTTTTATTTGGCATAGATTGAACATTATTCGTTTCAAATCTCGAGTTTTCGCGTGACTATTCGAGCAGTTGAGTACAACTTTAAATTAGGCTAATAAATTTTAAAATTGACTTAACCTACCTTTTTTAATTTTATAAAAAAAATATTCAACATCTATAATGCCGATAATTTCTTATTAAAAATTAATTTAATTAAAATAATTTTATCACTTTTCTTTAGTTTGGAACTAGGTCACCTCTTTACCAAGCACGGAATATCATTGTTCATTATACATACCTACTTAAAAACAGAGAGATACAGCACGATCTCGACTATCATTTAAACAGTACCTACCAATAAAAAAGCATCGTACCCAATCAATTGTAACTCCGATATCGCATCGCAATACGTCCGATATAGATTAATAATTAGCTAGGTATGCAAATAACAGGCAATACGTAAGAAAATTCCAAGAAAACACGCGTGCCTTTATTGTTGGCTTTTTTACGAATGAAGAGAAAATCTTCGATACTAACCAACCGTTTCTTACATAGCTAATAGCAGTGTTCGGCGGTGGGATAAGAAAACGCACAAATTTCAGTATTTGAGAAAAGTTTTTAGTACTCGGTTATTGATAAATTGTGAGTATTTAGCAAAATTATTGCTTAGGCAACTAAATAATGCTACAACATACCTATGTTTTAGTCTTAGATTCATTTTTAACACCCGACGCAAAAACGATAGGGTAAGTTTGACGTGTATTTTGTCTTTTTTTGTTTGAAAGGTAAATTAGTCGGGAGTGTTCTTAGCAATGTTTGATGAAAATCTGCTTAGCCGTTTTAACGTTGGGGTTTTTTTTTTCATTTTAAATTTGATCTTATTTAGATTTGCACTTAATGCGCACCATTTTAAATCACTGAAGCGCGGCACCATAAAGCAAATTGATGAAATAGTTAAAAAAAAATGTTTTAGCTCAGACAGAAAATCTAAATCTGAAGAATCTGTAAAAACATATTTTATATTAAGGTATACCTAGAAGACAAGTCAAGTGAGATACCTACAGATACACAAAGTTATTTAAAACACTACTGAACCTCCACAAAAAGAGTAAAAACACACTTGTTCGGTTTATAATCAGGCAACCGTTTAAGGAGTGAGCGAGCATAACTACTATACAAGTTAATGTTAATAACTCATGCCATATTGCAATTTGCAATTGCATTTTCATCTATTGGACATTAATAACGTCTAATCAGACGCTTAGGTTTATTTGTAAAGGTTATTATGGAATGGGAATTAATTTTATTTAATTATTATGTGTTTGTGTTTTGTTTTTTTGGATCAGAATCGTTACTGCGTTAAATTAATTTGAAAAGTAGTACAGTAATAATAATTGATGTTTAGATTTATGATGGTTAAACTTGATTTTAAAATTACCGGTAAAAAATGTTATGAATATGAAGACATGCTAAGTCATTACCTTACCCTTGACGACCTGTTTGGCTCAGCGCAGCGGTAATATACCCTCCTTATGAGCCAGGGGTCCTGAATTCGATTCCCGGCCGGGCAGATGTTTGAATGATGAATTTAAATATCTGCTCTGGGTCTGGGTGTTAGTTGCCCTTGTCTTTGTGTGTGTTACATGGCATCCCCGAGACAGGTTATCCTGGAGCTGTGAGTGTGAAACGTTATTTATTTATTTATATAGATATATAATATAATTCCGGGAATATGTACTGTAAAAAAAATGTGGTCTTAAAAGCTAACGTTGTTTTACTTACTTATAGTGGTTTTGACATAATTTTATTATAATTAACGCGATTATACTCTGAGTTTATTGAGTCGGATACACACTCCGTCTAGTTTCGATTCTTTTAATTATATCGATCACATCGTTTTGGAGTAATAACTCAATAAATCATGAGTATTCCCGTGCTGATTATAAACCAAAATTAACTATGTGTTGCTAGTATTAATAATAATTACAAAACTGTTGTCTTATTTCTGTAGTTACTATGATATTTCGTTTTATCGATATTATGATTTTGATCGTTTTTTCTATGCGTGTATTTTTACTTTTATTAATATTTTTGTGTTAGCTATTTTTCGGAAAGTTGTTAGGCTGTTAGTTTATAGTTGCAGGAAACTTGTGAGGCCCAAATTCAAAGGGCACTGGACCCAATTGGCATGTGGTTAAGGCAGATGGCATAATAAGAAAGAGACCTTCAGTATACAGGGTGTAAAGAAAAGAGTGGATAATCCTTTATTTACGGCTGGGGGACATTACGACTGTTCGGAAAATGACAATTTGTATCTAGTAAAAGTGTCACGGTTTTCGAGTTATTATTGGACATTTAGAAAATTTGAGAAATGTCATTTTCCGAACAGTCGTAATGTCTCATAGCCCAAGGTAGTTTATTCACTCTTTTCGTCACATCCTGTGTATGTAAATATTATATCCAACAGTGGGCAAGAAAGGCTGTAGATGATGGATGATGAACTTATGAAGATGTATTAATTTGTTTTCACCTGTAACTCGGAGCAATGAATTCATAATGAAGGTAAATTAAAAACATCCGAGTAACTTTCAACTGAATTTAAAATTCAAATTAGATATCGATTCGTTCACAAAAGCTCAGCAAAAAAACCAGTCATAAACGAATAATTCATTCACTCCATTATACGATACAATTTTAATGTTTCCAATTGCAGCGGAAGGACACATACCAAAACAAAGTAAAAAAAACCTTATCTCTGATCTAGATAAGCCAGTAATTGCAACGCCATTTGACGAGGAAACGTTTCCAGAATGTTAAAAAAGCCGCCATTACAACAACTTACTATACCCATTAAAGCATTTGGCAAAAACTTTGTGTTAAAAAATATTTTACTAACTAAACATAACGTCGTATCTCTGCTTCAAATGCTACTCAAATGTAAGACTTATGGTTTATGCCAGAAAATTGAAAGTCGATTGTCCACGAAAATATTAGAATGCCCTAAAATTATAACGAAAATTCACGTAGAAAAACAATGAACCATCCGCAATTTGTTCAGTAATAATCTGTGGGTTAGAGCGAAAGGTAAAACGATTTTACGATGGATTACAACGTGTGAAAAGGACGGATATATTTCCGTGTTATGAGCATACAATGTTGCCAGTAGCCAATCCGGTGGCCCAGATGGGCGGTGCAAATGTTTTCTGAGTTGAAATAGGTTCGAAGTTTAAAATTGGTACCTGTTTACTACGGTTGGAATCGAATTTGAACTATTTTAAATATTAGAGTTGTGACCTTTTTGCTCTAGGTGTTCGATTTTCTGTTTGTAATCTTCCTGATAATTGAGATCCGATAACTATGATGCCCTTTTCCGATGCATCGAGATTACGTTACCATTATAATAATTATATACTTATAGTTCTCGATCTGTAACGTTTTTTCACTTGAACGACTCACAAAATAAGTAGCCCTACCTTTACTGTTTATAATTAATATACCTACGCGTTGTAGTCTCAGAATTTTATAATTCTTGCTTTATTCTTTATGAAAGAAGATAGATAGATAAACTCTTTATTGTTTACACCATAAATTACAAACAAAAGGATTATAGCACCTAAAACTAGTGCGACAACTAGCGGTCTTATCGCTAAGAGCGATCTCTTCCAGGCAACCTTAGGATGGAGAGGATAGATAAAAAATAGAAAAACGGAGTGTGCAATACAACCCGTAGGTATACATTTTGATATTCCAAAAAGACGGTTATCATTTAAAGCCTTTACGTTTATCATTAAAGGCTTAGTGCTTTGCGTACTCCTTAAATCGGGAGTTTAAAAAGCGAATACTAAAGTTAAATAGGTAATAATAGCGTCTAAAAGCAATACCTAATACTTTTTTAAGTTCAATTAATTTTAATCAAAAATTTTCACATGGGTACTCTCTTATTTATGATAACTTTTCAAAGAGGAAGGAGGCCTTTTCCCAACAGTGGGACTAGCGGGCTTATAATAATTATTTAATCATTATCTTTATCATTAGTTCAAAAGCGGAATTTTCTCATCTAACCACATAATATTACACTGTCAATTGTCATATCTATTTTTCGAAAGATATCTATCAATTATAATGCACCTATTTACTGAGCGTAGAAGCAATTTGTGTTACGGTGAAACTAGGAAAATTTTATATTTTGACATCGAAAGTTTTAACTATTGGTTTCCAGTTTTTAACTACTGATGCCTTTAAGGGTGAGTAAAAAGGCAAAATAAGTTAATTTACTTTGTGACGAATGTACGACAACCCGTATTAAAAATATTTTTAAAAACGAGATTTTATTGCTTTATCGTCGGAGTTACACGTGTACCTATACCAAATTTCAGCTCAATCAAACATCGGGAAGTGGTTCAAAACTGAGTTGCAAGATTCCACCCGCACAAATATAGTTACAAATATTTAAATTACTAGCAACCTGCCCCGGCTTTGCACGGGTATAAAATATAGTCTATGTTACTCGGTAATAGCGTATAGCTTTACGAGTAGGTATATTGGTGAAATAATTTTTAGTGTCAGTCCAGTAGTTTTTGAGTTTATTTATTACAAACATCAAAAAACACATTTTTTTTTCTTAAAATTGTTTGTGTAGGTATGTACACAGAGTACAATGTACATACATACATGGCAAGTCAAATACAAGCTTGTAATTAAAACAAGTTTGAACAACTGTTGCAAAAAACCGGTAATTTTATTAATGATTTCAAGAAGAATTTACAGTGTTATTTTCATTTTGAACCTCAGTTTAAGCTTGTCCCGAAACACCTGTCCTGAAGCCTTTGATTGACATTACCGCAGAACTGATCTCGACCCAGTTTTACGAAGAATTGGGTGCCTCAGGGAAAGTGGCTTACAATGTTGTTCCTTTCTTTTTGTTGTTCAAAAATCGTGGGTCTCGTTTTTTTATTCAAAGAATTAAATTACTACGTACTTTACGACATCGTGAGGAAACCTGCATAGGTACTCCAAAGAAGATATTCAATGGCGTTTGTGAATTCAACTCGCGCGCCAGTGTGGTGGAGCACGGCCTATTTATTCGCCCTTTGACATGGTATCCCAGCAGTGGGATGATTAAAGGATGAGTTGAGTTGAGATACTTTAGTGCAATAAAAGACTTGTAGTAGGCAAACGTTTGTAGGCAGACGTAAATGGTGTGTTTTTCTGAAAAAAAAAACAAAGTAGGCCACGGGAAAGTTTTGATAGGTTTTGGGGAAAATAAATAACATTTTACAATCAACACATAACCCATATCATAAACTAAGACCAACACATCACATATTCCCCTAGACAAAAATAGATATGGCCGTAGACATTTCCCCAATTGTCACAAAACCGACGAATTTCTACCAGTCCTATCACACAATAAATAAATAAAGTCCATATCCATAATTGTACCGATATTGTACCACCCATACCATGTACATTGTACACTAGAATGTACATAAAAGCACCTGCAACGAAAAACATCGTAACTCATTTTTAGCAATTTTGTTCGAAATTACTCGCGTATTATTGAGTTGGATATGTTAACTATAATTTCGATTACATACGGTGATCTTTTTCAAGGAGTGGTTATAAGCGTGACGTGCACATTTACGCGTGGTCACATCCTGGCACATTCCTAGCAACTTTACAGGGCCACCAGTTTCTGATACAAAAGTTTAAAAAACAAGATTATTTTAAAAACTAGCGTTTGCAATGTAACCGAAGTTTCACATACTAAGCTCATTTGGACATCAGAAAATTGTTTAAAATTCAGTTGCAAGATTTGACCCAAACTAACAAGACAAATAATATCATGATTCTTCATTGTCTTGAATTCTGGATCACTACTTAAAAAACTTAATCGATGCAAATAGGAACTCAAAATTATCAAAAATTGAGTTATTGCAGTTATGTTACAGGTGTCGATAATACTACCTTAGTATGCACAGTTGTACGCCACAACAGGGGACGCCATTGTTAGATGGTAGTTTAGATTGCAATAATTACTGCGACCCCGTTCGGAATATGCATTTATGTGGTAAATACTAAAATGTGATATGTACGGAAAATACTGAAGCTTAGGTACTTTTTTAATTTTCATTAATAAGTCAAGCTACAGGGTTATACAGAAAGGGTATGCTAAGCCGAAACGGGCTCACGGTGCTCATCATTATAAACAACTTTTACCATGGGACCAACCCGGAATTCACTAAAACAAATCAGCTGTTCCATACATCGAAAAATTTCAATGACACTCGATAAAATGTATGGAATAGCCGTTTTTTTCGCAAATTCTGGGTTGGTCTCTTAGTAAAAATTGTTTATAATGATGAGTCCTATGAGCCCTTTTCGGCTTAGCATACCCTTTCTGTATAACCCTGTAGATTATAGCTATGGGTTGGACTGAATTTTTAGCATTAGAAAGGCATAGCTTAGGGCTCCAAACTTCAATATCAATAAATAACGTTTCACATTCACTGCTCCCCCACTAGGATAACCTGTATCGGGGATGCCATGGAACACACACAAAGACAAGGACACCTAACACCCAGACCCAGAACAGATATTTAAATGAAACAGTCTATCTTATAAGACCTTTCCAAAATGTTTTATTTAATAATGGCTCGCGGTTGACCGCCATCTCGCCTGATGGTAAGCAACGATGTGGTCTACGATAAACCACGCTTGCCTAGAAAAAACTTTTAATAAAGGTATTTTTTAAATTTTAATTTTAACAATTTTAGAGGTCCTATTTTTGTTTTTTTTTTAACTTCTGAAACTCTATGATTGTTTTTTTTTCATCATTTTCAACTTCATTAAAAATATTGAAATCCTACTTTCTTACGATACATAAAATATATTTACATCTTAAATTATAAAATAACAAACTTAACTAAATAGAACTAAGAAATTTACAAAAACTAAAAATCAAAAAGTAGTTTTTGCCCGTGTGGCAAAGTACCAAGAACGCTGGCTGCATTCCCGCGCTGAATTGCCAGTGAAAAAGTTAGAAAAAAAAAAGTTAAAAAGTTTTCGGCAACATTTTTAAAACTTAAAAGAAATGAAGAAATTTTCAGAGAACTTTAGTCTAATCAACGAAACTTAGCGAGGTAAAAATAATTGATTCCCCGGTAC
Source organism: Alcis repandata (assembly GCA_949125135.1). Taxonomy (NCBI): domain Eukaryota; kingdom Metazoa; phylum Arthropoda; class Insecta; order Lepidoptera; family Geometridae; genus Alcis; species Alcis repandata. Next base: position 11,304,282 of record OX421240.1, on the reverse strand, counting down.
AGGAAGCCACACTTTATTCTTAGAACACAAAACAGATTCAATCAGTATAACAATAGGGTGTATTATTAAACAAAAACTGAGCTTCAATTATTAGACAGCTTTGGAATTAGAGATCAATAGAAACACAAAGAAACCATGAAAACAGATTTTTAAGATCTAAACTGTATATTTTTGACATAGGTAATTGTTTTTTTAACCTTTTTAACCTTAAGATAAAATAATAGTTAGGTATCCTATAGCTGCGATATTCAAAATGCAGGAAATACGTACTTTTCACAAAAATACATTTAGGTACAACACGATACAAATTTACTGACTACGTTTAAAACTATTGGTTTCTTATAAACGCTGTTTAGATTTTCAAACGTCACTTGTTTATAAGTAAGACTCGAAAAGTTCAGAAATCAGAAAGGTTTATTGACTTTTGATACCAATGAATGTTACAAGTACCTAGCAATCACGTTTACAAAGAATTTGCGTTCTATTTTATACAGGACCCTTTTCAAATATACTCTACGCCATTATTTTTTGCACCCGGCGCTCATGTCGATTTAATAAAAGGGAAGCCATTTCCTAAGATATGATTGCTTACTACGTGTATGAAATTAAACTTTTTGTCTACCGTCTAGCCTTAGAACTAAGAAACAGGTCATTAAATTTAAAGTAAAAAAAAAACTATAGTCTGGAAAAGAGATAATAGTCTTTAAACGGCTGAACCGATTTTCTTGATACAGGGTTGTAAGGCAAGAAGGCGAGTATGCTAAGCCGAAATAGGCTAATAATACCTACTAATAATACCTAATAATACCTACAGTCAACTTGGGTAACTTTGACAGGTTCAGGGCACATTATTGCTTATAACAATGTTAGTAAAAAGTCTTAGATTCATGTGAAAAGGCAAATTTGTGTTTTGGTTTTCACTAAAATCGCTTATTAATTGAATTTTAAACATTCTGGGTATCTTTAGCAACCATTTTATAGATTCTGGGTAGCCTTTACGCAAAATAAAAACACGTGGAATAGACAAATAGTTTTTTTTTTAATAAAACGGTAAAAAATTGAGTTTGAACCAAACTAGACATTGAGCTTAGAACTATTGACAATACAACAAAGAATATAAACAAAAATCATGAAACACAAAACTGTCAATCTTACCCAGAATGTCAAAGTTACCCAAGTTGAGGTTACTAATAATACCTACTCATCATTATGAACTTTTATCATGGGACCGATCCGGATATCGCAGAAAAAATCAGCTGCTCCATATCTTTTGTCGAGTTTGATTGACATTTTCCAAACAGCTGATTTTTTTATGCTGTTTCTGAGTTGGTCACATAGTAAAAATTGTTCATAATGATGATAGAAAAGATCAAATCCAATTCGGTTCAGCCGCTTGGAATCAAAGAAACAGATACACAGATAAATAGCCATATACAGGGTTATTCATAAAGGGTATGCTAAGCCGAAAAGGGCTCATAGTACTCATCATTATGAACAACTTTTACTATGGGACCAACCCGAAATTCGCGAAAAAAAATCAGCTATTCCATAGAAAAATGTCAATGACTCTCAACAAAATGTATGGAACAGCTGATTTTTTTTTTTCGCGAATTTCGGGTTGGTCCCATAGTAAAAGTTGTTCATAATGATGAGCACTATGAGCTCATTTCGGCTTAGCATACCCTTTATGAATAACCCTATAGATACGCCAAACTTATGACACCCATCTTTTTGCGTCGGAGGTTCAAAGGTAGCCAACCTACGGCCCGCAGGATTTGTTGGAAATTATCAAAATTACAGTACAACCAATCAGAGATTCATATAAATAATTATGTATTATCAAAAACGTCCCATAGTCAATAAGGAAATGCAATTGTTGGGCATTGTCATTCCCATTAATAGAGAAGTTGGGAATATATCAAACATATTCAACTCATGGCCCGCTAGCTCTGATGGAAATTGTATCTCAATTCTATAACTGGGCATATTAAAATATCAACATACCTTTCAATGTACTCGGTACAAACTTGAACAATAAATCATTATAAGTAACTTAATAATGTAACCTAAATATTCAATAATAACCTCTTTGTGGTGTCAATAAAAAACGATTGAATAGCATTATATAAAATTAAGTGGAGATAGGTCATTAATGAGCGAAGACAAAGAAATTAGTCATGACTTTGGCTAAAACGCAGTTCCAACAGTACCTATAGGACCAATCGGTTTTATCCGCGTGATACCCCTGAAAATATGTTATATGTAGGTATTCAAAAATTAAATATGATCGACTAGCGTAACAAACAAAAAAACTCACTTTTGCTTTTATAAATCCCTACTAATATTATAAATGTGAATGTTTGTTTGCTATGCTTTGCTTTGCTATGCTAGCTATTCCCTGCCACGCTTCGCTGTGGATAAAAAAAATAGATAAAAACAATCCTTGATGCGTATTATATATCATGCTAAAATTTCAGCTCGATCGGTGCAGAACTTTTTGAGTTTTTGAAGCGTACACAAACCAACATAACATTTTTATATATATATAGATCTAAGTGATATAATTCCTGGAGTCTGGAGCACTTTACACCAGGCTAATTACCTATGTAGTACACAAATACACACATAGACGTTCTAAAACTTAACTTATTTAGTTTGACGATGGTCAAATCTTTTTAACCTTTTTTAACCCCCGACGCAAAAGAGGGGTGTTATAAGTTTCACGTGTCTGTTTGTCTGTCTGTCTGTCTGTCTGTCTGTCTGTCTGTCTGTCTGTCTGTCTGTCTGTCTGTCTGTCTGTGGCATCATAGCGCCCGAACCACTGAACCGATTTCAGTTTAGTTTTTTTTGGATGAAAGGAGACTTAATCGAGAGTGTTCTTAGCTATGTTTTATAAAAATCGATTGAGCCGTTTAAGAGTTATGGTGGGTTAAAGTGGGGATGGAAGAACCAAAATTCAACAAATGTGCCCAAAATGGTTGTCAAATGAAAGATAAGATATTTTATCAGTGGTAGGACTGTCTAAATTTTTTTTTATTAATAATTAAAAAAAAAAATAAAAAAAAATAATAATAAAAAAAAAAAACAATTAATATACCAATGTTGGTACTAACATACAAAAAGTATTAAATAAAAACTTAAATTAAAAATTTAAAAAACCCTCGACACAAAAACCTACCTAAAAAAAGTACGAAATAATAATTTGATTTATTTAACAACCTGTACATAAAAACTAAAACACCGCTAAAAATATTAATAATTACAACAAAATATTAGTTAGTTACAAAGAAAACGTCGCGTCGGGGGGACCGTTTCTAAATATTAGTATTTACAACTAAGCTACCAACCCCCCCCCCCCCCCCCGATTTTTAAATTTAAGTTTTTTAGGATATTATCTCTTTTTGACTCGTTATTTGTTTTACTTTGGTCATTTTGGTCGTAAAGCAAGTATGTATCATGTACATTATTTTTATTATAATGTAAATACAATGCCATCTGACTTTATTTCTACGAACTACTTACAATATTACAATTTTTATACTATGATACTAGGTACTACATACCTAGCACTATATTAAACCATTCCAAAACATGCAACCTTGGTTACTTAGCTCTCATTGTAGTTATGAGCAGTGCCGCTAGATGGCCCTATAATAAAAAATACTGAGTTGTAGTTATTTAATTTAATCTAACCTATTTAGTAATAAATTAGATGGATAAGAGCCGAAACATTTTTTAAATCATTGGAATTTATTAAATAGACCTTTGTTCAGTCTTTTGACAAACCTGAAAGTTTGATTTAATTACTGGGTTACTGGGTCTGGGTTACTGGGTTTACTTTCTGGGTATGTTATGTGAATGTGAAAGAGTAGGGAATCTCAGCATAGCATCACCCTCAAAACAGTTGGACTCACGGAGATATCACAAGCTAGTTACTGTTGTTAGGGGCAGTTAGTGACACAGATACTCGGCAGATGGCGCTATTCCTAATTTTCAAAACACACTGATGGATGAAAGATTTCCGTTCGTTATGCTGTGGCATCTTATGTACTGCCATGCAATTTCATGAGGTTCCAAAGACACCTTTGGAAGGCAATGGTTTATCAAAGATTCAGCATCTTCCTTGTCTAAAACAAATAATTTTCATAAACTTCAAAATGGAATTAATTCTGAAGTCTGGGGAAACAGAATTTGAATCACTGAAAGCAATGGACTTTAGGCTTAGAAACCTAAGTCTTCAGCACAAACCCAATAGAAAATGAGCGTTGATTTTCACTTTTTTTTCATAAAAGAAGAATTGTCAGCATACACATAATGATTTATGATGGTTTATTTTAATGGATTTATTTAAATGAGACAAAGGAAATTATAATCTGTATAAAAAAATTAAAATTATAATTAGTAATTAGCAAAAACCTTACCCTTATTATAAATTTTCGACAAGGCCACATCGATTCTGAAAACGCCTTCCATTGACATCAAATTCATTTTGTTTAAGACGCATAGCGCCCACTTTTTCAAATCCAAGTCATTATTCTGAAAGTAAGTACTATTTATATGTCTCCAGTGGGGCTAGCACAACTTTGACGTAAAAATACGTAGCAAGTATTCGGTAGAAAAGTGTACGCCATTTACGCCCGTCAAGGGCGCCTCTGATGGGCGTAAATGGCTTGACATGCGTTTTGGCAAGTCCGAACAAAAAGTCTGTATAAAAAAACATCAGTATTCATAGTAAAATAATTACAAATTGGACTCACATCCCATTTTTCAAAAGACATTAGACTCATGATCTTTTTAGGGCCGACACCTACTTCGTCGACGCAATTTATCCTGTATTCTCCTCTGATTTTCCACTCATCGGGAATACGCCCTTCCGTCGTGGCAGTAGTGGGTTTCAAGTTATTTTCCGTAAGAGGAATTATAAAAGGGTTGTATTTTACGACATTCGTATCTTCAAGCTGAAAAAAACCTTTCCTATACTTTATTCCTAGACCAGGGAGGGTCCCTATTTTTTAGGGCTAGAGATTACCTATCACTCTCACTATCCTGACATTTGTAATGAGAGCGACAGTGTTCGAAATAATATCTCACTCTCCAGTATTGGGCCCCAGATTGGAAAAAAGACAGATGTCATGTCAAAATAAAAGCACTATAGTCACCGCGTTACCAACTGAGTCGTAGGGCTGTAAACGTCAATAGTGATAGGAATATGCAACGCGTTCTATCTGATTTTATTCTTATCGATATGCGCCTATAACCATCTTACGCACATCACTATGCGGCTCCATAAGACCCACAAGTGACGAGATAGACATAGAGAAATGATTTATGGCCGCACGACTCAGTTGGTAGCGCGGTGACTATAGTAGAGGTCGTTAAAAGCCTAAAAAAAATATACCACCGACAAGAGGAACACTCTTAAACTTTGAATGAATAAATACCTTCTCCAACAAATTGACTTTACCATTTTACAATGATGGAAAAACATTACAAGAATTACCTGCTAAAATGGGTAATTGGGTATGAGTACTTACCTCATCCATACTTTCATAAAAATAGGCCGGTAAAGCTGAGCTTTTTATGATTATTACAGTAATGATATATAACCCTTCTTTTGTCTTTATAGTACTTAGTAGACACGTCTGAAAAAGGTAAGGTTATATTGGAACGGTAGATCAGGGATGGTGAACCAATGGCTCGCGTGCCAATGAGGGCACGGGTCCAAGTATTTTGGGCACGCCACCGCCTAATTTTCACTAAACAAAATCATTTGACGGCACGTCTAGAAAGACGTGCCGTTAAATGATTTTGCTACCACGTCAACGTCACGTCAATAGACGACCATGGAGTCATTTTTCTTAAAAAATTGGCGCGTTGATCCATAAAGGTTTGCCACCTCTGGTATAGGTTATACGGGAATGCTAATTTTATATAGGAAAGGTATTCATATCACAATCAAGCAAGGTATATTTTCAGTTCTTAACAATCCACTGCTAAACGTAATTCTCTTCTAAACATACTGGTTTTTTCAGATGATTCTAAACTCACGTTTAAAAAACATAAAGTAACACAAAAAGCTAGGACTAGAAACTTCATTTTTCGTTTTCGAATTTTATCTCATAACGCAATTTTTTTTACTAATTTTTAATATATTTTATTTTTACTAGAAACTCTTCGGTACCGTCGAGTACTGCTTTATTATATCGACTAACACAATTTCAGTCCCACATTATTCAATAGATATTAGAAATAATTGTGGATATTTAGAAAAATCACCAAAACACTCATTCATTAGGATTCACATGACCGGGAATGTGACAAACATCTAACGCTACGATAATAGTATTTTCATATTATTGTAATAGAACCAGAATATGTCCATTGTTCAATTACATCACCGAGGATGACTTAATTTATTTAGTCGACGATGCCGTGATTATGAAGCGCACGAATATACAGGGCTATTCAGAAAGGGTTGTATTTTTAAACAAGAACAAATAATAGGGTTGTCACGTTTTATACTAATGGCTTGCTAATGTCAAAAGCTCAAGGTAGCTTTGTAAAGAGGTATTCTTCTAATAATGGTTAAATGTGTTTTGTTAGCATTCATGATGATAAGCTTACAATAGTAGGTAAGTAGGTAAATACAGGGTTATTAATAAAGGGTATGCTAAGCCGAAAAAGACTCGAGTACTCATCATTCTATACAACTTTTACTAAGTATGTGACAAAAACGGAATTCGCGAAAAAAAAATCAGCTGTTCCATAGAAAAATGTCAATGACACTCAACAAAATGTTTGGTACAACTGTTTTCCGCTAATTCCGGGTTGGCCCTATGGTAAAAGTAGTTCACAATGATGAGTACTGTGAGCCCTTTTCGACTTAGCATACCCTTTATTAATAACCCTGTATTTACCTACTTACCTACTATTGTAAGCTTATCATCATGAATGCTAACAAAACACATTTAACCATTATTAGAAGAATACCTCTTTACAAAGCTACCTTGAGCTTTTGACATTAGCAAGCCATTAGTATAAAACGTGACAACCCTATTATTTGTTCTTGTTTAAAAATACAACTGTCACAAAAAATAATACAAAAAAACCGTGATCACTTGAGGTGACTCACATAATTGAGGATATAATCCTTGGACGTAGATACATAACACTAGCTGCGCCCCGCGGATTCACCCGCGGTCAAAAGGGTTAACATGAGTTTTCCGGGATAAAAATTGTCTAATTAGAGTTATTAAAAAGTATCTTTTGTTACTTCTAATACCTCCAAAAATATGTGTACAAAGTTTCATGATGATCGGTTTAGTAGTTTTCGCGTGAAAGCGAAACAAACTTACATTCACATTTATAATATTTGTAGGGATAATCTCTATAACTGTGTTAGAGCTGGTGCCTTATCCTTGAGAGGTCGAGATTATCTCCGTCACTCTTACTCTCATGACACTTCTAATGAAAGCGATAGTGACCGAGATAATATCTCACTGGTAAGAATAAGGCCCCTGAGCTCTGATATTAAACTGCTTACTAATAATGTTTTCTTAAAGTTAAGTGATATTAATTAGTACTGCGCACTAAATTATAATATTGTATTGTGCACAAGTTAAATGACATTTGCTGATCTAAGCAACTGCTAATAAGCGAATCATTTAGGTATAAGTAAGACTTAATTTAATTGCTTAACGTGTAGCTTGTTCAAATGGTAAGTCATAGCTATCTCTTCCGATCGTTTTCCAATGTACTCATCATTATGAACAACTTTTACTATGAGACCTACCCGGAATTCGCGAAAAGAATCAGCTGTTCCATACATTTTGTCGACAGTCATTGACATTTTTCTATAAAACAGCTGATTCCTTTCGCAAATTCGGGGTTGGTCCCGTAGTATGTAAAAGTTGTTTATAATCTATAGGTACTAATATTATAAAGAGGAAAGATTTGTATTTTTGTATGTTTGTGTTGATACACAGAAACTACTAGACCGATTTCAAAAATTCTTTCACCATTAGATTGCTACATTATCCCCGAGTAACATAGGCTATATTTTATACCCGTGCAAAGCCGGGGCAGGTCGCTAGTAATGCTATAAGCCCTTTTCAGCTTAGTATACTTGTTCTGTATATATTACTAGGGAACTCTAAGACTAAAGCGGGAATTGCAAAGCAAGGAATGGATCGTAATTCGTAAAGCATGGAGCAAGGTAAAGTTTTCGTAAATAATGCAAATTTAAAATATTTAAGTTTTTATTGATGATTCAAAAATTAAATTCGTTGGGGCAGTAACAGTTACCTTAAAATGGTAAGTAGTTTCTTAATAAATCTTATCACACCCTGTAATTTGACGTAGTTTCCAATATCAACTCCTAATGCATACATTATTATAGTGTAGTTGTTTTTGAGCCACATAAGCATTACAATAAGACAAAATATATACTTTGATGTTGACATTTAAAACGCTTTTTGAATACAAAAATATCATCATTTTAATCGACATTTTCGATAAATGAGACGGAAATGGACTTTACAAATCAGCTGATCTTAATTCACCTCCACAAAAGTGCTTTTGTTCGTAAGACTCACGTAATTTAATGTAAATTTTACTTTTAAGAATCACAGAATTGAATGTAAGTTTATTTTCAAAGAGATTTGTGAGAATGCATCAGCTGAATCCATAACGTTTAATTTACAGGAAGATGGGGTGTTTAGGGTCCTTCTCGTGGTAGCACTTGACGTAGTTCCAGGCGGTCTGGTGGGGGGAGTTGCCCTTGTTGGCGAGGCAGGTGTCGATGATCTTCTCTACTGCTGGCTTGTCAGCTGGAAACAGAGCAGTTTGGTTAGACTTGTTGAAGAATAGTTTGGTTTGTCTAGCTTGTTAATAATACTAGCGGCTCGTCCCGGCTTCGCACGGGTAGACACTATAAATTGAGATGTGAGCTATCCTATCTCTTAAGTTAGATCGAACTGCACCCGGTGTGCAAATTTGATTGAAATCGGTTAAGTAGTTTAGGAGTCTATAGCGGACAAACAACGTGACACGTAATTTATATATATTAAGATTAGCTACGTTTTGCAGTTTTGTCCGTGTGATGATTTACAACGGCGATGATGATGAAAAGTAGCCTATGCGCTACTTTAGAATTTAAATTAAATATCTAAATTCCAAATTTCATTAAAATCAGTTTAGTGGTTACGGAGGTACGTGGTAGCAAACACACATACGCTTTCGCATTTATAATTTTATTGTGTTAGTAGGAAAGTCGTTCGTGCGTAATGTAATTACGGTGTAGGTACTTTAGAAATAATAACAAGAACATTATTTTTACAAAACAAAAAACAAAAACCGACTTCAAAAGACCGACTATTGAGTTATTCATCTATTTGTCGCGCACGTACTTAATGCAAATTTAAGACTTATATGGTTTTCTCATGGATACCTTTATCAGAACTGGACTAAATGAAATGGGACCAAATGGGAAGCGTCAGCTTTCTAATAAAAAAAGAATCATCAAAATCGATTCACCCAGTCAAAAGTTATGAGGTAACAAACATAAAAAAAAATGAAAAAAAAAAAAAACACACAGACGAATTGATAACCTCCTCCTTTTTTGAAGTCGGTTAAAAATATAGTCTTAAATTTATGCGTTATCTGCTGGATTCATCTTTGGTCTAAAAAAACGTGAGCTGGACAATTTATATTTATATAATTTTTATGGAGAGCAGATTAGATAAACTCTTTATTGTTTATATCAAAAATTACAGACTGTAATTTTTAATGAGTAAGTAAGTCGATGTTAAATAAAGCATCAAGAGAGTAATTATGATCAATAGTATCTTGAAACTTACCAGCGTTGGGCACCTTGGCGAGGGCAACATCTTTCTTGAATTTCCCGTCCTTGGTCATCAGCTCGGACTTGATAAGCATACACAACGCGTACTTCTTCAGGGGCTCGTTATCAGTCTGTCAGTAAAATTAAAGTAAATGAGTTACAATGAATCAGGAAAGACAGAGAAAAGACAGGGAAAAGACAGGGAAGACAGGGAAAAATGGCGCAAGGGAGATAAGGTATACCCAACAGTGGGTCGATACGGGCTTGACGATGATGAGTTACAATAGTGATTTTTTTTAACTTGTTTTTGTAATTATGTATTTCAAAGATAACTAAAAATGAGGCCCACCATCAGCTTCTAAGAAGTTTTAGTAGTTAGTAGTTGTAGTGGTTAGTTAAGAGTGCTTTAAGTTGTATTTAATTTTGATTTATAAAAAAAAAAGTTTTCATCCTTCCTTAATCAAAGACAAGAATATAAACAAAGACAAAAGACACCAAAGTATGAAACCGGGACCAATTCTTTCTAGATGAGAGTTTCCTCAATTGTTGATCAAACCAGATCTTTCTAGTTCATCTCCAGAACTTCGTCTAAAATGAATTCGTAATATTTTCTACAAAATTGAGTCTACCAAGCAATGATTGATTATAATAAATATCCTTTAATAGACTTCTTATTTCTTTTGTGCTAAGCTATCATGATATGATATTAATATGATAGCAGAAAAACACTAAAGATCCACTTTATACAAAGATAATTATGTTTCCAGTTTTGAAAAAAAACTATATTTTTGTGACAATAAATTACATAATATCAAGAACTTATCTTTTTGGAAAACATTAAATGTGTATTTTACCTTGAAATCTCCAGTTTTGAGCTTGTTGACCAGTTGCTCGTCAGGTTTGGTCTCCGCAAGGCACTCGGTCTTGTGCTTCTTTAGCTTCTCCTTTTGCTCGTTGGACAGGGCCTGCAATTTTATTGTTCCTTAAGACTCTAGTAAACATTTTATGATTGTTTACTTATTTTAAATTATGCAGATTATGATAAACTTAAAAACAATTTCAAAAATGTCTAGAAACCAGAAATTATAACCTACAATAGTAAAAATTGTGAACAAGCAACAAAAAAAACTAAAGCCACCGTCACTTAAACTTAAGCAGCGTTTAAAAATACAGCCCTAAGTTATACATCCAGTATTCAAAATCTGATGGAAAAACTATTATGTACTTTAAAATTTAACATACTTACTAAATTTAGTTACACAACCAACGGTCATCCTAATTAATGTCCTAATCCTAAAGTATTGAAATCTGAGAGTAATAAAAATTTTAAAGAGGTCATATCAAAAATTGTCTTAGAAAATTGAACTATCCCAAAATATCTTCCTCAAAAACATTTGATTAATAAATACAGCTGGAGGTAGTTTAAAATGAACCACTTTGACCTTTCCGGCTTTGACATGCTTCATAATTAAAACATGAAATTCTACAGCACATTTCAGTGGCCTTTAGAAAACTTCCTTAATTATTCATGAGTTTTCGAAGGTAAAGGAAAAGATAATTAGACATCCTATTATACACCTCTTCAATTATTTATATTACAATAACATAAGATAACAAGAAAAAATTGAGTCCGAAATTAGTTCTATTTCTTAAAAATTGTGGTCAAAGGTTGTATTTTATAGAAGAGAGAACGTAAACATTTTATGACAAGCTTATTTGATTCTCGTTTAAATTAACAAATTAAGTAATTTATGACGATAAAAACCCGGTCACGTATTACCATAAATCATTAAGCAAGTACAAACGTCTCTGAGTGAAATAACTAATTCAGGAAATGTTAACATATAAAAAAGACAAATTTCAATCCTATTAATATTCCTATTTATATTACGGTGAAATTGGAACGAATACTTAAAAATGAACAGAACCTTAGATGCTGACATCGGATATAACACTAACAATAACGGTCAAAAACAACAAAAAAAAATTGAATTTCAATAAAAAATATCATAACACACGACATGACTAGAAAATTCTATGTTAAACTGCAAAACTTAAAAAATCACTTGTTCAATTCTTTGTCACACAAAACAAGAAATGCAACAAAGAAATAAAGGCGAGCACTCACCTGAGCGGCCACGATGCAGACAGCAATTACCAGGAAAGTCTTCATGTTGCTTGTATATAGGACAAAATACAGCGAGGTCCTGCGGGCACTGCCTTATATAGCGAGCGGCCTGGGACCATCTCGTGACCGTACGCACTTGAAGCCGGGGGCCGCCAACATTTTGTGATTCAAGTCACAAAAATAAGCTTGTGGAAATATTTTCCAAAAACGCTATTGTTTTTGCAAATATTTTATTTTATTTAACTAGCAATGTATGTTAATGGTACTTTTATGAACCTTGCAATGTATGTAAGTTTGTTTGTTTATTTATCTTGCAAGTGAATGGTGAAAAAACGATGTGCAATAATAATTGAGCTGAAAACTTATGTCTTTGTAATTTAATGACAATGTAAAAATAGCTTGTTTTTAAAGTGTTGCCGATAAAATTGACCATTGTTGTGACGAGATTACTACATATTAAATGGTTTAACTTTTAAATCTTAAGCTTATCTTCATTAGTAAAAAAGCTCAGGAAGAAGAGCCTCCAATTATTTTAAACTTCCAGTTTTATTGTTCACGAGAATCTGTCAGAAGAAGGTTACAATGTAGATAAGTAGCGCATCCGCCTTATACTTTAAAAAAGATATTGACTGAAAACATGCACGTAATTGCGGTAATTAGGGCCGACTTCTTAGCCAGGTCCATCTATGCTTTTGTACAATATATTGTAGAAGACAAAAAATCTCTCTTCAACATTAAAAATAATATATGATGACATCAATCATTTTTTTATCATTTCATTGCTCCTTAGAAAACCAAATCATCTAAGTCCCTATTCTGTCAAGCAAGGTATTATTTCGGTCACTGTCATTCTTATTAGAAATATCATGAGAGTGAGAGTGACCAACACAATCTCGAACGACCCAGAATACCTGAAACTCGAATCTTTCGACGACAAACAATTTGCACTATTTGGAAACCGGACGTCGTCTGTTACCTCAATTTATCTCAATTTCCACGAAATCGTCAATTGTCCTGTTTACCTTTAATAGGCTGTAATGTATCCCATCCTTTCTTGCGTAGCTTTTGTCATTATATTTTTTCTTTCATGTTCACCTAACGTCCATGAGAGTGAAAGAGACGCCAATAGAATTAAAAAAGCAAATAGTTAATGGAGAACAAGCAAAGTGGACCCTAACGAAGACCACCAGGTTTAGTTTTTAGTGCGCTTTCCTTCTGTGCGGAAGGTCGCGAGTTCGGTTTCCAGCCGGGTAGATATTTTAAACGATATTTATTTTGACTGGGTATTTGTCGCGAGTGTATAAGTGAGAAGAAGCTATAGCTTCAGGGTTAATCGTTAATCATTGTTAACAGCAAAGTGAATAGTTTAAGTAAGTAGTGAAGTGTAAGTGTGTATTATGTATTGTAGTGAAGTGAATAGTTAGGATAAAAGTGTACCTATAGCTTAAAAAGGTCCAAAAATTTAAATTTAAAGGCCTGGAAACAATATTATATTTTATTAAAATTTGGAATTAATAAATTGCAAAATTTTAACGTAAGCATCATATATTATATTCTCCAAACTATACTCAAACATAAAAATTTTAATTTACGCACTTTTTTAAAATACTTAGGATTCGAAAATAATGATAATGAAATTGAAATCCAGTCCATGATGATGACGACAATGAAAAGTAGCCTATATTTATCTAGAATATAAATCTATCTCTATTCCAATTTTCATCCAATTCTGCCCAGCCGTTTTAACTTAAACGAGTAACAAGCAACCAAACTTTCTACATTTTTTTATATTTAGTAATTGCCAGTTAAGATGTATTAGTAGTATTATGGATAACAAACTAATTTTGTACTATGAAAACTAACGTGGTTTTGAAACCTTTTGTTATATTTCTGACTTAATATTACGTGAGTATTCCAGTGTTAATTGCAGGGTTTTTAGAACTCTAGATTTTTGTGAATTTACGAAAGTCGTAGATTGAAAAGGATCAATGCACAGAAGTCACCTGGTAAAGGTGATAAAGGTTATTAGTGTTCTAAAGTTAGCCCTGTATTAGAAAACCCTACATTTTTATTGGATAAATAGGCTTGCGTTACCGCCATCTTGCCTGATGGTAAGCACTGATGCGGTCTACGATGGAGCACGCTTGCCTAGAAGAAACCGATTCACTCGCGACCTGAAGACACCCAGATTACAATTACCGAAATACCCACTCAGGCAGAACATTCCACTCTCATGCAGTACGCACAATAATCGGAATCCTTTAATCGGATAAAATGCATCCATTTGTCCTAAAATGTTGGCCAGCCCTCTCCAACTGGACAAAGAAGCGTAGGTTCGTCTGGAACAATCCAGGCGAGGTTCGGCCAATTTCCCAGAGTCTGGTTCAAACTACACAGGGTGTTCATTTTTTTGTCACCTCTTTTCCGATGACCGTAATATCTTGATGAAACTCTATGAGACCTTGCAATCGTTTGTCGTGACTATGTTACAGTGGGTTTTGCTATAGTTTATGATTGTTGTGAACAGTTAGTGGGTTGTGTTGTCTTCTGTTACTTAGATTGATTTAAATTGGATTTTTATCAACCTGAAATTTAGTATAGAGACGTACTTATACATCATATCATAATATATAGGTATACTAGCTGACTCGACAGACGTAGTCCTGTCAAAAGCCATTGCGTCAATTCTATGTCAAATGTCAAAAGTTACATTAAAAAAGTTTACATTGTCCAAAGCGCTAAAGGTATTTTTAAATTTTCTAATTTTTCATGTTTTTTTACTATAAATTGAGATGTGAGCTATCCTATGTCCTAAGTTAGATCGACCTGCACACGGTGTGCAAATTTGATTGAAATCGGTTAAGTAGTTTAGGAGTCTATAGCGGACAAACAACGTGACACGTAATTTATATATATTAAGATAATTAAGGCTACCTCAAATTCAAACGTTTCACCCGACCGATGATGAAAAACGGTGAAGTTGACTATTTAGTTGTCTACAGCAGAAATTATATTCTGGACTCAAAATGTAAAAGGTCTGGACTGTAAGGCTGAAATAACAAACATCTCTCACCCTAAACGCAAATACCTCCTCCGTTCCGTCGTGGGTAAAAAACATGTCTAAGAATAAGAACCACTGCTGGAAACCTGCTTTCAAATAAAAATAACTGCATCCAAATCAGTTCACCCGTTTAAGAGCTGCGGTGCTACCGACAGAACACACACATAGTGGTCGAACTTATAAGACCCTTCTTTTAGCGTCGGGAGTTTAAAAGGGACACAAAACAAAAGGAAATAGTGATTTTAATAAATAGAGGTAGGTTTTACAGATCAAATTTTGGATAAAAATGGCATTTGTAGTTTTGTACAATGTTTACAACCCCTGTATGATTGCCCAGGTGTAGTACCATCAGGTCTAAGGCACAGACTGGTTCTAGCCGCGCTATCTGTTATCTTTATTAACACAGATTAACAATCTTAATTATGTTGTTAAGACTCAAAACGCAGGAAAAATCAGGTTTTGAAGTTCAACTTTAGGACAAAAGTGCAAAAAAATTGCAATCACGTTGTAGAATGTAGATATACAATTATACGACGTATACAATTATACATAGTATTTAAGTCAAATATACAGAACAACTAGCTGACTCGACAGACGTTGTCCTGTCAAAAGCCATTGCGTAACTATAGCAACCGTAGTATGTTGATGCTAACTTGTCAATTTATAGTAAAAATTATCAGTAAATATATAATTTGCAATAAATTAAAATTGCGACTATAATTTGAGATATAAACTATCCTATCTCTCAAGTTGGATCGAACTGCACATGGTGTGCGAATTTTATTATAATCGGTTAAGTGGTTTAGGAGTCCATTGAGGACAAACATTGTGACACGAGATTTATATATATTAAGATTGTGTTTTTGTGATGAAACAAGAACATTATTTTTACAAAACAAAAAACAAAAACCGACTTCAAAAGACCGGCTATTGAGTTTTTCATCTATTTGTCGCGCACGTACTTAATGCAAATTTAAGACTCATATGGTTTTCTCATGGATACCATTATCAGAACTGGACTAATGGGACCAAATGGGAAGCGTCAGCTTTCTAATAAAAAAAGAAATCATCAAAATCGATTCACCCAGTCAAAAGTTATGAGGTAACAAACATTAAAAAAAAAAAAAACATACAGTCGAATTGATAACCTCCTCCTTTTTTGAAGTCGGTTAAAAATACTAGCTGCGCCTCGCAGTTTCACCCGCTACCCTACCGGTGCTAAATTTTAAAAAGGCTTATATGCAAACCCAGGGTATAATATTATGTACCTCCATACCAAATGTTATCTCAATCCATTTAGTAGTTTTTGCGTAATAGAGTAACAAACGTCCAAACATAACACACAAACTGTAGAATTTTTGATGAAAATATTACAACCGTATTTCAGAAAAAACGTGTATTTAGGAAATTTATTTTTATTTCCAAACTATGACCATGCCAAAAGGAAGGGTTAGGTATGTCTTTTTTCAACAACCTATTAAAAGCCAAAATATCTTTACAGAACATTTTTTTAACTATCTAAAAAAATACCCCTACCGAGAGTATAGTAGAGCGTTAAGTAGGTACCCATAAAATTCAAAATATATCTACATTTTACTCTTTCAATAGGTGCCTATTTATAGTCCTATACATTCAAAATGTATTTATAGTACGTTACCTACCCTTGTTCAAGGGTCCATTTAGATCTAAAATATTTTGACTTTCTTTATTAAAGTATCTATACAAATCTAAAATATCTCTACATAATAATGTTTAAGTCCCTTTATAAATCCCCCCGTATGTCCCGCCGGAGTCCTAACTGATAAATTGCCAGTCAACAACCAACTAACTACATAATGCAATAAGTGATGTCACTCGAAGTCAAATCATTGTTCGTTGACCCTATGTCCTCTGTACTTGCGATGTTTGTGAAGTAATAACCTCTCAATTTCGTAAGAAAAGATGCATTGAAATGACTCTAGGGCTGGTCACTCGGACTAAGCGTATTTGCTATCTTACTTCTTCAGTTGCTATGATTGACAAATCGAATTAAATCCATATTTCTTCATCGAATTAATTACTATACTTTTTAGATTATGTAGTTGCGAAATATAAAATAAGTATTTTACTCTCTAAAACATCACAATTCGGACCATTGTATTCGCTAGACAGACTTACTATTTTAATTTTGCCCTTTCATTTATTCATCAACTTATAAGTCGAAAAACACACATGGGTACAGGTACATAGGTATTATTTTCGAATGTAAATGAGGTATTGATTTTATTTCATCAATACATTATAGAAAAATAAATATATTTTCCTTGGTCATCACAACACGCGTGAACAATTTCGCTATTGTTTTTTGTTGTGTTGATTATTCCCAGGAAAAGTTCTTATAAAAAAAATAAGGAGGTTCACCACGCTGAATTTCACTGGCAATTCAGCGCGGGAATGCAGCCAGCGTTCTTGGTACTTTGCCACACGGGCAAAAACTACTTTTTGATTATTAATGTTTTATAAATTTCTTAGTTCCATTTAGTTTAGTTTGTTATTTTAAATTTAAGATGTAAATATATTTTATGTATCCTAATAGTTAAGCGAAACATTAGGAAATTAAGACATAGTTAAGACAGGACAACGTCTGTCGGGTCAGCTAGTAAAAAATAACAACAATTTGTCCACAATTACTGTTCGCGGAATTACACTCGTAGCGCGGACTAACCCTCGAGGCCTAGCATGAAATTCTATCGACATGATCGAATAATCTAGAAACAAGTATATAAAATACTTTTAAAAACAAGTTTTTATTACGTTGTCATTGGAATTACACAGGTACTTCAAATTTCAGTTCAATCCGACATCGGGAAATGGTTCATTATTCAGTTGCAATAAATGACCCAAAAAAACGATAACAACAACAACAAATAGAGCAAACCAAATAAAAAGCGCATAATAATAAGTCCCGATTATTTGGTAGATAAATGTCGATTCTGATATAATTGATAACATAGCATCTCTTTCGGACGTAAATAAGAACTGCATTGTTTATACAATTTCTTTCAAATACGCGCTTCGTATTTTCGACACGCATGTCCTACAGATGACCACTGCCCACATGTAACCTCATAAAAAGTGCTCGTTGAAATGGTCCACCTTACCAGCAAAGTGTTTCAAGGTTAGGTACCGGTTCGAGGGGCTAAAGACCGGCGGATGGTCCCGTGGACCGGGTTTGGACTAGATTTTAGTAGACTTGAGAAAAATACGGGTTATTGGCCGTAATGACTTGACAAGTGGATATGGACGGAGGAAAAAAATGGTTGTTTTATTAGTTAAGCGATTGTTTGTTTGTCGAAATTCGCGAAAAAAAATCCATACATTTTGTCGAATATTATTGACATTTTTCTATGGAACAACTGATTTTGTTTTTTGGCGAATTTCGGGTTGGTCCCGTAGTAAAAGTTGTTCATAATGATGAGTACTATGAGCCCTTTTCGGCTTAGCATACCCTTTATGAATAACCCTGTATAGTGATAAAAAAAATTCACGCGTACGTATGTTGTGGTTTGGCGTGATTTTTGACATAAGAGTTTTTTATTTATTTTTGTCTTGAGTGTGTAAAGGTGCGCGATGACGTGTGCCGAGTCAAGTTTGGGGCGCATTACGCCGCACTATACGCGCGAAATTATAGTAATTGTTCGATTTACATATTTTTATATTTTCCCATTTATACGTAGGTACTTTTAATCAATGTGTATTTTTCAACGGAAATTATTGTAAGGTATATTATGTTCATAATTATACTATTTATATTTAGTACCTACTTTATAAACAAGAACACTATTTTTAAAAAACAAAAGCCGACTTCAAAAGACCGACTATTGAGTTATTCATCTATTTGTCGCGCACGTACTTAATGCAAATTTAAGACTTATATAGTTTTGTCATGCATACCATTATTAGAACTGGACTAAATTGAAATGGGACCAAATGGGAAGCGTCAGCTTTCTAATAAAAAAATAATCATCAAAATCGATTCACCCAGTCAAAAGTTATGAGGTAACAAACATAAAAAAAATAATTAATTATTATTATTCATAATAATTAATAATTTAATTATTATTAAATAATATTAAATAATTAATAATTTAATTATTATTAAATTAATAATTATTATTCGACACAGTCGAATTGATAACCTCCTCCTTTTTTGAAGTCAGTTAATAATTAAACTTTGAAACACCGTCCAAACTAAGTATGCTTTTTTGTTTCATAAGTAAATTGTTTTATAGTTTTTTTCTAACAAAAATCTTATCTATGCCATATGTTTTCACTGCCATTTTGACTTTTTTTTCATTGTCCACTTTTTTTTAAAGTCGATGAAATCGTTGCAAATACAGCAAACTTTACCAGGCACATTTTGGCAATGCAATCCGCATGCGCTCTGCCTCGCCTTGGATTTGGGGTTTTCGCAAATCTGACCAGAGAGACATAAAGTTGTTCGGTCTTCGAAGATGTAAACAAAAGGTGTTGAACGAAGAAAATTGAGTGAAGGAATTAATTTTAAAATTGGAATACGCGATGATTTCTTGATGTGGATATAAAATGGAAAATTGGGAAGGGGTTTACATATCAGGTAGGTATGTAGTGATGTTTTGTTTACATATTTGAAATTTTATGAGGCCAAGAAACAATTAGGGTCGCTGCGCAAAGTTAGTTAATTTCATTTGTACTTTTTTTACTAACTTTTTACTTATGAATTTATTCATAATTCATAAGTGATTAAAACAATCCATGTAGGTATCTATTTTGGATGCGCTTGGTATATTTTCCCTCCACATTTATAAATATTTCTGTTGCTTAGCTTTACTTTTTATTGTTTTTGTTGTCGGCTTCTATTCTAGGATTATTCTAATTTACTTTTTGTAGGTTCGTGTTTTATTTGAACTTTATAAAAACTAAAATAAGGAACCGTGGTAAATGCAATGCGTATTACTATTAAAGTTAATTAATAACTCAAATAGCAAAATTCTTCATACATCTTACATTCCTTGTGTAATATTATTATCACCATAATTACAACAAAATCATTTGTAAAGTCTTTTTCAAAACTTTACATCCATACAAACTCTGAACTAATCTGTGATGCAGTAAACTAACTTCACTCTGGTACAAAAAGGCCGCATTGCGCAGTCTCGCCTGCGCTAACTTTACACCAGTCCAAACCATACCAAGACATCGGAAACATAAAGGAAAACAATAAAATTACTGAGAAAATCAACAGAATTGACAATAAAACAGTGATTTAGATAATAAATTGCAAAC
Source organism: Alcis repandata (assembly GCA_949125135.1). Classification (NCBI taxonomy): domain Eukaryota; kingdom Metazoa; phylum Arthropoda; class Insecta; order Lepidoptera; family Geometridae; genus Alcis; species Alcis repandata. The sequence continues at coordinate 11,283,948 of OX421240.1, read as the reverse complement.
GAAAAGTAAATTTTATACGTAAATATTAGACAAGAAACAAGAATAAACCAGAAATCGAGAAATTATCTTCCAGTAAGGTAAGTGGTATTGACATTTTAATTTACATTTTTCGTTCTTCAGTACGAAAGATATGTTTGTCATCATTATATTAACAGCTGATTATAAAGGTTTCTATTTATTGTTGTGAATTAAAAGTGGAATAACCGGTCAAAATATTCTAGCATGTGATAGTCAAAACAACATAGATTTGTGCCGATTTCGATAATGAAATGGTAAGACAACCATAGGAAATAATTTGACAATAAACACCTTTTTTATACGAGTAGTAAATAAAATAAGTATTTAATGCACATACGACCATGTGATTTCTATAAATAGAAAACGATATCAGTAACAACAACACAAGAATTATCAACCCTGACGATAAAATTAATCAAATTAGCGATTTGTTTCGTTTATATGTGAATTAAAAATATGATAAAAACCTCTCCCACACTACATACCTTTATTGTAATGTGTGTGTACCACACTACACACTCAATCACCCTTACTAGTGTGTGAAAGACGTGTGAGGCCATTACACTTAGTAACAGTACTAATGTAATATTAGAAAGATGTTTCTAAAGGTTTTTTATATTGTTATAGGTACATATTTATGTTTGTAGAGGACAGTCTTCATAATTACAGCGGCCCAATCGGCTATCCGATGTTCGATTCTGTCTTCATGAAATTCTAAATGAACCAATCTGCTTTTTCTCAAGCCAAAGGTGACGTGAATCTGGCCTTTAAATTGGATTTTGAAGCCGGATTAGTGAACTAAATTGTGTTTCGACAAATTTTGGCCAATTTTGAAGGGAACCTAAAGTTCGATCCTCGAGTTTCAAAATATGTAGGATAAGCCTGCTGGTTCTATTTACAACATTATTTCACAAATAAAAAGCTACATAATATATATAAGTACCTTTTTATGATGATAAAGGTTTTATGGCGCCAAAGCTGTAAGACCGAAGGCCTATCGGCACTAACCACGAAGTCCCTGTTTCAAAAAGGCCGCAATGTACTCTTATTATTATAATACTAGTTATTATATTCAATAGTAATTTACACGAAACGCTGTTCATTGGTAAGCGTATCACTTGAACAGTTGAACCGATTTGTTTTTTTTAAATGTATGTAATAATAGGCTTGGTAACATTCTTACGAAAAGCAACGTTTTGGAAAACTGAGTTCCAAGTCCGCAAGTTCGAGTCTGAGTTTATGAAAACGAAAGCTGAGCAATAGCGTTTCGGGTACGACGACCCGGGTATCAGTTATTAACGTAATAAATATTTAATTTTACGTCATTGAAAAGATGTTCAGGTACTCTTCTTTTATTTTATAATTTCATGCTCCTGAAGTAGGTAAAGCAATATACGATAAAAAAAGAGTCAAAAGCGCGTGTGATGACACTTATGATATGTCTCCGTAAACACTTTCTCAAAGGCTCTAAAGAAAATCATTGGGAATAAGAGACATTATAAATAATAATATTTCAGCCTTAAAACTTTAAATGACAAATTATTTTTATTTTGAGCCCTATTCAACGATAAGCTAAAAAAATATTCTTCATAATTATTATATTTTTTGGCAGTGCTATGATTTGCTGTTTCAAAACCATGCTTATACTTTAACCATGGAAATATTTAAATGAAGTAAGTAAATAGAATAAAATTAGGAAGTATTGTAGACTTAGTAACAGCCGAAAATGGTTCGGTTAAAAAAAAGACAAAGGATTTCAATGACCTCGAAATTACATAACGTAGCGAAAATAATTTTCATATTACTTTATTTCCGGTTTACATAATAGTTTACATTAATATAGGCCAACATCTAACTAAATACCGAACAGTCAACAGGCAAACATAATTGTTGATAATAACGTAATTTTCATGTCGAATACGATTAAATCTGTGACGTCACCAGCTTAATACAGCCAATAAACAATAAGCAAACGACAAACATACTATGAGCATACAATAAGCCAGCCCATTTGCGTGCCGCCGCCGCTGTCGGCCGGGCGGACGTTGACTTCGATGATTTATTAAAAAAATAGGACACAGGGTTGCCCGCAGTGCAGCGCAATCGATTGCCTAGGCCGCGCATGCGCCCGCCAGCCCCTTACGTCAGTGGCGGAACGAAACAGGCTCTCGCGAGTACGACATGGGGAAACCGACACCAGTGGAAGATTTAGTAATACCACCGCAAGATACTAAAATATGCGGGACAATATGTGTCTGTCAAATGACAGCAGTTCTCAGTGCCGTCGCGATTGTGTACCTTACTGTTGCCATCTACATGCCCTACACGAGAGCCGTCGCTTCGGGGATCGACACGACACCCATAATGTGTACCACAACAAGGGCCGTCAACAAAGATAACTGTGACTGGGGATCCTGTGGCGAGTGGTGCCTCAGCAAAACTTCAGGAGCCTGCATCCAAATCTATGTCAACGTTAGAAAGAACGGATCTTCCTTGCTGTTGTCAGAGTGTGGAAGTGCTGCCAATAAAACTTGCTTCGGTATCGATCAGGAAAACGCTAGAAAGTACCACTGCATCAGGGACGAGTGCCGCAATTTGACTGGAACCTTTAACTGTACAGAAGGAAAATGCATCAACATCACAGACGCCTTTGAGTGTGCTTTCAGCGAAACAGATCCGCCGTTAAAATGTTCTGGGAGAAGGGGAAAAATAACCTGTATTGACGTCCATGGACTCCAATCGTGTAACAGAGGAACTTGTAGAAAGATTAGAACGCCTTATAACTGTGACCGACGTTGCGTTGACATCCCAACCCGAAACAAAAACGTGATAGTACTGAGTGGTGACAGAGTGTTTCTAGCCAGATGTAATAAAGTGGGTTCAGAGGAGAATGCTACAGTGCTTTGGACAGATAACGGTGAAGAAGTTCTTATGTTATCCTGTCATGCTGTTCACAATGGTACTACGGGAGTTGTGGCCGTTGATTGCATCAATGCTGCTCTTCTGCCTCGCAATGAAATAGCAGACCTGACGAACTTCACGTATCTTCAATATTTGTATCAAAGCAGGGCTGCTCCAAATAGATATATTGCGCCATCAGAAGTAGAGCTGACTTTAGCCAATGATAGTCGTTTGATGATAAATCTGGAAGGATGTGTCAACACATTGGCTGATGAATGCAAGGACTTTCTTAAGGACTTTGGTCGTGACGGTGCTGATCATAACGCTAAAGCTAGATTCCCGTGTTTCTATATGGAAAACAGCCCTGACACAGTGGTGGCGCGCTTTGACTTGGAATCCACTTATCGTCAATTTGTAGTGGCTCTAGTTTTTCCTACTGTTCTCGTGGTGGTGTCGTGTATAACTCTGATGCTATGTCAGACGACAATTGAAGTTGGTGATGATGCAAAGATGAGATTCAAAGGGTGTGCTGGAGGACAGGCTGATTTGCAGCTAAGTCCAAATGATCCTGTTTCACCACTCTGAGATCAGTCACGTAAGATTGTTTGTGAAAAATAACCCAAAAGTAACTTAAATTTTAGACACGGCACGAGTAACAAACCTCATTTGAAAATGACCTTGATACGTTTGTTCCGTGACTGTATCGTGCTCGAACCTAATGAATATTTTATTTCCAAGCTTCCAACTGTTGGCACGAAAATTACGTACACGTATTTCCAATTTCACACAGAATTTTATATTAAGGGCCTTCGAGGGCCTCATAAAACTTTAACAACATTAGTCCATAAATTTTGCTTCCAAGTAATTTACTGTCGAGCTTAAAGTTATTTTTGTATTTTTTCAGGCGTTCCCCTCCTTTGCGAGGGTCCGGCTAGTTCACTAAGAGACGACTAAACGCTTACAATGCTTGCTACTGGCTGAACCTTCCTCGGACCAATGTCTTCTATGAGCAGATCCCGCACCAGCCTCTCGCCGGCTGCTTCCGAGAGGTCTACTCTCCCTATGGGAGCATCAGCTGAGCCGGGAAGTCCAGACTTTATACCTTTGGAACCGACGAGGGAGCAGCTACTACAAGAATTTTTTGAAAAGTTCAAATTATACACATCAATATGCCTTGGCACAGCCGCTATACTCGCCGTATTTGCTTTCCTCTTTCTAATACCGTTTGTAGTAGAGCCTGCCATTCAGACAATACTAGCTGAATTTGTCCCAGAAGCAGGAATATGTGCAGTTTCTGAACACGTCCATGCAGAAACATTGACGAACTGCACATGGGCGTCATGCAGAGAAGGATGCACGACAGCACACACTAAATGCCACAAAATCCGAGTAAATCTAGCACGGAGGCCGTTCGTAGAAGGCACACCAGTTCCTAAAGAATGGGACGAAACAGATCTGAAATTCCTTATAAACCCTGAAGGTTGTGGTTATCCGCCCAGAGTTAACTGTTCAGTATTCGCGAAGGATTATGCTGGGCCTGACGCTCCGAAGATTTTTCCTTGTTACTATAGTATGACGAGGTCAGATTTGGTCGTGGCGAGGTATTCCTGGGACACGACCATTCGAGGGCTGGTGTTGGCGCTGGTGTTGCCCACGACGGTGTTCGTCTTCAGTTTAAGTGTGCTCGCATACTGGCACTGTCGATGCTGCGACAGAGCCTGCAACAGACGAGTACACGCAGAATCATACGCTAGCAAAGAGGAGTAAGTTCTATTTCCTAACTTTACACCACAAAAGCATGCCTTGATCTCAAAAGTTTTTCATTGACGATTGGTTAGTTTGTAGTTTATTGATTTAAATTTTTGTTTCATTGTCTAACTGGAATTTCAGGCTCGCTTTCCAGTTTGGCGAAGAAACGTCATAGTTAGTGTTTTACAAGTACGTCCTACCTCTTGACAGATATTTGCACCGTAAGGAGTGTATTTTGAAGCAAATTAGACTATTTATTTAGAAGTTGTAGTGTATTTAGTGTATTTGTAGATGTAGCAATATTTGAGTAGAAAATTATACAAAAAAATCTTGATAAAATTGCCATATTTTCACAAATTTTTACTCTTGAACTTGACACTAGAGCTATCAACTCAGTTTGTAAAAATATACGACTGACGACATAAATACTACTTACAAAACTTTTAAAACACAAACGTTAGGTACATAAAATTAAATGTCCTCACCACAATAAGTTTATGTTGAATTTTTTTCACGATTTCAAAGCAAAAATACTGATCTTATGATCACTTTTAATCGTCAGTTAACTTTAACGAAGTAATAAAGATAGCGGGCCCAAGTTTGAAGGCTTTTTTTAACAGATCTGAACTAACTAAAATTATATCTGCCTTTGTCATTGCAACCTATTAGACAAGGACACACTTACTTACTTGTAGTAAAGCCACCAAAACTTGGGCCCAATAATCCAGATTTAAAATTAAAATCTATCAAACCTCCTAACGATCTGACGATTGAAAGTCACTGAGCAGGCTGATCCAGCTATCCGAACATCGAATCTATTCGACGATTATCGTCGAAAAGTCTTCCGCCTTCGGAAAATATATGTCAAATCTCGGAAAGATGTTCAACATTTGATTAGATTTGACATATTTTTTTCCGAAGGGGGAAGACTTTTCGAAGATAATCGTCGAATACATTCGATGTTCGGACAGCTGAATCAACCTGCAGATCTGCCTACTGTTGTTTGTTAAAAAAATTGTACCCTAACTTTAACTAGTAAGTATACTAACAGAAGTAATTCTATCTTTACAGTAGCAAACTACTGTGCGAGTTGGACGAGGACCCGAGCGACGACGTGTTCTGACGCCGCGCTTCAGCCGCCCGCCGCCGCGCCTCCCCACGTTTCGATGGCTATACGCAGCTATAAGCATTGCTGTACTTCAATGGAATTTCTGAGTAGCATCAATGCAATGCCGCGTAAACCCAAAGCAGGCTTTACGTAGTCTCTTAATTGCTACGTAAACATAATGTCCTGTTGCATTGAAATAAATGTAGCTACCGTGTTAACTGACTGCAGTTACAATGTAAATCAAATGCGGTTAATACCCCAACTGCAGCAAATTTTTGTGAAGTCACTTTTATACCATGATGAGTAATATTCTTAAAAATAAAATCAGGCGTCTTAGTTTGAAACGTCCAATACGCCTGTTTGAACCACAAATAGACTTCAGTTTGGTTTATGCGTGTGACAGTTTTTGTTGGCGTAAAGTTACCTGAGCATTTTAATAGCATTGATTAGCTTATCAAACCTTTCTGAATTAGTAGTGAAGTTTATTATGTTGCCTCAAAAAAGGCGTAGAGCAACCATAAAGTTAGTTACAGTTGCAGTAAATTGAATACACGTTTTCGTAGCACTTGTAGCAGTCACGACAGCGCAGCGGCATGCGTAGCAAGTGCTACGCGATTTTGTACGGTTTTTTTTGACAATAATAAAAAAAATATTGGTAACGCTACGAAAGTCTGTTGCACGAACAACTGTTTACGCAGACGACGCATTGGTGCTACGCATTTTTACGTATTAAAATCCATTGAATACTACGTCATGCTCTTGCGATTTCAATTCTTCTGTAATATCCGTAGAAAAACTTTCAACTCTCTTCTATATTTGGTAAAGTTTATACTTCTTTACGTTACAAAAATAAGTACATAAAAAAATGGTTGTGAAAATCTAACCCCGCAAATTTTAAACGTATCATAAAATCACATCACTCGCTTTTCTCGAATTAACTATTATAGAAAAAAAAAAAAAAAATATTAACGTCAAAAAAAACGAACTTATGTACGTAACTGTTAGTACCTACTCCGCTTTAATAATGTAATTTAAAACAACGAAAGAAGTATAAACGTTTGCGCCAAAAAATATATCTTAGTCATAAAAATATTCCAACATGTCTAAGCATTCGCAGATCAAGTGCAATTACATCTATTCTATCATTAAAAAATTAAGAGTAAAAATAAGGGGGAGGTGCTAATATTTGATCAGTATTAAAATTTTACTAACGGCGGGCAGTAGGGCTTGAAAAATTGCTTAAAAATATTAAGAAAAATATGTAAAAAAAACAGCGTCTCTTTATTAATAACTGAGCTATGCCGGATTATTAATTATTATTATAATCTATTTTTGCTTCCGGAAACGCGTGAATCTTTTATTTTTTAGGATAAGATTAATTGATAGTTTAAAAATAATATCTCATTAAAATAATTATTACTGTAAACAAAACAGTGTTCATATTTAAATAATGTATCTACTAAAAATGCTATTGTTAAAATAAAATCTTGTTTGCCTGTATTTTAACCCATTTATGCATAAACGCTTGATCAACTAATCAGTTATTGATCAATCAATATCTTTTTAAAAAATGTTACTTCCAATGAGTATATTTTTTAAACCACAGCTTAGTTTCTCGAGCGTTTAAACATATGAGGATAATTTAATATTTTTAAATGGTAAGCCAAATTGTGTCTATGTCTCGTATTATCTTTCTCATTATAATGACAAACAAGTGAAAATTTAAGAAATTAATTTATATTCATTACTTATATTGTAAATAATTTAAGTGTGGTAGATTTAGTAATTAAGCAAATTAATTTAGCTAAATTTTGTCCACGAGTTGTATCTCAAGACAAAATATAGCCTATCATAGTCGCCTTAAATGCATTTCCAGTTTTATCTAAATGTCGTCAACCATTTTCTTATTTTCTTTTTATTTGTGCTATATCTAGACTATATCATAGCTTACTCGTAATATACCTACATCAGGCGATAATGTGAAACGGAAACTTAAATACTAACGACTGACCGACAGACAACGCGCCGCCTAAACCGGTAGGTCTAGAAGCACGACATTTAGCACAGGGTTTTTAAATACATGTGAGCATTCAGAGTTTTTAGAAAATCAATCCCGTCATGGGTTAAATAAGAGAAAATGCGAGGCCGAAAGTTAAGTAAAAAAAAGTTATTAAATCTGATACAAATTCATACAATTTACTGGTCAGATTTTTAATTGTAACTCAAATTATTGTGTGTTATGCTTTCCAAAATGTGCGATAATGTAATATTACTGCCATGCTTTTAATAAAACAAATATAAACAGTATCTTATGAAGACATGTTTTTCTGTGTGGTAATTTAAAAAGTTTGAAATTCAATTAATTTTGAATAGTTAAAATTTTGATGTACAAAATTTCCAAAAATCTATGCCATTTGTTATGTGATATTAAACATAGTTATCTAAGGTTCTGTATAGGTAACAAATAAATTGAGTTTAATTTATTTCTTGTTCATAATTATTTGAAAAATATTTAGTTAACAACAAAAAAATATAGATAATAATATATTATGTCAACGCTACGAGTATATTATCTATTTGTTAGGTACTAATTTTGAATTTAATGTCACGTATTAGCAAAGCTTTCTTACTGAGAGCTTTAAGCAATAACTATAAAAATTCTATTAATTATAAGTTAAATGTTATTCAGTACCAAAGTTTATAATAGTTAACAAATAAAATTAATTATTAAGTGACTTAATAATGTAACAAAACAACAATTATTATTGATATAAAAAATGTCAGTACTTTATCTTAAATTTAGTATTGCTTTTGTATTTGGAATATATTTGCTTTCGTGAATACTAAATATCTATTTGCAGTGATTTGCGCGAAAATATGAAATATTTATAAAAATTTTCGTTGACTTTGAGTTAAATATAAATCAGTGCAAATATCGATAGCATGTACAAGCGCAAAACACGAAGTGTATGACAAATAAAGCTTGCCTTTTTTAATCGAGTATCTTTTATTTAAAAAAAACCTGTAGAAAACAAATATGAAAATTAATAAGAAAAGCGTCATCTTAGTAATTAGTTGCCTAGAAATTTAAACAAGATTTAAATTACTTATTAACCTGAGGCTAGATTATAATTTAATTTAGAAAAGTTCTTTTAGCACTTCTTAAATAATAATAAAATAACAAAAATATCCTTTAAAAAAAACTAACAGCTGCTTTTATTAATTACAAAATTGTTAAATAAACTAGAATGAAAAAAATTTCAAAGAAATAGTTATTTTCCATAATTTTATTAGTGAAAATTCATTGGACACAATGACATTCATTATGACGAAATTAAATATAATATTACATATTATTTCTCGTAAATATTGATCTTATTATTTTGTTATTACACTTATTTTAACGACAATAACTCTCACAACTTATGTGTCGACTCAATGTGATTGACACTAGAGTTTAGTGAGGGAGCCACCATCGAATTTCTTAAACAAAACTTAGAGCTATCCATCGAAAATATTTCGCTATGAACTGCTTTGACATAGGTATTCCTAAAATTTTCTTGCTTACAAGACGTGAGATTAAACATAAGAAACGCTTTGACTCCACATTCATTTTGCGAACCGCACGAGTGTGGAATGTTCTGCCTGAATGGGTGTTCCCCGATGGTTATAATATGGGTGTCTTCAAGTCGAGAGTGAATCGGTATCTTCTAGGCAAGCGTGCTCCATCGTAGGCCGCATCGTTGCTTCCCATCAGGCAGGATGGCGGTCAAACGCAAGCCTATTTTTGAATTAAAAAAAAAGAAATGGTGTATTTAAGGCACTAGGCAGTAAAAAATAGCTACATTTTGGTTTAAATACACCGAAATACATAATTACGTATTATTGAGTTGAATACTCCAACTATGGTTTCGATTACATCAGCAATTTATATAATACTAGCGGCTCGTCCCGGCTTCGCACGGGTGGACACTATTGAAGTTTTAGTAAAGATCCCTAATTTTTTCAGGTAATGAATATAGCCTATGTCACTTTGGGATAATGTAGCATTTTAATGGTGAAAGAATTTTTGAAATCGGTTCAGTAGTTTTCGAGTTTATTCCACACAAACATCCAAAAATACAAAAATACAAATCTTTCCTCTTTATAATATTAGTATAGATATAGATTATACAAATACATGATAGTATTTTTGTGTAATAGTAAAAAAAGAGTAAAAACCACACCATTATTAATAGATATTATTTTATAAAAACCTAATTAAATGACCCGGTGAACTTCGTACCTACCTCATAAAGATACACACGTACATCATCATTCATCATCATCATCATCATCATCATCATCATCATCATCATCATCATCATCATGATACACATCATCAGCATAAGTCTATCTAATGTTTGTCCACTGCTGGACATAGGCCTCTCCTAAAGCACAAGAACGCCACAAAGCACTATCTTCTGCCTTACGTACCTATGTACGTATGTATTTTATTTTCTCGATTTTTCGGCTGTTCCTTTGGATATTCCATAATTTCATTTTGTATTCTGAACTTTCCTCGAGGAAGAATCTTTAAGATGAGACTACAGTGTTTGTCTGTCTGTATTACACAGCCAATTATTTTTTCTAAAAGACCCCACTTTACCCCAGTAGTGCATAGAACCAAAAACCAAATCAAAACAGTCGAGCCATTTTCGAGTTTATTTGAGAGTGCGAAACTAACATACTGCAACTATTTTAATAATATCTACATAGTACATACCTATACAATATAATAGACTACTAAATTAAATAAATAGATTATAATTAGTTTCAAGAAATTTTATAAAATTCCTACTATTCATAAAATTAAAATAATTTAGCGGGTAGTAAATTAGTGGGCGCTGTATGAAACAAATTACCAACTCGCAGTACAATACTTTTAACGGATCAATAAGAGGCAATATTTAGCACGCTAAAGTAAGCCTTAGAGAGTGATGGGCTGAGCGAGTGCAGGCCTAAAAATAACAATAATAAAAATACAAATAGCTGAATAATACAAACTTTTGTTATAGAGACTAGAAAATTTAAGTTACGTAGTCTATATCTATATCTATCTATATCTATATATCTATCTATATCTATACTAATATTATAAAGAGGAAAGATTCTTTCACCATTCGAATTCTACATTATCCCAAAGTAACATAGGCTATTTTTTTTTTTTTAACCACAGCAAAGCGTGGCAGGGAACAGCTAGTATATATATAAAAATGAAACCCGTTTTCCTTGGTCACGGCATCACGCGTGAATGGCTGGACCGATTTCACTAATTCTTTTTTTGTTGTATTTGTTATTATTAGGAGAAGGTTCTTACGGAAAAAAATATTAAGAAAATCTCTCAGAAATATTGAAAAACCCTAAAAACAGCCCTTTTCTTTTTCCCATACAAACGTTTTCTAACTAAAACGAGCTTTATTGCTATTGTATAAAGTTCATATTGAATTGCAAGCACTCACTGTTGTTTAAGCAATGTAGGTATGTTCCTAACGTCCAAGAGTCAATTTGCACTTTATTACCTCTGCACAAATTCAATCATATCTATCAAAACCAAGGAATTTTAAAATTTCGAAGGATTTGACTCCAAGTCATATCAAATTAAAAAAAAGTTGAAACAACAACAAACTGTCAATATCAGTGTTTTTTTTTTTTTCATGGATGAGTTTGCTTTTGTCAACTGCTTTATGAAACAAATTCGTACCCATAATTGTAATATATTATAAGTATAAAATTGTAAATAGTGTTTTGTGCAGTGTTTATATTTAATTAGGCAGTACCATAGAGAAGTACTATAAGGCAGTACGAAGTCTGCCGGGTCAGCTAGTAGGATAAAATTATCTACAAACTAATGCCGTTGTTAGTAGTGGTACTTGTGTGTCCTTGTTAGTTTGCTTAGCATTTTTTTTTATGTAATTTAATAACGATATGAGCAAATCGCTCGACTGATGTAAAACGTCACGTTTGCCCATAACAGGTCTGTGACACCCAGAATTTAATTAATTTAAGATCAGACACATACCTACCAAAGTTTTGTTGCCACAGAATTTATTTTGTTTTAAAATTTGTGTCGATGATATCTATTTTTAACTGACTTCCAAAAAGGAGGAGGTTCTCAATTCGGATGTTTGTATTTTTTTTTTTCAATACAATAAAACTAATTATTTAGGAACTTATTTAGACGTACTCAAGTGAATCTATTTTCTAAACGGCTAATGGCATAAAAACTTGGTTATTGGAGCTAGAGTGTTTACCACCTTACCATCTTCCGTCGGGACCTAACTTCTGCTAGCTACTAGTGCTTGTCAAATTTTAATCTTATCGGTCAAGTGATAGGGTTCATTATAAGTAATACGTCGGTGGTAGTGTTTTTATTCAACTTAGTATGTAAATAGACAAACAAGTCGTTTGCTTAACAGTAAGCGCATAATTTTTTTATTTGTGAATAAAAAAAGTATAGCATTTAGTACAAAAAACATAGGCTAATGGTAAAGTAAAAAAATAAAAATAAAATTAAGTCAGCTCGAAAAAGATGAACAAGAGCAATGAAGCGCATAAGAGCCAAAATTTGTCAAACCATTTTAAACAATTTTTAATTTTCGTCAAAATGGTTAATAATGACTTGTCATCAGAAACGTCAGTCGCTCCACTCACCACCACACCCTGGACGTGTTAAAAGAATTGCGAGAGTTATGAAGGGTTGAACGACCTGCGGCGTCACGGAACCTTGCGTTTCACTGCATTGCCGTAACATTAGTTATGACTAGTTGTCAATCAATTGTTTATTAAAAAACATGATAAAAAATGTTTTCGAAAAGCTTTTATTGTATTGGCAATGGAGTTAGACAGGTATACTAAATTTCATATCAATCGGAGATGTGGAAGTGATCCAAAATTCAGTTGCAAGATTTGACCTGAACAAAAAAAGTAACTTATTATATTGCATGTTATACGTACATAGTATAATGTTAAAAGCTTGTAAAAAAAAAAACAAGAGAACAATAATATTTTTTAATATTTTTTTAGTTCTAGTGTTTTTTTCTCGTAAAATAAAAGCTGTACAAGGAGACTTGCAAAGAGGTAGTTAACTTTTTTTATTATGTAAAACAAATCATAAATACATTATAAACATAAATACATATAGAGTTTGTGTGTATGTATGAAGGTTGTTTATGTTTGGGATTTGTTGGAACTAGTTTCGATCCCCTAATGGCTGAATGGGTTTGTATAAAAGTTTCTGTGGTAATTTATATCCTGAATTAACTCCTTTGTTACTTACTTTATACCCCGGATATAATTACGGTCATCGTTGGATAGAGCGTGAAGTAAAGCTTCGTAGTAGTTTATTTGTAATAAGAGCTAATCTCGTACCAGCCTGATTTCGATCTGTTTTTTACAAGATTTTGCGATATCTAGTCTAGACAAGTATTAGTTGTTGTTGTTGTTGTACCTATTAGTTGTTGTTTGTGTTGTTGTTGGTGTTAGTTGTTTGGTATTGCATGTTCGTTAAGACAAACTGTTGTGTCCAAATGATTTTATACCACCTCTCTACCTATACAGCTTTGAGCAATAAAGTTTTTTTTATATACTTTATGTTAGTCAAATCTCGCAACTTAATTTTGAACCACTTGCTGATGTTCAATTGAATATATATTTTGTAGTGTCAGTAAATCTGATGTCAACGCAATAAGAGCTTGTTATTTACTAAATCTTGTTTATAGACATAAATGCTCGGATTAAAATTTGGTTATGTTTATTGTAAGCTTAAAATTTGTTCAAATATGAAAACTTTGCGAGTTTTATTTCCAAATACAGAATAAGAAAACTTAAGTGATTATAAAAAAATAAGTGATCAAACTTCATTCTAGATAGGTTAGCTTAATCATCTTAAAAATATACAGGTAGTGTGGGTAGCGTATCCAGCCACCTTTTCTAAAATTCTTCCCTTTGCATTTTATCACATTCAAGCCAAGTTACATTATGAATTTTCCTTTTGAAAAGTCCGGAATCCAGCACAAAAACTTGTAAATTATGCCTTTCATGTGGTCCTAGTTTAAACCGCCTGAATAGGTGTAATTATAAAACCTGACCTATTTCTAGCTAGGTAATACATGTTTAAAGTCTTTGGAAAGGATTAGAGATGTCACTTTGCCGCATAAATAAATTGAAAAGACTTGACCATTTCGTTAGTTAGCATAGTATACTCTAAGTCCTCAAGTTGTAATTATTACAAACAAAACAGTTCATATCATTACAGAATCACTACTATTTTTTTTTAGACGTTTACAATTTTTAAAGACAACTGTTTATTATTTTTCTAGACATAAATGAAAATTACAAAAATAACTGTTTAATAATAATTATTCATTGTTATATTTCCTGCGACAAATTAGCGAAAAGATACCTACGCGTTAGACGTAGGAAGTCTAGAGTATTGGTGTAGGTATGTGTCACAATTTTGTTCAGTATTTATTTTATCCTGATTTTAGATACAATTTTGAAAACTTTTATTTAACTTGAAATGCAATTCAATTTTGAACCACTTCCCAATGTCCGATTGAGCTGAAATTACGTATACCTACGTGTGTAACTCCGCAACGCAACACAATAAAAGCTTGTTTTTAAAAATATTTTTAAAATTGACTTATTTATTTTTATTCGAAGGTTTGGTTACAAAGCAGTTTATAATTTATTAACACTCTTCCGTTCCGACCTGGCCGGAAGTAGGTATTAATGAATTTTAAAACAGGATAGGGGATGGTGCGTGAAAGCGTTTGACTCGTACAATCTCTTTCTACGCATTTTGACGGCCTGTTTGGCTCAGTGGTATATCCGCCTTATAAGCCAGAGGTCCCGAGTTCGATTCCCGGCCAGGCAGATGTTTGAATGATGAATTGAAACATCTGATCTGTTCTAGGTGTTAGTTGTCCTTGTATTTATGTGTGTTCCATGGCATCCCCGACATAGAATCATCCTAGTGAGAGCTAGGAGTGCAAAACATTTTTTTTCTGTCCTGCCAAGAATTTAGTTTGCGTTTGTTTAGAATTACCAAGTCTGGATTTCCACTCGTTTATTTAAACTATAGGCTCAATGGTTATAAGAAAAGGATATGCTAAGTCAAAAACGGCTCTTAGTACTCATCATTACGAACAACTTTTACTATGGGACCAACCCTGAAATCCTGAAAAAAATATCAGCTGTTCAATAGAATTTTAAACCGACTTCAAAAAAGGAGGAGGTTATCAATTCGTCAGTATGTTTTTTTTTTTATTTATTTTTTTATGTTTGTTACCTCATAACTTTTGACTGGGTGAATCGATTTTGATGATTCTTTTTTTATTAGAAAGCTGACGCTTCCCATTTGGTCCCATTTCAATTTAGTCCAGTTCTGATAATGGTATCCATGAGAAAACCATATAAGTCTTAAATTTGCATTAAGTACGTGCGCGACAAATACCTAGATGAATAACTCAATAGTCGGTCTTTTGAAGTCGGTTTTTGTTTTGTAAAAATAATGTTCTTGTTTCAATAACCTACTGTTGAAAAAATGTATGGAGCACCCGATTTTTTTTCGCGATTCCGGGTTGATCCCTATAGTAAAAGTTATTCATAATGATGAGTACCAGTAGCAGTTTTCAGATTAGCATCCCTTTTCCACATAACCCTGTTTACCTATTAAAAATCTATTTCCGTGCGTTAGTCTCGTGAAAACGCAAAACTAGTTCGACCAATCTGAATTATTTTGTTTTTTTAACAGGGCAAAATGAAATAGAAACAGAAAATTAGGAAGTACTTTCGTTAATTCAAGTTTAACCGGGTCTAGTCTGAAATTAAATATTGAAAATAGACATCACAAGCTAAACTCGTTCCGGCAAAAAAAAATAGTTACGTCCGATCAAAAAATCAAAAACTAGCCGGTTAAGCTTTGACATCTCTAAAACAAAGCAATGTAGGACTGTAGGTGCCTTCTTTAAGAATTAAGTAGGTACTAAAGTTACCTACGTGTTCAGAACATTACTTATTTGTGAAAAATATTTAGCGACGTTATTCTCGACTTACGTGACGTTAAGAAGTCTTAAAAGTTTATAAATGTCATGTGCTGAGTAGAGGCATGCTCGCTAAGTGACTTTAATAAGTCCTTACTCCGTTTCTGTAATAAAATATGTTTGTTTTGTTGTTTGTAGAATAACGTGTTTTTGGTATATTTTTATATCACCATTGAATAATGTTTTGCTCATTTCTATTACCTTTTTTATGCTAGATACCTACTTTTACTTTTGTTTAAAGATCACCAAATGGTTGAACAAAAAAAATCTAATCAACCTAGATAGAAATAACCTTTGAGATATATAGATCAATGGAAATAACTTTTTTTGTTTTGAAATCTAATAGGTAGATGAGATTTATTTTCAAAATTTTAT
The DNA here is from genome assembly GCA_949125135.1 of Alcis repandata. Taxonomy (NCBI): domain Eukaryota; kingdom Metazoa; phylum Arthropoda; class Insecta; order Lepidoptera; family Geometridae; genus Alcis; species Alcis repandata. Next base: position 11,267,712 of record OX421240.1, on the reverse strand, counting down.
ACACAATTTACCTATAATTATTTGCAACATGTGAATTTGCATAAATATTAAACAAAATACCTTTACGTCGCAAAATATTGATAGACCTTATAAATGAAAGTATTTTTAATCACATAATAAAAAAAGCAATTGAATATCGTAACAAAAATGTATTTCTTAACAATTCAAAAACTCTTCTAGAACAGATCTAAACTTTTTTCAAAGCCACCTACAAGCGCCTTCCTGAATCCTACCCCAAAGCGAGTCCCTACCCCTCACAAAGGCCCATTCATTGCATCCCAGGCGGAGTGCCTGAACCGGAGACACATCCAAATTACCCATTACTCTTCACATAAGAATCAATTTCCCTCACCATCCATCGATAGGAATGCTTTAATTTAGTACGAGCGCACGCGACTGGCAGTTAAACTAAAATAATCTTAATGTATGAGAATTGTAAAACAAGAAAGACTGTCTGACGCCGTTCGCAGGCATGAACCGAGCTCTATCGACCCGGCCGACCGACGCGCGCACACCAGCAAAACAATGTCATTTCACCATACAAAACTTCAAATAATTCCAATCAATTTTAAACTTTAAAACTGTATGCCATTTCACACAAATTAAACAATAAAATTATATATTTTTTTACAATTTTATTTTTATTTTTTTGGTGCTATAGTTTGCAAAAAACTTTTGTTTGATCGACAAAATCTTGTTAATATGCAGAAAAAATATTAAAAAATAGATCTGGGTTAAATAAATAAAGTAAATTCCAGGCTTTCGAGGGGCCAAAAAGGCCAATACGAAGCAGCCTGCGCCCAGTAGGTGACACGGCGCGCGCTCGCTAAGACGTCTGCAAACGACGTCCCAAAAAAGAAGCAGCAAAAATACGCTTCAAATCCTAAAAATAATGACCTAGTGCTTTAAAAACCTTAGTGTTTCTTTTAAAATATTGATGTCCTTCCGTTTCAAGTGTTTTGGTGCCGTAGAACGTACAAAGTTTGCTGTGAAGGAAGAACGATCGCATAAGGCTGGTTTACTTAATATATTGCCATCTATTTTTGGTTTCCACCACATAACGACCACTCTATTACCACCCCACTTCGCTATCGACTTTCATTCCTCATCGTTTTGCTTTTAAAAAGAAAAAAATAACAATATTGTTAACTCATTACTGCATTATGTCAAAGCTCGTAACGTTCGATCTTTTTGCGTTCTTATTATTCATTTGACGTTTGCTTCACCTAGAAAACCCTTTGGCTAAACAAACCATGGCTTAAACTCCATTCTTAACATTAAACATCACAAAAAAACATTTGTTTATACCACTATTTTTTAATCATTATTTTGTGTTGTTGAATGAAAAAACTCGTCTAACAACGCAATGAATCAGTTCTTATTAAATTTTACTAATAAAGCATAGAAGTTAGTCAACCCGCAGTATCAGAGGTTTAAGTTTTTTTTTCCTTTGAGGTTAGATTATGTAACAGTGATATAATACAGTACCAGAGCGAGCTAGCTTTCTTTTGCAACCTAAAACCTTATTTCAGCTTCAGTTTCTTTTATGTTTCATGTTATTTTATTTGTTTTGCGGACCTTTTTGGCTTGAGTTGACGTTGTAAACCTCCTGGGTGTGACATTGTGCGTGTTGGTTGTGGTACTGATAAAATTTTATTGTTTCTTTTCTAGATGGGGTCAATTTAAGTTTTGACGGTGAAAAATATGTTATGATTAGGAGAAACGAAGTTATACATTATGTATAAAATTTTTAGGCCAACACAACCTTGTATTATAGTGATAGTAGGAGATATTTCTTTTAGTTTTCTATTACCTAAAATATTGATTGAATAATATTTTTGTTATGAATCTTTTAATTCATACTTTTTTATAAGCTGTTCAAATTTTGGCATAAAGTCAACTTTCGTTTTGTTTTGTAGATCAGATAAAGTCTTCGGTTCCTAAAACACATTTTACTTTGGGAGTATTTGGGGTTCATTGTTAATAGAACATGTTAATTAGTTTATGCCATCAGTAAACGATTCAATTTGAATGTATATTGGGTTTTGTAATTACTTATATGCGATCAAAACAAACAGTATCTCACAAAAAAGTATTATGATACATTAAAATACTGAGTACCATTTAAAATTTCAGTAGGATTTCTTACATTTTGTCATAAAAATGTATGTCACGAATGATCGAGTTGATTAATCCCGTGGTGTTTTGACGAAATATTTCAAAACCACGTTAGTTTTTGCAGTAGGTAATATTTACTACGTCAATGAATGATGAAATGTCGTTATAAGTTACTGACACGAATTAATCTTGACACTGACCCCAAGTTTGAAGGCTTTATTTGACAGATTTAAATTAGCTGAAATTATATAATACTAGCTGTTCCCCTGCCACGCTTCGCTGTGGATAAAAAAAAACCTATGTTACTTTGGTATAATGTAGCATTCGAATGGTGAAAGAATTTTTGAAATCGGTCCAGTAGTTTTTGAGTTTATTCCACACAAACATACAACAATACAAATCTTTCCTCCTTATAATATTAAGTATAGATATGTCTTTGTCATTGCAACCTATTAGATAAAGACATCAATACTTTTAGAAATTCAGATCGGTCAACTAAAGACTTCAAACTAGGGCCTACTATTTCAATATATACACGACTACTAAATAAAAATAAAGAACAATGGCGACGTCCCATACATTGATTTACCCAGCCTTTTTAACATTTGCAAGCTACGTTCATTAGAGATACTTTTAGCAATGATAACTTATGCTACAAGAATACGTATACAAATAGTATTTAATGTACAGAAGTTGGGAGAAACTAATTGACAAAGGTTAAATTGTGTAGGTACTTAACCCATAATGTTATTATGATTATTACCTAAATAACTACATACCTACTGTAAACCCAGCTGTATTGTGATTGCGTCAGGTATAAATACGAGTTTAAGTCAAAAAAATCGTTTCACTAATAGCTTTATTTACATGATTAATGTTTTTGAATACGAGTTATGCGTAACCGGCAATTTATACACCGCAGAGCCATTTTCAACAAAGATCAAATCACTTGCAAATCTTTAGTCCAGAGGGAATGCCGTGTGTCTCGTGAAAAGCAGAGTCGTCAGAGAGGAATATTATAAGGCCAAATCTTCGGTAAATCAACAAATAATGCAAACACTGCTGAAACTTCGTTCGGTTAGAATATCACGATTGTCGGGATGTGGGTTGACTACTGAAAATGACGTGACATTAGTTGACATTACTGATAGATGACTGACGACAGAATAAAATAAAACGCAAAACGCTGGTATTGCGTTTTATTTCACGAACCTGCAATAATTTGTTAAAAAATTGAACTTTTGAGTACCTACTTCTAAAACTATACGAGACCTATAAAATAATTAGAGAAATATTATCATTTAAAACAATCATAATAACATTAATGAACGGGGCCTGTTTTTTTTTATTCACCTGGGTCACGCGTCGCCATCCTTCTTTAAACTTTTTTATGGCTTTAAATATTATGCGTAACATTATTATGCGAACATTATGCAAACACGAAACAAAAGCGTTGTAACACAATTTGCTGAGTTTCCGTTTGACAGTTAGGACCCATTGTTACGTCTTATTACTCCACCATCCCTTACTAAAGTAGCTGCCAGTTATGTCGCAGTAACTCACTCACCCCTTAGTTACCCCTAATAAGAATACCTATCCCTTCGAAATGGTTTAATTTTTATTCGAAAACCAAGAAAGGGCTGAATAAATGAATGAATGAAGGATAATGTTGTTCGGGTTATCTATGGCATTTTTATAATTATGTTTTTTTGTATGTTCGTCAGTATTCTCCTCTTAAATAGGTCGGAGACGTTGTGTAACAAAGATTATTACATCCTGCAGGTGCACGAGTTTACTTTAAATCAGTTAATAATTTTCAATTGTGATGAAAAGTCTTGGTGTCTTAGACTAAATTTTTCAGTCGTTGTTTTTTTTTGTTGAAAAAAGAAACTTTCTTCATCCTTGTAATTTTTGTTCTCAAATTTTAAAACCTTTTTCTGTCTTAATAAACTCGATGAAAGGGTGTCAAGTTGCTGTAGTCAGTTCGCCTTACAAGCTTCCTCTAATTTTAAATCGGTTATAAACGTACTTCCCAATTCCCCAACCTTAATTATAAAATTTGAACTTTAACCAAAAAACAAATTCATATATATTTTTTTCTAAAATTTTGATTTCTGTTGTTTTTTGTTTCATATCCGGTTTTTTTTTCGAAGTTTTAGATAAAGATAAAATGTTTCACAGTGACATAGGTACTGACAGAATGACACACCAGAGTATCATCATAAGGGTTTCCTTTTACCACTTCAGCACGAAACCCTAATAGCACTTTTCGCATTCTATTTGAAAGTTGATAGGTACTGCAATTAATACGTAGGTACTGTCACAATCCATTTCCATCATATTTTTAATACGGAGCGCGTCAGTCCGATCAATTCGAAGGTGCAGTCCAATCTATACTCTACCTATTTAAACACACGGTTTCAATTCCCCTCAACGTGCTCGTAACCGAACCGAAGTTATTTGAAGCCAATTCTGTGGAATCGATACGGCCTGGATTCTTGCCTAGACAGCTCGGCGGCAGAACTAGGTCTACTAGAACTATTGTGAGTCAACAATGCGGTGTCGAGGAAGGAGTGAAGTTTACTGGCCGTGTTTATAGAGAGGAAGCTGTTATCAGGCGAGATGGCATTAAAAGATAGTTTTTTATTGAATTGAATAGTTCAATTCAATACAAATCAATTAAGTTATTTTTTTAAATATTAACACTAATTTTAATGTACAGTTATAAAATTCAGTTAGGTAATTAGTTGTAATAGCAAGGAAGTTCGTAAAGAGAATAGAGACACGGCACAAATTACACGGGTGAAAGATAAGAGACATGTTTAATTCCACTCGTGATTTTCATTGAAATAGATAACATAGGAAATTGGGTTTTGAAGTTTGAATATTTGAATATTCTTTTCTTTTCTAAATAATCTGTATACTAGGTGTAACGGAAAGGTGAAGTAGGGGAGCCCGGGGTTCAAAGTGCCGGGGGTAGGTTGTTCCTATCCAAATAACTCTGCGACGAAAAGAGATAGCGATAAGTGTGAAGTGCGTCGCGAAACGTCATATGATCGCGCTATTGCGTCCGCCATTTTAGTAACGGTGTGTCGGCGTGTGAGAGTGGTAGCCGATTAGTGACCATAAACATTACGTAAGTAAATTTTTTCGTCCTTAAACTTTTTGGTCTATTTAAATCAATTTTCTAGCTATTTGTTTGTGACTTGCTAATATCAGTTGGGCAAACTATGGTGATTATCTTTTTAACATAATTGTTAGCTTTTTATAACCTATTTCATTATAATCGGAGGTTACCTTGAAAATGGGATTTGGGGTTCAAAGTTCCTCTGGCGAGGGGCTAGTTGTTCCGCGGAACAACGTGCCCCGTAATGAAATACGTAAATAATAAAATTAAAACTTTGTTGTAGGATGAGAAACTATAAACGGAAAACCGAACGCTTATTTGCCAAATGTAAATATCATTCAAGCCACATCTAGCACATTTTCTCCTGAAGCCATCAAACCTTTACCAAAAGCACCACCAAGGTCGTCTTTAACAACCAAACGACGAATAAGAAAATCCGCAATACTGACAGATACGCCTGAAAAGAACGCATTGGCTGAAGAAAAAGAAAGAAGAGGAAAGAGCAATAGTAAATTAAAGAAGAACAAAGTTGAAAAAAGAGTCGGAAAGAAAAATACAGCTGGTACAAAGAAGCGAAATTATAAAGAGGCAAGTAAAGAAAATGTGAAACGGAAAGTCCTGCAAGAAGATACTGATGGAAGTTATAGCGAAGTAGACAGCATGGAATGGTATTGTTTAATATGTTGCGACTTATATTCCAATTCACAACCAGGTGAACAATGGATTGAATGCGTCATGTGTAAGAATTGGGCTCATTCAGAATGCCTGAAATCTAAAGATTTTCATTCCTATGTTTGTCCGAATTGTAATTCTGACTCTGAATAATTATTTTTTAATTTATTTAAGACTGAATTAAAACTGTTATAAAAGTATGCCATTATTAATTAGATTATTGATCTCAGTAAAGTAAATGCTATGAGACCGAATAAATAAGCTATAGCTCGAAATGTTAAAATTAGTTGATTTGGTGATCTTTGTGTTTTAATTAAAATAAACAATTTTGTATTTCTTCAAATAACTATGTTTGTCAAAGTTGATTAATGTTAAAGATGATTATTAGTCTTAAGGTCCTATTAATTAGGTTGTATTACATTATTATTAATATTTGTTACTATTTTTTATAGTTTTGTTTTCATAAAATCCTTTAAGTTTGTTAATTTGTCAAAAACTTTTAAATTTTGTACTTTTATAAATGAAACGTTCATAAATATTCAGTTACATGTGCCTTATTTAATTTATACATACCTTTCCAATTAATCTTATACTATTAATGATTGGAGTCGACAAGCGGAACAACTTACCTCAGCTGAGGAACAACCAGCCCCTTCGTGGGGCAAGTTGTTCTTTGTCGACTTGATACAGAAAAATGATCCTGAGCTAAAATATATTATTATTTCAATGACTTTGACTATATAATTTGAAACTAGGATACATTCTGCATCTATTCATATAGAAATCATAGAGTATAAATCTATTTATTAGTTCATATTGCTTTCTACTCTAAAATCGGAACTTCGAACCCCGGCCTCCCCTACTTAAGAGTGTTCTTTTAGACGTAAAAGTCAACAACTTTTATGACACAAGTTTGCTAAATTCGAGAACAATTACCGAGTCTTCATGCAAAATATCAGTCACGTGATCAATTTTCTATGGAGATTCGATATTTTCTTTCTCGAATTTAACAAACTTGTGTTCTAGAAGTTGTTTATTTTGACGTGTAGAAGAACACCCTTAAGTATTACTACACCTTTCCGTTACCCTTTAACGCAGCTTTAACGTTACCCTTTAAGGCAGCTTCTAGTCAGTTTTGAAAGCATAATTGTTCGGCTATGACTACTCTATTTATTTCATCTCACTGAGCAGAGCGGCTTGCTTTGGTGTTAGAAGTTTTTAGACCGCCTAAGGGCTTTTGAGATAGTTTTACAGTAGTTATAATAGGATAAAAAAGGGGGCCTTCAATTAAACGTTCATCCGAGTATCGGTTCCTTCTAATCCATCGACATCAAAAAAATTGGGTGGAAAAATCCATTGCTTACTATCAGGCGAGATGGCGGTCAAACGCAAGCCTATTTATACATGGTTGAATAAAAAAATACATAAAGTTCTATGGTCAGCTGTAAACGCTCGCGGTCACTCACAGAAGATTGACCGTGTCGTCCGACGTTTAATATTGGTGATCGATTACCAACCAGTCAGTCGAGGTTCGCTACGAGCGCTGCTTTTTATGTTTGAATATAAAGTTTGAAGCGTCGCTTCTTACTTGACAAATGACGACCTAATGGGTTGATTACACGTAACGAGTACTGTGGCGAGACAGTAAATGGCCATACTTGGCTAAGCAAACAAATCATGGTTTTAGGAGGGTTTTAGTGACTGTCTCGTTTCGTAAAACTGTTTATACAAACCGAGTAATCGGACGAGGGCACGTGGAATCAACCCATTAGGTCGTCATTTGTCAAGTAACTAGAACTGAAAAAGTTAGATTTTGTAGTTGAATTCCATTTTGAGCTTCAAAGTAAAGTCCAGTTCAGTAATGTCCGTTCCAGTTCTGTTTGCATTGCAACTAATATTGGCTTTCCAACTATTCGTGGATCGCTGCTCCGGCTAATTCTGGACTGAATCAATATCTGGATTCTTGCCTAGACTGGCTGGCGGCAAGAATGTGACTGGAATCGGTTGTTATTGGAATCTGGTGTTTGCGAATACTTGAGTATTTGTTATACCTATGTGACTAAGAAATTGTCTATTAGTAACTACTATAGCAAATAGTAATACAATTATTTTCATGAACTAACATTTTGAAAATGCTATCGTATGATAGTATGATTTTTATTAGATATCTATCAATAATTTTCATTTATCCTACTTACTAATACATCTTACACTTAAACAGTTTGTTTGTTTATACTATCTGTATAAAAATATAATTATATATTTTTTATCGTTTGTTTTATAATTTTTCGTTATTTCTTCCGCTTGTACCTATATCAAACCGTGTGGAGCGGAAAATAGGAGATCAAACACATTTTATATCTCAGGGTTACTTTACTTCGTTTAATTTAATTCTCAAATAATAAAATCCTTTCTAAACGTGACTTACAACATTCAATGTTATTTAAAGGCAATAAATATTCCGATTTCTGATTTCTGATAAGGATAAGAAAAAGTAAAAAGGTAATGGAAGATGATTGCGATTCCTTTATTGCTATGATTTATGTATGTGGTCGTATTAGAGCAACAGACACGCTGACAACTTGATTGATTAACAATACTTAGTTTAGTAGTTAGATGAGTTCAGGAGTTCTCAACCAGGAGGGCATGCCTCCCTTGGGGGGCGTAGGGATATGTCAAGGGAGGCGGATTACGTTTGTATCTTAAAAGAAAAAAAATAGCGCTCATACATGTAAACCTCTAGAATCAAAAGATGTTCTTAGAATGGAATATTTTTTCTTAGCTATTCGAAGCAACTTAAGATATCAAACTGGACGACAATTTGAGAACTGACATTAAAAACATGAAAAAGTTGAGGGGCATGAACGTAATCATTTATATTCCGGGGAGGCTAAACGCAAAGAAGGTTGGGAACCCCTGTGCTATATTATGTGTTTGGTGACACATAGCTTGAAATCGAGATATTGTGCAGTGCGGAGATATTGGCATAGAAAAATGTCAATGGCACTACTCGAGAAAATGTATGGAACAGCTGATATTTAGGTATATCCGCGATTTTTAGGGTTGTTCCCATAGTATTTTTTTTTTCTTAATAAGCTCTAGTAATACTACATATACTTATTCAAAATCACATGTTTTGTTATAGGTATATAGTTACAAAAAAGGTAAGAACATAAATAACATAAATTTAAATTAAAAAGTTATTACAACAACAAAAAAAATATTACAACTTTCCCCGCCAGTTGCATTAATTGAATACTATTTTAACTAAATATCAGAAATTAATGTGAGTTAGGGGGTTTATTTGTGCCAGTGGTCCCGGGTTCGATTTCCGGCCGGGCAGATGTTTGAATGATGAATCTAAAATTTCGGTTCTGAGTCTGGGTCTGATTGTCCTTGTCGCTATAGACTCCTAAACTACTTAACCGATTTCAATCAAATTTGCATACCGGGTGCAGTTCGATCTAACTTAGGCCATAGGATAGCTCACATCTCAATTTATAGTAAAAAAACATGAAAAATTAGAAAATTTAAAAATACTTAAACCATAACTTAACCGTTTTTAAACGGTTTTATTTAGCTCACGTTTTCTTTTTTCTTGGGTCAAATTTAGTAATTCAAATTTCACCCTCTTCCTGTCAACCGATTAATCTGAAATTTTGTATACACTTTGGATTTTGGTGACAATACAATTATGTTTATTCATTATCATTATAAATTCAAGATGGCCGCCGCTACAAAATGGCGGATAACGTAGGTTTTATCAATCCCATCAATATGGGTATCAAATGAAAGGGCTCAACAAGCAGAATACAATATACTATAAAAAATTGAAATACAAGATGGCGGCCGCTACAAAATGGCGGATAACGTAGGTTTTATCGATCCCATCAATATGGGTATCAAATGAAAGGGCTCAACCAGTATAATACAATGTACTATATAAAATTAAAATCCAAGATGGCGGCCTCTACAAAATGGCGGATAACTTAGGTTTTATCAATATGAATTAAACAGAATGCGAAATAAAAACTAAAAACTAGAAAATAAAAATAGGTAAAAAAACTTTTTAAGTTAAAGTTGGCTGTAATTGCCTGAATAAATGATTATTATTAAACGGTTTTATGTTAAAAAACATACATTGCAATGTTTAAGATAAATGTACTAAAAACCAAAAAATAATAAAATAGATACAGTCGTGGGAATTATAAACATATGCATAGACTAGACTAAAATAAAACCGTGGGGAGAGTTAAGTTAGTTAAGTTAGAGACGTTGTGACGGTTTTACCCCACGGTTTTATTTTAGTCTAGTCTATGCATATGTTTATAATTCCCACGACTGTATCTATTTTATTATTTTTTGGTTTTTAGTACATTTATCTTAAACATTGCAATGTATGTTTTTTAACATAAAACCGTTTAACTTAAAAAGTTTTTTTACCTATTTTTATTTAATGTAACTTTTGACATTTTACATTTGGCATAGAAAATTCAAAATTCAAAATAATTTATTCAAATGTGGGCACATCAATGTACACTTATGAATGTCAAATACAATTTTTACGAATAAATTAATACACAATAGATTAAAATAAGAAAATAATATTATTAGAATGTCAAAACAAAATATATAAATAATTTCAATGTCAAAATATCAATGTATAAAATAACTACAATAGTAGGTATAATCAGTCAAGTATTATTATTACAGTCTAAATACAATTTACGTAAAGAGACTTTATCACAGACGAAGACTTCAATTTTATGGTAAGCCTTTTCAATTAAAAAGTCTTTTAAAATTCTTTGAAAATCTGTGAGAATTGACGCAATGCCTTTTGACAGGACAACGTCTGTCGAGTCAGCTAGTTTTTTTATATTTTATTAGCTTGTTACGCTATCACGCTTTAACTACTCAACCGATCATGTTTTTTTTTTGTATCAGGGGTATTGAAAAGGACATGGGCTACTTTTCATCATCATTGTCATTATTTTCATCACCACAGAGCGCAGTTAATCATTTCATAAAATCAAATGATACTGACAGTGAATCAAAACATCTATCATTAAAATAAAATTAATTGAGCCAGTCTTTCCTCCACAGCAAAAACCAACAAAAATGTGATGATTTTAAACGTTTTCAATACCAATAACACAGATCCCAAGAACAAACCAATCAGGATACAGAAGACTGCTGCCACCTTCGTATGAGATGATACAGCCGAGCTGAAGCTAGCGATATGGTCGCTCCTAGCGCGCCCTCGCCAAAATGGCCGACGAAGAACCAATTCCCCCCACTTTTCTCGAGAAACTCCTATTCTACACAACAGCCAGCTTCGTTTTATGCGCAATTTTCAGCCTCTTTGCCTTCCTCTTCTTAGTACCATTCGTCATAGAACCCGCCTTCACTACAATCTTCATGCAGTTTGATCCGGTGGCAGCACATTGTGTCACCGTGCAAGTTAAACATTTGGTTGGAGCCAGCAACTGCTCCTGGGCATCTTGCAGGGAAGGCTGCACTAAGGATCTTTTTGAATGCACTCAAATCAGGGTCAACTACAAACTTGGAGACTATCCTAACGTGACTGAGACAGAGGTAGAGGAACTGGTGAGGGTGGAACGGGCGCTGCGCAAGGAGTACGAATACGATAACTACGAAGCATCAGCTGACGAGTCCTTCCCAGACATGGTAGAGGAGGAGCTTCCTGACGTACTACCGACTGGCTTACAGGGAAACGATTCAGAATGGTACTTCACTGGAGCACGTCTGTTCCCAAACGTGAAGGGATGCGGCTACCCGCCCATTTTAAACTGCACGGTCTTCTATGGCAAATACAAGCCTATAGGCAACAACTACACCTGCTACTACAGCCGGGTAGACCCAGGACTAGTGATTACGGAGCTCGATATGTGGCAGAATACTCTAAACCTGGTATACGCCATGGCGATACCGATTCCTTCGTTCATCATTTCCATAATTTACCTGACGTTTGCGTATTTTAAGATTTATAATCAAGAGGAAGAGTCGGAACAGGAACCGCTGAAGAACGACGCTGAGGCGATGGCGACTGGCGACGATGAGAAACCGACCACCCCAGGGTCGGATACCTTTAGGGAAGACTTGGCGTGTTTTGGGCATCAGCTCAAGATGCAGCTAGCTAATGAGAAGCCGAAAGAAGAGTTCGAGTCTAATAGTCCAGCCATCTCCAACTCTGCTTCATTGTCTGGGTAATTATCTTTTTCATTATTTTATATTTAGCATTGAATTTGTCGGTGGAACTAATAGTTTGTCTAAATATATATATACGAGTACATTATCGTAACTTACTTAACTTACTTACTTTAATTGTCAGATATTTAACGAACTTTTGACAATACAACAACTTTTTGTATTACACTTGTTTAGAATGTTTTCAACCACAGCTAAATGCTTGATAGACACTTTAAACATGTTTGAAAACTGGGAAATCAAATTTAATTATAAATATAGGCAGGTACCTATACCCATGTTTTTTCGGTATGTAGTATATAGGTAAAGCATAGTTAAACAAACAATATTTTTTTAAAAATGAAATTCATACACCGACAAATTCAATGAAGTTAACAAGATATTTCAAAAGATATTATTTTACAATCAGTTTTTTTTTTATACAAACATACTAGGTACGATTTCAAAGTTTAGTTAACCATCATACACTAACAATATAGCGACAAGACTATATTTCAGCAATTACCCCATAACTTCAAAAGTATACATTGTTCAGGCAACCAATATTGCATTGAAGTAATTAATGTTACTAAAACAACTTTTGTCACTGAGGCAACCTAAAGCAACTAATGTTACTAAGGTAACTAAAGTTGCTGAAACAACTAATGTTACCGAAGAAAATTATGTTACTGAGGCAGCTTATGTTACTGAAGCAACTTATGTTACTGAGGCTTATGCTACTGAGGCAACTTATGTCACTAAAGCAACTTATGTTACTGAGGCAACTAATATTCCAACCGTCTCATACTCCGAATGTTTCAACTTGACAGGACCAAGTCATCCTTCGTGAACGCCTAACATGAAAGTTAGCAACTCAAAACTTGAGGTATGTTTTGAAAAGCTAAATGCCTTAACCCTTTGCTTAGCCCAAATTATATCACGCATTTTGTAATTGCACATAAATAATCTGTGAGAGACATTTAATGTAAAAAGTAAGTTCGTAAAGAACGTGGCAAGTCCTGGTGTCAGATTTTTTAGGACGCTTGAAGGCCATGGCTTGGCGGTTGATGTTGTACGTTAAACATCCTTACAACTTATAATTAATAAGACTTATAACGTAACTTCCGACTAAATTAAGTGCTTTCTGCTTGTTATTGATCCAAATTAATAATTAGTGATTTAATAAAATAATTTCTGACTTTGCAGCGAAACCAAATAGGTCCAAATGTGAACATATAAATTCATCAAAATAATAAATAATTAAATATAATTATATTGTGATGTACCTATAATTCGATCTAAAGTAAAGAAGGCTGATCCTATCACCATGTGAGACAGCCAGAAAGAGAAAGAGAGCTTTAATTCAATTAAATAATACTGCTTTTGCACAATATCAGAAAACGAAAACAAAGCTTTATAATAAGCAGCTGTCCACTCTTATGCTTTAAGCCACTTTCCAAAAACTGTAATATTTTTTCACGCGTTGCATTTTGATTTAAGTATAATATACATTGTAATTTTTGGCAAAAAAAAAAACAATTTAAATGAAAGGTTTTATCAAGAACTAGGTACGTAGTTCACAATTAATTCCTGTTAATTAAGAATATTAAAACAATAAAATAATCACACATTTTACATTTATAATAAAAATAGTATCCACATAATATTTTACATTCTTATCCAACATAGTAATTAAATTTTCTTTTTATTACATTATATAATTATATTGATATTTTTATTTTTATTAGTGTTAAAAAAATGCAATTTCCATTTCAGATGACAGGATTCCTGAAGAGGCGGTTTTGGCTACAGAGTCCACCACGAAATGAGGTGAAATACGAAAAAAAAACATTTTAGCGAAACTTGTGCTCGACATTGTGATTTTGTAAACACGCTTGAAAATAAGCTATTTATCTCATTCCATTCTAAAAGATAAGAGTGAGACATAGGATAGATGATACACAGAATGGAGACCAAGCACGGTCGAAAAGAGGCGAAAGAATTTTTTTACAACGCGTTGTGAACTAAAAAAAATGTGCTTGATTTTGTGACAGTATTTTTATGACAGACATTCTAAATAAATTCTAAATATTTATTAAAATTAAAATAAATAATTTGTGCAATTAATTTACAAACAAACAAACATAATAAATAAACATTATTGTTACAATTATTATATGTTATAGTAATTACTGTAATAATTATAACCACTACCTACTTTATTTTTTAAAATCCTAAAGAGTGGTTTGTGGTTACTAATAGTGCAAAATCACTGTCATAATTATTATGATATAAATTTATATTTCCGAAATAATATTATTTAGTCTCAAAGAATGTACATAAAACAATGTTGCTCAACTGCAAATTTAAAAATGAAAAACTGTCACAAAATTATTATTTACTATTAAATTAGATTATAAAAGATTTTATCTTCTAAATTTAAAACATAAGATTTTATTATGCTCGTACGCTGGTGGTGTCAAAATGCACGCGTGCTGATAAAAATACATAATATAAATTTTAAAAAGATGTCATTACCTATTGTAATAATTAATTATAATTAAATTATTATTATAGTTATACCAAGGATTATAAAGCTGTTGAAAACTTTCAAAAGGTATTACGAATTATATTGTGTTAATTATATATTTATTATTGTGTCGGTTCATAAAATATAGAGTGAAAAATAGAATATTTTAGAAATTATTATATGAAAGCTGTATCATTTCACAGACATAAAAAAAAAGCTTTGAAAAGATGTAAAAAAATATTTGATTACAAAATCAACTGTGCTATTAACAAATCCGATGTGAGAAACAGTTCAATTTTATTGTAATCAAAACTCATAATACTTCATGAAAATACCTATTATAGGCAAGAGAAAAAAAAAATTTGTAAGTGTATTTAAGTTCATATTTAATCAAAATTTAATTTAATTTAGTATAGTTTATGTAATTTAGTGTTTATATAAATTGTTAGTAAATGCATCACAGTATTGCTTAGCTTTTAAGGTAATGTAGTCAAGTTTGGTTGTATGTGAAACACCAGAAAAAATATTTTTAGTGCCTTTCGCTTGACCTAAAAGTTACGTTATTTATTGCTATGGCAAATGTGTTATGTGTCCTCGTGTTTATGTAGGATTTTATTAGTATTTTTTGGAACTTGATATTCTTGGAATGGTACCAGACTTGGCACAGATTTCTCTTGAAAGTATCTAATAATAAATTGATAATGTCAACCGTCCAAATTTACATGTGCGATATGATTTCGATTTAGCTAAGTTTTACTTAACAGTTTTGACCGACGTTTACAATAAAACATTGCTGGCTTTTTGTGACAACAATTAATTGCATATTATGACTTTTTGGGATAATAAATTAATGTGTGATATTTTTATTTCTTTCTAATGTTGTTAGCACTCAAGTTCAAATCAAAAGTAAAAAATAATGTAATTATATTTTTAACAGATTGGGGACATCAATTTATTCAGTAAATTGTTATAAAATAGATTTGAGAATTTATTGAAGAGACTAAATTCATGTATAAAAAAGTATCGGATATAAAATCCATTGTCTAATACACATTTTTGAAAGAACAACAAAGACAAAAGTCCTGAAGAAATATTAGGATCAAGTAAAATTTCAGAATCTGTGCCAAGAATAAGCTACGCAGAATAGCTTTTTACAAGATGATCGTAAAGACAAGACGACTATGATGTGACACATTTTTCTACTTCAACTACATAGTATGTAAGTATGTATACTGTACAAAAGTAACATAAAAAAAATATCGAAAATGTGACGCAAAAAAAAACGAAGTTGCTATTTTTCGAGTTCCGAAAGGCATCATCAAGATAAAATTAAAAGTAAGTAGAGAGAGGTGTCGCATTGTCGTAGAAGATTCGTAAGTATAGGTATGTCACTTGTGTGTTTTTAGTTCATCATTACTATCTTTGAGTAATCTTGCGTCTAAATTATGTAGTAATTGAATGTTAGACGCTCGCAGTTTAGTGTCTACTATTACAACCTGAGCATTCCTCTGATGCATGATGCATGCGTTAAATTTCGTTGAATGAGCACATGCCATCGACGAATTTATGAATGAAGAAGAAAGCGTCGGTGGTTTGCGCTCTATTAACAAAATTTATGGCACGCAATAGCATGCCGTTTTCATCAGAGGAATGCAATAAAGGAATACATTAGTTAAAGCTGAAAGCGCACAAGTAGAGATGTGACATATACAATATATCTTGTGGAATCGTGTGCTCTGCAGTCCAACCCTGCCATACCGTTTGTAGCCGGTATTGATTCTTCCGTCCCAGCCTTGGCTATTTAAAAATTAATAGACTCACTGTCCAAGCCAACGTCCGATAGTCTACGTACCGAAATAGAAAAGCAGTCAATCAATCAATACCTATTCAGACATTGAATTTGACATTTAGACAGGCCTCGCAAACGTCCCTATGGAATTATTTATGTGTATACAAGAAACAGTAAGTAATAAAAATATAAAACAATGGTGGACAGTTACAAAAAATTAAATAATTTTATTACAACTACAAAAAGTTATAGCTTTATTGGATTTGTAAATATTTCGTAACTTTCCATGAAATAATAAATGAGTAATAATAAAATTGAAAAGGCTTGTGAATATTGCATAAAGCAAACGCTTTAATAATGCTAATAAATTTATGGAACAAATTATGCATGCGTATAATATAATTACATACTTCTTTTATTCTTCTTTGTGTTTTTATTTATGATTTGTATTGTGTAATTATTCTAACATTTATTTTAATAAAAAATGTATACAAGAAATTGTACCAACACAAATGCACAATAGAAACAGTTTATCGTATAATCTTACTTATATATACGAGTATGTAAAAAATAAATTTGAAAAAATAATTTAGTATAATTTAATAAACACATAGACATAAATATTTATAAAAATATATCGCTAATTGCCTACGCACATAATAGATTTAGTGCCGTTAAATTTGATTTCATACTTCTTTATTTACAATCAAATTACAAAAAAGAAAAAGGAAATTAATAATAAAAATATTTATCATAGTTATGGTTGCAAAAAAAAAATTAAGAAAGTATATAAACACGGAAAACAAAAAAAAAACCTATACCTAAGTTTTTATCAAAAGCAATTTGGAATATCATAACGTAAAATAATGTCAAATTACTTGTTTTTAGTATAATTTAAAATATAACTATATTTTTAAATTGAATATTTTGGTTGTGTGTTAAAATTTAAGTGATTAGGTGTAAACAAATTTATAGTATTAATGTCATGCAATTTAAAAACTTGTACCAAACCAATGCTTTAATGTTATTGTGACAGATTTCGGAATTATATTTAAATTTTGTAATGACTGTTCACGTTCTCTGCATTCTGCCTTTTCTTCTATTTTAAATATAATTATAAGTCTTAAATTATAATAATTGTTCTAAATTTTTCTTTATTTTATACCTTTTGCTTATAAAATATTTTATATGAAGTGAACACTGCTAATTTTCACAAATCTGTAATTATATTTTCATAATATAATTAACAATGTAACAATTCTGAATGTTATTATTTTGGAAGTTGATAAATTATTTATACATATATTTATGACTTAATTAAATATTATAGGCTCAGAAACACTTCAGGATAAATGTTAATTAATTTAATTACTTAGTAATTTAAGCATTTTATTAATAGTGACACATTTAATGAGGATATTATTAAGTTTCACAATTATTAAGTTAAAATGATATTATATCAGACGAAGATTGCTTTACGTTGCAGCAAAATATTATGTATATATTTTTTATTTTATATTTAATTAATGTTGCATGCATCGACACATATTTTTTAAGCTTAAGTTTAGAATTTCCAAACATAACATTATTTCGAAAATGTGAAATATAATAATTGAACTGTCCAATTATTTAGTAAATACGACAATGAGTCACCATTTAGGTAGAATTTATGAATTTGTAAAATTTAGTAATACCTAAGATAAGTGGAAAACTTTTGTAGTGTTTCGCTAGGCTGGTTGCACACTTGTGGAGAAAAATAATGATTATAACAAAAATAATAATTATTATTTTTGAATTAATATTTTTTTTGTTTTATTTATTTATTTATTTATATTATTTATTTTTATTTATATTTATTTTATATTTATTTATTTATTTTTGTTATGTTATTGTATGTGGTCGCTATTCGTATAAGAGTCTTACTGATCTAGTAAAATACATTTCTGCCCGCCATGAATGTTATTGTTTCGTTTTTTCTATTTAGATATCTCTATAATGTTGTTCCATTAGAAACAAAGTGATCCTATAGGAGTTCCATTTTTTTTTCTTTTGAGGCACAGAACCCTAATATTATTCATATCTAAAAAGAAAAAGCAACATAAATTGCGGCAAGCGGTCCAAGTATACTAGATATTGCTGTTATGCAACTGCTTCATCAATTTGTTACCATTTGGCTTCCATCCAAAACAATACGGTTTCCAATTTCGCCGAGAACTAATACTAAAGTATCAATTATTCATTACTTATAAGAAGTGGTGTAGCAATTATGCAAAAATGAAAAATGATAATGACGGCTGAACAATCTCTTATCTTCAAGACATTATTCATAAATAATCGATTTAATTGAATATTTATACTAAAACTACACAGTTCAAAGTTTCAGGTTCAGACTCATACATTTGAAATGACTTAGGTACGGCTCATTGTATTAGATAGTTGAAAAGTTTGCTTAAAAAAAATTCACCCAAGTACGTATCAAAGTTATTTTAAAAAATATTGTTATACCTAATATTCTTATCAAACTCAATATTTATTTATACATTATTATTATGTATTGTGTAATTGTATATAAATCTTTATTATTTATAAATCCTGTGCTTTGGATTTTGTCACTATTATACATAATAGTTTATTGTAAAACAATGTGTTCACTCATAAATTATTTTATTATTTCGTTACTCGTGTGCAATCAGCCGAATTTTCGAAGAGTGGCGCAAATTTTCTTGCTATGAACATTAGCGAGGCGTTTTAAATATCCATTGTATTCATGCCTTTTTTCATTAATTTGAAACTGTTGCCTTATGACCGTTTTGTACATAAATAAATGAACGAGTTGGTAGAGAATAAACACACTTATTGGCTTCGACTTGTTTGTTTTATTGTTTCCATTAATATCCTTCCGAAATAACCTTTTCCTACGTACGATCGTATTATACGATTTGAATAAATAAATAGTCAAATTGTTTGGACCAAAATATTTTCCTACTTATCCTTTTTAAGTTTGTTGTAGTGTCTATATAAACGCTTCTCAGCACGGGTCAAGTATTTGTAGGCCATATTATTTCGTGTAGATGTAATTTCCTATTAAAAATAAGGATCATTTTCCAGAAACTTTTAAAAATCGACAAATCTGTGAAAAAAACAGCAAAAAGCCAACATCACGCGGTGTTCCCAGGCGGTCACCCATCCAAGTACTGACCGTGCCCGACGTTGCTTAACTTCGGTGATCGGACGAGAACCGGTGTTTTCAACGTGGTATGGACGTTCGCAACAACGTAGTTGAAATTCCTAGACACATTCCGCAACAACTAAATAAAAAAATAATTGAATAGCGGTAATAAGAATAACTGTAAGGAGTAGCAACTGCTAAAATCGTTCCTATCGATGACTTACAAAATATAGTCCTTTTCGGCTTTTAGTCCCTTTCTGTAATAACCTTATATAATTTAACTAGCTGACTCGACAGACGTTGTCCTGTCAAAAGCCATTGCGTCAATTCTATTTGCGTAACTATAGCAACCGTAGTATGTTGATGCTAACTTGTCAATTTATAGTAAAAATTATCAGTATATATATATAATTTGCAATAAATTAAAATTGCGACTATAATTTGAGATTTAAACTATCCTATCTCTCAAGTTGGATCGAACTGCACATGGTGTGCGAATTTTATTATAATCGGTTAAGTGGTTTAGGAGTCCATTGAGGACAAACATTGTGACACGAGATTTATATATATTAAGATAATCTAACCCATATTAACCTAGTGCACAAAAGCAAAGGGTAGTGTGTCATCAACAAACAAAAATAACAAAGAAAAATAATTTAACTATGCCATGCTAAATTTTAATCTAGAACGTCCGATCTCATTGATCCTTGGTCACCAAATTGGCTGGACCTTGCCCAATGACTGGAGACACACCGGCAACTGCTACTGCTCTCAAGGGTCTGAAATTGATACAAATTAAATCACATACAATCAAAATCAGTAAAAAATTTCAATTGTATAATATAACTAGCTGTTCCCTGCCCCGCTTCGCTGTGGATAAAAAAAAAAATATAGCATACCTAGTCACTTTGGGATAATGTAGCATTCGAATGGTGAAAGAATTTTTGAAATCGGTCCAGTAGTTTTTGAGTTTATTCCACACAAACATCCAAAAATACAAAAATACAAATCTTTCCTCTTTATAATATTAGTATAGAAGTATAGATAAATCATCAAGAACTTTTTAAGCGCCATCTAAATTTTTATACCAAAACTATAAACAATTGAAACTTAGCATGGCACGCTGTAAAGCGTAATAGTTCGGAGCTTTCTGCATAGATGGCGCTGTAAAAAAGTTCATTTTTGTTTTACGATGGAGCAATATTTTCAACATTAATAATAGCTAAAAATTCAACCAGCTATTAACTGTTTTTAAAACAATGATATCTGTTATATTATTGTCTTATCTAAAATTTAAAATGAAGTTTAAAGAAAGGTGTGAAAGGTGACCTCTCCGAATAGTTAAAAACTTGAAGCTTAGATAAACCCAAATATTTCCAAGCAAGTTCCAGAAATTTCTGCTAGATGGCGCTAATCTCAAACTTACTTAAACCCGAGCTCTTCCAGCGGTACTCCTAACTTGGCTAGCTTAGCTTCGTAGGTGGCGAGGAGGTCATCGTGAGCTTTGCGGAGACGAGCGGCCTCGTAGCGCAGGTCTTCTACTTGCGTGTCCTTTACTTTTAGAAGTTCCTGCAAGTTTACGACGGAATCAAACTCTGACAAAACAGAAGCTAAAATTGTGTCGTTTGTAAGTATGATCCGATCGAAACACGCTGTTTGTTGCCAATAGGTACGCACCAAAATCCGATATGGCATCTTTTTTTGTGTAGAACGCTGTCAAAAACTATAAAAAGAATCACATAGTTGCTCGCGCAACTATTAGCTAAAAGTGGTTGTTTTAATATTATAGGGTTATTCATAAAGGGTATGCTAAGCCGAAAAGGGCTCATAGTACTCATCATTATGAACAACTTTTACTATGGCACTAACCCGAAATTCGCGAAAAAAATATCAGCTGTTCTATACATTTTGTCGAGTGTCATTGACATTTTTCTATGGAACAGCTGATTTTTTTTGATCCCATAGTAAAAGTTGTTCATAATGATGAGTACTACGAGCCCTTTTCGGCTTAGCATACCCTTTATGAATAACCCTGTATACCTATTACGCCTATTAACCGACCATCATGTGTGTCACTCACTGAGTACTTACCTACAAAGGCCCCGGAAATAAGCTTTTTAAAAATAAAATTCCCTTCCGTCTTTTTAAATTTTAAAGAAATTATCATAAAATGCAGGAAATTTTGAGGATCGGTTTTTAAGATTTTATTGGAAAAAACTGCACTCAGATGTGAGATAAGACTTTAAATAAATTAGAAATATCATATTTCAGACTACAAACACGTGATTGCTCTATTTTTTGAAGGCGAAAACAAATAAAAATTAGAAAACTTCATCTGAGTTCGCCACCTGAAGATAATAGTCGTAGAGTTCTGATTTTTTGCACAAAAGAAGTCATCTTATAGGGTCATCGGTCGGTAATAGAATACTAAAAAAAGGAAAAAACATTTTTTCTCCAGGTTCACTCCACCCTAATGACTTTTGCTCACCTGTAACTCCCTCGACCCCATATCCTTCCCCGGCACGTTGTTCAGCTTGGCTTCCAGCAGAGCCGTCTTTAGCGAGGCTCTCTGCTGCACCTCCAGCACTGCCTTCGTGAACCGAGCCTTGAGCTCGTCCCTCTCCTTCTGCATTCTGTCAAATCGCACTTGGATAACTTCGTACTCCCATTTCAGGACTTCGAATTGCTTCTCGATTACTGCTAGCTGCTTTGCCTTAGCCTGAAATAAAAGTTAAAAATGACGCAGTGGTGCAAATATAAATTAAGTGAATCAAAAAGAAAATAAATAATTTAAAATTTCTAGATTCCAATGCACGAAAAAAATGTCTGACAACCGCGTAAATCCGCCGCAATTAAAAAAATTGCGTTTAGCCTTTCCCAACAAAGTTGCCGTACAATAAAGTACAAAAAATAATTGGGATGCAATTTTCAGATCACTGCCTCCAAATACATATTTAACTCTACAATTTCTACCTTCAAAGCAGCTTTATCCCTCTCATAATTTGCCATCTGCCGCTGCAACTCCTTATTTTCTAAAGTGGCTTCCTCGAGCGGTTCTCTGAGTCGTTTTGCTTCTGCCGTCGCGTCGCGAGCAATCTTGTCCGATCGTTCTTTAGCTTTCTGCATCTCGACCATTTGAATCTTTAAGCTGGCTATGAGACCTGCAAAAATAAAAAGGCTTGTGCCTTTTTTTTAGGAAAAAATAACACCGCTACAAGAACGAGACAAAGGTACCTACAATTTACAGCTCTACACTCTACAGTATATTGTCAGCTAGACTTATAGCCAATCACAGCATAGCGTCCACTAATTTGACATTCCACTCACTTATGCTAAATCCCATTGCACCTTTTTTTTTATTTAAATAAAGTAGATTTACCTAATCATTCGTAACTTCTCAGCTTCCAATGCAATCTACCCGAGATCTGCACTGACTTCATATTTCTTACCTAAATTATTAAGCGTGATGTCATTGTAATAATTCTTCAACTCAGCAAAAGCTTTCCCATGGTGATCTATTAATTCAGAAATCTGTTTATTCTTCCTTTCTTCTACCTCTACAATTTCTGTTCTGTGCTTAACTCCTAGTTCTATTTTAGTCTCGACCAGCTTTTTATCTGCTTTGTCTTCTATTTGTATCGTCTGTTTTTCGAACTCTGCCCTTGTTTTAGATAATTCTTCTGCGTGTATCAACTTAGCTCTTCTAAGTTCATCTTGAGCTGCCAGCATTTTTTCTCGCAGGTCTTGTCTGAGGGCTCTTTTGTCATTGAGCAGCTGCATCTCTTGTTCTGCATGGTCTTCTTTAGCAGCTTTAAGCGCGACAAGATTCTCAGCTCTTAAAGCAGCGAGGGCAGCCTGCTGTTCATATTTCAAATGCTTAATCTTCTGCTTCTCAAATTCTAAAATTGAGTCATTTTCTTCTTGAGTCTCTTCTGCAGATCTTTCTTTGTTCCTAATTTCTGCTTTAGCTTCATCTAGTTGCTGACGAGTGATTTCCCAGAAGGTGCGTATTTTGTCTCTTTCTAGCTGGAAGTAATTGCGTTCTTCTCTCTCCTTGTCTAACTCCTCTTTTACTTTGAGCGTGAATTGCTCGAGCTTATCTCGACTCATCTCAGAGGTGTCGACGCCATCGATGATGATGGCTGAAATGAAAATAAAAATACAATTTATGTAAGTTTACAATTTCACATGCCAATAAATGTATAAGTACGTTTTGTCCATTATTATAATTACCTGGTGCCTTTTTCGCTCCCTGCTTTTTGGGTGGCTGAAAATGTTAAATATTGATTAGTGGTGAATTGGTGATCCACACAATTCACTAAATGAAACAATAAAAAAAGTATTATGATGAAAACATCTAAATCCATCACCTAAAAAAATTAAAAGGGTTAGCTTATAAATTAGATAACATCAGTAAAAGCATAACAAGAATCTTCTTAGTAAGTTACTGTAGCCCCAAATTACAACAAAAAAACACTCTATCTTTATTTTTTATAGGACCATTCATCTCACAAGCCATTGAGATTTTACACAAATATATCCAATGATTTAGGTAAATAGGTACTTACCATGATTTTGATCACCTGTTACACAGTTGAAAATGAATACGGCTAAGAAAAAATAATTAACAAATAGGTAAAGTAAATTGTTCACAAAAAATGTATCAACCAAACAAAAACACTGTGTAAAAAGACCCCCTAATATTCTGTGCTAATTTTATACTTTCGATCAAAAAATTTCACAATGCCACAAGTGGAAAACAGTTTCAGAGTTGTCATGGCAACTGGCTAACAATGATTGGTCCTCAGTGCCATTCAGTAACAATATTTTGGTAACCAAGGGTGAAATATCAGTGTCTCCAGTAAAAAAGGACACAACTCAAAATCGCCACTTTTCAGGAGAGGCAAAAAACCAAATTTTTAGTGATAAAAGATATTCTGCAACTAAACTCAAACTTTTATTAATTGGTAAATGTCGATAAAAAATTGCTTTTTAATTTGCAGGCAATCCGTTTACTGTATATTTACTCTAACTTATTTTTTTTCTAGATTTTCTCGAGTTGTGCCCTTGTTAACAAAGCTTATTGGGGGTAACTTTAGTTAAACTAAGGACTATATTTGATTTCAAAGGAATATCATGTGTTATTCCGATTTATATATTTGCTAAAAAAGAATATGATGAGTAATTCCTTTCACTACCCAAAAGTAATTCACAAAAATCTATAAGAAAACTAAGTTTTATGAAAATTCAGACTTATTTAAATTATAATAATCAACATTAAACAAATCAACACATAATATTATTATCAAAGTTCTGAAATAAACGTTTTAAAAAGTAATAAAAAGTAAGTATTTTAGCCAATACTTTTAATCATCATTGGTATTCTCTTCGTTGTGCAAGATAAAACTTAAATCGGGATCTACCTCTGCATTTCCCAATTCAGAAGTAAGCAATTTTTTTGTATATAAGTCATGACATTCTGTGTCTATAAACGGCAGAAGAGTCATGATATCGCGTTTTTCTCCACGCTTATTGGCAGAGATACATTGGAGATAACGTTCAATGTAATGGTTGTATTTCTAGGTTTTCCGTATCTTTGAAATGAAAATGGTGTGAAGCCGTTTCCGTTGCTTAAATTCGTTTTGTAGTTAACTATTAGCAGATTGGTTTGTCTATATTGAAACCATCTTAAATCTTATACCGTTTTCCCATCAGGTTAGGGCAGCACCAACTTGACCCTCTATTTTTCTGCCGTCTGTGTAGACTTGGGGTCCTACTAGCTGGTTGGAGGTGTTCTCTAGGTGCTCGAACTCCACGGACGTCTGGGTTGACGGGTGTGGCTGGTCCAGGTAACTAACGTTTCGTTCGAGCTCCGCTTCTTGTGGGAGGTACTCTTGGGAGAAGTTTTTCTTCATTCTGTACAGACTGGCTGCTTCCGTTATTCTCAGGTCGAGGGGGAGAAGACCTGAGAGGGCGATTGCTGACTTGAGGGAAACAGTACGGTATGCCTTGCAGATTTTCTGGGCGAAATCTCTTTGGATTGCGTTCACGTGCTTCTTGTTTTCCTCAAGGTCTATCGCTTGCGCCCACACGCTCGAGGCATACATGATGATGGGTTCCACTACTGCGACGTAGATGGTTCTCGTGATCGCGCTGTTTAGAACCCAGGTCACTTTCGCCGCACGTGCAATCTGCTTGTAGATATCTGCCACCTTTTTACACTGGGCTTTCACGTGTGGTTTGAAATTGAGCCTACGGTCGATCAACAGGCCAAGCAGCTTGACTTCTTCGACGGGATTAAGCTGGATGCCAGACATGACCAGGTTTGGGGGTTCGTACTTCAACTTTTTGGTGAAAAGTTGAGCTTGTTACATTTTCCCTATTCCACGATCATGTCCAACGTGTTGTTGGCCTGCTGCTCGATGATGTTTGACTGTGAACCTGTGAACACGAGAACGACGTCATCCGTGAAGGCTGGACAGTATACTCCCTCTGCTTCCAGCAGTCGCAGCAACGAGCCTAGGATTACGTTCCAGAAGGTGGGTCCGCCGATAGATCCTTGATCACACCCTTTGGTAGTTTCCCTCTCGTGTGCTGCTCCTGTATAGTTGACTTTGACTGTTCGGTTTGAGGTATGATTGAGGTATGAGTTTACCATCTCGTAGAGGTTTGTTGGGCACCTCTTCTTCACTAGATTGTCTTTTAGGGCGGGCCACCATGCATTGTCGAATGCGCCCTCTATATCCAGGGAAACTAGGAGTATGATGTTTTTGCTGTTTACTCCTTTTTTGATGTGCTCTACCAGGTCGTAGATGGCGTCTTCGGTTCCTCGTTGGGGCATGAAACCGTACTGATTTTGACTGATGGTCGGAAGGAGATGCCTTTGGAGTCGGTTTATCAAAAGCTTTTCGACGATTTTTCCAGGGACGGACAGGAGACCTATAGGACGGTATGACTTCGGATGTGTGTAATCTGTTTTACCGGGTTTGCGTAGGATAATCACGTGCGCCGCTTTCCACTGCTTGGGGAAGTCTTACCTCAGTGACAAGCATTTGTTTGCTATCGCTAAGAAGATTTCCCGTTCGCTTCGGATGGCTGCAGCGCAGATGTCAGCGGTGAGCCCGTCGGTTCCGGGGGCTTTTTTCGGGTTCAGTGTTCGCTACACTGACTCTAGTTCAGCTGATGTGAATGGTGGATCATCTTCCGGTAAGTCCATCGGTGCTTCCTTCGTCCGTCCCGCAGTTCTGTATGGCACGGCTGGTCTTTGCATTCAGAGTCGTCGGGATAGAAAGTTCTGGCTAGTAGTTTAGCAGAGTGCATTGGGGATACAGTGTTGCCTTCGGTATCCCGCAGAAGCAAGTCTTCTTGCCTTCCTGAGATTTTCCTGATCACTCTGTAGATCTTGTCCCACATGCTCTCCTTCTCCTGATTCGTGCAGAACTCGTGCAGCTTTCTGTTTTAGCTTTTTCGACTTTATCCTTGTAGTCTTGACTGGCGATTCGATATTGTTCAACTACAAACCCTATGATATAGGATTCTATGATATGAGAAACTAGATTATCAACAAGTTATATCTAAAATCAAAATAATTTATTTTTAATACTCATTTTTTCAGATGGTTTTAGCACTAAATCAGTCATTTTTCTACCGCGATTCATTTTTTATCTAATTTACTAGGAAAAAGAACTTGCACTACTGACAACAACTAACGATTGAGAAAAAAACAATTGCACGTCTTATTATCGTTCTTTGTAATTTTAAATTGAAATGCATAGGGTATTAGGTTTTAAAATTAGTCTGGAAATACAGAATTAAATATTATACGCAATATTATGATTAAATACGTTTTCGTGTCACTAGAATAACAAAAAAATTGCTTGAAAAGTAATGAAAATATTAATTTCAACCGTCTCAACAGTTTCTCTGCATGCTGGTCGACTGATATGAATAAAGGATCAACACGATAAATTCCATTTAGATTCATCTGAACAAATGCTACTACTGAAGTTGTTCCCTTTTAGACATGATTACAAAATGGATTATTTGCATCTATTCCCATTTATCTTCAGAAAGCATTAAACTAACATGAATTGTATCTTTTTGTAGTTAACATAATTAGCATTATGCCATTTTGTCTGATATTATTTTTGGATTTATTATAGTTGTGTCGATTAAGTTATAAAATTGACTTGACAACTATCGATGTGCCCTTTCGAACAACGAGTTATGCCGTTGATGTTATTGAAAAAAGTAGGTTAGGGTTTACTTAGAGCTATGTCCTTTTGATATGTTATGTAACATGACACGTAGATTACAATGGTGCAATAAAAACAAAAGGGCATAACTCGAGTTATGCCCTTTTTAACTGGAGGCACTGATATTATAAGTCCAAATATGCTAACAACGCTAATGATACGATGCCAATAACGCTAACAAGAACCAACACGACGCGTGGTGGCGCACTAGGAAAGTTTCATTGTGTTATTTTAGGTTCTTATTAGCGTTATTGCTTTCTTCACTAGCATTACCGTCGTGATGCGGACAGATTCAGATTTCAATAAATCATTTATAACTGAAAAATTATCAAATTTGTGTGTTTTAAAAAGTTTTTGAGTATCTTATCTACAAGAAAGAAAGATATAAGTTACAAGAAAGGTTCTACAATAGAATATGTACATTCATTAAAAATAATCTACCAAAAATATTTTTTAAATCATCACCACTAACGGTCAGCCTGAAACGGTAAAACTCAAAGGATTAAAAATTGTTCCAACGAAAAAAATCCCAACGAGTAGGTACCTAAAACTGTGATTCGTTTTGGTGTGACCCGTGTGACACGTTGGGAACCCACCAAGATATCAATTATGTAAATAAAAAAAGAATTAAAATAAACAATTTTGTCACTCGTTCACAAAGATATTTAGAGCTCGCTAACCTACTACTCAGGACTCACTCGATGCTGGTTTTTGGCAGAACCTGGTTCGGTTCTAGGACTTCTAGGCGTTAGACCAGCTAATACTGATGCTCTCAGTGGTCTGAAAATAAAATTAGTACCTAAATAAAATTATTTTGCAGCATAAGAATATTCACACAGTTTAGGTACATATAGAAAATATAATTATTATCTGGAGTGGGAACGGTGTTGTTTTTATTCCTATAATATTTGATTAAATATCGGCAGAATTAAGTCTCAGAATTTAAATACCGACATCTGTGGATTTTCGCCTGAACTATGATGTGAATTGTGAACATCATCTCTGAGAAAAGGTGAAAAATTTTGTAGCATCACCGGTCCACACGTTCTACTACATATATTAGTTCTACAAACTTCTGCAAGATGGCGCTATTTTAAAAACTCACTTAAATCCTAGCTCTTCGAGTGGTACTCCCAGCTTGGCCAACTTAGCTTCGTAGGTGGCGAGGAGGTCATCGTGAGCTTTGCGGAGACGAGCGGCCTCGTAGCGCAGGTCTTCTACTTGCGTGTCTTTCAGTTTGAAAAGCTCCTGCAAGTGAAATAATTATAATGAAGAGTTTCTTACTTACCTGATGTGATAGGCTTCTGTGTTTTAAATATGATTGATGCTCTTCCAGGTTGATTAAGTAGTAAGTACGTATTTCCAAAAATTGATTTAATTTGGGTATTGGGACCGGCTGTAAGTGATTGTTTGGTAGTGACACTAGTGACTCAGAGAGAATAATCATGTTTTTAAAGAAGCGACAAATGTCGCGGCGCACACGCTAGACTTTCTGCTTGTTATATTATCTACACAAAAGATATTTCCATTAATTTCCTTTGTAACTCATCAGACCTGTCGACAGGGTTTTATGGAAAGGGTATGCTAAGCCGAAAAGGGCTCATAGTACTCATCATAATGAACAACTTTTACTATGGGACCAATTCGGAATTCGCGAAAAAAAAAACTGCTATTCCATACATTGTCTAGTGTCATTGACATTTTTCTATGGAACAGCTGATTTGTTTTTCGCGGATTCCGGAATATTTACCTGTTTCATGTAACCTATATATTTTTCGTACCTGCATCTCCCTCGGCCCCATATCTTTTCCCTTCGCATTGTTCAGCTTTGCCTCCAGCAGCACAGTTTTCAGCGACGTTGTCTGCTGCACTTCTAAAACGGCTCTCATGAAGCGAGACGTGAGCTCGTCTTTCTCGGCTAGAATCTTGTTGAACCGTATACGTAGAACTTCAAACTCCCATTTGAGGACTTCTAGTTGCTTCTCGAGAAGCGCCACCTGCTTTGTCTTGACCTGAAATGAAAGGAACTTCAATAGCTTGGATGGTATTGATTGAAATTGAATTGAATGGAGGGCACGGTCAAAAGTTCTGCGACTGACAAGACTTTAAATCTATAAGAAATTCAGGTTCTACCGCATGCCAAGATTGGTTAATCAACCATTGCTGAATCCGTTTTTTTATGCCATAGGTGACAAGAAAACAGATGGATCGACTATGGGCCTCCTTAACATCGGAAGCATTATGGATGGTTACGTTGCCAACCAGCTCTCCATGGCACCATCTATAGCATATTATTATGCAATGCATACTCATAGTTTTTTCGTTGCAATCAGTATTTGTCATCTCACACGTCTATGTCTAAATACTCCATAAATGTAGGAGCATCTAACAATAAGAGATATGTGTCAAAGCCAGTGTATTATGAAACAAAAAAACATGACACCCACCCTTAAAAGAGCCTTGTCTCGCTCATAATTAGTTAATTGTTCCTTAAGATTTTTACTATTAGCAATCAATAGCTCCAATGGCTCTCGGATCCGCTTTACTTCAGCTACAGCATCGCGAGCCAGCTTCTCCGATCGTTCTTTGGCCTTCTGCACTTCTTCCATTTGGATCTTCAAGCTGGATATAAGCCCTGGAAAAATTAAGATTTCATTGTTTACCATTACGTGACTGTAGTGTTTTAAAATACATACTTACTAGTTACTTGTATCCGATGTTTTAAGCCTGAAGTTTATAGAACCTTTTGTCAAATTTTTAAGGTGTCTCAAAATTTATTAGATTATTTGTGATTTAAAAACTATTATAGAAGTTTGTTTACTCTTCTTACCCAAATTATTAAGCGTGATATCATTGTAATAGCTTTTTAGCTCAGAAAACTCCAAATCGTGTTTGTCTATTTTTACAATGATCTGTTTATTCTTCCTTTCCTCAGCCTCTGTGATTTCCTTCTTGTGTCTCTCTGCCATTTCTATTTTTGTTTCAATCAATTTCTTATCCGCTTTATCTTCAATTTCCATCGCTTTTTCTTCAAATGCTGATCTCGTTTTAGACATATTTTCCGCGTGTATAAGTTTTTCTCTTCTAAATTCATCTTGCGCAGCCAGCAACTTTTCTCGCATCTCCTGTTTTATGGTTCGTTTGTCATCTAACAGCTCTTGTTCTTGCTTCGCATATTCTCCTTTAGCTGCTTTAAGTGATACAAGATTATCTGCCCTTATAGCGGCTAGAGCACACTGTTGCTCATACTTCAAATGTTTTATCTTCTGTTTCTCAAACTCTAATATTGCATCGTTCTCTTCTTGAATCTCTTCTGAAACTCTTTCTCTGTCCCTAATTTCTGCTTTTACTTCATCTATTTGTTTAACAGTGATCTCCCAGAAGGTGCGTATTTTATCTCTTTCTATCTGGTAGTAGTTACGTTCTTCTCTTTCTCTCTCCAACTCTGTTTTTACATTGAGTAAGAATACCTCGAGCTTCTCTCGGGACAACTCGGAAGTGTCGACGTCATCAACGATGTAGGCTGCACAAAAACAAGTTATTTTATGATACATAAGATACCTAAAGCGATATCAAAAAGCCTTCATAATATGATAAACACAATATCTAAATTGACTGAAGCGTTCAGTGCTTACACATTTACAATCGTTTCTCCATATTTTATAGGAGATTAAAACTCACCTACTGGCTTTTTTGCTCCTTTTCCTTTTTTAGGCCCCTGAAATTTTTAACATGTAGGTACATTAGATAGAAAATCAGTTAAAAATAGACTTCACTCGCTTTAACTCTTGGAGAGGATCATGAAGTAAACTCAGATAAACCTAGAGAGAAAGATGGACCACCGCGTAAGATTTGGGTGAAGCCAAGATTTTCTCTACTTTTGCGCGTACTAACGTACACAGGCCCTAAAGTGCCAGAAGAAGGAGTATAATATATTTATATGCCAATGTGTGCGTCTTGTGTACGTCTGCGCGAAAGTAGAGGAGTTTTTGGCTTCACCCAAATCTAACGCAGTGGAGCACTGCGTTTCTCTTTAGGTTTATCCGAGGCTGAAAAACGGACTTGGGATTGCCAAAGGGCGATCTATAAATAAAACTGTCATCTCAAAAATTAGTGGATGGGTTGTAATTGTAGTAAATTAATACCGAGCATGAACTTACCTCAGATCAAGTAGAAAGGTAGTTGCACCTTTCTACTTGATCTGAGGAACTTACTGATCATTTCTAGAAGCTTATCGACTAGAATTATAAAAACACGATTTGCAGATAAAAAACAAAAATATGGATACAAAATTAATAAATAATTTAAAAAGTGTGTCTTACCATGATTGCGGTAGAATATTACACCGTTTGAAATAATAATATTATAAATAACCGATCTGATGATCAAAATTGCAAAAATTAGCAAAACCCCAAAACTCCAAAACTTATTGACATTTTGATAGTTTTTTAAGTCAAGGAGACATCAAGTGAAAAAGAAGAAGATCAAAGAAGTATGATTGCAAAGAAGAAGTAGGTACAAGTAATTGGAAGAGGAATTTGGGAAAAAACTCGTTTTTGGGAGGAAAGACTCGGAGAGGTCTGAGTACTGAGTAAGTCAGGATTTTTTCTCTGTGTATAGTCGAATTTTGGTTCTACGTATTCAATTTTAAAATTATTGTCAGTGTTGGATGTCAGGCAAAAAGTAATTATGTTTGGTAATGGGTTGATTACACTAACAAGTACAGTGGCGAGACAGTAAATGGGCATACCCATATATACTCGGCCGAGCAAACAAATCATGGTTCTAGTGACTGTCTCGCTTCGTCAAACAGTTTATACAAGCCGAGTACAGTGGGCCTAGCACAACTTTGACGTAAAAATACGTAGCGAATTTTCGATAGAAAAGTGTACGCCATTTACACCTGTCAGGAGCACACTTGACAGTCGTAAATGGCGTACACTTTTCTATCGAAAACTCGCTACGTATTTTTACGTCAAAGTTGTGCTAGGCCCACAGGGCACTGTCTCGTCATCGTACCGCCACTGTACTTGTTACGTGTAATCAATCCATTAACTACTGCAATTTTTAAGCTATTGCATAGCTTCTATCGCGGGCCTTGAGCGTGGAATACTTACAGAAATTCCGTAACGAAAATAAAACCTGACACTGACACCCCCACCGAAGTCGGATTATATCGAACCGCCCCAACATCACATTTGTTTGTATCAAAACCGCGGAAGGGGGGGTGCGGGCCGTATTCGGGGAGGTAAGGTACTTGGTCATTATTATCCAACATTTTCAAAATGCATATTTGTGATAGCAAATAGTTAGTCGATTATAATAGATCCAGCCGTTTATTTTCTTTTTGACAGCACCAAAAAGAAAATAAACGGCGTCATGCGTCATGTTACGCAAAAGTTCACTTTTAAATGCGAGGTTTTAAAAATATGACAACTGCCTAAGTTTGCTCCTTGATCCCGATAATAATCATCTTTGACAAATTGAGTCCATAAGTGCAGTAGGTTTTTTATAAATTACATAAAATAACAAACGTTTTTAAAAATTTACGTTCTATGGCTATCATGAAATTAGTTGAATCTGACACCTGCGACACATGCGGAAGTGTCGAGGATGTTTATCATATTCGGGCAGAATGTCTGAGGACGCAGTCTGTCAGATGTACTATGCTCACTCAATACGGTTACAATCTTCTCGATGTCGGCGTAATACCAAGTGTCCTGTCCGCACCACTGTGTGATGCGACTCGCACACTGTGCAAACTGTTGTGTGAGGTATTTAAGTAGGTTTACATGAGAATGTAAAAAATGGAGCTGACAATCATAGTCGCAGAGCGACTCAAGCCCTTAAAAATATAGATTATAAAAAAAAAAAAAAACATAGTGATGTTACGATAGAGATATCGATATTGTTTATTAACTATTTTTATACGGGTATAATGTAGCATTCTAATGTAGTATAAATATAGATTGGTAGATAGATTGATTTTAGGAAGATTATTATTACGTGTCAATGTAACAAAAGTGATAATAGAATGACGTTCTACTACTTACTAGCGCCATTCCTACGACTGTTCTCTTTCCGCACAGACTCGATAGAAAAATGAATCGATATCGTGTCCACTATAATCACTTGGTCACAACACTATAACTGTCAAATTAGATCTGTCAAATAGAAAATAAACGGTTGGATCTAATAGTCCAGGCGCTAGAGGTAGTTGAGTATGCATAATGTGAGTACCGAATTTCGCCAACGGATTTAAGTGAAGAAAAGGTCAAAGAATAATAATGTGGATCTTGCCGGTCAATTTTTTGGTCCATTTTTTTTTTACCCCCTCTTCTCTTATTCGCAAAGGGAATGTATTGAGTACATGATATAAAATCATTTTAATGATTATTTTCGTAATGATTTATAGTTTTTTCTAATGGTAAAAGTCAGGATGGATTCTTAAATAATAAGAAAAAAAACTAAAATTAAAATAATATTTTTTTTTATTAATAAAAAAATTAAAGTTTAAATGAAAAACTAGCGAATTCAAGCATAAATGTATTAAAAGTAGGTAAAAAATTACTCATTTTTATTTTGACATTTGTTATTGATGCATTTACATATTGAAATACAAAACAATTCTGATTTTTTGCAATTACAAGTCATTGTGCGACAATTTGCAGTACATTTACATGGTGGAATTAATGACTCTGGTAAAGACGGCTTCGTCATTTGTCGAATTGAAGAATTGTTTTGTATTTCATTATGTAAATGCATCATTAACAAATGTCAAAATAAAAATGAGTAATTTTTTACCTACTTTTAATACATTTATGCTTGAATTCGCTAGTTTTTCATTTGTAACTTTAATTTTTTTTTTTAATAAAAAAAATTATTATTTTAATTTTAGTTTTTTTTCTTATTATTTAAGAATCCATCCTGACTTATACCATTAGAAAAAACTATAAATCATTACGAAAATAATCATTAAAATGATTTTATATCATGTACTCAATACATTCCCTTTACGAATAAGAGAAGAGGGGGTAAAAAAAATATGGACCAAAAAATTGACCGGCAAGATCCACATTATTATTCTTTGACCTTTTCTTCACTTAAATCCGTTGGCGAAATTCGGTACTCACATTATGCATACTCACTTACTTCTAGCGCCCGGTCTATAATATAATAGCTTTATTGTTTACCGTATAATAAGTTAAGTTTTGACAGCAAACGTAGTGATGGGATGAGATGAATCGATAGATTTTGTCGATGACGTCATCATAAAAAAAATATTTTAAAATTGTCCCTTTTTTGAAGTCGGTTAAAAATAGGGACGATTTCCATAAGTAGAGAAATTACTGACTAACCTAAATACTTTGATTTTGATGAAATGTTTTAATTTCATCGTTGTGACGTAATTATGGGATGTTATCAAAATGCTCCGATTACTATTCCTAAATATTCCTTTTTTATTCCTGGACTAATCTTTTCAAAAGTGTGTTTCTTTTTTTATTAGAAAGCTGACGCTTCCCATTTGGTCCCATTCCAATTTAGTCCAGTTCTGATAATGGTATCCATGAGAAAACTATATAAGTCTTAAATTTGCATTAAGTACGTGCGCGATAAATAGATGAATAACTCAATAGTCGGTCTTTTGAAGTCGGTTTTTGTTTATTGTTTTGTAAAAATAATGTTCTTGTTTTAAGTTACCACTAGAACCATGATGTTTAGTAGTCACTTTATAACACCAAGCCCTAGCCTAACCCGCAACAGGTTTCCATGCCCATTCTTTGAGCTCTATTAAAAAAAATATAAATTCCGCTCCAAAATAAACTAAATAAACACATAAAATTATTTTATAATTTATTTTCGTTTTTTTTTATTATAAGTAGACATAAACCAACATTACTAGAATATAATTCAAACTAATCGAAAAATATAAATAAAAAGACTTAGAAACAAATTAAGAAGATAAATAAATGCCTAAAATCAAATCAATATTTATAAAAGTGAAGGTCGTGACTGACTGACAGATCAACGCACAGCCTAAACCGCTTAAGCTACAAACGTGAAATTTGGACAAAAGTTTTATATCAAAAAGCGGACGCACACTAAGAAAGGAATTTGCCCAATTCAACCCTTAAGAGGGTGAAAAGGGGTGTTTAAGTTTGTATGAAAAATTTTTTTTTCTTTATGCTACGATTATCAAACTTTGCGAATATACTAAAATTAAAAAAATAATTGACACCTATTTCAACATTTTTTAAAAATCAACCCCTAAAGGGGTGAAACGGAGCAATAAAGTTTGTATGAAGATTTTTTTTTTAATGCTGTGGTTATGAAACTTTGCAAATATACTAAGCTTAAGAAAATAATTGACACTTATTTTTTTGTTTTTTGAAAATCAACCCCTAAAGGGGTGAAACGGAGTATTGAAGTTTGTATGGAGATTTTTTTTTTGATACTGTGGCTACGAAACTTTGCAGATATACTAAGCTAAAAAAAATAATTGACACTTATTTTTTTGTTTTCTGAAAATCAACCCCTAAAGGGGTTAAACGGAGTGTTGAAGTTTGTATAAAATTATTTTTTTCCTAATACTTCGATTATTTAACTTTGCTATTGTAATAAGCTAAAAAAAATATTAGATACCTGTTTCATTATTTTTTGAAAATCCACCCCTGAAAGGGTTAAACAGAGTGTTGAATCAACGCATCAACATTAACAGATCAACGCACAGCCTAAACCGCTTAAGCTACAAACGTCAAATTTGGACAAAAGTTTTATACCAAAAAGCGGACTCACACTGAGAAAGGAATTTTCCCAATTCAACCCCTAAGGGGGTGAAAAGCGGTGTTTAAGTTTGTATGAAAAAAATATTTTTCTTAATGCTACGATTATCAAACTTTGCGAATATACTAACGTTAAAAAAATAATTGACACCTATTTCATCATTTTTGAAAAATCAACCCCTAATGGGGTGAAACGGAGCAATGAAGTTTGTATGAAGATTTTTTTTTAATGCTGTGGTTATGAAACTTTGCAAATATACTAAGCTAAAGAAAATATTAGACACTTATTTTTTTATTTTTTGAAAATCAACCCCTAAAGGGGTTAAACGGAGTGTTGAAGTTTTCATGAAAAATGTTTTTTCCTAATACTACGATTTTTTTACATTGCAATTGTACTAAGCTATAAAAAATATTAGATACCTGTTTCATTATTTTTTGAAAATCAACCCCTAAAAGGGTGAAACAGATACAAGTGAATGTCTAGACTGACTGACAGATCAACGCACAGCCTAAACCACTTAAGCTACAAACGTCAAATTTGGACAAAAGTTTTATACCAAAAAGCGGACTCACACTGAGAAAGGAATTTTCCCAATTCAACCCCTAAGGGGGTGAAAAGCGGTGTTTAAGTTTGTATGAAAAAAATATTTTTCTTAATGCTACGATTATCAAACTTTACGAATATACTAACGTTAAAAAAATAATTGACACCTATTTCATCATTTTTGAAAAATCAACCCCTAATGGGGTGAAACGGAGCAATGAAGTTTGTATGAAGATTTTTTTTTAATGCTGTGGTTATGAAACTTTGCAAATATACTAAGCTAAAGAAAATATTAGACACTTATTTTTTTATTTTTTGAAAATCAACCCCTAAAGGGGTTAAACGGAGTGTTGAAGTTTTCATGAAAAATGTTTTTTCCTAATACTACGATTTTTTTACATTGCAATTGTACTAAGCTATAAAAAATATTAGATACCTGTTTCATTATTTTTTGAAAATCAACCCCTAAAAGGGTGAAACAGATACAAGTGAATGTCTAGACTGACTGACAGATCAACGCACAGCCTAAACCACTTAAGCTACAAACGTCAAATTTGGACAAAAGTTTTATACTAAAAAGCGGACTCACACTAAGAAAGGAATTTTCCCAATTCAACCCCTAAGGGGGTGAAAAGGGGTGTTTAAGTTTGTATGAAAAAAATATTTTTCCTAATGCTACGATTATCAAACTTTACGAATATACTAACGTTAAAAAAATAAACGACACCTGTTTCATCATTTTTGAAAAATCAACCCCTAAAGGGGTGAATCGGAGTATTAAAGTTTGTATGAAGAAATTTTTTTTGATGCTGTGGTTACGAAACTTTGCAAATATACTAAGCTAAAAGAAATAATATACACTTATTTTTTTTTGGTTTGACGCCACGGTATTGAAACGAACCAAACGAACGAAACAAATATACGAAGCTTAAAAAAATAACGAACACCTATTTCATCATTCTTGAAAAATTAACCCCTGTGGTGGTAAAGATAGTACGGAGAAAGAATTTGTTTTGATGCTAACTCAATGAAACTTTACAGATGTACTAAACTTAGGCGGGTAAACAATATCCGGAAAAACTCCAAAACCTTCGAAAAGTCACATCCTCGAGGTGGAACTGCTAATTTTTATCTCAAAAACTAAAAACATTTTTATCAAAGCGCTGAGACTAAAAAGTCACCAAAACCTCGGACCTTTTTGGAGCCATTAAAATAACATAGTCGCCCCAAAAACATGGCCGCCATACAAACTTTGAGGGTCCGAAACGGTTGAAGATGGATGGGCGTTTGACTAAATGTCATAGGAGTTAGCAAGGGCTACTTGATGGTGGTGGCGAAAATCCAAATGATTCAAAAAGACAGCCATGTTTCAAAATGATTCGAGGGGGCTGACTTATTGCATCCGGGGGTTTTTGGGGTCCCTGCTTCCATTGTATCTATGACACTTTTTACATGCTCTCAAAAAAGAGTGTTAAATTGATTTCATCCCAGAAAAATTATCGGTTCCCAAGGTATAGGCCACGCGGGCGAAGCCGTGGGCGGAAGCTAGTTATAGTATATTCTCCTTCAAATAAAAAAATATTAACATTAAAAGATACATAACATTTAATTGATTAATCGAAAAATTAATATAACTCCTCCTGACCACTTTTTACCTCTCTTTATGAACGTGAACCTATACAGGGTGAGAATTAAAGGGAATGCTAACCCGAAAATGGTACATGGTACTCATCATCATGAACAACTTTTACTATGGAACCAACCCTAAAACCACAAAAAAAAACAGCTGCGCCATAGAGAAATGTCAATGACTAAGACAAAATGTTAAAAAACAACTAACTTTGATTCGCAGTTACAGAGTTGATCCCATAGTAAAAGTTATTCAAAATTATGAGCTCTGTCAGCCTTTTTTGGGTTAGCAAACCCTTTCCTTACAACCCTGTAACCCAATATGATATACTCGTTCGTACTGCATAATTATTATCCACATTTATTTCTCTTTACAGAAGATAGCCAGGAAGAAGGCAGTACCTACGTAGGTTTTATACTTTCATTTGTTTCTAGTCACCAGATTAGCAGGACCTTTCCCAATAATCGGGGACATGCCGGCAACTACTACTGGTTTCAGTGGTCTGAAAAATAAATAGTTTGATAAATTCATACACAGTATCAATTCTAAAACACTGAAGACATTTTGCAGGCGGCTTCTATTGATTCCAAGCAACTTTCGTTTGAAATTAAAAAAACTCCTAAAACAAATCCGATGTTCTATAGATTTTCTCCTAGGTAAATGAACTGTTTGTATGGACAGTTGGCTTTTTTCGTGAATTTGAGAATTGCATGGCATAGCATTGTGTTATATTGCATTGCACTGTTTTGTAGGTAGATGTTATTTCAAACTACTTACTGAAATCCTAGCTGATCAGGCGGTATTCCAAACTTGGACAGCTTTGCTTCGTACGTGACTAGAAGATCATCATGAGCTTTCCGAAGACGGGCAGCCTCAAAACGTAGTTCTTCGACTTGCATATCCTTGAGATGGCTGAGTTCCTGCAAGAGAAGTGAAGTGAAGAAGTAAAGTGTAGTGGTATATAATTCATTTCTATTGAAGTTAAGTTATATTGTATATGTATTATAGGCAAGTTATGCTAAAAAAGCTCGTATAGGCCAAAGGAACTAGGCCTGTAGGCCTAGCACAACTACGACGTAAACTTACGTAGCGAGTATTCGATATAAAAGTGTACGCCATTTACACCCGTCAGAAGCATACTTGACAGTCGTAAATGGCGTGCACTTTTCTATCGAAAACTCGCTACGTATTTTTACGTCAAAGTTGTGCTAGCCTTACAGGCGTCAGAATTTTTAGGCCGCCTCTGACATATTGACAGTTGTTGTAATATGTACCTTGTGTCCTTTTAAATATCATATTTTGCAGTCGGGTTTTATGTTATTCCATTGAACATACTTGTTTTCTACACATAACACACCTGCATCTCTTTAGGCCTTCTATCTATATCTATCATACTATCCAGCTTAGCCTCCAGCTCGTCTGCAGGCACCGACATCTTTTTGTGGACACTGAGAATAGCTGTCGAGAAGTGTTCTTTGATCTCGTTACGTTCCAGGCGGATGCGTGCAAATCGTTCTTCGAGAGATTGGTATTCGT
Organism: Alcis repandata; assembly: GCA_949125135.1. Classification (NCBI taxonomy): domain Eukaryota; kingdom Metazoa; phylum Arthropoda; class Insecta; order Lepidoptera; family Geometridae; genus Alcis; species Alcis repandata. The sequence goes on along the minus strand of OX421240.1, from coordinate 11,227,352 downwards.
GTTTGAGGTGACGGTTTTCTTTCTTGAGTTTCGCTAGCGCTATTGTCTTTGCCTGAAAATTATTAGCTGGTAAGAGTGCAGGGCTGTAATAGCTCAGTGGGTGAAAGGCCGAAAAAATATTTGATTTTTATTTATTTAAAGATTGTTTGGAAATATCAAGAACACGACTAAAAGAGGTCTGGCTGGGTCAACGTGTCCAAATCCAAGTCTTCTTTGCAAAACCATTATAATTATGTGTATGAGCGAAACAATATCTCGTAGAAAAGTTTTTGTGCTAAGTTTTGATAAAGCATGGGCAGACGCCCAAATCTTAAGAAAGACGTTCTACAGTAAACATAAAGAAAACACGAGCGAAACTTCAATGTGGCGTATTTCAATGAAACATTGAGAAGTTCTTATTCAGCCGGCTAAAACTGGCTCAGTCTAGTTTAGTCTGATCAGAATCATTTCTTTTTTTGCTGCAAACTATATGTAAATAAAAACCTTCAACGAAGCCTTGTCTCTGTCATAGTTTGCCATCTGCCTTTTCAGCTCCTTATTTTCCAACATAGCCAATCTCAGAGGCTCTTGAAGTCTTTTTGCTTCGGCCACGGCTTCGCGATATATTTTATCAGCTTTTGTTTTATTCTCTTCCATCGTTACTATTTGTCGCTTGATGCTTGCTATCAGGCCTAGAAAATATAATTGAAAATAACATATAGCTCTCAAACTAGGCCTTCTTATATCACAAATGTATTATAGGAAACTAAAAATCCGGACATCTTCAAAAACCAGACAAAACTAAAATCCTGACAGACATATCAGCTTCTCTATACTTTCCTTACCTAAATTATTAAGCGTGACGTCATTGTAATAGTTCTTTAATTCAGCAAATGCTTTTTCATGTTGCTCAGTCAATTCAAACATTTGTTTATTCTTTCTCTCTTCAATCTCTGCTAATTCTGTTCTGTGTCTCACTTCCAGTTCTATTTTAGTCTCGATTAGTTTTTTATTTGTTTTATCTGATATCTCCCTCTTGTCTTCTTCATACATATTTTTTGTTTTAGCCAATTGTTCAGCATGCTTTTCCTTTGCTCGTTTGAGCTCATCTGCTTCTGCCAGCAACTTTGCTACCAGGTGTTGTTGCGTTTCTCTTTTCTCATTAAACAATTCCAATTCCTGTTCTTCGTGTTCTTCGTTAGCAACTTTAAGCGCAACAACGTTTTCAGCTTTTAAAGCAGCTACATTGCCTATTTGATCGTATTTTATAAACTTGGTCTTCTGCTTCTCAAATGCTAAAGTCCGGTCGTGCTCTTCCTGCGTTGCTTCTGACGCTCTTTCTATGTTTTTAAGTACTGCTTTCAATTCATCAAGTTCTGTAATTGTGAGTTCCCAGAAGATGCGTATTCTGTCTCTTTCTAGCTGAAAGTAGTTACGTTCTTCTCTCTCTCGGTCCAATTCTTCTTTTTTCTTGATCGAAAATTGTTCGAGCTTCTCTCGGCTGAACGGGGAAGTATCGATGCCATCGACGATGACCGCTGAAATAAAAATGGGTAATTTAAACTATTACGTAGTACGTAACATCATCAGAGCTAAAGAGTTTAATAGATGGAGCCTATTGATGTCTATATAATCAGATGCTACAAACTTTACTGTGAGTACATAGTTATTAGTACTACTGGAAACTACTTACCCGGTGGTTTTTCCTTTCCGGCTTTTGCTTTTGGAGGCTGAAAATTTTGTAAATATTTTAGACATACTTTGGCATTAGTATTTAAATCATTGCCGGAAAATAAAAAAATAAAGATTCCTCTCTAATAACGGGCTTTTCTAAGCGATTACAGCTTGAAAAAATAAAAACAAGTAAACAGTAAGTTATAAAATGATGAAGCAATTGTTTGTTACCACAATTATTTGTTTGTTGTGAACTTACCATGATTGTAGCTAAATATTACAGCGTTTTGAGTAAAAAATTCTGAACAGTCAGAAATATGAACAGAGAGGAGATACAAGTTCTACGAACATTACTTATAATTGTAATTGTCAGTCACCAAGGAGTACTAAAGTTTTTCGTTGACAGTATTTTTATAAAAATAAATTAAAACAGAAAAGAAGTTTGCTTGGAAGTAAAGAAGTATTTTAACCTATGATTTAATCTGTAACTTCTGTAAACATGTTTTTATTCAACAGCTCAAAATATAAATTGTACCTATTGTATGCCCAAACCAAGCAAAAAACAAGCAAGCAAGCATAAAAATGTAAGTGCATATTTATTTTTAGGCGAACGTGCTTCATCATAGAGCGCATCATTGCTTACCATCAGGCGAGATGGCGCTCAAACGCAAGCCATACTCGTACTTTCTGTGAGGTCTTTACTCTGTAGATCTGGTTAATGCAATTCCTTTTATGGGTACCGGTTATGAAAAAATGTAGTTGATAAAAATACCAAAATGATTTATTTATTTACTTTATTGAAAAAAACATGAATTAATATTAAAGATAAATAATTTTAGAAACTTATAAAAAAAATATTATAACTCTTTTTGAATACTCCTGAATTCCTGATCCCCGTTCTCATTGGTTCCTGGTCACCAAATTAGCTGGACCTTTCCCAACAACCAGGTTCAGGCCAGCTACTGTTACTGGTCTCAGGGGTCTGAAAAAAAAAATTAAATTAAATTAAAATACTCAGTACGGGATGCACTAGTTTATATCGGCCGATAATGAAAAACAGTGACAATAATGAAAAGTAAACTACGTTATTCTAGAAACTAAACTAAATACGTTCAAAATTTCGGCTTATTGTAGGCAAGCGAGCTCTTTCTAAGACCTCATCGTTGCTTACAATCAGGCGAGATAGCGGTCAAACACAAGCCCGGTACCTACTGGATAAAAAATCATGAAAATTGGTTTAATAGTTACTAAGATACGAGGTAACAACATTCACACACATACGCACACTCAAACTAACTAATAACTATTGAAGGCAAATAATATAAATCCGAAATTGAGTTGTCATAATACTAACTGTAAACCAAGTTCATCAGGTGGTACTCCCAGCTGAGATAGTTTTCCTTCGTAAGTGGCAAGAAGGTCGTCATGAGCTTTACGGATAAGGGCGGTCTCGTAAAGCAGCTCTTCTACTTGCGCTTCTTTCAAGTTGAACAGTTCCTGCAAGTAAAATGTTTTAGCGAATTAATTGTCATTTGCTACAGGAACAGCCAGGTTGTCAGGTTGGTTGGTTGCCAATGTTGCCATGTTGGCATTTCTTGCTCTTCAGGATTCTGAACCTCTTTCGGAGAAGGCAAGACTTCGGTGTCAGGAAGTGCATTATATTTGTGTAGGTACTACGTATAATTATGATTATGCTTACAGGCAGTAGGTGAGTATCAATTCAACGCTAGCTATATGTAGTATGACCAACTCATGCTGCAAAAAAAACAATCGCACAAAACGTTTTGGGGTCTTTTTTTAGTGTTACAAGCACTGGTTTTCTAATTACATAAGTACCTGTAATTCCCTAGGCCTAATATCATCGCCTGTCATTCTATTCAGCTTCGCCTCCAGCTCGTCTGATTCTGTAGACATCTTTTCTTTAACAGTCTGCACAGCGTTCGAGAAACGAGCCTTGATTCCGTTTCGTTCCAGGCGGATCTGCGCAAACCGGTTTTCGAGCGACTCGTAATCTGATTTGAGGTGCCTGTTTTCTTTTTGAAGCTTTGCTTGTAATGCTGCTTTTGCCTGAAAATTAAGGGCTCGTAAATTGACTGAGCAAGCGTAAGATTGAGATCCATGGCGTAATCTGGTGTCGAAGGCCCACTTTCTGTCGCTGCGCCAGAGGAATGAGTAAATTGGCTGATTCCGTGTCGTTGACGTGACGTTTTTGCTGAAATATTTCAGAAATACATAAAATACACATACATAGATACATCATACTCAGTTCAACCAGTTTACCAACTGCTAATGTGTTCACGTCATTCTACACAATCCCTTTCTGTAGAAGTCTATAATTCAATAAAAAATACCTTCAACGCAGCCTTGTCTCTATCATAATTCGCCATCTGCCTCTTCAACTCATTATTATCCAGAACAGCTAGTCTTAAAGGCTCTTGAAGCGTTTTTGCTTCAGCTAAGGCCTCACGATATATTTTATCGGCTCGCTTTGTGGCATCCTGCAGATCTATTGTATGTTGTTTGATGCTTGCTATTAGGCCTGGGATATATGAAAATATGTACATATTAATCACAACTTATCTACTACAAGTCCTTGTGTTGTATCATGGAACATCTATAGCTAGCATCTAGACCCGCAACAGATGAACAAGCATGCTAAATCACAGACCGCAACATTGCTTACCATTGGTTTGTATATTTGATTTAAAAATCCTAACATATCAGGTTTAACTCCAAAAGTCAGGTAGCTTACCACGTTTATCAATAGTTTTCTTACCTAAATTATTAAGAGTGACGTCATTATAATAGTTCTTTAACTCGGAAAATGCTTTTTCATGTTGTTCAATCAATTGAGACATTTGTTTATTTTTTCTTTCTTCAATCTCTGCTAATTCCGTTCTGTGTTTTATTAACAGTTCCGTTTTGGTTTCGATCAATTTTTGAACTGTTTTATCAGTTATTTCCTTTTTTACTTCTTCATACATAGCTTGTTCTTTAATTAATTGATCCGCATGCTTTTCCTTTGCTCGTTTGAGCCGGTCTGCTTCTGCTTGTAACTTCGCTGCCAGTTGCAGTTTCGTTTCTCTTTTCTCATTAAACAATACCAGCTCTTGTTCATCATGCTCTTCTTTAGCAGTATTGAGCGCAACAACACATTCCGTTTTTAAATCCTCTAGATCACCTATTTGTTCATATTTTAGGAACTTGATCTTCTGCTCATCAAATGCTACAATCTGATCATGGTCTTCCTGAGTTGCTTCTTTAGCTCTTTGTAAGTTTTTGACCACTGCTTTCACTTCTTCTAGTTCTTTGAGAGAGATATCCCAGAAGATGCGTATTTTGTCTCTTTCTAGCTGGAAGTAGTTACGTTCTTCTCTTTCTCTGTCTAATTCTTCTTTTTTCTTGATCGAAAACTGTTCAAGCTTCTCTCGGCTGAATGAGGAAGTGTCAATGCCATCAACGATGACCGCTGAAATAACAACGGGCTATGTAGTAAATACACAGTCTAAAAAACTAAGTCAATCAGTCTTAATTGATAAAATAGTATCTAAAAATTTCAATGGAGAAAGTGCCACTATAGTACTCGTATTTCCTAAGAGAATGGCGTCCCTGACACGCCATTCAGTTCCCACTTTTAACCACCAAAAAAAAACGTAAGAGCATTTATTTTTTAATTATATAAAGTTAGGCATAACGGTGAAACAAACTTTTTATTAAAAAAAATTGGTTGCCTGTAAAGTCGGTATACGGGCGAAAGTTTTACGTGACAACGACTTTGAGTGGTAAAATAATTTTAATGTGAATATTCATTCGTATAGTAGGAAGAAGGATGAAATAATAGTAACAATTTAAAACATTTATTTATACAAAGAATTATATTTAAAACATTAATTTATACAAAGAATCTCGCACTGAATTTCATATTAACAAAATTTTATGTCTGTCTCTCTCGCTCTTAGGCGGGCTAACCATGCCCGAGTGGAAGGGACGCGTGCCTCTCACTCGCTCTCATTGTGAGCGCATAACGTGAGCGGAGCGTAACGCAGTTTCTTGAAGTGTCACCCGGCAAACCAATTTATAAGACGTTGTCACGTCAACAAGTACTAAAGACTACTTACCCGGTGGTTTTGTTTTCCCTTCTGGTTTTACTTCTTTTGGTGGCTGGAAATTTTGTGAATTGTTTTAGTGATATTATGGTATATTCAATATATTATATACAATGCAGAAGCGCATGCGTAATGGCACAAACTGGGTGATATTGAATCAATGATAAGACAAGTATAACAGTATCTTAGAAAATGTTATTCTAATCAATCATCATTCATCGTCATTTGTGATTATGTTTGTTGCTCTTTCACGCAAACACGGCTGAACGGATTTACATGAAATTTGGAATGAAGGTTGTTCATGGTCTGGACTCTGGATATTAACACATAGGCTACTTTTTATCCCGCAAAACGCGAGTGAAACTGCGGGGCGCACCTAGTCTCGTATTAAATGGTATACCACGTTACTGCAAGTAATATAATTATTCTATTGTAAGGCTTACCATGATTGGGTCTAGAAAATAGAGCGTGTGAAATACAAAAAAATACCCAGATATCAAAAAATATTTTGTTTTCAAAAAAACATTATAATTGTAAATTGTTAGGCAAACGGTGATTTGTCAATATCATCATGTCACTATATATATTTTTTAATAGCATTCGCTAAAATCTATTTTGAGAAATTGTATCCAGCAGAAAGACTATTCTGTTTTGTACTCTTTGGAGAATTCAATAACATTGTCAATTGTCAATTAGTTTTCAAGCTCATGGTCTAATAAAATATTATAAGTGCAGTATAATTATTATCATGGCATGGTCATCTGTAGCATAAAAAAGCACTAATGTAGCTGTGTTGATCAAGTGCGGTCAAGTTCAACTTTTTTCAATTTCCATGGTTCCATGAAAAGTCTTTGTTTATTTTAAAATCTCACGTAATGTCTGTATTTTTTGGATCTTCACTATTATAGGCTAGCTGGTTATATACTTTTGGAAAATCATGCAAAATTTGAATTAAAATATTTGTACCAAAATGCCCGTACCAGCTTTCACCGGTGTATTCTACGGGTCCATATTTCTGTCTCTCTTTGCCATCGACTACGTTTTGGGGAATGGCCTTGTGGACATGTTCCAGACAGCGTTGTGTAAGATTGTCTGTATTATTAAGAAGACTGTAAGAGAAGAAGCTAAGAAGGCCGAGCTGAAGGGGCCAGAGGCGCCTGTGAGTCTTATTGCGCTTCTGACTGAAGTTATGGTCTTGTTTGTGACTGTAATGGTAAGTTTGCATCATATAATTGCCGAAATCATACTAGAAGTAAAACGCGATCAGTTCTCAGTTCAGCCTAACGATCAGTTCAGGCTACGGAACGGAAAGCGATCACTGGGCAGACCTTCGGCTCGCTGGTCGGATGACATTGTAAAGGCGGCAGGAAGGCAGTGGATTACACTTGCATAGGACCGAAAAGGATAGCGCGCTGAAGAAGAGACCTGTACTCAGCAGTGATAGTTAAACGTTTGATGAAACTGATGAGCTCAGTCTAAACACAATTTACTTGTCGAACAGAATTCAAAGCTCCAATTTGTTTATACATTCCTTAGTTTCATTAAACTTCTTTTGTTATACAAATTATTATTCTTGAGTAAAGTATTCCTCACGTGTCCAGTGCACTATTTTAACAGGTTGGTGGGAAAGCTAGGACTTTTGTAGCCGTCTGTTATTTCTGTTCCAGTGTCTGAATAAATACAAGCAATCCCAAAAGACAGATCGTATTGACGAGCTGTTGCAAGATAGCAAGGATGCATTGAAGCAGACTAATGAGTTTTTGGAAAAATGGAGATTGAGAAGAGTACGTTTTCTTAATATTTTTTCCGTTATTCTTAATGTGGCGTCTGTTAGATAGAACAATCTGCTTACTGTGAACTGATACAATTATGATTTGAATATGGCGAATCAAAATGATTCTTATATCTGGAAGATATAAGAGTGTAATGTGAATGTTCAAACTCAATTTATGAAGTGCTTTGGTACGATTGAAGATTATTAAAATTTGATAAACAAGGTCCTCAAAAAATCTCTACATTCAAACGTCATGAAATGTTTCTAACTTATGGATAAAGTTTAGTGCATAAGTATAGTTAATTTCTAAGAGTTACTGTTGGAGTATATAGTGTAATTGAAAAATATCAACAATGTTTATTGTTCATAAATTGACTTGATAAACATTTTAATTTTTAGATAAATTGGCAGGTGCCCACAGAGTATTCATATCTGGACGAAGAGCCGCAAGAAATCAAACCTCTAAAGTTGGAAGTGCCTATATTGCACATGGCTATAATAGACGTAAGTTGTTTACTCTCATTTGGGGAGTCTGTCTTTTTCTTTCATAAAGACTAGATGCGCCATTCCATTGTAAATTCGCAATTTACTTTAAATATTACGCACAACAATGTCACACCACCTCTCGCGGCAAATAATTACTGTTTTTATTATTTTACGTACTTTTTTTTAGTATTTACGCCCCAATCAATTACGAGTAAAACGCTGTCACCATGTTGTGAACTTGTGATGTTAGCGAAACGACCGAGTGCAACTCAACAACTGGTTTTATTCATCTACCCTCAGTTATCATAAACACTTATAATTAACACGGGAATTACTACGAGTAGTTTCGATCACATTCGGTGAACTTCAACAGCAGCAACAATAACAACAATAGTAACAATGGTTATAACAAAATGTTTCAAAATCACGTTAGTTTCCATAGTAAAACTACGTCACTTACTATTTACTTTTCGTACCGTTTTCTTCTTAACATTCTTCTCCCACAGACTTTAGGCACAACAAGGAGTCAGCCAGAGAGGGGTGACGCGGGCGACACGTGCAACATCACAGACTCAACCCTGCTCTCTGTGACGTCACTCATTGACGACGACCTCGACTCCACGAGCATGACGGAGACTCAGAGTGACGAGCTCGTTGGGGAAGTCAATAGTACCAGAGTTGAGGATTGTAGGGATTTCAACAAGAGGTACTTAAATACTTTATGTTCTTTTAGGGCCATGATTTTAGACGACAGTGAATGAAACATACATAATAAGCAAAAAATAATCAGCTGATCCGTATAAAAATGTCAATGACACTGGATAATATGTATGGAACAGCTACGCGTTCTTTTTGGCTTAGCGTACCCTTTCTTTATCTATACTAATATCATAAAGAAGTAAAGTTTGTGTGTTTGTATATTTGTTAAATTGTAAGGGGTAATCTCGGGATCTACTGAACCGATTTTAAAAATTCTTTCACCAATAGAAAGCCACATTATTGCTGAGACAGTGTCATAGGTTATATAAAAAACCGAAAAATGAAAAGGCTTTTACGTGGTAGTCCTTTTGCAAAGTGAATCGGAGAAAAAACGGTCCGGACGGCGCGCGATGGCTTCGGGTTTAATTAACATTATGCCCAACGAAGTGGGCAAGGGTCAGCTGGTAACTCTATATAATTATGCTTGTGTATTCACTGTGACCAACGCCTACACTCTGGGCTACTCTACAAGATAATTTGCCGCTGTTGTTTCTGTGACTTTCTTATGATACTTTCCATTTGTTCTGTGAAAACTGACGTCGTCATACGAAGTACCTACTTAATACATTTTCTTACGGTCTAAAATTATTTAATCTTTTACCGAATCTCTGGCTCAAAAGTAGGTAAATGCTTGCACTTTACTCTCGAATCCCGGCTGGATGTCAGTTTTGCTAATTTTAGTTTAGGGTTTGTAATGAATTACTTTTTTTTTGGTTTTTTTTCTACAATTCCAGATGCCTGTGGGACGTAATGGAAGAAGACGCCAATAGTGGGGAAGAGGATTGATGTTTTATAAGTTTAAAATTGGTATGTGCTGTTGAAAATTAAAAGTGAGTTCTGATAATTTTGTGTAATTTTTAACTTTTGTTTCTTTCTTTTTTGTGATGCATGATAATTGGGGAGAATTTCGTATAATTAGGTACGCTCTATTATTGTTCGCACCGCCTGAGTGTAGAATGCTCGGGCCGAGTGAGTGTTTCCCAAAAGATATAACCTGGGTGTCTTCAAGTCGCGAGTGAATCGGTTCCTTCTAGGCGAGCGTGCTCCATCGTAGACCGCATCATTGCTTGCCATCAGGCGAGATGGCGGTCAAACAAAAGCCTATAAGTTGAATAAAAAAAAGGTATTGTGCGTATAAGCACAGAGTATAAGTAAGACATAGCGGCTGTCTTCATGTCCGTAAGGTCTTAAAGACCGTCTAGTGTGAGTGAGATCTGACCTTTTGTGTCTTCTATCCTTAGACTAAAATAATTTTAGTCTAATCTTCTATCTACATGAACTTGAACTAGCTACTCAGTCTGAGAAATACTAAATAACCCAAAGACTTCCTACAGTCGGCGAAAGCTTGTTCTAAAGTAAATTATTCTTAGGTCTTTAGTAAATATTTTACTATAGGTACCTACATATTTTATTCTTTCTACATCTAATTAATCCGCCACACCCTAATAGTAATACGCTCTTAACAATTTCATTTCCCACTCATAATCCCACAAGGTTCTCAGACTCATATTGCACACTTCGAGTGTCAAATGTTCATAATCGCAGTATAGTTCGGCACGGCTTATAAAATATGCCTTATCGCTAAATAAAAGCGAACTAGATCGCTTTCATTTGGCTGTCGTCTTGCTCTGTCAGCTTGACAAAAAGTGAGACAGAAACTGATATGATTCAGTTTTTAAACTTCTAAAGCTTGTGGCCTTTTTAACCGACTTCAAAAAAGGAGGAGGTTATCAATTCGTCTGTATGTTTTTTTTTTTGTTTTTTTTTGCCTTGTTTGTTACCTCATAACTTTTGACTGGGTGAATCGATTTTGATGATTCTTTTTTTATTAGAAAGCTGACGCTTCCCATTTAGTCCAGTTCTGATAATGGTATCCATGAGAAAACCATATAAGTCTTAAAGGATGATGGGCACTTCGTCCCCGGTGTTGTATCAAGTCATGACATATGTCATTCGAAAGAGCATAACAATAGCATTATTTAATTATATGGCACCAACCCCGAGTGACGTGCAGGGAAAAAGATATGGCGGTTTTTAGATTCCAAAAAGTGCTGTTTTTTTTTGTTTTATAAAACTATTTTATCGAATTTTATTATCGTGTATGCATTTTCTGTGACTATTTTATCACTCCCTTATAACAATTAGATAATAATAGTTTATTTATAAACGTTTATATAGTTGTAATTATTTTAATTTTATACTGGCACATGCCAAAATCCTTACATTGCTGATTATCGACAGTTTTTGTCTGAATAATGCCATAATATAATATCGATTTATTAATATTATCAATATTTGAAAAATTAAGCGAACTTACCTGTAAGTGAAGTCTGATTAAGACCATAAGTTGTCTTGTCAAAGGGTTAAAAGCCCGAACCTTTCGTCAAACTAGTTTGTTTTTTTAATTATCTCTCCCTTTGCCAAGACAATATAAAAGCGAGCGAGATAAACTTTAAATAATGGTTACAGATAAGAGTAAAGGCATAGAGCAGAGAGCAATCATCGACTAAATGCAGAGATTTTTACTTTTTTTTAAATGCTTTTGACTTTGAAAATAGTGGTCAATTAGGCCTTCTTTGCAGAGCCAACCATGAATTTGGCTCAAAACGTCACAATACTGCTAACGGTGTGAGGTACTGTCGATAAAATCGGCTGTTTCGACATTATTGATGTTCTAGAAAACAATTAAGAAATCTTATTGAGAATTGTATTTATTGAGAAGGGTAGTCGTGCTGAATCTGACTACATGCCTATCCCGATCATATTCGTAAGTACTATATTCATACTCTGCAAGACAACATACTATGGAACAAGCTCCTGGCGTACCGAGAAGCTAATGATCTCGTAAGTGACTGACAGTACGGATTTTGCTGAAACTGGTCTACTGGTGATCTTACCACTCACATCTGAGAGACTATCGAAAAAATGAGGAAGCGCTCATATCACCACCGACAGAGGATGGTAACAGAGGTAGTTTTAGTAGGTATAACCCCACAAAAACCCCCTTGACCCGGTTGCCTCCCAACGCAGCCGGTTATTTTCTTAAGGTTTCCCCCAGTCTCAAAAAAATTATCCATAATAGACTATCCATCTGTAACACTACTTTCGAACGTGTATCTTATACTATACCGATTGCAAAAACTCGTGTTTTTACTGTAGGTATTGCTTTATTAGTCAATAAAATGTCATAGTGCGCATCAAACTTAACCAGGTTAGTACCGCCTCAATCGAAAACTGCCAAAAGACAAGCTTATGCGCTTGACCATGGCTTCTCTCGGAGGCTGGATTTTTCATTCGCTGAACCGCGCGTCGGATATGCAACGGCAACGGTTTGTCGTCTGCGTCCCCAAAAACACCAGGCTTTATCAAATAATTAAAGTGAACAAGGAAAAGCGTGGAGAGCACCGACCCCTGGAGAACACCGGCCTTGATATCTTTTAAATCAGATAAAGAACCACCAATGACCACTGCTCGAATCAAATAATCCCGCTGGAAGTTCGATATCCATGCAACAAACCAAGTGAACAAGCCAAACAAAGGGAGCTTGCTTATAAGGCTTTTATGCCAAACCCTGGTGAAAGCTTTGTAGGTGTTAATGGAAACGACTAGCTTTTTCATGTTTTTCAGAGAGGGCATATTCAGCTACTGGATACATAGCGACTGACATAAAATGCCTTTTATCAAACAGCACTATTAATACTCTTTATTTCTTGCAAATCATTGCCAAAATGTCTTCTACATGTTCCATACATTTTGTCGAGTATCATTGACATTTTTCTATGGAACAGCTGAATTTTTCCCGAATTTCGGGTTGGTCCCATAGTAAAAGTTGTTCATAATGAAAATAATGCCTACTATGAGCCCTTTTCGGCTTAGCGTACCCTTTATGAATAACCCTGGACTCAATAATAAAAGTAATTTTTGACATACATGTTAATAAAATTCCTTAGAATAGCTTTAGAAAGCAAAAAATCAGCATTTTTTTAAAATCTAAAAACGATCATATCTTTTTCCCTGCACGTAATTCAAGGTTGAATCATACAATTAAATGAAGCTAATATTATCATCTTTCAAATGACATATGTCACGACTTGATACAACACGGGGACGGCGCCCATACAAAAGTGCCCATTCTCCTTTTGCGCGACAAATAGATGAATAACTCAATAGTCGGTCTTTTGAAGTCGGTTTTTGTTTTTTGTTTGGTAAAAATAATTTTCTTGTTATAATATTTGTCTGTTTCAAACTCTAGATTGTCCACACAGAAATTGCTGCCGTCCACTAACTATAATGCCGTTAAGCCACAGGGGGTCGATTTTTACTTTTAAACATGATAGGATAGAGTTTAAAATTCTCTATCTACCTGTCTAACAAACGTGTTCCTATCTGTCATAGGTCCTAAGATAAAAATAGCACAAACGCCGCTACATGACATTTCTTTTCAACATTACACGTCTATAAAGTCGTCATATAACATTATCTAACTAACTAGCCGCTATAATCCCATAACGACATAAATATGTATTAAAATATCAAATAATTGCTTACCTATAAAGCCGTTTATTGTGTTTTGTACGCTAAAACACAGCTATAGTACTTTAATTACTTTTAAGTTGAGGTGTGTGTTTTAATTTATTGAAAAATTCCTTAACTAAAACACAGTTACAAGAAAAACCTTCGAATAAAAGACGTTAAGGTCGCTTAACCGTTTTTTAGATAAGGATTCACCTTATTCCATTATACAATTTACTACACTTGCAAGTCGTCAAAAGAAAATCGAAAATTAAAATGTATATTTTTTTATAGATTTCCTCAACTTAAAAAACGTTAAGCAGCATTCCTTAATTAAAACGCCGTTATCTGCCATCACCCCGCGCTTTATTTTTTTTTTGTTACACTAATATTATCACCGTAGAAAAAAGAACTAGATCTGGTAATCATTATCTAGTTAGTGGTAGGCTTGTGACTCCCGCGTAAATCGTCAAAAAAGATGTCTGGTTTTAGTGTTACTTTGTAATGGCGAGTCTATCGTTTTATTCTGCAAAATAAACAGTGGTTTCAACGCAATAATTTATTTAAGATCTTCGCCAGTGTGTTATTGATATTTGATATTGTCGTTTTACTTCATGATTTTACTCATTACTTCATCAAACCCGAAAAAAGCCCCCGGAACCGACGGGCTCACCGTTGACATCTGCGCTGCAGCCATCCGATGCGAACGGGAAATCTTCTTAGCGATAGCAAACAAATGCTTGTTGCTGAGGTACTTTCCCAAGCAGTGGAAAGCGGCGCACGTGATTATCCTACGCAAACCCGGTAAAACAGATTACACACATCCGAAGTCATACCGTCAAAACGTCAAACGTCGAAAAGCTTTTGGTAAATCGACTCCAATGGCATCTCCTCCCGACCATCAGTCAGAAACAGTACGGTTTCATGCCCCAACGAGGAACCGAAGACGCCCTCTATGACCTGGTAGAGCACACTAAAAAAGGAGTAAACAGCAAAAACATCGTACTCCTAGTCTCCCTGGATATAGTGGGCGCATTCGACAATGCATGTTGGCCCGCCCTAAAAGACAATCAAGCGAAGAAGAGGTGCCCAAAAAACCTCTACGAGATGGTAAACTCATACCTCAATGACCGAAAAGTCAAAGTCAACTATGCAGGAGCAGCACACGAGAGCGAAACTACCAAAGGGTGTGTCCAAGGATCTATCGGCGGACCCACCTTCTGGAACGTAATCCTAGATTCGCTGCTGCAACTGCTGGAAGCAGAGGGAGTATACTCTCAAGCCTTCGCGGATGACGTCGTTCTCGTGTTCACAGGTTCACAGTCAAACATCATCGAGCAGCAGGCCAACAACACGTTGGACATGATCGTGAAATGGGGAAAACGTAACAAGCTCAACTTTGCAGCGCAGAAGACTAATGCGATGCTCTTCACCAAAAAGTTGAAGTACGAACCCCCAAACCTGGTCATGTCTGGCATCCAGCTTAATCTCGTCGAAGAAGTCAAGCTGCTTGGCCTGTTGATCGACTGTAGGCTCAATTTCAAAGCACACGTGAAAGCCCAGTGTAAAAAGGTGGCGGATATCTCCAAACAGAATCTCTCTTGATTTTTTTTGAATTTTGACCATCTACGTCGCAGTGGTGGAACCCATCATCATGTATGCCTCAAGGCGCAGGCGGTAGACCTCGAGGAAAACAAGAAGCACTTGAACTGTTTCTAATTGTAGTATTACTAAACCAATCCCCAAATTATTTGTAAGGTTTATTAATTAATTTATTTATTATTATATTTATTTATTCTTTAATATATAGCAGAAACCGAATATTATGGGTATGTATTCTTACATTCACATACATTCTTTTTAACTAGAATTGCAAAATTCAATAATAAACATATCTTTTAAGTTAGCTAATTGTAGTTTTATTTTCCAAGTTAGCTTATTTTGAAATGGTATTCTCAATTATAAGTAGTAAATGCTTAACTAAAAAGTGGCTATGTCCCAGATGTTTCATGTTTAACTGCTTTAAAGATAAGTATTTGAATGTAATTAACGGCTTAAATATTTTTTTTTTTATAAGTTATCCATAATGCTTGTTAAGAATGTGGCTAAAATACATTAACGGCATTTTAGTTAAGTAATTTAAGTTAATTTTATGAAACATAAATTTCAATAGTCAGTTACCTAAAAACACTAAGCTAAAATGCCGTTACGGTGAACTTAACTGCATTTTAGCGTTTGGTTTTCGCTTTTATCAAAATTTAAAGCACGGCTATAAAGCAAAAAATGTATTTTACATTTAAATAAACAGGTGTATTCATTTTAAAGTACATGTATTAGAAAGTACTATAAAAAACATATATTTCTATATCAGGAAGTCTCGTATAAAGTTTATGGTTATAAAGTAGCATTCATTTTAAACATCTCCCGCGTTTTTTGCTGATATCTCCAAACTTGGTTTTGAGGCTTAACGGCATTATAGATAGTGGACGGCAGATTGGCCATCAAGCGTTCGGCGTTCGGTTGCATTACGTTACGTGTTACGTTAGTTGTCTTGTTCTTAATCGTGACTGCTTTTTAACACGCTTTTATTAGCTTCACCTGTATGTTTGTATGTTTGTATGTTTGTATGTTTGTATGTTTGTATGTTTGTATGTTTGTATGTTTGTATGTAACCGACTCCTTTGAGCGCGTTTTTGACCCACTTTAAACGGTCAGATTTCTTTCAAACTTTGTAGTTAAATCGAGGACCGATGACAATACACTAAACAAATCGTGTTTTTTAGTTTTTTTAACTATTAATTTTTTTAACACGCTTTTTGTATAAAGTTTCTTTAACTTTTATACCGTTTAACTTACAAATGGTAGTTTCGTCATTCGAGTCAGAGAACAGAGTGGCGCAGTGGAAGCGTGCTGGGCTCATAACCCAGAGGTCCCTGGATCGAAACCACGCGCTAGAAATCTTTTTGCTCAATATTTTTTGTTACACATCAATTTTATTTTATGAGGTCTGAGGATCGAAACCACGCGGCTACAAATCTTTTTGCTCAATATTTTTTGTTATGCATCAATTTTATTTTTAATTTGCTTGAGCAGACGGCCAAAATCGGATAACACCAACACATTTGTACATATTAAGGATGGTTAATAGTTAGCAAATCGAACTAAAAAGCGAAAAATAAATAATAGTTAAAAAAAACTAAAAAAACACGCTTTTTATAAAAAACCGAACTAAAAAAATAGAAAATAAAATTTTATAAATTTAAATTAAGAATAGGGTTGAAAATTTCAATAAATATAAATTAATAATAGTGTAAATAAATAAATATATGTATTTTATTTTTAAAAAAGCGTGGGGTGCTTTCTAAGATATTATCAAAATGCTAATCACTCTACTCATGTCTGTCAATACAAAATGTATCTACAAAATATATAATATCTACTTATTGACCCATGCACCCCACGCTTTTTAAAAATAAAATACATATATTTATTTATTTACACTATTATTAATTTATATTTATTGAAATTTTCAACCCTATTCTTAATTTAAATTTATAAAATTTTATTTTCTATTTTTTTAGTTCGGTTTTTTATAAAAAGCGTGTTTTTTTAGTTTTTTTTAACTATTATTTATTTTGTAGAAAATCCTTGAAGAGAACATAAGATGATAGCATTGGATAGTTATAGTTCAACTTTTGACTACGTTTATTGTAAGCCGTGTCGCCGTGTAAAGAAGGCAGAAATTGGCAGATATTAATTCGTCACCAATCTTGATGTGTTATAAACTAATAGTACCTATAGGTACAGCTACAGCGATATTGAACACTATTTCTATGGAAATAGGGGTGGATGGATTGTCGATAAATATTATAAACTCGTAGGACACACGGTAGTTAAGATTAGCAAGCGGAAATGCGCTTGCTGTTTTCAAAAATCAAAAAACGAGGTGTCTACCAATTTAATATATATGTATATGTAAAACCAATTTTTTCATCAATTCTTCAATCATTCAGCTTTCAAAAATTAAGTCAGTCTTCGGATTGGTGGCCGTGAGTGGCGTTTACAACTGAGTGCTACCGTGGGTCGGGTGATGTGTTAGAATTAGCTAGGCCTGGTTGTAAGTTTATTATAATTATAATAATTGGTAAGCCATGTTAGGAGGCCAAAAACTCTGGCACTAGGGCTAGGCACTCGGCCTATTTTAACCCCCGACCCAAAATCGGCGGGTGTTACAGTAAGTGTATAAGTTTTACGAGTCTGTGTGTGTTTGTCTGTCTGTGGCATCGTAGCTCCCGAACGGATGAACCGATTTGTTTCTTTTTTTTAAAGATGAGTCAGTTCGGAGTGTTCTTAGCTATGTTTGATGAAAATCGGCTCAGGCGTTTCAACGTTGAGGATTTTTTATACAAATCTCTTTTTAACCGACTTCCAAAAAGGAGATGGTTCTCAATTCGCCGAGTATGTTTTTTTTTTCTTTAATTTAATGCATACTACGTAAAAAAACCAGCCATTCTATGTTCGCCAATCTCTCCACACTTCTGCCAGTCCTTTTAGGCGCGAAGCTGTGGTGCGAAGGGTGGCTTCGATTTGCTTTGATGTCACATTATCGGCGGGGCGTCTGTCTGATGCGATGTAATTAAAATCGCCAATGGGTCGCTCGCCTATGTCACGCAAATCGCTAATGAATCGGCGGCAGAATATTGAAATAAGCTACTTTGGAAGCATGCTGATCCTATGAGGGCGTTTGTGGTATTTAGTAGGTTGTGGTACTACAAGTAATTAAGTTTAAAACACAATAACATGAGCTTTTAATTTGGAATCACAACTCCTGATTTATGTAGCTCTGGATGAAGTATTTAAAAAAATGTAATTTTCGGAACCATCACTAGGGTTGCAGGATTGGCAGGTCCTTATACAGTGGTTTGGGTATTATTTTACGGACTATCGTCACTGACTTCTTTATACAAGCTTTCATTGAACTTTCTATGTATGCCAGTGTTTATTAATTTGAATCATTTCCCCTTTAAATTAAAATGTTACCTATTTATTACAAGTTTCATGGTTAAATAATAGCATTGTTTCACGTACATACTTATAAAGCTTCTTCCCTCTTTATTTATGAACAGGATTAAAAACCTATCAGCAAACAGAGTCGCCGTGTCTCAGATCTTCAGGATTAAGACAGGGGATTAGCGGACTTATTTCGATGGTGTTAGGGATTACGCAGTTGACTGGGAGGAATGTTGTTAATTTTTGAGGTGTAGAGTAGATCAAAGAATTTGCTAGGAAGTGACTAATGGTGAGACGAGTCCTTACTGCTTCTGGAAGCTTCTCTTATACTTTATGAAGCGTGTAAAGTGGGAGACGTTCCTTTACTTCCTTTAGCTATATTCTTTGAGAAGTATGAGAAATTTCGAAAATGTAAGTAAACTCGCGTGACTTGCCATTTTATTGGGTTGCATTTGCTCTGCTAGCAAAAATATGGCAGTTTTATAAAACCACTCATAAAACACTCTGAGTCTGACTCTAATTAATGCAATTTTAGACTAATAAACGCATGCAGTAAAAAGTGTAGCTTTCTTATCGTGAATAAGCCCGTGTTTGACCACCAACTTGCTGTCGCTGTTTCTTAGCTGTACGGAACAGAAACGAAGATCCAAAACAATTAAAGAATAGATATACTTAGAGTAGTAAGAATCCATACTTTTTAACCGACTTCAAAAAAGGAGGAGGTTAACAATTCGACTGTATGTTTTTTTTATCATTTTTTTTTTATATTATGTTTGTTACCTCATAACTTTTGACTGGGTGAATCGATTTTGATGATTCTTTTTTTATTAGAAACCTGACGCTTCCCATTTGGTCCCATTTCAATTTAGTCCAGTTCTGATAATGATATCCATGAGAAAACCATATAAGTCTTAAATTTGCATTAAGTACGTGCGCGACAAATAGATGAATAACTATCAATAGTCGGTCTCTTGAAGTCGGTTTTTGTTTTTTGTTTTGTAAAATAATGTTCTTGTTTAATCAGTAGGTAATAGGCGAGTTGAAATAGTAGATTTGACCGCCATCTCGCCTGGTGGTAAGCAACGATGCGGTCTACGATGGAGCACGCGCGCCTTGAAGAAATCAATTCACTCGCGACTTGAAGACACCCAGATTTTGACCAACTGCGGGATATTTATTTCTAATAACATATATCGTTACCAAACCACACAAACTGCAGTCAATCATTCAAACAGTAAGGCGTACATCACACCATCGTCACTGTAATCATGCCCTGTAATCAACTTGTAATCTATGGTAATCACAGGCACGGTGACACGTGACCGCTGTTTGTTCGGAACCAAATTATGGTGCAGTGCATGGGTGGTTTGGTCGTGAATGCTTTCGAATAGGATATCGTTTAGCGGATATAATAGGGCATTTCAGTGGCAAATCCGGCTGTTGTCATATAGAAGGGTGTGATTTTGTATGCGTTCAGAATTTGATATTTATAAGCAACTAGCTGACTCGACAGACGTTGTCCAGTCTTAACGAATTGGTAAAAAAGCCATTGCGTGAATTCTATGTCAAATGCCAAAAGTTACATTAAAAAAGTTTACATTGTCCAAAGCGCTAAATAAAGTTAAATTGTGGTTTAAGTATTTTTAAATTTTCTAATTTTTCATGTTTTTTTTACTAAAAATTGAGATGTGAGCTATCCTATCTCTTAAGTTAGATCGAACTGCACACGGTGTGCAAATTTGATTGAAATCGGTTAAGTAGTTTAGGAGTCTATAATAGCGGACAAACAACGTGACACGTAATTTATATATATTAAGATTTTGGTAGCTTTTGATAGTTAATTGCTGCACTTAATCAGTATATTAGATTAACTGCTGCGTCTTCAGTCTAACCCGCGCAAGTAAAAGTACCCTATGTGTTATTCTAGACCGTGTTCAGGGTTATAAGGAAAGGGTATGCTAAGCCGAAAGGGGCTCAAAGTACCTACTCATCATTATAAACAACTTTTATTACGGGACCAAACCGGAATTTGCGAAGAAATAAATCAGCTGTTCCATAGAAAAATGTCAATGACACTCGACAAAATGTATGTAACAGCTGGTTTTTTTTGGAAAAGTTGTTCATTATGATGAATGCTATAAGCTCGTTTCGGCCATCGAGATATAATTACTACGTATAGAGAAGCTATACCAAACTAAAAACCTGTCACATCTTGATGACAAGGGGGCTGGTCTGCGCGGGGGGAGCGCGGCCTGAGCTCTCGTCTGTGCTGCAGCGCTTAATTTAGCAACTGTTGTCTAAACAAATTATTAAAACATGCAGCGCAGTGCCGCTTAGAGGTTACATTTTTCTCGCCACCAAAAACGTCGTAAGCGCCGTGAATTTCATGGCGGTTACGCGTTTTGTTCAATGTATCTATGATTTTCAAACAAAATGTCGGCATGTCGTGGAAATAAAGTATAAAATTAGTTTTGATTGGTTTTAATTAATAACTGTATTTACTTACCGATGATAAGTCACGCCACTATCTTTTTTCTTTGCAGTGGATCGATTTTTACACGTTTTTAACACGCAAGCTGGCATTTTAGATTATTCTATGTTGTTCGTC
The DNA here is from genome assembly GCA_949125135.1 of Alcis repandata. Lineage (NCBI taxonomy): Eukaryota > Metazoa > Arthropoda > Insecta > Lepidoptera > Geometridae > Alcis > Alcis repandata. Next base: position 11,206,444 of record OX421240.1, on the reverse strand, counting down.
AGAGTTTCGGCACACAGGCAATCGCTTGAGCGTCGCGCGAGTGACTAAACCAGTTGTTGCCAATTGGCAACAACGCACGGCGCAAAAAACTGGTTCGTTGCGTCGGTTCCATACGCTAGTAATAATAGTTCGATGGTTTCGGCTTACCATTTCCTTAAGACCTTGTATGTATAATTCTGCTAATATTATAAAGAGGTTATGTTTCTACGTATTTATATTTTTAAAGCACCTGAGTACATCTCTACAGTATCTTTTCTCACAAAACTTTCCAAGTGAAATTAAAGTGCAAACTACACCCAGCGCGACAAAAAGCTTAGCGTCAATAAAGTTATCTGGTTTCCACTTCACGGCATCACGAAAAACACAGACAGAATTGACAGCGACCATCATTTGTTACTGTCCATAGATTTTGTAGCTGCCAAATGGAACACTGCAGGCGTTGGCAACTTCGGAGGATCTAGAATGCTGGTTAATGCTTTAGGGAAACATGAGAATTGTTAAAAGGAGCGCTTGCTTTGTGTTATTAAAAAAACATACCTAACCGTTCACCTAATTAATTTTTAACTTGCAGTACAAAGGTAGAAATGTACATGTTAGTATTACTGAGTCCGTTTGGAATGTGACCAAGGTAGATAGCATAATAACAGGAGAGGCCTATGACCAGCAGTGAGAGCGAAGGCTGTGGATGATAATGATGAGTATTGAGACAGAAATATGGTTTGAAGTACCAGGCGCATAGGTATGATCGTATAGAAGATCCGTCATGACAATCCTTTCAATTTACAAACTTAACCTTATATGTATAAGTATTTTTCATCTGCTTAATAGGTATATTTTATTATTTTTGTTTTAATTTTATCAATGAGTAAGTTAACCTCTCAATCAGCAGAAGTACCAGGCGCCCATGATCGTACAGAAGATTCATAATATGCAGTCCAGTACAGTAACTATAAAAAAATACCATAAATATGGTAAATATTTCACCATTTTTTCCTCAATTTCATCAATTAGTGAGTCAGAGTTAACGTTTCAAGAAGCAGAAGTACCAGGCGCCCATGTTCGCCCAGAAGATCCATTTATCAAGTCTTTTTGTCGCGTTCTATTGAATACTTTTTGCGGGTAAGATTAAATTTCGCGTCGTTCGCGTCCAAAACCATTAATACTTGGCGGCCAATTTATGAAGACCTTCCCTCCCCCTTTTGCTCTGTACTTTATCTGTACTAGAGGGGATGTTTCAAGGGTCTGCGCGGGTCAAGGTTTTCTGATCGTGCTGGTCCCTATCTAGTCATAGGACTTTTATTTTTGAACCGTCTGGTTGCTGTTACATTGATTATGAGTTTTTGGAAATTATTGCAAAGGGTTGGATTGATATTTAATTTTATGCCTGCCTAGTGTTCGTTGAGTACATTGTATGGAGTACGTTTGTTTCTCTTTTTGTCAGAAACGTAGTTTTATCAAAAAATATTTTTGTTTGATATTAAAATGAGTTCGATGCTTCGTTCGATGCATTGCGTATCCATTTTTATTTTTTGTTTTAGCTCAATAAATTAACTACTTTTACTAAATAACTATTCTAAACTACTTTTATCAAAGAACTAAAAAAAATTGCACCTAATCAAAATAATATACATAATTGATTTCGCGTTGTTAATAACAATCAAAATCGTATGAAGTAAACAAGAATCGGTAAAGCTAAATTATCGGCCATTAACACTTCTTAAACAAATAAGGCCACGCGCACACCGAACAACAATACATGACAATTTAAAAAAAAATCCTAAACTCTCCCGCCCAACAAATAAACCACCAAAAATCGTCTCTATTATTTTGAAATAAACCAATAGTCCTATTCATACAGTGAAATTGCTTGAAAATTTAATTTAGGTAACCACTTTATAAAACTCTTAAGCTTTTGCAATAAGTGTGAAAATCGTTTAACAGAACAGAATTTAAATATTCGTAAGTTCGAAGCAAGAAATTCTAAATTCAAATTATTGAAATAATGACCGTTACGTCACCACTATACCAAGACCTACGCTCAGAAATAATTTCCTTGCACGCGGGGTTCAAGATATACCGGATTATAAATTCAAAATGGCGTCGGTCACGTGTCAGTCACGTGACACGTAAGAAAAGCAAACGCGTCGTTTCGGAATAACAGCTTAAATGCGGTCATTAGGGACTTGATTATATTTTTTAGTCGTGGCGTATTGTCTGGTTAAATAGGATTTGTAATAGATAGGGGTATGACCGGAGTACGCCTTTGAATGATGGATTGCATATTGCATTTTTATTTCGTGTTTTACAAACTAATGCTTTTGTCTGTGACCAAAATTTTTCACCTCAAAAATTGACCTGCAAAATGTCGATTAAGATCCTATCAATGATTTTCCGAGTCAAGGTATTCTGTTAATAGAGTCTTAAAAGGTCGGCAGCGTATTTATGGTATGACGCTTCCGATGGTACAAGCATCAATGCAACGCTGAATCAGGTAAAAAAAAAATCAGGCAGCCTATCTTTTTGCCACCTATGCCACCCTTTGCAAAATTTGTGTATAGGTAATTATCAGCATTAAGTGTTTTGTATGTGTGTTTGTGTTCTCTGGATGTGAACAATAAAGACTTTTAAAGGTATTATCATTATTGATTTTGAATCTATAGTTTTACCTGTTTTTGTACTCCTGGTACTCGGACATTATTGCAATATCAAATTCTTAGAAGGTATTAAATAAACTAAACCAAATAAAAAATCAAGATCAATATCAAATAGTTTGGTCCTCGCGGTGTCGTGGTCAAGGAACTGATATGAACTCAAAAGCAGTTCCGTAAAGAATAAAAAACAATTGTTACAATCTTTTTGAGATCCACGCGGTCAAAGGGTCGAATAGCGATAATTTATTCTTTAAAGTTCTTAAACGCATGCGAAAAGAATGTGGCGGTACGGTCACTGTACCGCCACATTCTTTTCGCATGCGTTTTGGGTCAAGGTTAGACTCCATTTAGTGCTCCCAGAGCACAGTAGTTAAGCTTTATGGTGAGCACGACGAGCAACGCACACATTCATATCGCTCACGGGCACGAATCTCGGATCAGTCGCCTGCGCGAGTTCAGTCAGATCAATATAATCTTGATTCTTACAGTATATTTTTAAACAATAATTGCCTTAAAATCCAGTTGGTCTTATCTATTAATTCAGATTATTCTAAGATCAAAAAAGGTCAAGATCGACAAAGCTAGACTCCTACGCAATTGGATATACCTACCTACCTACCTATTTGTATGCTATATGTATATTGATATTACCTACCAGTCTAATGTAGAAAGGTAAATACAAAGTGAAAAACTTAACGATCGAATACCAAATGAACTAGCCTTAGCCTTATTATCATCATCAACCTGTTATCACCCACTGCTGACCAAATAGTATATAGGCTTCTTTTCTTGTACCTACCCCACTTATCCCGTCCTGTGCCAATCTTGTCCGGGTTCGACCTTCAATTTTGTTCCGTGAGGTATTGGTATTAAAAATAATTAGACTTTTCCGGTCTGCGGTTTTGGGATTGGTTCTTCAAAGATAAAAATCAGGTAAGGTTAGATACGCTGTGTATTGCTAGCTTCAATTAATTAGCATTTACCTAAACACACCCTAAAAAACCAGAATCCATTAAAGACCACCACCGACCCGCACCAGGAACACAACCGCGAATTCTTAGAATATGCGGTACGGCTCTTGATAAGGTCCAACGCCCGAAGCTTTTGATTGTAGGTATCAAATTTTTGCAACCTTCTGCTAAACCTAGCTTATTATAATAAAACAAAGCATAAAAATCGGTAACCTTTCCGGTCAAAGACCTGAGCTGACTTTACAAACAGTTCCGTAAGGTTAAATAAGTTTGTTTTATTTTTTTGGGTCCGCCAGCCATTGGGCAATAATTGGCAATAAAAATTTAGATTCTTTAGAGATAAAAACCAGGTAAAGCTAGATTCCCTGAGTGTTGTTAACTGCGATGAATAAGTGTTTACCTAAAGATACCCTAAAAAACCAGAATCCATTAAAGACCACCGCCGACCAGAATCAGGGACCGAACCATTCAAATCAGGTTTGACGCCCTAGTATTTTTAGTTTTGGTACTTACATATTTGTTGCTATTACTACCTTTTGCGAAAACTAATATAATATAACTAATATAAATAAAAGAGAAAAAAAGTTGAAAACAAATAATAGATAATGGCATTACCAAAGGATAGGAAGATATAGAAACTCTTCTACGATTACAAGCAGAGAAAAGACGACTGAAGAAAGGAACACTGTTACGATGTACCTAAACAAAATAGTGTTCAACGAAAATGACAACAGCTAGCAGCTAGCAGCTAGCTAGCCGCGCATTGTCTTGAATTCTAAGAATTCTTAATTCTGGTTGGTGCAGACCTGTTTATCTACCTACCAAAATACCAGCATACTTGTAAAACAAAGCATATAAATCGAAGAGCTTTCCGGTCAAAGACCTAAGCTGACCTTACAAACAGTTCCGTAAGGTTAAGTAACTTTGTTTTATTTTTTTGGGTCCGCCAGCCATTGGGCAATACGAGTAATGGCAATAAAATGTCAGATTCTATAAATAAAAAACCAGGTAAGGCTAGATGCCCTGGGTATTGTTAACTGCGATGAATTAGTGATTACATGCTTGACGATTTAATTTTCTCGAAATTCAAGATCTGAAATAAACTGATAAACAGATCTATATGAGCCTCAAACAAACTTGACTTAGCGACCTAATTGAAAGGCCTTACTTAAAACTACTTACTACTTACTTAAAGCCTGATTAAAGTTAATCACTGCTTATAGTGTTTCGTCTTGTTCTCACACGTGATATTTCATATCAGTGAAAACTCGTCAAAGCATTTAAGCAGGCTACTAAACTATCCATGGACGCACAACTAATACTATAGATAATTTCTAATTTCTAACAGGCATCTAACACGCACATTTCCCTCCATTGTCCAGACAGTAGACACCTATTACTAATTCCGTTCCGTCACTTCCATCGGAATTGCCGGAATCAATCATGTCGTACGTATTCACGTCTAATATCACTTAAACACGCTGCCGCCCAAATGGGAAGCCTTAATAATATTCGTGCGAGGGCAAAGATGATACAAGTGGGATAGAAGGATGAAATAGCTACGTAACTACGTATTGCAAAAAGTGCCTACATCGCAGATTTGGCATAACAAACATGTCATGGCTTACACGTAACGTTGGTGTAGCGTTCGTAGCATTGCTACGCTCGGGCGGTAAGAAAGTTGTATTTTCAAAAAACAATTCATTTTCTCATTTTCTAATAACGAGTTGCAAAATACCTAGAGCTTAAACCATGAGACCGACAAACTTTTATTTGAATGTGTACTATTTACAAATCTGCTAGTCTAATTTTTTTATTATTGTGCAAAAGCAATAATTACATACATACGTAATTATAATTTACTCTTACTAATATGACATAGTTTTCTGTATGAGACAAAATGGTATAATAATATCGGTGCTGTATATATTTTTGATAATAATAATTGAAATGTTTTGGGACTCTTACTTTCATGGCAATAAACCATATTATATTCTAGTTTTTTTAATAAGAAAGAACCCGCATAGTTTAATTTAGCACTGTCTGCTCTGCGCTACATACTCTATAGCATGTAAAATCATCCCTTGATTGTGGGCGCGGTAGCTGGACATTCAATATCAATGCAAATATCTGGACGCAGGGTGCCGGCTGTACTTTACTTGAGTACTTATATTACTTATGTTTACGTACAACACAAATACAACTGTGATTTCGAATAAGTATAACTACGGTCGATTTTTTTAAAATTGGCAGACAAGTCGTGCAAAACGTTAGCGGTTGGTTACAAGTGGTCGATGATTTATCATAATACATAATATAATACTTTTCGAATACCTAATGCTTAGAACTTTGGGGTGCTGTAAGGTCTTCCTCCTCGGGTATTTGGGGCTAGAACATTGCCAATAGAAATATTTATTTATATCAGACATTTTCATTTCATAAAATTTTTAATTAAGTCAGATTTTTCTAGTAGTGACGAGTACTCTACAAACATACATATATAGCATACAAATATTACCTCTGTATAATATGAGGATCAAAATGAAACTTAACACAAGCGTCTATTTTCAATGTTTAACTGAGTTCCTCGTATTTATTTATAAAATATACCTAATAATATGTACCTATAAAAAACTATTAAAGTTACTAAAACGTACGAAACATTTTGCAAAATAAAATCCAGCTTTTGACTCATAGGGATTAGCAATGTAACGTACAACATAAAAAGACCATTAATAATTCCCTTTCACAAAAATTAATAATTCATTGATCATTTACCACCCGCTAAAGGACCGTACGCACGAATATGATGCATAAAGATTATAAAGGTGCGCACACACTACGACCGCGGTTACAAAAAGACTAATTTTAGACACGTGGCTAAAATGTAATAAACCTTTCATTAAGTATGTTTTAGTCCGTCATTGGCCTGTGGGAATCAGTTGATGAGATTTTGAATAATACTTAATTGGTTTAATACTTATGATCCTCGTAATAATTTTTTTATACGTTATACTATCTGAACCTGGCTTTACTTTTAATGATGATGATGAAATATTTTTTCACTAGAAATATATAATATTTAAAAAAAACTACGAAAATATAAACTTTTTTGGCAAGCATTATAATAGTATCCTAGTCGCACTTGTAACCCAAAAGAAAACACCGAAGACACTACTAATTCTATAAAAAAACTACTTATAACAAACCATCGACATGAAAAAATTACATCTTATATCAATAGAACAAGCAGACTCTGCCTTGCACCAAATACCTATAGGAAAATATGCGTTCATTATAACATGAAAATGAATGCAAAAACATCGCTATTGACGGTATTCCAGCTGTAGGTGTTAAGCCTGGAACTCCGTCAACAATATCGCGTAACAAAAGCGTGTAGTCGTAAGTCGTAAACCCAAAAAAACACCGCGAAAATCGTCTCGCCAGCCGCTATTAGCGAATTTCGTCACAGAATCTCGCAGTTATGATGTCGAAATCCGCTTTTCATTCCCACCTTCGCAATAAAAAAGAAAGAATGCGGTTTACGCATCGTAAAAACCACAATACGAGTATATGGTGTTCTGTCATAGGTTATTAGAAAAGAGCAGATGAGAAAGTTTAGAGTAAAGACAAGACTTGTACATTTGGGTAGCTTAAAATAAAGATTTCTAATACTTAGGTACTTAAAATGTTGGTAAGTAACTAATTTGATAACAATCTTTATTTATTTATTTTATTCAAAAATAGGCTTGCGTTTGACCGCCATCTTGCCTGATGGGAAGCAACGATGCGGCCTACGATGGAGCACGCTTGCCTAGAAGATACCGATAATCTATGACGAAGTTGTTAAATAGCTGCTTCCATAGATATTAAGTAAATGACTGACCTACTTTTACATGAAATCTCAACTTGGTTCACAACTTTTTGCAATAGAAGAACTACGATGCAAGACTTGCATATTTTTTACAAGTTATTTTTTATTGTAATTTTAACTTACACTCTATTAATGTTTTTGAATATCATGTTTTTTAGCAGTTCAGGCTCACTGGTCAGTTGAAATTGTAAACGCGGCAAGAAGCCATTGGATGAGACTGGCAATGATAAAAAGACAAAAGAGATCGGACATCCCGAGTTTACCGTACCGATAGCGATAGCGGTAACGCCTCATCGAGGTAACGGCACATACGTCACACTTTTTTCGTACTTGCACCCGGCTCCATCGAATTATAAGACGTTATCACGTCAAAAAGAGGACTCAAAAAGATGGAGCGCTGAAGTGGAGACCTATTTATTATATACTCAGCAGTGGGTGGACAACGGTTGATTAAGGTGATGACGATGTCTTACTTCTATACCTACATAAAATGGGTATCTGCAATATTCTGTGACATCGGTGTTTTATTTTGTTCTCGTTATGCGGTGCCGGGGTGCCGTATGCAAAATTGGTACGAAATTGAAAAACAAATTTGTTACATATTGCTTTTTTGATTCGGAATGGGTTGAGTTGATGAAGGGGTATTCTGGGGTTGTTGTTTTTAATCGCAACATGTCAAAAACTATGTTTTTTTGATCACTAACTCGTCCGTTGACAAATTTCCCATAAAATAAGCAATATAATCCGCATTATACTAAAAAATGTACTGTCTACACTGCAAAGAAGTAGGTATAATAGGTCTTTGGACGGATATTTTTAAACATTTTTCGGATTTGATAGTCTGATTTTGATGAAAGTTTGTATGTTTGCCACCTACCTATTACAGAAAATAAGAGCTAGACGCTTAACTTTTCTATATCTGTGCCAAGTAAATAGCTAAGATAGTGAGCGGTGGCACTGGATCTTGGTAGTACCTACCCATGCCTAGACGGTAATAAGTTTTGCGAACTAATAAAGTTACAGCCAACAGCTAAGCTTTTGTTTCTATCAACATACGAGTAACTCTAAATTGTACTTCAATTGCTCCGATTTTTTTATTATTTCATAGAAAAAAAAACAACTTAAGTAAGTTGTGCATTGTGTTACTTAAGATAATTTTGCGGAAATAGCTTCTAGGAGAGCTTTAAATAGGTAAAGGTTTGTCTGAAAGTAGAACCTAATCGCATCGAATTCAGAATAAGCCCATCTAAGTCTAGTCAGAGTGGTCGGCCCGAAGGGGTTGCCAAACTTCTATTGGCTCATGTTACTTCATTATGCCAGTGTTGTATGCAATATTTTACGACCGTGCTATTTTTTCAGATGTGAATTTTGATGGGTTATATTTTTGCAGTTTTCTGGGATACTGAATCACCGAAATATCAACTAAAAGATTTATATTTCAGAGCCAGCACCCGGCACATTGTTTTGGTCGTGCATTTTTATTTATTTGATAAAGCTATCTACCCATATCATAATATCCCAACATTTATTACTTATTTGATAATCAAAATTAGCTTTTTTTAATTATGTAAACAGTTTTAACTAAATTTTTAGGTAAAACAAAAAAAAAATTATTTCTTTAACATAAAAAAATTTTTTTTTAATAAATTTTGTAGGCCGAGTTAGAGGCCTTTAGGTGGCCTAAAAACTCCAACCACTCAGCCTATACATACTTACTTTATCCAAACACCATTTGGTCACAGCTTCATTACCAGCACAGTTTACGAGTAACGGATCGCACACACGCCACACAAGCGCGCTAATCGCTAATTCTAGCAAATTGCTCTTGATATTGAGCATTTGCATCCGCTTCCGAGTAATTCGGTACTGATTAGCGAGCGGAGTGGTATTTGCTTATTGATTCTACAAGTTATGTGTGGAGTTAGTGCTGATGTAACGATACATTAATTACATCTGATCAGTAATAACCTAGTAATGGAAGTACACATTAGTTACATCTATTATTACCAAATTTTGTTTATTTTTTATCAAAATTAATGTTCTAATTCAAAATTGTATAATTTATTTTAGTTTAAATTCGAAATTAATATCAAGTAATACTATATCCACAATTAATTTAGGTTAAGTTTGTATAATATATATATATCTTATTTGTTTTATTAAGCTGTGTAAATTGTTTCACACACGTTTTGGTAAAGAACAACTGTAAGTGTTTGAAAAGTTGATAAATAAATAAATAAATCTACAGGGCTATACTAAAGGCTACCTATGCTAAACCAAACAGGGGTTAAAGTACTCTTCATAATGAACAACTTTTACTATGGAACTAACTTTGTGCGGGTGTGTGTGTCTGAATGTTTGTAGTATCTCTGTAACCTCTAAAGTGATTTTTATTAAATTTGGAATTAAGATAGCTTATGCCTTAGAATAACATATAGGCTACATCATCTTCGTTGTTTTACTACCGTACTACCGTACGGGAGAGACCGCGAGGGGGAACTAGTCTCGCAAAAAAACAAACACGAAACAAAACCCTCGTTCCCTCAATCACAAACTATCGCATTTATAATATTAGTTTAGTTTATTAGACTAAGACTAAGATAACCAATCTTCCTACTGTAAAATAGTCGACGTGTGAAAGTAAACCCCAAAATCAACTACTTAATAAATCCCTATAAAAACCCAACAATATTGAAATCATCGAAGATCGATGATCGCCACCTTGTCTATATGCAAATGCCAATAGTTCACGGCTGCCAGAATTTGAATACCAAATACCTCGTTATTTGTTTATTTTTTCGATATGCGACTTAATAGTGCGTGGCAATTTGAATATTTTATATGCAAAAATTGCAATTGTTTGGTGACGTATTGGTTTTTGTCATATAGACATTCTACACAGTCGACAGTATGGATAGTACCTAGTATAGATTCTTGTGCCAATTTCTTTCATATAATTTAGTGTTTTCTTGAGTTGTGTTTCAACTTTCTTGAAATATTAGTACTTTGGTGGCGTAGCGATCAAATTGTGTCTTGAGCTCTGAAACTCGTTCATGTAAAAAATATTATTTTTGTATGTTTTTTATTGACAAAATCTTCACAAAATAGATACTTGGTTGCTGTAGGGTGCATCTGCGTTATGTGGGTACATACATACCTTATAATCGTCCCAGGGGCTTGCCTTGGTGCTTGACGGAGGGCCCTGGAATCTCCAGGCGAAGACACTGGCACTCTCAGCTGTGCACTTTATCATCTCCCAAGATAGCTACATGCTGTCTCGAAACACTGCCGTTAGTGACCCTAATCACCTCCGTACCTCGTACCGCACCTCGTACCTCTGTACCTCGTCTTTTAACGAGCCACTGAGCGGACTTGATACACTTTTATACAAGACACTTAAAGTCAAGGAACACTAAAAAGTCTAAATCACTTAGAATTAGACAATGCGAATATAATCCAAAATAATGGATCTGCTCACACTGAACTCAATTTGTAAAGTATGTTTCCGCTTGATTCCGCTGGATGCAATTTTTGATGGATGCCAATCTGTCATTATTTTTGGGTCTATGGTGGGAAAAAAATGAGGAAATAATAGCATCCCTGTTCAATGATTGAATTTGTATTTATTAAAATACTAGTAGTAGGTAGCTAACTATCAATCAAAAATTCGCAAATAACCAATGCCATAGAATTAATTGATTTGATATTTTTTACAACCTTATAAAATCTATACACACTATGTATTTCTTTATTTATTAACCGACTTCAAAAAAGGAGGAGGTTATCAATTCTGTATGGTCTGTATGTTTTTTTTTTTATTTTTTTTTTTTTATGTTTGTTACCTCATAACTTTTGACTGGGTGAATCGATTTTGATGATTCTTTTTTTATTAGAAAGCTGACGCTTCGCATTTGGTCCCATTTCAGTTTAGTCCAGTTCCGATAATGATATCCATGAGAAAACCATATAAGTCTTAAATTTGCATTAAGTACGTGCGCGACAAATAGATAAATAACTCAATAGTCGGTCTTTTGAAGTCGGTTTTTGTTTTTTGTTTTGAAAAAATAATGTTCTTGTTTTATTATAAGTTATTGCTGTTGAATAAGATACTACGTTCTCTATTTTATCTACTCTACTTACTATCACAATCATCATTGTTTTCAGCATATGCCTCTCTTCTTATACGCCACTCATTGCGACCCTTTGTCAATCCTACATAGGTACAATAAACTAAAACCGACCCTACCTCGTACTAACTATTATTTACTCTGTAACTCTACATGGCATAGCCGAGATAAATATCTGAGAACCTCACATAAACCATACGTGATTATCTATGGGAATTGCTAATCACTGTTCCTCATTTCTTTAAACGGTTCGTAAATATAATTAAAATATTTTATGCATACTCACACTTTCATCTGTAGCTACTTTTTCTTAGCGTGGGATTTTTGAAACCCTTATATTTCGTATTTTTAGCTATAAATCAATAATAGGGTGTTCAATAAATAATATTTAGTAGCACCCCGTGGTTTTACCAGTGCGGTAATGAAAAAGGCGATAATGAAAAAATCCTGAGTTAATCCAGGGCATAAGTTATCTTTAGTAGTTACGGACACACGCATTCTTTCATAGCAAAGAACATTTCAACATGATCAAAAACAAAGAATGATCAAAATCGGTTTATCCGTTCGGGAGCTACGCTACGATCCCTCAGACAGACACACAAAGACATGTCTAACTTATAGCACTCTGTCGTATTTAGGTCGGGGATTAGTAAAAAAACGAGCTCCGTCAAAGTAACTGACTTTTACATTCTATTTATTTTCCAATCTTTATGTTTATATTCATTATTTTCATTCATATTCAATCCAAGGTTCAAACATCCAAAAATAACCCCTAACATCTCTTCTAGGGTGGCGTTAAATTTATTATCGCACAAGAACAAATTCCTTAGAATTCTGGGAATGCAGTATAATTATGTAAATAATGACTTTGGTACTGTTTTGGGACATTTATTTATTTTATTGCTCCGTAATTTGCTGTAATTGGTGGTTTGAATAGTTCAGAGATTGAAAGGTGACGTAAAATGTTGTAGAAATGTTTGTTTTATTAAACTAACCAGGTATTCTCTTCAACAGGATTCATAATTATTATATTTTAAAGGGATTTAAGTACCATCTTGTCTCATTTTTTTCTGCGTTTGGAGAACTACCTAAACTTGTGTTGAACAAACACACTTTTTTAGAGTTCTGAACTTCCTTCGGGAAAGAACCTTTAAAGCGAGACTCCGGCGTCTGCGGTGCAAACAGTAATATTATATTACTTTCTTTTGAAACTATCAGATGCAGTACTGTTCCAAAACAGCAGTAGATAGACTACTTTTCTTAAGATGCTATATTTTTCCCAGTAGCTTAAAACTCTAAGTGGCCATCAATAAAATCGACCAGCTAGCTTCCAAGCAACTCATAAAGCCATCCAAGTCACATCTAAGTGAAACATATCAACTTTTAACTGACCGCATTAAGTTAAGCGAAACTTTACGGAAAATGTTTTTCTAAGTTATAAAACACACTCTAACTTAGATGGATAGTGCTCAGACTTCGAGTGAGTTTGGATTTATGTAGCAGTTAGAGTGTAAAAGAAAATGGAGTAAGTTTTAATAGAGAGTTTACATTTCTTGCTGGGAATAAACGGTGAAAACTAATGCTACCAAATATTGAGAAGACAGTAGTTAAGCTTCATAGTAAACGCGCTCGAGCAACGCACACAAAGACATCGCTCACAGATACGAGTCTCGATACAATCGCCTGCGGGTGCACACACTCAGAAAAATGGCAATCTTAATTCCGCTTAAAGTATGATGAAAGTTTGATGATTAGCACCAGTTTTTACGGGAACAACTATCATATTTATAGTTGTCACCGTAGAAACGGGAGCTAATCATCCTACTTTTTGGTGATATCAGTATGTTTTGGTGTATTAGTAGTAGTATTTTAAGTGAAATCATCATGTTTTAAGCGGAATTAAGATGGCCATACTCGTATTTCTCAGTGCAGTCACAGGCGATTGTTCCGACAGTTCCGAGACTCGTGTCCGTTAGCGATATCTATGTGTGCGTTGGTATTTTAAGTACACACATGAGCTTTACTTCTGTTATACTCTCTATGTTTTGTGTTGATACTGTTGCAGTAAGAAGTTAGGATAGATGGATGAACTCCAACACACCAAAAATACTAATGAAGTAATCCTACACTGAAATTCTCTGACGCTAAAAAAGTAGTCTAACAACGGGCAGCATTATTCCTCATAACAACTTCTTCCAGATATAATATTTAGTTAGAGGGACCTATTTAATTAAGCTTTTTTCATAGAAACAGTTACTAGTAAATTTATTGGACTCTACTCTTTTGATTTTGATTATGGTGTGTAATGAATTAGGAATTTTAATGTTATTTCTAATTTGTTTTTTTAAAATTGCACAGATTATGCAAAAAGGATTAATTTATATTATAACAAACGTTGGTTTACTAATTTATATGACACCAAGATTAATTCGATTATTTAAAAAAAAAAAGATGAAATTAGTTTCTCTATCCAGTTAGTTACCTACCTACTGATAGTGTAAGGTTCAACAAATAAAAGATTTTTAATTTGAAAAAGTATATTTTGAAATAAAGATTATGAACATAAAAATAATAAATTGGCAGTAAACAATGTGACAAAATCTAAAATCCTTGCAAAATCTTAAAAATCCGTTTTTAATATTTTAAAATTTGTCACATTATGTCTAAAAATAAAATATAGCTAATGTTACTAAACTAAATGATAATTGAATTAAATTATCTAAAAATGTACAGGCCATTTTAAATGAATAAATCACGCATTTTACTAATATTAATATGAATCGATTTAAATTTAATCATAAAATAATGAGATTTTCGTTGCTACCATGTTTACATAATTCAAATTAGAAATTTATTTTACAAAAATTAAATAAATTTTACGAAAATTGTGACAAAATTTGTTAGTCAAAAAGTAATTTTGTGCTTAATTACAATTATATTGCTTTAAATTTCGTTTTAATACTTATTTTATATTTAATTTCATATCGAAGCGGAAAGCGGGATAAATATTTAAAATAATTATAGAAGGAACATGATTTTATACATCTTTTAATGATGTTTATGATGATTGTCATAGAATTAATTGATTACTTTTAACAAAAAATCTTATACAGGATGTAAAAAGAAAAAAAATATCAGAGTTACCTGGGTATTTTAACCCTTACATCGCGAAACAAAATAATTCAAACTACATGATTAAACAAGCAGCTGATTTTTTGAAGTTTTTTCAATTTACACAAAAAAAAAATGGCGTCCATTTATCCGTTATATGCTGTAACAAACGGCTGGTAACAGTGATCAATGATCCGCTTAAATAAATAAAAATAAAATAAAAAATATTTATTAAAAAAAAAAAAAAAAACATCATTCGTTCGTTTCATTTTTTTTTTGTGTTTTTTTTTTTGTCATTTCTATGTGAATAATATCGTATTCCTTCTATAAAAATTATGTTAGGCTATGTGAAGCTCAGGTAGAATTTAGTATTTGTTCACTACGTTATTACAAATATAGAGTACTAAGCATACCAATTTTAATTTATTTACAAAACTCTTAAATGCTTTATTCATTTAGTTTATCTGCTTTTCTGCAAATGTTGATATTTCTTGCCGTTTTCATGACTTTATTTCAAGCAAATTTTATTGACACTTAAGTCATTTATCGTTACCAAAAAAGAGCTATGAAAAAATATCAATGGTTCTATTTTTTTTGTAATTGTTTGCAGAATTTTAAATGCTTTGGCTTGAAATATCTTCATCAGCAAAAGACAGAATTAAGAGAGCAATTAAGAGTTTCCAAGAGATCATTTGGAAAACTTCTTTTTAATTGTGTTCTTAAACATTCTATCACATGTGAACACATTTGTCATATCTTATCTAAAATAAAATGCAATTATATTATAAAATAGAAATCATTATCATACTTGTCTGGTGGAAAAAATACTTTTGTTAAAAAAATCTTGTTCCCAAAAAAAATTGTTCCCTCTTGTTACAAAAGTTTTTTTTTATTCTTACGAAGCCTCAATAATGTCTTTATTACTATTTATGAGTAATTGAGGTCATAGCACATTCCACATCATTTTTAACGTTATCATTATAGCGTCAAGTAGTCATCTACCTAAAAAACCAACCAAGTGTACGAAATTCGAAAAAATGTTTCACTTAAAAAAATTGTTAAGATTGACACCAAGAGTGAATAATATTTTATAATTTAGTTTATCCATTGTTGTGTAATAATGCGCTATGACCTTATCTAGCGTTCAACTACCGATTATTATAATTTATTTACAAGATTTTTTTTAAAAGCACAGGCTCACGTAATTTTTATTTTCAAAATCTATTTAGCGTTCCTTCTTTATCTAGAAAATCGATTAATTAAAAAAGGAAATGTTCTCAAATTATTTCGAAAAACAACAATGACGTGGCACTTCAATCCTAATTATAAACTTATTTACAATAAAAAATGATAATTATCAAAATATACCATCTCTGATAAAATCTCAATCAATCAACTTGGCACGAACCCTTACTGTAAAACGATCTTAAAATAATTATATTATTTAGTTATACATTATTATGATCTAAAATAAACATTTTTATTTATAAAGAAAAAATAAAAATGAGATCAATTGACGTAAAAAATTTTAGGCTGCTCTCTTTGGAACAAATTAATTGTGAAAATAATGGACTTACTCCTTTTATTTTTATAAAAAAGTAGTTTTTTGTCATTTTATAAACGATTTTCATACATGGTCCATACACAATGTATCCTATGTTATCATACATATTTATATCTACGAATATACAATCAATTTGACATCAAAAGCTGTATATTTTAATTGACACCTGCATTTTTTTAATTGGCTAGACAATATAAAATTTTGAAAATTGTCATTTTTATTTTTTTATTATTAACCTGTATTATTAGCAGCATGATTTCTTAATAATAACTAATGGCCATTATATAAAATTTATAATCGTGTTTTATAAAATTTGAAAAATCTACTTTGTGCGTTTACGAGTGTTCTAAAAGGCATAATACAAATCTGCATATCAATCGTAAAAACTTTATCCTAATAACGTACATGTTTTTAATTATAATTATTTATATAAAAAATTGCAAAAATATACAATTCTACAAGCATGGCACTTTGAATAAAATCTAGTTTATTCACAGCATGCTCCCTCGAAAATTGAACACGTATACAGGGCGTTCACAAATTACAAGGTTGACATTATACAGGGTGTCCACCAAAATCACATATTAAGTTGGTTGACTACATTTTGTACTACGAAATATTTATTTCAATTTGTTTCAAATCAAACGTGATTTCACTAATCGTGAACCAAAAAACAAATTAAAACAAATATTCCGTAAATACCAATTTAATACGAAAACAACCGCAAAAATACGTTGGTAAAATCACGAGTATACAGGTTGTCCACATAGTCAACAATATACATGCTTAAAATCCTACAGCGTGTTCACAAGTTACTTATTAAGACCATATAGGGTGTTCACCGTTTGTTGGCAAACAGTTTCCACCCGACCATGATGAGCACGGCTCCACAGATAGACCCTGACACCTTGTCAGGGATGATGGAGGAGAAGATGGATCCTTCCGATGATGTGCTGTCTGTCGGCTCGGGGGTGGCTGCGTCAATCTGGGGAATAAAGAGAAAGAAGATTGAGAAGGTGTAGATTAAAAAATTAAGCTTAATCAAACCAAGAAGAGATTCGATATTTTCTTTCTCGAATCTAGCAAACTTGTGTTCTAGAAGTCGTTCACTGTGACATGTAGAAGAACACTCTTAAGTAAAGGTAAAGGTAAAGAGAGGGCTCTTTTTCCGCAACTAGGCCGGTAATCGGCCCTTTTTGCGTGACATATGCGGGTTTTCCTCACGATGTTTTCCTTCACCGAAAAGCCAGTGGTATGTAAATTCGTACATAAGTCCTAAAGAACTCATTGGTACGAGTCGGGGTTTGAACCCGCCACCTCAAGAATGCGAAGCGTCGGTTCTCCCACTGAGCTACCACGGCTCTAACACTCTTAAGTATTACAACACCTTTCCGTTACACCATGTATACAGGGTTAAAATGAAAGGGAGCCTAAAAGGAGTCATAGTACTCGTCATCATGAACAACTTTCACAACGGGCAATCCTAAAATTGCAAAAAAGAAACCTGTTCCATACGTTTTGTCGAGTCAGTCGATAGTGTCATTGATCTTTTTCTATGAAACAGCTGATTTTTTTTCTGATTTAATTTCACGAAAATATTTCTAGCAACTCTTAACAACTTCACAACCCTTCAAAATATACGAGAGTTAAAAAAATCGCAATTTGTGCTTTGCCTGCTTTGTGCTACTAAGAGATTAAACATCTTATATCTCATGGTGACGAGCGCAGTGCTGTGCCGCGCAGGGTCTTGAATTCTAAGAGTTCAAAACACTAGGTGGCGCAGACCTGTTATGGACATACCTACGTGACGTTTAACATGAGGCGAGCAATTTGCTCGACTCATCACTCAATAGCATAACAAAAATGCTAGTAAGATATACTTATGAAGTAAGTAAGTACTCAATTAGAACTGAAGCACCAATTTACTCTCCCTGACGTTGACTTGTTCTGAATAAATTTAATAATATATTTCACACGATCACTATTTCGATACTGAAACAGGATACAGGCGAATTTTAATAATCCTGTCTGGTGAAATCCTGTGAGACATACAGGGTTATGAGAAAAGGGTACGCTAAGCCTAAAAGGGCTCATAGTATTCATCATTATGAAAAACTTTTACTACGGGTCCAAACCGAAATTCGTGAAAAAAATTCAACTGTTCCATTGTCGAGAGTGTCATTGACATTTTTCTTTGCAACTTCCGGGTAGGTCCCATAGTAAAAAATGATTGTAATGATGAGTACTATGGACCTTTTTCGGTTTAGCATACCCTTTCGTTGTAACCCTGTATACCTATGGGATTTTGGTAAAATTCGCAATCGTTAATTGAATTTTGACACCCCAAATGGTATTTGCAAATGGAAACCGACTAATTTTGATCCCGTCCGGTAAAGCCTGCAGGACCTAGTAAACTCCGCATTGATAAATTGAATTTCTCAGTTGTAGTTAGTGAACTATCGCAACCAGTGGCAGATCCAGGAGGGGGGAGGGGAGGGGGATTCAAGGCCTAAAAGCATCGGAGGAGGTACTATACGTTAGTTCGGGTGGAATCTTGCAACTCAATTTTGAACCACTTCCCGATGTCCGATTGAGCTGAAATTTTGCTTTTATAAATTAACTTATTTGTTATCCTCAGCAACTTAGCTGGCAATTAAAGATTATCAGCCGTAGCTTCCAAGAAAAGTAAACTTATGTGAGTGTATTTTACGTGACACTGGCAGAGTAAATTGTGTAAATTGTGAATTCACATACGCCGGACGCATTTCTTCTCCGGACGTTTGCAAGTTTCCTCAAAATGTTTTCCTTCACCAAAAAGCCAGTAGTAAGTATGAAATTTCGTCAATAAGTTCCAAAGAGCTAAAAAGAAAGTAAACAATAGTTAAATTTAAATGCATTAAACATTAACATAAACTCAGCGCATTCATAAATACTGTAAACACTGAGCAATAAGATAAGTTCTAAGGAAGCCATGGCACTTCTAGCTTTTTTATAGATATTAATAAAACAATGCCTCGTAAAGTTTAGTGCGGCGGTAAAATCGGACGGTTAGAGGTTACGACACGATTGCTATGGTATAGCGATACGATTGAAGTGCGAAACGATATGTATATAGCGAGGAGCATGGCCGATGAACTTGACGGTAGATAAAATCATTCCTTGTTGAGATAAAATAAAGTAACGAACTACTCGTATTTATTACTGGGATGCAATTATTTCAGTTTCATTTCGTATGTCAGTTTAACTTTGACGTACTTATTTAGTTTCATGAATGTTTTTTATATCTTTAATTTTTTTTGGGACAAATCTCACACTTTTTAGGCAAGTTTTGTATACCGTTGCTATTAATTTTAGACATACTCGTAACTGGTTGCTTTTTAATCGTTGTTTTGTATGATTAATGTACAACTTGCTTACACACTTCACTTTCTTGTTAATAACTACTTTTTTACATAACTTTGTAAATCTACAGTGTCAAATAATTATGACGTGCTGTTCTAGCTTCTACAATCCAAAATTACCAAAAATCGTAACATGTAAAGGATTTTTGCAATAAGTATTGCGTAATTCAAGTGAGTGATACACTCTACAGTTTTATATTGTTAGTATAATTTGAATGGCAGTTTTATTATCATCGGGAAACAACGCATGTTATAGCCGTATTAAGTTCGCTATAAAGTGGTACAATCATCAATACAATACCCAAAAAAACACAATAAGAAGAGATGGGAATGTAATTTAATTATTTTATATTGTTTTTTATTTTTATTATTATGTTCTTCAGTTTATTTTCTGTAATTTCTGTAATTGCATAGTATGTAGATATAAAGGTAGCACCGCCTTGCTTCTACTGTAAAGGTGTTACCAGAATAGTTTTAATAAATAAATAAATAATAATAAATAAATAATAACATACCTTTCGCTTTCATTTATTTTACAAATAACTTTTTTTTTTCGCAATTGAGTTTTTAAGCTTATTATTAACTGGTCACTTGAAGAATAAAAATCTAAAAACGCACAGTACAAGTTTTTGCATATAACAATTATTTTTTTTGTAAAATATGTATATCAAAAAAAACTTTACACTGTATTTTGTTCGGAAAAACTATTCTATTAATTATTAAAAAAAAGAGAAGATATAGGTACACATAAACATAAATAAAATTAGTCTATATAAAGTTTGTGATTAAGAATATAAATTATTTTGATATCTAACTCGTGTAGGACACGATTAGTGCAGGACCGACACAGAAAAAGACCTATTACCCAACAGTGGAATAAAGAAGGGTGTAATTGATAATTATGATTCCCAATGCCCCCACTACCTTTTATTAAAAGACAAAGACACTAACAATTGAATATATTCTTAGTAAATTCCTGTTAAATATTATTACTGAGCTTCTAAATAATACGCAAATAACTAACTTGATAAAAGAATATAAATTATAATTGCACTGTAATTCAAATAATGAAATCAACGCTATAAAGCACTAGTACCACTCTAAAAGCTATAATTACCCACTCCACAATAACAATTCCTGTCAATGTACAGGGCTATACGGAAAGGGTATAGTAAGCCGAAAAGGGCTCATAAACATCATAATGAATAACTTTTACTATGGGACCAACCCGGAATTCGTGAAAACAAAATCAACTGTTCGACATTTGGTCGAGTGTCATTGACGTTTTTATTTGGAATAGCGGATTTCTTTCTAACTCCGGGTTGGTCCCATAGTAAAAGTTGTTCATAATGATGAGTGCTATGAGCCCCTTTGAGCTTAGCATACCCTTTCCTTAGAATCCTGTATATATTGCAACTTGCATGGTCATTAAACTTAGTAGGTACTGCTATTGCTCACTTCAAGCTTCTAATGGTAATATAAAGTTTAAATTTACTTTGCTACACGAACAAACTGTTTTGATTTTATGTTTAATTTGTAGGTGTACCTATTGTTAATAATCGAATCTGGTAATCTTTTTGTAATACATAGATAAATAGTCTTTAAAGTTGAAATCGGTATTAAACCTAACCTATTGGTTTAAGGCCTATAAGAAGTAGACTATTTCGACCGCACCAAGGCAACAAACATAATAGGTTGGGGAAAAAGTTTCTTCGCATTTTTTAAGAAAATTCAAACCGTTTTATAATATAGTTTATTTACATTTAACTAAAGTATGTAGGTACCATTTTGTTTGATAACTTTTTTGCAATTTTGTGGGTAGGGACATGGTCCCATTGCTATAGAAATTTTGGGACTTCTGATCAAAATACCGCGACAAGTGGTTTTGGCAGTCCTCTTGTTATGTTAACCTGACACTGCCCAAAGAATTCTGAAGAGACCGAAACAGGTGGAAATCTGAGGGTATTATGATATTAGGTACACATTCAATCACTCGAAAAATTTTGTGTTTCTATAAATCTTTTTTTAGTCAGTCATAAAAACTTTTATCTAAGATTTAAAATAAAAATAGTAAATCTTGGAAGTACTATAAGATGTTGAAAGCAAAAGTCTAACTAACCTAACTATGCTATTAAAAATAAAAATACTTTGAACGTTATATAACAGAACATTGGGTAGGCTAAAACTGTAGCAAATCGTTTACTTATTTTATATTTACTCACTTACCAATGGTTTATGCAAAAAACTAAGTGGATACAAATAAAGTGAAATATTTCAAAGAAAACTTTGTAAGTTCGATGTTTGCTTGAATCAGGATACCATTACCAAAAACAACATTAGGTACGGCCCTTTTTACCTTTTCACAATATTTGTTTGAGAAACGAAAATAGTTTGCGAATAAATAGAGTTTACCTTTGATATTAACGTAGTAGGTAGAAGGTAGTGTTTTTTTGTGTTTTTACTCTTTTCATAGCATAATGGTGTTTAAGGCAATTCTATGGATTCAAAAATAATCGTCATACTTTTCGATACTTCGTTATAAAATGTAGGTCATTATAGAGGTAGGTACTTTTACGTTTATAAGACAAAAACGAATTTGCCAAAATTGTGTAAATTTTTATGACTGTTCTGACAAATAAATAATCTTAATCTGAATTAGAAAATTTTTATTTCGTATTTTCTTATTTTGCGAAAGTTTCTAGAATTAGTAATTTTCTTTACCTTTTGAGTTCGGTAAAACACACTGTATAAATACAGGACAGAACAATGGTTTCACTAACCAAAGTGAGTAGGATTTTAAATTGACTGGGTCTCAAAATCGGAGGGAGGAAATGAAGACTATTCAGGAAAAAACTAATTTACTTTCTTATTTACTTAAAATGTATGCAAAAGATCCCGCAATTGATGCTTCACCATAAGATTATCAGGTACATCTATCTCTTTCTTTCCCTACAAATTGGATTTTTTATCTCTTTTCCTGTAATAATGAAAGCAATTTGTCGGTCTCGTATTCAATTCGGTGAAGAAATTAGGTAATAAAATTATGCAGATTTACGAACGAACGTAAGAGGATTGGTTTTCTTTTTAATTTTATTAGCGGAGGGTGTGTTTGTACCTGCATTTTGTAATCTTTAAATTAGGGTGAGATTTGTTACCTTTTGTGGTATTAGGCATCTGTCATTGTTGGCAACGGTGTACTTAATTCATTCAGTCAAAATTTAAGAGTTACTCTAGTCGGTGGAGCAACTTCCATGCTTGGCGGTCCTCTGCAGGTGCTTTTACCTCCCTGTACGACATGACACCTGCCTTCTCCTCAATCTTATCCAAGATGCCTACCTAATATTTTATTCTAGCAAATAAGTAGTTTTATAGTGAAATAAAATGAAATAAATATCGATTGTTAGAGAAACGTAGTTTTTCTTCAGCTTCGATAGCTAGATTAGTGACTGTCTCTGGTTTTGTTTGTTATTGAAAGTTTGTTATTGAATGTTGCGTCAGAGAAAGCCCAAACGCCTTTGACAAAAATTAGCAGTTTTTATAGGACATCTACAATTTAACAACTTTCTATTTTCTAGTGCCTACAAATTTACCATCCGAGTCACGATAGCTATCAGTTATCAATGCCACTCGCGGTCACCCGAAGAGATCGGTGATCGGTTACAAACTTAGTCGAGCAACGCTATGAGCGCGGACAACCTATCTTCTTCTTAATTTTTCATAAACACTATTTTGAATCTAGAAAAAAAATGTCCTAACGTCTATACCTCAAATAAAATCTACGTCTTTCTAAAAATATCTTACAAGATCAAAATCAATCTACCCAATAACAGAGAACCAAATAAACCCAAATAACAGCCACCTTTCAAACAAGCGTAATAACAAACTACCCGCAAAAGGGGGAGAAAATACCTTTGATGTGGAACAATAGGGTCGCGATGAAGAACGAATTGCTTCAAACACACGGGAGCTCAGTGTTGCCTGGTTTAGCGTTTTTAAAATCTTGAAATAGATTTTTAGACTCACGAATTTATTTAGTAAGATGAACGACAATATTGTAACAGAAATTATGAAACAATACAAAATTGTTTTATAATAATTTCAACCATAATATGTTTCAAAATCCGGTAATAAACGTTAATTACTAAAAATTTAATTAAATAAAAATAAAATAAAGTTGATAAATATTAAGATCTACATTCAAGAGTCTTTAACCCAGCAGTGGGACAGTGTCGTTACATCTTAACAATAGATTAAATAACCGGCCAAGTGGGAGTCGGATTCGCGCACGAAGGGTTCCGTACCATTATCTATAAAAACGGCAAAAAAATCATGTCTGTTGTAGGGAAGCCTCCTGAAATATTTTTATGATTCTGGTTTTTAGAATCTGCTGTTACTTATAGCGGCAACAAAAATACATTATCTGTGATCAACTAACTATCACGGTTCATGAGATACAGTTTTATGACAGATGCACAGACAGGCAGCCAGACGGACAGCGGAGTCTTAGTAATACGGTTCCATTTTACCCTTTTTGTACGGAACCCTAAAAACGGTGAATTACTCTTTTACTCGTGAATTCTGTCTGTTCTTTATTGACAAAGAACTGGAATGGTGATCTCAAGAAAGGAGTCGCAATACGAATTCTAATTGAATTCGGATTCTTTCTTTTCTTTATGTAGTTCAAACGAGGTTCATTGATGTTTGTAAGAGAAAATTGGAAAAGGTGAACTTATTAATAATGTTTTATTAGTCTGTTTAGTAATATTCTTGCGCTCTTCTTTTCAGTGAGAATATTTTATATTTTAAGCTGCAAAACGGAGAAAAAAATAATTGAGAAGACAGTACAATTATTTTGTGTGTGTCAAATCACATCGCAATTATGTATAAAAAAAGAAAAAATATGTTTTAAAACATTTTTTTCTATTAGGCATTAAAATAATAAATAAGTAACCACAAAAAATTAGAAACTTACTTAGTACATACAATTATAATACTTAAGTTATAATTAGGAATACTTAGTAGAAGTTGTACTCAAATTATTTTAAAATCTTTTTACAACAATATAATTTTTCTAAATATTTTGCTTACATTGTTAGTTTATTTCTCTTCAACTTTGTTGTACAATCTTTCACTATTGGACAATGAAAAATATTTAATGAAGCATCGAATCTAATATTAACATGCGATATGCTTGAAGCTGTAACGTCACATAATAACGCAACAATGTTTTGAAGAATGGCGCTGAACTCTGAAAAATTATTGCTTGGTTGAAATGTTGGCGAGCAAAGGGTGTGCTCTTAAATGTTTCGAACCGTTTTTTGTTTATGTATTCTTGTGTAAAACATGTTTACAAAAATTTACTATTATAATTTGTTTTTTAATTGGGAGCTATCTCTACTATATAAAAATAAGTCGGGTTTTCCTTCCTGACGCTATAACTCCAGAACGCACGACCCGATTTCCACGGTTTTGCATTCGTTGGAAAGGTCTCGGGCTCCGTGAGGTTTATAGCGAAGAAAATTCTGGAAAAATTTCAACAGAAAAGCGGGAAAATATTTTTTCACGCAGCGGCGCCATCTACTTAAAATATTGGTTTGTAGTACATTACATTACATGCTATGTATCAGAGACAATGTCCACCCGTGCGACGCCGGGATGGGCCGCTAGGTATCTATGTAAATGACAACTATAGGTTTAGAATATTCAAACAACGATTACGAAAATAACTATTTTTAATAACATGTGTCTATTTTGTTTTATTATTAAAAAGTTTTACCATAATTTTTAAATAAATATTTTTAAATTAATTTTTACGATTGTATGAGTTATTTAAATAAAACTTTTTAGTTTTTTTTTCTTTATAAATCACCAGTGGTACATGTGATGTTTTAATTAAGCACCAAACCTTCTTAATTGAAGTCCGTAATACACAAAATACAATAGCAATAGTACAAAGATAATACAACGGTCAGCTTTTTACACTTGAGTTATCTACAAAGTCGCACCCCTCTAGATCTCACATTGACTTTCAGATGGACTATAAAAGGACTGTCAACGTAACAGCTCAATTTTATCTTAGATCATTGAAATATTTTATTGCAAAGTCATGAATTTTGTATGCGATCGTATGAGGATAGTTTTGATCGAAATATTGAGAAGGTAGATGGCGTCTCGGAGATAAGTTTGCTGAATACAGTTTGTGTAAATGGAGAATGGGATAAATATTTTCAATTTATATTTTGTTATTCTTTTATTCTATACGAGTAAAAAAGTAGTAGCATCTCTCGTAAGCTAATACTCGTATGTACCTAAAAGCTAATAAGACATCTTGAAATTTCGGCATCTTTCCTATTTTATTTTAGTCTAAGATTTTTCAACGTTTTGAGAAAGTTTCCTGACAGTTCAGTTTTGTCTATTCAACGCAGTCTTGGTGTTTTTATAGTATTTATTTACATGATTTATTTTTAAATAAATAAGTAATTAGTAAGTTTTACCATAATTATATCGTTTACACTTGAAAGACGTGTAGAGACGTGCAAAAACATTGACATTAACGTATGAAATAAAATATCTTTAAATATATTTATTCATCAAAAATAAATCTTTCTCTAATTCATTAACTAATTTATCTGCTTGCATTCCTGCAGGCAAACTTACACAACACAGACAAAAAAAAATACTTTTTTTTTCTTTTGCACACAATCTTGTAAAAGGTCATTAAATGCCGCCGGCAACAAATAATAATGTCGTACGCGCGCATCCACTCGGTGCGACGTTTACGATCACACGCGATATATTAAGTTCGATCGTAAATATATCGGACCGTGTCGGTACAGATACAATTGTTTGGGAGAAAAAGTGAATTGTGAAAGTGGTTCTGTAGATATTTTATAAAAAAAAATCAAATCAATCCAATCCTAATGGTACTTTTTAAGAACCGAAACATGCGATATCTGTTTTAATTACATATTTCAAAACTAATTTATTTCCTAAAATCCTGTCATTGGGTTTCGTCATTATGTAATTGACAATATCATTTTAAAATCTCTGTCTCATTTATTTTTTACTATGGAAACTAACGTGGTTTTCACACATTTTTGTTATAATTAAACACGGGAATACTCACGTAAAAATTAAATCTCATTTATTTTGCTTAAACGCTAGCCTATCTATATATATAAAAATGAAACCCGTTTTCCTTGGTCACGGCCTCACGCGTGAATGGCTGGACCAATTTCACTAATTCTTTTTTTGTTTTATTTGTTATTATTAGGAGAAGGTTCTTACGGAAAAAAATATTAAGAAAATCTCTCAGAAATATTGAAAAACCCTAAAAACAGCCCTTTCATTTTTCCCATAAAAACGTTTTCTAACTAAAACGAGCTTTATTGCTATTGTATAAAGTTCATATTGAATTGCAAGCACTCACTGTTGTTTAAGCAATGTAGGTATGTTCCTATCGTCCAAGAGTCAATTTGCACTTTATTACCTCTGTACAAAGTTCAAATTCAATCATATCTATCAAAACAGTGTGTGTTTTATACTGATAATTTTTACTATAAATTGACAAGTTAGCATCAACAAACTACGGTTGCTATAGTTACGCAATAGCATGAGAATATTATAGAGGTTATAACAAAGAGTTCCTATAATTATTCCCAACACCTTTGGTCACGCCATCACGCGTGAACGACTGGACCGATTTCAATTTACTCTACGTTTATCCCAAAGTCTACCCGTGTGAAGCCGGGACGGGCCGCTAGTAGCTGAATAAAAAAAAGGCAAAATTAACATACTCGTTACCAAAATAGTTACTATGGGTTAAGCGTTCTTTGATTTGTTTATTATCTCAATATCCACTGTTAATAATAACGGGGTTTCGCTTTATCATTTCTTCAACACACGGAACTCCAAAACTAAGCCGCATTCACATAAACGCGTCACAATAAAAAATTTAGTTATTCGTTTTTTGGCTATATTTTTATACATTATTTATGGTCAAGTCGTAAGGATTTTGGCTAATCGCCTGTTGGTAATAAACTTCAATTTCAATGTGCGCGTGTGTCATAAAATGTTTATAGATTATAACACTATTACTATTATAATATCTGGGATACTGTTGTTATAAATGAGGTTAATGGAGTATGTTTGACTAGACCTTTATATTATTATTTTTGTCTATGGTTTTGAGTAAACAAGAACTATGAATTTGTATGTTTAAAATTGTAAAAAGGAGAATAAAAACAGATTAAAAACTCTACGCTTAATATAAAAAGCCTATAAACAAATTCATGTAGTGAAGATTCATAATAACAGTGATTATGTCGCTATAAAAATTAATTTTATACCCTAAAAATAACTTTGTTATACGGTTTAATTAACACTTTTTAAGACACGCATCTCGTAAAATATCTTATATTAAACGATATTTTACGACAGAAATCATAATTTATCACCGTAAAGAACGTAAAAAGACAGCCAATTAGCACTAAATAGTCGATAAACGTTCAGGACACCCTTTATCACTACATGCAAGGCGGCCATAAAATGTAACAGCCTGTATAAACTCTGCTTTGTTAACATGCGCACGCGTCACCGGCACTAAACGTCAAATAAAATTAAAATTGGAATGTTTTATAATCATTAAAATTTGAACTTGGAACGTCAAACTCTGACACTGTCCGTTAACTTTAAGACGTAGTTTTGTAAAATAAATAGGTGTTAATTTATACCTATTTGTAAAGTACCTACATAAATAAGTGTTTTTATCAACTGTTAAATGTAGTTTAAGTTTATATTCAAGTTAAATGTAGTTTAAGATTTACAGAAGAAATAAGTCAGACATGTTTTTTTTTAAATAATACTTAATGGTTTTAGTTTCGTAGTAGGTATTAGCACATTGTGTCACCGATGACCGACTCCCTAGATAGTCATTGATATTTTGCTGGCTTGGTCGGTTGATCGATCTATCAGTTTATTTAGTACGAAAAAAATGTCTAGCTGATACACTACATTTTGTATAAAAGTAAGTATGGACCTTTTTTATAAAATGTAAAACTTTTTAATCACATTTTATTTCAAGCCAATTTTAAAACCCAAACACATAAAAACAAAAATGGCGTATCTAAAACAAAGATGGCGGGCGAGATTATGAGCATTTTAGAACAACAATAAAAATTATGCCATTTATTCCGTTAAGGGGAGATTTCTTAAGAGGTTTAATTTTTACAACAAATCTTTTATTCTCTATTTTTATGTTGGCTGTTGTAAAGGGGATAGAATGGATAACATAAAATAGGTTACCGCGCATTCGATTGTAAATGTATTATGGGTTCTGCAGATAAGAGAGGTGGTGTTTTGTTTAAACAAATAAAAATTGTAGGTGATTGTAATTTCCGCAATTTTTTTTAGGGTCCTGCACGAAGGAAGGTTTATGGCTTAATCTGCTTTGGTTACTCGGTTTACAGTGATGATTATTTCTGTGCCTTTTGTGCAAAATTATACAACTCAGCAGTAAGTCCTTCGAGTTGCATTATTTTGCACAGGTGTCACAGATTTATTTCTGACATAGCTACGAACCATGAGTATTACGACACTCACTTGACGGTTTTTTTTATTTCAATTTTCTTCTTATATTTAAAAAAAATCAGTAAGATCATATTATATTTTTTTTAATTTAAATTATTAAAATCGAACAAAAATTTAACTAAACTTGTAACTATATAGGTACCTATTCCTTTTTTAGTCAATAAAAACTAAAACGGGTAAATAAAAGCGCCATACATTACCAATTTTACACACCACACGTGCCGCGCTCGTCCGACTCCGTCGTTATTTTAACAACTGATATGAAACGGTATTCCATCTTCTGTTATAAAAAAGTAAAAGTCTTAAATTTAATATCGTTTTTATTGCTAAGATTACAATAATGTTGGCGGGGTAGGATTTGTGTTATCCTTTTCGGTTGTTTTGCTGTAAAGCGCTGGATTGAGAATTCGTATAATGGGATACAATTATAGATAACTTGTATGAATAAAAGTCTTTCTCTAAAACAAAAAAAAAACATTTTTTCTCAACCAAATAAAAAAAATCTTTATTCATTATTAACTGTAGCATATACAATCCAATGCAGGAAAAACAGCAGGGCTTTAAATTAAGCCCTCACTTTAGCCAAGACTCTGTTTTAGTTTGGAATAAAAGATTGAGGACAATATAAAAATTTCAAGATAAAAAAAAAAATAGGTATATCAGTAAAATAAATAGTCAATTGAAAAAAAAGCTAAACCAAGTGCGCCTGAACACTTTCAAGTTTTTAATTTTATTTCTTACTTTTGACATAAGTTTAAGCTATTTTTATTTATGTAGCTAGGTATGAATAACAATTTCGTTTTATCAAAAACTCTTAATATCATAAAATCCCTGACTCCCATTAAAGCCCTACCTATTTCACAGATAACCAAATAGCTTAGCATAAAACGCATACATCACAAATGTGTTGATACGTTATATGTTATGTTATAATATAACGTATCGCATAACACCGCATGCGATTTATTGTTGATAATAACTTCGCAAAATATTTTACTGACTCGGCGAGAGGTGGCTTTAAAATTTTTATCATTTTGGGGTCTTAGGTTATTTGCAATATTTATTAGTTGCTTACAATGCAATATGTAAGTCAACACACTTTCCCTACTTTACAAATGATAAAATCAATATAAATTTGTATAACATTTAATTTAGGTAGGAAACTATTTTGAAAAAATAATTTAGTAATTTTCAAACTAAAACAAAATGACTATGATACTTTTTTTATTTACTGTCAAAATTAACCTAAAATCTTAACCACACAATTCATTATATTTGTTGCTTTTTACGTAAACATCAATTTTAACTTGGATTTTTTTTTTGTAAATAACTTTGCAAAGTTAAAATACAAGCCAGGTAAAACGTCTCAAGAGTAATTCGACTAACATCTTTCCACTCAAAATTCAAAGATACATGATTAAAATTAATCTCAAAATTCAAAGTCCCCATTTCATCTTATCTGAAAGCGAGGCGTCCAAATAAAAACACCGTATACGCGGGGGAAATCTCAATAACTCGGTTTTTTATCTTTTACTTTTCCGAATTATAACGTCTCACCCTTGGATTTGGTCTCACCGATTGTGAGATTCGGAATTCTTTTTGAGTCGATTTTTTTTTTGTGAGTTGGTAAATTCTTTTTGTGAAGTCTACGTGAATATTGTTCTTTTTGTTTTTGCGACGAGAATTATTAATGCGTTTTTTTATTTGTTTTGCTCATTTGACTTGATAAAATATACAGAAAAATCTTTTGGAAGCTTCAGGTACTATATTTTATGTAGGTAGTTCGCCGCAAAATACGGTCCCGTTCCGTTATGAAACTTTTACTAACTTTAATTTTTATTTTATTTTAATAAGACTAAACAAAAAATAATAATGAACTAACTTAAAAATAAACTATCACTCTGCTTTACTTTAGCCTTTTGCCTAGATATGAACATACTCGTTCCAACTTTTTTGTCTAAAAAACCACTTTTTTTGGTAGTCCAAATAAGTAGATACAAATATAATACAATGACATACTTAATCTTCATTTAATTTTAGTCTTGCATCAAATATAACTCGACTTCACCTACCTACCTACGCTTCTGCACATTTCTTTTGTCATATACGGTCTCCCTTTAAACTTTTCGATCTCATTACGATATCACAGAAAATTTCCTGATTTATACATCTTATTCCTCTTTTGTATTCATACTCGTTTGTCTCCAATATTTATTGTGAGCAATATTAGGTTTTTTCTTATTAGATTACATTCGTATTGAAGATTTTGGATTACATTTTTCGGTAGCTTTGATGTTATTTTTGCGATGAGTTTTTTGTTAAGGTTATTTGAATTTATGAAGTGAAATTAATTTTGCTTATATAAGCCTATTGAAAGAGTATGTCTAAAATATGAATGAATGATGGTATTATTAGGATATATATTCGTAATAAGCCTATTATTGTTGTACTCAGTAATACCTATAATACGCAAGTACAAGACGCGAAATGTTTGCATAATGTAGAGTATTGTTTAAGGCGCAATTTGTTTCAAATAATAAAGAAACTAGCAAATAGAAAAAAAATGCGTTTTAATTTAACAATAGACAATTGTAACTAGGCCTTGGCTGCACAACCGTCAACCATGTTAGATTTCTTTAGGCGGCCTAAAAACTCAGACTCCTCTCAATTTTACGAACTTACTTACTGATAGCTTTTTAAATAAAGCATATAGAAAATTCGTAGCCATCAGGTAAATAAAGGTCTAAGTCTATTAATCCTATTATATCATAAAAAAAGACAAACAATACGTCTTCTATAAGTATATCATAGAATAAAAAATAGACTTAAAATAAGTCTCTAGAAATTAATTAAAACATAAAACAAATTCACGCATCGCATCGTTGCGGTTGAAAACAATACTACAGTCCGCAACTCTATCGCCTTGCTCTTTTATACGGGTTCTTTCCCATGACAGAACAACAGGTGTACAAGGGTTAAACAATACTTGAGATAGTTTGAAATAACTGTGAACTGTGACTAATGCTTGTTGTACCTCTTTATTGATATTTTTAGTTTGTTTCATTAATTTCTCAAATGGTTTTAACCCCCGACGCAAAAACAACGGGCTGTTATAAGTTTGACGTGTCTGTGTATGTGTCTATCTGTGGCATCGTAGCTCCCGAACAAAAGAACCGATTGTATTTTGTTTGAAAAGTGAATTAGTCGGGAGTATTCTTAGGTACTCGTATTTTTGAAGAAAATCGGTTCAGCCGCTTCAACG
The DNA here is from genome assembly GCA_949125135.1 of Alcis repandata. Classification (NCBI taxonomy): domain Eukaryota; kingdom Metazoa; phylum Arthropoda; class Insecta; order Lepidoptera; family Geometridae; genus Alcis; species Alcis repandata. The sequence goes on along the minus strand of OX421240.1, from coordinate 11,173,895 downwards.
TCGGGATTTTTTAATTTTACATTTAATGTTTATAAGAGGTTATTTCTTCCTTTGACTTTTTAGGCGTATGAAATTATTATCCAGCTATTTTTATCACGTAGATACTTTCAAAGTGTTTTCAGTAGATTGGTATGTCTAAAATAACCCATTCTCTGAAATACGCCCAATCTTTACTTCTTACTTATCAACTAAAATATTCTTACACTAGTGAGTTGAAACGAAAAAAAAAAACAGGAAAAAACATCTTAATTCTACACATTCTGATTTCTAAATCATTTCCATTACAATCCCTCCAAATTAATCCAAGCTATCACTCCCTTCAACAAAAGAGCGACATCAAAATCCATTACAAGAAAACCTATCCCCGAGATTATCCCGGCAATTTACTTATGAATATTAATACCGGTGAAGCGAAGAAACTCGAGTAAATAAAAAAGAAAATTTCAAGGATCCCGGACCCGACGCGGATAACAAAAACCCTCTTGAAAGCGACGGAACCCTCTCCACCGATCCTTGAGAGAAAATACATTTGACGGATGACAAAATACGAGTATAAAAGGCACGGAATGTTGCCAGTAATTTTCTGCACATTTAATATTTTTGAGTGTTTACAGTGTTTGGTTGTTTGATGCTAATGCGATGCTTTGGGTGTGACGTCTCCTGTCTTGGAAAGACGTACGAAAAGATGAAAAACAACTTATTGGTGAATATTTTATTGAAAATTCTCGAACTATCTTACTTATTTCATGTATTTTTTTTATTTATAAGTTCTAAAACAAGTGTGTCAGACGTGGATAATGTGAGTATCCATTACCAACTTTTGTTTTGCATCAAAAACTACGAAATTTGACGACTAATGATAAATCTACACTACATACAAATTGATTTCTTTATCTTCTTCTTCACTTATTTCATTTAGTGTGCAGTAAAGTAATATAGACACTATAACATCAACGATTGTACTTAGATCAGAAACTTCTTTCCAAGTCTTTTCAAAACACCAAAACAGCAAACCCCGCGTCCTTTGATGCAAAGTTTCATCTTTTTCTTTAGACACGTTTCAGCATAATTATTGTACCAGGCATTATGCATGAAAATAAAACCACCATCCCAGACCACTTCTCCAAGACGTCACAGACTCTAAAACAAAACCTAACCGGACCTAAGCCAGGTGCTCACACCCTGAATCCAAAGTCTTCGACTCCTTAAGTTATACTTAAGCTTTACGCCTTGAAGTGCCGTGGCAGCTGAGCCAGACGTTTTCGAAAAACCTCGGAAACGGATCGAAAATAAAGTAGAAAAAAATCGAGACATCTCTAGAAGCGAGGTCTCAAGCCTCGAACCTTAGAAGTCTTGGCGTTACACCGAACGGCAAAACGTTTGCGGTTAGAATTTAGTAATTTAGGATGTCTCATGTTTAATTTTTCTTATGTTTTATTGTAGGTACATAAGGATTCCAAGTGTTTTTAATTTATTGTTGCTTATTTATTGTTTTTAATGCTGTTTTTTCTAAATAGGTATAAAGGTATGTATATTCTTTTGGGCTTTTTTAGTTGGTCGTGGTAGTTCATGCGGTGGGAGAACAGAGGCTTTGTATTCTTTGTCGGAATTTCAACAGTTATTTTACTCAGGCAAGGTAAGCTGAGCATTGGTCACCAAGCAGCAAAATAGCGAATGGCTAGGAACCGCGACCAATGAAACAGTAAAAGAGAAGACTATGATTTTATCAGACAGATTTTAACAAATAGATGTGGTTGTCTGAGACCAAAGTAACACTGAAAATAAAGGTATGGTTAAGAAGAAGCCTAAGAATGTATCTTAAGGCTGAGATGATGATGATAACTGACAACACAACAAGCGTCACAACAGCAACAGAAGCAGTGTCGTTGTAACAGCATAGCGTGTTAGCTATACGTGACATGGGCATCTAAATTTCTCAAGTAGGTATAATTTTTTTGCTACTAAGTGACGAGACGAGCAAATCGTTAGCCTGATATTGAACGTCACGTTGTTTTTTTTCTGTTTTTATTTAAAGATAGGCTCGCATCTTGCCTGATGGGAAGCAATGATGCGGCCTACGATGGAGCACGCTTGCCTTGCCTGGCTTGTTGCCATTGCGTTGATGCAAAGAACGTCTACAATGTTCTTTCAACCAGTTATTTACAGATCGGTGTAACAGCCTCCCAAACCTTTGTTTCTCTCCACTCACCATCCCGTATCATTAACTCAGAGTGGAAGCTAGATTTTTTGGACTTTTTAACGCTAATCTTTTTTTTTTATTTACACTAAAGCACCAGCGCAGTACTGGGTGTCAGTCTTTGAGGGCATTCAATATTCGCTGATGTCGCGAAGTTGATAATTAGAGAGCTAAAGTGTTTGGTTAAAATTTTAATGAATTTGGTCGGAAGGTAATTTGGATTGGAAAACAAACTTTGTGTCTGTTACATAAGGCTTTATTTCCAAACTGAATTACTGAACTGTTGTGTAAATAATGTTAGTAAGTATTTATTTTGTCTATTGAATTTGTATCTATAGGTTAAAATGAACATTGTGATTTTAATTTTTTCTTTCAGTATTGCTGTTTTTGGAAAATCAAATGTTCCTTAATAAAATGTCAATGACACTCGACAAAACGTATGGAGCAGCTGATTATTTTTTCGAGAATTCCAGGTTGGTTCAATTCTAAAAGTTATTCATAAAAATGAGCCCTTTCCGGCTTAGCATACCCTTCCTTCACAACCCTGTACACTAGCACAACAAGAATCTGCAACAGCTGAAATTGTCCAAGTCATTTAAATATAACCACCCCTGTATCTTAAAAACGGGGATCATAAGATTCAAAAGATAAGGAACTCAAAAGAAAATGCCATCCCATTGTGAAACAACCCACTTGTGAGAAGCAATCCCAGACGCGACAGGAAAAGGAAAAAAATAATAACGGGTAAGTATAAAAAAAAGAAAAAGAGAAGAAGAAAAGATATGAAACAGGCACCTACTTATACCAGATAGAAATATAAAAGGTATAGAAATAAGAGCAAATGTACCCAAGTGTTGTGGGAATTAATACCTACAAATACAGGATTATATGGAAAGGGTATGCTAAGGTGAAAAGGGCTCATAGTTCCACACACACAGAATCTTTTTTCTTTTAACTTAATATATACTTTTTGTTGTAATTAACACGGAAATAAATGGCCTTAAGATGATTTCAGCTGTATATTTTGTGCTGGAAGGGATACTAACCGTCTTTATCGCCAACTGTAATAACATCATTACTCGACGAGATTTTAACAGAGATTTTAATGTCCAGAACTGTCGGGTTTAGACTTGTCATATAGGCGGTGTGGAGAGAATTGGTGTGAAAACATATTATTTTAATTTAGGGTTCGCGTTTGTCTACCGTCTACAGGTTTCAGGAAAGGGTATGCTAAGTGGAAAAGAGCTGATAGTAGGTACTCATCATTATGATTATTATAAACGATTCTTATTAGGGACCAACCCGGAAATCGCGAAAATAAATCTAATATATCATATAATATTTATCTAAAACTAGCTGCGCCCCACCGTTATACCCGCTTTTCCTTTTAAACCATCCTTGTATTAGAGCGAACAAACAAGAACATTATTTTTACAAAACAAAAAACAAAAACCGACTTCAAAAGACCGACTATTGAGTTATTCATCTATTTGTCGCGCACGTACTTAATGCATATTAAGACTTATATGGTTTTCTCATGGATACCATTATCAGAACTGGACTAAATTGAAATGGGACCAAATGGGAAGCGTCAGCTTTCTAATAAAAAAAGAATCATCAAAATCGATTCACCCAGTCAAAACTTATGAGGTAACAAACATAAAAAAAAAAAAAAAACAGAGTCGAATTGATAACCTCCTCCTTTTTAGAAGACGGTTAAAAAAAATGAAATCAGTCAAACCGTTTTCTAGTTTTAGAGAGACAAACGAACAGCAATAATTTTCATATTATAAAAGGCAGAAATCCCCGACATTCACGAAAAATTCTCGTACACCAATTCTCTTCAAACTCAGTGTACAAAATAAACACACCTTTTACTATAACATCACGATTCACATACTATTCTTGTAACTGATTCACAGCGGGAGAGAATACGCAAACACGATCACAGGCAATAGGTATATTAAGAACCTTGTCGAAATAACACAAAACATATATCAGAGAAAGTACGAATGAAAATCTCGAGAGAGTTAGGCACACTGTCCACGGAGGCGTAGCTTCATAGACGCGTATTCGTCATTATACGCTTGGTGTACGCTTGCTTGCAGCTTACATACAAAACAATGTAACTCTGTCGACGGAGCGGTAACGCGACGCGAACGCGACGTTGCCGCTCCGTCGACAGAGTTACATCTATACTTCTATACTAATATTATAAAGAAGTAAAGTTTGTGTGTTTGTATATTTGTTAAATTGTAAGGGGTAATCTCGGGATCTACTGAACCGATTTTAAAAATTCTTTCACCAATAGAAAGCCACATTATTGCTGAGTGTCATAGGTTATATAAAAAACCGAAAAATAAAAAGGCTTTTACGTGGTAGTCCTTTTTGCAAAGTGAATCGGAGAAAAAACGGTCCGGACGGCGCGCGATGGCTTCGGGTTTAATTAACATTATGCCCAACGAAGTGGGCAAGGGTTAGCTAGTTAACTATAAAAAGTTGAATTTTCGATTATAATTTGCAAGAAGAATGTGCAAGAAATGTTTTAAGATTTATTATTAAACTGGCAGCTTTTAGATTTGAATATATTATTATATTATATTAATTGTGTTTTTTCAATAAATTGTATCTTGGGTTATTCTTATGACTGTTACAGAAAAAAAACGAATGAGCAAATATTACGAAATAGCTTTTCTGTCCATGGTTCGGGTACAGGCTCGGGGCCCAACGGAAAATCATTATTTGTTATGCCAATTTAACTCTGTATACCAATTATAAATTTTTCGATTTTGTACACTTTGTTACCTTAAAAATACAAGAATTTTAACTAAAACTTATTTTAATAATTTTAGCATATTACGACAAGATCCTGGTATGAATTCTACAAATCTATGTCGGTGAATAAACAGTTTGGTTACTTAGCTTAACAAGATGTTCGTATCGAGTTACTGATAAACTTTTATTGGCTTAATTAAGTAATTGCAAGTTTGAATTAAGTCCACTTAAAGTCGAGAGAGTGAATGAATAGCTCAGTGGGAGAACAGCTGCTTCGCATTCGTGAGGTGGCGGGTTCAAACCCTGACTCGTCACAATAGGTTATTTTGAGTTTGTAAAACTTTTTCATACTGGCTTTTTGGTGAAGGAAAACATCGTGGGAAAACCTGCATGCGTCAGAGAAGAAATTCAATGGCGTATGTGAATCCACCAACCCGCACTTGGCCAGCGTGGAGGAATACGGCCCGATCACCCTTCGAGGGTAGACCTTGCTTGTCCTGGTATCCTAGCAGTGATTAAAGGTTGAGTGGAAGAAAGGCCGCTCTGCCATAAATCTATACTACTGTGATTGTGTCCTTAAGACAGATTTAATTCCAATCTATCCAATTTAGCGTTAACTCTATATCGGCAGTAACCATTTTGTGGGGCAATTAATTCAATACTAAATACTAAAATAAGTTTATGTCAAAACGTAAAGTTGAAGGCGAAAGTCGAAAGAGGGTAAGAAAATGTGGAGGAGACTTTACATTTCCACAGTCGCACTTGACCTGCATTTTTTTGTTGCAAAAATTATGTGGGTACTTTTTTTTTCTTTAGTAGGTTCATATTACTTAGACCGAGTAGTAAGTAGGTATGTCTGAGCTGTTACGCTGTTAGTGAGTTAATTTTTTTATTGTTTTTTTTTGCAACATTTTCATGCAAAATGTCTCCAAAAAAAACGTTAAGCTAGCCCTAACAGTTGCACTATTTTCTTAAAAACAATAATATTTTACAATTCAACAAAAGTAAACAAATAAATTACAATAATAATTTCAGGTCACGTCTTATTAATAATTTTATCCACACGTAGATATTTCGAAACATCAGGAAGTGTAGCCGAAATGTGAATAAGCATAAATATGACAACTCAGCGCGACATTTACTTGCTCCAGTACATCTTCCAGTGACCCATTTTAATCATGACAAATAGTACGCACTTGTAATTTTAGCATTGCAAGCTTTGGATTGAGACAGTAAGTCGGTCAAGTAGAATTTTCGTAGAATACAATAATGCTCGACATTTGTATGTCAGTAGTCAAATAGTATTAAAAGGTTGGCGTTGTTGAATCAATGTAATTGAAAAAACATAATTTTTAAAATAAACTAGTAATGGTTATGGTAGTTCTGTGATGGCATTCCGCGGACTTTGTTTAATTTTTTGCAATAAAATATATTTCACAAATAATTTTACGATCACACCCAGTGATAATTTTCAAGTCTATAATACAAGGCTTATGTAGCCAAATATAGTTTCTTTAATAAAGTGGCGAATAAGCGACGACTAGGTGGTAAATGGTCCCCATCGAATTATGACACCTCTAATACCCAAGGCTTATTCAGTCCGTTGTCTACCTTCGAAGTCTTTTGTTTTCAATTTCTTTAACAAGCAACTTGACTGCCAGTAACTGGATCAATCCAAACCGTCCAATTTCATACTACGCTTAATTTTAGTTCCATAAATAGATCGGTTACTGCTAGTTGCACAACGATGGCGTGTTTATTTAGTTTAGTGGAGTGCATGATAACGTAAATATTAGCTTTGCTGAAACGTAAATCTAGATTATTCTAGATTGATCCAGATTACGTGACGTTTTGAGGTTAGAAATCATCATTACTCATTGTTCGTTTCGGCTTACGAAATGCATATTTCTTAGATTTGCTCTCTGAAAATTTGCACAGAATTTGATTGGTGTATTTTAAACTGACATATTTTATGGCTAAGAGTCCTGTAAGTACCTTTTAATTTTAAGCTCATGTTAGATTTATTATTTTATAATACTAATATTGAATTGAATTCCTCAGCGCAGTTTTTGAAATTTTATTTTATACTTGCATCTTCAAATTGAAGGCTCGTCCTTACTTCTGAGCCCCAAATAAAGAATAACACTTATACAAACTTTATTCGAACGTAAACCGGTATCTATGTGAAAGATTTAATTCCGTTCCAGTCAGCACTTTTTATTTTATTATGAACATTAACTAAATAATTGCTGTTTACCCCTGATGTTGAAAGAAACGTTTATTGCTTAACGCCTGATCGTTTCGAATAGCAATTGCTTGTGAGTGATTGCTATTGCTTATTTGATAGGCGCTTGGATTGTTTACCGAGTTGGTAGAATTAGTTGTTGACCGGGCAAAGCGAAGCCCTTAGACAAACCACCTGAAGGCCTTTGACATAGCTTGACTTGTATAAGCCAAACAATAAAGTAGCTTTACTTGCAAGCTTGTCTTGGTCTAGAGAATGCTTTCAGTGAAAAATCACGCTTTTTTTCGTTTTTTTTTTCCAATTTTCTGGCGTTAAATAGAATAATTTAGTGAAAATCGTAAAGTTTCAATAAAGTCGTTTTAACCATAGTTATTAGCAAAACGGTTGCGCAATACAACAATACGGTGCGTTTATTTTTCCACAGACACGTGCGTCTCTTTGTTTGGATAGTCATGAATCATATGCCGATGAACCGTAGATGGTACTACAGTACGGTCACAAAACATTGAGAGTGCAGAAGGTAAACTTCATAGTAAGCGCGCTCGAGCAACGTACACATCTAAGAGACATCGCTCACGAACACGAGTCACAAAACAAATAGGTACAGAAGTTAATCTGCATACAAAATGCGCTCAAGCAACGTACACATAGACGCCGCTCACGGACACGATATTTCGGACCGAGTCGGACCAGTGCGAGCGCGTATTTTAGTTATTATTGGTTTATACATATTTCCATTCTTCCCGTTTCACTCTCAACAATAAATTAAGCAACTAGATACAAGTGCCACTATCACGATAGTTTTTTGTGCATAAGCCAAAGTTAACAAACCTAGCGCGAGCGCCGAGCGTAGGTAGGTATAAAAAGTGAAGTACATAATTATAAATGTACTATATACCTATCTGTTTTGTGCAGGAATCTCGGAACAATTGCACGCGCGGATGCAGTCGATTGATCCCTTAGTTAGCCGTGTTACTACCAGTCTTACCAGTAGTAACATTGTTTTTGCTCGTGTTACCACCAAGTTCAGTCGTGCATGGATGGTTCGCATCTTTGGGACGGATCTGCTAAATACCAGCTTGAGGCGTTGGAGTCCATCGAAAATCGTGCCAAGAGGCTTATTGGCAACGACTCTCTTGTCGAGGCTAAACTGCAAAGTCTAGATCATCGGCGCAAAGTTGCTAGTTTATCAACTTTTTATCGGATACATTTCGGAGAGTGTGCTTCTGATCTGCATGGTCTTATACCCTCTGGCCCGTTTTTCTATCGGACCACCAATGGCACAAAAAAGCGTCATCGTTTTATGGTTGACATACCTAAAACCCGAACGAAACGCTTTGACTCCACATTCATTTTGCGAACCGCACGAGTGTGGAATGATCTGCCTGAATGAGTGTTCCCCGATGGATATAATATAGGTGTCTTCAAGTCGAGAGTGAATCGGTTTCTTCTAGGCAAGCGTGCTCTATCGTAGGCCGCATCATTGCTTGGCGGCGAAAACGAAATGGCGGTCAAACGCAAGCCTATTTATGAATAAAAAAAACTGCTTTAGGAGTAACACGGGATAATTTTCCCATATTACTACTGAACATTATCCGAGACTCGCATCCGTGAGCGATGTCTATGTGTGCATTGGTAGTACAAGTAAATGCATGAGCTTTACTTCTGCACTCTCAATGTTTTGTGTTACTGCTCATTATGCATATATAGATACGTTTATGCCTATTTTAATGCTGACATAAATATATAGGTACGGTTACGATGCGTTTATCTATGTAATTGTTATTAACGTCATTATATCATATGGTACTAAGATTACTAAGATACCTATAATATTATTATGTTGGTTGGTACTAGCTTTAACCTTCAACACAGAATAAAATAGTAATAACGCATTTAAGTAATAAACAAATGCTTTGTCACTGTTGAGCTGTACTGTGAGCTCTTAGCATGAGTCTGAACTGAATCGTTGGCTTTCGTCTCACTCCGTCAGCTAGTGAACAAGCGAGACAAAAGTCAACGCGATTCAGTTCAGGCTTGGTATTTTTTCTTCCACTGCTGGGTTTTAAGGAAAGGCTATGCTAAACCGAAAAGGGCTCATAGTGCTCATGAATATGAACAACTTTTACTATTAGACCACCCCAGAAATCGAGAAAAAAAATCAGCCATCCCATATAAATATGTCAATAACACTCGACAAAATGTATGAAACGGCTGATTTTTTTTCTCGATTCCAGGGTTGGTCCGATATGTAAAATTTGTTTATAATGATGAGTACTATGAGCCCTTTTCGGCTTAGCATACCCAATCTTTATAACTCCGTACAGTGCTTTTGTATTGCTCTGACCTCTCAATATGTCCTGATATTCTTGTTTTTTCTGTTTAGCCTATATAAGAAGTAGAAAGAGAAGGAGAAGAAAGAAGAGTCTGCTTACCACATCAGCATCAACTCCGTCCGCGACGTCCGTTCCGCCCTTGTCTCGCCAGTGCTTCTCACTCAGTGAGAAGTTAAACGCTCTGTCTCGGCGTGGATTGAGAAGCACCCCAGCGGGGCTTCGGGGGGTGTTGCAGCCGATTATTTCGAGATTCCTAAAAAAGAGAGAAAAGATTACTTTTCGAAGTTCCTAGAAAAGGACAGAACAAATTTCTACTAGATACTACGAGTAGCTACTACTAAGCTGCGCCAGGTGGTTTGACTAGGATAGGTTCTTAACCAGTCGCACCAAAACGGTGACAGTGCTCGTTGAGAATTAGCTGTATGTAGCTTTACTAGCTGTTCCAACGTATGAGCGGGATTTATAGAGTCTGGCAAAACATCTCATTAATAAAACCAGTGGGTTCCGACAGAAAAAGATTTCCTGGTGTTTTCCGTGTTTTTGGAGGCAGCGTTTCTGTAGAATTAAGACCATTTTTCAGAACCTGAGAGATTAGGTACCTGAGAAATTTAAATTCTCTTCGTTTTATCATCTTTTTGAATCCAACACTAAAAGAAACCCTAAAAACAACTCAGTACCTGGTGGAAAATATATCATTCCTCGAGCTCCTAGGCAGGAAGACGTCGTCCTCCAAGTCGTCGTCTAGGGTCAGTGCCAGCGGTGGTGAGGAGGCGGAGCGCCGGCACTGGATCTGCGGCACGGGAGGCCGGGGGATGTCGGACTCGGAGGCATAAGGGCGCTCTGGAAGGGAAAAAAATGTTTTTACACATCACGGAGTCGAGAAAAGTTATGTGTTTATACATATCGATAATACATGTATATTTTTGTCATTGTATGATTGTAGAAAAATCTCGGGCTGAACTAGATTGGTACGGGTTCGGGATGAGTGGCGTGTGGCGTATATACAAGAAAAGAGGCCTATCCTCAACAGTGGACGATAACGGGTTGATGGTGATGATTGTTCTGATTTTGCCTTATCATGCAAGATCACAGATTAGAGGAAGCGCAGCGAGAAAGAGGACTTTGCTGCAATGCCTTGGGACACAGGTACAAGTAACTTAGGGAGCAAACTTTTAAACGCAGGTATTATTTCTTTAGAACAAACTAGAAGCATTTTAATATGTAAAACTTCAATATATTATAAGAAATATAATTTAATTGAAACAAAAATGTATATTTTCTACAATTCATTGAATTAAACATTTCAAATTATTTATAGGTACATGATTTCGGTGATACATGAAGATAACACCCAACATTTTTTTCATATATCTATTTTGAACCATATGACCTCAGAATGACCGATATTCAAAACAAAACCCAACCGCAGAAGCCAAGTTCTATTCACGAGGAATCATGACAAATTACAAAAAAGGCACAGACTGCAAAAGGTATAGACAGAACAAAGAAAAGCAATTTGTTATCAACAATATCGATGGAGGAGAACAGAAGTCGGTTCTACGAGGTGGAGCCTTTAGGCTATATTTTACGGGGGTATACATGGTGATGCCAAAAGTGGACTTGCATCGAAGTCACATATATTTGCTAAACTGACGCACGCTATATCTTTCTATTAAAAAAATATTATTAATAATATTTACTCCTTTGCCATAACATCGTCTGAACTTTGCACAAGTCCTTTTCTAGCAAGCTGATTATTTGGGCGGTATTCAGAATAACTAACTATAAAAAAAAACTAATAATTTAAAGATGATACTCGTATGAAAAAGAAGGGAGTGTATTCAGATATATGACGAGTGATAGAGATGAATGGAAGAAGTGTACATACTGTACCGACCCCACGTAGGTGGGATAAGGTAGATGAATGATTCAGGATAACCGACCAGCAGTCCCTGATACAAACAATTGACAGCATTTTGCTTTTACTATAATAGTTGTCATGTCATCAAGTCAATTTGCTTAACACTTCTTCCAGGAAAAGAACGATGGTAGAAATACCTGCCTGGGATAAATAATTAAATATCAAACCAGGTATTTAGCCGTTTCTAAATAAATTAATCTTATATCATCTTACTGTCTTTCAAGTTTTAATTACTTAAATGTCCTGAACATTCTTCTGATCAACGTCTATTATTATGATAGAAACTGAACCACAGAATAAATGATAGTACCTTGAGATACAGAAAACATTATCAACAACAAAAATTAAATAGTGATTTCAAAAACAGAACACCCTGTGTTGTTGCAGCAACACAAATTAATAAAATCTTGGCCGTTGAAACCCGTTTTCATGACACACGTGCAGCGACCGGTCGAGCGGGACGGAGGTGTAGCTGTCTCGCTCTAAATGCAACGTTATAGTAGCGTGGATACGACATGCAATTTTTTGACGTCCCTCGCCCGTCTCTATGGAAACATTTGGTGAAGAATTTGTATTGTTTTTTTCAGCTTTCTAGAGTATTGCATAAAAAACAATTAGCTCCTGTTTTGAAGTCTATAATAATAGCCTTGTGAGCCTTGTACACTTTCGTGCCACTGCCACCTGATTTTAAAAATAAATATTTTTGTCTCTTTTTCTATTACTTACGAGTATGCATGAATTAGTTTTTTAAAACACACATTGAGTCAAATAGATACTTCGACTATATAGCTTTATCTCGTTCGGTAATCATTTTCAAGAAGTTATTACAAAACCACGTTCGTTAGTTTTCACATCAAATTTAAGCATTTTTGTTTTTTAATTTTGTTTTTTTTTCTAGACACCACACAGTTCACTAAAGGTGCAAAAGCCACAAAACCCGGTGTAAACAAAGTCCAAGCTATTCTGTCGTACGCGCTGCGCCTGCGCTGATACGGAGCTGTTTTTTCTTCGTTTTCTTATCCGCGCTCGATGCGTAACACAGGTGTTTCTGCCTTACGCTGTTACAACTAACATTATTATTATGTACTGTTTGATAGTATTCTAAATCTAATGCTATAAAATCTTTCTATTTAATGTCGCTATTCTGCTAAAACTAACATAACTTAGCTGCAAAAACTTTGTGAAATATTGGTACTGCAATATGGGAGATCGTTCTAATGATTTTTATCTGTGTGACTTGAGTTTCATAAAAAAAAAACATTGAATTAACACAAAAAAAAAAGATATTTCACTTAAAAAATTAAGTAAAAATTTTGTGTCTGTCTTTTTAGAGAAGGTACTTACATTTTGAATTGAGGACTACGAGTAGGTAGGTAGGTACATGAGAAGTCTACAAATTCCATGCCGACGTATGAGGATTTTTAATCTACCATCGTTTTAGTGGAAGAGAGAGTAGGTACTTTTACTACATAACAACCAATATGATCCTTTTTTCCTTTTCAAACAAATAATAAAACTTACATTAGGTTGAAAATATGAGGGGTTTCCAACGAGTCATACCAAACCGAGTCACAGTGTTCATAATATATTATTTTAATATGTACAATGCAAACCTGGAACATTATTATTTAGCTCACTGACAAATCACAGACTTAATCTAAATTGGCTTAATTTTTGAAAACTTATTTCTTATTTCTTATTATAAACTTATTTTTGGGACTTATTTCATTATGTATCAAAATGAAGCCGATTTCCAATGCCAGTCCGTTAGAACTTAGATAATAAGGTCGCACGTTAAGTCCCCTAACTTATCATTCACACATTAGACAACTTGAAAACAACTTCTCCAATCTTCACTCAAGCAGAATATTTCGAAACACGCCACTGCTCATCATTCAGCATCTCCAGCCCAATCACAATAAAGAAAACGGTACTCATGAAATCGTTAATAATATAATTATTGTTAATCACATAATCCTATATTACGGCGAGGTAACTGTCACAGAACTAGTTTGTAATCACAGTGGCGAGACGAGACCCTAATAGACGAGGGTCCTGCTGCAAGAAATTTTACATCATAAAATACCAGAATATGATATACCTATAGTTATCGATAGCCATCCTTTGGTAAGTTATTAATACCTAACCATAGTAGATTTCCATTCCAAACAGAAAAAAACTTTATTTCTAGAAAAACACATTTCAATTTATCATCGTCATTATTTTCAGCCCGCAATCGAACACTGCAGAGCATAGGCTTATCTTCATACACCAATCTTTATAAGATCACAATTTTAGACCTTGATAAACCCGAAGGAAAGCTATTTAGAAATTACATCATACTTGAATTGCCACACCCACCCTGGCAGGTTCAAAATCCAGCCTGGGCCAATGAATCTATGAAGATCCAAAATTAAATCATGAGTTTAATAGATTTAAAATAATGTAAAACTATAACTCTGAAGGTGCTATTGACGAATATATTATTTGTATTATTAAGATTTTCCGCCGTCGGCTTGACAAGTTTCTGATAAGCTTCCTAAAAATATATTTTGGATAATAAAATAGAGTCCTTCCAGGCTAGGAAATTTAATGGCAACCTATGGGTTAGGTATTGCCAAACAATTGCTATCGCTCCATCATAGTTAAATTTTGGTATTTATGAGGTAAGCTTGCTTGCAGCGGGAACTTGGTCTATAAGCCTACGTCTTCGGAAAACTCACTTGGCCACTTATATAGCGTAACTCGACTAGGTTCGTAACCAATCACCGATATTAAGCAACAGGCGACACGGTCAGTCTGAGGATGGGTGACCGCGGGTGGCATTAGCAACTGAACGCAACCGTGAGTTAGATGACACATTAAATGTTTGCAGACTTGTTTGTCCTATAAAAACAACCGTCAAGCCAGGTCAGACGCAAATCTTTGACACTAGCAATTTGGCTAGCAATTTGGTTTCTACATCTATGCGAACTTAGGTACTTTTTATTGGCGACGACATACTCGTAGAGAAGGTATATAGAGGTATAATGCGATTTTATTTTGTAGAATTTAAACAAATAAAACTGTTTTCAAATGTTTTTCTAGTGTATTTTGGTCTTCAAATCGGGTCGGGTCAATCAAGATACATATTTATATATATTTTTTGTAATATAAATTTTAATAAAATTTTTACATTTTGTGTTCTTCTATTTTTTAACGTTTTTAGTCCATCTTTTATACCTTTCATTGTATCAAACAAATTTTTCTTTCTTTCTTTTCAGATTCTAAATAAAATAATCACCAAACGGCCACCATGCTCTGAGAAAAGCGTGATCATCTTCAATCGATTAATCACACAATGATGATTGCACAGTTTATTCGATTGTCCTCGACAGTGGGCACTTGGACAATCGTTGGTCGTTCTTTTGTCACAAATCTTTGGTTTTGACCATTCGACCAGTGGGCTGTGAAAGTGGTCAAAACACGCTTTTGTGGGAATTTCTGTTGGATATTTTGTTGTTTTGAGTCGGTAAGGGTTGGTAATGATTAAGATGTGACTAGTGAAGACTGTGAAGAGATTAATTTTTGTTATATTTTTGAGAGAAAAGAAAAGAAAGATTGTTAACCTCTTTATCGTTCCCACCAGAAATTACGAACAAAAAACAAAAGCGTTTAAAAACTAGTGCAAAAACTGATGACCTTATCATAAGGAGCGATATTTTCCAATCAAACTAAAAAAATGTGTCAATGAGGTGTCAATCTTCAATCGTACTCTAAAAGTCTAAACTAAGACATCTCTAAAATTGTTAACGAACTTTGCTCATACATTGAAAATATTGAAATAAAAATAAATAGATGCCAGTAGTTTAGGTTAAGTTTAAGAATAGTTGGCGGTTAGTCTATAAAAATTGTTAAAACATCAACTTTTATGAGCACAAATCACCAAATACATAGAGATGCCAGTTCATGTTTTAGCAAACTTCGCACTGCTTTGCCAACGTATCACAGACATAAAAAGCTAGATATCACTTAAACCCCGTTTCATGTCGCGTCTTTGTCGTTTGACGATCGCTATCGCCCGATGCTTGATTTACAGCGCTCGTAAAATGACCGTTTTACTGCGCCCGAGTGTTTGATGCGCCACTTCTCATACCTATGTTTACTTTGAACAATGTTGAGAACTTTGGTTCTTGCTTCGTTTAGAATACGGGACTGATTTAGAAATGGGATTAACTCAGCTGAGTAGTCTAGCTTTGTATGGGCGAAGATACTTGTTTGAAACGCTGTGTGAACAAAGTTAAAGTACGTTAAAGGTAATTCGATTGACTTATTAAAAATATTGCTTTCGTGTTGTAATTATTTTAAGAAATGACTTTGCTGTGTGCAAGAAGCTCAAACGACCGTTCGCATTGAATTTCGTAAGACTTACTTTCTTACTTTCCTTCATACTTAACTATTTACAACTTACTAATTTGATAAGCGCTTTCGTATAACATTATTTTAAGCCAGTCTGTAATTCAAAATATTATAAAATAAAATTAAGAATAAAAGAAAAAACTTTCAATAGGGGCACATAAATTACTTCCTTTTTTCTTTTAACTTTCTTTATCTATCCCTACGTCCAGCTGAGTCTGTGGTCATAGTTAAACTTTGGTTCTTTTATTAGAACTATGTGTGAAGAATATTTAAATGTGTAGTTTTATTTAAATTGGTCACTTAACTACTAACAAGTAAAGCATTTGATGAGCTATCGGACGTAAAATGGGTGTTAACTTTGGTATTAGGATTAACTTACTTTGTCGTGTTTTTAAAGTTGTTGTACTTGGATTGTTTTTATGTCTTTTTGAGTTACTTTACTTTGTTGATTTTTTCTGTCTTTTATTATTGTAAGTACCTTTATTAAATTTTGTATTTTTTTTGTCTTTTATCTACAATTTATTTTAGTGTGAATTAGTGCGTTTAGCCACGAAATAGTCGTTATAGTTCTCAATAGTATTAAGTGAAAAATACAAACTTAGTAAGAAATCAAGTGTCTTTTGTCAAGTATCTACTAAAATGTTGTGTTCAGCTGATTTTGTGAGATTAAGTACGAACTTTACTATGGAAACTAACGTGGTTTTCACACATTTTTGTTATAATTAAACACGGGAATACTCACGTAAAAATTAAGTCGTCTACTACGACTAGTTTCGGTCACATTCGGTGACCTTCATCAGGCGAGTCGTAGTAGACGACTTACTTTTTACGTGAGTATTCCCGTGTTTAATTTTAAGTACGAACGTTTACATTCAAACTAATATTAGTGCAAAAAGTTAGTTAGTTTGTCATGCTTTCAATTTAATACCGATTATCGTGAAATTTTGCATACACGTCGTCAGAAGCACAGAAAAGGACACGTACTACATTTCATCGTCACCATCATCTCCACAAGTATCTGTAAAATCCCGAGTCGCAGCAACTTTGCAACATTAGTAAGATTACTTAGCAGAAATGAAACCCCGCACTCTATAGCAAACGAAGCCTGCCATTACGTCCAAGGACCGTTGATCTGTCATTATTGACGGTACACCCTGTATTAGCATGTTGAAGTACCGCAATAGGACTTCTGATGAAATCGAGCTAGTTAGTGGCTAATTGGAGTACTCGTAGACCAGAGCGGTGTAAGCAGCAGTTTAGTACAGAGTTATAAGTAGGCATTTCATCATCATCATCATCATCCACAGCCCTCTCTATCCCACTGCTGGGTATAGGCCTCTCTCCCGTTATGCCATCTGCCTCGGTCAACTGCTAATCGGGTCCAGGTTCGACCCGCGACTCTATATAACTACATATGTCGACCAACGCTCCGCTTGCCTTGCCAACTTCCTAGGCATTTAAATGATAAAAATAGTGAACAAGTAATTTTAGGAGTAAAATAAAAAACGAAAAATTCGAAATTTACATAATACAGGGCTATAAGGAAATGGTATGCTAGGGTATGCGTATCAAAGGGAAGTAATTTTGATTTTTTTTTTTTTTTTTTATGATATTGAGAGACGAGACGAGCAAATCGCTCGCCTGATGTTAAACGTCACGTTTGCCCATAAACAGGTCTGTGCCACCAAGAATTTTGAATTCTTAGAATTCAAGACCTTGCGCGGCACAGCACTGCGCTCGTCACCCTGAGATATAAGATGTTTAATCTCTTATTTGCCCTGTAATTTCACTGGAAACAATGCCCTTCCAACCGGAACACAGTAATGTTTACACATTACTGCTTGGCGGTGGAATAACTGGCAAAGGTGTGGTACTTCCCCAGGCGGGCTCTGCAAAAGAGCCCTACCACTACTAAATATCGGACCACGATTGAAATCGCGAAAAAAGCAACTGACTAACTGGCAACTGGCAACTGACTCACTTACGTAGAGTGGTAAAATGTCAATGACACTCGAAAAAATGTATGAAACAGCAGTTTTTGTTCGTGATTTCAAGCTTGATACCATGGTAAATGTTGTTAACAATGATGATTTATGAGGGCTTTTCGGGATAGCACGTCCTTTTCTTTATGCCGTAAATACTTCGGAATTCAAAAATCTTCCCACATTATTTGTATTCATAAGGAAAACGTGTTTTTAGAGGTTTTCGATCATAGCTCAGTAGCCTAAGCTAGATTTAGCTTTATTTTTGTTACTGTGGTAACTAAAGCATTCAATTCTTATTAAACCTCTTCGCGTGAAACTGGAGCCGACAGCCAGACCCGAAGCATCACCTCAACTCTAATCGCCTCAAAACCAAAACCACAAGTTTTCTCTCCTACTCGTATTCTTTATAAAAACTCGATCCTGACTCCATCACATATATATCACAGCTTCCTCAATTAAACACAATTAAACAATTGATTTACAGTAACATAAATTTTAAAACATTAAAAATAACACAGCACTTTCGTCCAATTACCTGTTATTATCGTTAATTGCTTAGCCATTATAGTAATATCCTAAATCATAGACACAGAGAAAAATACGATTCAAAGATATACCTCTATTTGACCATAGAGTACGAGGCTACGATCAATTTAATGATTTTAAAAGCACCAATTTTTTGATCTGAACGAGCGTGTTTTGTTTTTTTTTTCTTTACTGTTTTGACATAATAATTGCTTCGATTTTGTGGTAACGATAAAAATAAAATGTTGAGATTAATGACAGTCGAATTTGATTTTGATATTTTTGTAATAACACCCAGTGAATGTGAGTTTTTTTTGTTCTAAATTTTATAGATGTTTAAGACATTTTAAATCTCACTAATACTATAATGAAAACAAAAGTTTGTTTCTGTCTGAGTGAATGAGGGATTTTTTGTAACTTCTGCACGCTGAAATGGCTCACAGTAAAATTTGGAAAATGGAATGTAATAGGTAGGTGGTTGGATTTATATATTATACTAGCTGTTCCCTGCCACGCTTCGCTGTGGATAAAAAAAATTAAAAACAATCCTTGATGCGTATTATATATCATGCTAAAATTTAGCTCGATCGGTGCAGAACTTTTTGAGTTTTTGAAGCGTACACAAACCAACATAACATTTTTATCTATACTAATCTATACTAATATTATAAAGAGGAAAGATTTGTATTTTTGTATTTTTGGATGTTTGTGTGGAATAAACTCAAAAACTACTGGACCGATTTCAAAAATTCTTTCACCATTCGAATGCTACATTATCCCAAAGTAACATAGGCTATTTTTTTTTTTTTTTTTATCCACAGCAAAGCGTGGCAGGGGAACAGCTAGTATAATTATATAGATAGATGTACATTCATATCTTTTTATATAAGTAAAATAAACTGCTCCTGTGGTATAGAGGATGCATTCGTAGAGCACAGGTACTCGTAACCTACTCTGGGAGAGTTTCTTACTACTAACATTTTATTTCATTAACAAGTAATTTTACAGCACAACTTGTGAGGTCTCAGAAATCTCTCCAAAGTGATTACATCTACACAGTAGCCAATAATAGCTTTTCAAATTACTGCATTAACCTCTTTAAACTAACGATAACTGACCACATCCATCATTATTTACTTCTGAGTATCTAAAACTATTGAAACTTTAACAAAGCTTGAAATGAGCTTTTAAGTCATAATTTTTAGTTACATTTCCCGCACAAAATTTTGCTGTGATATTCTATTCTGGACCTTAATGTTAAGACATAAGGATTTGACCGTAACTTTTTGTGGTCTAGCTCAATCCTAAAGTAATAAAGTAAGGAAAACCAACAATGAGAGAAGTCTCTTTCGCATATATCAAAAGTAACAATGGTTTTGTTATTAGCATATGAAAGAGTGCGTAGTACGGGAGCCAGACGTTTTTAGTAGGTTCTAGGGAAGGGCGGGGTAGACGGGCGATGCTGGAGCTACTGGAACTGTTGCCATTAGCTAACATTATGTTCGGCTTTTAAGATTGGATTTCGGATTTGGTTGTTGTAGATATTAGCAGTTTTTCGAATTTCTAAGTCCAGACTTTGTAGCCAGTTATTATTTTCTTTTATCTAAGTTGTCTTAAGCATGGTTTAAAGAAAGACTTTTCAACAAGATCAGTTTCCAGGTCTTTTGACTGCATTAAAAAACCGAACCACACCGCAAGTTAATATTTTTGATCAACTGACTTGAAAGTGGCTTATGCTCTGCAGGGCATCCTTCCTGGTCTTTTGTTCATGAAGTAAAAACAAGGATAAAACCTATCCGGGATATAATATAGCCTAAATGTGAATACAGATTACGTTTTATCCCGGAAAATGCAGGTTAAACCGGGGGGCACCACTAATTATAAGTACATAAACTTTAAGTAATTCAGTGTTAGCCCAGCAAAAAAATACCGTTGCATTACTTATCAAAGCCTAAATCGAACGTGTAACCTCCTCAAAAGCGTCACGTCTGCAAACCCCTCCCGTCTCTACTCAACTCCGTCACTAGAAAACTAATTACCATTCTCGAGGCATACAACCATGATAATTAATAAGTTTGAGGCTCGAAACCATCTGCATACAATGCTTGGTCTGGACGCGTACGCTTTTTGAAATAGACTTGGTTTGGTTCTGACGCGGGTGAGAAGCCGCGTGGACTTTGGTGGAACTAAAACGGTCGCCTTGCTGTCTTACTTTGAGGAAAGAGTGTCTTGAAAATAAATGGCAAGGTCCTGAATATAATTCTCTTCTATTCATTGCTTTTGCTGCATATAGTCTTTTAATAAAATCACAAAAATAATTAGCCTTAGGCGTCATTTAGACGGATTTTATCATTCGCTTTAAAATTTGTAGAATAGGTATAAGCCGCGTCAAGAAACGAATTTAATCGAAGCAGCGTTAATTTTGTCTTTTCACTTGCACCGGCTGTAATGTGCTAATTGTGTAAGTGAGATGACATGATAAGCACTGCTTCGTTACTTTTGATGTAGGTAAGTGGATTATGTCGACGACGACAGCGCGGCGCTGAGGTTTCATTTCCTGTCGGTTCTCATTTGCGTCAGGTTGTAAGCTTACATGCGACGTTGTGATATACTTGAATGTATTATTGATATCGAGCTTTGAGCTTTATATTATGAAAAAAATTGAGTCTAATTCGATACCGGTAAATGGTGTGGTCTCCGGTATGGAGGGCCGTAAGCCACACCGGAGACCACACCATTCACCGGTATGACAAGTATGGCGTTACTATATTTTGCGCAGCTAATCATCTTCGAGTAGCCATTCACGAAAATCATACTTCATAATTTTCATACCCGCTACCGTATTGAAGAGTAATTCAGGTAGCTACAGCTGTCAAGTACCAAAACCCGCTGGTAGTAAATGTGCTGTAAAATTGCGGGAGACCACAAATCGGCTTTAAAACTGCCAAAATCTTTTATTCCTTGCCAAAAATATCTTCGACCCGTATAGCGTATTTCGGGAAGCTGTGGTCGGGTGGCTCAATTTATGGCAAAGGGAGTTGGCAGGTACCTACTTATGTTATGTAGATGGTTCCGTACATTTGGTTGTTCCGTATATATAATTTAAAATCATGAATGGTATAGTGAGTAAATTTATTTAAGAACAGCTGCACCTCGTGGTATCACTAACTGTTCTGCAGGAACCGCTATTTTTACCGGGTTTGCAAATAATCTGTTTGTTATTCAAGGTTTAAACTACCTGCTCAGAAAACTTCATCAAAATCCTTTTAGCTATTGTGGGTGATTGAGTAACAAATATCCAAACTATCACATTTAGAAAATTAACCAAAAGTTACTTTACAATTTTTTTAATACCTACGTTAATTTGGTAATTTGGTCTATTCCTGTAATAATATTTTTTTAACCCTGTACTAACAAAAATAGACTTCATCTTGTAAGTTATTTTGCCGTTTTGTTCTGTACCTCACAATCATAAGGCTTGACAAAACTAATCGATATGATATCGATACTAAATCTACAATTTGCCTTGTCCGTGTCGTCGCACCCCGCAGTTCCATTTTAACGACGGTTATAAAATTCAAAAGCCTCGCCGTGATTTGTAACGACTGCAGTTGTGTAGGCGTTGTGCTACCGTACTGAGAGATAGAATACGAGAGCACCGTGTACGGTTAAAATTATCGATACCACTTTTGATTACATTGCATGCAAAATCGATACTCTTGTTTACTTTGCTAAAAAGTGAAATAGTATTGAGATCGTAGATTCATTAAAGCAGCAGTATAATTATCAGTTTACGGATGGTTTTTAAAAGAATTTAGAATTTGAGTTAGACGAGCAAACCAGTGCTTTTTAAATTCTTAACGTTTGTCATTAAAACCAAAGTCAAAAAACAAGAGTGAACAACGAAAGAAATAAAATTTCCTTTTATTTTTATTGTATTTACTTTTAAAAACATAAGAATTATTTGCTTTAGTAAATGTTTAAGTATACATAAGGAGTCAAACAATTAAATTATTACTATTAACAAAAATATTTTAATTACAGTTGTAAGTAACAGGAACCAAGATAACTATAGATGTAAACAGCAAATCAGCAAATAATCAAATCAAACCTAGGCAAAAGTATACCAAAAGTACCATAATAAAGATAAGATAATCAAGCAATATCGATAATTTTAAAACAACAACATCGAATCTAAAAGAAAATATCGATAAAATTCTATCTGCGCAGGGCACCACTAAGGCCACTGACCTAAAAAAGGCCAACAAAAACCTATATATTTTATTTTCAAGATGCAAGTACATATCGTGGTATAAATTAAAGGTTCTTTTTTTTCTTACCACGTGTTTTGGCTCAAGTACTGTGCGTGGAAGGCTCGACTTGTACGGTCAGCAGAAAAACTTGTTTTAGTTATTTTGTTTTATTTTGTAGGCCTACGAATGTAAGACTGTAAATTGTGACATGCAGAATATTGGAGTTGTTTTTCTTTAGGGGTTAGTGGGAGTAAATTGTTGTAAATTCCTCTTAAGAATTTTTATTATAAGTGCAAATTATATGGAATAATCTAAAATATTCAAAAAGATAAGTATGATAATTTCTCAAAGTTTTATAACAGGTTTTTTTTTTAACCCCCGACCCACAAACGACGTGGCGTTATAAGTTTGACGTGTCTCTATGTCTGTTTGTGTCCGTCTGTATGTGGCATCGTAGCTTGCGAACGGATGAACCGATGATTTTTTTTTTTGTTTTAAAGGTGAATTAGTCGGAATTACTGTTCTTAGCTAAGTTTCATGAAAATTGGGTAGCCGTTTCAACGTTAGTAAGGTATTTAAATTACACGTTTAAATTTAAATTTTGTAGCATTACAATATTAAAATATTTTTAAGAGTAACAGAACCACCTATTGTATAAAGCCTCATTCAACTTTTTATATCCCTCCTGATTGTGCTTTACATTTTACAAAAACATCACCAAAACAAAAGATTGACATATCATACTTTTTCTGCATTTTCCCCCAAAAACATTCTCCCAAAAACCAGCTGCTGTCCGTACAAAACAATATCAAGATTATTACCATTCGGTTACATATAAACTGGCCAGCTACCGGCATTACGCGGTGCCACTGTGTGAGTGTTCACGTACATGAACTCTGACACTTGCTTGCATGTGTGCGGCAATAAGAAACCCGTTGTTGCTCGAGTGAGTACTCGCTGTGTTATTTTGTTATTAAAGATTTATTAGATGGATACGAGTATTGCTGATATAGAATCAATCAATATATATAGCTTCTGGGTAATAGTAAGCCAGAATATGAAATTTGAGTAATGACAGGTACCTCATTGTAATAACATCTGAGATGGTGGTAATTTATCTTGTGACTAGCTGTGGTCCGTGGTTTCATCTGCGTAGTGATGACGACTATGATATTTATTTATGATTCAAAATGTACCCCTGACAACGTGTATGCAATATTCTAATATGATTTGTTGAGAATTTTAGGCAAGGAAGCATCTTTAGAATAAGGAAACCTTCTTATTTTGAGATTATTTATCAAAAATAAATTATAAGCCTAGTATCTGTGTTCTTTCATTCAGCTCACAGTTTATTAAATAGAAGCATATTATATGTATGTAAAACGTAATGTTTACATAATTCCATCTACGAGTAATTACAGCACAATTCTTAATAACAACACAGCACAATATCCGAGATAAAAGGGAAAACGAAAATAAGCTTGAATAACACGATTTTATGCCGCACGATTATTAGGGTGGCATAATTTCGTTTTATCCCCAAATAATAAGCGATAATACTCTACTTATTATTTATACACCACAATGAAGGCAGGGGTTGGTTTCAGATAAAAAGTTTTTTTTTTGTTTGGAAATAAACACTGTTTAAAAAATATAAATAGGTTTTTCATAGTCAATAATATTAACATGCGTTTCAAAACTTATCGCTTGAAATATTGTTTAAGCTTTTGAGATAACACATTGGAAACCTAAATACATTTTGAAAAAAATCATGCACCTAGAGTAAAATAACATACTCGTAAGACTAAGTTCAGTAATAGGTATTATTGTTAGTACATGTATACATATATCTAAAGGATCAAAATTGCAAAGAAACTATCTTAAACAAAAAACCAGTCACAATACCTTTGTTGCGCCTGCGCAGACCGGTCTAATTTTATAGCCCCTAAAAATAACCAACCTAATAACTTTAATTGGTAAGTTAGTCTAAAATATAGCTAAAAGCAACAAAATAAGCCAAAAGGTCTACAAGACCAACAAAACGAAATAAAAAAAGATCCGTCACGAACATAGGCGAGGGAGAGCAAAAAGAAAAAAAAAACACTACACAAGTTCAACGTTTATTTTGGTTGCGTCTCTTTCACGCTTCAAGTGATTTTGTATCGCCTTCTCTTTCTACCAGGCTGAACGTTGGACACCTGTGCTTTAGTTTCCCCTGAGTACCAACGACCTCTCGGGCACTTCACGACGAAACGTCATAAGGAGTATAAAATAATTTTTCAATTTTATGCTTTATCTTATTTGACAACGGTACTTTTTGCGTTGAACGTAGCGTAATTACAGATGTGTTATTTTTCGAAGCAAAGTAATCATTGTCGTATACGGATTTGATTCGTGGCAAGCTGAAGTTTTTTTTTCTTTTTTTTTAGTTTAATGCGTAAACTAATGTATCGTAATAATAATGAGAGAGGAACACCTGTTCTTTACTAATCCCATTGTTAGAAATCGTCAGTGAAGTAAATTAGAGCTTGTGATGCGAAAAGTTTTTTATTTAATGGGACTATGGAGTAAATTGGAGGGTCTTTTGAATAATAAAAAAAATAGAATCTGTATTAAAAATATTATGGTAAATTATGTTACGGTATGGTATGGTGCTGGTCATTCAAAAGTTGTTCGTTAAATTTTGTTGCGATATAAAATAAAAAAAAAATATTAGAATACCTACTTTTAGGAGATAAACCACTTAGGCTCGCCTAATGTCAATTTTTATAAAATAATACTGGTTTTTTGTCAACGACATGGCGTAACTTTCGATACTCAATTATGTAAAGTTTTGCAAAATATTACATAACATCAGCAAAAAAATGTATGACTCGTATAATACCTATATAGGTTAGGTAATTAGGCATCTTTTAGAGGTGTTTTTTATGCCAATCTGACTGCTGACCCAACAGTCTGTAAATGATTGGCCTAAAGTGAAAATACCTAATTATCACATGACCTAAAATGATTTTACAAACAATAACTGTAAGCAATAAGTATCTATTAACACTTTTCTCGAAACCTTTCGTTTCCAAATATCATTGTTATCATTATAAATGACTTCAGCAGCGTTTAATGTCCGCATCGGTGTCGCGTTACACGACACGGACGATGCGTCCTGATGATCACGTTTCAAGTTTATACGTACGGAGTTATATGACACCGCACCATTAGGCTCGTAGATAGGAACCTATGTCACCAGTTGTCGCACTAGTTTTATGTGTTATAATTATTTTGTTTGTAATTTATGGTGTGAACAATAAAGAGCGATTAGCTCGTCTCGTCACTGAATTACATAAAAAAAAAAAAAAAGAGTTTATCTATCTATCTATCTACGAGTATGTTGCTGTTTAGGTTTAGTTGATGATGTTAGTTTTGTGCTTTTTTAATTTCTTAACGCAAGTGATCAAGACCTTTGCCCAGCATGGGATAGCATCATAGCAATGACAGCATACAGCATAGGTAAAATAAAAAAATAAATGTATACATTTTTTTTTAATTTATTATTTTGTAGAAAAATCTAAAATAGGATTAACTTTTTTTGATTTTTCTACCTACTCTGCACTTCGATCTATCTACCCTCTATTGCATTCTATAATATTTTTGTTGAAGGACGCGAAATTTTTTAGAAAGTTTTAAACCAGAATTTTACTTTTGCTATGGAAATTGAGCAAAATATTTAGTTATCAACTATTTTTTTTTGTTTAGTACATAGATACATTTAAATGAATAAACATTGAACATTTTCTCTTTACGTTAGTTAGTCTCTAACTTACTTAAAATACAGTAAATATTGTGCAAAGGTTAGCAATGGTTATTTAAGCAAACTAAAAAACTTTGAATATTCGCTAAATGCAATTATTTCACTACATTGCCTTCATCATCTTGATAAAATTAAGTTATTTTAATCTCGTAATGTCCTGTAACTTCTCTGAAGACAGCCAATTTTCACAGCCCAGTTACTCTACGCTGTTATCCCTTTGTTTCAGTTTCAGAATATTCAGCGCCGACTTACTAAATTAGCTCTAACGGCGCTGAAATGAGCTACATGTCATCTCTTCATAAATCAGGTGCATTGTGTCAAAATATGGACATTAATGAGGAGTTTTAGTAAGTAAGTACATTAAACTTTGTAATTGTAAAGCTAACACTGTAAGCAAACAAAACTTAAACAAATATTTATTTACAAAATGATTTTAAAACGTAATAAAAAAATTCAAAAAAATGTATTTTAGACACAAGTGCAAATCTCAATCAATCTTACAACACATTAAATTACTGAACTGGATTGTAAATAAAAAAAAAGTGTGTTCAGAAAAACTACTTAAATTAGCCTTAGGCAAAAAAAAAAAAAAAATTATGCAATAATGCACTCTGCATTATTGCATAATTATTTTTTTTTAGTTAACCTGTAATGTCCCACTGCTTGGCAAAGGTCTCCCGTAATTTCTTTATTATTGCATAATATTGCATAGAAATCAAAACGGATGTCTTGAAATTTACTTAGGTACATCGTCTTAATTATTGATCTGATAATAAATACCATAATAACACTTAATTCATTTGAAAAAAAAATACTTATAATTTTCTTGCGAACAGTATCTATTTCCTTTACCACTGCACTGCATTTTTTATATCCCACACACATTTCTCTAACATATTTATTATATAATATTACTTTACAAACTTGAACTACGTAGATATTTGTATAATATTTTATAATACATTATAATTATCTAGGTTTATCTAGGTACTAGTTTTAGGTGCTCTAATCCTTTTGTTTGTAATTTATGGTGTGAACAATAAAGAGTTTATCTATGATATCTATCTATATCCTTGTAGAAAAAAAAAATTAAACTATCCATGGGAATAGTTTTTTTTTTTACAAATAATATGTTATCCCTAACGCTGCCTACCGAATACCAAATAGCTTTTTTGTGCATTTTGAATAAGTTTTGAATACATTATCAACTTGATACTGTGATGGGAGTAATGATAAATGATGGTTCTTCAATAGGACAGTATCGCTGACAGGTAGTGTTAAAGTCTAATTGATTATTTTATAAAACGATTTGTGTATTTTAATGTGATATGTGAGCTGTGCCCATATTTGAATATTTTTTATAGAATTTTTAGTTCTTGTCAAAATATTTAAATTTTCATCTGCTCTTATGATTAGATATTAATGTGTGTATTGCATTTTTTTTTACTGAAATAAAATTTCAAGTTTAAAGAAATACGAGATATTTATGCGATGAAAAACATTTTTTTTATTTCGCGTTTAAATAAACATAAATCTACCTCTAATTTAGTTTTATAATCACAATACTTAAAAATTAATTCGATTCACTTGTACTATAATAATTAATTTAAAAAACTTAACCAATCACAGCTACTGCCGATTAAAAAAAACAAATACACCCAACCACAGCAATAAATAACGACATAGAACATCCAATAAACCAAATCATAGATTAAAAACCAAGATAGAGTGTACCATTATTTATATTGTATTAAAAAGTTGTAGAGCTACCGGCTAAAGTTGAGTGACCTGAGGCGGTCAGCGGGCGTGCGCGAGCGCATCTGACTCGTTGTTTTTGTATGTGTTGCAGGCGTTTGTGTGTGTGCGTGCTTTGTTTTGATGGTTTTTGAGTGAAGTTGTGAATATTGATTTTGGTGTCAGGGTTATCTGGTGTTTACGGGGAAAATATTGGAAATTAGCAGTATAATTTAAAGAAGTGATTAGTTTATGCTATTTATGGAAAGTTTGTTTCGCGTTAAAAAATCTTTTTATTTCAGTAAAATTTGGAAAAAATAAAAAAACTTAATCGAGAGAGAAATATTTACTTACGATACGAATAAGTGCAGGAGAAGTGAGTCAACAGCGAAAAGTGTATTGAAACAATGTTTTGCGTACCTAGAGGTTTTTGTGTAGTGTGCAGACGAAAACGAGCGTTGGAGATGCGCCTTAAATAATACATAAATGCTCTCACGCTCTCAATCGCAAATTTTCGCGATTACTACATAGACGTATTTATCATATCAGAGGCCTTCAAGCGCTTTAAAACACTGACATTAGAACTACACTACAACCACTGCTACACCATAATCTGGGTGTCTTCAAGTTGCGAGTGAATCGGTTCCTTCTCGGCAAGCGTGCTCCATCCTACACCGCATTATTGCTTACCACCAGATGAGATGGCGTTCAAACGCAAGCCTATAGTTGCCAACAGTTACAAAAAAAATGTGACTATTTGAGAACCTATCATTCACTGATCCTACAGAAGCCTACTTAATTTTATCGATATTGAATAACTTGTAAGTACCACGAACCTTCATCTTCGAAAGACCGGTAGCCAAGATTGATTTCACCAAGAAATTGCCAATTTTGAGCTGATCATAAATTAGCGCTGTCTGAATAACGACCGCAAATAAACCGGCTAACATGATTACTAAATTATTTAAACGAAAATGGGTCAAGAAAACAAGTTTGCGATAATTTTGTTTTGTTTTGGTTGTGGAGGTTCAGCGAATTGTTAAACAGCGTGTGGGTAAATTACGCGTCCGTTTTAAGGTTAATTTGGTAATGAGAAAAAGTGAAGAAGTGCAGTTAACAGATGGATGCCGTTTCTCAAAGTATGTCGCCTCTTATCTCGTTCAGCTTAGTCTTGTATTTATAACTCCTGATGCCAACTAATGGCTGTTAAAATCTGTATGTCTGTCTGAGGCATTATACTTAGTTCGCCAACAGATTTTAATTTTTCGCGATAAGCCTTCAAAAGACTGACCGTGTCATCCCTTGCTTAACATTGCTGATCTGATAACTGATATATTATAATAATACGATAATACATTTATTATTATTATTTTATAGTTCATTCCCAACCTAATAAGCGCTATAAACAATCATCATCATCAAGTTATTTGCAAGTCAAGTATCATCACCTTGAACTTGACCTTGACTAATAATTATGAACACTGGCCGCGTTTATCAATTAAACGCGGTCAGTGTCCGCTCATTAGGGCTGTTAAAAGTACTAAAGAAAAATGATTGCTAGTTTTTGCAGTTATGGTACCTAAATAAACCTATGATTTGGATGATACAAATATAATAGAATAATTATTCATTGACACTACAAAAAGGAAATCACAAACTCAGTTAAACACATAGGAGATAAGCACAAATATCGCTAATGGTGATGATCTCTTACAGATAACCTTTGTACACAAAACAGATAATTATGTAGGTGTTTTGTGCTTTGGATGAGAGGTTTTAATACGTTAATTTATTTTTTTAATTCTACAATAAACTTGCGTGTGACAGCCATTTCGCTTAATGGTTAGCCATGATTTAAAGCAAGATTTCAAATCATCAAGTTTGAACATCTTTCATTATTGACATTATTGTTACACCTTTCCGTGACACGTTGTATAAGCAGAAAACAATATTATTTATCGATAAGTTTAAACATGACCTAACTGTCCAACGCTTTCGATGTCTCCATTTAGGGCATATCATGATGAAATTCGGGGACTGGGTTCGAATCGTAATGTGTTACTTGTGGAAGGGACAGACCATAACGGTACATGTTCAAGCTGGTTGGGCGACAACATTAGGGCAAGGCATGAGCTTTGAGTGGGTTTTAAGCGCCTTAAGGCACTCAAAATATGACTACTAAATTGATGTGTCGACTATTTTAATTAGGGATTCAAAATTTCACGACTTACTCAAAATATGTCACTTGTATCGATTTTAAAGTTTTTTATTAGGTATTTATGAAATGTTGGTAAGAAATTCACCATTTGACCCAATTGACAAAACCATCTCATATTTGCGACTAGATAAAAATTGATTTTTAGTGGAGCTTTCTTTTTCTTTTTTTTTGTGGTTTTAACTTTTGCTGTGTCGAGAAAATCATCGATCGCCTTTTGGGACATAGTCGGAATTGGAATATTGAAAATTTAAAGATTACACTCGCAATAAGTAACTCTTAATCGATTCTCTCAGTCTATTGATCAGTGAGTTCAAATAAAGTTAAACGCTATTCCCTTTCACTTGTACGGTACAACTCGCCAAACAGGCTTCAATATTCGCAACCTTTACGTTTGTTTACCTTTTATTTTTAGCTATACGAGTGTTATGTTCTTGAAATATCATTGCATGTGCCTTGCCCGACTCGGACACCAAGGCTCGCCACCTGGCCTATACAAACCCAAAAATGTGCTTTCGTCCATAAATCGACTTTGATTTTTGTTTCAGAAATACTTTTTAGTCATTTAATAGTATGTGTTTCTAATTTTCAATTTCGTATGCTTTTTTTCGTTGTGTTTATTTGTGTTTGTTTTAGTTTTCTAGTCTTTATGCAATGTATAGTCGTCAGTTTCATTATAATTATGATTACATCTAGTAATAAACTGTTTATGTGAAGTATGATCTGTGTGAAGGTGTAAGTGAAGGGGTGTTTTTTTAGTTTTTGTAAATTAATTTGTTAGTTCATTTCTTTTTTTACTTTTGTAGTATGTTGTAGTATTCATTCATTTGTTATAATTGACTTTTACTAATTTCCCTAGCAAACTCTAATTTGGAAATTAAACCATCTTAATACCTTGTTATTTCTTTTGTAACAACGCACTTATTTTCTTTCTTATAGTTTAATCAGTCGCTTATAGATGCTTGGTCACGTACTTCTACAGCTTCAACGAGACTTTGTTCTCTACTCCTTTAAAAATAGAGGTTGTTATCTTTTGATAAGTTTTGGTGTCTATGTATGGAACTATGGAGTCAGGGCAAACGAACGATTGTGTCAATACGTGCACAAAATAATTTTAAATGTCCACTGTAACATCACCTCTGGTTTTAATTAAACAGTTAAATATTACGGGTCTGGTTACACTGGCTGGTCGGTCACAATGTCATGACCAATTTGTTTTTAAATGAGTTTAAAATTGATGCATTTGTTGTTGCGTCGCAAAAAATTAAGGACTTAATAAATCCTTTGTTTGGATTTATGTATCTATTTGTGTTTTTATCGATTTCTTTGTTCTATATCGAATGATTTTGATCTTGTCTAGCTAAAACTTAATCGATTTTTAAATGCAATTCGATTTTTGCGGTGTAAGAGAAACAATGATTTAAACATCGCCAATGTTGGGTTTTTGTTTTTTTTTTGTCTGACTCCAAGTATTTTTAGTGATTGAATTTTAAATTACCATCATAAATATTCATCATGCAAATTTCGGAAAACAATTTGAAATAAACTGAAAAAGCTGTACAAAACTACGACGGCATCAAATCAAGACTCAACAAACTACGTATTTATTTTCAAAAACAGTTGTTTATTCAATCATTTCTGTTCCAGCTCCAGCCGCGTCTGCCGAAGTTGCGGACAGAGTTCCTTTGAAGCCAGACGAAAGAAAACAATAATAAGAAGTGATGAGTAGTAAACAATTTTTGTTTACTACAAGCTATTTCTATTTCCCTACTTTGTTTATGTTCGTATGAAGAATGGTCGTTGGCGTAGGTCACCATCTGTTGCTCCTACAAATGTCTGTACACTGTCTGACTGTATTGTCGTAATATTTTAAATAGGACGGATAGCGTACGGTAAGCTCATATTTTGACTGGACTATCCGACCACATATCTAGTTTTGGCCGGATAGTCCATATTTATGTCTATTTTTGCTGTGTTATGCCAGAAGCTGTAAAACGACATATTGACGTTACATTACGTGCCTACAAAGTTGCGAAACTTGCGAATTAGGATCGACATTAAAAATTTAGCTTACATCTCACATCGATTCGAATTACTGCAATTGAGAGTATCTAGACTTCTAGAGTCAAAAAATCATTACTTTATGTTTTATCATCATCAGATAAAGTATCAAATTTTGCGACTTAAAATTAAATTTATATAAATGTCAAGTTGGAGAGATTTTATATTACTATGTTCAAATCATGTTGGGTGGAAAAAAGGATTAATTATTCCAAAATTCACTCCCGGCGGGTGCGCTGGTTTTTTGCTTATTTTCGACGGGGCGGGTTGCGGTGAGATTTCAGGATATGGACACTAAGCTGAAGACCAGGGTTCTCGGACCTTTATATGAGAAATGATAGTACATACCAATCCAGCGTTCTACGAGTCCATAGTCTTGGCTTGAAGCTAGGTTATCGGCGTGAGCGCATGGCGCCTGCACATGCACTTTTGAAAACGCAGGTTCACAGACCACTTCACTGGCACTTAACACACTCAAAAATATGAAGGGACACTGTCTTTTCATATAAGTAATATATATTTAATAGTTTTAAGGTGTTAACACAGGAGTTTCCGTATTTGTTAATTAATTAGGTAAATGCAATCGTCAGTCTGGTGCGGTTGACGAAGAACTGATTCGACGAGTTTGCGAACTCACTCGTCGTTAGTTGCGGTGGCGCCACATTCGGTTATCCGAACGTGAATTGGCATGTTCTCTTAAATCTATCACTTACACATAAAAAAGAACCATCCCCCCGGCCTTCAGGAGATAAAGAGAGCTCCTGAACTAACAGGACAAGGGTGAACAAAATTAAATGCGGGTGCTTGTAAAGCGTAATGCGGGTAAAGCGGAAGTATATCCAGTCAGTACACATGGACGACTATAAAAATAATAATAAAACAGGGAATAAACTAAAACTTATGACTAAGCAGCCTAGATAGGTGGGCGTAAATATAGAAAAAAAAAGAAAAAAAAGTATATAGGTGTATATTAAGAACAATAGAAAATTATTGGGAAGGTAAAACACAAAGTTTTACCACAGGTCGAACGTAGGTGCCATTGCGTGTGCGTACCGAAACTATGCGAGTGATCCCGTCTGACGAAGGTTTTACTTCCTCAATTATGCCTATCGGCCATTGTAGAGGCGGTGAATTTTCCGATTTCAAAAGAACTACGGTGCCTTTAGTTACCGGATTAGATTTAGTGTTCCATTTAGCGCGCGTTTGAAGTGTGTTAAGATATTCACGCCTCCAGCGATTCCAGAATCTCTGAACTATGCCATCGATTAAACGTTTGTTGCTAACTAAATCTACTGAATCTATGCGCGGGTCAGAGTGAAATGAATCTAGCGGGCCTAGAGTCAAAAAATGTGCCGGAGTTAGGGCTTCAGGCTCTGCAGGGTCAGAACTTAGTACAGTTAAGGGTCTAGAGTTGAGTATGGCTTCAACTTGGGTAGTAACGGTCAGCAGCTCCTCGTAAGTAAGAAGAACGTTCCCTATTGTTCGTCGGAGATGGCTTTTAAATACACGAATCATACTCTCCCAAGCCCCACCCATGTGACTCGCGGTCGGTGCGTTAAAGAACCAATTAATGCCCTGATATAGAGTTTCCTGCGTAAAAGCATCACGAAAAGCTTTCGACTTAAGAAACTCGTCCAGTTCATCAAGTTTCGCTTTAGCGCCTACAAAGTTTGTCCCATTGTCGGAAAATAGTGATAAAATTTTCCCCCGACGGGATATGAAACGTCGGAAAGCGCGAAGAAACGAAGCGGTCGATAAATCTATCGAAATTTCTACGTGTACACTCCTTGTCACCATACACGTGAAGAGTGAGAAATAGCAAAGCACTTTGCGTGCGCCGCGATAGCGACTAATTAGTATTTCCTGCGGACCTGCATAGTCGACTCCTGTCCAAAGGAAGGCCTTAGCCTCGTTGACACGAGCTGCGGGAAGAGTTGCCATGAAGGGCGCCTCTGTGCGGGGGTTTGCTTTGAAGCAGCTATTACAAAGTCGAAAGCGTTGTTTCACAGTACTGCGTCCGGAAATTATCCAGAACTTTTGTCTTAGCATAGACAACAATAACTGTGGACCGGCATGTAAGTATTTGCGGTGATAGTAATCTATGATAAGATTTACAATGTGATCTTTTTTGGGAAGCAAAATCGGATGTTTGCTGTCAAATTCAAGAGACGACTTTTCCAATCGACCACCAACACGAAGTACATCATTGTCTAAAAAAGGGGAAAGCGGAAGAATTGACTTTGAAACTCTGTGATTCTTGGCAAGCGCGATGATGTCGTTACGGAAGTGTTGCTGTTGGAGTGCTTTTATTACAGCAATCTCAGCATACTGTAAATGATTAAGCTGCATGCGGTCAGAGCGAGGGAGCTTACCTAGAAAGCGGTACATATACACTACAATGCGTAGGAATTTGGACCAGGAAGAGACTCGTTTGGCCAGCGCACAAAGCAAAGGCTCCTCATCCGCTGTGATTATAAAAACATTTGCGTGCCTTTTAATTTCTAAGAGCTTTTCATCCTGAGCGGGGTCAAAGGTGAATCGATCGATTGGCCAAGTGTGGACTTCGTCACGTGCCCACTTGGGGCCGTGCAGCCACAGCGGGTGGTCTAAAAGCTGAGCGGGT
The DNA here is from genome assembly GCA_949125135.1 of Alcis repandata. Lineage (NCBI taxonomy): Eukaryota > Metazoa > Arthropoda > Insecta > Lepidoptera > Geometridae > Alcis > Alcis repandata. The sequence goes on along the minus strand of OX421240.1, from coordinate 11,138,822 downwards.
GTAAGCCCGCGACTCAAACAGTCGCTGGGGTTCTGTGCACTTTCACAGTGATAGAAATGCTTAGCATTAAGATTGTCCTGTATTTGAGCAATGCGGTTCGCTACGAAAGTATCGAAGCGATGCGGAGACGAATGCACCCAATGAAGGGCTACCGTGGAGTCGGTGAAAGCAAAAATTTCATCGATATGGCAGCGAGAAGAGACAGTGTCGATAACAAATCGAAATAGTTTCGATAATAATACTAGAGCGCATAGCTCTAGGCGGGCTAGAGAAACTACCTTGAGTGGAGCAACCTTGCTTTTGGCGCCAATTAAATTGACTTCATTAGGTCCAGAAGCCGGTTGAATGCATATATACACAGAAGCACCCATTGCTTTTTCAGAAGCGTCGGCAAATCCCAACATTATAACGCGGGATTCGGGCACAATGCCTAAGAAGCGAGGTATTTTGAAATCCTGCAGCGCGGGAAGCTCAGTTAGGAAGCGTTTCCAGGCTACGCAAATTTCTTTTGGTGGCTCTGCATCCCAGTCAATGTTAGCTGTCCAAAGAGCTTTTATCAGTAGCTTGGCATGCAAAATGACAGGGGCGCAAAAACCGTTTATGTCCCATAATTTCGCGACCGTGGAAAGCATAAGGCGTTTCGTGCATTTTGACTGCGGGTTAAATTTAATAGCGATTGAAAACTCGTCTTCAATTGGAGACCAGATCAAACCTAAAAGCTTCAAATTATCTTCTTTATCAAATTCAATTTTTGACGATAATCGATTGTCTGCTGGGATCGCTTTCAGTACTTCAGGAGAGTTACTCACAAACTTAACTAAGTCGAAGCCTCCGCGCCTAAATAATTCTATCAAATTCTGAGACAACTTAACCCCTTCTTCGGCTGTGGCTACCGATACTCCCAGATCATCCATATAAAGATGATTACTAGCAATATCTGAAGCGATCGGAAGATCAGTTTCATCGTGAGCAAGCTGTCTTACAGTTTTCATAGCCAGGTAAGGTGAGCACCGTAAACCGAAGCAAACGCGGTTAAAATTATACATCTTGGCGGTATCATCTTCATCGAACTTGTATAAAATATTTAAAAAGCGGCGATCTTCCTCGCGGATGCCTATAGCTAAAAACATTTGTTTGATATCAGCGGTTAAAGCAATAGGAAATAGTCTGAACTTTAAAATGATCGCAGTTAAATCTGCCTGTAAATTAGGGCCAGAATGCAAACAATCGTTCAGTGAAACGTTCGTGTCAATGCATTTGGCACTTGCATTCAAAACAACGCGAAGCGGTTTGTCCGGTCGGCAAACGCCGTGGTGAGGAATGACGTAATAGTCCTTATCAGTAAGTGCGGGAGCGGGCGAAATGATATTCCGTTCGAGATAGTCTCTCATCACGTTATCATATTCCTGTTTCAAGACGGTATTAGTCTGAAATCTGCGTTCGAGCGAAGACAGGCAGCGAGCCGCTGTTGTCAAAGAGTCGCCTAATATAGAGGTTGGCTGTGAAAAGGGCAGAGCGGTGACGTAACGTCCAGTTGTATTGTCGCGGTGTGTATTTAAAGTGTAGAAATCCTCGCATTCTTTTTCACTTTTAGACATGTGAGTTTGAGTCGGTACTGACTCAAGTTCCCAAAACTTGGAAACTAAAGTTTCAATCGAGTCGTCACTCGACGAGAAAAAAGCGTAATCATTGTCATTGCGCGCGGAGTTATTGTGACAAGGGAGCGAGGCGATTGAGCCTAAGAGTAGGTATCCGAATGCGGTTTCTAACAAATCAGGTTTACCCGGTGGGCCTAATAATTTTTGAGATCTCAGAATTTCCATGAAGATTTCCGCGCCTAGGAGAATATCAATTTCAGCTGGTTTATTAAAGTTTGGATCCGCGAGCTGTAAATTACCTATATAGGTCAGAGGTGAAATGTCAAATTCACAGCTCGGCAAATTACTGGCAATAGTTTTAAGAACAAGTGGTTTTATTTTTAAGGAAAAGCTAGTGTCGTATCGGGACAACACAGTTATATCTGCCATACCGATTATAGATTGGGAGCTACTACCAATTCCATTCACTGACCGTTCAGTACTATCATGGAAGATGCGAATACCTAACTTCTTACAAGCGCGGCGGGAAATGAAATGGTTTTGTGATCCATTATCGATTAAAATTCTGACTTGTCCTACTGTTCCGTCATTTCTTTTTACATCTGCTAGAACGGTACCCAGTAAAACATTTTGAGTTTTTCGCGGGCTTTTTGAGTTAGCACTCATACTACAAAATGAAGCTACATCGTCAACAGGTTTATTAGAAACCAAGCTCGATGAGGTGATAGTTTTTCGATCCGTAGTTCCCAGACTATTAGCTTTGTTACCTATGTGGCCGTGCAAGTTAGCATTAGCGGTCATTGACCCAACAGGTGTTTTGTTATCAGTCAGGAAGCACAAAGTACTATGATGCGATTTCTTGCAGTGGAAACATCTGTTTTCGGACTTACACATATTTGTATTATGTTGTAAGCTTAAGCAATTAATGCAGGCGCGTAATTTTTTGACATAATCATAACGTTCGCGTGGAGTAAATGTTTTGAATTTTGAACATGAATACAGGCGATCGTGAGTGGATTCATTACAGAGGGGACAAGCGTTGTTGTTTACTACGAATGAGCGCGGGTTGTTTTTTGATGTAGTTATTTGCGGTTTGGGTTTCAGAGAAGTACTCACGTTGTTAGTGTTATCACCTGTTCGATTTAGAACTTTTATGCGATCACGAACGAAAGAAATCAAGTCGTCTAAAGTAGGTATTTCTTTGCCGCGATTTTCCATCTCAAATAGGCGTGCGGTTTCTTTATCTAAACGATTTAATAACGCGTGTGACATTACGAAATCGCATAAATCAGTTAACTTTAAGTTATTTAGCGCGAGATAAGAGTTTGAAAACTGATCAATTAGATTTTCCAAGTTATCAGCGGTGGCGGAAGCGATAGGTTTCAATGAAAACATTTGACTTAGATATGTGCCGGCTAAGTTTCTTTTATCTTCGAACTTTGACACAAGTGCGTTGTAAATCGTTTCATAGTTTTCTGCGGAAGGTATAAAACCGGCGTAAATATTTTTAGCTTTGCCCTTTAATTTACTTGCGAGGTAAAACATCTTTTCAGTTACAGAAAGAGATGGGTTCAAATGAACAGCGTTTTGAAAAGTTGCGTAAAAAAGCGGCCATTCTTTGTTATTGCCATCAAAATCGGGGATCTCTATGCGAGCTAATTTAATTCCTTGAGAGGAGTTATCATTAGTATTCTTAAATGTCATAGTCGACTTAGGTATGTGTTGCGAATGTTTACGTTTGATGCGGCAGTAAAGATCCTCGAAAGCGAGCCATTTGTTGAAATCTGGTACTGAATCTTTGTTTATTTTTAGATAAATTAGATTTATATCTTTCACGCATTGTTGAAAATTACTTCTAATTTCATCTAATGTTTCAACGGAACAAAGGAAGTCCTCTAAAGCGTCAGGATCATTCAAATCTTTACGCGAGTTATCGTAAATCTGTTGTATACGTTCAAAATAAACTTGTCGTTGAAATTCAAGAACCATAATTTTCTGTTCATTTGACGAGGACGTCATTTTTTACCTATTTATTTGAGCGATCGAGTAAAAACACAAGGCGACCGATGCGGCGCGCGATCGTTCAGAGATAACGTAGGAATGCGGTGAGGTGCGAGTGCGGATAATAAACTATATTTTGCGGATTAGGTATGTAATATCGATGCGAAACAATAAAATATAATGCGGCAACTAAACCAAAGGAGTTCTTCTATGTAGGTAGGTACTTTGGTTTTAATGGCGGGGTTTTAGACTGACGAGCACACAAAATGGCGGCCTAGTTGGCTGTATGAAATTGCAATTTTAAGGCGATTTTAATGAAAATATGTGTAAATATAATAGATAATAATGAAAATAAGCAAATCCGGATATCGAAGGACCATCAAATGGGTGGAAAAAAGGATTAATTATTCCAAAATTCACTCCCGGCGGGTGCGCTGGTTTTTTGCTTATTTTCGACGGGGCGGGTTGCGGTGAGATTTCAGGATATGGACACTAAGCTGAAGACCAGGGTTCTCGGACCTTTATATGAGAAATGATAGTACATACCAATCCAGCGTTCTACGAGTCCATAGTCTTGGCTTGAAGCTAGGTTATCGGCGTGAGCGCATGGCGCCTGCACATGCACTTTTGAAAACGCAGGTTCACAGACCACTTCACTGGCACTTAACACACTCAAAAATATGAAGGGACACTGTCTTTTCATATAAGTAATATATATTTAATAGTTTTAAGGTGTTAACACAGGAGTTTCCGTATTTGTTAATTAATTAGGTAAATGCAATCGTCAGTCTGGTGCGGTTGACGAAGAACTGATTCGACGAGTTTGCGAACTCACTCGTCGTTAGTTGCGGTGGCGCCACATTCGGTTATCCGAACGTGAATTGGCATGTTCTCTTAAATCTATCACTTACACATAAAAAAGAACCACATGTTTTAAATTTGGCTTTAGCGCAGTCATTGATTTATTATCTATTTTTTTTCACGTGGATGAACGCAGTCCATATTTATCTGCTCGTTTGAGGATCTCTTTGATTTAAGCCGAATATTTGCTCCGGCTAAAGTAACACCACCATCTCTATTTTCAATGCACTGCCATAAAGTTTCTGAATGGTAGGTCGGAGGGTGGCAGTGTAAACGTGATAACCCAACACTTTTTTGTGAAAGCCCACCTGGCACGGCTTTTGTAGTTCGGCGGCGTAAATAAATGTAGGTAAAATGTTTAACACTAGAGTACACGCCTGGCCTACTATAGTAGACCAGGGTTATTCTTTTTGCGGTAACTTTTTATTTTTGCGCGCTAGAAACTAGCGATTCCAGGTAAGCCTCGTCTGGTATATTTGTCGCAACCTCAGTACCCCCGCGCGATCCTCGATTTGACACCAAAGACAGGACGAGTTGGTCGATGTGCACTCTGCTCGAGAGCCCGAATTCGGTCGACAAAAAAGTGGTGCAAGACTTGCTACAAATGGATTTGTCCCGATCACCAAGCAGTAGTGTGTCCTGAATGCTACGAAAATAAAGAAATTAGTAATTAAGTTTAGTGTTAATTTTAAAAAAATATGTTGATCTCAGAAGTGCCATTTTGTTACTTTTTCTTAGATATTTAGTAAATTGCTAATTGTTCACTATTTTAAATATAATATCTAAATTGTAATGTTGTAATACTAAGTAAAATAAATAAGTTTTCCATTCCATTTATTATTTTAGTCAAATAATCATAAATATACAATTTATTGATATTTTAAAATGGCCTAATATAGTAAGCCACGCGTGTACTCAAGTAAAAAAAAGGAGCGCGTGTACCGTAGTGTTAAAGACGTGCAACAGATATATATGTACTAAGAAGGATGGAGACGTAACTGTAGTTTCTAGTGTAAAGGCTGAAAGGATTCATTGCTATAACCAAGTACAGTAGCCAGACTGTAACGTCGGAAAAGTTAGAAAAGCACGCGAATTTATCTTGAAAAAAAAAAACTAAGTAATCTCTCGGAACTTTCTTACAGTAAGTTTGGTTTTATCTATACATAAAAATATTTTCGCTACTTTTTTATATTTGAATTCTCGATCCTGTGTGTAAAAAACCCAGACAAGATTGGCAAAGGACCGTATGTAAGAAGAGAGGCTATGCTGAGAGGAGCGATTACGGACTGATGACGATGATGACGATGAACCATATGTTTCCATATATGATATAATTCATGAATTTGTAACCCACTTTCCATCATCGTTATTATTTAAATTTAACGAAGCTATGAACATTTTCAAGGAAATTTTCCATCAGATACGACTACGAATATTCATACTTGTTCATACATCCATACATGTTGTACAATAAGTAGCACCTATACTTACATAATCTTAATATATATAAATCTCGTGTCACAATGTTTGTCCTCAATGGACTCCTAAACCACATAACCGATTATAATAAAATTCGCACACCATGTGCAGTTCGATCCAACTTGAGAGATAGGATAGTTTAAATCTCAAATTATAGTCGCAATTTTAATTTATTGCAAATTATTATATATACTGATAATTTTTACTATAAATTGACAAGTTAGCATCATACTACGGTTGCTATAGTTACGCAATGGCTTTTGACAGGACAACGTCTGTCGAGTCAGCTAGTATGTTATAAATCTATTTATAAATGACCATTTACGTAACATTATCAATAGAATATAAGCTTTAGCGTATAGAAAATGTAAACAAGCACTGGCATTAAACTTGCAAATACTTGAAGTCCTTGATTACTATAGCCCTCACATGGAACACATTTGAAATAACATAACTTCAACTCAATTGCACTTGATAACTTATCCTCTACCACTCATTGACGGTCTATATTGCCTTGAACTTGAACTGGCGTTTGCTTTTGATTGGAAGGGAACTAACATGTACTTGACCATATCAAGACATGTTTTTACTGAAAATGGAAACTGGAAAATTGTATAAATATATTTGCCCTTGACATTACTGACGTTACTATACCTCTACATTGATATATATAGGTAGATATATAAAGGATTGAAGAATTTAATGGGAATCGGAGATATAAATTACAGACATATAAATTCTTATGACCTTTGGTTGGGATAGAGTTCTTTATAGTACGGATTTGAAATTTAATAAAAGTGTGTTTCAATTGAGATAATTTAAAGTATGTATTGGCAACCTTTAATTATTTTTTAATAAATAATGATTTTGAGTAAAATAAAATTCACGTTTACTAATACCATGTTTTTAAACCGAAATTCAAGTCGTCAGATAGTAAGCGAACAAGTCGTCTATGGAGATCTTTTCGACATCAGATGCAACACAGATACGTTTGGCGACCAGAAATTCCAAAAAACCCTACGTTGGTTGATGGTCCACCAACAAAATGAAATGAGAATCTATCGTAAGTCAAGATTATTTTTTCTGCAAAGATATTCGTGTGCTCTATTTATAGTTAGGTTTTGCAAAAATTAATCAGACTATTTCATATCAATCTTACGTATGTAGACTATCCCGAAGCCTTTTTATGCTCAGTAATACTTCATTTGATACTTATTGTCTAAGGCTTGTCCAATTGGGTTTATTACACGTGTCCAATTCCCTTCCACAGAAACTACAAGCCAAGCTCGTGCCAGACTGCCTGGCGACCGCAGTTCTTGTAACCAGATCCTTTTGTTTGTACTCTGCATTGTTCTACATTTCAAGCTTACTGTAGGCCATCACAATGCTGTTCGCAAGGACTTCGGTCCGGCCTTTGCAAATATGGTGATCAGGATTGTGGAGTTCGTTTTGTGGAATGTATTGTTCTTGTATTGCTTTTTTAGTTTGCTGCACAAAATACAAGTGACCAAATGAAATACAGTCATAATATTATATTATGCGATGTTAACAGTTTTGAATTAGGTAGGCAAGTTCAGTTCAACTATAAATTACTTTTTTGAAAATAAAGAATAAAATGGTAATATTAGAAAAAGATGTAGGAAGGAAAGTAAAGATAGATAGACAGATAATTATTTTAAAATGTAAGCTTCAGCATATTGAAATGCACAAGTTTGTGTTTTGAAATAGTTCAACATCCCTTAACCGAATGAGAAATGCGAAATACTGCAAAGTTATGCTACTGGCAAAGCCGGTTATAACATACTCAATTAGAAGAAAATTCAAAGCATTCATAACCATGTCCATCCAAAAACGGTAGCATACCATTAGTACAGATCACGTACAGCTGCGTATGGTGCGTCACTGTGTAGAAATAACTCGCTTTCGCAGACTTGCTGGCGGCGAGGCATTGATTTGATGTTATATCACAAGTTCATTTCATAAGTTCATATACACATTATGTTTAGGCTGCAGGTACTCTGTAAACTTCGAATCTTAATAAGTGAGATATTACAAATGTATGATAATGACAAGATATTTGGCTCCCTTGTGCTTCTTCTTTGTCATGTTGAAGATTTGTTATAAAAACGGTTTTACTACAGTTTTCTTCCAGGATTTGGCCAATGTGACCCTACTAAGACTACCTTGCACCACATGAAAACTAATGAAAACTATCACAGAAAAAAAGGTTGGTGTCAAGAGAGGACTAATCAAGTAATACCTTATGAGAATACAGCCAAATATCTAGGCATGACTCTTGACGCCAAACTTCGATGGAAAGCCCACGTCAAGAAGAAAAGAGATGAGCTGAACCTTAGGTATAAGAAAATGTACTGGCTACTTGGAAGAAACTCCTCGCTGTCACTACAGAACAAACTATTAATATATAAACAAGTCCTAATACCAGTCTGGACTTATGGTATCCAGCTATGGGGTTGTACCGCACAGAGCAATGTACTGATCATACAAAGGTTTCAAAATAAAGTACTGAGGGACATAACGAATGCACCATGGTACGTAAGAAACATAGATCTCCACCGGGACCTTCAAGTAGAGTTTGTAGACAAAGTTATACAAAGGTATGCAGAAGCTCACGAAAACAGACTTCACCACCATTTGAATGTCGAGGCCATCCAGCTCCTCGATCACACAGATATAGTTAGAAGACTTAAGAGAACAAAACCGTTCGAGCTAGTGTAGTGTTAGTCATAAGTAATGATTATAGTGAAAGTGTAAAGTGTAGAGAACACGTGAACATTGTGTCTTCGCCTTAATAGAAACAATAAGAAAAGTGTTAATGGACACATTCTTAGTAATTAGTTACCTAGAAATTTAAGTTAGATTTAAATTACTTATTAGCCTCAGGCTAGATTGTAATTTTATTAAGAAATGTTCTTTTGACACTTCTTAAATAATAGAAAAAAAAAGAGAGGACTAAAAAGATAAAGGAAAACTTTCTTAGACCAAATAAAAAGAAGATAATCGTATAAACAAGAAAACTAGCAAAAGATCATCTGAACATACGAGTAACGGCAACGACCAGAGCAGCGCTCTTAAATACAGAATGGACGAATGACAATGTAGCCAGCCATCATCTCCACTTTTTCTTTTTCACCAGTAACTTATCCGAGACTTAAGCCCACATGCGGCAAAACATCTTAACTAAGAACCACCGAACAATCACCAGATCCAAACGTAATTTAGAACAGTCTGTCACGTCACCAACATTGACAAATACTCCGCATTCTCTTTCGACAACTTTAGCAGCAATTTCGAATATTTCAAACAAAAATACTTCCCCGAACAACTCTTAGGGGAGTCTGTTATTTAACCTGAAATTAACATGTCGGAAATCAATGTCCTTGTCAGTGGTGTCAAGGGTAGAACGTTTGTCATGTAAGAGGAATACATTTCTTTGAATAAAGGAATTTTTGGGTGTCTTGGTGACGAGTATTGACAGGTTAATTGATTTGCTATTTTTGGTTTTTATTTTGATACGAATTTTGTTTTGTTTACTAAGGAACTACTCCTACAAAGACATTTTGATCTCTTATTAAATCTTTGTCAATATCTTGCTAGCCTATTTATTAACTGTTTCTGAATGAGATCTTAAAATCAGATGAGATGTAAAATTAGATCTACTATGTGAATCCAAAAGAGAATAAGTATAATACTTTAGCAAAAACGTCCAGCAATTTGTTGTTTGTTATAGCAATTTTGCTGCATGTGTCAAAGTGTCTGGAACTTTCAAAATGGGTTTGTGATCAATAGCGTTGCATGCTTGCATGGCAAGAATTTACTTGCAATCATCATAATTTGCAAGTCAAAACTTTGCTAACAGTTTATATTATAGACAAACAAAATTTAATTAGCTATTGAATTCTGTCAGAATGTCATGTGTTTTTACATTCAAATTGTTATCCACAAACTTGACTGAGTGATTGATTAATGATTACTTAATTGCCAATCAATCATTTTGTCCGCTACAAAGTAAATTCAATTTCTAACAAACAATTGATTAACTAACAATAAAAATATTGTTAACAGTGAATAATAAGGCCATTGCTCAACGACAATTAAAATTCAAGCAATATTTCAAACAAGCTCGAAGGACCAGAACGTTTCTATGACAAATGCTACTTTAAAGTGCCCCAAAAATAGTACAATAGAGAAGCAAAACTTAATCTTAACTAAAATCTTTTCAAGTTAAATGAATATTGATTAGCTGGGGACAAAAACACCCTAATTTGGGGTGGCTCAAGACAAATAGTTCGGACGAGAAATCTGCTTAAAAATCAAAGTTTCGACGTTCAAATTTATGGGACTTTTTTTACTTTTTTTTTGGCTTAACAACTATCATTTAAAGGCGCACCGTTTTTCTTAAATTAGTCGTTGAGACAAGTTCAAAAATACGAAACTATTTTTTTGAGATGCGCAAGTTTTTTAAGAAGTCGTTGAGTTATAGACAGTTAATAAATTTAGAGTAATTATAGCTAAGGGCGTTTTGTTGAAAGCTAATTTGAGTTAAAGTATTGCGCTGTTAGATTTATTGTTAAAACAATAAGTAGCAGCTTGTTAATTGGTTTTGGATACATTAGAATGAGAATGGGGATTAGGAACTGAATATATGGTTTCTTTAGAAGCTTCTGTTGTTGTTTTATTAATAAACCATAACTAAATCGAAATATAGAAAATTTGGAACACGACATTGACGTAAAGATTATTCTTTATATTTTTTATACCTTGAGCAGGTTAACTACTTATGTAAAATCATTAATTTATGGTAGACTTTTAAAAAAAGAGGAAAAGGAAAGATGCGATACTCAATTTTGTGGCACGATTCTCAAAAAAATTGAAACTTCCTTAGTATTTTTTAGAATAAGTCAAAACCGTGTTTCAAATATTCTGTTTCGTTCTTGTAGCGTTTTTTTAATTTCAGACTACAAAACACAATTTGAGTCGCTGCGCTAGTAAAGTTAGTTAATATTATTTGTAGTGTAAAAGTAATTGCTATAAAACTGGCAACTCAATAATTATCTACCTAAATAAGCCAATGAACTTGTCCAGGATCCTACATCTATTTTTATTTATCTCAACTTTTAAAAATATGAAAATTTCTGTTCGAAAGTACCATAATCGTTTCCTACCAGACCACGTCACTTAAACTAGATTTAAACGCTCCTTAATAGCTTGAACAAGACTTTAGTCGCCTTCGATACTTCGTGCAATCTTGAAAGTTTGCCAGTTAACTTGTCAATTTGGTGCAATGGAGCCGCTGACATAAAATTAAATGAGTTAACTTAAGCTCAGGCAGATGGTGAGACTTAATAATACCTGACATATAGAGCTGTCCTACTAATATTATAAATGTCAAAGGTTGCATGTTTCGATATTTTTGGTTGCTTCATTGATTTTTATTATTATTTAATATGATTTTTATTAATATTTAATTTTTTGTAGTGGTAGGGCTTTTTTGCAGAGCCCGCCTGGGGAAGTACCACACCTTTGCCAGTTATTCCACCACCAAGCAGTAATGTGCAAACATTACTGTGTTCCGGTTGGAAGGGCATTGTTTCCAGTGAAATTACAGGGCAAATGGGAGACAACTTATATCTCAGGGTGATGAGCGCAGTGCTGTCTGTGCCACGCAGGGTCTTGAATTCTGCGAGTTCAAAATTCTGAGTGGCGCAGACCTGTTATGGGCAAACGTGACGTTTAACATCAGGCGAGCGATTTGCTCGTCTCGTCACCTAATTTCATAAAATAATAATCTACAAGCTGTCCCGGAAATGCGAGTCAAACCGCGGGGCGCACCTAGTAAAGATTCAAGTTGGGTGTGTGATTAATTGTTTTTGTTGTCTTTTACTTTACTATTGTCACGGAATACGTCATAGAGTTAGAAAATAAAGGTATATTATATAGTACCTAATTAACCCCTAAATAGAATTTGGTTCATAACAAACTAAAATTCTTAATATTAAGTATTTTAAGTTAAAAATAAGCACCTAAGTGACACTTTTAAACCCAGCTTTAGCAACTAGAACCTCTAAAAGTTAAACCTGAAACAATGTGCTTGAAGTTGGCTCTAAGCTACCGTGAGCAATAACTTGAAGTAACTGCTTACTTAGTTTACCCTAAGTGCTGTGCTTAGAAGAAATGAACTGTGGTTAGGGTTTTAAGTTATATTTTATCGACTGGCTGCTGCTGTGTGAATTCATCCGATATTTTAGAGATACTGTTGATTTTTCTAAAATAAAAATCAAATTTAATCTAAATCTGATAAGCCATTTTTGTAGGATTGAGTAACAAATATATATACAAACATCTAAAAATACAAATTTTCACATAGTAGGACTAACGGTGTCCTCGGTTTCTTTATTAACTTAATTTTCGGGATAAACGTATGTAGTCCAGGGATAAACTATCTTCAAACTGGATCCAAATCAGTCGAGCCGTTTTTTGCGTGATTGAGTTAAACATATCTAATAAACCAAAAAGTTGCATTGTACTTGCGTAATAATATTATGTTGAGTCATACAAATCATTAATCCAATTAATTCTGTTTTTTTAAATAAATTGTTGTTGTTTAACCAACAAATAGTTCAAATCAAACTTCAAGAGCACTCGATGCCAAATCTAAGCACTTCTAATAAAATGAAAGCTTATTTTAGGCATCCAACTTTCCCACAGGTTAAAAATAAATCTATTACAATATAATTACATACATTAATGCTCAAGTATGTTTGTTTGGCTCTCAAATGGTAGTGTATTCGAGTGGGCTCGTTCCCATGTTGGCTGAAATAGAATAATGTATCGAAAATATTGTTATGTTATCAATGATTATTTAGGGTTATCAATGATTATTTAGGGTAGGCTACGACTTAAGGAGTTTAGTGCACATTATATTTGTTATTTTAAAATAGGTAATTGTTTCAATTTGACCATGGGAACAACGCTGTAATCGTAGTTGCACAAAAGCGGTCAGAAAAAAAGGAGAATGTAAAGAAAAGCGCCATTTAGATTCATTTGCTTTGAACTAAAACAAAACTGCTCTTTTGTTCTTTCTGCAATCAGCTATTTTTTTAAATAAATCAGCGCTGAAAATGATGATCAAAAGTTGCTCCTTGTTTGTTTGCAACGCTGTAAAAAAATAAATGCAAAATTGTATGATGAAATTTTATTGCAGTTGTGAAAGCGTAACAAACTCTCTTTGATATTTGTAAAATTAATTAAACACGGGAATACTCACGTAAAAATTAAGTCGTCTACTACGACTAGCTTCGGTCACATTCGGTGACCTTCATCAGGCGAGTTTACAAACGCGACGCGCTCGCGGTTGCGTCTCGTTTGGCACTCAACAACAAAATAACAAAAAACAAAAACAACAAAAATGACAAACAAAAACAAAAATTAACAAACAACAAAAAAAAAACAACAAACAAAAAATAACAAAAACAAAACAAAACAAAAAAAAATGAAAAATGTGTGAAAACCACGTTAGTTTCCATAGTAAGGTTTGTAAAATCAGTTAGGAATTAGAATAGCGTTTAAAAAAACTTTTTCTTCATATCTATAGAATACCTACAATTATTAAGACGGTAAAGCCCCTTACTCATTACACGTAGCTGCCAAGATTTAGAACTGAGCCTCGCTCACAATTCAAACAAAGCGCTAGTAAAACATAATGATGGCTTTTTGTGATCACTCGGGATTATGTGGGGACCGAAATGGCGTTATAATTTTTTAGGTGAGTGTAAAGGAGGCTTAAGATTGTTTGAAAGGATTTTTGCTGTCGTTTTAAGAATGATTGGGAGTTTTAAAATAGGGTTTTTAATTAGAAGTTGAAGATCAATTTAACATATACGAGTATATATATTTTTTAAATTACGAAGAGACGTGATTTTTTCATGAAAATGGGTTTTTAAGGATTTTTTATTTTCCGAGATTTTTTGATATTATGTTTTTAACTAAATGAAAATTAAATTTAACACACAATAGGTGTAATATACGTTTAAAAAGAAGTTAATGAAACATGTATTTCAAACTTTAATAGGAAAAAATACGGAAGAAACACACTATACTTCACTTCTCTACCTATGAAAATATCTAATTTCTATGAAAACAAAATATGACAATTTCAAAACCGGTTAAAAACAGGATGCGGTTATTTTTATCACAATCCAGACACATCTCAAAGTTACCAAGATACCAGCAAATGATAACCATTTGCTACAAAAAAGCATGCACAATTACAGATAAACCTATAATTTTCTTCAAATCCTGTTCTCGTCCCTTTTACACTCGATTAAATCAATAGGTTGAAAAGGGACAGCACTAGGTAGAGTCGAGAGCAATAATTTTCCTACCATCATGGTAATTGGTGAGGCCGTGTGTTTTCACTGTGTGTTTATCGATAGCATTTCTATTTTAGTTACGATTGCCCTAGGACGTTTAGGAAGGTGAAACCTATCTTATCTCTAAACTGTATTGATATATGTAGGTACCTATAATTGTTTATTATTTACTTAGTTTTTTTTTGTTGTTACCATACAAAAAAATATAATAATAAATAGGACGTGATAGGAGATGGGATTTTTTTCAGATTGATACAGAGATGAACAATAGTTACTAATTTAGTACGGCAGTGTAGTTATATATCGTTTACTACGTTATACGTGGTTAATTGGTTATACTAACTAAACTAGCGGCCTAAAGAGTTCTAATTATAGTAACGACAAAAACGATTATTTAGAAATTTAAAAACAAAAATTGTTTGATAAATAACTAAAACAATTTATGTACTTGGATTTTATGGTGGCATAAAATTAATAACATTGATATGGCTTTATCGATGTTTTTTTTTTTCAAATTTTATCGATAAAACACGTCCCATCTCTACGATAAGTGTTACCACTCGAGTAGTAGGTACGAGTAGCTCGGTGTTCGTCATTAGCATTCGACACAGAAGTCATCTGTCCAGTGTCCACAGCGAACACTGAGAAACGGTTCATAACTGTGCCCGAGTTTGACCCGGTATCGGAATTAACAGGAAAAGGGAATTTATTGTTTTCGGTCCTAAAACTTTCTTTCTGTAACATTCTATGTTAGTTGTTTTGTGCAATGTTACTTTTTTTGAGAAATTTTATAAAATACCTATACCTACAGGGTTATAAGAAAAAGGTATGCTAAGTTTAAAAGGGCTAATTATTCCAAAACAATTTTATCTTTGGAACTAGCCCTGATATCGCAAAAAAAAAATCTGCTGTTCCAGACATTTTGTCACTGAGATATTTTTATGAAACATTTCATATGCAATTTCAGCGTTAGTCCCATCATAGAAATTATTCACAGTGATGAGTAGGTACTACGGTCCTGCCTTTTTAGGCTTAGCAAACCCTTTCCGTATAACCCTATATAAAAACTACTAAAAAGTACCTTCAAGTCCCACAGTTCACGTGATTATCATCAAGTACTCTGATTAAACTGCATCATTTTGCCATTAGCTATAGCAATTTGCAAAATCTTTTAAATTGCTCAAATAGAGACTCTAACTTAACGCTAATAAGGTACAATTTATATGATTAGTTAATTCGGTTAATGATTAATCTGTCTCAAATGAGAACGTTCTTAGGAAAAACAAAAATTGAGCAATAATCAAAAAATTAAGAAAATTGTCCGGCAAAAAGGTTTGTTCTTATTTTTATTGAAACTATAATTTTTCGAATTAAATACAGTATTGAATTTTGTTCAGGCGTTGCGGACTTAATTGGGAATTATTTTATGATATCGTAACTTTTTCTGTAGGTACCCCAGACAACGTGGTATCCAAAATTTCACGGTGATCGGTGGTGAAGTCAAGGCGTAAAGTACGTATTATTTATTATTAAAACGAACTAACTTTTCCATTTTTAACTAGGATAATAAATACGTACTTATTACTAATTAATAAGTAAGAATGCAATATGTATGACTCTGTTATGTAAATAATATACTAATTTTTTTTTAGAGTGAAACTAAAAAGTAGCGTCTCTATTCACGAAAAACAGTTTTATTTTCTATGCCGATTAACATTTGCGACAAGCCAATAATATAACGATAGAAAATTAAATCCAGTAATTTACTGCATTTCTCGGGAATATCTCCCGGGATTTTATCCTTATTGAATGAAGGCAGCGGATGCGAACTTATTTAAAAAAATCTAATAATCCATTTGCTTTGAAAATCGTATTAAAAAGGAAAAAAACAGACACTTATATAATAAAAATGATTAAGTTTTTTAGGAGGTGTTAGTTATTTTTTCACGCTACAGCAGTTAATAGTCCAATCAATGGGGCGTTGGACCCCAACATAAATTCCTCAGTCGCTGAAACTTTGCAAGGTGATAAAGTAATGTGTATAGATTACTGTTGCCAAATAATCCAAAGCTTTTTTTATTTTGAAGTTAGATTTTCGTCCCTAAACATGAAAATCAGAAAAGTGAAAGTGAAAAAAAAAGTGAGTGAAAAAATTAAGTGCTGAGAGTGAATTTTGTAAAGGAGATAACACCCTGCATTAACATAAATGATACTTATTATGCTAAAATAAAATTACAGTTTCTGTAGGATAGATAGCGAAACCGCGGGGCGCAGCTAGTATAAAACTGAAATTGTCAATTAAAAGTCCTGGTGTCGATCTAAGTAAAGTGTAACGTAATATGACGTGACTCGACGTAAATTGAGTTTTTGAAAATCCATATCTTCAAGTTTTTAATCCGGGAAATACTAATTTGTATTTGTTTGTATTAACATTAATTAATTTACTAGTAACTGTACATTGTTATGTAAACCTATTGCCTAGACAAATTCCACTGGGTGTTATGACAATTATTGTTTAAAAATATACTGTAATACGAAAACAATTTAAAAAAAAAAGTAGGTATTTATGATAGGTACCATGAGAAAATCTTTTCCATTTTTTCATCGAAATGACTTAGATTTTACTGCCACTAACCACACCAGATGTATAGAAATTCCAAAATGTTTTATGACATTCTTCACAACACGTGCCGTCGGGCGTGCGCTCGCGCAGTATTTTGAAAGTAAATAAATAAGGCATGTTAAAGTTGGCTCGTCGCGTGTAGTGTAAACACACCCTTAGACTAGGGTTATTTTAGAGATCCTTGCGATAAATGAGAAGATGGAAAATTGTAATTGAATGTACACTTTTTTTGGAAGTGCATTATAACAATGGGTGGTTCTAAATTGTCTTTTAGTCTAGTTTTTGCATGGTGTACCTATAATATCTAGTAGAATTTTATTATAGTCTATTTATTAATCATAGTCGTAAATTTAGTCTAGACTAACATTATAAAGAGGAAAGATTTGTATTTTTGGATGTATGTAACGATTAAACTCAAAATCTACTGGACCGATTTCAAACATTTTTTCACCGTTAGAATGCTGCGTAATCCCTGAGTAACATAGGCTATATTTCATGTCCGTGCAAAACCGGGGCAGGTCACTAGTGGTAAATAAAATATGAAGAAAGGAAGAGCATTGAGAAAACGCCATCTAGTTTCAATCGCTAAGAACTAAAGCATATAACTGGGCGGATATCCAACCTTAAATTATAAAATACTAGCTGTAAAAAGTAGCTTATGTGTTAATCCAGACCATGATCAACCTTCATTCCACATTTCATGTAAACCCGGTAAGCCGTTTTTGCGTGAAAGAGCAACAAACATACTCACAGGCTTTCGCGTTTAAAGTATTAGTAGGATAAAATAAATTTAAAATTTACGTCACAAACTCTAACATGATGTTTTGATTTATACTTACGGAACCTGGTAAGTCGCGAGGGTTAACTCACGCTTGACTATTTTTTTCAAAAACATGGTGTGTGGCGCACTTTGATGTTCATTATTTGTTTATCAAAGTAGATGAACTAGATGAAGTTTTTTTTAAAACAAGTTACAAGCCTTTGGATTTCGGGTCATTTTAAAGCCTAACAAGGCGATCAAAATTGGAACCAAAAGATATCGACAAAAAAATGTTGAATAAGTTAAACGTTTACAATAAAAGTTAAATAAATACTAATCCCTATGTTAAATCTTGGCGTACCTGTACATGGCTAAGGTCCTATCTAACACGGCGTTTTGTGAACATTCGCGCTTTTCGAAAAATTGAGCCAGCAACAACACTAGTACTAGCTGCATTTATTTTTAAAATGCTGCAAAATATTTGAGTACCCAAAGTTATCAAAATTTTATTCAAAAAACTTTATTGCAGGAAAAACGTCACAACTAATTCTAAAACTCATCTGGAGTTCAAGTGCATACGAATCGCACTATAATTTACTGTTGATCTGCTAGAGGCTAGATGATCTGCGAGGTTCACAGCCATGCGTAAATGCGAGTCAATACGCACACTGCGTTAACGCAATAGACATACGTCGGAAAAACGCCAACGCCCGCTAAACGCCCAACGAGATAGCGGCCTTATTCCAAAGTACATAATTATTATTGAAGCGTAAAATAAACGTGAAAGTGCCAAATACGACATATCACGACAAACAGTACTGCAAGTGACGACATCTGCCGGCATTTGGCGAAATCAAATGTCATGGTGCTGAATCTCCATTATTGGAACAATTTGTTTAGTGCTTAGTGTTTATCTATAGAACAGGGTTATGTGGAAAGAGTGTAAACGAGTAGGGCTCATGGTAGGTACCTACTCTAAATTATGAACTTTTTTTGCTATGGGGCCACCAATCCTAAATTTTGAAGCTGTTTTTTTCACGATTTCAGGGCTAGTCTCGTAGTAAAAGTTGTTCAAAGAGTTACTATGAGCTATTTTAAGCTTAATATTCGCTTTCCTCCTATCCTTTTCTTAATCCCAACTTTGTTTTTAAGGCCGAAAACCTGCAGAACCCTTGACAACCCTGACTTCAACATACTATCAGTAACATAACTAGCAGAACCCTAACCATTTTAATTTCAGCGTACTATCAGTAAGACAACTTGCAGAACACAAACCATTTTAATTTTAGCGTACTATGAGTAAGACAACTTGCAGAACACAAACCATTTTAATTTTAGCGTACTATCAGTAAGACAACTTGCAGAACACAAACCATTTTAATTTTAGCGTACTATCAGTAAGACAACTTGCAGAACACAAACCATTTTAATTTTAGCGTACTATCAGTAAGACAACTTGCAGAACACAAACCATTTTAATTTTAGCGTACTATCAGTAAGACAACTTGCAGAACACAAACCATTTTAATTTTAGCGTACTATCAGTAAGACAACTTGCAGAACACAAACCATTTTAATTTTAGCGTACTATGAGTAAGACAACTTGCAGAACACAAACCATTTTAATTTTAGCGTACTATCAGTAAGACAACTTGCAGAACACAAACCATTTTAATTTTAGCGTACTATCAGTAAGACAACTTGCAGAACACAAACCATTTTAATTTTAGCGTACTATGAGTAAGACAACTTGCAGAACACAAACCATTTTAATTTTAGCGTACTATCAGTAACACAACTGGCAGAACCCTAACCCTTTTAATTTCAGTGTACTATCAGTAACATAACTTCCAGAACCCTGACCCTTTTAATTTCAGCGTACTATCAGTAACACAACTTACAGAACCCTAACCCTTTTAATTTCAGCGTACTATCAGTAACACAACTTACAGAACCCTAACCCTTTTAATTTCAGTGTACTATCAGTAACACAACTTCCAGAACCCTGACCCTTTTAATTTCAGCGTACTATCAGTAACACAACTTCCAGAACCCTGACCCTTTTAATTTCAGTGTACTATCAGTAACACAACTTACAGAACCCTAACCCTTTTAATTTCAGCGTACTATCAGTAACACAACTTCCAGAACCCTGACCCTTTTAATTTCAGCGTACTATCAGTAACACAACTTCCAGAACCCTGACCCTTTTAATTTCAGTGTACTATCAGTAACACAACTTCCAGAACCCTGACCCTTTTAATTTCAGTGTACTATCAGTAACACAACTTACAGAACCCTAAGTAACCCTGACTTCATACTATCAATAACACAACTTCCCTCAGTCCCGGCTCGCGTTTCAGATCGGAACAGTGGCGGCTCACAACCTGCCTCTTAGCCTAATTGCCCGCTAATTGAACGTTACACTCGATGGTTTAGTTCAGGTGGAGTGGAAATTATGAGCCTTCGCGGGTAGATCAGGTTTTTTGTTTTGCATAGATAACTTTGCTCTTTTACATATAAAAATAGCGAGTGGAATAATAGTAGTAAAACCAGTCATCGTAAAAAAATTACAAGTACCGAACATTCTGAAAAAAAAAACTTACTTATTTTTTTTTTTTGAAGAAACAAACAGCTGACAGTCGGAGCTTAACAAATCATAATTATCGTGTTTTCGAAAACCGATTTAATTTTTTTTTGTAATATTTTTTTTTTTTTAGTTTGAGGCTAATTATGTTCTCAATGCCTTAGTAGTAGTTGTTACGGTAGTAAATAAATTACGATTCATACGAATTAAACACAGTAAGTTATTAAAATATCGTTTAACCTGTGCCTTGCACCTCACCCACAATGTTGGTAAAACAGACGGTCTCTTTGATCCAGGGAACTTGACACCGGTTAGTGAGGCATCACACTCACTCTTGTGATAGGTATGATCAACTTTACTTATCTGTACCAGAAATATCGCTACAGGATGTATGTAAACCCATTTTATCATTTTGATGACCAGAAAACTAAGATGACTCTAGAAATTTTGTACCTAGAATATTAACCGCAACTACCTACAGTTTAATTTATGAATTTGAAGAAAGAATTTCTTTTATAAAAAATATTTTATGTTTAACGATTTTATATCTTTAAAAAGTCAAAAATCCGCAAAAGAGATAATTAATAACCGTTTCATATTTTATTCCAGCTCACGATATTCATCTTAATAATTTTTTGAAATTGTTTTTTAAACTTCCATAAATATTCTCTATCAAATAAAGTGACCAAAACTTGTGCTCTTATTTCTAAAATCTGACACACTGAACTCTGGCATGTTTGACCCGTACTTGCTGGTACATACAAGTACAACGTCCTTTCGATATTCTATTTAATAACCGCACGGCTTTGTTTATTAAATAACGTAATACATAGCTATAATGTATATGAGAGAGTATAAACGGGCAATACCGCAAGCTAAAGTTAACAACTAATACAAAATTACCGTATCTAATGGCTCACGAACAAATAATGAACAATACAGATGTAATTTCGAGCCTAGGTCTTGTCCTCTATTCGAAGACCTTGACATGTTTAGGTCTCAGATTTAACTTAAGTAATAATTGAGCTCAACGCAGGTGTTCAAGTTTGATGGTAATGTTGTTTAGTTGGTTTACTAGCGATATAGATGCATGCTAAATTGTTTTACTAATATAGTTATGTGTTTACTGGTTGTGTTTACTAGTTAAGTGTTTGTTTGGGTGGATGGAGTTTTGTTGCTTAATTGTGTAGAAATTGGTGATTTGGATTTGGATGAAATTTGGTGTGGAGATAGGTTATCCCTACTAATATTTTAATGAGAATTTAAGTTTGTTTGTTATGCTTTCACGCAAAAACTACTTAACCGATCATCATAAAACTTTGTACACACATTCTTGGAGGTATTAGAAGTAATATAGAATACTTTTTTATCCCAGAAAACACGGGTGGAACCGCGGGGCGCAGCTAGTATTTTAGATAAAATATACAGGTTACTTTTTATTCCGGTAACTGTAGTATAGTGTGTGAACCGCACATAATTTGTCTGTTTGTCCTTCTGGTTGTCAAGGTTTAATTCAATTAACTAGATCTTTTTTGAGTGTACTTAAGTAAATATTATTTGAAGAAGTTACGGAACCCTTCCATAAGCGTATCGTCCTTGATATTTTAATTTGATTCAATTGTTTGAAGTCAAATCAAAGTACTAACAAAATAAATTAAATTAAAGTACTACTAAGCCCGGAAGTCTCATATTTTTCAATTTCCTATCATTTAAAATTAAACTGTGTCTTT
Source organism: Alcis repandata (assembly GCA_949125135.1). NCBI lineage: Eukaryota > Metazoa > Arthropoda > Insecta > Lepidoptera > Geometridae > Alcis > Alcis repandata. The sequence goes on along the minus strand of OX421240.1, from coordinate 11,116,790 downwards.
TCTTGTTACCTGCGGTTTCAGAACTCTACCATACTTGCCTGAACCTGAACTTTCAAAGGGAGTCGTCTCATGAATTGAAATCGGTAGACATCGAACACTGTTACAAAAAATCTTGATAAAAATAAAAATTGTAGAAAGACTAGAAGGTTTCACAAACATTTTTTTATTATTTTTGTAATATAATTCCTTCTTACATCGAAAATCCAGAAGATTGTCATTAAAAGTTCAGATATCAACTAAAATCGCAGTCAAAGACGTCCAAAGGCCAGCTGCAATACTGTTACATCATCATAACACGACATTATCATTGCATCAGAAACTACTGCACAAAGGAGTAAAGAAGCTAGACAGAACACCAAGTCATAAGTCATATAGTCTATGGCATAGACAATAGACGTAAACTGGTGGACATAGACTAGCTACTCGTACTGATAGAGGTGAATGTATAGAGGTATCGGTCTAATCGTGACTGGTTCTTGAACTCGAGTAGCTCCCGTTCTACCGAACCGTATGGAATTAGGGTTGACAGTTACAAATAATATTACAAACATTTTAGTTTGCTCAATATGTATTCAATATGGTTTTGCTCATATTTTAACTTAAAAGTTACATAAAAATTAAATATCTTCCCGCAAAGTTTGACAAAGATGAGATTAACCCGTGGAGCGCTTAGTGTATCTACGCATAGATCTTAAGGATTTTGGTCGGGTAGCGCTTAGCGTATCTACACATAGATACACAAGCGGCGCGCGCCATTTGTTTATGTTTTACTCGGTATCCGCTCGTTATTGGTCGGTTCTCGTGATTTATACCGATAGCCAACATAACAATCCCAATTTCTATCCAATCCTAGCAGTGTAGTAGGAGTAAACAAACCAAAAAAAAAAAGATTACCCAAGCATCACAATTTGGTCGAACTCAATGCGCCTATGCGATTTTGTGACCTATTACTGCTTGAAGTTTGGAGCTTACAGAAAATGGCTGGAAATCGTAAGCGGTGAGTAATGTGTTGTATTCTACTAAATGATATGTGTGGAATGTGTTAAAAGTGTTACATTTAGTGTTCGTAGCCTACTTTTTGAGAATAAACGGATAAACTTCTATCACGCCATCCGAGCCGGTCAATGGCCTTGGCCGTTTCTATTGATAATTCGCGAAGTGTCGATTGAAATATCGAAAATTGCCTGTATACCCGTGGGTAATATATCTAGTAACATGTTCAGGTATACAGTTTCTCATTTTAGTGCGATAAACTCGTTATTTCAACCCTTTTTGCAATATTCATTGGACGCCATTTTGTTCATTTCTCGCTCGATGCCGAAATGTACTGTCGGCAGCATAATTTTTCGTTTCATTTTTGAGTTTTTGTTTTCGTGAAAACTATTAAACTTATACATACTAAGAAGGCCTCAGTTTCATGTTTCGTTTTTATTATTGGATGCTATTTTTTAATTATGTGTCTAATATTGATAATATTGACTATTTAATAATTATATTTTTTTATGTAATTGAGTGACGAGACGAGCAAATCGCTCGCCTGATGTACTTTATGTTACTGAAATTACATTAATTACACTATAATTAAAATGCATTCATAATATAGTAGATAAATCGTAAATAACAAATGTTTATTTTGACAGTTTGACTTTTCAGTTTAGATATGTCAAGATTTATAAATAAATTGGTTCATAAGGTCATCATCATGTTCAAAGTTTTTGTTTTGTCGATTTTTTATTAAAAATATTAACTTTTACAGACTAATACAATTTATATTGTTTATTTTGATTTTAGTTTAGCAAGACTGCGGTCAACCAGTTTTGATTTGAGGCGGTCACGATCCGTGACACCCTCCGGGCATTCTCAGCGTCCGTCCGCTTCCCGCCGTGCCCTACTCACTCCGACTAACAGGTAAGAATCTAATATGATTATTTAATTTTCTTCTAAATTTTTACACTTGTTTCCTTTACATTTATAATGTTATATACTTTGAATAAAGGTCAATTTGTTTTTATCAGGAACCGAGCATTGGGGGTCCTCAGCACACCGGGGGGTACACTCAAATTGACTGGAGAAGTCGTGCCAATCGAGTGTACACCCGGTGGTTACGTCCGTCGCCACGTCGAGTCTCCACGTCCAATTATAACGTTAAAATATGTTTTTTTACAATTTACAATATTTACATAATGTAGGTAATATTATTTTGAGAACAATGTAATACTGTAATTCTAATTTCATTTTGGTATGATAATGTTGTAAATTGATTGTAGACGCCAAATTCTCAAAAACTGTAATAAAATAATGATTATATAATATTATGGCGATAAGGTCGCCATTGTACTGCCGAATATTTAAATTATATCTATATCTTAAGTCATTTTTATCATCGGTGTGCAATACAACATACCTTATATTGTATTGTAATTTTTATTTTTCGTGCATTTGGAAAATCATTATAATTATTACTTGTAAATAAATTATTTCTAAAAACTATGATGTCATAATATTATTTCGTGAGTATTTCATGTTAGGTGCCAAATTGCCAAAACCAGTTGAACAAAATACGTTAAAATTTGACTTTTCTTCTAATTCTAATAAAAATGTATCTAAAAAAGTTTTTTCGACATAAGAATACACCTACTAGGCACAGTTTTCCTTCTACGCATTATACAGACCTACTATGTTGACAATAGTCTTGCTATAAAATAATAATATAACTTTTATATCACGTTCAATTATTTCGTAAATTTAGATTTTTTTTTCGACAGTACATTTTGTCACAGAGGTCCGCGCGATCCGCGCTAACGGATGGTTTTTTACGTCCCGCGGTAATTTATATATTATTGAAGTGAATTATGTTTATAGGAGTGAAATTAATACTAAAACTATTTCAATAAGTGTCCTCCCTTGTTGTAAGAGTGCAGTGAGAGTTAAATTCGTATGTGAACATACCATAATCGTGTCAAATCTAACTAAGTGTAACGAAAAATTTCTAAATTAATTTTTCAACACCTGATTACTCATAAATGGTAAGTCACACATAATACAACTATACAAAGAAAGAAAGTATGTTTCAAGCGCTTTCCAGTGATATATATCTTATAGCATATAATTAACGAATACATCGAGAATTATCCATTTCCGTGTCTCGCTTACGTTACAAAATTTTTTTTGCAAAATGCGCTGGCGCGTCCGCGCATTTGAAAATAAATACCTCCTGCGCTCCACGGGTTAATAAATATCTTATTTACTTACTGTGCTCAAGTTTATGTCGGACATATGTATAAACAAACATAATACAAACGCCAATTAGTTCTCCTAGACTCGGAGACCTCACTTGGCTGGGTCAATTACTATCGTGTATTTACAACTATACCTACATAATCAATATAGGTATATTGTACAAGATGCAGTCTGACAAAAACTGATCTATCAAACTCCATCTAAAAACTATAAAATCAAGTTTTTATGCAGAAAATCTCGTTACTCAAAAAAAGTCTAGCGCGACAGCCCTACGCCAGCCTCGGGCGGGCGTCGACACTTTTTGCCTCCGATATCTAATGACAAAAGCGTCATTATCTAATCAAGAGCTTGTCAGGTTTTCATAAAATGCAGCCGCACGATACTAGCATTGTTCAGATCGGAGTTAATTTAAGGTAGATATTCTATTTTTTTTTTCTTTGACATTTCATTTATTGTGTATTAATTTATTCGTAAAAAATTGTATTTGACATTCATAAGTGTACATTGATGTACCCATATTTGAATAAATTATGTAGAATTTAAATTTGAAATTTGAAGTTTTTAACAAAATAGTGTAGATTAAAATCATTGCGGTTTGAGTGTCTATACTATACCTACATGGTTATAAAGAAAGGGTATCTTCTTGGGACGCGTCACTAATTAAGCAACTTTATTTACGTTCTAAAAACATACTCTAATTCAATATTTCGTGTTCAATATGAACTTATGAAATTAACTTAACAATTTGGATTGTTCGAATTTATTTAATTTTGTTTCCAACAGGTACCTAAATAAAAAACCCTAACTGGAAGCCTATTTTTTACTTCAGTTTTTTGCTCAATACCGTAGACCGCATCGTTGCTTACCATCAGGCGAGATGGTAGTCAAACACAAGTCTATAAATAATAATAATAATAATAATAATAATCATTCATTCAGGCAATTACAGCCACACACACACTAAATATTGTTATCACATAAAATTAAATTAAATATAAAATGTCAAATAATAATACAAAATAAAAAATATATAAAAAATAAAAGAAACAAATGTCAAAAATAAATACACTTAATTTTACAATTTTCTATCCGGCATCGGGACAGCGACATGCCTATCGCAGCCATGCCGGATATACGGACAGTCCAACCTGCTGGCAATCATCGCCAGGACGGCGTTGGGGCTGGCCCGCACCCTGTGCACCAACGATGCAGCCCGCTTGCGCATGGTGGCGTGAAAGCAATCGGTGCGCGCCTCCGCGAACATGCCCGAAGCGCTACAGAAGCGGGGCAGCCCCAACACCGCCCGGAACGCATTGTTGTACTGCACGCGGAGAGCACTGTAGGCCTTTATAGTATAGTCTATTACTAAAAAAAAAAACAAAGAAATGAAAAACACTGAGCCAACCTCAAACCTGTTCACTTACCTAGACGATCGTTTTTCCGAACCAACGACATACAAACACGTCCCAATTATTTATCAATCTGACGTAATGATAGGAGCGCTTGCCCTCCGAGTACTGCACCGTAATGATGTCAATTAGTAGTTTTATACCTTACAGTAGACTGGTAAAAACCAAGACTTTGCCAGTCTTGGTCTTAACTACAGTCTTGAATTTGAGAATTTGTCATCAAGTCTATGAAACGAAAATGTTACTGTACTGACTGTTAACAAAAGTGACAATATTATTAAAACGTAACGGAACTCACATACTCTTGAATCCAAAATGTGTTCATTCTGATGTAATGATAGGAGCGTTTGCCCTCCGAGTACTGCACCGTAATGATGTCAATTAGTAGTTTTATACCTTACAGTATATAGGTATGAAAAGCTGGTTGAAGAACCAAGACTAAGCCAGTCTTGGTTTAAAGAACGTAAAGCCAAGACTAGTAGGTACAACTAGTCGTACTAGAATAGTAGTGGTAGAGAATACTAGAGTACTGTAGGTCTTGAATTTGAGAATTTGGCATCAAGTTTATAAAACGTGTGTAAATAGGTATAATTAAATGTTAATATAATATGGGACCCTCGTATCATTGATTCGAAAATGTATCAAAACCAGTTCAGTTTTACTAGTAAAAGTGACAATGTCAGGAACAAAAAGTAATGGACTGTTAGACTGATACAGAACATACCATAATAGTAGTAGCATTAGATTTTTCTATTACATAAGTTTTTATTATACTTTTACGGAGGAGTAGGAGTTTTTACCAAAATTATACCATTGTTAAAAATGTAATGGACTGGGCAAATTAAATAGTAAAGGTAGAATAGTCACAAGTTTAATTGTGATTCGTCGTAGATTGGATGATGGATCATTAGGTCTAAACAATGTGTTATAGTTTCAAGACTAAGACTGGTTATCTTTTTTTCGAAACCAAGACTAATAACAGACAAACCTTTACATAGTCTCATCCCTAAAAATCAAAGTTCAAATTGCCTCTACCTCGAAGCACATTATTGCTTTTGACATTCAAATTACCTTTGTGTAGTTATGTACATTATACGTTTAGAAAAATTAATTTGACTGAATTGATAGCCAAAGAATATGTATTATAAGTAGTAATCAATGAGCGAAGAAAGGTAAAGACAAATACGATCTTTAGAAGTAACTATTGAAAGAAAAGAGACAATGAACTGAAGTTGGAGGTTCCCATGGAACAGTCTGTGAGACTTATACTAAAAATTACAATTCAGGATGTTCCAATACTTTCAATCTATCAGTCATAACATCTAGCCTATAAGAGATAGCTCTAAGCGATAACGCCACCAGTTATTGCACTTTTTTAAAGTGTTATTGTCCTCTTTTGTTTGTATTTTCTGGTGTGAACAATAAATATTTATCTATGTTTATAACAGCGGTTCCTTAGCGAAATTTACATGAAAAATTTTTGTTTTTGTCTTTCCACGAATGCATATTATGGACTAGACATTTAACCACGTCTTACCCGTTTTTTATTTGACTTATCTTTGTTTATACTAAGATACTAAGAGGAGTGTTATCATAGTGATATTGACGCTATTGTTACAAGCACATTAATTAATAATTTATTTACATTAATTACTTGACACGCGCTAATATTAAGATAAGTGAGGTCAAAGATGATAAAATAAGGTCAGAGATGCTAGACACGAGTAGTGTCGCGTTGTTAAGAATTGGAACTGTCTTTTAAATTAAGAAATGCAAACCATTCGAGAACCGACAATTTTTTTAAATTTGGAGAAGCTCTCGTAGCTGGCCAGTAGCTTACTCAAAAACCCTTATCACGCCAGAAATTTCATACTAATGGATAGTGACCTTTGAAAACCAGTGCAACAACAGTACTGGTGGCCTAATCACTACTAATTATAAAAACAAACAAGAATGAAGTTGCAAATTTACATCAACAAACAAATTTTCCCATGACATCTAATTCCAGATTCAGGTCACCCATTAAGAATTGAATTACCACCTGCCAACCATTCGTGACATAATCAAGCATTCTGCCCAGGTGAGGACCTAGGCCGTGTTAGCTTATAACCAGTTACCAGCCCCTGACTAGGTTTCTGATATGGGACCGTTATACGTCGTGACGACGCTCCTTGTTTAGAGTAAGTGACGAGAATAATTATGAACAAAGAAGTAGTAGAAGTTGAGGAAGTTTTAGAAACTGGTGATTATTCTGTGAGGTATGGTGAAGAGTGTATGTTGTATTATAATGTGGCATGGAATGTATTGATGGGCAGTGTGGGAAATGTGTATGCTTTATTGGAATAGGGTTTAGTGGTAGTGTTGGCTTTAAAAATTGTGATTGAAATAGTAGGTTACACAGCCAACTGCCGCCTCTGATCGAATGAGAACGTGAACATTCTTTAACAAAAGAAAAAACAGGTGCTATGTCGTACAAGGAGTTAAAAAGACTGAAAGAAGATTGTCAAGCCTGAAAATAAATAATTACAACAACGCTCTTAAATAAAGATTACGATGAGGTAATTATCAGGATTACAAATAAAGAAGAAAATATAGTTAAAGCGACTTACTGAATTATCTAAAAAAAATCTAAACTAGATTGCACCAGGAAACCACCTACATCCCCTGCATTTCCTATTGTGCACGAAGCGTGAACAAAAACTGGGTCAAGTACGAACGCTTGTGAATCATGACATGACGATCATCCGTATTGCGAGGAAATCATTATACATGACGCAGTGCGAAGAGAATTGCGTAGTATATGAGGATTGTGGGAAAATGATAACTAGTTAATCCAGTAAGAATATAGGTATATTGTTAACTAATATAATAAATAGGTAAAGTTTGTATGGATGTACGTTTGTAGAGAGTAATATCCGATATAAGTGTTTGCAAGGATAACGAGAGTGGCATTAAAGCACTAGGTACCATAATTGGGATGACATATTTAATTTGAAGTCTCTATTAGTCAATTTTAGAACAACAATCGTTTAGTTAACAATTGCGCCAACAAACAAACAGCAAGCAACAACAGGTGCAGAACATTTCGCAAATATTATTATGTCCACCAACGCCGAGGAAAGTGTCAATTTCGTATACATTTATACTCAAAATATATATAATTTATTCAAAAATATGGATAATTTAGCCGTAAATCGCTCCAGGGGCTTGCTTGGTGCAATTTTGACAGATACGATTGCTCTGACCGTGTTAAATTTGATAAAAGCTTTGACGCAGTACAAAATCACCGAGGAAATAATAATTAATTAATCATTTAAATTTTTGATTGATTGGATCAAACAGGTGGTTGTTAACAATCAAACAAGATAGGCAAGTTAAAATAAGGTCTGGTAACCGTTTCTATTTGAATTATAAATAGGATCGTTAGTTTAATTAACTTTATTCATTATTTCTTCTTTTTACTCGCTTCATCATCAGTCTATCTCACTTTCGTTGTTTTTACTACAATCGTTTAACTGAAACTATATTACATTGCCAACATCAAGTTCTTTAACATTATCAAGCTGTTTAAACAAGTCTGGTGTCCAATTCACTGACTGTAAACCTGTACCACCTACTCTATGTAGGCGTCGAACACCTTGCTCGCATCCTTTGGATAAAGCTGCTCCATAGATGTTTTCAACTCGATGGTTTTACTTCATGACTGAATTCATAAGAGAGTTTGTTGCATATTGTTTTTTTTTCAATTGTAATTTAAATACTGATGAGATGAAACAAGTTTAAAAAACAATAATTGTTTTTTTAATAAAAAATAATGTGATGTTGCTTTGTTGTGGACGAGTGATCATGTTATTGTAAATTTATAATTATAAATACGAATATTTAATTATTATTATTAAATATTATATATTAATATTTTTTGTTATTATATTTTTTTTTTCCTAAATTTGCCTGGAAGAGATCGCTCTTAGCGATAAGGCCGCCAGTTGTGGCACTAGTTTTAGGTGCTATAATCCTTTTGTTTGTAATTTATGGTGTGAACAATAAAGAGTTTATCTATCTATCTATTTATAGATGTGATCAATATAAAGACTCATAGAACCAAATCTGTCATTATAATGCAGATAAATGGTAGGTATAATATACCATAAGTAAACCATATGGCATAATATTAACTCATAGTCATAATTGAAGATTTAGTATGTACATAATGACACTAATTATATTTACAATCGAGATGCATTTTAAATATAAAGTATATACAACTAGATAAAGACAAGATCTTTCATCACGAAATCTAGATCATCAATTTGACACAAATGACAAAAACTTATAAGCAACAAATCCTTCAATTAATATTTAAAGTAAAGCTATCGATAATCTATTTACAAAACAGCCACAAATCATAATAATAACGTTTATGTAGTTATTATACATTATTTATATCACTTAATTTCAAAACACTTGTAGCACCATCAGAACTAGGTCGCACTTGATAGATGGTCTGACTCTATGAGCTAAATTAGAGCTCACAAACCTTTGGAACTATATAATGAATATGGATTTTATTCAAATGAGTCTAAATTGGACAGAGTTATTAGTTTTGACGGAACAAAAGGATGACAAAATTAATATCGTTTTAGTATAATATGATAAATTATTATTAATAATAATGCAAGAGGGGTCACAGCAAAACGAGTCACAGTGTGACTGCAACAGTTACGAATTGTAATGGTTTGTCAATTGTTAACAAACTAGGCGTTTGATTGCAGGTCGCTTGATTTTAAGTGAGCATGTAGTTGAAGATAGCTAACTGACCTAGCCAGTAATGGAACGACTAAACATAAAATTAAAAAGGTTTCGAATATAATTCATACTCAAATCATTCAAAAGATTTACAAGGTACCAACATAACTCATGATTTATAGCAAACCGTTCCATAAAACTTATATGTACCTACAATAAACAAACGCAAAACCAGCATCTAAAAACCGCAAGCTTTCGTCACCACTAACAAACATTATAATTCTAATCTCCCATACATAAATTATAGGGCAGTCGTTAAATATCAGTTTTGAAGCGATTGCAGTGACATAAAGCTGCATTGGATCTACAAAGTTATCATTACCTTCCAACGCCTGAATTCTATTCCCTATGTCTTTACGATAAAGCCTTTTATTGACATTCTTAAGTTATCTGTTACCATTGTCAAGTATGTCTTTACAATTTTAATTTTGTAGTCAATTTCTTGAACCGTATTCTCTATTTTAAGTCAATAGAGCTTAATATCGGCTTTTGGATAGTAATTTTTATTATTGTCTTGTAAATCTTTGGTTTGCGCAATATCAGCACGAGCTTGTTGATGCACTGTCTTGCATTTGTCTCTGTTCGTGTAATTGGAATTGTCTTTTGTTATGTTTCGTTCTAATTGTCCTTTTGGAGTTATTTAGGTAGGTACATGTGGTAAATAGATGTTAACTGAACATAAATTACATTTAATCTTTGTTTAATTCAATATTCAATTGTTTATGTCATAAAAATGCTTTTTCTTTACCTACTTTTTTACCATTTGTACTCTTAGGGCTGTGGTTGTGGTTATCAATCTTCCAGTAATGGTTTGCTCAAGGTATAAGCAATTTGAATCTTTAATATACCACATATTTTTACACTAGATGGTAAAGATACTTAGTACCACCTCAGCATCCTAACAAACTAAGGCCGTAAGGCTAAACGTATGGGCTAATAACACGAACATATTACGGGGTACACTTTTGTTCTACTCGCAAACCGGTTCAGGAACCGCTTCTGATGGTCTAGCTGCAGAGGTCATACTCGTACGTAGTAGTTATAGTATAGTTATAGATGTACTACGTTGTAGATTGTTGCGTTTGTGGGATGAGAGATGAACTTACGGCGATTGGGGATAGCAATTTTAGTAAGTTTATCGATTTGCGATGCGGATTTTTTCTTGTGTGGTTTAGATACTAATGAAATGAGATAAAATGACTCTCATAAATACTTTTTAACTGTTAAATAATCAAAGAATGAAAACTTCATCTTTATTCTATGAGGCAAGTTTTCTTTACCTATAACTGATAGTTAATGGTTTATTTAGTCTAAATACAAATTGTTTGTAACATTATTGTGATCTATATTATTTCCTTGATCTTATAAATTGTAACCACTTGTTAGACAGTAGCTGTTACCCTCAAGCCGGCTATTTCTTAGGTGTCCTGGCGACTTAGAATTATGTTGTTAATTTTAGTTGGGGGACACCGCAAACGTAAGACTAAGTCAGAAATAGGTTTTTGAAACAAAAAAAGTTCAAATCGGACTATAGTTTCCATAGCAAAGAAATACTTCCTGAAATAGTAAATTATATAAAATGTACAGATTAAACAAGCTAGTTCTCTGATAAAGTAATAGGATTAACAAGAAAGAGTATGCATAGTCAAATTCCAAAGCTCATTTCACTCCAAAATTATGAATTACTACGGGACCCGGACCACCCTTTGAAGAAAAGATACATCCACTGATCCATATAACAGGTCAGACACACTCGAAATAGAAATTGTAATAGTAATTGTGGGTACATTTACGAGTAGCAGTGACCATGTGTGGTTTTGTGAAGGCAAGCTGACAGTGCAAGTCAAAAATTTATAAAGTGACAATTAAGAACCGCCTTTAAATCTTTCCATAACCCAACATAAATAAGCACCTATTTATGCGATATAAAACTACTAAGGGCAGGTTTATTTATTAAATAACTTGGCAAACATGAAGTGATTTCTAAATCAAACAGTTCTGATTCCCACACCAGCTGTATTTGTTGAAGCCTATCGATAAAGGGTAATTTTCCTGTTGATATTGATTCATATATCAGTGCTTCATATTGCAAAATATTTTAAAGTGGATTATAAATACACTTGACACAATATGGTTATCAGTTGGTTGCTCAAGGCTTCTAAAATGGAGCTGTTTATTATTAATGGTAGTGGGGAATCTTCTGTAGATTAACCAAATTAACTTAAATTAACAATTAGTAAATATAGTCAACCAATGAGAAACCCTTCGTAACGCCGAAAAAAAAAATTTCGAGTCTCCATACAAAATATTCAGTCACGTGATCAATTTTCTAAGGAGATTCGATACTTTTTTTTCTCGAATTTAGCAAACTTGTGTCACAAAAATTGTTCAACTTGACGTAGAAGAACACCCTTAAGTGTTACTACACCTTTACGCTACACACTGTATACCTACTCGTAAAACGTAGAAAAACGACTACCTATTCTTTAATCCGTTACAGTCCGCACTTGACCACCAGTCATTCACTAGTCACCATCTTTAATCCTTATCATCCATCCATTAATCATCCAATGCTGGCATGCCACATTCAATTTTAATTAGTTTCTTAATAGCTATTGTTTATGTGATTTAATCTATAACAGATTAATATAACAAAGACCAGCCTATTGTCGTAATTTATTGCTAGCTACCGGTATGAGTATGTTATTATTGTGATTTACAACATATATTTTATTGAGAATTCTATTATATTCTTGTAGTATTTATGGAATTGTTAGTGCTTAGAGATCATTTTAGTTAACTTTGACTTCGAGTTTTTTACTATCAAAAGTGACGTGGATTTTAACTTACGTGGAGGTCTCCCTGATAAAGATCAAAGAATGTGATCGAAGCTAGTTGAAGTATCAGACTCAATGAAAGGTAAATTGGTGCGTAAATATTCCTGTGTCAATTATATGACAAAAGAACTTGGCCACTGGTCTTGTTGCGTGGATTTCGGACTTCTTGCGGGATCGATCGATTCGAGTAGTCATTGATGGCTGCTCGTCCGATCGCATGGATGTTAATGCCGGTGTTCCCTAGGGGTCGGTGCTCTCTGCGACACTTTTCCTGCTGCACATTAACGATCTGCTAAAGCCCGGTATTTTTGGGTATGCAGACGACAGCACTGTTCTAGAGAGCTACATTTCTAACGCACGGTCCAGTGGTCCTCAAATCCAGACTCTGAGAGAGGCCATGGTCGAGCGCATGAACTTGTCCCTTAAGGCTGTCTCAGATTGGGGTGATGCCAATCTGGTCAAGTTTAATGCGACTAAGACCCAGGCGTGTCTGTTCTCCGCAAAGAGGAGCCCATTTCAACTGGCTCCTACTTTCCGTGATGTGTCCATTCCGACAGCTGACAACCTAGAGCTCTTGGGCGTTACTCTGACGTCGACCCTCAACTTTGGCTCCTATATTGAGTCCAAGGCTCAATTGGCTGCCAAGAAGCTGGGTATCCTTTCGAAGGTGAGGCGGTACTTTACGCCGGAGCAGTTGCTGTCACTATATAAAGCACAAGTTCGATCGTGCATGGAGTACTGTTCTCACCTTTGGGACGGATCAGCCAAATACCAGCTTGAGGCGTTGGAGTCTATTGAGAAACGTGCCAAAAAGCTCATAGGCAAAGACTCTCTTGTTCGGACTAAGCTCCAGAGTCTCGAGCATCGCCGCAAGGTTGGTAGTCTGTCGGTTTTCTATCGGCTACATTTCGGGGAGTGTGCGTCAGACCTGCATGCCCTTATTCCCTCTAGCCCATTCTATTATCGGACCACAAAGGGCACAAAAAAGCGACATCGTTATATGGTAGATATACCAAAAACTCGTATGAAACGCTTTGATTCCACTTTTATTGTGCGCACTGCCAGAGTGTGGAATACTTTGCCCGAGTGGGTGTTTCCCGATAGATATAATTTGGGTGTCTACGAGTCGCGAGTGAATCGGTTCCTTCTAGGCAAGCGTGCTCCATCGTAGACCGCATCGTTGCTTAACATCAGGCGAGATGGTGGTCAAACGCAAGCCTATAATTGAACAAAAAAAAAGAACCGACGGACTTTTTTAGTCCTTGGATGAGTAACCAGTATTGGCATATACTGTGGTTTGGATAACACATTTAGTACAGAACAATGATTTACGAGTATAGTAAAAACACCACAACTTTTGTTTATGAGTAAAATCAGAATTTATTAGTTTATTATTATCATAGTATGTATCTACCTATATACTGATTTTTATAATGATTAAAGATTAGTATTACCACTACATTAAATTTATAAAAAAATATTATTTACTCATTTAACATTATTTACTTGGTCATAACTACACGTAAGGTAAATAACTCTATAACCGCAACAATTCTTATTTATTTATTCCATGCAGAATTCAATTCTTACCTATACCTAGTATAATAATATAAAGCGTAGAATGCTCAGGCGCCTGGCAAAGGTCCACAATAATAATATTATTTCATATTAATACGACAATTATATGCACATGTTTAGTATAAATAAGCCGTTATCAGCCACTTGGCTTTTCATTAATAGAATAATAATAACATCTGTAAGCAAGACGACTTACTGTCTGCTTTAAACGAAATAATATATCTTCCATCTATCAAATTTAATACAGAAATAAGGAAAGAAAATGCGAAGCCGAAAAGAGCTCATATAATATTATAAAACCTACACATAAATGTAAACATCTTTTATTATGGGACCAACCCCGAAATCGCGAAAAAATATCAGTTGTTCTATACACTTTGTCGAGTGTCATTGATATTTTTAACCGACTTCAAAAAAGGAGGAGGTTATCAATTCGTCTGTATGTTTTTTTTTTATTATTTTTTTTTATGTTTGTTACCTCATAACTTTTGACTGGGTGAATCGATTTTGATGATTCTTTTTTTATTAGAAAGCTGACGCTTTCCATTTGGTCCCACTTCATTTGGTCCCATTTCATTTAGTCCAGTTCTGATAATGGTATCCATGAGAAAACCATATAAGTCTTAAATTTGCATTAAGTACGTGCGCGACAAATACTCGTAGATGAATAACTCAATAGTCGGTCTTTTGAAGTCGGTTTTTGTTTTTTGTTTTGTAAAAATAATGTTCTTGTTATAGGAAAGGTGATATTTTTGTCGCGATTTCAGGGTTGGTCTTTTTTTTAACGTGAACAAGTCCACGTTTGACCACCAACTCGCCTGATGATAAGCGACGATGTGGTCGAAGATGAAGTACGCAGACTTAGAAGATACCTATCCACTCTGACCTTGAAAAGCCCAAGATTGAATGAAGAAGAAATTGAAGAAGTTAAAAGTTGGTAATAATGATGAGCACTATGAGTTTTTCAGTATATTTAGAATCAGAGCAGGAAAACAATAATATTTCCCTTATTTAATACGCAATATTTACCGCGTAAATAAAATTACTCTTATCACAATAGGTATTTAACTGTTTGTGGTATTTATTGAGAAGAATCGATTAATCATTTGCGGTTTCTTGCTGAGAATTATTTAGTATACAAAAATAGTACCTATTTGTAATAAATAAAATATAGGATAAATAGATGCTTTGTTTACTAATTTAAAAAGGTAAGCAGAGTTATGGTAATTAAAAAGTAAAAAAAATATATAGTGGGAGGTGTCGTTGGTTTACTGTGTTCATATTTTCAGTTTGTTTATGAATTACCACATTAATATTTTTTAAAACTGATGTATTTTTTTTTAAGTTTATTAATTTACCAAAAAAAAATACATTATCCTCCTTTTTGGGCAGTCGCGCAAAACACCTCTCTTGGCATCTTTTTTCTCCATATAATACAGATAAATGAGTAACTCAATATAGCAACTATACAGGGTTATTCATAAAGGGTATGCTAAGCTGAAAAGGCCGCATAGTACTCATCATTATGAACAACTTTTACTATGGGACCAACTCGAAATTCACGAAAAAAAAAAAACAGCTGTTCCATAGAAAAATGTCAATAACACTCGACAAAACGTATGGAACAGCTGATTTTTTTTTCGCAAATTCTGGGTTGGTCCCTTATTAAAAGTTGTTTATAATGATGAGTACTATGAGCCCCTTTCGGCTTAGCATACCCTTTATGAATAACCCTATATACAAGTAGATACCTACATAGTTGATATTTTGCGGTTTCTGCAATAGGAAATAGTATGTACCAACTTTGACGCCGCAACCACATTTCTAATTATGTAATAATGCAATAAATGCACTGTTTATATACATAAAGAGATAATTTTACAACCGAGTACTACGCACGCAGATAAGGGTATTGCGTTACAACTTGCTTAAGGGCAAGTGATTTAGTTAATAATTGTGATCCTATTAAGTGAGTTATAAGAGCATTAGGCAAATTTTAAGTACTTATTTAATTGGTGTATTTAAAACAAAGAGTTTAATTTCTCTTCATTGTAAGTGAAGCACCTAAAAAAACCTATTTATAGTAGAGTAGATATTGAGTACGCACTTCTTTGTATTTAAAGAAAATTGAAGATTTATCACATGACAGGGCGATAAAATTATTAAGCAACTGTTTTTGACACAAATTTAATAAAATTTATTGATGACGTTATGTAATTGACGATTCACCATCACCAGTCACCACGTTAAAAATATTAGTGAATGAATATTAGCTTTAACAATGTTTTTTAAAGTTCAACGATACTGGGCTATAAGGAAAGGCTAACAAAAGAAAAGGGTTCCATAGAAAAATGTCAATGACATACGACAAAATGTACATAAAGAACACCTGTGTTTTTACCGTTTCAGGGTTATATTTATCTACAAAGTAGAAGTTGCTCATAATGATGAGTACTATAGGTCCTTCTCGGCTAAGCATACCCTTTCCTTATAACCCTTATTCACGTGTCAGAGCCTTAAGTTAAAATTAAACACAAACAGAGAGTAAATCGAAACCTGCTGTTATCAGAGGAAACCAAACAGAGGCGAGTGCGATAGTGCTATTCAATTTATATTTTAAATAGACACTGGTAGATAGCGCTTGTATATTATTATATCAGTTTAATTGAACTAATTTGACTCTTGAATTGCAAGAAGTTTTATTTTGAACTGCGTTGGTTTTGCTTGCTATCTTACTGAAACAGTTTATTTTTGCCAGAAAAAAGGAACGTATGTAAAAGGTCAGAACTGATTATCTCCGTCTGAAATTTCGCCTGAATCCATAAAGCTGTAAAAAAGTTTGAACCAATGGGTCATAAATACAAAGATACAAAAAGATGAATGCATTGGGTCAAAAATACAAAGATACAAAAGGATGAAGAAAAAAATTCAGCAATGGGTCAAAACCAAATTATAAAAATGTGATTTTATAATTTTGTGTTATAATTTTTTTTTTCATGTGCTTTTTCACTACTGGGAGGTGGCCGTCAGTTTTGCGAACTTGTCCTTTTCTTGAACGAAGTGGAAAAAGCTATTCGACGCTGGCTATGCTGCACTCTCGGATGTTTCACAACCATGACTATTTTTTCCCTCAGAACATTCCTATCGCAAAACATATAGGTAGGCCTCAGTTATAAAGCCTGTACTAAATCTAACTGGTCAAAATGCTCTGACAACTTCTCGCTAACGTAAAATGTCATGTGCGGATACACGACGCAGATTTTTGCAAGTAAATAACGTGTAACACCCATAGCTCCCCACTAGGATACCCTACGAGGACAACTATCACCCAGATCCAGAATAGATATTTAAATATATATCATTCAAACATCTGCCCTGCCAGGAATCGAACCCGGGATCTCTGGCCTATAAGGTGGGAGGTGAAGTTTTATAAGTAAGGCCAATTCTAAGAAGATCATAACATAAGAAGCTGTCGAAGAAACATCTTTAACAGAAATCAAAAACTTTTCCAAAAGAACAAAACTCATTTTTCTGTCAACACGTTGTTATCGCAAAATAAATCTAAGAAGATCGAAACATGACCAAAGAAACAGTTTCAACAGAAAACTACATCACTTTGAAAGAAGAATAAAACGAAAAATAATACTATTTCAATATTAGATTAACTCAACGCTGCAGCTCCCATTACGAGTAGTATTCCGACCGCATCATATTATATTCTCTTATACCGCAGGACCGTTTGGTTGTACGACAAACTGGTATACTAGAGATGTGGTTAGTAAGGAAACATCGATATCGATAAGTTTAAGATATCGAAGCGTGAAAATAGATCATGCATAAATGAATTTCTAAACTGCACAATTTATTGAATTAAGCTGTAAACAAGTAAAACTTGTTACAAAATGTGACCAAAATACTTCATTAGAGTTTTCAGTAATAAAATATATAATTTAATGAAATTATATATTTTATTAAATCTAACATAAATAATATTAGCTTCTAAAGCTACTCACCTAAATATCGGTGTATCTTATCGGTGTATCCACGCCGCAAATATTTTTCGAAAACTGTGTTTTGTAACATAATAATGAATTAGGAAACTATCTTCAAATATCATTGAGTTTTGAAGCCAAATAACTTTGCTACTAAAACTAACCAAATTCGAGATTTTCCTAACGTGATTTTGACACAATACATAATATCTAAATAAAACCAGAACTAAGCAATATCAAGATAAGACATCGTACTTCAATCCAAAGTCTTATTACTAACTTAAGACTTGCTTATGTCGTACGCCAAATCATCGACATCGATACTCTACTTAACCCCATCACTAGCAACCACCGCGAAGATGCATTAAAACCGATGGTAGATTTGATCAGAGCACGCGCCAGACCTGAAATGCCAGTTGTAATATAATATAAACGTATTTATTGCACGCAGCGGTCGGCAGATTGTGAGACGCAAGATGAAGTGAATAAAATTTTCTCGAAACAAATTTAACGATCGCACGACAAGCAAAGGTGGTAACTGGTAAGAGATCAGTACTCTAGCACAACTTCTGTTATAAATCACGAAGAACTTATTTGATAGAGCATTGGGTGAAGAATGGGATAGCGTTAGCATAGAAACTGCATTTTTTATTTTTGCAAAAGACGTTCGTAACTAGCATAGAATAGGAATAACGCGTCAATGAGGTATTAACACCTATACGAGTACAACTCAACCTTAAATCACCTAACACCGCTTGGATATCAGGTTTACCCTTGAAGGGTGATTAGGCCGTATTCTACCACGCTGACCAAGTGCGGGTTGGTGGATTCACATAGGTACGCTATTGAATTTTTTCTCCGGACCTATGCAGATTTCCTTACAATGTTTTCTTTCACCGAAAAGCAAGCGGGGTGTTGATTTGTCTAAAATTGTGTTAAATGATTCTTTGTACATTACATGTCTACCATTGTATTCCATATGCCCACTTAAAATTTGTTTAACGTTCCGTTCAAAATGATTTTAAAACATTGATTATCATAATTATTGTCTTATTAGTTTTTACACGTCCACAAATGGCTACTTACTATGATTAACTACCAACATCTGTTATCTTCAGCTACTTTCTAAAGTTTTTAAGCGATCTAAATTCAAAGTTCTCGTATTGCGCAAGAGTCCATTATCACAACACTAAACGCCACTAGCTAACCAGAGGTTCAACCTAAGGCCAGGGTCATACCGCAGGTGGCATATGTTAGATACGCGGCAGTTTGGACTTACAGCTAGATAGCTTGAAAAATTACGCATCTGATGCGTGAAAAAACAGCTGATATCACTTTTTTTTGAGATACCGCTCTTGGGCTTAGGGCGGCTTAGTATTACTGAGGTGAATATGGTCACGTGCTGCGCAAAATGGTGAAGTTTTTTTTTATGCCATAGGTGGCAGACAAGCAAACGGGCCGCCTTACCGTCGCCTATGGATACCTGAAGTATGTCATTCGCAGATCTTTTTTAAAAATAGCACTTTCTATATCAAGATTTTGTAGTCAGCCAGAGCCACGATGACTTAACGTCGAGAAAAACCGGGAAATTGGTTGACATTTAATTACCATTAACATGACAAGAGCTGCTTACCTGTAAAAAATATTATGGGTGACAATTGGACTTAAATATATTTTTATTTTATTTAGCTCTTGTCCAATGGCTCGAAAACTTGAACTTCCTAATCTAACTAATGCTATTTATAATTTGCCATCGCTAACTTTGCACTAAACTGTTAGTTCTGCCGTCTACGATGTGGCCCTGCCCTAATCCCCACAAGCTAACCAGAGGTTGAGATTTACCGTAAGTTCAAGATACGCGCCGCTAATAAATCATACGTTAAACGCTGGATTATTCGATGTTACCGCGCGAGTATGCGGTGGCTGACTGTGGTTGGGTAACACCGTACTGTAACAAAGTCAACTCCTTAACTCAGTAATGATAAATTACTACTTGTATTTTAAAGCCCCAAAAGGTGGTGTGTAATTTTAATGCAATTTTCCACATGTCAATGCTCAATTTCAAATACTATTATGAATGCGAAAGTAAGTTTGTTTTTTTACGTTTTCGATTTAACTTCTAAACCAATCTTTATGAAATTTTGTATGCACTATGGAAAAAGAAAGAGGCTTAGGCTTTTCATCGTCATCATTATCTTTTCGTTATTTTCATCATAAGCAAATATTTAGCTACCATTTCAACTGCCAATCTTATGCAGTTTCAAAGTTGCAAAACATTTTCTTTGGCTCGAAATATAAGGAAGAGAAATCACATACACGTTCAACCAACTTTACTTTGAATTCAAGAATACACTACGCTACGGTGTAACGGTCATACAGCGAACATGCACAGTCCTAGCTACCTCTTTACGATTGCATTTAACGCAGTCAGGCCAGCCTCAGGGACTTTTATTTGGTCCGTCCCGTTTCTGAGAAAACACGGACCGATAAAGTAGCTAAAAGTAGCTACAGTGTGTATTGAGTGCGACCAACTTTTCCATACATTTGACTGGGCAGAGTGTTATCATCGGTTTTTCTGAAAAATTATCTATCCATAATAAATCATTTTAGTTTCGTTATTAGACGTTCTCTAGCAAAAAATAAGAAACATTAAAATCGTAATCCTTCTTTGGCCGACGCGTCAGGTCAGATCATAGTTAGGTCAGTCACTTCATGTTGTGTACATATTAATGGCACAATATTTCTCAAGAAAAATAAAAAATAGATTCAAAAGCAAAAATGTTACTGTGATGAAAGAAAAAATAAGGAAAACTACTTGTATGTAACTTATAAACCCCAGATTATACTAATTCCACCTTTTATTTTTTACCATTTTGTGCAAAGTTTTAGATAAAAAATTATCACTGATTCTAAAGTTTAGGCTTTTGGTGGTGTTATGAAATACGAGCACTTCTTATAACTATTTTGATTTGCCCTTCATCCTGTTTTGGTTCATCTACTTCTACGATTTGCTTCCGAGTTTTGTCGGACCAAAATCGTATCGGACGCACTTAACTACCCTTTTTACTTTGTGTGAGGTAATTCCTGATTCCACCACGTCTGTCTCTGGTTTTATTATGATTTACTTGGCTAATGTTTTCTGTGAAGTTTCCTTTGTGCATGATTGTTAATAGTGCATTGATGTGACTTGACTCATAACTTACTTTGTTTGAGTGTATTGGTCTTGTGATGAAGTTATTTCAATTCAAATAAGACTTGTATATTTAAGTAGCAAAAAGGTCTAAGTAGCAAAATGGCTAACTAGGTCAACTATAGAATTTATCTTATTGACTATATTATTATGGACTTTACTATTATAGACTAAGTGTAGCAAAGCCATTAATTCCAGTAAGATTTTAATGGTTTCGAATAGTCAAAATTATCGAAATTATATTTTTGTTTATGTGTGCTGCCAGAACACTTTTGGTAGGAAATCTCGTGTTTAAATTACTATTTGTAAAACAAATTGCTGGTGTTATAAAAAGGAAAATTTATATAAATGTATGTTGGTTTGTAGATGGTTATCTCGGGAACTATTGGTCCGATTTACAAATTATTTCACCAATTTTTTTACACCATTCCTATGTAATAGGCTAGACTTTGTAGTCCCGAATGTTCAAGGCCAAGCAACACCGCACTAGACACAAAGTCCCACCCATCAGCTAGTTAAGTTACATGAATGTGCGTACATATAAACTGTCAAAATTGATGACTAATGTCATGTCAACAGTAACCGACAGTAATGTCGCCGGTCACAGACCAAATCTGTCACATGTCATCGTTAAAAGCGTCGATTGGCTCTACAATATCGAGGGTAGTTGTTTTATTTCGTAATCATTGGTTGATTGCGCTGTCAGAATGACGATGCGCAGGCGACGCGTGTGGCGTCCTGTCTGTCGATGTTTCAGCTTTTATTGTGTTTTTATTTAAAGTTGTATCATAAGCTTGTAGAAATTTAAACAGCATCGCAATCGCAAGAAAGGAATGCCAATGGCATGGCAGACATAAAAAGAGGTATTTCTACTGTCCATGGTCAAAATCCAGGCTGATGCGAGGATAATATGATAATCTGTACCTATTTATTAACACTAGTCGTTATTAGAAACATTACTACTTATTAACTTTTACATCATGATATAGTAAGATGCACAGTTACCCAGTGCTGTTTCTCCTTGCTGTTACGCAAATCATGACTTTTTTCTTCTCCAAGTGCATTGTTTACCCTCAATTTTGATAGAGCCTCTTCAGAGCCTAAACAGAAGTTTTTGAATCCAAAACTTAGTGGGTTGGGTACCTTGAGTTTCTATTAGTAAAATTATATTCGATAGATATCTTATTTTTAGGGTTCCGAACCGCCTTCGGGGAAGAATTCTTAAGGCAAGACTTCGGTGTCTGCCTTTCTGTATGTCACAGCCAGTTATTTTAGCTACACTTTTATCGATGTTTTTGACATGCCTACTATAACATTAATACAAAAACCAAATTTTTATCACAGTCAATTAAATATAACGACAAAAACCTCCCAAAAACCACTGACCTTGTAAGACGACGACTAAAATCTCAAGTGTTGCCACGTGCTACAGTTTAATGGCCACAATCGATTAAAAGTATCGATTAATGGCAACATAACGACTTACTCATGGCGAGTGATTTACTAATGCTCTTAGTTGGTTGTAAACATCATGTCTCGTTATGATGGCGTCATAATTTTTACTGATGCGCAGCAATTTGACATTAGGGCTTTTGGATTGCTACTCTATCTTTGGCTTGTTTGTCTGTGGCTTTTCTTTGTTTTTAATTTGATGACCCATTAGAATCGAGTGCATGAGTATATGTCAAAACCGAAGTTGTTAATATTTAATTAGTTGTCTTTATGTTTGTATGCAGTCATGATAAAGAGCTTTTATTTTTGTCATCACCGTCATTCTCAGTCTTCTTTTCCACACTGCTGGTTTGTTTTTAGTTTTACTTACATTATTATTGCTTTATCACAATTAGTTTTTTTAATTAGTTTAGGGAAATTGTAAAATCTCATTAATCAAATGTTGTTGTAACTTTAGTATCTGTATGAAGAATGAAGATATGAAGAATAATATTAATAATGCAGAGATCTGCATTATTAATATTAGTAAGCATAACAATAGTAAATCCATTAGTGACAGAAAGTGACTCATTCAGACAAAACACAATCAATATTCTTTTAACACAAAAATCCATCATACCACCATCATATCAGTCAATTTGTATGTCACTGACACTTCGATGCAAAGTCGTGACAAGTTGTAAAACTGTCATCCATTACCGACTCACTATAAAAACGTGCTGAGATAAGTGATCGAAACAAAGCAATAGACGTCTCATATAACAAAGCTACTAACATTATTATTGACCGAGATTCAGATACAAATCGTGCTTAGTTTGTTAAAAAGCTTCATCAATAAGCCGTAACGATGCTAAATATTCCTTTAAATATACAGTCAGATAATGACCGACAGTTTTTCTTAAATCAGACGTATTTTAACCAGCTCTAGGTTTATTTTTGTACGGTTACAAGTGCAAATGTGACTGATAATGTAAACCTGTTATAACATGTTTAAGTTTGACACCATCGCTTTAAAAGAAAGATAAGTAGGTAAACTGAGAAATCAGCCATAGTGTTGAGTTAATTTTTGTCTTTGATCCCAGAAGCTTCGTAAATGCGAAGGTTTTTAACATTATTCGAAAGAGTAAATAAAAAATCATGTTTTTGCGATTTGATTAATCATGCGTAAGACAAAGGTAGTGCCAAAATATGGATAATATTTTAATACTGTGCATGGTTCAATGAAAACATGTAATCTAAAGAAGTTCATAGAAAAATGTCAGTGTTGACATTACATTTTAATATTAACTTAGGAACTGTAGATACTATCAACAAGAAAAAACAACCGTAATAATAAATATATGTAACGACTAACGTAATGTATATGAATATAATAACTAAATGACATCAATGCATAATGTCTTCCCGTCACTAATGTAACAGGAACAAACTCGTAATCATCATATACCATGTCCTTACTCCATAGAACCACAGCATTACCAACGATTTTTAATAAAAACATACAGAGCGTTACTGAAGACGAATTCGATATACTTTTGCTAAATGAAGCGAGACGCCCATAAGCCTTTGTATAGCACTTTCTTACTATATTCAAACCTTATTTTGTTCTTTGGTTCACCAACATCAGCATCTGCTTCTTCAATTTTATCTGCATTGGATTTAGAGGCTTATGATGTAGGAATAAGGTTCTCAAGAATTTTAATTTGAAAACCTTCAGTGGTATTGTGAAATTTGTAAAGTAAAAGCATCAGATATTGTCTATTGAAGTTAGAGTAAAGTGTTGCTTGCAAATGATTTATGTTTTTGTTCTGGAGCTTCTAGTCTATTAATAGTTAACTGCTTTGAGTTTTTGATGAGTTTGCTTGAATTATTGCTATCTAGGATTGCTAATGTGTTTTTGCTATCTATTAATGTCTTCTTTCATAAAATCACTTACATGCCCACTAAGTTCTTTTTTCAATTTATAATTTTACTATATTCCTGAGTTTCTTATTTTGTTGCCATCGTTTTTTTTCTTTCTTTATTTTGGACTAAGTTTATTCTTTACTGACTTCCATTATGTCTATTTTATTTGGCCTATACTCGTATCAACGACGAAATTTGGAAAAACTTCTTTCAGTCTAACACAAAATAAAATTTTCAATATTAACCAGCTTCTGTCCCAACTTTTTAAGTTTCTGATTATCTTTAATTTGACGATAATTTCATTACTATTGTAAACCAAAGATTTATAAGTTAACATCGTTGGTAGCCATACAGGCTACAATCTCGCTTCTATCGATAAGGTTGTGTCACATTTCGCTTCTTATTTCAATTTGAAAGTTAATCTGACGTTCAATAAACTTTGTATGATCGATCGTCTTTACACTAAACCAAATTAACTTTACCTATATCAAAATCAAATTCAACATCATCAAAAGTCTTAACTCGATTGTCTTAAGGGTCATTATTGAAAGTAGTTTTTGAAGGATAGTCAACATTTCCTTTTGGTTTTGTATTGGCTGGTGTCATATTTTTTGTCCTGAGGTTAAAGTGAGAAAGGGATTAGTTTGAAAAAGTGATTGAACTTTATGGTTGACTTGTTTTTAACGGTTTCAGACTTTCTAACCAAGAGACAAAAAAAAAGGACATTTAATTTTTTTAAGATCGAGTCCTGTCGTTAAAATGTTAGTTTAATTAATTAAATCTTACGTGTATTAATTTTATTGATATTGGTAATATTTTTGTTGATAATTTTAATATTCGAGAGGCCAATCTTAGTTGTAATAATAGATTTTTATAAAAAAAAAAGTTTTTGTACTTAAGCTTTTCATAACAATAAAATATAAAGTAATTTATTTATTTTCATAAGAAGCAAATAATGTAGTTATTATTGTAAACTTACTTTTATACTTACATTTCAATGTTTCAAGGATACAGACTGCTGTGTTGTTGAATGATCAAACACTTACCTGAAACAATAAAGGTCATTTAAAATTATAATAATATCAAAAACCCTACTTTGTGACCTAAGTGAGAGGTCTGTTTATACTTCTTCACGTTGAAACAGTTGAATGGATTTAGATGAAATTTAGTGCGGAGGTAGCATAAAATGTCCTATAATACCTATATGCTTATATGCCTTTACATTAGAAACGAATGACGTTTTGTAATGGAAAAAATAATCGGTTCTCCTATAGCATGGCATGCTGCAAATAAAACAAAATAGCGGGTAAAACCTTTCTAAAGTTAAAAATCACAGATTTAATCACATTAAGATTATAGTAAAAGTTATGATCAAAGGGAAGAAAAAGTTTAAAGGAGACAGAATCAAAAATGTTATAGTTGCCTGTAGGTACTTTTCAGCATCAAATTTTTAGTGTTTTGTATTTTAAACTACCTACGAGTATATCATTTATATTTTCATAGTTAGTAACAAGATAATCAAAGATTTGAACTTTTATGTTTATTACCTAAGACCAATTACTAAGTACAGTACCTAGCTATCTTCAATATTTTATGGTTTAGACATGCATGTATTTTTATGGTTTAAGGTTCATGTTGAACATTTTATAACCACTCGTAATTTAACACCTTTTTGACTTACGTTAGAACTTAGAAGTGAGATTTTATATCATGAGTATTACCTATGTAGTGTGAACTTTAGGTACTGTTATTAATTACCTACAAGGATTTTCAAATGTGATATTATTTTAATTTCCATGAAAACTGTAAAAATAGTTGCAACTATAGGAAAGAACTCCAAACATCTTAACTATTTTTTTTAAATCTTGCAACTTGCAACAGATCTAAGGAAAGGTTCAAAAGAAATTAACTCTAAAATTCAAATAAATAGTAGGTACTCGTAGTGTTTTTATGTTTTTTGTTTGTCATGTTTTTATTTTATTTTGTTTACAATAAAAAAGTCCGCATTTGACCGTGAACTCGCCTGCTGGTAAGCGACAATGTGGTCGAAGATGAAGCACGCAGCTATTCACGCTGACCTTGATTATTTCCTTAATATTTACAATCTTTTTGAGTTGGAATTACTTTGTCCTACCAAGTGCCTCTGTTAATCTTTGGCCACGTCATATCTTACATGCAGCCAAGTTGGTCAAACACGAAGCCAATTCACTTTAAAAATACCTTTTGTCCTGTATTTAATTCATAAAACAAAACTATAAGCGAGCCTACTATCCTTACTATTCGAGCAATAAAATAGGTAATTCTGCTTACAAACAATTGAAATACGTAACCGCAAAATACTGGCACCTACTTCACATGGGCCGACCTCCAGGAAAAAGATACCAAACCATTGTAGGAGTTCTACGAACTGCGTTTTATTTTGTGTCGATCTTATTTTTATCCTTACTGATGAGGATTTGCGAGAAATTTTGAAATAACGTTGTAAACAAATACATTTTATTATTTTTAAGACGTTTCTCATTACTTAAATCAAATCATTCAAATCTCTTGAATTTAATTTGGGAACTGCCATAAATGAAACATGTTGTTAACGACTTAAAAAAAGAGATAATTTTCAATCAATTCGACACGTAGGTATGTAATTTTGTGTTTGTATTGATTTTGTATTATAGTTTTGTAAAACAATCATATAAATCGATTATCGACTAATTTACGTCTTCAGCCATGAGCGCTAAACGATCGTTGCATATTACCATTTCGCATAAAACTGAAAACTTTTTGTTCACTAGCTATTTAAGAAAACTAATGAAAATATTATTATAAAGTAAGGCAAAGGTCAACAAAAGTGCACCAAGACTAATTTAAACATCGGAACAAAATACAAAACACCAAATCAAATACAATAAGTTCCGTTACGTTCCGTACCAGACCAATGCCATTGCACCAAAACAAACAATTGAAGATGGACTCAAAATCTTGCATCTCATCATTACAGAAATCTTTTTATTACCAAGTCCAGACAGGTTTTTGATTGCCTAAACCTTAAGTTCATGCCTAATGAAAGGTTTTGGCCTCGTATTCTCGTAAGGAACCGTAATTTGGACAGTGGTCGTCACGACTCGAGATGATTCACACAAGTTTGGGAAAAAATTGGGCTGGAATAGGCCGTTTGGGAAAAGATATTTTTGGTAGATTATGTGAAGATTTTATAATTGGTTTTGATGGTGGATACCTGGCCTTCTATAGCTGCTTTGTTTAGTGTCACTTGCGACATAGTACCTTTCCCAAAAAAAAATTAAGGATAAAAATTAAAATACTAACACCATGGCAATGAAATACCAGACCTACCTACCTATGATCCTGCTATTAATTTTTTTATCTTTTATTTTATCTAGCTTAATCATTTTTTTCTATAAGTTTCTTCAATAAAATATATATATTTCAATCATTTCGATTCCGCTAATGATAGATTTGGATTTAGATTTTACCAAAATACAAAATACAAAACTAGGGCTCCTAAAATCTATCTATTTGTATAACCTATCTATATTTCTTTTTAAGAGTTTTCTACTACAAACATTAAGCTATAAAACTTTAAATTACTCCATAATGACATATACACAATATTTCACAGTGATACCATTTTGAAGACTATCATACTCAAAAATGTTGTACTTAAATTTCAAGTGTTCATTAAACAAAGGGCTTCTCATGCAATCATCCATGTCGGTTTCTCACGTTTTGTTAAGATTATAATAGTTGTTACAACGTTTAATGTCATAAATGCAACAGTTAATTTTGTTGTTAGAATGTAAAGCGTACGTAATGACAATGCTCATGAGTTTTGATGTAGGCGTTTATGAAATTAACTTGAAAGGTAACGGTCAGTTAGAGGAATTTTACTGCTAGGTATTTTGGTTTTTGTTTTTGGTTGTTTTGGTTTTGGTTGTTTTGGTTTTTGGTTATGTATACCGGGATTTAGTCGCATTAATTTAAGTTTGTCTTTCCAGAAAATACAGTAAGATAAAGTTAATTATCTTCTAAATATCTAGTTGTTCTCAATGTCTTAATATCTTATTTCGAGACGCGAGGTCGCTTTCTTCAGACGTAATTGTGCAGAGATGATCTTTTCAAGGTTAAGAATTTAGAAGTGGGTTTATTACTTTATTTTAAGAGATCTGGGAATCTTACAGCTAGGTTTGTGATACTGGTGGAGAACAACTGAAGGAACAAGTTAAAACTTGTTCTACCTAAAATTAGATTAGCCAAAACTGGCAACTCTTTTGTAAGGAACGGCGTACTATTTTATAACTTGTTGCCTGTTACTCTAGTAAATAAAAAAGACACAGATTTTCAAAGAATTTTAAAAGACTTTTTAATTGAAAGGGCTTACTATAAAATTGAAGACTTCGTCTGTGATAAAGTCTCTTTACGTAAATTGTTTTTAGACTGTAATAATAATACTTGATTGATTATACCTACTATTGTAGTTATTTTATACATTGATATTTTGACATTCCAATTATTTAAATATTTTGTTTTGACATTCTATTAATATTATTTTCTTTGACATTTAATTTATTGTGTATTAATTTATTCGTAAAAATTGTATTTGACATTCATAAGTGTCTTGACTGATTATACCTACTATTGTAGTTATTTTATATCTTGATATTTTGACATTGCAATAATTTATATAATTTTTTTGACATTCTAATAATTTTGTTTCTTTGACATTTAATTTATTGTGTATTAATTTATTCGTAAAAATTGTATTTGACATTCATAAGTGTGCATTGATGTACCCATATTTGAATAAATTATTTTGAATTTTGGTACTTATAAATAAAGCCAATTACAAAATCGTATTTATAAAAATGAATCGCTGTTCGTTTGTCTGGCTAACTCGAGAATGGCTGGACCGATTTCGCTAATTTTGATCGAAATATTTGTGGTAGTTCAGGGTTCAAGGTTTAAAAGTAAAAAAAACAGCAGGAGAAACCGCCGGGTGCAGCTAGTTAACAATAAAAATTGGAGCCATATTCAACGCGTCAAAAACAGTAAATTAGCACATGTGTGCCCTCAATTTCTACGACTCTTCTCTTTTTGCACATACCTACTCTAGTGTACATATGTACATACTACATACTGTACTCGTACATCTATTTATAGATTGAGAAACTATTGTGTTAAACTAATTGGTTGCAAGCTTGCAGGTGTCATGTTTCTTGTTATGTTCTCGTATCAAGTTACTGCCAAGTTTCAAGAACCTATTAGCTAATTAATCTGCCTTCATGATACACGTTACGATACGTAGTTCATACTCGTATATAGGTATTATATCTAAACGTCTTAAACGCAAATTGTCGTAATCAGATCGTCTTGTTAGTAATATGATCTGGCTGCAAGTGATGTTATCAAAACTGTAATGTTGGTAAAAAAAATTATAATACCACAAATATTTTTAACCCCTGACGCAAAAGCAACGGGATGTTATAAGTTTGACGTGTCTGTAGCAATCTGTGGCATCGTAGCTCCCAAACGGATGAACCGATTTTTTTTTTTTTTATTGAATGGTGAATTAGCTGTTACAATTATTATTAGTGTTCTTATTCGTAGCTATGTTTTGTCGGAGTTTTTTATTTTATTTTTAATATAATTACTTGTTCAAGAAGCACCCTCAGTTTCATCGTCTGTTCTGTATAATAAAAATCAACCATTCTGGATTAACCATTTCATAAGCTACTTCCATACCAAGTTTCATCAAAATATATTCAGCCGTTTTTCCTTTGAGCAGCAAACATTTGCAAATAACTTTAACATTTGTAGTAGGTATTAATAGGATATCAAAATTTGTAGGTAATTTGATACAAAAGCTTTCAGTACCTCAAAATCTTGCATCAGATTAAATTAGGTAATAAGATATCGTTCTGTATAGAAGCTCTAACTCCTAATTTGTATTTATTAAAGGCAACAGAATACTAAATTGGAAACCATTAACATTTAGTATGCCTCGGAGGCATTTTGCTCGAAGGACCAGGTTTTCATGATTCAAAACATTGCGTTATTTATATAAATTGTTTTGATATGATTTAGATACGATTTTTGTATTCGGTAATATTTCATTTTTATTTAAATGGGGGTGGGGAATATGATTTTTTTAGGTTTAAGTTTTCTTTCTAGGTTTTTTTACTAGGTAATATTAATTATATTATACTCGTATGTCGTATAAGTATAGGGAATGTAGTGCTGTATGTTTAAAGTTTTTTCACAAAACAGTCATACGAAATATACAAAGGCTTTTTTAGAAAAACATTTATAAGACCTAAAGTCAGAAAAAAGTAGTAAAATCAGAAACAACCCGTCTAC
This sequence comes from Alcis repandata, assembly GCA_949125135.1. Lineage (NCBI taxonomy): Eukaryota > Metazoa > Arthropoda > Insecta > Lepidoptera > Geometridae > Alcis > Alcis repandata. The sequence continues at coordinate 11,086,012 of OX421240.1, read as the reverse complement.
TTCTGATCATAAATCTCGCCAATCCCGCACTAAAAAAACCCTAAAAACAGCTAAAATGATCCCTAAATGTTCCCAAAACGAACAAGTCCCGCAGGATCAGTCCCCAAAACGGTATAGAAATAAAAATAATAATATATTCCACAGGTGTAGAAGAAACAGGTGCTCATTTATTCAGTTTAGGGGTGAGACGGCACAAGGATCATGGCCACAAGACGGCGCGACCCGACTGCGACAGAGTCAGGTCATGTGAGATTTATCACATGTTGCATTTTTTTTCTTAGTCTGTTAGCGTCTCACTGCTGAGAAACGGCCTCTTCCAACTCTTTCCTTCGTTTTGTCAACAGATGGGCTATCCTTACATCCCCAAAAATCCCCATTAACCTTCTCATCAGTGTGGCAGATTAGAATATGTTGCGAAAATATATTACTTTGTTTCAATACTATAATTAAACTTTCGAAGTAAAATGTGATAATACTTATTTTTACTGACGTGGTATTAACAGATGTTTTGTTTTGTACGTAATGTGTACCTATACATGAGTATCCCCATGTTTTTATTTGACTTTATCAACTTTTGTCGTGTCGTAGTCGCTTTGCTATCCTAATGCGATACGACCCTTCCCCATTTTTTTCGAACAGGTCCAGACAAGTTCAATAGGGTTTTGTAAGAGCCTGCCTCTATGCCCGATTTGGTATATTTCGTAGTTTTTTTTCTTTTTTTGTGGGTTCGGAACGAATGATAATTTATTGCGATGGAGTTGGTTTTAAATGTACGATAGTATCGGAGTTGAAAACCGGTAGCGCGTGATTGTGTCGGATAGTTCGGTTGTAATAAGTAACTTTCTTAGGCTTGAAATGTAGTAAAACGTAAAAGAGCTATATATTTGATTTTGGTTTGGATAAGGAGTTGTTATTTTTTTTATTGAACTTTACGAAGTTTATAAATATCTACTTACATAGGCTTGTGATTGTGTATTGAGTGAGATTTTTTAAATAACAAGAATACCTTGTAAACATAAAAAATGTCTATTGGTAGGTAAAGCATTTGGTTGAGATCATTTTGCAGTTATTGCCCTACTATTTGGCAGTGAAACAAAGAAAAAAATTGATATCATCAAAATATTGTATATAGCTCAGACAAAACAACCTAATTACGCCTACATTTGTAAAACCATAATAAAACAGTAAAATCATTCAGATTTTGAACTGCCAATTATATACTGTAAAAAAATGCTCTATAAAAAAAGTAGAGTTTACAAAAGAATTACATTAAAAAAGAAAAACAACACGACTGCAAACTAAAACCTATGACGTCAGTGATGGAAGGATTACAACGAAACAATACCGTTATTTCGAACCGCACCGTATACCGTTTTAACTGTTACCTATACAGAAAACACATACAACCCTAAAACATAACCCTCGTTGTTTGGCACTGACGTTAAAGTTATAAATATCATCTTTTGCATAATCAAAAGGTCACACGAAACTTGGCCAAAATTATTTCAACCAATTAACTTTTTCGTTATATATTACACAAAATAACAATACACTTGACACTACTATTCCAATTAAGGTCAAGAAAAAACCAACCTGTTTTGAATTCAAAAAGAATCTCTCCACTGCATTGTTACTGTTAAGTACCCATATTAAAAATTATAAAGAAATCATTTCATGGTCAATAAAAACTGAATTAAAATCTTGAGCAGGGGTCATCTTGTTATAACCGTGGTTATATTAAACGTGTTGTAGGGCACGTCTTAATTTATTTAAGAGTACTCGACTACTCGTATAAAAATGTATAATAAAGTAGGATCGTGGCCCTGGTGTCAGAGGTTCTAGGCTGCTAAAGGGCTATGACATAGCTTGGCTGGTAAGTTAACACCCATAGTCTACAACTCTACACTATACTTAACAATATTATAAAGAGGAAAATTTTGTATTTTTGGATGTTTAATAACGAATAAACTTAAATACTACTGAACCGATTTTGAAAATTCTCTCACTATTTATAAAGCTACATCATTAGCGAGAAACATAAACTGTATTTCATACCCGTGCGCAGCCGGGGCAGGTCGCTAGTTAACAATATAAACAGACTAGTTTCCCGTGAAGCTGTGAAATTTGTATCATCTTTGCCTGGGGCTATTGTTTATTTTTCTTACAAATATTATATTCCCATTTAACCCCTTCAAAGATTTAATAATGTTAACTCCTTTCTTAGTGGTAGCTTACATTAAGCAGCAATATACACTCAAAATTTCATGTTTTTAGGACCAGCGGTTCAGGCAATGCGTTGCTATGTCAGTACGTTATAATGTACCACATAGATAGGTAGATGAACATTAAAAAAAGCGTGTACTCATTTCGAAATACAAAATGTTCGTTTTGTAAATTTTCTCCCAAAATGACACTTCTTACAATTACAAACTATCCTATCCTTTCTTGTCATTATTTTGTCTCTTAACAATAACAGTTTCAACCATTGGAATCGTTGAAGCGTCTCTTTACACTTCAATCGTAATCGAAATAAGGTCATTCAAGCGTTACTTACAACTTATTAGTACCTTTCCATCTATGATGACTTTTATTAGTTTGTCAAGTTGTATACAACCCGGGGATGTTCAAAAATAGAGTGAATAGGTTTTTCCAAGGCAAGCGTGCTACATCTTCGACCACATCGTCGCTTCCCATCAGGTGAGATTGCGGTCAAACGCATGCCTAGTCCGATGTAAAAAAAATAAAAAAATACAAGATACTACCTACTTTCAACAGATTGTTATTACTAGCGACGCCCTGCAGTTTCAACCGCGTTTTCCAGGATAAAAAGTACCCTAAATGTCAATCCAAAGTATCAACCACCTTCATACCAAATTTCATCCAAATCTGTTTAGCCGTTTTTGTATGATTGAGCAACAAACATACAAACATTAAACTTTGATATTCTTAGTATTACTTAGGATACTTACGTGGCTGGTACTTATGTACCTACGACTACTTACTTACCTATTTATTGGGTTGATCTTCTCATCCAGCACCTTCCTTCTTCGTTGAATGTTTTACTATAAAGCCCGTCACACACGTAGCTATAATATATTGTTAGCATGGCAACCCCCAACGTCTTGATGGTGGCACCACTGTCGGCTGGCTGACGGATGGTGCGTCACTCTCACGACTGGGGAGTCGTGAGAACACCGACAAGATGGCGGTGCCGGTGATAATACGGAGGCGATATAAAAGATGGAAGATGGGAAAGGCTAAGCCGCCTGTCCTCTGATTGTGATTGTGAATAAGTGAAGTGCTGTGATATTAATAAAATTGTGAGTAGCTTCCATAAAACCGATTGAGTATGTGATTCTAGTGTATAATTCCCCGAAACCCCATAGTAGTATAGCCATAGGTTACATAAGTCGGAGGTAATGCTCTGACAATATATTAATATAAATATAGCGAGGCATATTACGATATATTTTCAATACAAATATTGAAGTGACCGCACACGGAGCTATAATATATATTATAGCAAGGCATACTAATTTATATTATAGCAAGGCATATTAATATATATTATAGCTACGTGTGTGACGGGCTTAATAATACTAGAGATACAATTTCATACCAAATACTCTGGTACTTTGGTATACTTACTTTTAAAAATCTTTTATTTCTATTTATGTATTAAATAAGCAGTATAAATAAATTTCGACTTAATGTAAATGTGAATTTTGCTTTTCGTCAGTTTGAGTCTTAAGTTCTTAGGGTTCGAATGACTACAATGAATATCTTGTCGTATTCAGGTAAAAAACCTACCGGTAAAGAGGAAGTATTGTATTTTCTATTCCAAAATTCAATCTATCGAAATTCGTAGATCTACATTTCTAAATTACAAATGACAGATCTAAATTGACTCATAGTGTTGAAAATATTTTTGTCCTCGTCTATTAAACCGCAATGACAAAGACAACTTTATTTAAGTTTAGATCTGTCACTAAGAATAACTATGACTTTTCTATCGCAGGTGTAATTTTAGCTTTAAATAATTACTAGCTGCGCCCCGCGGTTTCACCCGCTGTCCTGCAAGAATAGCGGAAAGCCGTTCAATTTTCTGGGGTAAAAAGTAATCTACATATTACCTAGGGCTTAAGCTACCTTCATACCAAATTTCGTCAAAATCTGTTTAGCTGTTAAATTGTTAAATCAAATTGTCATCCATACGTCCATTACCTACATAGCTGTCATTTGCGCAAAGAGTATAATAAGTCGTTTTGTTATTCCAAGTCTGATTCTTTTTTGTTATACCTCGTTTTATAGTGACTGATGTTTTATGTCAATTCACACTTGAATGCTATCGAATTTATTTAATAGAAATAAATAGTATAATAGGAATAAATAGTATCCTATGTGCGTTTCCTGGCTCTAAGCTACCTCCTCACCAATTTTCAGCCATATCGGTAAAGCCGTTCTTGAGTTATAAGTAGTGTAACTAACACGACTTTCTTTTATATATATAGATATAATAAAATACTTATGTCATAAGCGTACTAGTTGTCTTGTTATTTTCGATTTCCTTCCTCACGATGCGTACGGTTTTCGCTTTCAAGCGTATTGAGTTGCAATGGGTCTGTTGCTATTTACTCTGTGCCTTAACTCATCGACTAACAGCGGTAACTGGCAATGAAAAACTAAACTGCGCTACGTGGCTGTACCCGTATGTTGATGAAGTCCATGTCTTTTTACATCTTACAACGTTCATGTAAAACTTCATGATAGTTAACGCGGAAGCGTAACAAATAAGCTCACTTTTGAATTTAAATAAATATGAAATAGGACAATAAGATGTGTAAATATATCGTGTTGTAGTAGCAGCGTCCCGCGGCTTTTACTTACGTTTTACGAAATAAAATAAAACAGCAGTTTTGCGTAGGTACTTGATCAAAAAACATCCAAACAGAAACATTGACATATTACTAATGTTATAAATGTTAAAGTTTGGATGTTTGTTACCCAATCACTTAAAAATGGCCAAACGGATTTGAATGAAGAAATTTTTCATCCCGTAAAATGCTGGAAAATCCGCAGACGCTGCTAGTTCAAAAGAAATGTAGGATTACTTTTCGCCTTCTTTCAGCTTATGTCTTGAACTCTACACCTAGACTCGTGACTTACAATCTGGAGCGTGCCAAGTTTACGTCGATAGTTCCAACATAACTAGTTCAAGTTTCTTGTCTCTCTCTACTTGCAAGTTGCAGTCTTTTGTTACATCACGTTGCAAGTTTCAGGATAGTTTTGGTATCTCCGTGCGGAGAGGTTTGTATTGGAAAGACGTTGTCGGAAGTTGTAAGATTTTTTTACTTTTCTAATTGCAAGTTTTTAGAATAATTTTGAAATCTTCTTGAGTTGGAAATACGTAGTATTGTAGAAATAAGGTCTTGTTAGCTCATTGTAACAAGATTGGTTTTAAATTTAAAAATAAAATGAGTAACGAAAAGAAAACTACGAGAAACGGTAATGTTTCGTTCTCTTAGTTGACGGCGCTCTAATAATTTCATTATTTGAAACAATAGGTACATTATATAAATGTTAGTAAAACGAGAATAAAAATTTAGAGACCTTAAAATCACTCACTTCAGTTTATTCTGATATTTTCATTGCGAAAGTTTGTTTTTTTGTTCCTAATTTCACTTTTCTACTGAATTTTGCTGTCTTTGTATTTATTATTTAAAATATCACACTTTCACTTTTTCAGATAATTTATTTATCTAAAACTTTTTTTTAATACCTACTTATCTTCTGCAAAAAAAAATATCATAAACTTTTTTCAAGTAATTGACACTTCTTGAAAATTTTTACTAAAAATCTACTCTATAAAACTTGATAATTGAATAGTTCATTTCTGTGGAACAGGCATCCCTAGCCGGCTCCCTCTGACATTAGTGTACGTAAACACAAGGATATTTTGGTTTGATTGACGACCCGTACGAACAAACACAGTTTATGACTTAGCAATGTGTGCGCGTATTTAACTTGCCTATTTTTATCTTTGCTTGTTTTTACCTTTGCTTGTTTTTATCTTTGTTTATTTTTATCTTTGTTAAAAATGCACAGTTATTAAAAAAAAAGTAGTGAAATTAAATGCAACAGTTATAAGATTTATTATGGCGCTTTTTAGTTTTTCGTATCATTTTTTTTAATTCTATGATAGAATCGCTTTTGTTATGTTTGTAATTATTTGTTACTGTATCTGTATTTTACCTATTTTAGTTCCTAAAAAAATCGTTTAGCATTACTAATACAGGTATTTCAAAAATAGCTAAGTTTTTAGAGAAAAAATACTCTCATTTCTAAAGTTTAAGTGGGTATCGGAGATATGAAAAAATAAAACGTTTAATTTTACAAAATAATGTTTATTTTATAAATCCCTCTATTAAATATTGGGGACAGTATGATTAAAACACAATCCAAATTATTAAATGGTTATGCATAAAATGTATATCTAATCTACATCGTCTGGGAATTGTATTATTATTATTATAAAATGGTTACATGTTTCACTTACATAGTATATTGTAGTAAATAATAAATTGAGAAATGCTTATCGAATCACAAACTTTTAAATGCAATATTTACAGGTCTCATAAAAATACATCTACGTCAGCAAAAACTAATGTATATTTTATTTATACACCAGCAAAACTTTTTAATTTGCTACACTTTTTTCGAAACAAAACAAATGGTGAAACAAATTCGAATTGTGTCGTAATAAAAATTTAATTCACCAAATTAATTCTAAATTATACTATTTACAGTTAGGTATTGATACCTAATAGTATATTTAAAAACTAAAATATAATGGAAAATTCGACTTTTTAATAGTCGTCATAGATTTTAAATTTTTCCTTGATTTTGAAACATTTAACTAATATTTGGTGTCCAATCAAATGAGATAAAAAATCAAGAAACTAAACAAATTATTATGACTAAAGATATTATTTGGAACTAAAATATAATTTGAGATCCATACGAAAACTAATCATTTTAATCACTAAATTAATCTAATATGGGCATATCAAAAATAATTGTAATAAATTAAACTAACCATAGGTAATTATTTTGATTCTAAAATTGATAAACAAAAATGAGAGATCAAACGAAAGTGTAACTAAAAACTTAACATTGCTAAAATTGTCTTACACAAAATCGAGAGAAAAATTACAAAATGCGCCATCACTTAAATTACTGTCACTTATCGTAATTAAGTAACCACTGGTATAACTTGTTACTTATCAAGAATTCGATATCAAAAAAGCACATTACTTATTATTAGAACTAGTAAGTACGTTGAATATTTTGTATAAAAACGAAAAAAATATTCGAACAATTTCGAGATTCAAATTTGAGGCGTTTTGTCGAACTTCACTCAAAAAGACGAAAAGCAAAATTCATGTCGAAAGCTGAATGTTAGAGCAAGTCCAAAATATATCGAGGAGATATAATATCTCCACGATATATCCCAGTAAACCACCATTAACAATTTAAGTGCAGTTTGACACAACATCTCTTCCATGCCAAAGATAAAAAAAAAAACACAAACACGGATGGACTTACAAATATATAACAACAGTCCAGATCTGCTTTGCAGTTCACTGTTAACGACACTTATCTACGTCTTCGTTTATCTGATGGTATTGAAGAGGGACGACGCGAGAGACACTTTAATGATGGCCACAACCATCACAAGGTTGACTATGTATGTCGAATTGCATCTTAAGTGGTAAGGTGGTGTTTGGTTAGGCTGGCGAGGACACTCACCTCGGCGGTTGTCCTGGGCTTCTTGGCCAGGCTGTCTGGACACCAAGATGTGGCACAGAACCTCGTATAGCTCGGCTAGGAGCCGGTTCAGCCGTGAAAAGTTCTCCTCGGTTGCCTCTCGCTCGCTCGGCAAGTTGAACGCTATAGCCATCTTTGTCTCTCGCAACGTCTTTTCCTCCGGAAGAAGCGTGCACAGATAGTGGTTTGTTTTGTATGCATAAAGGCTCTGTGCCTTTTTGATTATGTTGCCCTTGTCTTTGTTTTATCACCTTCGAGTTTTTATTTGAAGTCTTAGTTTTTATTCTTCGGAGTCTTCAACTTTAATTTTGTCGTGATTCACTTTTTTCTACGTTGAAAAGTTTTCGACTATTTTTTTTTGTTAAAAATAAATCTTCGCTAAAACTTTTTCTTTGCAGTAAAAAAGTCGTATAAAAGTTATTTCTTTTAAAATCACTCGAAAAGTTCACTTTGACACTCCAAATGGCACAGCGAGTCCGACGAAAATAAAAGTTCGATTTGGCGCTACTGAGATCACGATCAAGTTCGAAAATTCACAAGTTCACAAAAAGTGTTTTTGCCGAACTAACGAGCATTGTCCGCAATAATTCACTCGGGTTTTAGTGACCGGCTCACGGTCGATGACACAATCGCGCTAACTAACGCACTATGCATCGCTGCGATCCGAAGTAAACAGACTGACACTTCGCATGCCGTACGACAAAAGAGGTCGCTGGTACGACAACTACTGCACGTGCGGCCCGTGCGGAAGCGAAACGTGTAATAAGGGATAATACTTCGTGCACATCATTGCCTCGCTTGACTCCCTTCCATGTAGTGGTGCAGTGCATCACGTAAGCACGCGCGCACACAACAACAACCCATTTGATTATAAATAGTGGAACGCACGGTAGCACGTTCCCTTCGCACTCGACCACCACAATCAACGTCGACACGGCGCCCCCTTCCCTTTCCCTCCCTTTGTTACGCCGTATCGCTATCTCATTTCAAACTGGTTACATCACGTTACAACAGCCAACAGCGATATGCAGTTTTCTCGTTCCGATTCGGACGTTCGAACCCTTCGAGGGAGCGAAAGAGAGGATGTAGCAATTTTGATTTTCGAAACTAGAAAGCGCGCGAAACCGAACAAGCCAATGAGCAGCCGTTATTCATATGGGGTGAGGTGACGTAAGAATGGAGGGCTCGAGACCACGGGGTTGACACACGGAGAGCGTTCACTTGATCACGGACTTGCAGACACAGTCCTACTAAAATACGATTCGCGTAATTCTCGCGAGGTTTTAACGGCTCTTTGTTCGGAGGTTCGTAAAGCTGGTTTATACGCGAGTTTAGGATCGGGCTATACGGTACCGTGACAGAGCGCGTGTGGTTTGAACGTTAGCAATTTGGTAATGGGTTGCGTATACGTAAAGTCGGGTTTACGTCGCGGTTTTGCTAGAGCCGTTGGTTTGTGCAACCGAAGGTGTTTTTGGGTTTATAGGCGTTTAGGCCGAGTGGAAAGCTTTGTAGAGATTCGCCGTATATGGGTAATAAAATCGATATGACCGGTGAAATAAAATTTTAACGAGTTAGCGTGCAGTTTCGTAATTGTTTTTGTGTTACATTTTGTAGATTTTTTTTTCTAGAGTCGTTTTGATAAAAATAATACGAGTGTAGCGGGTGACGGTTATAAGTTCAAAATATTTGATAGTGTGCAAATTGTGTCAAAATAGACTTTGTTTTATATTTAAAATATTACATTTTTAATTTAGCTGTAAAGCAAAAATTAAAATAAAACAAACTTTTGTAACAAATTTTTAAAAACCGCAATATTAGTTAAGTGTATCGTCAAACTCAAAAATCGTGTAAAAACTTGCACCTCCAAAGTTTTGTGATCGAAAATAAGCCTGATAAAATTTTAGCTTTCCACAAACAAATAAATAAAAAAAAACTCGCAGTTCTCTCCTATCATGAACAAAAGTCCTCGTCTATTTATGTCTGATGAATGATTTTCTTACAGGATAAAAGAGAACCGGTAGGTATTTTATGGATGACATCACACACACTGTACCTATATTTTTACAAACATAGGACGTTTTTATATTAATAAAAAGTGTTTATTCTTGCTTATATTTTGTATCAAAACATAATATATTTTTATACCCCTACATTAAAATCTAAACTTTTTGGCATCAACAATAATTCACAAATTACAAATCTTATTAACACAAATGAAACTTACCTTTTTTGTCTGGCAGTGGTCAGTTTCGTCTTTCACGCACAATCAATTTTATTTTTTTCTGCTTAATTTATACGAGAAAAAATTTACATCTTGAAATAAATCAATTTAAATTCACATCTCAGAAAATATTATGAAAAAATCTACTCCGAAATCACACCACTGCTTCTATATACCACCAGATCACCACTGATTTTGATTTCTGACTCCTCAACCACAAATTAAAATTAGTCATGTACAAATTCAACATAGGTAGGTACAATAATTTATTTTGAGTCGGCAAAATTTAGGAACTAAAACTTCTCATTGAATTATTTTCGAAATTGTTCAAATTTTACGATAGTGGCTCTCCCATTCGACTCTAAAAATAAGTCGGTCGCAGTACCTGCTTCAAGGATTCCTGACTCACTATTAAAATAGAAAAGCACAAATAAAATGGAGTCAAAATCAATAGAACAACATTGACAGAATAAATAATTATAAACTACACAAATTAGCTTTAAATTAAGACTTCTGTACTTAAAATTGCGGCTACTGATTGTTTGAATTACTAATCAGTCCTAATTAGTTTTGAGTAATTAAATAGGTAGTAAAAAATAGTTTACTAGTAGATGCTGTACTAGCAGATAGTTATCTTACTAATTTAAATAGAAAGTTTAATTGTTCTTATACTTAGAAACTCTACCTCAAAACTTCTGAAAGAGTATAAATTAGGTTTCTATGATAAGCTATAGTAGAGAAGAGATACGTCCACAAAAACATGACAGGGCAACTAAATGTTAAACAAAATAAAATCATTACTTTAACAGCCATAAAATGAATGCTAGCCTTTTGATCGAATCAGTGATAGCATGATGGCTTTCCGTTCCGCGACTACCATTGCTTTGTGCTTAAAAATGATAATAAATCCATTGATATTATTTTAGGTGAATATAATAGTTGTATTGTTTAATTATGTTCACAAAACAGGTAGCTATAAAGTCGTAGACACTTATATCCTTTGCCTACTGTTTTTACTTTATGAGGCACGTGCTTGATTGGTCAGTAGAAATCAGGCGATGAGGTTATTACACGCTCCGACTAATATTATTTGTATTAAAATACAAATATTGGTTGTGGGTAATAAAGCTAGGAAGCCAATTAAACGGGAGAAAAACAGGGTTTTGAAAAAAAAAAATTTAATAAAAAATTTTGTGTGAACACAAAAAATAATTGTTAATTCATATTAGTAGGATAAAAACAGAATATAAATCATAAACTAACTTTATGATGACAAAAAAGGTGAAATAAATACCTATTAATTTTCCCTTTTGCCAAAATAAAGACAGAAAAGATAACCGCTAGATGGCGCTAGCGGTATTAAATGCCATTTGTTGCAAAACTTTAAAACTGTATTTTTAAATGTTGTCGGCTTTAAGCAAAACTGGTATAAGTAAAAAAACGTCCAAATCCATGATTTCTGACTTGTCAAGTCGATGTAAGCATAATTTTTAATCCGCCGTGGCGGCTACTGGTTGATTTCACGGGTTGGTTTTTTTATTGCTCTTTGTGAAGCCGTGTTGTGAGCTTTAGTAACTAAGAAAGCAACATTCGTCGGGTAATTTTTTTTTGTCACCAGCTTATCATGTAGTTTATCATGTAGTTACATTACTGTAATAGTTTTAGTAATTTAAATATCGCGAAGTAGTTCAGAATTACTACACTAAAATTATGTTTAGAATGATTAGTTAGTACTTTGCACATTTATTTTTACTGGTGTAAGCCAGATATTAGAAATCTATTTTATATTTTGATTGTGACACTATTATCTACAATCAGCAATATGAATAATGTATGTCTTCAAGTCGCAAGTGACTCGGTTTCTTCTAGGCAAGCGTGTTTCATCGTGACTATGTCATTGCTCACCATAAGCTAACTGGGGGTCATACACTAGCCTATTTTTAAATTAAAAAAGGCAAATTATTACGCATGATGATAAAATAATAACCACTTTTGTCATGTTAATGCAATCATTAACAAGCACTCTACTTTACATCTAGGTAATAAGCATAACTTAAAATTTGGTATTACCGTCGTTTCCATTCGGGCTGCCAATCGTCAATGAATGAATTTACACCTCGATTCCATTAAGTATTCATATAAAATTTATGCTCTTATTTCGATGGTATTTCATTCTCTGGTATACGGAAATTATTAAATTTGGTTGATGTTCTCATAATGAAGTTAGTTATCACTCATAACTCATTTGCAAATACTTTTTTCAGTATTTGCGAGATTAAAATTGCTGTTTCCTGGGATTTTTTTTTTAATCGGCAGATTTGGTAAATTTTAAAGTATGTCACTTGGGTAAGTAGTGAATAACAATGAGAGTACCTGAGAGACAGAACCGAGATCATTGTTCTGTGAAGACATAGAGTAAGTAGTTGATGTTACTAAAATGTATTGGCAAACTGGTCTAGATAAACTTCTGTAACTATTTTCGTAAATTATGTAGGTACCTAATGCATTAAAAATTAACAATATTGTATCAGAATCATGAAGTTCGAAAATTAAAGGCCAAACTGACGTCATCTAGGTTTTTAAAGAAATCCAGACTATGGCATACCGCGTAGTCTGCATCAATGCAGACTACGTCAGACGAGATGGCGGACAAACGCAAGCCTATATAGTTGAATAAAAAAAAACCCACTTCAAATATTATGAAGACATTCAATCGAACGTTGGACGAGTTAACTGATAGCCACTTGGCAATGATACGCAGGACAATTTAAAATGACGTAAGGAACAATCTTCACAAACGTATGGAAGCTTTTACAAACAGCCTTTTTACTACTTCGTACTACTCATCCTTTAATCCTGCTGGGATACAGGTCTACCCTCGAAGGGTGATTAGGCCGTATTCCACCACGCTGGCCAGGTGCGAATTGCTGGATTCACATACGCCATTGAATTTCTTCTCCGGACGTATGCAGATTTCCCCACGATGTTTTCCTTCACCGAAAAGCCTGAGATATTAAAATTCGTATATAAGTTCCAAAAAACTCATTGGTCCGAGTACCATTATCAAAATTTTGCACTTTTATTTAAATACTCCTAAAAATAAAACTCTAAAAATATAATGAAATTCAAACAGGGTGATCTGTCACACTCTGGGCCCGAATAACCGAAAAAATCCGGTACAATCCGCTGCAGCCCGGTTACATTTGTCGCGTGCGGACACATGTCCAGGAGTTAATAGATTGCAATACGGCTGATGCGCACAGATTAGCGGAGGCGGGTTCATTGCACGAAAATGTATAGAGTTGTTAAATTTTTAAAACTTAAAAACAAAAATTGTATACATCTTTTTCATTTTTCATAATTTTTAATGTCTTTTTTCAAAGAGGGATCTGTAATTGTCGATATAACGCACAGGAGCAACATTATGACTTCCGGTAATGACATTTACGGTTTTGCAATGACGCTTTTTTCTCTGCAATTACTGGCAAACTTTTCTTTCATCTATCTGGACATTTGTATAACGTATATTTTCATGGAATGTCACAGGTCGTACCTTTAACGAATATCGAAGAAACTTGGTATACACTTACCATTTATATTTTTTGTTTTTTAATAGTTTTCTAAGCTTACTTCTTAAAAAATACAGCTATGTATTACAATTCCCGTCACTATTTCCAAAAATGGTTACAGCAGCTCCAAAAACATATTTTCTCTTAATCCGGCACGTTTAAACTTTATGGTGGTAGATTGCGCCGTTCATACAGCACCTGTTATTCTGCATCGTATTATTTACCGTCCGCTGGTGAAGTTACATGCCATTATGATGGTCAGTCACAGTGGAGTAAACTCGAGGGGGAAAGCTATGGGAACCTCAATGGAAAGTTAAGATTAGAGGGTTCGCCTTCTGACTGTACTCATTAGGTAAGTTTGGATGGGTTAAGTGGCTAGTCCAGATGTGATTTTAAGCTGGCTAAAGAGTTCTGAGATACGAGTAGATTTGTAGTCGTTGTTATAGGACAAATAACCGGAACTTGTACCTACATTTTACAGAGGCATACTTCTCAGAGTAGATAGAAGGTTAATTATTATTTCAGTTATTCAGTCTTTGAAAAAAGCTGACTAGTTTAGTTGTACCTTGCAAAACTTGAAACTGCAACGAAAATGTTAAATTATCTTCAAGAATAACTTTATAAATTTCAAAATGTATTTACTGAGCTGTGGTCAAACATCTAACTGGCTAACGATTTAAAAAAGCTCCGTAACGACTAAACAGATTTGAAATAAATTTAATATACAGGGTTGAGCCTGCTTTAAAACAGGTTAATTTTTATGTCAAAAAAAAATCTTTAGTATTATAGCGGATGAAACAGCGGGCCACAGCTACCTTTTCACCCTCGTCACTCCACACTAAATATCAGTTTCCAATACCCACTCAAAAAGCCGCAATATTTTAATGCTTACACAGTTTTATGAAAAACTATTTCATATTTCCACGTCAGGGTTTACTCCGATGATTGCCACCCCGTTTACACCCTGTTGATCTGGGATGGTTTTAATAGTTTTTAAGCCTGAACTACCCTTCGGTCGTTCGATTTAAAATGATTTATACGGACGGACGGACAGTGTTTTTAATTATAAAGGTATGGCGGATGGTAATCGGTTTTTGAGAGGTTTATTAGAGAGGTAGAGAGGTGTGAGTAAAGTTGATACAACGTCAAAACAATACTAGTACCACGGTGAAGAGTAATGGTGTTGATGTTGATGATGATGATGATATAAAGTTAAGTAGTCGACGTGCTTTTCAGTACCCCTGACAACGCATATGCAAAAATTTCATGATAGTTGGTTGAGTAATGGTTGAGTAAAAAAGTCGTGCAAGCGTAACAAATAAACATACTCACTTTTGCATTTATAACAGAAATAGGGTCTAGAAGGATAGTGTCACTTAAATTCAAACAAACACGATTTTCAGATGTGGCATACTATTTTACGAAGATGTTGTCGCGACGCGATGACATTCGCCCAAATTGGTTAATTGGGGAAGGTAAGTGAAATTGGTTGACCTTTTTTGGGGCCATTAAATATTGCATTAGGAGTCTTTTTGTGATTGACTATAAATATGATTGAAATAGTATTTTATTTTTTATGCTATTGAGTGACGAGACGAGGAAATCGCTTGCCAGATGTTAAACGTCAAGTTTGTATATAATATATTCTTTATAATATTAGTATAGATCAGGAAAGTAGTAGAAATTTAGTGGTAGTAGGTATTTATTTTAGTAGGATTGATTTTGAAATAGGTGCAATCACTGAATTCAATTCAAAATACCTACTCCCGTTGTTTCGGCTAATTAAACCGGCATAATTCACAGCAGTAATAAGGCTCCAGCCGTGAGAGCATTAATTTGAACGCGGTTTGTTTGTCCGGTTGTAATTCACTCGGAGGCCACCTGATGTCAATCGTGAATTGCTTTGTTGGATTGACAAGTCACCGTTGTTGACAATTGAAAGGTTTAATTGGTTTTGCGTGATTTCTGATTACGTCATTGAGTGCCAGTAAAATAAATAATAGTTAAAAAAAAACTAAAAAAACACGCTTTTTATAAAAAACCGAACTAAAAAAATAGAAAATAAAATTTTATAAATTTAAATTAAGAATAGGGTTGATAATTTCAATAAATATAAATTAATAATAGTGTAAATAAATAAATATATGTATTTTATTTTTAAAAAGCGTGGGGTGCATGGGTCAATAGATATTATATATTTTGTAGATACATTTTGTATTGACAGACATGAGTAGAGTGATTAGAATTTTGATAATATCTTAGAAAGCACCCCACGCTTTTTTAAAAATAAAATACATATATTTATTTATTTACACTATTATTAATTTATATTTATTGAAATTTTCAACCCTATTCTTAATTTAAATTTATAAAATTTTATTTTCTATTTTTTTAGTTCGGTTTTTTATAAAAAGCGTGTTTTTTTAGTTTTTTTTTAACTATTATTTATTTTTCGCTTTTTAGTTCGATTTGCTAACTATTAACCATTATTAATATGTACAAATGTGTTGGTGTTATCCGATTTTGGCCGTCTGCTCAAGTAAATTAAAAATAAAATTGATGCGTAACAAAAAATATTGAGCAAAAAGATTTGTAGCCGCGTGGTTTCGATCCTCAGACCTCATAAAATAAAATTGATGCGTAACAAAAAAATATTGAGCAAAAAGATTTCTAGCGCGTGGTTTCGATCCAGGGACCTCTGGGTTATGAGCCCAGCACGCTTCCACTGCGCCACTCTGTTCTCTGACACGAATGACGAAATTACCATTTGCAAGTTAAACGGTATTAAAAGTTAAAGAAACTTTATAGAAAAAGCGTGTTAAACAAATTAATAGTTAAAAAAACTAAAAAACACGATTTGTTTAGTGTATTGTCATCGGTCCTCGATATATCTACAAAGTTTGAAAGAAATCTGACCGTTTCAAGTGGGTCAAAAACGCGCTCAAAGGAGTCGGTTACATACAAACATACAAACATACAAACATACAAACATACAAACATACAAACATACAAACATACAAACATACAGGTGAAGCTAATAAAAGCGTGTTAAAAAATAGTTGAGTGCATTTTCTTTCATTTGTGTTCCTGATTGAAAGGCAGTGTATCTTCTAGGTCTGCGTGCTTGGTCATC
The DNA here is from genome assembly GCA_949125135.1 of Alcis repandata. Classification (NCBI taxonomy): domain Eukaryota; kingdom Metazoa; phylum Arthropoda; class Insecta; order Lepidoptera; family Geometridae; genus Alcis; species Alcis repandata. Next base: position 11,069,262 of record OX421240.1, on the reverse strand, counting down.
GACCAAATTGTCGCTTAAAAATAAGGCGAGTTCGCGTTTCAAATGAATGATTTCCAGCGATGTTTCAGGGCAAATGAGATTAAACATCTTTAACTATCCCAGGGTGACGAGCGTAGTGCTGTGCCACGCAGGGTATTGAATTATTAAAATTTAAAACACTTGGTGGCGCAGACCTGTTATGGGCACACGTGATGTTCACATGTGCATCAGGGCATCAACAACATTGATGTATTACCTATTACCTATTTACCTATACCTAATATATAAAACCTGAGGGGCGACTGATTTGCACGTCTCGTCACTTAATTATGTAAAAAAATCTATAGGTACTAGATGGTGTGGTATCTTTAACAGTTGCCAGATAAGCACTGTTTAAGTAAGTCAGAATGTATACCTATTTGCGAAGGTTAAAAAATAGCAATGTTAAAAGAGAGTTAAGTTAGGATTGTAATCTTTTTACACTCGCACACCCTTCCAGGTAAACCTAATATAAAAATAAATCATGTATAGTCTCGTACAGGAAGCATGCTATCTGCTATCGTCGTTTATAGTAATTAGGTACCTATAGTGTGGTCTGTTGGAGTCCATTTCTTGCATTGAGCTAACTTATCTGACGTACTAGAGGTGTAAGAAGCGTTGATCGTCAGGCGGAGAGATGAGTAGACTAAATTGTTCCAATCGTAGGTGGAACCTGAATGTGTGCAGGACCGAGGCAGCTGGAAAAACAAGAGAAGCATATCGTTTTGTTCTTATATTGTGCAGTGTGTATGTTTAATATTGCAATATTAGAACATTGTGACCACTTACCATCAGGTGGCGCGTCGCTTGTTTGCCCCTTATCTAATATATAAAATTCTCGTGTCACAGTTTTCGTTGCCATACTCCTCCGAAACGGCTTGACCGATTTTGATGAAATTTTATATGCATATTCAGTAGGTCTGAGAATCGGCTACTATCTATTTTTCATACCCCTAAGTGATAAGGGTTGTCCACCCCTAACATTTTATTTTTATTTTTTGGGCCAAATTTTTTTTTTTTTGTTATGGTGATGTGGCATTAAAAAATACATACAACCTTAAATTTTCACCCTTCTATCACCAACCCCTATTTTTTAATAGTCACTAGAAATAATTTATATGGCAAAACAACGTTTGCCGGGTCAGCTAGTTTTTTATATAAAAGAAATTGTGATGAAAATGATGTTTGTTAAAATTATCATACATGACTCACTTATCATTTATACTGATGTCTGAAACTTCAACTTGAATGTAACATCTCTAGCATGTAATACAAAGTAGCTCTACGATTTAATGGCGTTCAATGACAATCAATGACCACAGGCAAATGACCTGCAATTATAACACAGGAAATATTAAATAAAAACAACTTGATAGCGCTTTTTGTTCGACTAATGGAGTCGTTAAATAGATAGGACGCCATATCCTGTGTTTGTTTCACTGTTATGTTCGGTAAAATGTAAGGAGTTTTGTGAAGATTGACCACCCCTATAAAAATTGGTTAAAAACCGCCTTCTGAAAATTCAGGGCTATTTAAGAGCTTTCAGAGCGCTTGATTAAAAAAGAAAGAAAATTGTTTCACCATTATATACAAAGTATTTTTATTCATTTATTAATATTTTAGGTATTGCGTAATAAAATACACGCGGAAACATTAAGATTAAAAAATTAAAGGTTTTTATCAAATTTTTCATTTTCAATTTTTCAAGTTTATTAAGGGTTTTTACTGTTGGTGTTATATTTTTTGTCAACGTAATTGCGCTATACTACTCCTAGGCAAAAGTAACCGCCATTATATTTTTTTTTGGATTTATTTAAATATTTTATAAGTTCCGGCGTTACAAACTTGTGTGAAAATAAATGGCAGGGCTTAATACGATGTGGCAGTATAATTATCAATTCTCAAAAAACTCGAAATTACAACACCGGAAACAGAACTTAAGTAAACTCATCAAAACCGCATCAGCAATCCAAATCAATTCCGGAAATTTTGTTAAGCATTCACTTGCAACACTGATTGATATCAGAACTTCCAAAATAAACTATCGCAAACGACTAAAATTAGTCGGTGGGTTCTCTCTCTCTTTCTAACTTAGGTAGACTCTGTCTTGTGTCCTCTTTGCACTCTCGATTAGGCTAAGCGTATGCTGAGACGCAGGTGCCACAAGTCCACGCAGCGCAGAGTAGAGAAGGTTTTGTAATGCATGAACATTGAACATACTGAGAGTTACGTACGCTGCGGTCTATACCTACAGGGTTATACAGAAAGGGTATGCTAAGCCGAAAAGGACTCGTACTCATCACTGTGAACAACTTTTACTATGTGACCAACCCGGAAATCGAGAAAAATGAAATCAGCTGTTCCATAGAAAATTTGTCAATGACACGCGACAAAAAGTTTGGAATAGCTGATTTTTTTAAAACTTTAATGATTAATGATGAGTATTATGAATCCTTTTCAGCTTAGCATACCCGTTCTGTATAGGCACGTGTGACGCAGACTTGTGTCTGACTTTCTCTGCGCTCTGTGTATGTCTCGTTTACTCCCTGCAAAATCTGCCCAGTGCTGTGCTGCGTCACCTGCGTCTCCGCATACGTTTACAATATTCTGTATCGATGGAGTTCAAATCATCAGTTATTTTGGCACGAGGCTCGATGTCTTGGAACACGCGAGCGTAACATTAGTGTGTGTGCACAGTTTGACAATTGCTTTCGAATTACTTCAATATCCCTTACACGAAAGCTACCCAAGCTAAAAAGCCTTTAGGAGGCTTTTTGTTTAACAATAAATGTTTTTAATTATAATTAACGCGGGAGTTCTCAAATATTATTCAAAAATGAGTTAATAAAAAAAATAGTTTTTTAAGAAACCTCATATAGTACCTGCGTCTTAAAAAAATTACGATATAGCCTCAGAAGTAATTTAATTGATATTTAAGCACATTTTAGGTAAGTAACGACTAAACAAAATGTCCAACAACAGTTTTCCGTAGAGACACACTGTTCACGTGTTCTTTATAACTAACACATAGGCAACAACAAATGAATCGACTCAATAAATGTAATATTATACCTACTTACCTTCTGAAACTGAATAGGTACCAATTCAGATTGGTTGGGTTTTTCCCAATTGTGGTATGCACAAAAGAGAGTCTGTTCTCAATCGTAGGTAAATATTAACTTACCCACTCATAAAACAGTGATTCAATTTGTGTTTAAAGTGTTGTCTTTGTGTGGTTAGAGTGTATCCGCAGGTTTCCCGTAAACCTGGGAAAATAGTGTTACAAAATAGTCTTTAAAAGTTCTGCTATTCATCGATAGATGGCAAAACTAAAAAGTATCACCGCTGTGCCGGTCGGAGTGGGGGGTGTTAGGTTATTTTCGTTACGAGATTTCTGGATTCGGTCTTCACGCTCAAGGCCCGCGATAGAAGCTATGCAATAGCTTAAAAATTGTACGGCAAAATTGATAACAGAGTTATAAAGAATGCGTATGCTAACCTATCCTCATCGTTAATAAACAATTTTTAGGAAAGAACCAACCCTGATCGATGAAAATCGAAAATGAAATGAGCTGTTTCATAGAACAAATATAAATTTAAATTTATAAAAATCCCACACGCAGAAACGACTGAACCGATTTTCATCAAACATAGCTAAGATCACTCCGGACTAATTCACCTTTCAAACAGATAAAAAGATATTTAAATTTGTTCATCCGTACGGGAGCTACGATGCCGCATACAGACACATATGACATATGTACACACAGACTCGTCAAACTTATAACACCTCGTCGTTGTTGCGTTTGGGGCTTAAAAAGGTCACCCATAAACATAAAAACTTTGACATTATTTTTATATAAGAAGAATATTAGAATGCAGCAGTAGGATAGAATAAAAACCGCTCCTTTTTATCCCGGTTCTGAATTGTCAGAGCATTACCTCAGACTTACGTTACCTATGGGTATACTACTATGGAGTTTCGGGGAATTATACACTAGAATCACATACTCAATCGGTTTTATGGAAGCTACTCACAATTTTAATAATATCACAGCACTTCACTTATTCACAATCACAATCAGAGGACAGGCGGCTCAGCCTTCCCAATCTTCCATCTTTTATATCGCCTCCGTATTATCCCCGGCACCGCCATCTCGTCGGTGCTCTCACGACTCGCCAGTCGTGAGGGTGACACACCATCCGCCAGCCAGCCGACAGTGGTGCCACCATCAAGACGTGGGGGTTGCCATGCTAACAATAGTAAGACCAACTAATGACGACCTGTCATTTTGCACTTCAAAAATGCACCAATACGAATTTGATGTGATTTGATTTTATTAGTAAATGCACGTGCATGAGGTAATTCAGGCCGCAGTATTTACAACAGAAACCACTAAATCATTTATAAACCAATCACTCTACAAAGACGATCTTAAACCCAATTCGCAGTCGTAAAGTCTATCCACAGCTGTTTAATGCGAACCAGCCTTAAATGTAAACAAGTCCTAAGCACTAGATCTTAGGATAAAACCTAATAGACGAAGACCCTAATGATAGAAATCTTACTGCGTAAGATACCAAAGGAGAGTATAATAATGGCCATGGTAATTATTAGTAATACCTGATCATGGTACTTTGCCATTCTCTAGCCTACTAAGACGAAAAAACATGAGATATAAAAAAAAGCATTAGGTTGTTTCAGCCAGGGCAATGGCCAAGTATGGTTATTGGTTGGTAGCAGCTAACTAAAAGATCATATCACTCGTACGTAGCTCAATTAGGGTTCGTAATCGATGTTAAGCAACGGGTGACACGCTAAGTTTTTGAGTGGGTGACCGCTGTTGGCATTTACGATTGAGCGCTACTATACCGTGGTTTGTGATGATGCGCTAAATTGTCGGTAGCAGTCTTTTGTTTTAAAACAACTACCCAAAGCCATGTCTGGGGCTTTCACGCGGTATAAAAATTATGTCACTAGGGCTACACATTTAGCCTATGCGAACTTGATTTTGTGAGTAACTAGCGCTTCGTGGTTTCACTCGTATTTTCCGGGATAAAAAGTAGCCTGTGTGTCAATCTAGACCATGAAAGACTTTCATTCCAAATTTCACCTAAATCCGTTCAGCTGTTTAACCGTGAAGGAGTAACAAACATATTCACAAACCTTCCCTTTTATAATATGAGTGAGATGAGATTGCTATCAGTACATCATACTTCTATACTGGTATCCTATAAGGTAATATTTCTTCCATCAGGATCTTAGTCTACAAACTGTCGTTCAATCAACCTACATTGGATTACTGCGTCTCAGATTCCTTTGTTTCGTAACTGGTTCAAACCGGTTATTATAGGTAGTAAGTTTAGGTCATATCTAAAGCTTTAGAAGCTCTAAATCTTGGTGCAAAATAAGCTAAACAAGAGGTCTGTTGGTTTGACCTGAATGGTGCGAAGGTCATCGATTGAACGGTTAGCTGGTAAACAGTGTATTTGTAATTTTCCCTTTTTGCTTTATAGGATTGGTTTTGAACGAAGCGATTTAAACTTCGAACTTTGTTCTTTTTTTTAAGTTCGAGGCGGCGCTAAGCAAGACGCGGTGACGTGAGTCAAACCATTGATCACTCCTTGATAAAGATTACAGGATGTGATTGAAATTATAGTCGGAGTAGGTACCTGCCTCAGTGATACGTGAGTAGTATTGTAAAAGTATATTTTTAATAAAAAAAACTGTAGCTCCTGATGATGATGAGGGCTGCTTTATGCTACGTAGTGCAATACTACTTGGAAGAGATTACTTTTAGCGTAGGACCACAAAGTTTTACTCTAATTTTAAGCGTTATTATTTGTATCTTTGCTTGGTATTTCTGATCTGATCAATAAAAATAATTGTTTTTTGGGAGGTGTTTTTTTCTTCTTCTTTTTTTTTTATTTAACATGTTTTATCTAATGAAGGCTACTACAACAGTCGTACCTACGCATAACCTGTCTACATTTGGTTGTCAGACGTAATAACTCCATGTTTACTCAGCTGAGGGTAGTATTGTGTGGGGATTAGCAGTTTTTGTGGTCGTGGGAGTAGGTAAGGGGCCATCCACAAATTACGTCACATAGGGGAGGGAGGGGTCGACTAAGTGTGATATTGTGTGACATGAGTGTGGGACGAGTTTTGTGACGTCACATTTAAATTCTAAAACAACTAAGTATTAAAGCGAAGTTTTGAATAATAATAATGTTGATGAAAATTTGCCAAACAATTGTGACGTCTCACAAATGTGACCAGATGTGATAAGGACAAAAAATCATGAAATTCGTGTAACGTATTTTATGGATGGCCCCTAAGGCTGTGGACGCATGTTTGGAAATCGTGTCAGTTTTGCTGTAAGGTAGTTTTAGAACAATAAATGGTGGCTTTTTATTCTGTTGGGTCGAATTAGAAGTTTGGAAGAGGTTGCATAGAGGCTTTGCGAAATTCTAAAGTTCATGAAATTTTAGAATTATTTTTTTCCTAGGATCATGAGAGTTATTAACTTATTGGTTTTGTTAAAATAATACGATGGCGGTTCCACTGATACAATTTTTTAGATAAATTGGTCGTATTAAAGTAAAATAGTTTGTTGGTCAAATGGTGGCGGATGACCTGATGTCAGAATTTCTAATAGGCGTGACGAAAGATTTTAAAATCCTCTTCCATAATGTGAGTACCTACACATTTACTATTTACAAAAAAGCCTTTATTTCGGTAATAAACTTAAGTTTAACGAAGTTTGAAGCCATTTTTCACATATTTTTTCAACAGTGCCCGAAAACAGCTTGCTTGTGTCATGGCGTCGATTTGACGTCACGGCTAGTAAACATGTCATTGTGTCTATGCGTGATGAGCGGCGGATGACCTGAGTTCACTGAGGCGTGACGTCGTACGCTGTGATTGTTGTTTTTGACAAGATGGCCGATTGCTGTATTTTAATGTTTTAATTTTATTGAAAATCTTAATAATCTGTTTTTTTAAAATAAAACTAAACATGTGTTTTAAATTTTTTTAATCTGGCTAGTCCCCTGAAAGCATTGAATCGGCGATTTTTTGATACTGCCGTCATGCCTATTGGCCACTGAAAAAATGTTGAAATAGTTTTCTGTTATTGGACAATCAACTGGGGCTTGCATTTGATCATGCCATCTGAATTACGGTAATGTTCAGTTGGAAACGCGTTTCGCGGTCACGGTCACCCATCCAAAGACTGACCGTGTCGTCCGTTGCTTAACTTCGGTGATCGATTACAAAAACCTTGTCGAGCCACGCTACGAGTTCTATCTATCTACTCTATGTATAATCCTCCCACTGCTGGGATACAGGTCTACCCTCGAAGGGTGATTAGGCCGTTTTCCACTACGCTGGCCAAGTGCGGGTTGGTGGATTCACATACTCTACGAGCTCTAAGCTTTTGGATATAAACTTGCAATTTTATAGGATAAGTTACCTACTCTATAAGTCGCATAATATCTCTTTTTTCTACCTTTCTCTTTCGCTCTTTTAATTTCAATAAATGTCCGATAACAGATGTGCATCAGGTGGCGTATATCGTTTATTTTTACAAAAAATCGTGCATAATAACACCGTGCACTTACAAACGCTTTTACCGTGCACGTGCAGGAACAAAAAACCATTCGCAAAAACTTTTACTCCATTTAGAGCAAAAAGTTTAGGAACCAAGTTAATATTTGCGTTTGGTAAGTACTTTATATATTGGGTATAGAGACTATGTTTCGTTGATTTGGCGTGGTGTAAGTTGGGGGTAGTGTCTACCTGTTGTAAGGAAGGGTGGTTTCCTAAGGTCATGTACGAAATGAAGTGTTTTGTTAAAACAAATTGGCTTTGTCACTTGGGCTTAAGTTTGTTTTTGTTTTGATTGAAAGTATGAAACAGAGCTTGTATACAAGTGTTCTAGCGTTACTTTATGTAGTAACTAACTCTTTAATAAGTACTGATGGTTAGTAGAGCGTGAATTATTTGTAATAAAAATCTTTTTAAGAAAGTAATTTATTTTGTTTCAATAAAACAAAAACACTCATTCATTCATATCTTTAACTACGAGTAGGTATGCCCCGCAGTTTCACAAAAACATAAAACAGCCTATGTTAATCCAGGATATAAGCATACACATACTGCCGCATTTTATATACATACGAGCTGACTCGACAGACGTTGTCCTGTCAAAAGCCATTGCGTAACTATAGCAACCGTAGTATGTTGATGCTAACTTGTCAAGTCGCAATTAATATTTATTTATTTTTATTAACTATAATTTGAGATTTAAACTATCCTATCTCTCAAGTTGGATCGAACTGCACATGGTGTGCGAATTTTATTATAATCGGTTAAGTGGTTTAGGAGTCCATTGAGGACAAACATTGTGACACGAGATTTATATATATTAAGATTATATAATAGTGGGAAGGATTAAAAACTTTGAAATCAGGGCTAGCCATTCGACCTATAACCTACCGTCTACTAATTTCTTAATTTCCTACTACCTAAGTTCAAACTGACTCTATTTAATTAAACTAACTATTTAGGTACATACCGTAAATTTCATCTCCCTACTATTTTCACTTCCAAACTGATTTTAAGCCCCTATTACATTCAGTAATCTTCAAAAAACAACGCATCCACAGTTTATTGACAATAATAAAACAGCTTCTCAAACAACTCACGTAGGCCGTGAGGAGGTTAGAATACGACAAGTATTGTACATGGTGTTGTTTGAGCGTAGTTTATGATGTTTTTAATGATATACAGGATGTTGAAAATACGGAAGGTTTTTTTTTCGATACGATAATCAAATAATAAGTCGATTCTATGTAGTGGAATTTGAAATTGTGAGTAAATTAAATATAATACTAAAACTAAATAAAAAAACTAGTATTCAAGTCGTTGCGCTAATATTTCTTTCTATAAGTAAGTTCTTATAGACTTAGTAACTAAACAAGTGTCAGAATTTTATAAAAACCCTCGAAGCCTAAGTGACATGGCTATACAATTTATTAAGAATGCCTATGGCTTTTTTAACTCTGTCATAGAATTTAAAATTAAGATATTTTATAAGCACTTTTCGTCATTACAAAACCATATTTAAATTAAATGGTTTTTACTTAAATAAAAAAAAAACATCCATTGTCTCGGCCATATTTAATTTTTACGATCGATCTAAAAGCAAACGAAAAGCTTTATGACGTCATTTAACTTTTAACGTCACGCCATTTTGAATAAGGCAGCAAAGCCGAAAAACGCTAAAACACTTTATTGGAAAGGTAGTTATCACCACAGATAATTAAAACCATTGTCTCGAGCCAAAGAAATTACGGTCACCATAAATCGTAAAGCCGGGTGTCTTTAGGACGCCATATTTAAAACAGTGGCATAAAAACAGTGTTTTGATACCAGTGTAAGTTGAGCTTTCTATTTCTGAAATCTGGTCGTTTCAGGAAAAAAATCTGCGAGCGCAATTTAATTGTAAATATATCGAACAATAAGTATGCATGTAAATATTGTCGATAATTTTATTGTAAATTACTGTAAATGATTAAAAACTGCAAACTGTAAGGCCACCAAACTTGATTTAGAACAAATCCATATCTTTAATATTTTTATTGTGTCTGTCGAAAACTTGCTACATATTTTACGTCAAAATGTGTATGGTAGGCCTACTGAAACGGGTCAATATAAGCTGGTTACCAACAAAAAAGCTTCAGCACCATCGATCAACCTAACATCGCGTCTTGCTTTGGCATTAAATATTTTATCGATACTTAAAGCTTTTTTATTATGAGGCTCCAGATTAGGATAATAGTTGAAATCATTAGGGGACATAGATGCACGTAGATCAGCTGGTGTCTTGTGGTTTAAGACTTCCGGTCTTTAACAGGATTTAACTACGGTAATTAAAATCTTCATAGATCAATGGGAAGAAATGCTATGGAGACCACCTGACTTTGTAAGGAACTTGGCACTATGATAATTAATTGAAGATCTAGATTTTTGATCGGGTTTCAAAAGTTAGTTTAGTACGTTTCTTGTAATTTAATTAATTCTTATTACTTTAAAATTTAACGTTACAATCTTATTTATTTAACGTTATATTTTTTATGTGTAATACCGGTAGTTATAATCTAGGTGTCTTCAAGTCGCGAGTGAATCAGTTTCTCCTAGGCAAGCGTGCTCCATCGTAGACCGCATCATTGCTTACCATCAGGCAAGATGGCGGTCAAACGCAAACCATTTTCAGAACAAAAAAACAAAAAACTACCTATTTAGTTGTCAAAACAGCTAAGCAGCTTTGTAAAATTTTAATGAACTTTGATCCTAATACAGGATGTTAGGGCAAAATCAACAGTAACAAAGTCTAACAAACATTTTGTATATTTTTTCATCCTAGCAATAAATATACAACAAATTCAACACAGTCTTTACTCTCGGGAACGTTAACAGCATTTAATAGTCCAATAACTACCCAGAGTCTGTCAATATCTCACTGTGATAGATCTAAAGTCATTCGAATTTACTGTAATACTTAAAGTCGAGTCTAATTTACTATTGAGTGAGCTTTTGTCTGCTGATAACCCTTTGGGAGTTGAATACAAAGGGATTGTTTACAACTGTTACTGTAAGTATTTGCTGTACAGTATTGGTTTTGCTGTTTGGTATTGGTTTTACTGCACGGTGTTTACCAGGTTTTTGACAGAGCTTCAATACCGATATTTGAGTTCTCACAAAAAATGTGTAGCGAATATTTGATGAAAAATATGGATTGGAAAATGAAAAATTGGAAAACATCTCTATCGAGCGTAAAAGGAAAATGCATTTGTTTAAATGTAGTTCCCATTTACGTTTGATGGAAACGGTTTTAAAACTTTATAGATTTGTTTTTTCATCGGATATCCAGGCTTAGTATATATTTGCTAGGTTTGTGTGTTTCATTTGTAAACAAATCGTTGCTACCAACCAAGAGGCGAGTTGATATGCAGTGAAACTTGGTTAAATGGGACCTGGATAAGTGAGAAACCTCCATACTCAATCAAACTCATGCTGAGGTCCCAACACTTTGGCACTAAATTACCTCTGTTAATGGGACGAAGCAAACCCCTGTATCTGGGATTCGTTCTTTCGATTTTATCGTCATAGTTAACCTGTATTCTGACCTCTATTGATGGAACCCTCTGTAAATGAGACAGATATTTATTTATACCTGGTTATCTGAGACACTGTGTAAGTGGAAATACCTCTATAAGTGAGACAAATTTGCAGGTCCCTTGAAGTCTACCTAACAAGGTTTCACTGTACCTATATTAAAAAAAAAAACCACTGCTACATTAGTAATATGGCGTAATTTCGTTATTTTTTTGTGATAACAGAATATTATAAAACTAGTCGATTTGGTTTAACAAATTAAAAAAAAATCAACCTTGCGTTAGAGATAACTCAGATAGAGACGACGACTCTCTACCTACTACATATTGACAAAAAAATACTACCCTCAGCTGAGTTCCACAAAAAATGTAAACAAAACTTTTTCTACAGTCAGGTTTGGACACGTTGTGGACGATAGATTAAGTTTGTAGGGTAAATGAGGGAAAAAATGACACATATATGAAAAAAAGTGAAAAAAGGATTGTGGTATTCAGACGCGCAGACGTATCGACAAGTTGACGCGGCCCAACTACATGAGTTTCTTATTTTGCTACAGTTTTGCCCAAAAAATTATGAAATGTGAAAATATTATTTATAAAGAAATACAGGAATATTGTGATTTTATTTTCCTACTCAAATATTTCAATCTGAATAAGTCAATAACTGTCTTTCTTAATTTGTATTTTGCCTTGCTGTGTAATAACTAAAAATTATATTAATAACAAGCTTACGAAGGTTGCATCATTTACCCCATCATACCCTAAAATCTACTACGCAAAAGATACACGACACCACCGATAAAAACTTGACTCCTGATACGAGTAAAAAAATATTGTATTTGTGAAGTTGTAAAGCTATTAACTGATAACACGCCCATTAGGCAACTTCATAAAAAGTAGGCACGAATTATTATTAGTTAGAAAGGAGAGGATAAAAGTCCAAAGTATAGAGGGATGGATGAAGTGGCGAAAGACTTCAGGCAACTTGACGTTGATGCCTGCCATGAACTTCCTTATACTGGAGAAAGACGGCCAGTCAGATGAAAAAAAAAAATTTAAAAAATGGATGAAGGTGTCTTATTGTGACAACCTGCTTGGCTAAGGGGTAGTACATCCGCCTTAAGAGCAAGATGTCCTGGATTCGATTCCCGGCCGGGCAGAATAGATATTTGAATGATGAATCTTAACATCTGCCCAGAGTCTGGGTTTTATTGGTCCCAGTCCTTGTGTGTGTTCCATTTCATCCCCGACTCAGGGAATCCTAGTGGTGAGTTATGAGTGAAATGTTATTTATTTATTTTTATTTATTTTACCATCAAAGGCCAAGACACAATTCGGTGGCTTTATCAACAAAGTATTCTAAATTAAAATTATTTGAAATCTGAAAGCCTGGCTTATCACAAATGTTCAGCTGCTGGTCAAACCCTAATAAAATGATATTAGAGATATACAATAGCATCTTAAGGTGTCGCGTTTTTAGCCTCTAATGCAAAAAAGAGGTGCTAAAATTTTGACCGCTTTGTGAGTCTTTGTGTCCGTAGCTAGCGGTGGCCGTTCCAACGTGTATTATTATGTTTTTGGTTTTTAAATTTTGAATTGATGTAATTGGTAGCACAAAAACATCAAAATAACCTGAACCAGTAATCGTAATAAAAACATAATTATATTATGGCTACCGTCCATTAAAAAACAATGGCCAATAATAGACCAATACCTGCATGGGAAAATAGTTCTGATTTACGGGTCATTAGATCAACGATGTCGCTGTAATCGAATGTGCCATGCGATTGCATTATTAGGACAATGGCGCCGATTTTGATGCACCAATTTGATGAACTAAACTAATTTAATTTGTTCTAAAATTGTCGCCATAGTTTTACTGTCTATGTACAAAGAGATGAAATTAATCTACAAAAGTTTAGTTTAGAGAGAACAGCAGAATCGACGGTATTGATCTCGTTTCTGTCGTAAACTAACAGCACTAAAAATAGTTTAAATTTTGGTACGTTAAAAAGAGATGGCAACAGTTTTCGATTCTAGTCATCCTTCGCACATAATTATGATGTTAGTTACACAGACATATAAAGACTTCTAACAAAATCAGCAAATCAAATGCTACCAAAAAAGTCAACCAATTCTTGGTGATCAGTCGTCAACGCCATGGCATCATGACGACATCTCCGCAATATTTTATCCCGAATCTGAAAATCGTGTTAATTTGAAGATTCGTTCTGGACCCTATAAAATAAGGAAATTTCTGAGGTCAGTTCGTATAAACTGCGATAAGTGCAAATCAGTAATAAAATACAGTACACCTAATAAGTAACGAAGCAAATAAACGGTTCTTTACTGGCACAAGTTCGAACTTGACCCAACTGTATCTAAAGCACAATTTGCTATAAAAAATTGCTAATTATAACCACATGTATGCTTAGTCATAATTGAGCAACAAGTTTATAAAATGCTGATGATGCATGACCTGTTTTCAAAGAAATAGAGTTGAAAATCAATTATCTGAATGATAATTTAAAAGTTGTTGAATTTTAAGTATGCAATGAGTATTGTGCGGATGCGCACGCGACTCATGACGGTGCTGTGCTAAAGTGTAGTAAGTAAAAATAAATATAATATGAGTCAAACTTGGGATATTAGAAAAATATACCTATAGCTTCATTGCAGACCAAACAAAAAAAACAACAAGAATAAAAAACTAAGACTATTAAAATTTATTAAATCACTGTCTAGTTTATTAAATGAATTATAACTGTAAATCGGACTTTACTTTTTATCTCGGAAAAATCAACGGTTCTAAACAGTCTAAATGATAGCAATAGCGGTTTCGTATCCATTGTGCACAGATGGTTAAAATTATTTAAGAAAAAGTATTTTTTCATAAAAACTTTAAATTATTAATGTACGTGCAGATAGTACGTAAATATAACATACTCCTACAATTCCTATATAGAGTGATGTGCAAATGTGATGTGTGGTGTGATGTCTCAATTACATAAAAATAGTAAAAAATGTGCATAACTATAATTCGGAAAAAATAATGAAATACACTTATTAGGCTTTCTCTACAAGCCGTTCTTCAGCATACAATCGGCAATTTCTTTTGCTTTCTCTATACAGTTAAGTTGGAATTTTTCCCACGATCATTGTCTTTAGCAAATCACTTTGTTATTTAAAGAAAACAGACTAGACTGATAATGCTATAATAATATAGGTCTTATTTATAGGGATTTAAGGTGCAATTTTATTACAAAGACTTTGATAAAATGCTACTGTAAAGTATGTGATCGATCGTAAAAAAGCGCATCCGTGTAGGTTTTTACAGTTCACGCTTTTACGAGTTTATATTTTTACCAATAATACAACCACGAAATTAAATTTTCTAACTATCTATTTTTGCAGTACGTAGCGTTTTAGTTGACTCTTCGAGGTTCAGTTTTGGGTAAGACCGACATTAGTTCGGTCTGTGACCTTGATCATTAGTCATTTATTTTGTTAATGAGTTTGTGCCATCAATTTTTTGTCATAACTGATCCAACAAACCTGTAATCTTTGTTTTTATTTTAGTTAAGCAAGCCACCCTTGAAATAAAATGACAGCAAGTACAACAAACCGACGATCTCGTAAGACCCAAACCATATTGCGCCCAATAACTTTCCTAGAAGCCATCTAAACGTCAAACTGTACAAGGAAAATTACAATTCACGCGAAAGAATTGCACTTTTCCTGTTATGTTAAGGCGCGGTTTCAATAAACAGAGTTTGCGACAAAATAAAAGATTTACTTTTTTTAATTCATATTGTTATTCCCTGAATATAGATAGTGAGTGTAACAATATTTCATTACAAAAGCCTAAAACGTACTAGCAATTACGTCACACATTTTTTTTTGTAATACAAATGCAAAAAAAAACATAAAACAATTCAAACTATCAGTTTTATTACAAAATCTATGACATTTGTTATCGTAGTCGCAGGTTTTAGAAACGCACCTTAATTCTAAGCGTATTTTTACGACAGATTTGAACGAGCCTCTTTACAAGCCCCGCTTTTTACAAGTGGCGAAGAATTTCGAGTTTAATCGTTAAAATTAATGTGACGGTATGGGAATGGAGTAATTTTGGGAATTATAGGTATGAATTTTGGATTATTATACCTACATATATACGGTGCATTTTTATTTGTAGAACTGGTGGTTTTCGTTTCAAATTATTGTTGTTATTATTTAATGGTGTTTTTATCTGACAATTAACTCGGATAAGGATAGTGATATATTGAAAATGGTTTTATAAAATCCAAAAAAGGAAATCAAGTTGAAATAAATTTATCAAGCGATAGAAAATCAGAAAACACGCACAATTCAAATCCTAACCAAAAATCAAAAATAGACAAACCTGTTAACCCCCAACCCTCTTACGGGTTATTTATGTCCTCCCCACACCGCCGGGGCCCAAATGACCGAACATAATGACCTAACTATTGTCCTCGCCCGATGCTCGCAAAGCCTCATTTATTTTTACAACGCTACGGGATTTTTAACAAAAATGTCGGTAAAAAATTGTGGGCAGCCGATGACGTGAAATGACAATTCTGAATGTGTTGTTTATGTAGATAAAAAGGATGTTTTGGTCATTTTGGTAAGTTGACTTATTCATAACTTATAACATTTTGTGAGGATATTTCTTTTATAGATATGGATTCACATAATTATTTTTGATTGTCGCTCAAAACATTTTTAGTAAAATCAATATCCTCAATTTGAAGAATTTAGAATATTATTTGAATATTGTTTTTTTGATTTTTGAGTTTGATTTGAATTTGCATTTGCAAATTCAAATCAAACTCTTAATTACCCAAGTATAGGTAGAAAGAACCCACACTTTACAAGTACTCTCCAAAATTTCAAAATTAGCCAACACTTTCGCAACTTAAACACATAGATGGCACCACTTCACAAAACTGCTCAGTAGCTGACAACGGAGCTGTAGTCCAATTACCGTGCGAATTACTGCGAATGTTTGCAGATCTCTTCACAGAGCGCTGCGGAAGACTTGGGTCTGCGAGACCACTCGACTCCTGCATAACCAATTAGTTTCGCAAACTAAAACAGACGAGCAATGAGGGGGGGTTACAGTATTTTTGGAAATAATGCGAAACAGTATTTTAATTTTGTTTTTGCTTCCAAACGTTATAATATTTTATCAAGGTATATTGATGCGGATTATATATTATATCATGTTAAAATTTCAGCTCGATCGGTGCAGAACTTTTTGAGTTTTTGAAGCGTACACAAACCAACATAACATTTATATATATATGTATATAGATAGATAATAGAACCTTATACATAATCAATACATGCAGGCACTTCAAAATTATTTTAATTTTGTGAACGTGAAAAAGTTTAAGTAGCTTCTGTTTCTGTGGAATATCTTTTTACAACTGAACGACTTACAAAAAATAAAGCAACACAAAAAGTAAGGTATTGTTTGGCTTTGTGTTACAGACTTTGTTTAATTTGAATTTTAGAATGACGAAAAATTTATAAAATAGTGTGATTTATTCTAACTCCCCATTTCGGCTTGTTAAGCAGCGCTTAACTAAATTTTCGCTAATTTAAAACTATTTTCCTTTAAAATAAGTGCCATTTTCCCGTAACAAGAGTTCTAAGTGTCACTGCCAGTGGCATATTGTTTGCATATGCAAAAGGGTTTGAGTGTTTTTACTACTGATTAAGCCGCGGACTGAAAGTACAGTCGCGACGTAGAGTTAGAACTAAATTAGATGAAAATTTAATACCTCACCATTATTTCTAAACTTTGATTACATAGCCATAATCACTTAAACTTCTTATTTTAAAATATCCCTTTTAAATTATTTAATATTTAGTAAAAGAAGACAACATAAGTATTTTTATTTGCATGTTTTAAGCTCTATGTCACATAAACATTTTTTTAAAGCACTAGATTTTCCACAGTTTTCCACTAGATTGCCTAACAAAATTTTATTTTGAAATATTTAAGAAATCAATCTAAGATTGCAGTTTTATGCAAAACCTATACCTAGTTATAAACACAGAATAATAATAATAATCCCTAAATACAGGATGCGTTTGGATACTTTTTAATTTTTGATTTAACTTCACTAACAATATTTAACTCCACTGTACCTTCCCAGAAACTGCCACTGGCTAATATTTATTTAACTGTGTTTATTTAAATCGCCAAACTATCGGACAATGTGCTTTAGATTGTCAATTAACCACGTTAGGAAGGGGGAGGTTGTTTCAACCCCTACTTCTGTGGGTAAGGTGTTGTTTCAATAAATACGAGGTGTTGTGTTTGGGACAGTTAAAGAGGTACTACCTGTTTAGTTTGGGTTGGATACGTTTGTATCTAATTGGGTATTTATCTATATCTATACTATTTATAAGGAGGTAAAGTTTGTATGTTTGTAGACTAATTTCCATGCTTGAATGTCTTCGGCTAGAGTTTTTATTTCCTTATAATATATGACACTTGCCTACTGTTTTATCTAGTCTAAAAATGCTCTTCGTAGTCTTTCCTATTCTTTCCTTCCTTCTATCTTTTCTTCTATTATGGTTTTCTTTTATTGGTCAAGTCACACTAAGCGGCCAAAATTGCGTCTTCTACTTCATACGATCGTCAAAAGACTACTGGTCCAATTGATAAATATTTCACTAGTGGAAAGCTACTCTATTCCTTTGTACTATGTGTCCACCAGCTGGTTATGAATAGAAAAACTTTTATGTTGTTTAAACCAAAAAAAAAATAAAATAATAAATAAATAACGTTTCACACTCATACTCGTAGCTCCCCACTAGGAATAAATCCTGTGTCGGGGATGCCATGGAACACACACTAAGACAAGGACAACTAACACCCAGACCCAGAACAGATATTTAAATTCATCATTCAAACATCTGCCCGGCCGGGAATCGAACCCGGGACCTCTGGCTTATAAGGCGGATACACTACCGCTGAGCCAAACAGGCCGACCTAAGTAAGTGAGTAGTTTACCTATAAAGTGATCGTAATCGGTATTATGATACCGGTCATATACTATTATTTTCGTACTAACCTATACTCGTATCTATGTATATGTTTAATATTGTCTTATTTCAGATTTATTACACACATAATTGGCCATCGAGACACATCAACATAATGCACACAAGCACATAAAACTGACAACGAACAATATTTTCAATAGAAGCCTATAAATTCTGTGTGTAATCCTGAGAGTAGTGAAAGTCAAAAGAGGTTAGAGATTTTAAATGGCTTTTCTGTAGTGGCAAAGACATACTTATTGTTAACACCTTACGTAAAAAGAGGGTTATTATAAGTTTGGCTATATTATGCGTTTGTGTGTGTTTGTTTTTGCCACCGCAGCTCTTAAACGAGTGGCAGTTTTCACCGTTTGGTTGTTTTAAATTAATTAATTAATAATTATTACAAGTTTTTTTTTTTGAATAATGTACGCCATCGCCAAGCCATACCTAGTTTCATCCGATACGTTCAGCCATTTTTTTGCGATTGAGGAAATATACAAGTATGTACATCCAAATCCAAATCCAAATCCAAAATACACACAAACTTTACATTCGTAAAAACAAAATAAAAAATATATTTTTCAGACATTATTTTCACCAATATGTAGGTATACCTGCTATTACGGGGATGAAAAATCCATCACCATTATTATAATACACCGTTTTACCCACTTCTGAGTAGTTCACACTTCTCATCTTCAGCGTTCCATCTTTTCTAGTCCTGCGCCAATCTCACCAACTGTCAATTAAAACTCCAACCATCAAAAACCTTTCCGATTCCCCACTTGGACCAACCGGTCGTTAACTTAAAACCAACTGCCACGATGTAAATGAGCGCCCAGTTTTAATTGAAGCGCAAACATGCGCAGGACTTGTGAAAACAGACGCACCTGTGCTGCGATTGGTTTGTGATGACAAGTCGTCGAGATCGGTGATCCTTGCTTTGTTAAACTGGCCCTTTGAAGTAAGTGTCTTTTTTCTTGTATTGTTATTCACTGCTTATGCCCTGTTGTTTCACCAGCAATGCTAAGTTTCTGAAAAAGAAAACTAGCCAAGTCAAACCTAAGGCTACAATATATTATCCTAAGTTATAAGAAAAATGATATTTTATGTTGTCAGAAATAAATTTCAGGACTGACCATCAAACTTGGCACTCATTTAGATCTCCATTATTTTTGCGACGAAGCCCATAGCCAAGCATAATTTTTGTATTGAACTTGGCTCTCCTTTTTTACATAATTATTTGTTTTTGGTGGGATATCATTCCTTTTTGTAAAGAAAACAAGGCATTCGTCTAAATAAACTAAATAACCTACCGCGTGTTTAAATGAATTTCACCTACCTAATCTATCTACCGATAGACTTGATATAAAAATGTTTAATGTATTTTTACTTAAATTAGGCAAAACCTTATTGTAAACTAAAGAAATTCAACTTATTAAAAGAAAACTTGGCTCTATAATTTTAAAATTATATATTTTTTTAACTTTTTCTCACTTACCTAACTAAGTATTACAGGATGAAATATAAATTATCCATTTAAAACTTCACACGTTCTAATTTTTCTTTCCAAAAGTTTTAAACTTTCTAATAGACGATCAGTCAATAACAGTTCTCAAGTTTTTTGAGTTATCACTTACCTACCGGTGGGAGTCCATTAATTTTACTTTAAAGTTTATTTAACAAGTTAAAAAGAAAATTAATAGGTGTTGGGTTGGTTGTATTTTTTATGATACATAAAAATGAGTTTGACCACCAACTCGCCTGTATGTAAGTCTGTCGGTAAGTGGAACTGTCACAATTTTTTTGTTTAATGTTTTTTTTTTAATCTTTATTTATTAAATAGGGTTTGGTCAAAAGTTTGTTTAATGTGTTCTATCAGAAAACTAAGGTAAATACATGATTGGATCTATTTCTTCTTTAATTGCCTTGATACCTACATTCCTTAGCTTAGCAGTTACCTATACTCGTAAGCATAACTTAAAAATATGCTTATGTGTAGCTTTATTATAGTTTTTTTTATTCAATACAGGTTTTAACAGAAAGGGTATGCTAAGCCGAAAAGGGCTCATAGAACTCATCTTTATGAACAAATTTTATTATGGGGCCTATTTTGTATTGCGCACAAATTAAACAATACCTATTAACATTTGTCTAGCTAAGCAACTATTATGAGTAAGACCCACATTAAAAGTACCTAAGTAAGCTCGTACAGGCCGAGTGGCAAGCCCTAGTGTTAGAGTTAAACCCTTTTTCAAACTACTATAAACCATAGTTACAATAATCCAACTCAGTAATACGCGAGTAGTTCTAACAAATTATACTCTAACAAAATACAACACACCCAGCACGAGTATAGTATAATATACATACTCGTATAGTAGCTATAACGTATAGTATAACATAATTACGTTCAGTTGTTAGAGTGTAACTTGCACGTACGCCGTCAGTCGTACTACGGGTACTTAAGTAGTGAGATGATCTGTAAAGCTGCGTTTACAAGGGCACACTTTGAGCCGACGCGGCGAACGTTCGGCATCTATGTTTCGATTCGTACGGACAGGGAATAAAAAATCTTCACTCATAGCTCCCCACTCCCCACTAGGATACCCCGTGTCGGGGATGCCATGGAACACACGCAAAGAACAACTAACACCCTGACCCAGAGCAGATATTTATATGGAACAAACTGCCGGCTTCCTTGTTTCCTAAGAGACATAATCTTGAAATTTTCATGGTCAGAGTGAATAGGCATCTTCTTAGCCTGCGTGCTTCATCTTAGGCCACATCGTCGTATATTAACAGGCGAGTTGGTGGTCAAACGTAAGCTTATTCGCGTTATAAAGTAAGAAATTTATTGTGCGAGTGATGGGTGGGGATGCTAAACCTAAAATAAAAAATAAATCCTTTGACTTGAGAACCTCCTACGTTTTTTCGTTTGTTACAAAATAGTCCTTATCAAAATTCCTTCAAAAATAAACCAAACTTCAAACTTGTGCTATGCAGCACTGTGCTATCTCTTTCGCACTACATCCTAAAACTTTAGACATAGTTACAGTTCGAAATTACAAAATATATCTACACAACAATGTCTTCAATGAACTTTCAAGTTCCAAACTGATTTTCAAAATAACCGTTCTAATTCTTCGAAACGCCAACTATACTGGTATGTGTAACTAGTGAATTATGAACAGCAAATCGATCTCTTACTAGAACCGCTCAGACTAGTTAAATATTCATACAAATGAGTTAATGACACATCGTAGCTGAATCATATTTAGCCAGAATCGGTTTGTAGACATATAATTTTGTATCAGCAGGTATTTCTGAATACCTATGCTATTGTTTGTTTTATCTACCTAATTGCTTACAATTTAGTATTAATTGTTAATAGAAGTTTGTAAGGTATGGTTTGATTTGAAATGTATTAATGCAATGTAAAGTTATTTTTTATTTTTTAGTTTAAATTAACCGAAAAAAATTTACAACATGCGTGGTAGCATATTATAGCTTCGCCAGATTGTTGGAAAGTCTTGACTTGTGCATTAATTTACCCGAAAGATATTGGGCCCAAGTTTAAGGCTTTATTTGACAGATTAAAGTAACTATTAAAAATATATCTGCCTCTGTCACTGTCACTCTAGACAAGGACATCAATACCTACTTTTAGAAAAATTGGATCTGTCACCTAAAGCTTTCAAACTTGGGTAGGTATATTATTCTCCTTAACGCTTTTGAAGTAAAAACCAAAACCTTAAAAAAAAAACTAAAGCCTACAAAATCAATCGACCATCAAGTCTACACTGGCCCTTATACCGTCGCAAGCGCAGCTGCCCGATGCGCACTCGCTACCGGTTCTCTGGGCTAACGACCCCCCTGCGACCCCCTGCGACCCCCCTCCGACCCCCACTCGATCGATCCGAGACACGGAAAATTTTACGGCCCTTTATAGCTCTCGGTTGGGAATCGTGAAGTCTTGGTCGTGGTCAGTTATGTTTTATTCGGTTTTTGCTCGTCATTTTGGCTTCGTGTTGTAGGTCACGGATTAGGAATGATGGATAAAGGATTTTTCGAACATAGGTATTGATTGGTATCGTATTGGTTTTGGTATTGGTTACTGTCAGTTTTTTTTTTCTTGTAATTTTTGAAGAAAGTAAAAAGTAAATATGGAAAGTAGGTACCTAACGTGGTTTTGAGACGTTACAAAAGTTCAACGAATATGATCAAAACTTTTATAGTCGGAGCATCCGACTCAATAATTCTTTATAAAAATTTACCTGTAATTAAAACATACTTTTTTATTAGGTTTCATGGAGCTGACATATTATTATACTCACCGAGTAAATAATTAATCAAATCATACAAAATCAAATTCCATTATAATTTGCTATAAATACTTTTATCTACATAGATTTAAAAAATAGTTACATGTTTATGTTTCTTT
Source organism: Alcis repandata (assembly GCA_949125135.1). Lineage (NCBI taxonomy): Eukaryota > Metazoa > Arthropoda > Insecta > Lepidoptera > Geometridae > Alcis > Alcis repandata. The sequence goes on along the minus strand of OX421240.1, from coordinate 11,046,536 downwards.
GGAACCATCGTAAAAAAAATACTGTATCTGAATACTCTTGCATCAGGTTATAACAACTTGTCTCAATTAAAAATAATTCAAAATGCACTATTAACTCTATCTGTCTGTTTGTTTCCTTTTCATAACGAACTGGCTGAACAGAGCTTGATGAAATTTAGGAAAAATGCAGAAAAATTATAATCTGATAAACCCGCAGAAAACAGCTCCATTATCCATTTAGACCCATATTCTGCTTTGAATTATTCAAAGCGAACGTCTAAACTAAACTTTAACTGCAATCAAACCATAACAACACAAAACCCCTTATCATAATAGCTGTGGTTAATTTTCTCTCAAAGCTCTAAGAATCAAAAGCATGACCTTATTGAGACAAAGTACTAGTTGCAAAGTTGGCTATATGTTGCCAATATGGAGGCAAAAAGACTGGGTTCTAAAATTAAATATCAAGGCGTGAGCGAGACAGATGATAATGCCTGTGCGCATCATTGATCAGGCAAATACTGGATGTGGCTGTGATTTTTTTTAAATAAATGCATAAAAATATTGGGTACTGTAATCGTGAGATAATTTTATCCACTAATTTTTCCCACTAATCAATTTTATTAATTGCTCCATTGGTTATTTTTTGAGGTTTAAGAATCGAACTTAAGCCTCTGAAAACAACCTGATACGATTTATTTTCTACCAAAACTTCTTGTACTATTATGAATACTGTGTCAAAAAACACAATTTGACTCCAAACGAGTCACATTGTAACATTTTCGGAATCTTTTTTTTACAAAACGTTCCCAACGAGTAACACTCATGGAAGTGAGTCCTAGGAACCTATAAATATAATAATAATACGATAAAACCTATAAAATAAGACACAATCTCTAAGTTAATTCTCTCTTCCAGTCATCATATTATATGTCTCCAACTAACTAGTCCTGCGCCTGCGCCCGTCCCCCGCGCCGCCGCTACGCTACCCGCGTGCGTAAATGTGACCCCGCTCCGTGAACTCCGGCGCTGTGATAGAGTCGGTCGGCTTAGGGTTCCGTAGTTTTTAGACGTTTCAAAAAGCTCTAAATTATTTAGTTTCAGGGCTCTGTATATCCTAGGTGATTGAAAAAGCTGTGAGATTATGAAGCACTAAATATAATCTATGTTTATGTGGTGCTTAAGAAAGAAAGTAAAAAAAACACACAATTATGTGTATTATTTACATTATTGCATTAAAGTATGCACCAAGTATGTATGGAACATGGAGACATTTGTATGAACTTAAAGAACCTACCTAATCTTGTTTTGGTATTAAAACTGTTTATCTAGTGTAAATTAGATAGATCCATAAATCCTTTTTGCAGATTTTAATTTAAAAAAAACTTGATGCTGACATTTCAACTGAACAAATGTCAACGTTTTGACACTGTCAATCAATCTAGTCCTTTATTATCAAAACAAGATGCAAAAACCCAAATTTCAGCGTGGCCTGAAATTTAAAATTAACATGCAATAATTTTCCTATTTCTTTCTCTCAGTTCAATAGATACAAAACAATGCTACAAAACTAGAGATTTCAAGATCTGTACATAAAAATGACTTCGAATTCTGCGTGTTTGGTTTTACTGCCCGGTACTGAGAGGCTGTGAGAAGTTAATTCGATTTGGGGCATTGACACCTTCAGATCAAAAGTTGAGAGGTATTATGTTCTTATAGTGGGCAATAAGCTTTGGGGTGTGCTGAGTCTCAAAGGGTCAAAAAACTGTTACGCTTGAATAAATTTTGATGTGACATTTAATTTTATTTCAGCGTTCAAAATGGAGCAAGTATTCATGATAGAAGTATTTGTTAAGAAAATAATCCTTAAAATAGAACCACCAGAGAAAGATGAATATGAGCTTCGGATGGAAGAAGAAGAACGGAAAAGAGAAGCAGAACAACTCGCTCTTTTAGAGTCTATGAAGAAAGGGAAAAAGAAGGGTAAGCCTCCCAAACCAAAGAAAGCTAAAAAGGGCAAAAAAGGGAAAGCACCACCTATGCCATCAGAAGAAGAAATGAAGTTCATGCAAACGTGCACAATGCAAATGAATTGCCCCCCTCTTTTTGATTTCTATATAGCTCATGACAACTTCATCGCCCCTCCGCCGCCAGCACCGCCACCGAAGAAAGGAAAGAAGGGGAAGCCTAAAAAACCAAAGAAACCCAAAAAAGGCAAGATCGTACCCAGAAAAATTGTTTTACCGTCAGAACCCTTGCCACAACCGCCATACTTTGGAGTCGGAAACTCTGTCATGTTCATATCGCGACCGTCCAAATTAGAAGAACAATTATGTAAAACACCTATTTACGTTACAGTCTGGAATAGAGACGAGGGGATGAATTGTGTAGGATTTTGCGTCGTCCTCTGGCACAAATCATTCCTCGAATGTCTTAAAAAAGCTGGTGAATTAAACCCCGTCAACATGGATCAAGCTGAATTCAGAGATTCAAGAAAACAAGAAATGATTACTAACACTGTAGAACTGACAAGGCAATTGCAGTGTGAAGAAGATCTTAAACCTTCAGGAGAAATAGAATTCTTCATCCGACTATCATGTTTAGGCAATCGTCTTAACAGCTACTTCGTTGCTTTGCCTGAAATGGAACGAATCCCAGGCAGAAAGTATTTGACCGATGATTTAAAACTGAAAGACTTAGAAGTTGTCAGACATTGGGAAGGAACCACAATTGATCTTGTTCCACCTGTGGCATACTTTTTCGGAGCTCCAGACATTACCAGAGAGCCAATCAAACCTGAACCAGAGCACGTGGTATTTGAAGAGTTTGTTGCGCCATTCACTAAAAGTGAGCTGGCGATTTTGTCTATGGGCTTCCCGAAAGGACCTTGCGGAGGCACAAACTGTCCTAAGAGGATGGATTACAGAGGAAGCCAGCATAAGTTCATCCACGGAGAAACAGTTAAAGGTAAATATCAGCATGGAACGTTTGTGAACAAAAGAGATGTTCACGGTCCTTGTGGAAGACTAGACTGTCCTTTAGCTAAAAAGGTTAGGGCGTTCATTTGCTCTCAAGGCAGTTACAAACCCTGCAGAAAACCATGTTGTAAAGATTATTACTAATTCAATAGAATAATAAGAAACAAAATAAAATAAACCTACACAGCAATAATTTGTGTTTAATTTTACGCAAATAAAAAAAATCTTTATCCAGGTAATAGGCTATTTGACTGATTTTGAAAAATTGTTTTAAATTATTCGTTGGCATATGATTATTACACCACATGTATATTTCTGCGAAATTTGCAGTATTTTTCGTAAAATACTGTGTTAAAATTTAAATTACAATATTCGCGCTAAAAACGCTGTTTCGGTAATGGCGGACGACATGTGATTTGCGTGACGTCACAGGCAGGTAAGCAAACTTTATTCTTTGACAAACGTCAAACTTGTACCAAAGTGTACATTATAAAATCACACAAAGTGTCTTAGCATTAAACAATGTTTACCTGCGTGTGACGTCACGCGAGGCGTAGCCAATCACAGAGCGTTCTTGTGGCTGAAGAATTTTAAAAAATAATTTGAATTTATTTTGTTTATTTTGAAAAATCTATAAATATTTTTTGATAAAACAGAGATAAATATGTTTTTTTATGTTATTACCTAATAGAATGACCACATTTCGTAGCATATTGTTAATAGTGTCAAATAGCCTATTACCTAACTTTGCTTTTTCTTTTTTATGCAATTGAGTGAAGAGAGGAGCAAATTGATGTTAAACGTCAAGTTCAAGAAACTGCACGGCACAGCACTGAGCTTGTCACCCTGAGATATATTTTTGTTATCACAGTGACTCAAATGATGTCTTGGCCTCGATACCAATACTATCCTTCTATCATACCAGCATCAATTCCAAGTCCCTGAAATCCTTAGGCTAAACATTTTTATCGATTTTGTTGAACCATTAACCTCGAAATCTGATCACAAATCAAGATCAAGCCCTAATGCAGAACAAAATGAATCACTTACTTTCTCTTTTGAAACTCACATTGTTGGCGATGGCAAACAAGGTCAAGATAATAAAACAATTAATGCACATTCGATGAGGTCACCTGGATGACTTATTGTGACTGAATTGTATAACCAGTTGACCACCTACGACTTCAAAATATTAGGAAACTGTAGACAAAGACAGAGGTAGACAATAATATAATATACTCGTAGATCTCGCTTCTTATGCTTGTATTCCTTATCTATTAAAAAAATTGAGCTGATTAACTTATTTCTTCCAAAGGTAATACGTGAAAGAATACGTGGTCACCACGTATTCCTTCCTACCAGTTAGGTATAGTCGGAATTTTCTGCTACCTTTTATCCAGGTACTAATTTGTCATTGGTAGAATTTATATGAAGCCAGAATAGAATAAAAACGGAATCTTACAAATGAGATTTTTTAATCTAACAATATCGATACGGAAAGCCACCAAGCTTTTTATGCCATGGCCAACAAGCAAACGGTCCACCTGATGGTAAGCGGTCACCGTCGCCAATGGATAACTAAACTTTAGTTAACAAACAGAGACGAACTACTTTTCGAATGTCATCGGTGAGATATCTGGCATTGCTAAAGTACAAGGTACGCAAAGTTTAAAATTCTTATAAAATTGTTGTTTGTTGTTGACTTCCCCGAAATTTTACCAAATTTTCATTTTGATTGTGCCTCATTTGAGAAATTTGAGCCGAACAGTGATTAACACTCTCAAATTCGCTGGCCCATATTCTTGTCTAATTTACATACTACTTTTGCAACTTGAAATTCAAATTCAATTCAAATTGCAACTTTAACGTCATTCATATTAGAAAATTCGCAGTTTTCAAAATTGTTAAGCTCAAATTAGTTTTCTGCGAAATCATTGTACATTAGCGCGTTTTTTGACATTTTGAAATTTACGCGTTACGCTTTGCGATTCCGAATAAAACTGTAATTAGATGGGATTTTATGCGTTTTAAATTGAGGACCCCATTGTTACCTTTAATGTAAAAGGGTTATAAAGTTCAGAGACTGAATTTGGACATGATAATGTTCCGAGGCGTTAAATACATCTGTTCAAAAGGTGGGTGTTAGTAAATGGGTAACGGGATCACGGAATTTATTATAATTTTAAAATCACATCCTTTTTGTAGTCGGTAATTAGTTTTATCCGAGTGTCTTTCGACTTCAAGGTTTTTTATTCAATTTTAACTTAGTCGTTTTTTTAACCCGAATATGTGTGTTATAAATTTAACATGTATTTTATTTGTGTAACTATGGCATAATGGCTCCAAAACGGCTGAACTGATTTTAATATTATTTTGTTGGAGAAGTGACTCCATCGAATGTGTATGGCTTTAATTTAAAAAAAATGGTAGCCGTTCATTTTCAGCTTTTGTGTAATCGTATTTTCTTTGTTTTAAATTTCATTATAATGAGAGTCATATTTTGTGTTACTAGTTTCTTTTGACAATACTCAAACAAAGTACATAAACTGTTACAAGTTTTTATCGAAATGTCCTTGGCAGCGTATCGCGTTGCATAGATAAATGCAACACATACACAATAATAAATTTACCCTTTAGGATTTTGTCTAAATTAATAACTGCCATTTCAGCTTTAAGAGTAAATGCTTTATTATTCCTGTTTATTGCGATAAGGTTCTAAATTAGCGTTGTTTTATGAAGTTTCTTGCATAAAGAGTCATTGTGTACAACAATTTGAATACATTAATGTAATCGTGTGTTGCCAGTATGTGCATTACAGTTTTAATGACACGTTCGTAGTTGATTTGTGTTGGATGAGGAGACCAAGTTCTATCATTGTTTTAAATGTTATTAACTGTGCCTCGCGGTTCCATTCGCGAGCTACAGGATCCGAAAAAAATCCGGGATCAAAAGTAATGTATATGTTAATCTAGGGTATAAGGGTATCCGTACCAAATTTTACCCAAATCGGTTCAGTCCTTTTTGCGTGATTGAATAACAAACATCGAAACATACAAAAGTTGAAATTTTCAATTTTAGTAAGTAGGATGGTATTAGGTTTCGTAGAAGGTATATCCATCCTAATCTTGCCGGAAGAGATCGTTCTTAGCGATAAGGCCGCTAGTTGTTGTACTAGGTTTATTACGTAGGCAAGTACTTCTTAGTGCGTATTATCCTTTTGATTTTGTTTTGTTCTTTGATCCACTTGTAATTTCTAGTGTGGACAATAAAATGTTTCCCTCTCCAAATAAGCTCAGGTGTTATTATAAATTATCTTCCCCTATATTTGATCGAAGAAGCACCTACATTAAAATTTTTCTTTAAGACTTCACTTTAAACGCCTTGGAAGTTATAAAAGCAAGATTGCTCTCGAGCTTGCGTCTCCTTTCGGAAGCTTAAGAGCTTTAGCGTTGGGAATACTGCGAGTAGTTTCTTGATAAAACGGCTCGTGCATAAAGAAATGTAGGTTTTAAAGGCGATATTTAGTTATTTTTGATAAAAACTATCAGATTGTACGAACATAAATTTGACTCTAAACCATGGTCTCCAGAATCTGCTGAGTTGATAAAACGAAAGCAATTTTTCAACATCTACACTACCACTGAAAAATCCTGTTAACAAAAACTCAACTTTAATTAGAAATTAATATTCTATAAAAAAATAAGTAAGTTTTAAAGGACTAACTACTACTTAACTCTACTCTACTATAAATAAAATAAATAAATAAAATATATAATGAAACATCTCTACGCTGAAAAATATCATAACAAAAGAAAGGCTAATCCATAGAAACTTTTTAGTAATCTGTAAAACTGTAGATCTATCCTGAAAGCGCTGCTATCTAAATTAGACATTAACTTTACGACATAGAGCTTACATCAGCTTATCAATATATCTGAATTACACCCAAATCATAGTAAACTTTGTACACTTTTTTAATAAATTTTGTTCTAGACACAATTTCCTCACGGTTTATTTCTTTGCCATGAAACATGGAATTCTTTAAGTCCTATGACTCACTCAAATCCAATTTACGTTTCTGTTTCCTACGTATTGAGTCCTAGGCTGATGAAACAAACCCTGGCATTGCTGTGACTCATCGGAAGACATGGGTGTGGCTGACCTTATTTGGAGTCGAAACGTTTTCTAGATGAAGAGCTGTGATTGGAGGATTTTTGGCAGGCTAACCGCAAACTGACCTTTGTGGTTTCTATTTTTAAATGCTTTTTAGAATAGGTTGGTAACAAGGTTTTGGGAAATTAATTTATGTACATACTTAGTTGGTATTGTAAGAGCAAAGCAATTTTTTAAAACACCGAAAATGTTGCTTTTCATTAAGCAATAGTTTAAATTTTGCCCACGTAAGTGTTTGTTTAGTTTCACTAGCTCTAAAACAGGGGGTTACTTGTTTATAAGATGTACAACAATTTTGTAGCAGGTTAGTAAAAACTGATACAGGGGTCTATCAAGAAAGACTTATAGAAATATGCGATATGAACCTATAAATTATGTGAAAAAGTCATCACCCATTAATTAAATCCGACTTCGGTGTTAATTCAGGATAATTTCTTAAAAATAAAAATCGAAATAGTAAAATAATTATTTAGCTAATTATTTAACATTCTAATCTCTATGTTATATGTATTTTTGTAACACCATTTCTATCATAATTATGCTATTGTTCATATTTATTATTTACCTTATTACTATGGTCACCAAAAACAGTAAATCAAGTTTCGGTGTTTTGGTTCTTGATTAAGTTTATCATAGTGATTCGTGAGTAAGCGATCATAACGAATGGCACATTCCTTCAAAGCCTTTCACCTCCGATCCCGCTAAACTGTCTGATGTAACATCCCGCCCAGTTTAGTAAGTTTAGGTCAAGTTTTCGAGGTCAAGAGTCTAGAACCCTATTCTAGTAAGAGAAATATTATTTCGGTCACTGTTGCTCCTATAAGCAATGTCATAACGGTGAGAGTGACCGAGATAATCTCGATCGGCCAAGAATTGGGTCTCTGTATGACACATTGCCGACTTTCGCAAACCTGTTGCGAAGTGGCTGATAGTTTGTAACAAGTTGTTGAAAAAAATGTGTAAACAGTGAGTCATAACGATGAGCTCTACGGTAGACGTAATATGATTGTTATGACTTATTATGTAGTCAAAATATTTACGTTTAGGTGAGTCTTCTTAGTGAGAAGCTTTTAATTAACTTGCTAGCCAAAATAGATCAAATCTTGAAACTAAATTTTGAATTACTTCCCGATGACCGATTGAGAATTTGGTATAATGTTACTTGCGTAAGTTTGACGACAATGCAATAAAATAGTTAATTTATATTGTTTTAAAACAATATTTATTAACTTTTTAATTTATACTAACTTAATCAAGTCTTGCAAATTATATTTGACTCACTTTCCGGTTTCCAATTGAGCTGAACGTTGAAGTTGGATGACAATGTTATATTGAGATGATCTGACGATGGAGCTGTAAGGTTTCCATGGCACTGTTAGCTTTTTTCTTCAAATTCAAACTCTATTTATTAGTAGGTAAGGTATAAAATATAGTAAAAAGACGTCAAGTGCGTGTAATGACGCGCGGTTGAAACTTCACTCCACCACGAGTGTCCCAGCTACGTTAGAAATAAAATAAAATGTTTTCTAGTCCTCATGTAGCATGTGTCCTTTGTAAATACCACTTATCCATTCAAATAGAAAATAAAGTGTTCTATTTGTACATTTGGAATGATATGTTTACTTGTAACTCGTGTAGTAAACAGAAGCTACTGGGTAACCCCAGGGTGTATTTGATTGGCTCTAATTTTGATCGATTCAAAATTTCAACATGGGTACTTAATTTCCAGATATTTTTACATAAGAATTCAGTTATTCTCTCTGAGAGGATTTTCTCAAGAGTAAATAGTGAATTAAGCTATTTTTTTCTCCTTTTTATGATTGACCAAAAGAGTTATTAAGGAGACAAAAAGGTGGTCTAGTTTCATTAACTTCAAACTAAAATATTAGGTCCGTAACTTTTCCACAAAATGTTTTTACTAATGAAATAAATAAGAATAAAATAAAGTATGCCTTTATTGCTGAATTTACAAGAATTGTTTAGTTATCACTAACGATGCTACTTTTAAAGCTTGTCCTTTGACAAAGGCCTCAAATGATTTTCAATTTTGCTTATTTCAGCTCAATTTGATTCAGACCATTGGAACATAAGTAAAACACGTCAAATATTTCAAAAAAATTGTAAAAAATTGTTTATATCTCTTACTATAATGTTTATTTCTCCAATGAAAACATGAAACAAACCAGCACTAAATTCAAACTCCACAATACCGTACTAATACAAACCAATTACAAATTCATACAAGTTAGCTTGTATTCAACTCGCAGTCACAAAGACCATCCAAATTGGAACTACGAAACACATTTCGAGAAATTTCGACAAAATGCTAAAATTGCTCAAATTAATTTAGCCATTTTGACTCAGTATTTCATTACAAATGCTTGCTAAATTTGTATAAAAGGAAAGGGATAAAGTTTAAATTGTTTTCTATATGAGGTTTCATTAGAGCTTAATTGGTACAAATATTTTGTAATTATGCGATGTCCACGGTCCCTTTTTATGTTAATGCTAATTTAATTAAACGTGGGTTTTTAATTTTGGTTGTAGGGTTAAAAGATGTTTTATTTGTATTGTTCTAAATTATAATATTTTCTGGGATTGGTCTTTGTCGTGCGTGATATAAGTGCGTCTCTTGTGTGTGTTGTGTACGATTTTTTTATCATTTCGTATAATTTAATTGAAGATCATTGATGGTAAATCAATCTACTAACTTTAATGCAGTGAGCTAATTCCTTCTTTTGCATTGCAAGTCATCTTTTTTTAATGAAACATTTTTTGTATCGAATTGGACTAAAAAAACCGTTTACGACAGTTAATAAAATATATTTTCCTAGTAGCTTATTTTGGCGTAAAATTAAAAATTGAAGTAATACAATACTGTAGTACGTTTATAGAAAACCCAAGATTATTTTGTTCTTAATCACACAACATATATTGTCTTACAATACTGTATAGTACGTTTATAGAAAACCCAGGATTATTTTGTTCTTAATCACACAACATTATATTGTCTTACTATTTTTGCAACGTCCTGAAACGGTCGGGTTGAAATTTATACTCATTACAAAATGCCTTTTTACCTACTTAAAAAAAACGAAGTACTCCAGAACTACTATTATATAGAACTATTTACATATCTACAAATTCGAATACTGAATTATGCAGCTCCTCTGCTTAGGTAAATTCCATCTGAAAATTGTCCAATCCAATCAGCATTTGTACAAAACGAAGACGGGCCACGTTCCCAACTGATACAGAACTCGATAACCGGCGGTTAAACTAGCCAGAACTAATCAACGGTTATAGTGTTCGGTAGACTAAGCGTGGTGCACATGGGGATAGTTTTCTGAAGACTTCTCTAGCGATAGGTACCTAATCTTTTGAGAGACATCTCTGGCAATAGGTAGTTAGTTACTTTAACTAATTGTCGAGTGAAATAGCGGGATGTAGGTTTATATTTAAAAGTATAAAATAAGATCTTTTTTAGTTTTTACATGTTGTGTTCCTGATTTATTTTATTTATATCTTTTTATTATTCCCATCAATAAAAATATAAAAATTCGACAAACAGCCATCATTTTTATTATTTAGGAATCTGTCCGGAAGTGGCAGGACCGGTATGAAACCTTGGACACGGGTAGAGTCACGCAGACGTTCCTCCCTGATATCGCAGATGCATATCGGACGACGCGCGCCACGAAGCTGACTCCCTTCCAGGTACAAGCATTGACAGGACACGGAGGAATAGCCGAATATCTGTACAGGTTCAAGCTCAAAACCAGCCCCGGTTGCGAGTGCGACCCCGACGTGCCCGAGACGGTCTGGCACGTGCTCATCGATTGCCCTAGGTTCATGGCCGCACGACAGGACCTCGAAACACAGATAGATAGAAAGCTTGTGGTATCAGATCTCCATAACATCCTAGCAGATCCAGATAGCAGACCACACTTTCTGTCCTTCGCAGAGAGATCCTTCCGAATTGCGGCAAAGAGAAACTCCACCCTCGAAACACCCACTCCCCCCTTTAATGCATCCAACACACACAACACACACACACTACACACACAGTCCGCTGTTGCCACACAGATCCCCGTCCGAGAAACTTCCTCCAAAAGCGTATCCACTCACCACCTTTTGGAAAACGCGGAAAGAGGAGTGCCGGGGATCCGGACTCGCGGTGTGGCTCTCTTCATGGACAGCAACAGAGAAAGATTCGGAGTAAGCTTCTGCATCGTCCGGAACCAGAAACGCGTACGTCTATCACCTGGATTAGCATGTCTGCTTAACGGGAGCACCGCCAAAGTAACAATGAAGCGGAAATCCTACAACGCTATGCCAGTATGTGAGGTAGATGGCCACCGATTCCGAACAGTGCGATTGAAAAACAAAACGATCGCACTGTTCGAGTGGGCGGCACAGTCACCTTTCGTACAAGCTAGCTCGCTACTGGAGTACCTGAGCAGAAAAGAAAACAGCACGCCCCGGGTTATAAGCGTAGACGCAATGATGGTCGAATACTCGAAAGCGGAAGTCGCAGACCGGCTTGGTTGCACTAAGGCCTCTGAACACCATGAGGTTGTCGTGTATGAGGACAGGGGAGAAAACTTAAGCTTTCTCAAGGCTCCAACACACGACGTCACAAGTGCAACAGATAGCTGGGGACATCCTGTTCCAAGCTCGACCACCCAATCTGGCTCTGAACGGGCACAACAAAAAGCAGTTGCCGAAAGAGCTGCAGTCCAACCAAGTGGCAGCCGAGACGCCACGCAAGGCCACATAGCGGCTTTCGTAACAGCGTTTAGCGCCGCAGCGCGGAGCTTGTTCCGAACCACTCCCAAATCACCATGCCCCCCCCCCACAGCAGTGACCCCGAGAGCAGCTACACAACCAAAGGCAGTCCGGACGAGAGCCGACATGGGACAGGTCGATTCGCCCCGTTACATCTTGGCCACGGGGCCACAAGACCACGCGAGAAACGCTTTCCTCGAATTTCTAGCCACAGTGAGAGCGACAAGACAAGTCAATCTCAGGAACTGCGACAACATCCTGCAGTCCTTCAGGCTAGGAAGCGAACGTCTACTCAAAGAGGGACTCGAGAAGGCGGAAGCAGCCATATATAATAATGTCACTTCCCAAGTCATCAGGGGAACCATGGCAGGAGAATATATGGCAGCTTATAGCGCAGAAAGTGGCTTTGTGGCGCTGAACAAGACTGAGACGGAGCGAACAGGTAGGCCGACATACGCGATACCATCGAACGACCCGATTGTAGTAACCGCCAAATGCACCAAGATCATGCTGGACGAGAAGATCCTCGAGATGGCTCAAACCATCGAAGGGAAGTCAGACGTCGGGGCAAGTTGGGAAAACTGGGCGGTACCGAAGATACAATGGGTTAACGGAGTTCCAGGATGTGGTAAGACAACATGGGTGATTAGACACTTCGACGTGGACAGGGACGCTATCATCACCACAACAACAGAGGCAGCAAAAGATCTCAGGGAAAAGCTATCGCACCGCATCGGAGACCTGGTCAAAACCAGGGTGCGAACCATGGCTTCCTCCCTAGTAAATGGTTTCGGCAGAGAGAGTTTCAGCCGTCTTCTGGTCGACGAAGCTCTTATGAACCATTTTGGAGCCATAGTAATGGCTGCCCGGCTGTCTGGTGCTAGCGAAATTGTCCTCGTCGGGGACGTCAATCAACTACCTTATATCGATAGGGAAAATCTTTTCGAAATGAGGTACCATCGCCCAAACCTGGTTACGAACATCAGCCAGGAGTTGCTTTGCACACATAGGAACCCAATGGACGTCGCGTATGCGCTGAGGGAAATATACTCTGGTATTTATTCCTCAGCTCCCCGTATTAAGTCTCTTGAGCAAAGACGGTACAAGGGAGCGCAAATACCCAGCGCCCTTCCCGACACCCTTTTCTTAGTTCACACGCAAGAGGAAAAGGAGGCCCTCATTATCCAGGGCTATGGGAAAGGCACGGGGTCACGCACCCTTACCATCCATGAAGCTCAGGGACTAACATACGAGTCGGTAATCGCCATTAAGACCAAAGCCAATATGAAGCTCCATGAAAGCGTTCCACACGCGGTCGTAGCGGTATCATGGCACACCAGGACCTTCATCTACTACGCTGACGACACAGAGAACGACGCCATCAGTCGATTTGTCCGGCGTGTATCGGCTGCGTCTCCGAAGACCATCAAAGACTACAATCTGCAGATGGCCATCAAAGATCGGAACGCGGCGGTGGTGGAGGCCTTGGGCCGAGAGGAGGCGATAACTGATTAATAGGACTTAGTAAATGTGTAAAAATAAAAAATTGTAATCATAGCGTTAAAATGTGAGGATTGTGTGTATGCCCCGAGCATTCATGCTCATCGAAGGCTCCTTCTTGCGGCGGCGTCATGTGCCGGGTCGTTCTCTTCCCTCAAATATGGTTGAGGAGGGCGATGGCTGGCACATGCGTCACACTCGTGACCGGGTGCTGCTTGCGGGTCGCTGGTCTGCTCGAGGCAAACACACAATTCTTTTGTAGTTGTAAATATTTAATTATATAAATAACTCTTCTTGTCGCACTGCCTAAATTAAATTAAGTTGTTAAAATTTGTAAATGTTAATAAATTAAATTGTACTAGTAAAACTCACGGACCGTGGAGTCTGTGGTGTTTAATAAACTTTATAAAAAAAAAAAAAAAAAAACAGCCATCATGCCAATAATTATGTTAGGAAATCTGAATTTCTACGAAATTTTTATTTTGTTTCAGGCTTAATACAACACTTATCTTACTTTGCCTCTAAACTGGCTAATTTCGTTAGTAAAAAAGTGTTTTCTTGCTATGATTTATTTTGGTCGAAATGCAAATAATTTGTCAGATTATATCGAGCAAGACAATACCTTGTGTACCTTCCCTAACCGACTGCAGCTAGACTTCAGGACAAAGTTTCGAATGATTAAATTTACAGTTTCAATGCTCTAATGGCTGAAATTCAGATGTGTGGTGACCGACTAGTTTAGAGTTATTTTAAGGCTTTGTTGTTACCTACACTGAAAAACCATAAAGGTTGTACCAACCTCATTTTAGGGTCTGAAAAACCATAAAGGTTGTGCCAACCTTATTTTAGGGTCAATATAGCTCTTACCGACACATTTTTGTTGCATCAACTCCAATCAAACTTAGTATGAAGTTCGATGTTATGATTACCATAGCATCACGCGGTTTCACCCTTACAGTAATTACTCGTATGTATTTTAGATACTTCCGATAGCCTGTAGGGCAGTGTAAGTATGCAAAATTTAATGATGCTCGATTAAGTAAACGCGTATAAAACAAACAAACAAAAAAACACCTTCGTATTTATTATATGAGCTAAGATTATACGCATAAGATATAGGCATTTCTTTCTTTTCCTATAGGTGCTAAACAGAAACTACATAACCATGTCCCAAACTTTTACCAAAGCCTTAACAATTTTATAACAACCACAATTACAGCTCATTCATCATAGTCACTACCACCCGCAATCTTCACTCTTCTAAACATTTTTCTATATTGTTATTTAATAAAAAAAACAGCTTATAATCATTCGATTACAATAGGCGACATTTGAAGATTAATATTGGTCATTTGGATCATATTAAGTATGTCAAGTCGACCAAAGCAATGTCTGTAACAACTTTACTGAAGACATTCTGAAATTTCATTCAACCCTTATTTTATATGCCTTAGAGGTGAATGTCCAATAAATTAAAGGTAAGTAGAATGGGGTTTAAGTTCACGATTCAAAAGGTCCTAATTATAATTTGAATCGTTTAGAAGTTAAATATTTCGGCGTCAAATAGTTGAAAAAGTTTGAAGACATCGTCTCGCGTTTGGACGACAGAGCCTAAGAAAACGAAATGTATAGAGACTTAAAAAATAATCTATATTAAAATTATAAAGAGGAAAAATTTGTATTTTTGCATAATATGTTTGTGTTCAATAAACACAAAAACTACTAGACCGATTTCAAAAATTCTTTCACCCTTTTTTCAATAGCTACATTATCCCTGAGTAACATAGGCTATATTTTATACCCGTGCAAAGCCGGGGCAGGTCGCTAGTGTTGGATGATTTAACCAAATTAACGCTGTACTAATAAGGATAATATCTAATAATAATAATGGCATATTTCTTATTGCAGACAAAGTCTATACATTACTTTAATTATTATCAACAATAAAAATTGAAAAGTAGTCGATCGGTAAAAAACGTCTCAATTTAGTTAATCAATTAATTATAATTATATTATAATAATACTCGTATATACTAGATAAAAATAATACTATTAAAGAGTGCGTTACTATCATTTCCTATACCTATTATTCATTGTTGATAATGGTTTTGTATATTTTTTAGGTTTATTAGTTTTTTAATTATTAGGAGTTATTTTAGTCGAGAAATCTCGACATATTCAGAGTTTTTAAATCGCTGTTACGATCTAGTTAGTCAGTTGTTTCTAGTCAGTTCGTTTAATAGTGATCTCGCGTTTCTATACCTTTGTGTCCAGGCTCACAGACTATGAGTCACCGTGGAAGTAGAACGGTGGTACTGGGAGGCACCGATGAAAAAACGGCCAGTGTGTACGCACCTTATCTGTTGCATCAGATATCTATACAGGATGTTGAGATTTCTTGCATTGCGATAGATATGCTAGATGAGATGCTGTCTAAAACCTTTTAATGAAAAAAAAAACAAATAGCTTAGTTTTGGTACTGATAATATTTTTATTTTCTTCAAATACATGAGGAAAATAAGATTGTTCTAAGCTTTCTAAGGTATTTCAAAGTTAGGACTGTTTTGGTTTAGTATATAAATGATGTTATAGAGTTGATTGATAATTATAAATATTGTTGCAACTCCGAACAACTCAGAACTGTATTGCTTTACTTGTGGTTATTTATCCGAGATCAGGCTGTATTATAAAAAAAAAGCGACTAGCTTTAGGTATAGATTTAATTTTACTTCTAGGTCTTCGAGCACATTCTTGCTTATCAACAGCTAAGTTGGCGGTTAAAAGACTAATCCGAGATAAAGCAAATAGAGTTTCGCCACAGAGATGACAATATTAGTTCCCAGGCTAATCTAGTTCAGTCCACAAATATTGGCCAGACACGCTGTCAGACTATGCTGTCAAACTGTCTGCGTCAACCTTGCAGTATTATGTTTACAACTCGTAAAGACCTAGGCGAGATGTGTTTGTCATGGTGCAGCCACAGCCAATTTGTTGCAAATGAGTTTTTTTTTCCTTTACAAACTTTATTTTAAACGAATTAATCCGCGTTTGACCACCCACTGCACATGCGTACGTAGATTTGAGGAGAAACTTAAAGTATTTAGCAATTATTAAAATGGTAAGTTATTGTCATATGATCAAAGTCGTTTTAGAAGCGATATAGTGATAAAATCAAGCGTTAGTCATCCAGCTTTAATGTGGGTCAACAACATCCTAAAAACACATGGTAATCTTCAAACATTTTCCTCAATTTTCCCCTGTGAACGAAATAAAAAAGACATAATAATTATTTTATTTACTTAGATAACAAATTAAAAAAAAACATATTTCTGTACAATCAGGTTGCATCATAAAAAAAACACATACAAAAAAAACTTTCACAGCTAGATACCATGTACTTACAGCACATATTATTGCCTTATTTTAAAATATAATTTCAAACAAATATTCCATACAACCTGTATAAGACATGCGCCGGCGCAGATGAGTCACACCGATCGTCAAACACTCTCACGACAAAGGAATAGAGATTACGGTTCAAATTGACCAGTTATTTGTTTAACGTTAATTATTAGAGTTATTTATTTCTTAACTTGGATAATAAAACTCGTTACAAAAATACTATTTTTTTTTTAAAATAGTTAGGATTTATTATTCATCATCTTTCATAGCAAACCAATGTTTTAAGTGTAACAGTTATTTTTTTTTGTACACAGGGTTATAAGCAAAGGACATGCTAAGCCGAAAAGGGCTCATAGTACTCATCATTATGAACAACTTTTACTATGGGACAAACATGGAGCTTGCGAAAAAAATAGCTAAGTATTTCATGCATTTTGTCCAGTGTTATTGAGTTTTTTCTATGGAAAAGCTGTTTTTTTGCGAATCCTGGGTTGGTCTCCCCATAGTAAAAGTTAATCGTAATGTTGAGTACTATCAGCCCTTTTCAGCTTAGCATCTTCCCCGTTCTGTAATGGGTAAAAAGAGAAAATTTTGTATTTTAATTTTTTTTTATGTACCTAATTGAGTGACAAGACGAGCAAATCGCTCGCCTGATGTTAAACGTCACGTTTGCCCATAACAGGTCTGCACCACCCAGAATTTTGAACTCGCAGATTTCAAGACCCTGCGCAGCTCAGCACTCGCTCGTCACTCTGAGATATTATAAGTTGTTTAATCTATTTGCCCTGTAATTTCACTGGAAACAATGCCCTTTCAACCGGAACACAGTAATGTTTGCACATTACTGCTTAGCGGTTGAATAACTGGCAAAGGTGTGGTACTTCCCCAGGCGGGCTCTGCAAAAGAGCCCTACCACTACAAGTTAATTTAATGTTATATTAACAACTGAATCCTGAAGTCGCTTTATTTTATACATACAAACTTTTTAGCCTATTTTTTTTTATTCGAGGGGTGATTTTTTCTGCCATCAATATTACTTTGTATTTTTATCTACCTCCATTTCACAGTCTAATCAAAAATAGTTTTATAACCGCCATTAAATATATTTTTAACAATCAGATCTACAATTTAACTGTCATTGAAAGATTTACCCGTTTTCATGTCATCAATAAGACATTGTACGAAAATATAAAATGTCCGAAAAATAACGACCAAATAGATCATTTTACAATGTTATGAGAGTTATTCTTAAGGCGAAGATAAAAAGGTCGTCAGCTCTCTTTCTCGCACATTGAAGATAATATCAAATCACAAAATTAAAAAAAAAACAAAATCACTTCGTAAATGTTTAGATATGTGACTTTATTGTTTCAATGTATTTTAATTTGACGACAGAATTGAAAGAAAATTGTTTTTGTCTGTTTATGATTTTTTTTTAATTCTTTTGTATTTAATAGATATGAAAACAAAAAAATGTTTGGATAGGTATTATAAATGTTATTTTAAAAGATTTAATTTGTTGACTTTTTATGTATCTTCAGCGATTTTACAAATGTTCTTAGTGCGAAAGAGATGTCTAAAGACCATTTCTCTCCGCCTTAACATAACGAATAACGGTAACGGAACGTGACGGATGCGTTATTGCCATATTTAACGATTCTAAATACAAGCAAACAATAGTGTTGCCAGTTTAGTGCGGCTGTAAATCAGGAGTCTCGTAAATTTGGTTTGAATGATTCTTATTCTTGGTTTTATGTTGAGAATATGTTTCAAATTCGTTTTTTGTTGTAGAGCAATCAATGTTTAAGTTTTTGCACAAATCTGAGCTTTGCTTTTAAAGTTGATAAAGTCAGTTCTTTTATAAAATTTGATTTGATTTGGATGGCATGTTAAATTGTAGGACTCAGTTATTTGTCCTATTACAACAACTACCAAGCCATAACAGAAGCCTTTAGGCGGCCTAAACATTACCAGCCGACTAATTAACTAACTAGTGACGTCTACTGAGACTTTTTTCTCGATTAGCACCAGTGGCAGGGGAGATGGTGGTGACAACCGGGAATAGAAGAATATTTCACTTAGTCCGCCAATCTTGTATTGCAGGTGGTCGAAGTAGGTAGCATCTGGAACTGCGGAGTTCATCGACTCACTATGAATAGAATAGAATATCTTTAATTATAAAAAAGTCACAGTTAAAAATTTAATGAAATGCTTACTTCTGCTTCTAATTGAATTAAACTTCTAATTAAACAGTGGATTTTATTATTAGTCCCACTTAGTTATCTACACTAGTTTATCGCAGAAATTAAATAAATTAAAAATTGTAAAACCAACGTGGTTTCGAAACTAATCGGGGTAGCTGAATCAATACTACCTAAGTATTCCCGTGTTAGTTATAACGAAATGTTCATCGACCTAACATTTCGAACACATTTTGTCACGCATTTAAAACAAAGATCGTCAGCCCCTGATAAGAGATGATGAAACCGAGTGAGCGCAGTAATGAGTTGAAATATAACATGCTTATTGTACGTTTGAGATAACGAAGCTCTGCTTTGTTTTGGTGTAAGTTATAAGAGATAAACAAAAACACACGAATAGGGGTCGTGTGTTTTTGTTTATACCTAGGACTACAAGCCTAGGATTGAACTGTATTTCTAACTAGGCATCCTGCTTTCATGTCATTCAACTGAATTAACTTTCTGCGGAAAGTTCATTCTGGTAGAGACGCCTAGGAAAAGGTTGCGCGAAGACATCAACGCATTCCTGAAGGACTAGACTAGACTAGGACTAGATAACAGCAGCCCAAGATCGTGAATAGTGGAGGGAAGGTACGGAGGACTTTGCAGTGCAGTGGGACAGACGTATACCTAGATGGTGGTTAATAAGTGCTGTGGACGGTGATGAGTAAATTCTTTACAAAAGTTAATATTAAAAAACTAACCGACTTCTATTTCTTTTTTTATGCCAATTTTACTGAATTTTACCAACAGCTGTGGCGCCCGTATCGTAAGCCAACGCTTATGACTTGAACCTTTTCAACTTATAGATAAAACCATGTTGGCCAACAAATTTTAATAAAACCTTCTTTGTACAAGCTTTATGGCGACACATTTGTGAATCGTTGTAAAATAGTCGATAATGGACGGTCTTTGTTTAAGAGGTCGATGACTGGTGAGTAATGACTCATTAAGTGTAATGAACTGATTTGTACGAGTTTATGCAATAGATCGGGTTTAATAATGCATTACCGATAAGCTGGTGTTTGTGACAAGTGAAGTTATTTTTGTGTGAAACGTTCTAACTTATATTTTCAATGCGAAAGTGCGTATGTTTGTTGATAACGCTTTCATGCTTTAATTACGCCACTGATCATTCTAGCCTGCTGTAGCCCGTGCTTATCAAAAACGGTGATGACAAGGACAAAAAGGAGCCACGGAACACGGCTTTTTTATACAGGTTGACTAGTTTATGTTCTAGAATATAATAACACTCATTATTATTACCAACTTTTGTTATAGAACCCATGAATTCACCAAAAAATGCTGTTCCAAAGAAAAATTATAAGCGATAAAAAATAATCAATGATTATACGATTAATGGACAGGTCCTGACACGCTCCTACATCGCTAAAGATCTTGGCATCCTTTTTGATGATAAGTTAACTTTCAGGCCTCACTACGAACATATCACTAACAAAGCTAATCAGCTTCTTGGTTTCGTATTAAGATCGACCAAAGGTTTCAAAAAGCCTAACAGTCTCTTATATCTATACCATTCGCTTGTGAAAAGTGTTTTGGAATATGGCAGTGCGATTTGGTCTCCGCACTATAAAGTGCACTCAGACAGCATTGAGCGAGTTCAGAAAAAGTGTCTGCGAATACTCTGTTATCGTCAACACGTAGGACGCACTAATTTAAATTATGAAGGTCGATTACATAAATACAATGTTCAGTCTCTTGACGTACGCAGACAATATATTGACCTGGTATACCTATACAAGATAGTTAATTCCTTAATATTATAGACTCCCCTGATCTGTTGCCCCATATTTCTCTGCTCATCCACATAGCATGATGCTATGTGGATGAGCAGTCTCATGACAATTTTGCCTTTGTACAATTTATGTGGTTTTGCTGTACACACTGCTTTGGATTACAATCCAGCTCAGGATTTTTAAATGTGTGTATTTTGATGTAATATGGATTGTAATCTGTTTGTGTGTAAAATAAATAAATAAATAAAATGTCATTCACTCTCGACAAAATGTAGATTAAGTACAATCATATCTTTTTTAAACCTGCTTCTTATCAGTGAGGGAAGGTTACTCCAAATTAGGTCTTGTATTCCAGAAAACTGGTAAAAATACAAAAATAATCAGTTACTTTTGTATTTTAACCATCAGTTCAAATTAACTAATGTAAACATCATTTAGGCAGGTAGGTATATATAAATTATAATCACCCATTGTGTTCCTTACAAGCGATTAACATAATATTATCTCTGTCCATTAGCTGAACTGGCAATTAGGCAACATTAAGGGCGTGGTTAATATCAGTAATCATTGTAAGGTGGAAAAACTGGTATTAGAAGAGTAACTAAATTATGACACATATTTATAAAGGTTGACTGGTTAGACACTTGACATATTCTAGGTTATCATAGTACTCATCATTATGAACAATTTTGACTACGGGAACAACCTGGATTTCGCAAAAAAAAACTATATCTGCTGTCCCATAGAAAAATGACAACGACACGCGACAAAATGTATGGAACAGCTGACTTTTTTTTCGCGAATTCCGGGTTGGTCCCATAGTAAAAGTTGTTCATAATGATAAGTACTATGACCCCTTTTCGACTTAGCATACCTGTTCTGTATAGCCCTGTATAAAAAGTGTAATAATACTTAAAGGTGATCTTTTACACGCCAAAGTGAACAACTTTTGTGACACAAGTTTGCTAAATTCGAGAAAAAAAAATATCGAGTCTCCATACAGAATATTTAGTCACGTGATTAATTTTCTATGGAGACTTGATATTTTCTATAATACCTAATAAAGAATTTAAAAAAATGTAATTATTATTTTTATGCAACCTTTAATCCTCCCACTGCTGGGATACAGGTCTACCCTCGAAGGGTGATAAGGCCGTATTCCACCACGCTGGCCAAGTGCGGATTGCTGGAATTCACATACGCCATTGAATTTATTCTCCGGACATAATTATGCAGGTTTCCTCACGATGTTTTCCTTCACTGAAAAGCCAGTGGTATGTCAATTCGTTGGTACGAGTTGGGGTTTGAACCCGCCACCTCAAGAATGCGAAGTGGCTGTTCTCCCACTGAGCTACCACGACCAAAAAAATTGTAATAATTCTAAAACATTTTTGCCCACATAAAAACTTTGCACACTGCACAGTAGTGCGAGGTCACGTTGCGAGTAGCCCATAAATAATATCCAAGTCATCAGTAGCGAGGTCGCTTTTGTTCATCATGAATCACATGCGGGCACGGAAAACTCAGGAAATGGTTGAAAAGTCATACAAATTGTATGGCTTTCATACAATGTTGTTGGCTATCTTAATTTAATATCGGTGCAAGAGAAATTGTGAGAGTAGCTGAAATTACGTAAAAAATACAATGTAGATTTATTGTTTTATGTAATTTCGCGATTAGAAGAAACAAAGTAAAAATTATGAAGGCGAGTTACAATGTAATTGACTAAAACATTAAATGATAAAGGTTATTTTAGAATCAAATTAAACAAAGCGCAGTAAAACTTTAATAAAACTAATTAATGAATTAAATAAATGCCTATAATTTTATTACTATACTGATTTGTGTCACTTAAAAATAAAAAAATAAAAATACAAAGTTATTTATCTCCGCGGCTTAACTCGCTACCCTGCAGAAGCCATTAATTTTTCCGCGTTAAAAAGTAACCTATGCACAAATCAATGTAGCCAAATTCAAAATTAAATACTGTTATACCGACAACCGTGCCTAAAAAGATTTCCATAGTGCATGATTGCATATTTTAATTCTAGTCCATCACGTACAAAATTGAAAGCGAAACTTCGCTTAATCATTTAAGCTTCTGCATTCACCCCTTTTCGATGCATCCATACTGATTGACACATAAAACCAATGTTAATTTATTCTGAACCAGTTTTATCAATCAAAATTGTGTTTTATGCCGTAAACAATAGAAGCGAAAGTGAAATGAGTATTGTATTCAAATATCGAGTCGTGGCTAATCGATCAATGATGGATGAATTGAAAATCGCAGGTGTTCAATGAGTTGACTTTTTTGTCCACGTCGATGCGTGTTTCATCCCATTGTGCGAGTACAGTGTATTGTCATCCACTCTGTATGTTAAATTGTGTATAGTTTTTTTTGCTGGAAAATATCGTATGCTATCGATATTGTTACATTCCGGGATGTTATACTAAGTCTAGCGTGAGTTTAAAAGGTGATAGTAATTCTCATCATATCTCTATATTTGTATAATAAAATACCGATGGAAATTCGTGAATGGACCGATATAAACAGTTTTAAAAACCGGCTGAATGATTTACTATTTTCAAAAGCATACTAATAGCCTAGATGAGTTCTTAAATGACAGGAGTATCTGACTATTAATAATATTATTATAACTCTGACATGTATTATTATTTATTTCAATTTTGTAATGTTCATTTTTAAATTTTAATCTGTAATTATGTAGTAATTTAAGTACCCGCTTGTACGCTGACAGGCGGGGTCTGGAGATATTTATAATTCACCCTAACAACTTTGTAACCCAGGCCCACAAGCTGAATAAATTGATTTTGATTTTGATTTTGTTTGTTAATTATTGTTTTACATACTTAATACTTAGAGTAGCTATCACCAGTATTCATGAAATTTAGTTAAGACGTAGCACTGTGTGTGAAAGTAGTGTGCGTTACATAGACAGACTTAAGATTAATTTCCCAAAAAATAAGAAAATCAAAAACAAAACAAAAAAAAATGTTTTTAAAAATTGCTCAAATATTTTTGTTTAGTGCACGTAGATTTTTCGGTAAAATTCTGTTTTATGATCGAAAAATGTACCCTTACTCATATAGGTTAACCTGGTTAACTCTAAAATGTGTGCCGCAGTTTTTCCTACACCCACATGTTTCATGTTCGTTGATCAAACGTTTTTTTACAAAAACGCAAACCCTCATATTTAATAAATCGTATTTTCATGACAGCACATAATTTAAATTTATACATCATCTTTCTACTTCATTCGCTTTTTAACAGACACCTTGACTTATCACAGTTCCAACTAACCTTCTAATCCTCTAGAGAAAGGTTTTAGGTGCATTGTCTCGCGGTTCCAAATGAGCGGTTGCGCGATCATATTTCTCCTGAAGACTTGCAAATTCTCACAACAATAGCAGGCTTCCTGAACAATAGACTAGGTACTGTTATGGTCAAAACAGTTTAGCTTAGTTTGAATATCTAGTATTGCTGCGTCGTGTGGATTCACTTGTGATATCTATT
Organism: Alcis repandata; assembly: GCA_949125135.1. Taxonomy (NCBI): domain Eukaryota; kingdom Metazoa; phylum Arthropoda; class Insecta; order Lepidoptera; family Geometridae; genus Alcis; species Alcis repandata. The sequence goes on along the minus strand of OX421240.1, from coordinate 11,022,181 downwards.
CTTATCGTATTCGTTTCGTTCTGTAGGAGAGGCAGTCATACAAACTTTAGATAGCCTGATAATGATGGTGATTTTAACTATTTTTATGATCCGTGACTGAAAAATGTGAACATGCTTTTTTGAGTAGATATTTATTTTTATACAATAGTTTGTGTGTGGGGATGTGTGGTGTGTGTGTGCTTGTTTTTTACTACGTCTTATCAACTACTGAACCTTAAAGCAATGGCTTGAACAATAAAAACACTTTCGAATCATCTAGACATATATGCGTTTAGACCTAAATCTAAACCTGTCCTTCTGATGGCAGGTAATGAAGCAGTGTTAACTTTTAATAACCCCAGATATATTTGACTTCGAACCATATTTCACTCACGTTCCTATCTAGACATTCTATCGCCACCAGTACACTGCCACCAATATAACTGGCGCATTACAGCACATCAGTCAACCCGCATTTGTGCAATATTCATTAAGCGAGCTGCTATTAATTCTGCAAGGCACTACCGAGGCGCGAGGTTGTATTTTGGCTGTGTAGGGTTGTTACCGTCAAACTATTTGATTGGATAGTGCATTATTGCATCAAAATTAAAATACTTACCTTACTTAAAAACTTTGGTTAGCAATTGTCAATTGACAATTATCATTTAATTTACCTATGCGTAATACAAAAATGTAGCGTACAATGTGCGTTACTAAAAATTGCAAATCTAAAGCATGCGACGAACGAGACCTTTTTGAGGTCGCGTGCCAGATGTTGACTTTTTTTTTCGACCTCAAAAAGGTGCCGCGCCGAACAGGCGGCTAACCAATGTCATCCAACTTTAAGCAAATTTTATAAGTAAGGCCCTAAGAATTAAGATTTCAAACAAACTTAACATTTTAAGTTCAGCAAGTCTCATGTCAAGGAACAGCCTGAAAGTTGTTCATCATCAATACAATCATCTAAGCCACTGGAGCAGTTTGTGCCAGTGGGTTTTTGGCTCACGTGACCGCTGGAAAAGCAGCAATTCTTAGTGGTCAATAAAATTTTTCTCCCAGGGAATATTGGCAATCAAGGATAAATTGTATCTCTGAACAGATAAGCTACGATGAAAAAAAAATTATGTTATAAACCAAAAAAGAAAAAAAATCAAATTTTTATTTATACTTATTTCATTTTTATTTTATCTATTTTTATTATTGTTACAATTATATTTTAACCTAGGATTTACTTTCAATCTACTCCATAATTCTTCCCGTATTGTCTGCCCGCACACATAAACGAAGGTGATTTCCAATCACGTTTTCTTTACCTTACTTCATAAAACACGTGCACGAGTCTCGTGTTTCTGCATACGCCTTGGATCTAGATTTCTGTTATTGTTCTAGACTTTCAGGGCAAAGATTACAATACATGAATCCAATAAATATAGTGATAGAAGTTGTGATACATCTCGTGATACAGTCTTGACACAGTTCTGTAAGCGAAGCTAACGGTAAAACGCTTTTAGAATTGCTGTAATGAAAATACATTCTTTCTAAAACGTAACTGATAAAGGATGTTAGGAGTGTTAGGTATAACAAGAATATTATATTTATTAGGTCAATACAAGATTTACATAAAAATTTAAAGTCAAACGATAATACAAGCACGTGTAAATAAATACGCTAGTCCACGTATTTAATCCCCAAGCAATAAAAATCTTCTTCATCTGTATTATGAATGAGTTTAAAGCACTTAAAATTGTAAAGTCTCATTTTCATCTATTCTTACAAAATACTTACTAACTAAAACTAAATTTACATCCTTACAAAAACAATCTGGTTGTAATTTGTAAACCACCAATAAAACTTTTGTAAATTATCAAAACCTTTTGTAACAAAATCAAAGCCCAACCCTGCTAGTTCAGCAAACTACGCTTTTGTTCCAGCGGACCTATGATTAATTACGTCTATGAAACCTCACAGCCACTATTGTATCGAAAAACTCAAAATAACAATGGCTGAAAACTTATAGCTGGCTCAAAAATAACATTAAATTAAGTGAAAATGAAATGATAGGTTCAGTGACTCGAACCAATTAAATACTATTCATAAAATTAAACATCTATACAGAAAGAATAACGACAAGGCACAAAAGCAAACCTGTGCGCATTTCACACAAAAATAATTTAACCTGTTTCTCATTTAAATATAATATTATAAAAACCAGTATTTCTTTGGGAATGCAAAAAGAATTGCATTCACACACTTGTACGTATCTTTACTCAGACTATGCTAATTTTGATTTGAATATGTCAATAATATAGTCATACATGATTTACATAATAGGTCCTAAAATGACACCTTGCGGAACACCAAAACTTTGTTTCCAGAAAGTTCTCACACGGTCAATTAGATGTTTGTTCGAGAATAAAAAATTACATTATGCCAATGTGAAAACATTTATCACTCGCAAATTATTTAAATTGCACCCAACTTTGCAAGGGAAGTATGCAAATTTCCGAATGCGGCTGCAATCAGACTTGATCAGAAGCTAAATGAGGAATTTATACAAAAATGCAAGACAGGGATTTCTTTGCATTTTGCTGACTTGAGATTTTTGACGTTGCCGCTGTTTCTATTTCGTACTTATATTTTTGTCGGAAAATAAATGTTTTTCGGTGTTACTTGTGAAACTGGACTTAACTATGATTGTCAGTTTGTATCTACAATTCTACACCTAGTATTATTCATAGATTTGTAGCAAAGTATTCCAATGTTGTAGTTACGAATAATTAAGAGAACTAAACCTACTAACCTACCTACCTAACCTACTTTCGTATAAATTTATCGAAATATTCATTATTAGGCAAGAAATGTACTCTTTAGTAAACAACACCTGTCTATTCTACAATAACAAATCCTCACCTCGCAATGCAAATCACGAGAATTGGCAAGTGAGAGCATTCACACCACACCTAGAATCCATATTTCAAAGCAAATTATTCCAAACAAAACACACAATGACAAGGATTGAATAATTTACATGGTCAATTTGATAAGTAACCACACGGAGAATTCAATGGATCTGTCAATCGATATTTGATTCAAATTAGCAAAAGATGCGATGATGCAAACAACTTAAGGTAAGGGAAGGATGCAAATGTAAGTAATGATCAAAATTGCGGCAGTAGAATATTTTAATTTAAAATTGTGAACAATTTAAAATATCAGTGACAACATGAGAACAAAAAGTTTTAAAACATGTTTGACGAAAGAACAATGATTTTATTATTATAAAATTAAAAAAATCAAAACCAAATATGTAACTAAGAAAAAATTAATGATTCGCTCTTCACATTATGTAAAAAATATACCTTGAGGTCTTGACATTGGATTGCTATCATGCGAATGAAATATGTAGATCAAATACATATATTCTATTTAATTGACTTACTGAAATAAACATGAATTGATATTGAATTAAATAGATCAAGGTATCAATTGAATAGCTAATACTCCGCTTTTCATGAATGAGTTTCATAGAGAGGCTAAATAAATTAAAAAGACTGTAAAAGTAATTTGAAACATAAGCTTGATTTTAATAAATATTTTAATTTTCGAATCAATTTCTAAGAACGAATTAACATTTCCATAAACAACGTAGACGCAAAAAATAAAGGATTATCAGACGAGATCCCCAGACGAACCGGAAATGGTCGACATTCTTACCTCCGGCTTTGTGCACTTGACGCTTGTATTATTTGAGGAAAACAAAATAGAGAATAATTTAGTAGAGAGAAGTTTATGATTTGTTTTGAATATATAGAAAAATATTAATATCAGTCAAATAGACAATGCTATGACTTTTGTGAGCTTATCATGACGAGGCTCAATTGCTTACGTCATAACAGTGACGATATAAAAGTGTTTTTACCTGATTATGGTAATGTTAGAATCTATCTGTATTTTTTTTTCTATTCTATAGGTTGAAATGCCTATTATTTGATTTAGCAAAATTAGGTTTTATATTAAGTACTTATTGCAAGCTATATAGTTCTTTTAAACGTAATATTAATTGCATCTTAATCATATTTTTTTGATATGCCTCTGTTATAATGATTCTTGTTATAATTATTGTGTCTCTTGTTATTAATTAATTATTTTGAACCAGTCAATAAAATATTTAGGGACAGGTGGAGTCTACTCGTATTGTAACTTTTCATCTTTTTTTGCGACTTCTCATTTTTGTACTTTTTTATTATACTAACCATTCGAGGTCAACATTGTTGTTGTTATATATTTTTCCTGAATGTACGAAAATATCAACTCAATTTTTTTTTCTTTACATACATTTTCTTGGAATAAATTCTTCAGGATTTTCTTTATTGTTTTTACCTTTTCCTGCATTTCCTGAGCTTATTTTTGTAATTGATAAATAATAATGAACTCATTGAGAAATAAACTGGAAACTTACGTTATATTTTAATATCTACCCATTCCAATATCCATACCAGATAGGCAAGCTTCTTCGTTTAAATCTTTCATTTCATACCATTTTAATTTATATTTTTGTTCGTATTTTTTAACTTTTATGTACAAATCACAAAATCAAAACTCCCAAATTCATATTCCTCTAAACTAAACGTTACGTGTTTGATGAGTCAGATGACTCACAACAACTCACTAATTGTTCTCTATAGAAATTTGCGTAACTCGACGATGATACTTCGAAAAAACTTCACAAATACTGTGCAACCGATTTCAATTTCAAAGTCCACAAAATTAAGCTTAAATTCCTGTAACATGTTAACGGGACATATAACTTTATACAGTCTGGTTCTTTTTAAAGAGTATCCGAAGCTAGATAGAAGTCCACTGTGACTGCCATTCTAAACTCAACTGCATTTATATCAATTATAAAGTTTAAATTCCCTTGAAAGTTTAATGGTGTAAAATACTTTTTCTACTTTGATTTTTGTTAAGAGCACCCAAACCTCGATGGTGCAGGTGTCCCAAACAAAGGATGTTAGATTCGATACCCGTCCAGTGTAGCGATTTGTGAAAAAAAGACAACAAAAGGGATTATTCACGATTTTGTGGTGTTGGATACGGAGTTGTCGAGGGTTCCGTTTATTTCGTTTTGGTTCTGTTGTGGGCAAATTTGATTTTGATTTTTAGAATTGATTTGAACTTTGAAAAAATAAATTACTCTAATTTTGAATTAGGTAATTATGTAGGTACTCAAAGTTTTTCTCTGGTCTGGCGAGTGATCCTAAAATCAACCTTTTCAATTGCAAACTTTTATATTCTTCCAATAACTAATATCGTTTCTGATTAACGATCGCTCCAAAAAAAGTAAAAACCAAAACTTGGCTCGCGTCCTACGTTCAGAAACGGCGGCGTCACTGTCATCAATCAGAGCCATTACCGCTCTATGGAGGTTGCTCACCACTATACAGTAAAACGTGTGTTATTGATACGTGTGGGAGGTGACGAGTCATTATTGAGAGATTAAGATACATATAATACATAGTTATGCAACCATAACTTTCATAAAAATAAATAATTATACAACTTCCTCTAATCCGTACTTGACCACTTGACCAGCGAGGTGCAATACGGCCTAATCACCTTTCGAGGGTAGACCTGTATCCCGACAATGGGAAGATTAAAGGTTGATAACTTGATAATAATGATGAACGTCACATTTTTTTACGTACGACGCTATATGTATTAATATTTGACAATATAGGCTACCTATACTAATTCAAATTTTATTTACAATATCATACAATATTTATCTAAAACGAAATTAAAAATCAAACAGAAGTCGTTGTCCGTGTGGCAAGGTACCAAGAACGCTGGCTGCATTCCCGCTTTGAATAGCTAAAGGAATTCTAAATTATATTCTTCTTCATTATATACCTATCATAAAACTAGCTGACTCGACAGACGTTGTCCTGTCAAAAGCCATTGCGTCAATTCTATGTCAAATGTCAAAAGTTACATTAAAAAAGTTTACATTGTCCAAAGCGCTAAAGTTAAATTATGGTTTAAGTATTTTTAAATTTTCTAATTTTTCATGTTTTTTTACTATAAATTGAGATGTGAGCTATCCTATCTCCTAAGTTAGATCGAACTGCACCCGGTGTGCAAATTTGATTGAAATCGGTTAAGTAGTTTAGGAGTCTAGCGGACAAACAACGTGACACGTAATTTATATATATTAAGAAGAGAAGATAACAGACATAGCTCCAAGGATTGGCAAGCTAAATCTGGTAATAAGTATCTGTAGAATACCCAACAACCGAAGGAGTAGACGGGTTCTAGAGTGGAGACCACGGATGGGGAAACGTGGAGAAAGGCGCTGCGGCCAGGTTCTTTTTTATCTTATCGAGAGACAACTTACGGTGGAACGACTTACGTGAGGTGGCTGGTTGTAAGTGGAGGCGTAAGGCAGAAGATCGTGCCCTGTTACGTTCTTTAGGAGAAGCCTATAAGTATGTCCAGAAGTGGTCAAATATAGTAGTGGAAGAAGGGATGTCTTGATCGAAAGTTCTTACATACTTTTAAATTCATCTATAACTTATTTTCTATGTTATTATTGTGTGACGAGACTAGCAAAGCGCTCGCCTGATGTTAAACGCCACGTTTGCCCATAACAGGTCTGCGCCACCCATAATTTTGAATTCGTAAAACTAGCTGATACCCGGAAATCCGTACCCTGCCGCTCGGTCTAAGGTCTTGCCTTTCCAGTTTTTGCTTTCCCCACGAACATTACTCGGTCTTTTGCGTAAAATAAAAAAACGTAAAATGTACCAAACCCCAGCCTTTATTTTAGGTGCTTATTTATAAAAAGATTTCTTTTAATTGATTGCGATGAAAGATGAAAGTTCAAACCAAATAAAACAAAGGGCGCCTTTACCGCAATATGGTTAGCAATTTAGGTACAACCAGACGGGGTGCCCTTAATTCGTAAATAATAACGTCTGGCCGAAGTATTCGTCACAATCGCTTACCAATACCTTTGAAAAGGTATCTTTAAATTTCGTTAAACAAACAAAGGAAAAACAACCTTGTTGCATATAAAATTATGGATGAAAATAGCTTGAGAGACTTTTTCTTTTTAAATGATTTTCGATATACATTCTGAGAATCGAAAATGATTTCCAAGTTTTTGATGCGATATCGAAATTTTGATGTCATTAACCGAAACGGTTTGTTTGGTTTTTGGTAATAGTACAATGTGGCTTTGTTCATTTGTCATTTTTATGTCTAATAATTGTTTTATTTTGTAATTTGAGATAGGTCCCGGACATCGGTCCCTATCGAACAAACGTGAATTGTGAATCATTTAAAATAGCTACAACATTGTTTTTAAACAATAACAGTTACATTACTAACGTTTTTCAAACGAGTATGTTAAAACAAGCATTAGTCATATTAATTTATATCTTACTATACCTACCTACATACAAAGTTTTATCAAATTCAGACAAGCCGTTTCCGAAACATTTGGCGTTTGAATAAGTCTTTACACTCATGTTTTTAAACCCTTTTCAAACATAGCACTGAAACAGACAATTTTCACAACTTTCTTCCGAATTTTATATCCTGTTACTTCGCAAATTGACTTGTAATTCCGTCTTTTATTGAGCAAAACACAATTAAAACTGTGCCAAAGAAATAAACACCTTATTACCTTGTTTATTACAATTATACAGCAAAGTGAAGAACAAACTTGTTCGCAGAAAGCCAAACAATAAGCACCCAATAAACATAAACAATTACGTCCCGAGGCGTCTGGGACTCTTTGGGTAGTGATGGGAAAAGGCAGTCTCTAAAAACAAGACAGGACCGTACTGTGAACTTTTGGCGCAAGCCTGAGCAGAATTTTGGCTTTCTTCTCGCTCTGTCAGCTAGAGAAAAATGAGACAAAAACTAACGCAATTTACTTCAGGCTCATGCTAAGATCCCAAGAAAAGAGTTTTTGCAAATCGAAGTCATCTTGATTGAGGCTTGGTTGAGCCAAGCTGATTACACCTGTAGATACAATAGTGGTAATAGATAAAATACACACAAATACATAATTTAACCTTCAAGCAATAATACCGAAAAATCAATATATCACATTGATCTTAATCATATTTGGTAAAGTAGCAAATTTTTTTAAAATGGTCCTCTCGAAAGCTGGATAATTGGGAAAAGCGGTAGATACCAAGATACCCGTAAAACCAAACGAGTCGCACTGTTACTCGTCGGAAATTATTTTTCCCGTCGCGTAACACTAATTACCAGGCTAGTGTTCGATTTTATTGGTGCAATAACTTGATTAAAATTTGTTTGAAAAGAGACGAAGATATCGATCTGTCAAATAGTTCTAACAAAAGACTGAGACTAACAATAGGTACAGCTCATTTTCCAAAGTCTCGAATTCACTACACATCACTACGAGCAATAAGTGTTATAGTGGCTCCATCTCTAATTGAAGTTTATTCACGTTTCCCTGAGTAGATATTAACACCTCTGCCTTTGTCTCCTCGACTAATGAGCATTTCAAGTAACGTCTTTATTTTGTAGAAACTGTCTCGATAGAAACAAATTTCTATTTATTTTGTAAGTACTTTTCTAACTATTCACAACACTATACATAATTTCACTAATTCATCTTAATATATATAAATCTCGTGTCACAATGTTTGTCCTCAATGGACTCCTAAACCACTTAACCGATTATAATAAAATTCGCACACCATGTGCAGTTCGATCCAACTTGAGAGATAGGATAGTTTAAATCTCAAATTATAGTCGCAATTTTAATTTATTGCAAATTATGTATATACTGATAATTTTTACTATAAATTGACAAGTTAGCATCAACATACTACGGTTGCTATAGTTACGCAAATAGAATTGACGCAATGGCTTTTGACAGGACAACGTCTGTCGAGTCAGCTAGTACTTATATATATTTTCAATACTCTGACACTAAGGACAGCTACTAAGCCTTTATTTTACTCTCTCGTGTGTCAGATGGTGGTCTGAATTTTTTCTCAGAAAATCTAATTCATACAAATTAATTTTATAAATTTTCCTTCAACCTCTTGCAAGTTTCCGACTTCCTTATCACAATATTACTCTACCTAGAAATAACAAATTAGCTCGGGAGTTCGCTCGAACTGTTATTGCAGATGTCTTGCAGGCGTTTGCAGGAGTTTGCAGCACTTCCCTAGGAGGATAATTCAGTTAAATGCTAGAAATGCTGGTGTAATTTTCATCCGACTATGTTTAAGTCGAAAGTGAGGGATTTGTCTTAAGCTCTATGTACGAGTTTTTTTAAGTCTATTTTTGTTTAAGACTCTTATTAGCAATCTTATATATTTGTATATCCGCTGTTCTACTTATACGATTTTTTTTATTATAGTTTGGTCGACATATATTTTTACGACAAACAAACAGCCGAATTGAGAACCGTCTCCTTTTTGAAAACGGTTAAAATCAATATGACCGATGTTACACCCAAAATGGTGGGGCTAGTGTTTTTTTTAGTCTATGTACCTACTACATAAACAAATTAAAAATAAAAATTGCGTGCTTCATCTTCGACCACATCGTCGCTTACCAACAGGCGAGATGGTGGTCATGGTCAGACGCGGACTTATTGGCGATAAAAAACAAAATTAAAACAAAAAACATTCACTTTCCTACTTTAATTCAAAACCTACAAAAACTTAACTGCAAAAAACTTTAATTCCATTCTTAAATTCACACCTCAACTGCACTGCAGTACCGTAATTCTCTATGCAACGTAAACACGAGCAAAAATGCGGGTATCTGACTCACGCTGACCGCTAGCGTGCGGCCACAGATTAAATGGTAATTACTATCAAGTTAGCAAACTTGTGACAAAGAAGTTGTGAGTGAAGCCACAGATTAAACGGTAGTAAATATGTCAAGTTAACAAAGTTGTCAAATTAGTTATGACTATTTTACTTTACTTGAGTAGCCTGGACGGTGTTAGTCCCAGTTTGAAATATGGAAGTAATTTGGAAGAAAAAACTGTTGTAAAAAGGTTTTCTACCTTTAGCCCTAAGGAAACGAGATCAATAAAATCAAGATTATTTTTTATGGAAAAATAAAAAGTAGTATTTTAGGTAGGTACTTATATATAACTAGCGGCCCGTCCCGGCTTCGCACGGGTAGACTTTGGGATAAACGTAGAGTAAATTGAAATCGGTCCAGTCGTTCACGCGTGATGGCGTGACCAAAGGTGTTGAGAATAATTATAGGAACTCTTTGTTATAACCTCTATTCTCATGCTATTGCGTAACTATAGCAACCGTAGTTTGTTGATGCTAACTTGTCAATTTATAGTAAAAATTATCAGTATAAAACGCACACTGTTTTGATAGATATGATTGAATTTGAACTTTGTACAGAGGTAATAAAGTGCAAATTGACTCTTGGACGTTAGGAACATACCTACATTGCTTAAACAACAGTGAGTGCTTGCAATTCAATATGAACTTTATACAATAGCAATAAAGCTCGTTTTAGTTAGAAAACGTTTGTATGGGAAAAAGAAAAGGGCTGTTTTTAGGATTTTTCAATATTTCTGAGAGATTTTCTTAATATTTTTTTCCGTAAGAACCTTCTCCTAATAATAACAAATACAACAAAAAAAGAATTAGTGAAATCGGTCCAGCCATTCACGCGTGAGGCCGTGACCAAGGAAAACGGGTTTCATTTTTATAAATATAGATAGATTATATTAATTATATATTTATTTTATTATAGGTTTGCGTTTGACCACCATCTCGCCTGATGTTAAGAAACGATGCGGTCTACGATGGAGCATGCTTGCCTAGAAGGAACCGATTCACTCGCAACTTGAAGACACCCAAATTATATCTATCGGAAACTCGGGCAAAGTATTCCACTCTCTGGCAGTGCGCACAATAAAAGTGGAAACAAAGCGTTTCGTACGAGTTTTTGGTATATATATCTACCATAAAACGATGTCGCTTTACTTATTAAATTATACACATTTGGTTTTAGCCAATTATAAAACTTAATTAAGCTACCAATAACTTATAAATCCTTATTTATACCTATTTATATTTTTTCCTAATTTTCTAAGTGAGCGATTTCATTTTACGACTTTTAAATTGGACTTGTAGATCGCGTACAACTTACAAAGTTAACAATTCAGTTGCTCAAGTCTATCTACTAGACATTTTACTGTTTATTATTTTTTTCGCAGCTGCAAAGTTAAGTTTGTTTATCATTTTAAAACTCCCTACGGTGTTAAAGTAGTAAAACTGAAGATTCCGCATTAAAAAGTTTATTTTATTCGATAATTTTGTTACGTCATAAAATTATAGAAGTCGTATTTCGATATTTTACTGGCGTGTATGCGCCCCTTTGTTTTTGATAAATTAGAAAAGGTAATAAAATTTTGTTATTGAGTGACAATTTTATTGTTAAAAATAAATTTGATCAAACTTATTTATTGGTAATTTCGAAATTATTATAATTTTAGACAGAGGTGTATTTAATATTTTATGTTTAATATTCATAAAAAAGTGGGCGTAAAAATGTATGAAAACAATTTCCTCACATTCTCACACTTTACTCTCATGGCTTTTCTTATTAGAGAAACAGTGGCCGAGAATATATCTCACGCTTTTTAATAAATTTTCCAATTCTATTATTATTTTACCACAAAAAAGGCATACATACCTATAATATTAAAGAAACATGCAAATTACTTATTATTATTTGACTACATGTTTGACTCAGCGGTAAGTGTATCCGCCTTATAAGCCAGAGCAGAGGTTCCGGGTTAGGTGTTCTGGGTCTGGGTGCTAGTTGTCCTTATCTTTGTGTGTATTACTGGGCATCCCCGACACAGGGTATCCTAGTGGAGAGCTACGAGCATGAGTGTGAGCAGTGGCGGATTTACACATTTGCCGCCCGTAGGCTATTCAACATTTTGCCGCCCCTACCGACCTAAACAATTCGATACACTAGCCCCGTCCCCCGTCCCTGCTCACAATAATACTTTCTTTCAGAAAACATGTCCGAAATTAAAAAAAACTTGCCCCAGAATTTGCCTCCCCTGAAATCTGCCGCCCTAGGCTCTAGCTTACTCAGCCTGCTGGTTAATCCACCACTGAGCTTTTTTTTTTTTGAGCAACGTTTGCTTATTTAAAAACTTCATTATCAATTATTATTAGAAACAAAATATATTATATTTATTTATGTACAAAATCCAAACTTTACTTATCGACATAAACATACAAACTTCGGTAACAACACCTACTACTTATAGCCCAGTAAGTACTAACATCTCACACAACACACATCATAATCTCACTCAATCTCACCGCAATAATTAAAGTGCACATCTCACTTCAAATGAACATTTTGCCGTAAATTATGAACACTTTGACGTCAGAGCGAACATTTTGTCGTCAAATGCGACGTTTTGCTGGAAATGGCCGCGAATCCGCTTATCTTAATCCTGGCACGGAAATCAGGTGGAGCTATTAAATTAGCGATTGTTGTAGAGCGATTTCAGTCCTGTAGGAATCAATCGCAGGGATGGCGAACCAATGACATGTGACAAAATATTTTAGGCACGCCACCACCCAATTATCACTAGGCAAAATTATTTAACGGCACGTCTAAAGCCTCATTAAACATTTCTATAGAAAAATCGGCACGCTTACTCGTAAAGATTCGTGACCCTTGCATAGGTCATTCAGTATTTGAGAGCGTTGATCTCGTCGTTGGAGTAGTTTCTAGGTTTAGTAGTCTTTTATACCTAGTAAATGCAAGAATACAAAAAAAAAAAAATATGATTTAGACTTTGTACCACAACAGCAGCTGGGTAAGATTTTATATTTTGCTTCTGCTCTTCACTAGAGAAATTATGTGCGATATCCGCTCATTCCATAGCCCAACATAAAATCTTTGCAATATTAAACAGTCGCTTTTAATGTGCAAGAAAATTAATGTAGTCGGAAAAGTTAGACCATACAGAGTAGTCTAATGTATCACGAAATATAATATTACTGCTGTGCGACAAAGTAACTTATGCAAATCTCGATGCCGTAGAGTTAAGGGAGAAATAAATGATCGTCAGCTGTCTCTTTCGCACATTGGAGACGTACAATTAGTGAGAGGGAGTGAAAAAAAACATGTAATTAAAAAATTATCAAAACTAAGGTTTATTATTTAGAAGATAAGCTTTGCTCTTGATTTTTTTTAATTCGACGGATGAACTAAAATAACGTTAATGTAAAATAATCCTTTTTTATTTATTTTTTTATCGTACTGTGATCGGAGTTGCATAGGCAGGTACTTACACCAAATTTCAGCTCAATCGGGCATCGGATAATTGCTTAAAATTCAGTTCCAAGATTTGGCCTGAACGTATTATTTTACTTACATGCAATCAATGCAAATTAATTAAAAGCTCGTAAAAGTCTTTATATTAAAATTCCTTCATAGTAGATTATTATTAGTTTTCGCAAAAAGCTGAATCCCCAAACCTTTCTGAATTTTAAGACAAAAGCCAGCTTTTTTGGCTAAGGACTCACGGAGCGGTTTTCACCCGCGCCCGCCGCGGTGGCGGAATGGAGTTTTATTTTCAAAACTCACGAGACCGGAGTTTTGTGCGGTTACGCAGCCGTCGCGGTTGCGATTATCGCCCGCAAACTTGGCGGTTGATAATCGCAAGACGGGCGGTTGCAAGACGGGCGGTTAAACAATCAGTTGAGTTCCAGACCGTCATGGACACACACCAGAAACGAGCTGTTGCGTTATACTTCCTTCACAAAAGAATAAAAAAAAGAAGGCCTAAAAGGTTCTGGATACATCCACTGATTGCGGAAAGAGATCGTTATGGATTATTTGTTACTCTTATTAATGACTTAAAGAAGGATGAAGAAAAGTTCTTTAATTATTTTCGAATGTCCGTATGTAGTTATTTAGAACTTTTAAGAAAAACAGAAACTGCTCTTCAAAAACAACATACTAATATGCGAGATCCCATATCACCAGAGGAAATGTTGGCAGTGACATTAAGGTATGTAAGTTTCTTTTAATAACTCGCACGTACGAACATTACCGAACATACACACTCACTCACACACACACACATACACATAGGGGTACCTACCCCCAGTTTTTGCGTCAGGTGTTAATGAAACAAGTGGTAATATTGAAAATGTTTCTTTATTGAAAATACACATCATCTGACAAATTAGTATTGACTGAAGAAACTGATGGAATATTTTGTGGACTTTGGGTAGTATTGCTTTCAGAAGTAGAATAGGTACGATAGCCGATATTTTCTTGACTAAAATTATATGGTGGATTGATAAATTGATAAGATGGCAATGCTGGAAGATTATTATCAAGATTATCAATAATTTGTAGAACTGCTATTTGAAATCGTCTTGTTTTTCCTTCATCAAAATTTTGCAATGAAGGCAAAACTCCTCGAAAAAATGACAAATGTCTATCTTCGCGTTGAGACAACATCTCTATTATTGCTTTTTCGGCGTCGTCTTTTTTTTTTCTTTTAACACCTGCTTGAGAAGAAACTGAGGTGGTAGGTGTAGCAAAAGCTTCTGATGTTGATGCAACAGTAGTAGTGTTAGTAGTAGTAGTTTGTTCAGTTGTAGCACCGCTTGTTAAGGTTGAGGAGGTATTTTCAATAGGTATATTTTTCTTCAAAAACTGTAACTGATCATCATATATGTACTTTTTAGTTTTTTTAGCTCCCGATCCAGATTTTGTTTCCGTTACAACTTTTTTGTTGGTTTTCATCCAGCAATCTTTAATATTTTTCCATTTTTTAATAATCATGTTACCTGAAAAAATATATACGTAATTAAGTAAATTTATTTGTTTCAGATACCTAGCAAGTGGGACTTCAATGCACGATTTGCACTACGCATTCAGAATTGGGCACACAACTATATCAACAATTATAAGAATGACATGTGAAAAATTATGGGAGGTGTTAATGTTTGAATGTTTTCCGGTAATCACTACAGAACTTTTAGAAGAAATCAGCCAAAAATTTTACAAGTACGCAAATTTTCCTAACTGTGTCGGAGCAATAGACGGCAAACATATAAGAATAATTAAACCAGATAACAGTGCTTCAACTTACTACAATTATAAGAATTTTTTTTCATTTGTGTTAATGGCCGTAGTTGATGCGGATTACTGCTTTATTTTTGTAGACATTGGAGCCCCGGGAAGTAATGCTGATTCAACCATTTTTAAAAATACTACTCTTTGCAATGCGCTTAATAGCAATTCTATCAAACTACCTAATGAAAAAATACTACCCGGATCTACTTTGCCACCTGTCCCATATGTATTCGTAGCCGATGAGGCGTTTGGGTTGCATCAAAATATTATGAGACCTTATGGTGGTCAATTTTTGAGTGTACAAAAAAGGGTATTTAATTATCGCCTATCTAGAGCACGAAGATACGTAGAATGTGCATTTGGCATTTTGTCAAACAAATGGCGAATTTTAAATCGTGCATTGGATGTATCAATACCTTTATCAATTAATATTGTGAAGGCATGTTGCATACTTCACAATTTTGTACGAAAACGAGGCGGCCATCATATTAGAGAAGAAGATTTTACTCATAATCTTGAGAGTTTACAAATACCTCCATCAATACGCAGTGGAAGACAAGCCAATAACATTAGAGATGTTTTTCAACAATATTTTATGAGTGACAGCGGAGCCTTAAGCTGGCAATTGTCACAAATTTAATAAAGTTAAAAAGTTAGTTTATAAGTTAGTTTATAAGTTAGTTTAATAAACTTATAAATACTTACCATATTTTTTTTTATTTGTCTCGTTCAAATTTTCAAAATCATTATTTAAAATACCGCAGATTTCTTCCCATGCTTTGAGTGTCAAGTTCTTATACTTATACTCTTCTAAGCTCTTATCCCATACAACTGGCCTTTCTTGAACCAACGTAATTAGTAGATCGACTTCAATATCAATATCCATTTTGTTGACAAATGTGCATGAACGCGTCACTACGCAACGACTACAAAATGGCGTCGGATTACCTAGCCCCCCGCCCCCCGCTGTCCACGCGCGGTCGCCCGCCAACCGATCGCAGAACGCGCGGGTGCAACCCGCCGCGGCTACGGGACCGCGACCCGCGCCCGCCGGTACAAGATGACCGCCGGTGCAGCGGGACCCGCAAACAATCGCACACGCCGCGGGCGTAAAACGCGTCGTGAAATGTGCTTTAATTTTTTACATAAATATCTGTATTCTACAAAGGCTGCGGGCCCGCTACCGCGGCGGGCGCGGGTGAAAACCGCTCCGTGAGTCCTTAGCCTTTGTGTCTACATTTTCGGAGTCAAAATCCCTGAAACATAGGAGATACGTAAACGGAAATACAGTACCATAACCGCTCAGACTTTACGGTTTAATTTCCTGAAAGCTCTATTTTCATTTGTCAAGAGTGCCATGCATACGTGATAGTTAGTTTTTATGGTGTCAGGTAGACGAAGAGCTAACGGTAGATTTGATTACTTTTACACACAACCATTTTTTGGAGCTTAAAATTTGGAGAGCGTTTTGCGAGAGTAAGAGCATCATATTCGAAAAAATGCTTAATTATTCTTATCTTCATCTTTATCTCAATATAAAGTTAATTTCCTTTTTCATTTAATGAAAAGACATTTTACTGACATACAAAAGGAATAGCTTTTACAAATATAGCTCTTTAGTATCATATTGTAAAGTAACTATATTTGACAGAGGCGCCTGATCTACATAATCATAAAAGTAATTCAATTTGTATCAAATGTGAGAAGTTATGATAAGAGAATGTGTATGTGTGTGTACGTTGGGGATTAGGGTTCCAAATCTAATGTTATAAAATAAAATACAAGTACCTACAGAAGTAGGGTCTAACTAATAAATGCTTAGGTAGGTAAATATAATTGTATCTACAGGGTTATAAGAAACTACAACTTTTACTATGGGACAATCCTGGAGTTCGCGAAAAAAACCAGCTGTTCCATAAAACAAGAACATTATTTTTACAAAACAAAAAACAAAAACCGACTTCAAAAGACCGACTATTGAGTTATTCATCTATTTGTCGCGCACGTACTTAATGAAAATTTAAGACTTATATGTTTTTCTCATGGATACCATTATCAAAACTGGACTAAATTGAAATGGGACCAAATTGGAAGCGTCAGCTTTCTGATAAAAAAAGAATCATCAAAATCGATTCACCCAGTCAAAAGTTATGAGGTACCAAACATAAAAAAAAATAATAATAAAAAAACATACAGACGAATTGATAACCTCCTCCTTTTTTGAAGTCGGTTAAAAATGACGAGACTTCAAAATGTATGGAACAGCTGATTTTTTCAGTGCCAAGCGAGACGCTACCGCGAGCGCGTCACGTTTGTAAACTCATCTTATGAAAGTCGCGGAATGTGACCGAAACTAGTCGTAGTCGACGACTTAATTTTCACGTGAGTATTAAGTATAATTCCAGTGTTAATTATTACAAAAATCTTATTTTAATTATAGATTGATAAAAAATATAAAGTCGTCCAAGTTGGACGTATTTTCAATACGATAATAGAAGGAGCATGATTGCAGTATTGTCTGTGAACTGAAACAATGTCTTTCATTAGACCAGAGCAAATGAGAAATGATTGCAATAGGAAAAAATTACAAACTGATACTGCGTTTTATTTGTGGGAAATAACATGGTTTTTAATTTACATGATGAATACAGGTTGATGAGGGAATGGTAAGCTAGGCCAAACATATTATATCATGTTGGCAACAATTTTTACCATGCTTGATCGATAAATAAAAGAGTAAAAGAGAGGCCTATACCCAGCAGTGGGATAAAGAAGGCTGTGAATGATGATGATGATGATGATCGATGGACAAACCAGAAATCGCGAAAAGACAGCGCTATACATTTTCTCGAGTGTTACTGACCTTTTTCTACTGGTCTTTGGTAGGTAATTTATTCGTCCTTAGTTTGATTTTTACTGTTTTTTTTTTCACGGAAATATAATATGTTATAATTGAAAAACGATTTTTGAGATTGATTGGTATATAAAATATGGTACACAGATCTCGAGTATCTTCTTCATCATAAACACTATGATTACCACATCCTGTCACATTACTGCCCACTTTGTGTCTGGGTTCAGCTAATAACTTATTGTTAAACATACATTACCATGTTATTAATTAATTTACATGTAATACCCGTGGTTAAAATCTCGTTTTTACTAAAGCGGAGAATGACCCCTATGGGTGGATGTAGATAAAATAGATGGGGTAGGTAAGTGGAATTGTTGGTTGGATTTTGACGGCGGCAGGAAGGTAGTGGATGACAAAACTTCTCTTGCATGTAGTTGTAAGTATAGTCCTACTAATATTATACAGGGTTATTCATAAAGGGTATGCTAAGCATACATTTTGTTGAGTGTCATTGACATTTTCCTATGGAACAGCTGATTTTTTTTCGCGAATTTAGGGTTGGTCCCATAGCAAAAGTTGTTCATGATGATGAGTACTATGAGCCCTTTTCGGCTTAGCATACCCTTTATGAATAACCCTATAAATATCAATGTTTTTTTTTATTACCACGTATTTCAGTAACTAGTGAACCGGTTTCGAGGAATAGAGATAGTTTATGTCCTGCTAAATTAACACATAGGCAGGTTTTCATCATCCATAGTTTAAAATACTCCACAAAGTAAAACTCTGAATCGTAACAAAGAAACTTGAAATCTCGTGGCCAGTGAGAGCCATTACACCAGTTAAACAAAGTTTAGAGAAATGAGGTATACCTAATACATTTTCTGTAGGAAGAGATGCAAATTTTTAGATCCTGAAAGAAATCAGGACAAAACATAGACACGGTGCGTTGTCACAAATCTCGTGCCGTATTTAAAGAGACAACAATCAAAACGTTTAGACGATAAAAAAATTAAGAAAGCGTATTGTCACTTCCAGTAAATCATTGTCTTCGGACTCTCCTAACATGGGCGTGATATTCCGTGCGTAAGCGCAATAAATTAGTTAAAAAACAAATCGGTAAATATAGGCTTAATGTTTTGGATTAGTTTAGTCCATCATTACACGGTTAAACGACGGCTAAATTGTTTTTGATGTGCTGCGGGTGGTTATGATAGCAGCTTTTGAATCCGGGGCCATAGTGGCCTGTCGAGTTATGTGGTGGTAAGTGTTAGTGGTAATTAAGTTAGTGGCATATCAAACAAAATGGTATGCTAGCAAGTATGGAACTCTGTAGATCGATAAAGCGATGTCTGGACTCGACTAAATCTTTATTTTTTATCTATGTTCGGACATAGACAGAATTAAAAATAATACACGATTTAGTTCAATCCAAACGTGAATTTGTCGATTGATATAGTGCTACCTATACGTACATGCACTGCAAAAATTTTTTTAGTAAAAAAAATAATTATTTTATCATTTTTAATGTGTAAAGACCTTTGAGACACTATTTAAAATTATTGCTCATAAAACATTTAAAACATCCTGAAAGAAAGTCATTAAAAGGGCTAAAACGCCACCTGGTGACCCGTTCTCACGAAAAAACTGCATCATCGTCAAATGCGTCGTAAAATCAACGATCGCTCGTAAAAAAATCGCAAAATCATCTCAAAAATTCATCGATCGATAACAATAGACCATTACCTTTTTATTACCTCTAATGAATATCATTTTTTTAAGTCCCGTTTAAAAATATCAGTTGCAACAGTTTATTAAATAATAAAGTTTGAAATTTCGAACATAAAAATTTGTAAACGGTGTTTTGTTACTTCTTCTTTCATTCTTTTTTATTGTCTGCCAGTTATAAATGGGGTGTTAAAAAAAGGTTTGTCATTCTGTATTTGAACTTGCCCCCTTTTTGGCGTCCTTTGATTTTGACACGGTTAACCCTTAAACGCTGTGGTGAAAAAAATGCAACATTGTTGTTCTTGACAATTCGTATTTTATTGAAAAATAGTGCATATTCCTTTGTGATAAAAACTACAGTACAACTGCTATCTTTAACCGTTAAAATTGACGTTTACAAGATGAAGTGGGTCATAATTGGGATCACAGTGCGAATTAAGGTGTAACTAATATTTGAAGTGTTACACTTTGACATATATTTTGACTTGCATTGGTAGAGGTTGTCAACTTTCACCCTTAAGGAAACAGAAAACAGAAAAAAATATAGGTATATTCATTACAAGTGACAAAGGAAATATGTATATTTTACAAGCATAATCAAGCCAAGCAAACCTTGAGAACAAAATCAATAATCGTGAAAATTTAAAATAAAAACATTATCTATTTTCTATTGGAAGTGGCGTGAAAGCTAAAAAACTAGACCAAGTTTAGAATATTTCAGTAATTTAGATAACCCAAACAATGTATGGTATAAAGCTAATGAAAATTGCAGTTAATTGACCCAAAAGAATTTGTGTCTACCTAAAAATTGTAAAATACAAATATTTTAGCATTTTATCATCAGTTCTAAAATAGTCTACGCTTTTGAATAAATATTAAAACATACATAATTTAATTTGAATAGTCTAGAAAGAATCCTATTATAAATTAGATTTACGTATCGGTGACCATAGCAACGGTTGCTATCTAAATACCTTCTATACTTACATCCATCAGTGTATACGGCAATTTGAATACAAACTCGACAAAGGAACAATACAGCTAATGGGCGACGACGCAACTCATTCAACTGGCAATCAGTGGGTAATAGAATAAATAGCGTAATCAGGCCCACTTCTGTGAGATTGGTGTAGGTTATGCGGCTGATGGATGCGCGACGGGTTAAGGGTTAAAAAAGGGAAATATAATCCAGAAAAAATATAGATTTGTTTATGACAACAAACAACAAAAAAAAGCATTTTAAATGAACTAGAGTAACTGTTGAGGTCAAAATAGGAAAAGCCATTTGTGTAGTTTTTTTTTTTGTTGTAAATAACGGCTTCATACAGACTTATTGGTTCATTAATTTTGCAAAAGCTCTTACTAACCACTTGTATAATTATGTAAATAATAATCTACTTTTATACTTGTACATTAACGTTTCCAAACAGTATTATGTACCCATAAAATATTATTAATACTTAAATAAGTTATAAAGTGTCAATTATAAAATATCAATCAATAAAACTGATAAAAGTAAATGGGCGCACCCGATTTAATTCAAAGCTCTTTAACCCTATCCCATACGAAGTCTGATCCAACTCTAGGCTACCTTTTGTGCCACCATTTCGATGTTAATGTGTAAATTAACAGTTTTGCATCCAAATTAACGTCAATCCGGTGTTGGACACACACGGGCTTGTTGGAAATAAAACACATAAAAGGATATAAAACAGTGAATGATGAACAAAGAGGTTTGTTATCTTTTGCCTCTTTTTTTCCTTTTTTGAAACTGACTTTATGAGTTAAAAACGTTTAGTTATAGATAAACAATAAAAACAATAAAAATTGGCTGTTGTGTTTGTGAAGCATAATTTATTTACTGTATTTTTATTTCTTTTTTTAAATGTGATGAATTTGGTTTTTGAGGTTAAAATTGTAATTGAAATAAACACTAAGGAATTATTTTTATTCAAAAAAATTACTCATAATTTAGGTGTTTTTGGTGTTAAAATAATAAGCCAAATTCGCAATCGCGCGGGAAAGCTCGCACGTCTGCCGTCCACCCAACATGCAAATTATGAATATTATAATTCAAGTATAAATGCGAATTGATGAATGCTTGTTTCGCATGGTGTTGACAGTGGTAATGAGGTAATATACTCCCGTTAATAGGAATATAAAGGACGGATATTGTATTCGGGGTGTCAATTGGGTTGGAGTGCTCTGTAAGTGATAATGAGTGCGTATTATGGAAAACGATTTTGTCGAATAACTATTGTTTCACTGATCAAAGGTTAATTGAAAAATAACTTGCTAGTTTTTCTTGTTACTTTATATTTTCAGCACAAAAATATATCTAATTAATTATTATGCGAATCTAACAAAGAAACAGATCAAGTAGGTATAATATGTAAACATATTATTATATCACGGTCAAAGCTCAAAAGGATATTATTTTGTAAAAATAGCCTTGGTTTAGGAAAAATAATCTGGAGTAAAGTAACCCATACGAACCATCTTTTTTACGCTCGTATATTTATATGTATTTTGGAACTCAGTTTTTTAAATAACTTTTAGAAGTAAACGTTACTAACCTGCTATAATTTTAGCAAGCCCTATCCTGTGAAATTTAGCAATAAACGCACGTATAAAAATGTCAATGTCATCATTACTCTGCTAAATGATAAAAACAGAACTGATAAAAAATATCGATTCCCACGCCATCCCTCAGTTGTCATTCCAATCAATAAAAACATAAAATAGTTTGACATTTAATGACATACTTGGCCATACATCACTAACGGAAATAAAAAAAGGAAAAAATGCAAACGGATATTTACGAGCTCAAACCCAAAAAACTGAATAAAAAAATGAGTTTGGGGGAAAGTCGTAACCGCGAAATCGAAAATTATTTAACGTTTTTTATCTCATACAATTTTTTGTGTTAGAATAACCTCGTGCGTTTAGGGGTTAATATTGTTAGGGCTGTAACAGACTGTTATAAAGTTATGTTTTTTAATAGTTCTGAGATCAAAACTATTAGAAAATTTTGGTGTTGTTAATTAATAGTTTTTGATTCAATTTTTATACGAGTATATATGTAAATTATGTCATATCTATTAATCAAATATAAGTTTGCTGCTAGTATCTAAGTATTTTAAAAGGAACAATTTACATTTGGGTTACACAGCCTCTAGGGTATTATTTTCGTGACAGAATAGGTATGATCTGTCAACTGGTTATATAGTATGCTCTGATTGACCATGATAAAACTCATTGACCTCAGAAACAGATGTATACAGAAGTTATACCTACAGGGTGTAATTGTTTCGTATAATCTGTGCATCAATAATGACGCAGATATTATTATGCACATTATAATCTGCGACTCGAACGCGAAGGCACGCCTAGTTGTACGGGGCTCTACAGGGTGATTTAAAAGTGTGGCACTAAAATACAAAACTAAAAGTTAAGATATAAAATAATAAGCTATCTTACATGTATCAATGCTCTCATGCCTGGTCACGTATCAAAGTGGCTTGAATTTTTTTAAGTCTGTAAAATAAAAAATATATTAATTACTAGATTCAACGACACCACAAGTAGGCTGCTGCGCAAAATAAGTTATTATTTTTATTTTCAATTATGTTTTGTTTTTTTTTTATATTATCATCATCATTAACCTTTTTTCACAAAGTGCTGAGTAAGTCTACTCTGCAGCGAGCTATTCTTTTTGTATTTCATTTTTAGTTTCAGATTTAAGAGTCTTCAAATATAATGAAGTCTGTAATAATAACTAAAAAAGAACTAAAAACTGTTTGTAATTATTTGAAACGTGAGTTGAATATGTGAGTGTAAAAAATACTTGACATCAAAATCCAAGCACCCTGTATGCTAAAGTAAATTTAAGAGCAAAGGACCGTCATTTATCACGAGGCAGATTAACTGCAACTATGTTTCACTTGTTCCACTCTTAACTAGTTAACTATTTCCGTGTGTGTGTACTGGGCTTGGCGGAAAAAATATGTTTTAAAGACTTGGATAACACATGTTTACACATGCACACTATTGCACACTCCTCCTTACTTATAAAGTTTTCTCAAAGTGAAGTGCAATAGTTTGTACTGCGCACTACATTTTGTATAGAGCATTTTTATGTTAAATTTTAACGTTAACTTTTTAACATCATCAATCATCAAAACAAACTTGTATTTGTTTGTATAATTGCATTAATTAAAACACTAGTAACTGTACATTGTTATGAGAACCTAATGCCTAAATAACTCCGGCTGGGTTTTAAGGCATTTATTGTTTAAAAATAAACTGTGATACTAGTAATAAATAAATTAAAAAAAAATTGTTATTCTATAATTTTTTTAGAAGTGATTGATGATCGAGTTTAGGTGCGTTTAGTTCGTTTTAGCGAGTACTTTTAAAGTGTTTAAATACAAACTCTGTTTTGTTTTAATACCTATATATTTATAATTAAGTGTAAACTAACCTAACCTATATAAACTATTTTTATACTTTGTTTGACACAATTTCATTCTGGGCCAGCAAGTCTTTTTATCCGCGACGGAAAAGAGAAGGTATATGCGTTTAGAGTGTGAGGTTGTGTGTTTGTTTGTTTGTGTGTGCTATAATTTATTGTGTGTGGTCTATATAATATAAAGTGATATTATTCATTATCACTATTAATCTGTACTATAGAGGTCATTGTACAGGAAAACGGTCATAATGATGTTCTGATGTGCAGTGATTACAAGGAAATTGAGGCCCGATTGGAGATATTGGGTAGCGGGTTCGATTTCCGGTGGTCCGGAGCTTTTATGGAGGCTGTGTTGGTATATAAAACCATATAACATATACTTAGCTATATTTATTAAACAACCAGGGCTAGAAGAAAGATAGGGCCTTACTTATAACGTTTTTGCAAAGTTAAGTGACTTTGCTTAGTACCTACTGCGCACTACATTTTTGTATTGTGCACAAGTTAAATGACATTTAGTTATAGTTATTTATTTATTTGTTATTATTAGATACCTGCCGCACTAATAGCAACGCCAAGGCGTGCGGCAGGTCAGATGTAGACAATTGCATTATGTATAACATAATTGAAAATTGAAATTAAAAAAAACCATATTAAAAAAAATAACAATAATTACCCATACCATATAAAATAAAAATAGATATAAAAAGTCAAGTTGCAAACCATAAAAAGAAATTAAAATTCAATTCAATTAAATTAAAAAGTTATCAAAATTAAAAAAAAATATGTCAAAATTAAATTCAAATACGAGTAGATTGCCAACTTAAATAATTAATACAAACATTCACAAACATGCAAAATTTTATAGCAAATAGTTATTACCTAGTTAAAATTAAGTGAAACTAGTTATAATTTTTATAGTTATAGTTTTATGAGCCGAGTGTGCCTATTTACTGTACTCGTTACGTTCCTCTTATTAATTATTGTTTGAGTTAAGTCATAACTAGCCAAATAATAATATCCTCTAATAAGTCAATACTGATTGTGCATGAAGTATCAATCAACAGTTCACAAATACCCCAATTTGACCCATAATCAGCTTACTACCGTACCGCAAATTAACCCTTTGCAATACCGGAGTAAACATCGGTATACCGGTATATCGGTATACCGGTATATTGGTATACCGGTATATTGGTATACCGAGTATGCGTAAGCCTTCGCACAAATATCGAAGCAAACGGATATTAAGCCAGCTTATGTACAGACGTGTTGAAAAATGGTAACGAATATTATTTAATTTAAATTAAATTTAAAAAATATCGCGATGTCTGTTTGCATAATTTTAAGAAGGATTTAGATTTTTTGTTGAAAAAAGGTTAAAAAGGGTATACACCCATTTGCTAGAATTTCATTTGCCATAATTTTATCTGCTATACTGGTCAACAGACATAATATTGTTTCTCATAATTTTATATGTTATACTCATAGTTTACTATATTAGTCACGTGCTTGAAACTTTGTTTTCCATAAAGTCAATTTCAATAACATCATTTGTTATCATCATTGTAAGGCGTAATTATCATATGCCATAACATCATTTGCCATCGAAATTACTTCTAGAAAAAAACCATAAAATCGGTTTAAACTAAACGATCAATTGGTTAGGTTAGAACATGAAAAACAACGCACGAGCCGAGCGAGCGCAGCGAGCGTGCCGCGGCAGCGGCCGGCGAAGTGCTAGAAAGCCAATCGCTTTTTAGGACAAAGGCGTTAGGTTAATTTTCTACGGAAGCGACTTGGATCAATCATAGTGATAAGTAGGTATTAGAAATAAAAACGATCAATAGGTTAGGTTATGTTAGAACATGAAAAACAACGCACGAGCCGAGCGAGCGCAGCGAGCGTGCCGCGGCAGCGGCCGGCGAAGTGCTAGAAAGCCAATCGCTTTTTAGGACAAAGGCGTTAGGTTAATTTTCTACGGAAGCGACTTGGATCAATCATAGTGATAAGTAGGTATTAGAAATAAAAACGATCAATAGGTTAGGTTATGTTAGAACATGACAAACAACGCACGAGCCGAGCGAGCGAAGCGAGCGTGCCGCGGCAGCGGCCGGCGAAGTGCTAGAAAGCCAATCGCTTTTTAGGACAAAGGCGTTAGGTTAATTTTCTACGGAAGCGACTTGGATCAATCATAGTGATAAGTAGGTATTAGAAATAAAAACGATCAATAGGTTATGTTATGTTAGAACATGAAAAACAACGCACGAGCCGAGCGAGCGCAGCGAGCGTGCCGCGGCAGCGGCCGGTGAAGTGCTAGAAAGCCAATCGCTTTTTAGGACAAAAGCGTTAGGTTAATTTCTACGGAAGCGACATGGATCGATTATAGTGATACGAGTAAGTAGGTATTAGAAATAAAAACAATTTTAATGGCTTTTTTTTTAATGACATTTTTTTTTTTGGGCTTGGATGTATTTGAAATTAATTTAGTATGGCGTTGAAATATTCTGTTAAATAATATTATTGCAATTAATAAAATGGATAATAATACGTATGGCACTCGTATCATTATGAAATCTAATGTACGGCCAAACAAGAGTATGTCACATAACTTTTATGGTAAACAAACAATTCGGGCAAATGAAATTCGGGCAAGTAAAATTCGGGCATTTGAGAATTATTGCTTATATTCTTCGGGCAAACATTAGACAACATTAAAAAGGGTTGTAAAAAGGTTAGGGTTAGGTTTTTTGTTGAAAAAACCTAAATCCTTCTGGACCTAAAATCGGACCCAATAGCCAACCTTCTGGCTTCATTTTTGGGCTCTGCTTTGATTTTTTGAAAGGCAAATAATGATAATAGTTTTATTTACTATATCCGTATATTAAATAAGAAAACTGCTAGGCTACATAATATGTAGCCTAGCGGTTTTTTCTTATATGGTGATAGGAAGATGTTATTTTGTGTGATAATTTTTTTTTGGTACTAATTTGCCTAAGTGTTGAGATGTGTAATTTTGTACTCGAGTGTACTCTAGACTGGCACTTGGAGCACACAGTACGCTCGATTGAAGCTTGCGCCGTCTATCATTTCGTTAGTACAAATAGGTACACTAGGTACTATTATCTTGTTTGTTGGCTTCTGAAGTTTGTTAATACTGTACAAGTTAATATGGTCATACTTCAAAAAAATGGACTACCCACAAGATGTATCTTATATAAATATTTTAAAAAAATGGTGAAAATTATTACGTGTATTAGCTAATTATTTTGTAATGAAGATTTTTTTGTAATTTCCAAGCAGAAAGTCTGTCTACTCACAAAAGAATTTTATTTAGCAAAAAAATTTTTTTCAGACAAGACGAGCAAGTTTCTTCGCTGATAGGTTTCTTATTTAGGTTTTTCGTCTAATTTAACTAGAAAAAAAAAACTTGTTTATACATAGTATATATATTATGATATTAATATTCCATGGTTGGTTATCCACCATCAAATTCCTAATACCCTTGCATATTGACACTCAGGCCACAGAGGGCGCTGTCGGATTAAGGCTCAGACTCAGCTTGTTTGTTTAGCTAATGCACGCCATCTAGCCGCGGGCTTGGTAAACACGCTCTGGACTGTACAGCCATGATCTGTGTTTTTGTCTGAGAGATTATTGGAGATTGCAATTAGCGGTGCTAGACATTTGGTATCGTTTGTTTATGGTTTTACTATGGAAACACCGAAGTCGGATTGATCGATGTATGGAAACTAAAGTTCGATCGAAAAATATCAATGACACAACAAAAAGTTTGGAAAAGCTGTTTTTTTTTTTTGCGATTTCAGGTTGGCCCCAGTGTAAAAGTTGTTCATAATAATGAGTAAAGTAATGTGTACGCCTGTAATCTCTTGATGAAGATAACCGAGTGTGCTCGTCGTAGCAAACAACTTTATTTACGTGAGTATTCCCGTGTTAATTATAACACAAGAACATTATTTTTATAAAACAAAAAACAAAAACCGACTTCAAAAGACCGACTATTGAGTTATTCATCTATTTGTCGCGCACGTATCTACTTAATGCAAATTTAAAACTTATATAGTTTTCTCATGGATACCATTATCAGAACTGGACTAATATAATTCCCAAATGGGAAGCGTCAGCTTTCTAATAAAAGAATCATCAAAATCGATTCACCCAGTCTAAAGTTACGAGTATGAGGTAACAAACATAAAAAAAAACATTCAGTCGAATTGATAACCTCCTCCTTTTTTGAAGTCGGTTAAAAAAGGTTTTATGGTTGACCAAAACAGTGCCTACTATTCAATACTAAACATAAACTACTTACTCATATATACTTACCCAAGTTATTAGTATCAATTATGTTGTACCATTTCATTTCATCGATTCTCAATGTTACTTATTATTTTTGTTATTTGTTCTCAATAATCAGATTATTATTATTATTTCTTATGCCATACTAGAAGTCGATAGTATCTATTATTAGGGTGCCACGCCGGGCCACTGCGTCTTGCTGAGATAGGTACATTTTGGAGTGGTCATATTATAGCGAATTTTATCTCCAAAATATATCGGATCTCAGTGAGGCCTTTGACGTCATTGGTGTCCTCGCAGGGTATAGTTTGTAAATACGCAGCCTAAGCGTATTTACAAGGAGTATTTCGTGTTTGCGTTACATTACAATTATTATATTGAACATTATTATAATCAGAAAGCACAAGTTTATTCCTCACAGAAAAATACAAGACCAAATCCAAAAATTGCTTGACGTTTCACTTCATCTCTCCCTTGGATAAAATATGTTAAAAGAAAATCGTATTAGCAATGATTTATATGTCAGCTCGCGAGGGTCAGGATTTACAAGTCATGTGATATAATGCTTGGACATTGTCTCAGATATGGGAGATAATGTACTGGTCGAGGAAAACTTACAGAAATATTTCTCTAGCCCTCGATTGCCGATTTTTATTGTTTTTGATGCCCGCAATTTGTACTATAATTTTTTTAAATAATCCTAATCTTAATATATATAAATTACGTGTCACGTTGTTTGTCCGCTATAGACTCCTAAACTACTTAACCGATTTCAATCAAATTTGCACACCGGGTGCAGTTCGATCTAACTTAGGAGATAGGATAGCTCACATCTCAATTTATAGTAAAAAAACATGAAAAATTAGAAAATTTAAAAATACCTAAACCATATAGCGCTTTGGACAATGTAAACTTTTTTAATGTAACTTTTGACATTTGACATAGAATTGACGCAATGGCTTTTGACAGGACAACGTCTGTCGAGTCAGCTAGTTATTTAATAAAACTACTGCTACTATTACATAATGATTTAATAAATTATTTGTAATTTTTTTTCTTGACAGACACATTATTTCACCTAAATTATTTTGGTAGTGAAAACGTGACTAACAACTAATGACTGCTACGAGTATCATTGACTAACAAACATCACAGGTTTAAACTCAAAACTTCAAAAAATATATAGAAACACGTGTGTTTCCCTTTGGCACCGAATAATCTATTGTTCTACTGACCACATGTGTGAACCATAAATAACTAACCAGCAATCTTCACAAATTATCACGTACCAATCTTAGAAAGGGCCATAAAGCTAATTTAGGCAAAATAGCCAACCTTTTAAAAGCAAAAAATGAAAGGAGAGCTGGGCAAAATGGCACGACAAAAGAATCAACAAGCTTCCTTTTTTTGCATCGAAGCTACAGTTGCTTGCAAAAAGAGTGTAACAATAGCCCCTACAAAAACAAGAACAAGTGCGGACGTGTTTATTCAAAAACTAAAGAGACTTAAAGATAGGAAATCCTTATACAAAACAGTGGAGTGTGACGCCAAAAACAATAATTCTTCATTACTAATACTTTTGAGGGTGGGAATGGTTCATTCGCTAAAGCAGGGTGCAACTTGTGCAACGTTTTTTTACTAAAGACCAACAGTTTGACCAACACTTTGAGCAAACAAAAAAGGCTTAAGTAAAAAACTACTAAAACAATGTAGCGTGTATAGATCAATCACTTCTAAAATAGGTACCTATTATTAAATGTATAATACGTTTCAGCTCAGATTATTGTTTTTTTTTTTTTTTGATAATTCTAAGACGTTATTAAAAAGTCGGATTCAGTTTACACAGGTATAATTTAAAATAATTTTTGTGTATTTTTGGTAGGATTTAATAATTATGTATTTTTGTATTATCAGTAATCATTGTAAACCTTTTTTTAAGTGAACACAAAACAGCGTACAAACTGTACAACAAGTGGCAACCATCACATACTGTTCAATCAGATGGGAAAGTGCAGGTGTTCCAAACTGGGGGTCGCTTACACTTTTTGTGGCTGACATTGTAAGCGTAAAATGCGAGTCAAATAAGTGGTTATTTAGAAGGATAAATAATGGAGGCATGGATTAATTTTGGCTGCTATTTTGTTTGATATAATATAAGAGGATTATTTTTTGTATGTTATTTATTGTTTGTAATAAGTACCATAGTAATTACAGTAGCTTATTTTTTTTTTGTATTTTTTTTTGTAGAGCAAAAAAAAAACAATTGACTAAGCCTTAAATAGTTTTATTTAATTATAATAATAATAATAATGCGTTTATTTCAGGCAATATAACTTGCATACAATGCAAGTTACAGAGGCCCATAGAAAATAAATACCTTACAAACTAACATACATATTAATAAAACAATAAAATTTATTCATTTTTCTGGGACTTTGTTACTCGTACCGTCTCCCAGTAACGCCGGAACACTAGCCCTTTTAGCCAGAAATCTGGTGACAGTAGTGCCACCTTGTGCTTCACAGGAACCCGGAGTACGTAAGACTTGAAACAAGTCCTACGGACAGTCGACTCCAGGCGCTGCATCTCCACAATCGGCGACGCCACTCCCAGTCTATGTTGCATTAATTTGTGCACGTTGTCTTCTGATGCACTCGGATTATAATTATAATAGTTTTATTATTTCATTTTTAGAACTAGTATTTATTTTAATGTATACTAGTTAAAGAACAGATTTCAATAATAAAGGTATCATATAAGGTTTTAGAATAAAATTAGCATACATAATTAGATCATGCAAAATAATGACCTGGCACCTTTTTACCCTTGTCTGATCCTATATCAATTTCCATGTCAACACTAAGGTAAAAAAAGTACATGTTAAGGCAAAAAAAAATTAGTACTTCCAAATTTTAATGTTCTAAAAACAAAAATTCCTCGGTAATTATGAAGGATGTCCAAGACAACAGTACTTTTTAGGTGTAAAAAAACTTCTTTTATAAACCTAGAAAAAACCTGATCGATGCCCAATCATCTATAATTCAAATAGAATTTGATAGACAGGCATCCACTGAAATTACCGACTTCCGTGTTAAACGCACATTAAATATCAAATAAAAGGAACAAACAGAAAATTACAAACCATTTGACATCTGACACCGCGAATATTCAAATTAATGCATTATCGATATGAAGGTGCATTGAAGGGAGCTTTTATGGCAGGTTCACATTTAGACTACTATCCCCTTTTTGTGTCAAAGAGTAGTAAACTAATACTATTCTCATTTTATAAAATCTTCGCAGTCATAGTGTCTGATATCTGTGTTTTGCTGTGAGTTGTGTGACTTTTCTCGAGATTTAGGCATTAGGCATTAGGTTTTCTTATATTTAGATTGGGATTTCACTATATGTATATTATTTTATAGTATTGTTTTTTTTTTTGTAAAAATACTGGAGTTGCGATTCTTAGATTTTCTTTTTGATATTGATATATTTTGAATATTTTTAAATAAAGTTTTTTTGTTCCATTTTAAAAAAGGGCCTCAAAAAAATTACAGTGGCATTTTTATTTAATTTTGTAGACAGTGAAATATGTACATATTTACTGTTTAAAATATATTTGTGATCTAAAATAAAAAAAATTGTAAGTGACGCTGAAACCCATAATTTACTTACTAATCACTTCCAAACTAAAAAGACGCTCTGCACAAAATTCCCTACTCTACGTCCAAAGAGTAGACAGGCCGAAGTGCGGGTATGACACGTAATTCGAGCGTAAATCAAATTTGACCCGTGGGCGGGCCCGTTGTCTAGCGCATATGTTCATTCTACACTCTTGATTGTAGATTGTAAGTGCTTTCGCGTGTACTTGTGACGGTGACGGTACGCGTGATGAATGGCCGCGTTCGACTAGTAAATGACGGCTTGTTGTTGATTTTTTACGTGATTGTACTTTGATAGTTTGCGTGGTTTTTGCAAGTACTGATAGTATTTTGATTTCCTAAACAAAAGTGTACTTTTTACAAAAAAAAATAACGGTAGACGAAATCGAAACTGTGCACCTCAAAACAATTTTTTTCGACGTATAAATCTGCGTTTTTCCACGAGTCCGTCTGTTGTTTCTTAGCTTCAATTTTTTAGTTCTAATTTTTATTATTATTGCTACTACCTACAAAAGTTATTTCGGAAAAATGTTATCAACACAATGATAACTTAGGTACCACTTAGGTACGTTGTTTTTTCCCGTCAAGATTAGAAAAAACCAAACAAATCCTACAAGTTTAAAAATGAGACAACAAAACTAACACAAATAATCCACCAAAATATTTCAACTATCTTTGGTATTGATTTCTTTTAGACTGTTGCCAAACCTTTCCAAACCCATTTACGTATGCGTTAATTTCTGTACCATATGTGGGATAATTGACTTGCACATTTACAATACACTCTGAACCATACGTCAAACCAAGTGTCATAAATCACAAGGTAACTAACCCCCTACCCTTAACAGATACCTATTACTCAATGTTGGGTCCACAGGTGAGCTCGTTACCTTAACAGTCATTATTTGTTTATGAATAAAATTAAAATATGTAGCTGAGGATAGTTTTTTTTAATTAAAATTTATTAATTTATTTACTTTTGCTATCCAAAGTGAGTCTTGGGTTCCAACACCAAAGATTGCAACTTAATTAAAATGGGTTTCATTAAATAATTATGTAGGTACTTATTTCATTTTAAATTGCTGTTGTTTCATTTTTATTTTGTTCCGTCATTTCTTTGTTTTCTTACTGAACACATTTTTTAGCTTGAGGTAAAACCCGGTTTTTTTTATTTAAAAAAAATGGAATTGTAGACGGAATGTTTTTTTTATATTTGACAGTCACTAAATAACACTAAATAATTTTACTATGGAAACTAACGTAGTTTTTGCCACATTTCGTTATAATCAACACGGGAATACTCACGTAAAAATTAAGTCGCTTACTAGGAACGACGTGAAAATAAAACGATTTTTTTTATCTGCACAAGTTGCTATAATCTTTATAAATTCACTAATAACTGCTAATTTTCCTTCACATCAACTAACTACTATTCGCAACAGATGTTGCGAATGTCGATTTAGATCAGTCCGTGCGTCCAGTGAACTGAATTGCGCATGTTGCGCTTTGGGGTTAAGTCGAATTATCTTTATAATATTGCATTGTTGTATTTATAATGGGAGCATTAGTCATTTTCGTTGTTTAATATTGCGTGAGGAAAATATTTACAGGTGATAATGGTAGAGAGTATTTATTTTTATTTTTGAAATTAAAAAATAAAAATGGTATAAGAAGCAAAGTCTAAGAGCCTGACGGCAATAACTGCGGTATTTCGTCCCCTTAATTATTTTTAGTTTGTTTCTATATTCATTCTTTTTTTCATTTAAATCTTTTTTGACGTGATAACGTCTTATAATTCGATGGAGCCGGGTGCAAGTACGAAAAAAGTGTGACGTATGTGCCGTTACCTCGATGAGGCGTTACCTCGCTCTGAGTGAAATTGTGATTTCCTGTATTCTATTATATTTTCCTATTTGTCAATTACTTTTATACCTTACATAGATAAAATTAAATAAAACTAAAATTTTCTTTTGAAAAATGAAACCATTCTATCAGTATTTTCTTATGACGTTGTCACGTTAAACTATCGTCAGTAAACCGACTTTACAGACAACCGATTTTTTTTTAGAACTAACTCCAAACTATAATGTTATTTTTTTTTTTTGAAATAATTTCATTTTAAGTCTGACCTCTAATTTCAATGATTAAAATAGTGGCTTACAGCGTTAGCGACAATCGCTGAAGCCCTATTTTTACTCTACCACAAAATACCAAAAACCGCCCTGCTTTCTTAGTTTATCACTTGGTTCACTTTAGAATATATTTTTATATGATAATTATAGTAAAATTTACTGGAAACTTTTATTAGTAAAAGATAACATAAATAGGCAAAAACAGAATATAAAATCACAAATATATTATTGTGATAGAGGTTGTGAAAAAATATTTTTGTTAAAATGACAAGCCTATTGTTACGAAATAAAAACTATAACTATACCTACGATACTTACGCACTTTACTTGACTTGTAAGCCATTTTACTTCGAAAAGCCACTAAAATGCCTACCACCACTATCCATCAAACCAAAAATGACTTCTCCAGCCCAACGGTGAGATGAGTTTCAATATTGTAACGGTATCCATCTGATCCACCCCACAGTGCGATCAGTGGAGTCATCATGACGAATGTAGCATTTGGTTCCTATCTATCGGTATTAACTTGGATGAAAGTATTTCGGATGGTGGTATGGTGGGAGTTTTTTATTAAAAAATTTGGTTTAAAAATTTATGAGTGGTTTAAAAATAACAAAATGATGAAAAATTTAAAAAGGTTTCATAGTTCTGTTTGTCTACTCATAGTATTTATTGGTTCTAATTTTGGAATTAATTCCATAATTTTAACGGCCGTTTCAATATTTTTTATGGAAAGTCGGTCAAAAACTGTTGTGGTGGATTTTGAATAGAGAGGTTTGGAATAGGTTTTTTTGAACATTATTTCTAGAAAGTCATTGTAGAAATTTCAACAACTTTTAAACCGTATGCTATACTCTCTTAAGCTTTTTAGTATAAATTTGAGGTGTTTTGTCCGTATTTCGATAACTTTTTTTTCTCTCAGTGTAATCCCTACCTCTATTACACACCATTTGACTCGGCAACTTTTTGAAAGTTCAAACATTTTACTCTGAACTCAACGCATTCGTTCAAGGGTGAAATATGGAGGGCTCTATTTGCGGATTTAAATTTTAAGTAGGGGAGAGTGGGGTAATTGCGAACACTTAAGGGAGAATTGAAATAAAACAAAACCATACTAAGTTACGAATACTATTAATGGCCACAAGTTTACTTAAACTAATCAATCTTCTATTCTCATAATCAACGTAGATATATTTTCAAAATAAAATCAACTAGTAACAAAAAAACAAAACCCTTGTATCCGGGATTACCCCACAGCACATGGGGTAATTACGAACACAATGTGGGGTAATAACGGACATGGTCTAACTCCTACAAAAATCACAGAGAAAACCCTTTGATGTGCTTTCACCACTTGTGCAGTTTTCGTGGGCCCATAAATTACATTTGTGACATTTAATCCAATCTTCATCTGGAGGATCTTCATACTTCTCGTCACAAATTAGGCAATAATACTCTTTATCCGTCCTAGCTCCTTCATTGGCTTTCTTCTTTTTGGATGGTACATTCTTCTTATGCTTCTCCTTTTCAAAATTTTCATCCGCAAATGCTCCAAGATTTTTCACTCCTTTTTTCCCTTTATTTGTACTTGCGATCTTTTCAATTTCTTTTATCTGCTCCTTACATTTCTTTCTTTGTTCTTTTTCCTCGAGAGTGTCTTTCATTGGAGTGCTGGTTATAACAATAGAATGTTTTTTTCTAGAACTTTGTTTGCTCTTCTGTTGTGGCAGTATGGGAACATTAACAATATTTTTTAGTGGAATTGATTCATTCAACATAACCAAAGGGGTGGTTGGCCTTTGCTGCACATTTGATGTTGGTAATATTTGCGAATCAGGGGTCACTGCTCTTTGCAAATTGCTGGAATTGTCAAGTGATAATGATACTGCATCTACGAATTGTTCATCAAATTTAGTTGTATCTATTGGCCAAATACCAGCTGCGCGGAATCCGTTTGCTGCTTTCTCTATATTACTGATGCGATTAAAAGCCTTCGTAAACAGTTCTACGACCTCATACTGTGTAATTTTTCGGCCTATATTTGAAGCCATGTATAAGTCGCATTCTTTGTTATAAGCAGTCTTGATGGGTCCGAAATATGTTAGGTCTAGTGGCTGCATACGATGTGATGTATGAGGTGGAAGAGACAATAATATTATTCCATTCTGGCGACAAAGCTGATAGCAAGCAAGACTAACATGGCTTTCATGGTTGTCTAGGATAAGCAAAATTGGTTCTTCAAGAGTTGGTTTAGCAAAAGATATGAAATGATGTAACCAATCCACAAATAGGTTCTCATTAATCCAACCAGAATCGCTAACTGCTGCGATCATATCAGCATTGCCTCCTCGCAACAGATGAGCATTCATTCGCTTTCTTTTGAAAATAAAAAACGGGGGAACATACCTTCCAGAAGCACTGAACGCGCAAACAACTGTAGTTGTCGTGCCTCGTTCACCACTTGTTGCCATACCGACTTGTTTTTGGCCTTTTGGTGCCAAAATTCTTGAATTTCTTTGGACATTAGAAATAGCAGTCTCGTCCACATTGTAAATATGATTACCATCAAAGTGATATTTTGCTTGCACGGCTTCTAAATTGTTAAAAAACATTTTTACCTCCGTTTCATTAAAAGCTGTTATTCTATTGATAGAAGTAGACTCGGGCTTACGAAGCGAAATTTCAGGGTGTCTCTTTTTAAATCCGTAGAACCAGTCTTTTCCTGCCATTTGGGAAGTTTTATCAAAATTATGCTTCAATTGATTCACTTCTGCAAATCTAAATGCTATTTTTCGCACCATCTCTATTGTTAAACCATAAAATACTTTGCTGCACTGAATGACATGTTCTTCTAATTCCTTTTCTTGTGCATCAGTAAATATAGCTTTTCTTCCAGTTTTTGGTTCATTTATAATTTCTTTCTTGAGATAGTCATGTATTGTACTTTTTGGAACCGAATAAGTAATAGCTGCCTTTCCTAACGACAGTATTTTGTTCCTTACATCGTGAACCGCTTTTTCTAAATCTTCTAATTTGTATTTGGTCTCAGTCTTTCTATGGTAATGTCGTGGCATCTGGAATAGATATAACAGTAAGTATATTGTTAACCTAAGGGTTTAGAGTCTGTTGAAACGATATTTTAGGTTAGGTATAAAGGAAACAAAATCCACCGCAGTTAACTGTAGGCTGTTAATATTTTAAATAAAGATAAAATAAAACTATGTAGGGGTAATTGCGGACGGTCGAGATTACCCCATCTAAGTCGTCCGCCATTAGCCGACACACATAAATTTGAAAAACCACATTTTTATTTGAGGTTAGGATCGAGTGACGCAAGTGGCGAGTACTTTAAAACCTGGTCCAATTACACGTAGATATAGATAAAAAATACAAGATTCCTATGTTATAAATGCCATATTATACAACTTATCAATGTTACACTAAAATTAGATGAAATTGTTAAAAAAAACTCAATTTTACATACCTTGCAAAGCGTGCGCAGCCTCACCCCGCCACTCTCAGTCCGGCACTACGTTCGCACTCGACTCGCGATAGAGACATTGAGAATATCTGCTGTTCTTTTCTAACACACCTAAACCGACGTGTCCGGCATTACCCGCCGTCCGTGATTACCCCACCCTCCCCTATACGGGGGGAGGGGGGGGGAGGTTGTAAGGGGTTGGTTAAGTGATCGGTTAAATAGTGCACATGTTAGTTTTGTGTGCTAAGAAGATTATAGATATTGAGACCATTTTTTTTTGTTTATTTTATTTGTTTGAGCAGCCTGGGTGATGACACGAGCAAATTGCTGGCCTGATGTTAAATGTCACGTTTGCCCATAACAGGTCAGCGTCACTCAGAATTACCAATGCCAGCCAATGCGTGTAGTAATAATATTTTCAAGAAATTTCATTAATAGTATCCGTGGGTATTTTTAGTAGGTATGACTAATACGAGTTTTTTTGATAAACCTCGATTGTTTTTGATTAATTATTGGTATGTTTTATGAACCTACACTACTTCGATTGTGTTTGCACCTTAAATCTCACGCTAGGCGAATCATGAGCTGAACTAATACATGCATTTAAGAGAAGAAAAACCTTTTAAAATCAAAGAAAACTAACCTAAAAGTAAAACTTAATGAAATGGTAGTTAATGTAATCATTTTTATTTGCTTCTTTATTTATTAAACCACTTATTCTCGATACCTTAATTCTCTCATTCGATTACAGAATACCATTAACTTATAGCAAAGTCATTTCGATCATTTTTCTTCCGCGTAGGTACTCGGTGCGCCCCAAAATTCACTTTTGCCGAATTAGACTTCATAAGCTCGGGGCTAATTCATCAGTGAGGAGTGATGGTGCGAAATAAATGGTTGAGTATTGTTATGAAATAAGTAAATATATTTTTATATAGGCTGGTAGTATAGGCTTTTGTAGTGGTAGGGCACTTTTGCAGAGCCCGCCTGGGGAAGTACCACACCATTGCCAGTTATTCCACCGCCAAGCAGTAATGTGCAAACATTACTGTGTTCCGGTTGGAAGGGCATTGTTTCCAGTGAAATTACAGGGCAAATGGGAGATTAATCAACTTATATCTCAGGGTGACGAGCGCAGTGCTGTGCCGCGCAGGGTTTTGAATTCTGCGAGTTCAAAATTCTGGGTAGCGCAGACCTGTTATGGGCAAACGTGACGTTTAACATCAGGCGAGCGATTTGCTCGTCTCGTTACTCAATTACATAAAAAAAAAAAAAAAATAGTCGGATGACTACATATGTAAAGACGGCAGGAAGGCAGTGGATGAGACTGACATAGGCTCGAAGAGGAACACGCTGAAGAGGAGGCCTCAGCTGTGGGGGTTTTGATACTGATTATTATTAAGATGATAAAGTATATATTTTTTTATATTGTTATCAATATAAAAAAAAACTGCGGTTTAACTTGGTTTTACCGGAGATGTTAATTTTTCGCTGACCTGGTCGGCTAGTGGTGTCAAAGTTTTTAGGCCGCGTGTTAAAAAGTAAAAAAAAAGACAATACTCGTAGCTATGCAGAGCGTGTTGAAACCAATAAATCTTGAGTTGGTTCAAAATTGAATTCACAGAGAGTGCCACAAAGCTGAATGTTTTCTAACAAAGCAAACAAATCGGTAATGCTTACCAACTACTACATACATTATACTACTTCTGCCACCCACCGTGTCTTAAAAACTTTGGCAATAATTGTTTTCAAAAAACAACAAAATATTTCAATAAACACGTCTACAGATCTATTCAAAAACATCTAAAGACTCAACCCCAAATTAGTCGCGCTCCATTAGACCACACAGGCGACATAACGTTGGTCTTTGAGACCCCGAAAGCTTTTGTCCTTTTGGCAGAAAATAAAGATAAGCATTACCCATTGTTCGATGCTTTCGGTTTTTAAGACCTTACCTTTGGCCTGATTTGGTCTTATGTAAAAAAGCCAATAAAGTTATAAAATGTAATGCTGAGTTTGCAATGGTGAGTCGTAAATTTCAATATTGACTGGACACTGCGGTGAAGTGACATTGTTGCAAGAACTGTTCGTAAATGGAGTCATTTTGACGTTTTTTTTTTTCATATAAAGTAGTTTTAACATCACCTACGAGTATGTTAATTTCAAAAATGTCCTATTTGGAGATTATTTTTAACCATTTAAGTATGTTCTTAATTGTAACTTATCAATGTAAATACAATGTATGATTTTGTTTGTTACACGTACTTTAAGATTTTATTTCAGGCATTCAATCCCAGAAATTTCCTGTTCATAAGAGTTCTAAAAACCACATTAATAATAAACTCTAATTTAAATGAGTATATTGTAGAAGCGCCTCTACCACGCGAGAACAAAGTTTGCTCTGACCGAAGCGACAACACTTTCAAATTAGCGCCATAAAATCAAAGGCATATTTACGAGCTAATAAATAATGCATGACTTTATTTGCGTAAGTATTTTAACGTTATTATTACTTATTTACTAGGACGGCCTATGAAACCTTTAATAATATTTTTTACACTATCTAAAAGATAAATAGATGTAATAGATGTATAGACTAAATAGATTTAATTTATAGGTAGGTATATAGTTTTTTCTCAAATGCATAATTTTAAAACAATTAATTATTGAAGTAGATCATGTCATTATCCTTTTATTGTACCTATTAGTTGTTCTAATACTTGCAAAATTTTGTAATTACTGAAATTAATTATTGTGTCAAGATGTTAGTGCATCTACCTATATTATAAAACATGTTTTCTCAAAAATACTCCAGGCATAACAGTAATATCTGTTTTTTTGTTGTTATAATTATGTATAGTATTTAAATACATCAATATTGACAGGTGGGTTCAGTTCGTTATCAAACCAATTAAATTAAAATAAACTCCACAACAAACCACAAGTGGGATTTAGTGTGGAAAAACTGACACCTTGTGTGGAGTATAAAATTAGCATGGCATTAGCATATCGCGTTTTAGTATCGAATCTGAAATGAAAACAGATGTCCATTCGCATGGACATTACCCGACTGTACAGGAAGGAGGTATGTTATTTTCAAGGGTGATTTTTTTTAATGTTTGTGCCCAAATCGAAAAAAAAATTGGAGTAAAGATAAAAAAATATACTTAACCCTATTCAAATCAAAGCAATTTTTTTAAGTTTTCTACATTCACATCAGCACGGAATGAAATTAACCACTATTCCATTTAATCGAGTATTACAGTTTACGTAAGATTTTATTTTTATTTTCTTTGCACTTAGAACGGAATGCGACCGATTACAAAGTTAACAATAATTGTGAACCTTAATTTCTTATTTTATGCATTTTCCCCAAAAAACCCCATTTAATTATCGGCTATAAAATCGTGAATTTATTCAAATATGATTCAAAAATTATTCAAAACGCATATCTCCTAAACGCATCGGTGCACGTGCACTTGTGCCATACGAACAAACAAATGTTACAACTTTTTAATTTATGGTCACATCAGTTTTTTCTACGGTCAATTAGTTATTTTATTCGAGTAATAAAATCGGGTGTTATAGTTTACACCAACTAATTATGGGAGCTTTTGTTACTTCCGTTATTTTATTAACGGTTCTTAAAAGATTTTATTGGGTTCAAAAAAAAGTTGACTGAACTGAATAAAGCGGGTTAGACCATAATTATTTATTAAGTACCTACTTAGTTATTTTTATAGTTTTCTAATTTAAAACTAATATTAATTTATTTTAAAAATGAAGTAGGTATGTCTTATTAATTGAACCTACCCATGATCCTTGTATTTTTTTTAATCCCAATTTGCGAACTTTTTTTGTAAGCTAGCAGTAGGTAAACACTATTAAAATATGCAGCCAAAAAAAAAAAACAAAAAATGTGTTTTTTTATGTGAGTTGATAATAAAAAACAATAGAGCCTAGATTGGCTAGCTCGTAAATTGCCAGAAATTTGATTTATTTTATTTTGGAACAACTTATGAAGTTCCTATTTTTAACATAAATAATTATTCAAGACCCGAAAATATTTACGCACATTAAATTTAATCGTCACAACTATTTCAAAGCTAGAGTTAGAGGAATGGCATTTCTTAACGGCATAAGTAATGACAGCTGTCACTAGAACGAATGTACAATGTCTTAATAGGTGTCGTTGAGTTGGCGTTAATTTTTGATAGATGTCAAACATTTTTAGTTGTTGTAACTAAATGAGAGGCTAAGTAAAATATTAGTTTTTTTTTAATTCCACTGCTGTTTATGTCTGTACCATTGCTGGGCAAAAGTCAATTTTTTTTTGCAATTTTTTAATATTTTCGTCGTCACGAAACATTTTACATCCAGTGCTTTTCTTCAGTGTGGCATTTTTTTTATTCCGAAATAAACTAAAATACATACTATTATTTATTATTTCCAAAAAAACAAGATTTTTGTAGGTCACGATCAAGTAACATTGTAAAAAAAGTAAGTTAAATAAAAGCGGAATTACTTCTTTAACAATACAAAAAAAACAAGTATGTACCTAAATGACTTCTAAGTGTAGCCACTGTGTCAAAGTAACAATACTAATAACCTTGGTCTCATTAACCGACTTCAAAAAAGGAGGAGGTTATCAATTCGACTGTATGTTTTTTTTATGTTTGTTACCTCATAACTTTTGACTGGGTGAATCGATTTTGATGACTCTTTTTTTATTAGAAAGCTGACACTTCCCATTTGGTCTCATTTCAATTTAGTCAAGTTCTGATAATGGT
The DNA here is from genome assembly GCA_949125135.1 of Alcis repandata. NCBI lineage: Eukaryota > Metazoa > Arthropoda > Insecta > Lepidoptera > Geometridae > Alcis > Alcis repandata. The sequence goes on along the minus strand of OX421240.1, from coordinate 10,979,608 downwards.
ATCCATGAGAAAACCATATAAGTCTTAAATTTGCATTAAGTACGTGCGCGACAAATGTATGAATAACTCAATAGTCGGTCTTTTGAAGTCGGTTTTTGTTTTTTGTTTTGTAAAAATAATGTTCTTGTTTTAATTTTACTTTAAAAAAAAAAAATCTGCGTCCATTAAATTAGTCATTATTAATCTCAGCTTCTTTGTTTGAAAACTGCACTACCTCGATGTTCTGCCATGCATGAGATTAAACACAATGAGTAATTTGTCAAAAATACACCTAATTACTTAAAAAGACGATTTTGCGAAATGCATTTTGCCAGGGTGCAAAATGCATTAAAAAAAATTGAAACTTTTGTAAAAAAAATTTAAAGAATTTTATCCTACACTATGAATCAATCGTGAATGAATGAATCATCAATCCTACTTTATGAATGAATTAAATCTACATAACTCAATTAATGTATCACGCAAAATGGATGTACTGGATTGGATGAAATTTTGCACACAGATAACGTATATTCTAAATTAACACATAAGGCTTCTTTTTTTCCTCGGGAAAAGTAATGTTTCCCTTAGGTTATTGAGTGAAACCGCTAGCACAGGTAGCAAACATAATATTTCTTTCATTAATTGAGGTCATGGAGTAAAAGTCATTTTGTGAGCAAAAGTTTACCACATAAATATCTTTCAGTTTCGTAAAAAAATACGCTGAAAGCTTTCCTATTTTACTTTGCATATAATTTGCTTGCTTTAAAATTTCCAACTTCTCATTCAAACATTATAATATTATACAATCCAAATACAAATACAAGAAGTCCCTCCAACTTCAATTGATGCAAACGACACTTTTCTTTTAGATACGTGACGTCAATTGCCAAATTAGTTAATATTTTATTTTACAATTTTGTACCTTACGACTTTAATTTTAAGGTATGTTATGCATGCCGCAAAACCTTTACAGATTTTTATCATAATTAGAAAAACAAAATTAATTTTGCGTCCGTTTTTTTAGAAAATAGTCTCTACCTCACAGAGCTAAAGGTTAAATTTATTTTGATAGCGTCACGTCTTGCCATGCGTTACTTACTTTGGTGACATGTCAGTGTTGATAAGGAAGTGTTTATTTAAGGGGTGAGTGTGCAGTGTTCTTTAATGTTCGAAAATTGTCTTGAAAATGTTCAAACATTGGGTGTAGATTAGGGAAAATCGCTGGAAAATAAAGAACAATTTAAATGTTATTTTCTGCTAGCTAGCTCGGTGAAAGTACAGTCGCTTTGCAATCGTAAAGTGATGGGTTCAAATACCGACTCGTAGCAATGAGTTTTTGGGAACTTATATACCATTTTTATACCACTGGCTTTTGGGTGAGGTAACTCGTATACGAAATTGTATCAATTCATCAAACCTGAACTTGGCCAGCGTGGTGGGATAGACCTGGACAGTGGTATCCCGGCAGTGGGATGCTTAAAGGTTGAGTTGAGTTAATGTTCTTAATTTATATCAATAGAGAAGTATTTTGCGTAGGGTAGGTACGTAGCGCGCCATCCATCATCATTTTGTAGTGGTGGGACTCTTTTGCAGAGCCCGCCTGGGGAAGTACCACACCTTTGCCAGTTATTCCACCGCCAAGCAGTAATGTGCAATGTGTGTGTGTGTAATGTGTGTGTTCCGGTTGGAAGGGCATAGTTTCCAGTGAAATTACAGGGCAAATGGGAGATTAAACAACTTATATCTCAGGGTGACGAGCGCAGTGCTGTGCCGCGCAGGGTCTTGAATTCTGCGAGTTCAAAATTCTGTGTGGCGCAGACCTGTTATGAGCAAACGTGTCGTTTAACATCAGGCGAGCGATTTGCTCGTCTCGTCACTCAATTACATAAATAAAAATAATCCTCGTCTTGTCCTGTGAAAACGTAGCTGCAAACGAGATTCTCGTATCGGTTTATTTAGCCACGAGCGCTGATGCAATCTATTGGACGCTGTAGAAGTAAAATAGTTCTGCGAACAGAAATAGCGCTTCAATTTTCCCCCTTTTTGAAGGGTTTATAGAAAAACATGAAAAATAATTATATTAAGAAAAAAATTAATATAATGTAAGTTTAAAAAAAATCGAAGAACCTGCATTTCAAGTTTCGTCAAGATTAATCGAAAAATATGAACTGTACCTACCGGAGTACAAATAATAAAGCAAAGTTTGCCAGCGGTTGAAGAAACGCTTGGCTCTCTAAGCCTTAACTAAGTTCTGTAAATTTTACTAGGCTAAAATAAAACAATACAAACTTATACAATACCCTTACTAGGTATCTTATTCTAATATCAAAAATATTAATTCCCAAGGCACCGTATTAATATAACAGTGATTAATATCATCCCTCCATACACGGCGTAATGTCCGGTGTGGTGCAATCGAAGTGCACAGATCATGCGGGTGGTGTGCCGGCTTGCTGTGACGAATAAACTGTTAAATACGTTTTTCATCTTTACGATTAGGACTTACGAAAGTGTTAGTGGCATACTAGCTATATAAAACTTTTTAATGTAAAAACAACATTTTTAACACTTTTTGGCAGCACAATAAGTAAATTCAAATACACAAAAAATATATGAGAAAGGCATATAATACGGTGGTCTTGTTGCTAAGAGAAGTCAGTTCCAAATAGTACGCTGCTGAGTGACCTGTTCCAGACGTTTTCGCTCTACATCTTCGACCAGCCAAACTTTGCTAATTACCCCTACAGCAGAATTTATATGCTTTATATTTTTAACTCTGCGCCAATTGTTTTATATTTATATAATATTAAAAGCAAACGCTCAAGACACACTAAAATGAAATTCAACACAATTACAAAATCAGCTAAATATTCGCCGTACATACCCCGCACCTACAGGGAAGTGTTTTATTACAGCTTTTATCTTTTGAAATCTACGTTTTTTCCATCTATTCCGTAACATCATTTATATCGGAGCGGTTACAATTAATTTAATTAGAACCATGTCGCTGGGGCGATTTCGCTGAGCAATGTTTTTGATGTAATCATTTATTACATTTTGTGGAGCAGGTTGCTTTTGGGTGTAATATGGTGGAAAAGGACACGGGAAAAGTGTGGAGGTGTTGAATATTTTGACAGGTACGATTTGTTTTTTTTTTGGCTATTTTTAAGGGCTTTGAAGTTTTGACAGCGGATTTGAAAATAGATAATACTTCATTTATTATGATGATCATGAAATTCACAGTCAACACTATCATAGTCATAGGTTATTTGGCCACATCGTACAGTATAAGCAATAAGCATAATACGCATCATCTTCTTTGTCAATCCTCCAGGCAATAAAAAAATTAAACTGTCATTAACATTAACATTAAATTCACTGTCATTGACATTAAATTTTGTCGAACGAAAAACTGTTAAGTGACCATACTTGCACTTCAGTTACCGCCAGTATTTTGAAAAATTTTTGACTTGTCTTTTTGACTTGAATTCAACTTGCCGCGTGCATTTGTAGGTGTGTCTGTTAGGTAGGTCAAATCTTGCAACTGAATTTTGAATCACTTCACGAAGTCAGATTTTTGATTTTTTTTTAAATTATTTTTAATTACTAGGAGCAAAAAGTTAACGCATTGGAATTATCTAATAATTAGGAATAAATAATAAAAATTATTATGGTATTCAAGATTTTTTGTTATTAAATGAGTATGGTGTGATGAGTAAAACAGAATGAGTCATTTCCAAATTAGGACTAAGTTATAAGTACCTACTTATCGAACGTGAGAAAATCCAATTTAGGGTGAAAAATGTTTTGCGGTGAATGATAAAATAATTTGATAATTCTACAATTACAATGTGGTTTCGACAAATTATTATACCTCTATTTCGAGGGTGTAATATAGTTCAAAGGTCAGCTAAATAATGTAACAATATTAATTTTGAAAGTATTTAAGAGACTAGTATGATTTTAAATTGTTTACTAGAGATTTAGCAAGTTTGTGATAAGTGATTTTTTATTGAAATAATTTTACAAGATCGTCTCAACATACATACTGTCAATTACAAACGGTTTCAATTTGAACGTTTTCAATAATAAACACCAGTTTATACTAAAAAATAAAATTATAGGCAAGTTAAAAAATAAATGATATTCACAAAATAAATGTACCTAATCCTATTTAATTTTTCGAAAAGAGATAGAAACTTAATTAAATCTGAATTCACCCTCCACCTGTACTTTCCCATAAAAGCTAGTTACCAGCGGTCACGGCGCACAGTGGGCGCGCTTCGAGTAATTACCGGACAAAATAATAAACGAGATATCATAAAAGTGGTCGCTTCGTGTGAAACGACGACACCTGTGCGTGGGGTAGCCCACTGTGTAGAGTTAGGGAATGGTTTAGACAGAATTGTGCAAAATAAATGGTATATATGAAATAAAATGAGTGCCAAATATTGTGAAATACAAAATATTGTGATGTTTGTATTCTGTTAAAGTTTTTCCTACAGTCTTAAATTTGAAAAGATTTTGTTAAAAGGCCTGTTTTATTGGCATTTGACCAAAGCAAAAGGCATAACAAGAGAGAACCCTATTATGTGCAGAAGTAGGCAAAAATATGGCTTTGGATGATAGTAAGTTAAGAGTAATTTTTAATTAATAATAAACATTATTATGTACATGCCTCAACGAATCATTTTCATCCAATAAAAACGTCCTAGAAATTAGTACCTACTCAATTTTTTTTTGAAATCATTTAGCTAAAACATTGACATTAAAATCCCAATTCTAAAAAACACTGTCACTGCATTCAAAACGAAATAATGAGACGTCACACAAAAAACGCACCGGAAACAAGCTAGGAACGTGACGAACGGAATTTCTTAGCGATTTCTCATTTCGCCCCCATACAATACACACCATTTGATTTGTGTAATCAAATGCGGGCATTCGAATTAATTAGTTTGTTACGCACCTGAGCTTTTACGCCCATCTATTGTCCTAAAACAAACTTAACTCCAATCTACAAAACAACATTTCACTCAACAACTCTTTGAAAAATTTTAGACGCGAAATGCAAATGTATGTTGGCTTTTTAAAACCAACTGCATACTTTTTTGGCGAATCATTTTGATGACTATCGTGCTAGTTTTAAAGTTTAAAATTAGTTGTTTGAGTTGATGATACGTTTGTACTGATTTAATTAGCTGTTGTCAGTTTGTCCGTCATTTTACGCGTTGGTTTTTAAAAGTAATGACACGTTTCGTTGGTCAGCTTTTTTAATTTTAATGTTTTGTTGAAAACCATTGTGTGATTTGGATAATTGGTGGTTAGCGTTGTGACAAATCAATAGAGAACAAATACATGATTTTTGTTTGACGAGGAAATTGGGGTGTTTTTGAGCTTCCTTTTCGGTGAAATAATCATTGGGTAGGTTTGATTGATTGACAATAAAATTAGGTATTATTTTTATTAAAAAAACACCTGGATAAATAATATTTGGTGAAACACGGAACAATGTTTAAATTAAAATTAGTCATATTTTTTGAACGTTGTTTGATCGACAAATTTCAAATCCAATTGACAGCTGGCATTGTAGGTTCGAATCTGTAAATATTAGATCTGTACGGCGCTCTTCATTTTTGTGTTAGGCAAAATTTTAATCCATTTTATGTTAAATACATCTAAGCAAAGTTTGTAAATCAGGCCATGACGTATCGCAACCCAACACATCTTTAAGTAATCTAAACTTAAGTAATATTATTAATTTTTTGTAAATTTCTTAGTTCTATTTAGTTTAGTTTGTTATTTTTAATTTAAGATGTAAATATATTTTATGTATTCTAATAGTCAATAAATATACAATTTATATTCAAAACTTATGTAAAAATAAAATTTAAACCAATTTTCCTGTTTTTAATTTCCTCTTTGCAGACTAATCCAGGAGGACCAAATTAAAATTTACAATTAAATGAATGTCCGAAACCATTGGGATCACATATTAAAAATTCCCCACGACCACATTTATAAAGGGTGCGACACATGTGGTCTGAATTCTAATTGGCGTTTGGGCGACTTTATTAAACTGAGTACGTGGTCTGGACCTTGGTGGAGTGTAAAAGAGTCTTGTTTACGTGTTAATTAAATTTTAATTATTATCATTTGCTTCCTATCGAACTCTTTTTGTCGTCTTTTCTTTGGCGTGCAATTTGTTCAGATTTTTTGTCTGATTATTATGAAATTCTTAATTACACGGGCTCGCACTCGCAGGTCGCAAGTTTTTACATAGATCAAAAGCGGAATACTTGGCATTCACTCTTGGTGAATTAGTAACCACTTTTATCTCAAAATTACAGCTTCGAGACAGATTCGATCGCAAAGTCACCATTCCGATTTAAGGTTACAAAACTTGAGACTTTTGCTTTGGAAGCCCGAAAGACATATTTCTTAGCAACTTAGATAATTCTAGTTCACTCTCATATCTGCGCATAAAAACGGATTCTAAGCACTAAAGTGCTTTGAATCCGTTTGAAACACACTAAATTTAGGTAGTAAAATTACTTGATTATGTACTTTTTCAAGGTAAAAATTACTAAAAACAAAACTTACCAATCCCTCAAAACGCCTCAGTTTACGACGCTCTCATTTTCACAAAATTACCAACGGCCAAAATTGCAGGATTTATCCGATTGGCGCATCTGCATCGGCTTACGAATGCCTTCATCTACTTTACGAGCTGGGACTATTCTTGGGAACTCGAGATTATCTCCGTCACTCTCACTCTTATGACATTTCTAATGAGAGCGACAGTGACCGAGATAATACCTCACTTGCCAGAAGAACGTTCCTGGATCGAGCAGATTTAAGGCACGTTTTTATAGTAGTCTTAATTTTACGAGGTCTGATTAGCCTCACGGGTGATTTGGCTTGAGTCTTGATTGGACTGGGTTGGAATCTTCGAACAAAGAAACGGATTGCTTGAATATTGATAAATGGCAGTAAAAGCGGGATGGCTTGTGAGAGTAGTTTTATCGTTTCAAGATAATTTTATTGCTGGTTTGAGCAAACAAGGTTTGGTTTTGTTAGGATATTGAAACTTTAGTTTTGAACAGAATCTTACGCTCATTTTTGAGGTGGTTTGTTCTATATTTAAAAGTCGCTCTTGTCAGTGGAGTGATTCCCAGACTTTGAATTGTATCCCTGGACTAATTTTCGAAATGAAATCCGAGACTTATTTTTATAGATAACTTGTTTTGCATTTTTCTGTTTCAAATTGTCATCCCAGAGTAGTATGTATTAATACCAATGCTCCATTAATGCCAATTATAGATAATGTGAAGCATAAAGAAAACAAACTACGGTTCTCACCTCATGACACATATAAAAAATCTATTCTAAAATTAAAATTGTGCCAACACAATTTTTCAAACAACATCATTCTTTATAAAAATTAGATCAGTATGACATTTCCAACATCTTCCTAACGTTAATTATTATGATCTTTCATAAATATAGTCCCAAATTAGCCACCCACATTGCTTTGACCATCCATCAAGTCCTTTTGTTTGCGTGACAACGGAGTTCTTAATTTAGATTTGTGTTGAAATTGTTGGCAACACCGTGGTTGTAAATGTACCGGTTGATTGTTTACACGTGGTATAAGGAAGAGTAGAGTTGTTTATAGGCTGATACTAGCTGATGGCTAGGACTTTGTACCCGGTGTGGTAACTGACGCGCATGTAGAAAGTTTGAGTTAAATTGGTTCAGGCGTTCTCGAGTAATGCGTTTGGTAAGCAAACATCATTTAAATTTTAAAAGGTAAATCAGAAATCAGAAATATTTATTGACCTATAAAATTGAATGTTACAGGAACCTAATAAAAGTTTGGTTGTCTATAATCAGTATAATCATCCTTACCTAATGATCTGTAACATTTCATGTGGCTAGTAGATTCATTGATGAATTGGGAAAAAGCTATTTTGCTTTTGCGTGACCTTTTTTTGACAAAGACAAATCTTCACAAGATCACAACAGTATCCTGCATCCGAGTAATAGTCGCAGTGGCTCGCTCTGATGCTGATTAGCACTCCGTTAAAAACTAAAGCAGGCCACTGAAGCTTTTTTGAAAACCAGAAAAAATACATTTTATTTGTATTTAGTTTTTTTTTTTTTTTTTTTGATGTAATTGAGTGACGAGACGAGCAAATCGCTCGCCTGATATTAAACGTCACGTTTGCCCATAACAGGTCTGCGCCACCCAGAATTTTGAACTCGCAGAATTCAAGACCCTGCGCGGTACAGCACTGCGCTCGTCACCCTGAGATATAAGTTGTTTAATCTCCCATTTGCCCTGTAATTTCACTGGAAACAATGCCCTTCCAACCGGAACACAGTAATGTTTGCATATTACTGCTTGGCGGTGGAATATCTGGCAAACAGTAACAGTATCTAACAGTTCAGTGCAGGTAAACGTGAACTAATTTATCCAGAGTATTATGTCCTGTCCATGGTATCGAATCAAAGTAATCTAACCATGATTGTCGAACATCGCAAACATGATTCTCATACATATTGCAAGAGTTATAGATGTAAAGTCAATAAAGCAGATTTGAAATTACTCGCCATAAAACCGCCCCAGATGAGATTCATGCAAATGCAGCTGTAAAACGGGTCTCCCTGATGAATGCTTTCATGGAGATGTGCAATTCCACTTTAATTACGTCGAGGTCAGAGGGCAGGTTCAGTTTTTAATAATTAGCTTTTAGGATCATTGGAAAGGGTTATTGTTTTGTGGGTGTGAAATTGGCGATCAAAATGAGGTAAAGCGGTTATTTGTGTGTAGTGCTAGGTTAGTTTTGTTTGTTGTATTGTACAAAGATACAATACATCTTTTTATAAACTTTTTACATACCTACTTTAAAAAGGAAATCACAGATGTAGTAAAATATTTAGAAAATGGGGCACAAAAGGCAGTCTTACAGCTTGGATGAATGTACTCTTTAATTATTTTTTTTGTCATAGGATAATAAGGTTACGGCACGGCCGTCTGATGGTAAGCGATCACCGTCACCTGTAACAGCGAAAGTGTACCTACGTCAGCATCATCATCATCGTATCTTATTTATGTCCACTGCTGGACATAGGCCTCTTCTAAAGAACGCAACAAAGCACAATCTTCTGCCTTGCGCATCCACTTGCTACCTGTATTAGTACTGTGTTTGAAGGTGTACGTATTAAGATGTTTTTCCCCGTAGATGCGTTGTGCGTCCACTATATTGACTAGAACCCCTTAGGTAACCAGTGCCGAGTGACCGGTAGGCTAAGATTGGCGGGCACAAATTACTCGTTACCCTGCTTCCTGGATATTGCACAGTGTGCCAAACACCCGGATTAGATGACAAAATGCATAGGTAGTAAAGTTTACGGCTATGCAAATACAGGGGAATGACGACAGTAAAACCTAAGCCGCTAAGCCCTTGTGTGGGTGCAGATTGTATGGATCAAATTAAGGAAACGTGATGTTTTTGTGTATAAGTTTTATTGTTTGTGAAATCAGTATGTAATTAACACAGCTGACATGAGTCGAGATTTTAGATTTTTGATTCTTCTTTAGAACGGGCTGTTGTATGTTCCACACAAAAACATCCAAGCTACGAGTATGTCAGAGCCCTTCAAATGGCTAAAAACTTTTACATTAGGGCTTTTTGACCATTACGATCGTATTTACTTAAGCGACGATGTAATCTAATAAAAACTAAGTTAATAAGTATGGTTTGTTAGATATTAAAAACAGTAGGTACCTACCTACCTCTTGCTCGAAAAATATTGAAAAATACTGATCTGTATATACCTATATATATAAAAGAAAGTCGTGTTAGTTACACTATTTATAACTCAAGAACGGCTTTACCGATATGGCTGAAAATTGGTGAGGAGGTAGCTTAGAGCCAGGAGACGGACATAGGATACTATTTATTCCGAAATTCAAAGGTGAGGAAGTTCTCATTCCGAGGATCCCGATGATCCCAACCGATATGCCGTTTGAATTTAAAAGACTTCAATTTCCGATCCGTCTTGCATTTGCCATGACCATCAACAAATCACAAGGCCAATTCTTAAAAGTTTGTGGTTTGAATCTAGAACATCCATGTTTTTCCCATGGTCAATTATATGTGGCATGTTCACGGGTCGGAAGACCATCTGCGTTGTTTGTTTTTGCGCCTGATAATAAAACAAAAAATGTCGTGTATCACAAGGAACTTAAGTGAAGAGCAACCTATGTACTAAAACGCAGAAACAATAATAAATGATTAATGTACTTCATTTTTTTTTCTAATAAAAAAATTATCTTAATAAATTCGAAAATCTGCTTATTTATTGCCTTTAAGGCGGAACAGAGTTCGCCGGGTCAGCTAGTGTTTGATAAAAAGATAATGAATTTAAAAAAGTAGAATTGCTGTGCGTTTGACTTTTTTTTACATTTTGGTTTACATCCGAAAGACATGTTGTTCATTGTCCCATTTTCATACATGTTTACATGAAATTTGTTGTATTTTTTAATAGTTTTTTGTGCTAGCAGTAGGTACTATGTCTTTTCAAAAAATCGCTCTGTTCTCAATTTTCTTTAGTGCCCATTTTTAACGAGTCAAACTAAATTGCTATAAAACTATTGACCATCTTAATATATTTATACTCCCCTATTTTCTCAAAGCAACATTGTTCGCGAACTTAACTATCTACTAAAACTTATCTCAGTAACTCGTTCACGTCAACGGGATTAAAAATTTGATCGTAAAGCGGGCTTAGCGAACAAGTGGGGAGCCGTTTTATGGGAAGATGTTTTGTTGTAAGACTTAGAGAGTAAGTATTTCAAGACTTAGAGCCATATTGCTTGAACGAGGAGTTAGTTCAGAGATTGGTGAATTGGGGAATATTATAAGTCTCGTGTTTGATGTTGGAAGGTTGGGTAAGTAATTTTTCGTAGAGCAATTTATTTTTGTTTGTAGTCACAGAATATGTGTTTAGGTACTGTTATCTTTGTTAATTTATTTTGAATCAAGAGTGAAAAGTAGGTACGTTGACTTAAACATCACTCGATTCTAGATAGCTACTAGACCTACATAGATAATTAATGGGTATAGATTATAGGAAACGTCAAATTTTATAAAATTCGGTGAGTATTAAAATTTGTTAAGAGTACTTTTCAACGCTGATTAATCTCAACGAATGAGTTAAATTTAGAATACATACAGCTTATGCCTTGAATCAAAACGTATGCTACGTTTGATTTTGGAAAAAATACTTCAGTAGGACTGCGGGAAAGAACCGCAAAACGCAGTATCTTGAATTAACTTTAGACTAGTAAGTTAGCATAGAGTCTGACTAAACTCGCACAAAAACCGAATAAATATTTACTAACTGACTAAATCGTACTAAAAGCATAAGCCTACAGACAGATCAGTAAGCTATTAAGTATTTTCTAAAACAACAACGACAAAATAGGGGTGTGATTTTCGTCCCTCTCTCAAAATATTGTCATTTATCCAGATGCAAATTCCACTTTGAAAGTATAATTTTGCTTAATTGTTAATTGTGCTGCCGGCTATTTACAATTTCTTCAAATGAAATGAGGAATATTAGCTTTATAAGCTTTTAAATGATGGGCTTAATGCATTTAGTCCTCAGGGTTTGGACTTCAAAGATTGTTTGGAGAGGATTAGAGGAAGTTATGTAAATATGCTGGTACTTAATAATTCTTACTATCTAAACTAATAATATATAATTTATCTAATGAAATACATTTCTAGGAATGTGTGTTTGTAGGTATTATGTTTGTAGAGGCTAATCTAAGCAGATGCCGATTCGATTTTATAAATTCTTTCACTAATCGAAGGCTACACTTTCCTTGACTGTTTTAGGCCATATTTTTTTACTTGCAAAGTTGAATGCCGATCTGCACTAGGCATGAAGTTACAAGCATGAAATAAAAAAAAATATGAAGAGGTGAAAGTGTGTTTCTAGAGGGTAATCCACGAAATTGCTGGCCCGATTTTAAAAGTTCTTTGACTAATTATAAGGAATTAATTAATTAATTAATTAACTATTAAGGAATATTATAGCATTAATGCTATAATATTGTATAAAGTACATATTATAATTATCCTCCAAAATATTCTAGTTTTAGTAATTTTTGTATGTAGAGTTTTAAGTTCTGATATTTTGTTCGTATCGAACAAAATAGTCTTATATAAGAATATAAAGAATAATATATGAATATATATTATACAAAGTACATATTATAATTATCCTCCAAAATATTCTAGTTTTAGTAATTTTTGTATGTAGAGTTTTAAGTTCTGATATTTTGTTCGTATCGACCAAAATAGTCTTCTACGAGATCCTTACTAATACCTGCCATTATGCATAGATAAAGCTAATTAAGTATTCCAGACATAAATCCATCTTAATTATGAGACACTTTGACTGCCATCTCCCCCTCCAATCAGGGCTGTCAATTTCGTCTAGTTACCGGAAACCGCTTTGATAAGACATGCAAATACGATTGCGGTAGCAACCCTACACTATACGAGCAGTATGGGTCAAACATTGATAAAGAGAATCATTTCCACCAACGTGGGGTCGGTACAGTATTTACACCTAGAAATAGAATAGAATATTATAGATAATAAAAATGACAAAATAGGATATAATTAAATAAATAAACGTTTCCTCTCCACTAGGACACCATACTCTGTGTCGAGGATGCCATAGAACACACACAAAGACAAGGACAACTAACACCTAGACCCAGAACAGATAATAGCTTACAATTTAGAAATAGTTAAAACATTATTTAAAAGTATCTAACTCCATTTTTTAACGTGGCACCTCTGAACGTCAAAATTTGAACCTTTCTCTGAGTGGACTATGACTGAATTTAGAGCTAAACTGTGACTGCGACTTGTTTTAATTGTGATTTCCTCCTTAGTACTTGTTAAACTAGATTTTTTGAAGTTTAGCTCCAAAATTGAAACTGAAAAAAGTCTACAAATATTATATGTTTTAAGATTGAGTGAGAGTGTCGAAATTACAGTAAAACTTTTCAAAAGTTCAATGTTCAATTGTAATTCTGATCAGTATAGTTTTTATCAAGTTACCTACTTACTTATTATGGTCATCATCAGCTCCTTACTGACAATACGATGATAGGTACTTCAGTAGTCCTGGCAATGATTAGGCGTACAGCTTGTTTGACGCTAAATCCTTTGTCTATTACTGGTTTAGACTAGTTTAGTCTAGTTTGCGCCGGTTTAGTCCGGTTCATACCGGATCAATTATGTGCGATTTGGCCAGTATTGGACGTGCGTTGTTTAGAAGAGAATGCTTTTGTGGAATTGGTTAATTTCTAGTAGCTTATTGCTTTGACTAAAGTAGGAGCTTTGCCAGCGTTCATTGCTTAATTTTGGTCGACTTTAGCTAATACTATATTCTCAAAACTACTAAATAGATGAATGTCATAAAACAAGTACATAATAATATAAATGCAAATTGCTGATTGGTAAAAAATTACCAGTTCAAAGTTTGCAGTGAATGAAACTAATTGATGTTTTTCTTAATGCTCTTAATTTTTTCAACTTTACGAATTTCCTCTTTTTAGGCAGTCAGCTAAAATACTGCGTAAGAGTTTTCCCATTACCATATCCAAGCAGCCGCTCCTACAAAAATGATCGGCGCAAGAAAATCGTCAGATTTTATTTAGTGCTCTATCAGGCGTTTACAATAATGATCGACTGCTCGTTATATTTTGGCGTTGGTTTACTAGTAACTGAATAAAGTAAATTTTTGTCTCGTTTTTTCTCTATCTGATAGAATGAGACAAAAGCAAGGGTAATTTAAGGGTCTTTTTACACATTTTCTTTTAAATTTATTATTTTTCTGGAGATTTCTTTGCTATGCGAGCATGCCAGCCCCGATATGGAATTGAGTTACGAGTACAGTTAGTGGCGAGACAGTAAATGGGCACCCTCGGCCGAGCAAACAGATCATGGTTCTAGTGACTGTCTCATCTAGTCGAATTGTTTATACAAACAAGTACTCGGCCGAGGGCACTGTCTCGCCACTGTACTCGTACGTGTAATCAATCCATTACAGAAAGACAACAATCAAATTTTAAGAAGCTGACTGCTAACCTTCATTATTGGAGAGGCACTTGGAGAAGAAGAAGAACAATCACAAACTCAAAAAGGAGATCCTTGAATAGCTCGACTGCTTCGCTTCAGGCTGTAATATCATCATCATCATCATATGCAACCTTTAATCCTCCCACTGCTGGGATACAGGTCTACCCCCGAAGGGTGATTAGACCGGGTGTCCGGAGAAGAAATTCAATGGCGTATGTGAATCCACCAACCCGCACTTGGCCAGCGTGGTGGAATACGGCTGTAATATAATACCTCTATATTCTTTACTTCAGTATGATATATCTTCTTAGTTAACAAAACACAGCTCTCCACTGAAATACAATATTAATCCACGAAAACAATTGCCTACACCTAATTAGGCAAATGTAATGAGCGTTACTGAATTCTGATTGATTTCATAATTGGCCACATTAATTGTGGCAGGATTAGGTTCGGCTGTAATCCTCTTAAGGGTGATTTTGCCCTTAATTGACTGGCTATTTGAGCTATTCAGGTACTTGTTTTAAGATATAGTGTAGTGTCAAAACAGTATATTTAGTGTGAGCTTTTGTTAAAATAATATTTGTAATGTTTGACTGAAAGATAACGTTCAGGCTATATAAATCAGTGGGTTGATCTAGACGCACTAAATTTTGAAGTTACATGATGTTCCTAATTCACTTTAAACAATTAATAAGCATTGAGTTTTAAGGAATTAGTGTCCGGTCTCGATACCTGTAAATTATTTTGATGCCCCTAAAAAGTTAATCCCCCTAGGAGTGAATTATGTACCCAGTAGCACTTCATACGGAATTACGGGCATCTGTTCGTTTATAAATTCTGTGGTATTTTAATTGAAATTTGATATAAATGAATTACTCGAATGGATTTGTTCATAAAGTATTACAGGTATAAATCTGTGTAATAAGGTAGGTACCTAACTTCAAACATGAAGGATAATTGTTGTAGAGGCAGAATGTTGGCAAATACGTGGTAAACAACTACTTATCATAGAAACTCTGTACATACAAAACCTCTTTTATGAATACCAGATATGAAAACTTTTTTCAATTTATAGCCAACCTAATATTTTCTGTCATAGAAAAAAAAACACACGTCAGTGTCGTCTCAAAATTGTACAAAATTTGTTTTGTGTAATTGTATTACAAATATTTCGTAAAAGCACTAAAGCACAGCAAATTACCAAAAATAAGCTTTTTTTATTAGCTGCGATGTATTTTAGATTAGAATTATTTATCACTTAGCGTGCAGAAAGAAATGAGTAAAAATGACAAGAGATCGTTTGAAGAAAGATATTCGGCTTGCTTGCTTGATTTTGGAACCAAAATCGGTAAGTTTAATGAAAACAATCAGTTTACAAATAAACCAAAAAACCTATACCTAATGGTTACCTGTGCTGAATATCCACTTGTGGTACTATTTGCAGTTTAAGTTTTTCTATTTTTGTAACATTATGATGTAAAATCCCAGATAAATTTAGAAAGAAAGATTGAACAATGCGTTAGATTTGGGTGAAGTCAAGAACTCCTCTACTTTCACGCGTACCTACGTACACAAACTCTACAGTAACGCGAGTAGGGGAGTGTTGATATGTCAATGTGTGCGTCTTTTCAGTCGCTGGTACTGTAATTGGCAGCATGACAGGCAGTTTCTTTCTTCGCGGCTTCAAGCGCTGGCCGACGTTCATCGGTGGTGGAATCGGCTTCGGCATGGCCTACGCCAACTGCGAGAACGCCCTGAATGAGTATCTGCAGGCAATGGACCCCAAAATCTGCAAGATAAAGTTAGTATTTTAATAAGTATTCTATTTAAAAACCGCCAGTAAAGAGAGGGCAAAAAAATTAATTGATATTAATAAATTACGATTTATTTCACGTAAACAGACATGTAAAAAGTAAACAGAGCATAGAAGTACTAAATGGGCGAGCAAAGTGAGTGCAAAACATGTAGGACATGTGTAGTCAATTCAAAATTTAGAAAATTATTGATAACCAAACAAAACTTTCTCCGTCAACCGTTTTAAAGAAATAAAAACAGTAGAGAAACAATAATTGTGTCCTTTGTACCATTCATCATCAATTGAAAAAAATCCGACAAACAATTTTGTTTCCTCCAACAAAGGTAGAGAAACTAATTAACACAATAAAACTAATAAAAGGGTGACTAAAATGGCCATTTTAAAATAGTAGAATGGTAGCCCGCTTGTAATAGGTTGTAAATATTGTTGCGACGGTGGATCGCTTGAAAAGAACATTGTGGAAGATTGGTTAGTGTTATTGGTCATTGTTGGTTAGGGTTGTCAAAGTCTGTTTTTTGTAACTTGACTCTAAAGCTTTTGGATTTTAACTTGCTGTAACAGAGAGTGTTTATTTTTCTAAAGTAAAACGCGTTTGGTTTTGTTATAGCTTCTGGTAGGTAAAAGTATAGATACGTTGGTATTAATGTTCAAATCTGTTAGCATCATTTACCAACGCTTCCAAACTGAGCTTTGAACACTTATTTACACGGTTTGCAAATATAAATGATTGCAATTTTGTTAGCAGGTTTAAACTTCTTTTCATCCATTTTCTATGTCAGTCAACTTGGACTAAACTGACTTAACTGGCAAATTAGACTGTAATTAATATAGTTTTTGTGATTGTTAATTATGGTTTAAAAAATGTAGTGACACGTGACAACCCTACGAAAAAATCTTTGTGAAACACCCAAACGGTCAACGGTGAAGACGTCAGCTCCTTTAAAGCACAGCGGGGCATTTCCCTTTACCATTCTACCTCCTTTGTCTACGAAAGGTCACACTAACATTGTGCAGTTTGCTCCACCTTCTAAATCTACGTTTTAGTATATCCATGGTATTGAATGTCGGCTTCCTTTCTTTTATTGCGTAAAATCGGTTCATGTTTGCAAGCTTACCGCCTCTGTAACCACCTATGGAGTTTTTATTTAACTTTTCAAACAAATTTATACTCTTTTGCATTGCTACAAAGTGCAGTATTGATTGGTTGATTCGGAGCAGTTGATGGTCAGTTTTTTTTTCTGTTTGTAATGATTGAATCGTATGTGAGTCATACAGCCGACTGTCGAGCTTGCTTTGAGGTTGACCGGTTGGATTTTGTTTAGGGCTGTGGTGAAATGGTGTTGATTATTTTTGGCTGGTTGGGTTTTTTGTGTTTGAAATTGAAACCTGTGTCAGTAACAGTCGCTTTGTGGAACTTTAGTAATTAAGGCTAGTTTAAATTCTGATTGGAAAATAGTAGAAATAGCAGACCTCAGGTGGTTTGTGGATGACTGATTTTTTGAAGTCCTTTTAGGCCTTTTTTGTTTCGTATTTATTTTTATAAAACCCGCAGTTTTTGCAGTTTTTATTTAACTTGCAATGCATATTAGTTTTGAATCTTGTCGCTGAATGTTGAACCGTTTCCAATGTCCGATTGAGCCATAATTGGATATTCTTATTTAACTGCTATGATTCAATAAAAGCTTCTTTTTAAATGTATTTTTTTAAATATCAAGCGAGGTATTTGACCGAAACGCACCTGATTATTAACTGACGACATCTTTATATACTGATATTACAATTATTTTACTGATGGAAATATACAATATCACAGAGCGTTAAAAGTCAGTTTGAAAAAAAAATCTGATATTCATAAAAAACGCACTCAAAATGGACGCTTTCAATAAAAATGTTTTGTTCATTAAGTATAAGCAAGATCGTATAGTAAGTAAGAAGCCCTTGTGTCGAGAATTTTAGGCTGCCTGATAATATCTGACATGGCAAAATGTTTTATTGTAAATGATTTATATTTTCCTTTTTTTAGGAAAGGCGCGTGACCTGAGCAACAGTAACTGAGCAGCGGGTGTCTTATTGTAATTTCGGTATTGTAAAAATGTAATTTTTATTTTATTTCAAATAAATATTTCTGTACCTAAGTTTATGTAAGTGCGCATCTGAATTTTATTTATTTTATTTTAGATAACTAGATGCGCCCCGCGGTTTATCCGTCGTTTAAAAATGGCTCGTTTCATGCCCTCACAATCTTGTATTTCATTCAAGTGAATTCAATTAAAATTTCTTTTACTTTTTAAACTAGCTAGAAACCAAACCTGATCTCACTCAAGTTTACAATAACCATGATGGAAATCTACGTTGTATTGACACATTTTGTTATAATTAAACGACATAATTTTTACGTGAGTATTGCCGTAAATTATGACAAAAAAGTCACAATAACTCTATTTTTTTGCAAAATACATCAAATTCTCAGTTTTTCAGTTCATTGACCGCGTGACCTAATTCCATTGGGTGCATTCCTACTGAATTAACATGACTCATGGGTAACCACAGGTCCCTTAATAACTGTAATTTAAGCTGTGGCCCAGTGAGTCAAGTGCAGTCTTCCATCTCTTGTGCCGCTCTGGTGCTTATGGTATGCGATTTTCATTCATTATGACTACAATGGTACACCACTTAAATAGTGAATGGAAATTGTGTAGTTTAAGTTAACTTAAGTTGACCCTCCTCCCCTAGCTAAGCTCAGGTCTAACAACCAAGCAGACTTAGAATCCTTACAAACCTTCAAACTGAAAAAGTGAAGGAATAATGCAAAATCGCGACACACAGCTAGTACTTTTAGGTGTTTTATTTTTCTCGAAGATAAACAAACCATTCATTTTTTCTATTCTAAGGTTGCACAGAAGAGATCGCTCTTAGCGATGAGGTAGCCAGTCGTTGTACTAGTTTGTGTTTTATTAACTAGTTTTTAGAATATGTATATTTTTCTTTTAATAACTGGTGGGAACAATATAGAGTTTATCTATTTATCTATTCACAAATTTAACAGATCAGAGATCAATTAAGTCCACGCGTGAATCTTGAGGGCTTCGAAACCAGGTGAACGGATTAAAAAGGTCAAAAAAGGTCAGGTGGTCAAAAAGATACGTAGATCAAGCATCAGTAAGGTATGGTTCAGTCAGTGACCTGTTGTTTCATCAGGTGCGACACTAACTGCTAGGAATGTGTGAGTCAGCGCCTGATGATGAATCATCGCTGAACTGGAGCGAGGAGTAGAGAAACTGTGGAGACGGCTTGAAAAAAAATTGTTGAATTTAATTTCAGATTTTATTTACTAGTCTTAAACTTTGCTGTTTCATAAAAAAATATATATTTATCATCTTAAAACAAATATGAAATAGGTAAATCGAAATTAAACCTCAATATAATATTTTTCTGTAAGTCATCATTTTTTGATTCGATTTTTATTTTATTTAAGGGGCCTAAAAACGATTTTTAAGGCAACAAGCTATTTAATATAATAACGTAATAAGCTATTCAATGTTGGCTATTTTTGTCTACTCTTTGATATCAACCATGAACCCAGACATTGGCCCCAACCATCCAACTTTTCCACTGATGAGCTTTCACCTTCTCACAGCTTTATCTATGGGCGTAGCCACATTAGTTGTGGCGGACAATAAGCCAATATCACCGCCACGCTATCCCGATATTAGCAACCGTTCATTATAAAGTTAAAATCATCGCGGGGTGATAATAAAAGCATGACAGACAGATAAGGTATTAAAAAGAGTTCATTGGTAATACTATTTCTCGGAAAATAAAAATACAACCTAAAAGCTTTATTAGGTCTGTACAATTGAGTGACGAGACAAGCAAATTGCTCACCTGATGTTTACCTAACGTTGCACATAACGGGTCTGACATCTTGAATTTTGAACTCCAAACAATTTAAGACCTCGCGTGGCACAGCACTGCATGCGCTCGTGCCTTTGATATACATTTACTTTGATACCTACGTCCACCTACCTACTACCTATTAGATATATAATCTAATATTTGCACTGAAATTTCGGCTGGAGACATTGCCCTTCTATCCGGAACATTAGGTACTATATTTGCACATTACTGTTTGGCAAAACTGACAAAAGTGTACCACTACGCAGGCAGACTCTGCAAAATACCCTTTTCACTTTGAGACTACAATGCCTTCGCAACTAGAAGCGTAGAAATGTACTTACTTACTAGAAGTAAGAAAGCATGGATTATTAAAAAAAAAAACACTTTTTAAAATTAAAAAAGTGTTGCATAGACATTACAAAGTTCAGCAATCTCATTAGCAACCGAATGGAAAGCTTTGATTAAAATGGGTGTGCTGTAGTAATAAAATCTGTTACGGCGCCGTTAATATGCGAAACCGCGCATTTCGGGATATGTCCACAACAATGTCACGGTACAGTGCCGGCGAAAAATTAAATTAACAGTGACACGTGGTTTTTGTTGAACTAAACATACTGGATATGGCAACATGATTAACTGATCAGACTGTGTTTAACCTCTGACGCAAACAGAGAGGTGTAGCTTAGCGTGTTTATCCATGTGTCTGTCGGTGGCATTGTAGATTTAAAATGGCTGAACCGATGTACCGTTGTAGATATATCTCAGTGGAAAGTATCAAGCAATACTATTAATATAAGCTACCTATAGTTTGGAAGGAGATGGGGAGACCTTTTAATCGGAAAGCCTAGGAATAGTAGTGGTTGTAAAAAAGCGACCACAAATCTTACATTTATTTAATATGTCAAATGACATGACATGTTAATATGTCAGGTGTCAAATAAGCAGACGAGTCGCCTCCGATATACGTCAGTTCAACTGAGTAGTTCAACTAGTAGTACAAATAATACACCACTGCCGCCTGCTAGTAACAATCACCATTGCCCATGGATATTTATATTTATAGAATTGGAAGCATCTTTAAATATGACGAAACCTAATAGTACCTCTTCCATTGACCATTAATTCCACGTTTCGCTGCAATAAAGTGCATACGGAACCCATAAAGTAAGGTTAACAGGTTCGATGCTCGCTGTCTGCCGTAACGCTGTATAACGCCGTTACACCGTTGACAAATATTTCGTATCCGATTGGGACTAATGAAAAAGTTAACGAATAATGTATGGATGCAACAATGTGTTACATTCGGAACTCAATATTTTTTATGGGCATATTTTGATTTACCTATCTGTTCTTTTTTGCGTTTAAAGTAGGTTAAATTTAATTATTATTTTTTAAGAATAAAGAATAGAAGAATATTTATTGACAACTAACAAGTATTTCCGTGATTTCAATCAGTCGCACTCTAAAATTGCAATAAGTTTAGTATATAATATTTCAGGGCCGAGAATGGTAGCCCCCTGGTAAAATAATGTAGTATAACTTAAATTCTAGAAGTGTAATATTATTTTATTTTAACAGATCTAGGAATCTTACAGCTAGGTTTATGAAGCTGATAAATAAATATAAAAATAAGGCCAATAATTACAAGATTCCACATTTAAATAAATAATATAACATTCCTAGTCTTCTCTATAGGTACACAACGACGCAGCCACACCGCGCTCAATTGAATTGAAATCAGGTTAAGTAACGTTTCATTTTTAGCGTAACGTTCGAAAAAACTGGCAAATTGCAAAGAAACTTACGAAACACCGCCAGTGCTTAGTCATCACAAAACAAAGCAAAATCTCACAATCACGCATCTACATCAAATATAATACCGACAATAAAACGCAAGTAACTGACCTGCGCAACATATAACAACGTACGGCAGTCTAACCTAATATACAGAACGACCAACTTAAAGAACTGTTAAGTGGCAGAGCCACTATCGTATTTCTTGCTATAATCTCGTAGAAAATTTTAGTTCCAACATTGTACCACTCGCACAAGTAAGTTGGTCGCAATGTACTCAACTTTTAACAGTCTCTGCTCGTAAAATAAGTTGACTTATGTCGTTAATCCATTGCGTTTAGTGTGCAGTAGCCAGAAATACTTTGTAACTAGATTGACATTGGCTTAAAAGGATACCAAAAGTTAGTAAAGCTATAAATAAACCTTAAAAAATAATTATCAAGCTAATTAGCAAAGAATCAGTCAGTACGGCGATTAACTCCGCGATAATCGCTATAAGCTATAAGCGTACCCTATCGATATTTCTCAAGGGTGACATTTTCAGAAGGGAAAAGTTACTTACGCTCTTTGGTCTGATGATATTTTAAGGTCTGTATGGTTTAGTGGTATTTTAGCGATATGCTCTCGTAATACTGTTTTTTTTTGGCAACCGATTGTGGAACTATAGATGAAAATTATTTTTTACGTTAGAAATATCACAGCTGGACTGAATAAAGACGCACTTTAAAATGCTTTTTTTGTGGTAAATATTTCTCATGATAAATATTAATTGTAACCATAACAATATGGTAAGGCACCTAATCATGGATCCAGTGGATCCTCTACTCAAAAGGAATCTTTTCAAATGAAAATTTTGCTAGAATATAAATGAGAACTGCTAATAAAATCCGATGTTTACAGAACCCGGATTTAATATCGTCGCGTAATAAAGAAGAGATGGAAAATATTTTCATTGCCGCAGGACGTAACTGTTTAGTACCTTTTCACAATAAAAAGCTGCATATTTCTAAGAGCTGATACTTTGTTGTGCATATTGCTTACTGCGATAAGGTGCGTTAATGATGGTTCGTTTTAAATAGCCTCAAAGACCTGCTTCTGTCCGTGAAGACATTTACGGAGTGAAGCTGCGAAGTTTTTATTATTGAGACGTTAAGTTACATTGTTGCTTTTATTAATGAAGTTTTGTAAAGATATGGATGTTAAGATTTCAGACGTGAATTGACAGAGGTTACAAGACTTATTGCTGTAAAACTGATAATTGAAAAGCAAGCGGAAAATACTTGAATTTTATAAGTAATCTGAACTATTTGCCTTTTATTGGCATTAAAATACAATTTCTTTCTTTTCGATAGTTGCCTGGAAGATATCGCTCCTAGCGATAAGGCTGCCACTCCAATTTTGTCCAATTTTGTCACTCCAATTTTATGCTGTTTTGTTCTAGTGAAAGTTTGTATAGGTGTAGTAGGTATAGATATTAATTGTAACACAAAAACGGCTTAATAGTTACTTGTTATACAAGAGTGCAAAGTTGCTTTTTAACCGCGTGTTCAATTTTGATGACCGAGCAAGCGAAGGATTCTAAAATTGAATCACGAGCGCAGCGAGTGATTCAAAATTAGAATCCTGAGCGTTAGCGAGGGAATCAAAAGAGCACGAGGTGAAAAATCTTTGCACTCGAGTGCAACACGTAACTTTTCATTCCACCTCAGCGAGGAAAGAGTATTTTTAATCTTCAATATCTGAGTGGAAAAGCTCATTTGCGCATTATTAACAGTTTCAGTCAATTCTGTTGGCGTCAAACAAACTTCCTCGTCGCTAGAATCACTCATTTTAGTTTTTTCACTTGTTTTCAAGTTTCTTGTTTTTAATATAAGGTTTAACAATGACGTGAAAAAATGCCGCGTAAAGAACCGCGTACAAAGCAAATTGAAAAAAAAAACACCAAGAAGGTTCCGAGTCTGAGTTTTTAACAAATTAAAAAAAAGTTGTATGATATTCGGCACCATAGAGGTCTGCTACCTCTATGGTGCCGAATATATCATACATATAAATAAATAGGTTTAATGTTTTTTTTAATTCACAAACTTAGTGCACACGATGTTCTAAATTCAATTTACTTTATCCTCTAGAGAATAAAAACGGCTTTTCCACTCAGATATTGAAGATTAAGTGCGTTTTCACACGTACCGGTTGCCGGGTAGCCGGCGCCGGTTACCCGGCGGTGAAGTGTATGGGCATGGTACATAGCTTTCACATGTACCGGCGTTATTTATCCGGCAGGCGGGTACATTTGACACCGGGTATCCGGCGCCGGCTACCCGGCAACCGGTACGTGTGAAAAGGCACTAAAGATGGTGGGATGAAAAAGATTTTGATGATATTTGATATTTATGACGGTAGCTTGTAATTAGGATTAATATTTATTTATGCTACTCATTCTTTTCATCACGAGAAAATAAACGGTTTTCCTAGGGTAATCTTAGAAAACGCGGGACGCAGCTAGTTTTAAAAAACTTGGCAGATTCAGACTCTTATTCCGTAAGTACCGATAAAACTAGCTATTTATTTCAATCCACAAAAACCGTATTATATCGAAAGAACACAATCGCAGGTTCCATTAGCGTTCTTTTACAAGACACAATTTATGGGACATCCCGCCGAAGCACGTAGAAATTTTTACTCCTTGCTAAATATTACCTTCTTTCTTGTCTCGGAAAATTTTGTTGGAATAGGGATGAGGTTAGGTGAGATTCGGGTTCGGTTATGATGCCGAATTTTGTAGGAAACATCCCAAGGGTTCGGTGTAGATGTTGCTGACATTCAGAATTTTGTTAGAATGAAATGCCCAATTTTAGGACTATTAAGCCGAAAGAAGTTCATAACTTTTTAAAAGAGCATGATCCCAAGCGGCGAACAGTCACACGTACACATCCAGCAATATTTTAAGATGCATTAAATTTTATGAAATCAAATATCCAAATAATTGTAATAAATAATCGACGGATATTAACCGAAAATCTACCGGAAAGCAACCGAAATTTACCGGAAACCGAAGACCCGAAAATATCCTTAAATGATTTCACCTCTACTCGTAAATAATATTCTTTTCAAGAAAGCTTATTGCGCTCCCGCTTGCTTGTATGGGAATGAAACAAATAGTTGTATGTAAGGGAGATTGTGAAAATACGTGAATTCGACGCAGAATGGCTACTATTGTCCGGATGTCCGGCCAACTTGTGCTTTGGGACTGTAAATTGAAAATGTCCTGAAAAAGGAAACCTAATTTTGGATGTACCTACATTTTCACTAAAGCTTTTAATTTTTAATTGATAGTTTATGCCTTATTATTTAAAAAAAATATTTTATGCCGTATCTGACGTGGCCCACAAAATTGTAACAACGTAACCATAAATAACTACATTGGGAAAAACTCAAATAAATATTTGCGTAAGAATCAGATGTATAAAAATAACCGTTTATGGCCGCCGTTTTTATAACGAGAACAGAGTTAGTTCGTTAAAACAATCTGTGCATTGTTAAAATAAACTACCGCATAAAAATTAAAACACATAATATTCACACGTCAATCTATGTCTAATGTCACTCAAAACAAAAAACACCATTCACCACCGATCTTATCACAAAATTAATGATGCTCAACTAAATTATTGTCCATCATACTTCAAACCAATAGAGTACCTTTCATTCCCTTTTTATGCCAGCCGATAAAGATCTTCGAGAACATTGTCTAATAACCTTATACGATAAAGAGTCGGGCATACAATACATTTTCTGAATATATTACGACCTGTGAACCTTTGGTCGTCTGTTCTTTGTCACAGCTTAGCTATAGGAGTTCATTGGCCTCGGAGATTAAAATTGTTCAGAGATACTGACTCATTTTGATTCTAGTAATGCTTAGTATTTATTGGTTTTTGGGTTGTGCTGTTGTAGAATTTAGGGGCGAGTAAATGTTGGAAAATTATTGGTGGGACGAGATTTTTTTGTACTGTTTTGGTTTGGTGTCGTCTTTGAATACAGTTTCAAGATTTTTGTTTGTTATACAGTAATCATCATGATCCCATAATTGTCCACTGCTGATTTATTGATCGTATTACTACTACACCACTCATCCCAGTCCTCTAAAATTACCTTAATTAACCAATAGATCATCATTATATTGTTCTTATTAATTTTGTTATTTGCATGGCATTATCTATGCAATAGTTTTAAAATTTGCTTCATTACTATCAGTTCACATTAGTCTATTCATAATTCTAGGTATAATCATCTTATTTCTATTCTATTATCTACTTATTACCTTTGAATTTGAGAAAAGACGCTTGAAACTTCAAATGATAAATAGTGCAGCAGGACAATAATTAGATTAATAGCTATAAAATTCATCGGATTCATCTTCTTCTGTTATAATATTTGACTCATACGTTAAAAATGCTTCTTCATTTCTCATGTCTCGAAAGCCAAAACGCAATAAGCATTTCGTCTAACAAAAAATCTATTCAAAACTTCAACGACAATCATAATCACAAAGTATTCACATCAATCTACTGGCATATTGTGATACAATTCCGTCACGTACAATTAATGAATAATAGTGGCCCGAAAACACTTCCTTGTGGAACACCTCTCCGCTTTATTGTTCTCACCCTTCGTTATCTGAGTATATCATTTATTCATGGTCATTATTTGACCATTTCTGGATTAATGATGTGTTATCATTGTTCTTATGTGCTAAGAGATCGTTAAATGTTTGGAGAGGTGTGAAATAAGATACTTAATGGGTGTAACGTATCTTCTTTGTTGCATTTTGCTGACCCCATTTTAGTGAACTCTGACGTGATACGAAAATGATTCCCACATTTATGATCATTAAGGATAATTAAAATGTATCAAGCTTTTTTTTTCATACACTTTTCGATATGTTCTTAAAGCGTTCACTTGATTCAACTTTCATTCTTTTCAGTTGATTTTGACGTGTTTAGAGAAAATAAAGGTAGAAAAGTTTTATATTTGACTATTTATCAATAAAGACCGTTACACTTGTAAAATGGAACAAGTTTAGCATTTTTCATTTCAATAGTATTGTGTTATAGTTCAAAAAATGCTTCTGTAGTTGTTATAAATTTTATAGCATTAGTTCACAGGTTCAAATCTGGATCTGCTACTTCAACTCTTAGACTAGTTCTTCAAGAACCTAAAACATTAATAGCAAAAATTCACATACCATCGTAACCCAATTTACAATTACTCCTCAAGTTAAATTCATCCAAATTAATAGCTTTCTCATCTAACACTTCAATAGAAACATTTTATCGACCATTAAAAATTCAAGTGCCTCAATAAGGACAAGAATATTAAATTGCACTTCTGGTTGTCTACTTTTGTTAGTTCTGATTTTTGCATTTGTCACCATGTTTCTTAGAAGGGCTCGCTTCTTTGTGAGGCGTTTAATGGGCTCTAAAACCAGTTTTGGCAATAATCAACTATGTTGCAATGTTTATTAAACAAGGTAATAAGCACGGTCTTTTCAGTAGTCACGTTCTATGTCACAAACCTGTTTTGTTTGTATCGTTGATTCAAATCTTTGATATGATACATTTGAGCGCCCTGGGGTTTTTGTAAACTGTCGTTCTTACATTGTTGATTCTAGTTTATGATATTTTTAGTTTCGATAAAATGCGTATGTTAAAAACTGTACAAAAAAAAGATAATATCAATAATTAGTCGGTTGATAAAAAATTAGTGCTTTCTCGCCACCCTAAGGTCGCTTCTTAGCGATAAAGCCGCCAATAGTGGCTGCATTAGTGTGAAAAAGTTCCCCCCCTTAAAATTTCTGTTTTGAACAAAATAAAGAGTTTATCCATCAAATTTAATTTGCTGGTAAAAACACACTTAACTTACCTACTTTCACTTCTTTTACATGAAATTTTATGCCACATTTTTTTTCTTTTCCTCACATTCAAAACAAACATAAATATTCTTCATTCTTCATCCCGAATCGCAATGTCGGTTATACTCACTTCCAGTACACCGACAAAAAACTAAACCCTTTCTCATCACCCTTTCACACGTTCTTTCTTGACCCATAAACAAATACCCGAAGAATGGCCAGTAATGAGCTCCTGCATTAATTCTAGATCATAAACTATAGAATTTATGTGC
This sequence comes from Alcis repandata, assembly GCA_949125135.1. Classification (NCBI taxonomy): domain Eukaryota; kingdom Metazoa; phylum Arthropoda; class Insecta; order Lepidoptera; family Geometridae; genus Alcis; species Alcis repandata. The sequence continues at coordinate 10,951,759 of OX421240.1, read as the reverse complement.
TTCAAGCTAGTCCTATAAAATGAGACATGGTCCTTTTGCGTCACCTTTCTTTCTTTGGAGACAATGTTGCTGAGTTACGGGAACAAATTTTTGTCAAGTTATTGGCTATGGTCTGGTTTGGGACTTTGGGATGGGTGGAGTAGTTTTCTGCCATGTTTGGTCTGCTTTTAGTTTTATTTTGTTTTATTATTTGAGAGCCAAATTTTAGTAAAATTATGGTTGCGTATTGGATAGTAAAGAAAAATAATATGATGTCTTCTTCTGTTGAAAAAATGGATTTATTTCACTTGATCGTGGTGCACACAAAATGGTTTTAAATTACGATTAACAGTCGATGTGATTAGAATTTTTTTAGTCTAAGGTTTTTTGAAATATTGAAACAGAATAATTATATTAAGCTAATATTTTCAAATACCTTTCCCTTCAACCTATTCAGAGTTAGGTATGAAAAAAAATATAAAAAATTAAACGCGTCTCCACGAAAACACAAAACGTCAACAACCAGAAACATCTAAATCCGTACGTCCATCCGTAAAGAATAGAAAAAGCCCTAAATTGTCCTTCATAATACTGAGCGTCCATTTGCAGGACATAATTGACCATAAATAATATAGATTACACATGTTTAGTTCACCCTTACAAAGAAAGAAAGGGGGTAAAAAATGGACAAGATTTTTTATGAAGAAATCCAAAATAATTTGCAATAGTTTCATAGTTAAACGTGTTAACAAATGCATATTATTGTAAAGACGAAATAATAAAGCATCAGTTAATGTGCTGTTAACAGAATTTACTTGATAACAAGGATAGTTAAAACCTTTTTTCCCCTGGACAGTGGTTGTAAAAATTTAACGTGCAATCTTTTGCATATTTCTCATGCGCGCAATGTCGTTGGTAACAGCTATATAGTTCATACATGTAAAATATAAAATTGACCTACTAATGTTATGTGGTAGAAAATTAATTAACTATAACATAAAAGCAGGTTCCTGTTTGTCTCTAATCATGACATACCTGAAATGATATGCCTGGTAAAGATCGCTTATAGCGATAAGATCGCCAGATTGTTGCATTAGCTTTTAAGCATTTTTATCCTTTTGTTTTGTAATTTCAGGTATGAACAATAAACAGTTTATCTTTTTATTTATCTACCAAGTGCCAACCCTTAATTGACCTCTCGAACTCTACTAAAAATATATCAGATCACCTATTGACCTTGGGACATCCTTAGTTCTAATTTACGTGAAATATTTTATTATTTATGTGTGAAGATTAAACACAGGTGTTCTGATTATTTTAGAGATAAGCCTATGAAAGTTATTTATTTGGTTTGTAACGTTTTTTTAGAATACTGGCTATTTTTGATTGTCTACGTAAAAGTAGATTCACTGTTGAATTTTTTTTTTCTGGATGGCAAGTAAACAAAATAGCTAGTTCTCGGGATTCCGTGCCCGGGGCTGCTCTCTTTATCTTCAGCTTCGTATTGTAAAATATAGGTATATAGCTATAGCATTTTTTTACAATTAAATAGGGAATACCCTCTCACGAAATTAAATCGTCGTCATCGTCGTAGTTGCCAGGCGAGACGCAACTGCGAGCGCGTTACGCTTGTAATCTCCTGATGAAGATTTAAACTAGATCTAAACTTTTCGTGGTAAACTACTTAATTTTTACGTGAGTATTCCCGTTTTAATTATAGCAAAATGTGTCAAAAACCCGTTAGTTTCCACATTGTATAGCTATAGCAGGTAGAGCTTGTAAAGCTTTTTCCAATAAAAAAAAAACATTAAAAAAAATTAGTTCCGACTACAAAGAAACATACAAACTTTTCTTCTTTTAATAATTTATTATCAGATAGGTAAATGACATTATCATTTTACTTTAATGTTATTTTCAACTAACAAATAACATAATTTACAGAAAGGTGCAGATTACAGTTTAGCATTCAAAATGCAGCGTCAGCGTAATTTTGAGGAAGTTTTTATTATCTTCAAGTTTGAAGATTAGCTCAGAAATCTGGGGCAGTCATTAATATTAAGTGCCCAACCAGAATTATCTCAAGAATAGCTAGAACTCAGAATTTAGTCCAATTCATTTTATTTTTACACCGTTTTAAAGTTAAATGATCAGTTTTATTTTTACTGTTGTTGTAAGAAAAACTAGAAATGGATTTTTAATTTTATCATAAGCACAACATCGTTGTACTAAATTATTTTTTGACGTTCAATTGAGATGCAATTTGGTATACCTATTTAACCCCAAAAACAATGCAATAAAAACTTGATTTTTAAAAATCTTATTTATTTTTGTTTTGTTGTTTGATTTGTTCTTTTACAACTTTGCTATCAATTTTCATTGTCATCATCATCGCCAGCAACCTCCTAATTTCACATTTGTTGTTTATTTTTGATTAAATCTTAGCTATAGGTATTTCGAGCCCTTATGAACAGTATCGAAACCACAAAATGCATTTTTTACTTTAACCCTTAAGCAGGCTGCTGACGCATGCTTCCCCAACCATTTAAAGTCAAAATTGGACATTAAAAAAAAAATGTGTAATATCAATTTTATTCGATTTAATAAATGCCAAAAAATTGTTTTTTTGAATTATTTGTTTTCCTAAAAGTATAATTACTAAATATTCGTATAATTGATTCAATAAAAAAACGTGATTTTGTAGTTTCGATACTGTTATAGCAGCAGTCGTTTTACGAAATACCACACGTCTACGACTGTTTACTAAGAAATATGACTACAAAACACACGTTCATACATCTTAATAATCACGTCATCAACTCCCGAATTGCTGAATTATATCCGATGAGGCTAAACCAGAACGATAGATGTGCTGCATTGATATTCAACGTTGATGTATCGCCAACGTGGACAATAGGCTCCCCTGTGAGGAGTATTTCCCCCTGTGTCCCCCTTTGGATCAGGGTTGTCAACCATCTGTAAATAAGAAAAAATATGATTTATGTCAAATACAAAAATTTAGGTCAGTGTAATTAAAAGTAAGTAAATATATTGACGCAAAGTGATTCAAGTATTCAAAATCCAATTATAAAAAAAGTTATGCCCATAAATTGTAATATAATGTAAAAAGCTTTGCTTTATTGTCAACCTTATATTGAGTGGTAAATATATTAAAAAAAAAACCGTTTTTAGGATTGAAAATAAAAATTATATGATTAGAAATTGTATGTGTGTCTGTAGTATTTTTACTACGGTATCTCGTAAAAAATACAGCAATATTTTATTATAAATACAGCAATATTATATTTTTTTAGCTAGAGACAACCCTAATGAGTATAGTAACGCCCCCTGTTACCGCGGCGACACTCCGTCGGTCACCCTTTACCGCCGTAGTACAACACTACGTATCGATACTTTATGAATTATTTATCGAGTTTCCTGATTGTGGTGATCGACTTGACACTAATCTGGACGTTTGGATGAAAAAGCTTTATCTGGACAAGTTTAATTTAAAATGGTTTTATGTTTTTGAAAATATGAAATCTTATTTATGTTTATGCAACAACTGTACTGTTGGGATACTATCAGCAAAAAAATAATTTAGATTTATTTGTGAGTCAAAAATACTGAGATGAGCGATTTAAAAATCGAACACTCGAAAACATACACCTGTACCTACTGTCGTGGTCATCTCATTCTGTCAGTCTGCTGAAAATAAAGAAAACAAAAAATTAGTTGTGACACACAGAAAACCACCGAAATCTTGTTTGAAGGGTTTTTCCCCGACGGAGGTTCGGAACCCTATAGGGCTAAAGAAAGGCTAGTTGTGTCATTTACAAAAACACATTGGTCTTGGAAAATAAAAGACACCCCAATGAAAGCCGTAATTATGTCGTTAGTGGCGTCGCGAGTAAAATTGGAAAATAAAATATTTTAATGACACTGAGGACGATTTTTGCATAACGAATGACTAAATGACAGACAACGTTCGATTTTTAGTACAAACATGTAATTTTCTTGAATTAGCCTAAGTGTCAATTATTACACTACCGTGAATTGAGCGATTATAGTGCCATTTTCTGTTGACAGAAAGCATTTTATTATCTTCCTGGATGTTTACTACTTAACTGACAATATTTTGATACGATTAGGTGTATTAATTAATACAATGGCTTTTATTCCATGTTTTCATTTTACTGGTTAGATGCATAATTTTATTATAATACTATATAGAAAAAAAAATGGGTACCTACGCAATAGAATTAGATGAAGTTGAAATGACAGAATTAAAAGAAAAACATGTACATCACGTAAAAAATTCTCGGGCTTGTGAAATCACGATGTGTTGCTAGAGTTAACTACTAACGACTTTTTGCAAACAATTATTAAAATTTACTAATATTTATGACATCGAAAATCTCACCTCTAATTTATTTTGGTGCGGTTGTCGATATCGATAGAATATTATCGAATTAATCGACCAGTCTCATCCCTATTCTCCTGCAGCTATGACTCACCGAGTTGAGGTTACAACGGTACACCGTATGTGTTCTTTTTGTTTAGGTATTAACAGTCTTGTGGTAGTTTTTAGAACAGCTTCACAGTTTATATTAGAGTTTGTTACATTTTATACAGGTGTTTTTTTTTAATTTGGTATGTCAAAAATGGGGTTTGTCAATGATTTTTATTTACGATAAAATGAAAAAAATTAAGGATTTGTTTTATTAAGTTTGATTTAGATTTTTTTATTATCTATTTTATGTAAACTCTGAAAAAAAAAAAACCTAGTAAAAACTTCCATGAGGTGTCAGATTCAAACCCCGACTCGTACCAATGCGTTCTTTGGAATGAATGTACGAATTTACATACCATTTTTTTTTTTCGGCCAAGAAAAACATCGTGAGGAAACTGGTATAACGTCCGGAGAAGAAATGAAATGGCGTATGTAACTTCGCCAACCCGCACTTGGCAGCGTGATGGAATAAGGCCTCATCACCTTTCGAGTGTAGACCTGGTATCTTAGTAGTGGGATTATTAACGGTTGAGTTGAGAGTAAAAACTTTAAGTAGGTCTTGGGAGGGAAATTCCCTGAACCTAGTCCCGACCAAGTTAAAACTTGTAAGGTCCCAACAGGAATTTTTTTTGTTAGAACTAAAGTTAATCGCCAGTTTTGTGTCAAATCAAACTACACATGAAATACAGTATGGATTTATAGACTCTAACCGAAGCCAAAACTCTGATAAGAGCCTTTTATTTATTTCCCTTCCTTCTTTTTGTGAGAAACATTTATTTTTTTGTTATTCGTAAACCGTTTGTTTTATTGAGATAATCCTGTTTGATTTATAAGATCTTATTCGGTGAAATATTGGAAAAGTTTCTGATTAGAATTTGGACTATTTATCAATATAAATAGGGTTTGATATAAATAGTTGGAATTGGGTGGTAGTTGGGTTTTTACATCGATCAAGTATGGAAGTACATAATCCAACTTCGGTGGATTTTTATGATCACTTATACCAGTTTAAATACATTTTAGGAATCAAGGTAAAGATAAAGTAATTTAAGCTCAACGTTGTCGTTAAAAAGTTTCTGATCACTTGGTATTCTATCCCTCTAATATTCTAAATATCAAAGTTGGAATGTATGTTTCGAAAATGTCCGCACAGATTTGCGTGAAATTCGGCCTGAATGTAGCTTATACGGTATACCCCAGTCTAACATTTACATTAATTTTTATCCCGGAAAACGCGTGTAAAACCACGGAGCACGGAGCGGAGCGTTATTCAAATTAATTTCTAGTCGAATTTCTTCCTAATTACGTCAGGTACAAAAACCTTAGCCGACCCAAAATTAAGATACATTTAGGTAAACAATAGGAAAATCCATAAATGATTGAGTTTGCAATACAGCAGATATCTCACTTACTAAACCGATTAGGCTAGAACTTGAGGCATCAATAATGGGTTATCAAGCGGTCGCATGCTACATAAATCAAATTGTGGGCTTCACATGTACATCCCAGTGTTGGGACATTGCAGGATTTGGAGAATTAATTGCTGTCGAGAGTTTAGATACTTTGGCATATCTTCTGAGCATTGATAGATACTTAGATAAACTCTTCATTATTTACACCAAAAGTTACAGACAAAATGGATTATAAAACATAAAACTAGTGCAACAACTGGCGGCCTTATCGCTAAGAGTGATCTCTTCCAAGATTGTTGATTGAATCAGGGCTTAAGTGAATATATGTCAACAGAATCCTCAGTTTTGTGCTAAGAACTAACGGAGCAAGCACACGGTCTAGCTTATAAAGTTTGCTAAAAAGTAAGTGAAATTAGTCCACTCACTACATTACCTTTTTTATATTAGCTTTTAGTTAGCCTGCCGTGTTAGTATGTCAGTGGAGGTCAAATCTTGCAACTGAATTTTGACCCACTTGCTCATGTCCATTGAGCTGAAATTGGTATACCAGCCTTTGTAGTAGAGAAGGCCAGTGTTTGGTAAAGGTTGATGGTGATTATAAACAGTTCAAATCACTCTAAGATGAAACGGTCTTAATACAATGTTGCTGGACAAAGGATCTGAATCTGCGATCAAGTTATGACCAAGACTTAACAGTCCACGGGGCGCAGTTAACCGGGATTCAATTATAAGTTCGCTTCTGTAGAGCAAAGAATAACAACGGACAGTAGGTGCAGTTAAAATACTTCAGTTTTTGATAAAGTTACCTATCATAAGTGTGCTTAGCATTTTATGACAGTTTTAACCAAATAGGGATATTACAGCGTTCCGAAAAAGTAAAATACCATGTAATAACTCTTATTTGATACCACAAAAATTAAATCGAATACAAATGATACACTACTATGATACTACATAAGAGAATGGCACAAAAAGTTACTAACATACTAAAGTAGTACTTTAAAAAAATATATATTTTAAACAACTAAAAAAACACGCATTGTTATCTGTCTTTAATAGGTGTGCAAAATTTGAATTAAATCTGATCGTTCAAGGTAGGGCAAAATCGAGCTCAAAGGAGTCAGTTACATACGAGTACATACAGGTGAAACTAATAAGAGAGCGTGCTAAAAAACTTTTTATTTTCATAAATGTAAATAAATATTAAACGTTTAGGTACTAGGCTAGACCATAAAAGTTTCTAATAAGATAATGTTGCGTTTCTTTTAAGACAAAATAACTTAGTTGCATAAAAAAAATATTATTCAAACCAGTCAAACTATTTTTGAGTTTATTTAATTTTGAAGCTTACTCACGGCTACCGATTTTTAAATATAAAGCTAGATTCTTACATTAGTCCCGTTTGTCATTCCTAATCTTTGACCCCATCTCTTAACTACATGCATCGCCCAGTTGACTCATAACCCGCGAATCCAGTTAAGTTTTCGAAGTGGTGTTAGAGGTATAAACTTAGCTTGTTTGGTTATAAATTAATTGATATTTATAATGTATTTTTGATTATTTTATATATGTACAGTGCCAGGTACTGTTAAAAGCAAGCTTAGGTTTTATAGAGCGCTTTTTCTATTGCACTTTATACCTATGCACTGTTAATCATATTATATTCATGGATCAGTTAAATCTATTTGTTTTGCCAGAGGTCAACGCGTATTAGTTTTATTTATCAAGTTTTGTGATGGTTACAAAGCATTGACTTTAGCATAATAATATAGTTTTAAATGAATGTATTTAGGTAGGAATTAGTTTTAGTATTTATAATTTTCTATTCTGTTTATATCTAACTAACATATGTTATTTGAAATAAAAAAAAAATAGTTAGCCTGTTTTGGTACGAGAGCTTTAAAAATCTTTCAGTAGCATCTTATAAAAATATATAATTTACCTTTCCCTCGTCATATTGCATCTCTAGTAACCAACGTAACAGATGTCACAGCGACGAAAATTAATCCGAACTATTTTGTAATAGTACGAGTGACTGCAGTTAATCCCACTTCTGAATAACTTGTCACCAGAAACCACTCAGGCGCACTGGGATGAGAGTGACAGTACGAATGTGGCGCTTTCACCGCTTTGTGTTTAATTTTTGTTTTAGATTAGATGGGTCTGCGGTTTCTCCGACGCGGAGATTAAAAACGATGATGAAGATAATTATGAAAAACTATTGAATTAGCACAAATATAGGCTATACAGGGTTATAAGGTAATCTTAGCCAAAAATGGCTCATAGTACTTATCATTACGAATAACTTTTACTATGGGACCAATACGGAATACGCGAAAGAAATCAGCTGTTCAAATGAGTTCATTCGCTAATGATGAAAGGTTTTTCATCACCGCGCGAGTAAAACCGCGAGACATAGCCAGCTTATTTATATTCATAACTCCATCGTCATATTTCTGAAGCGCTAAAGCTGCTCTCAAAACAAGCAAGGCCAATGTTAAAAATGGTATTGCGATAAGCGATTTTTTCGCTTCAAAACATTTTCACAATGGCTATCAGATTGACACTTGCCACAAGTGTCACCTAATATAATTGAAATGGGGTTGGTTTTCTAAAGTTCTAAAAACGAAAATGGTAAAATGAAACCCTTATGGTTAGACTCCGGCGTCCGCCTCCGTCTGTCTATCTGTCTGTATGTCACGGCTAATTATTTTAATTTAATTCTAGTGTAAGGAAATAGTAATGATAAGTTAAAAAGCAGAGAAACTGCTTGATGGTAAGCGCTGCGTGCATACTTTTAATACTGGAGTCATCACAGAAATTTTGCCAACCTTTTAGGACTCCATTAACAGTATTTTTGAAGAACCTCCTTACATCTTTTGATTAAAGTAGAATGAAATAAAGAGTAAACTATTTTTTTCTAGACAAGAGTGCTGCGTAGACCACGTCATTGCTTACAATCAAGCAAGAAATAAGCCAAACGCAAGCCTATCATATACAAACATATATTTGAAAAAAACACGTCATAGTTACAACAGCAAAAAAAAATACTCAAAAATACTGCAGATGCAAGCTTTATTTGTGCACAAAATCCTTAATTTCACGCCCCGATTGTTAACTTACTTTTCTTTTCCAAAGTGATAATAGGTCAATATTAACCACAGATTTTTCCGGTTTATTTTCAGCTTCAGACACGTAAAACAAACGCAATTAGGCGGTGTCCTCACAAGAGTGCAAATAGAATATCTGCCGTTGTTTGTTCTGAGGTCGTGATCTTTATCTTTCGTAACAATGTGAACTACGCCTTAGGATAATGTTTTGTATTTTTTGGTCGTGTTTCGAGTGTTTTTTTTGGAGGTAGATTAGAAGAATGTAGTTAAGGAAAGCTTTAAAAACGTGTAGAAGTCAAGATATTGTTTTACTTGCAGAGCCCGTCTGGGGAAGTACCACACCTTTGCCAGTTATTCCACCGACAAGCAGTTATGTGCAAACATTACTGTGTTCCGGTTGGAAGGGCATTGTTTCCAGTGAAATTACAGGGCAAATGGGAGATTAAACAGCTTATATCTCAGGGTGACGAGCGCAGTGCTGTGCCGCACAGGGTTTTGAATTCTGCGAGTTCAAAATTCTGGGTAGCGCAGACCTGTTATGGGCAAACGTGACGTTTAACTCAATTACATTAAAAAAAAAAAGTTATAAAACTGTCACATTTTTGATAGAAAACCCAACGGTTTTCATTTAAAGTATAAAATGTCAAATTATAACTACCTATGTTACATTCACTAATATTTATTTATCGCTATGTAAAACACTTCTACTTAACTTCCAAAAACAAAACAATAAAAATCTTATCTGTCACGCAACTAAAATTAATTTAACGTCAACAATAACAAATGATGGCCGCATTAATCAAAACAATTACATGACAAATTAGGAAATTATCATCAAAACAAGAAACAATTTAATATCCATCATAAACCTCTTTATTCAAATATGTTTTTAATTCTGTAATTGCACCTCCATGCACTAATGGGGATGCATTAAATTGATCACGTGACAAATGTCACAATGACAGATGCTGGAATCAAAGATGGCGTCATTTTGCTGAATATTTTTTTGCTGTTTTGGTCCGTATTACGGAAGGTTAAGTTATATTTTTGAATACAATTTTAGTATCTAGTCTGAGTTTAACTTGCAAGGGTGAAGAACGTGTCATTAATGTTAGGTGATTGGTTTGAAATTAGCTACTGTTTTCGTAATTATAGGTATGATGATTTTGATGACACTGCTTAACTGAATAGGTAGAATAGGTATCTCTATTAATGTTTCATAAAATACTTAATTACATAAACGAACTCTTTTGTTTTAAATGTTATTGTTCACACTTGAAATTAATTAAAACATAATAATTGGCTGTGGCATATATACAGAGAGGCAGACACCGGAGTCTAGATAAAAGGGTTATTCTTTATTTCTCGATTAACGATTAAATATTTTATTTCAGAATTATTTGCTGTGCTCAAGATTATATTCTATAAACCTTTGCTGGATTCAAAATAGCGATCCCTTTAAAAAAATATTTTAACTCCAAACAAAATACTATTCTGCCGTTCCTCTTTTTCTTATCACAATGACACTGGCTATACAATAAACATAAATAGCTATGCATTACATACAGGGACGAAATTACGCTTAATAAAGGTAATTGTATAAGGACCGTCCCATCGCGTGACTGCGTGGAAATAATCATAATATTTGCAAGCAAATGGTGTAATGTGCTCCTATCAAGAATTAATTTGACGGCTCTTTGGAAATTACATTAATGATAGGAATGATGATAAGTATGGTAGAACTAAGTATTTTGCGCGGGCGTTCGAACATGGTCCAATAATACCTACGCTTAGTTTGGAAAATATAGGTGAAAAGATAGTGTGAAGAAAAGCGCCATCTAGATTTACCACTTCAAACTAAAACAGGTTGGTTAATAATGCTTACTTTAAACTAACTCTTGGGCATTAAAAAAAATCTTAATGTCATCTTAAAAAAAGTATATATAAAATCTGGCATTTTAACAAAAACATACCTGTCTAAAAAATATAATTTAACATTTTTTGCGATTTTTAAAATGAAATGTAATCCTTTAGCTTAAAAATACATATATGGATAATCTTACAAGTACAGTGATGGATGCTCCATAACAATTACGGCATGAATTAATAGTGGCCACCCTTGACCAGTTGGTCCGTGGTGCAAATTATCAACTCGAACGTATCAACATTTGTATATTCTAAGTTGGGGGCTGTGAGCGATTTGACTATATTTTAAACAGCTATAGGAATTTTAAAAGATATTAGGTTTTGGATATAAATTGGAAGAAGTAGGTACTCATATTGTTTTTAAAAAATGCTTCGACATTGAAACTGTACAATGTTATTTTGACCGTCAGTTGACCGAGGCAGATGGTATAACGGGAGAGAGGCCTATACCCAGCAGTGGGATAGAGAGGGCTGTGGATGATGATGGATGAATGTTATTTTGTTATTTTGGTACGGAACGTATTTTGCACTCTGGACTTTCTTAATAAAAAAAAAAAACTGTGGTAAGCATTCATTATAAAGTTTTCAATTATTTATTTTTTTTAACTTCGAAACTATGTCTCGACCGAAACACTATTACACTTTCTAGAATCTCTATCTAGAATATTCTGGTAAATTTTCTTAGTTAAAAAGCTCGCGACAATTATAATACCTGTACCTATGTTAGAGTGAAATATATAGGTACTTTAGCGAAGCTCAAAAACACCTTGTTCCTAACACTCGAGCCATAGCTTTAATGTGTATAGTTTTAAGAGAAGAGTGAAAAGCACTTAAAGTAATTAGATTGCGGAAAGGTTAGGACTGAGCCATTGTGAACTGGTTATAAACGAGCTGCATACAGGATGTTTTATATATTTCCAACAAAAAAATGTTTTTAGTGTTGTTTTATGTGTTAGAAAACTGCAAAGTAAATACAGGTTTAACTTCTTAATACATCAAAAATGTTACACTAACAAAAACAAGATTTTATTTCATACTAGGAAATTAATTACCCAGCTTTAAAAAGTAGCCAAAAACGATCACTCAGAAATAGAGTATATTACAGGTTTTTGATTGATAAAAGATTTTTAATTGCGCTAGTGGTTTCGGAGACTATCTTTTACATATATACACTACACATACACACAATCCTCTTTATAATATCTGTAAAGATAAGTAAAAACAAAATAGTAAATAATATAAAACAATCAGCATCAGCCAAGCTACACAGTTTCAGTTCGATTCCATCCTAATTGCTTTCCAATTAGACTTTGCACTCGATTGCTACGGAAATAAATCAAACTATACTATTGGTGATAAATCGTCTAGGATTTTAATAAACACTAAAACCTTGCTAACAAAACAAACGGTGCTGTATTGAATTTTCTATTTAATTTTGCATGTTTTCGAAAAGTTTGCATGTAAACAACACACCCGGAACTGAAAACAAATGAACATCGACCACACAACTGATGGAGGTGCAATAAAAAAATGGCGATTGAATAGGTTAGTGCGATGTAAAAGAAGCAAGCAAAGTTATATTTACATCATCTCAGTATATATCATCCATTTTTTTATTTGTGCACAATGACAATAAATAGTGAATACCCTACTACTACCCTACGAACACATAAGTGATATTTCACTGATGCATCGACAGAAACAGTTATACTTAGTATCCCCTCATACAAATCCCAAGTCATCCCATTCCCGCCTTTTTTGCCTCTAAATTGTATACTATGTTACTTTATTTGGAACTACTCCTATGTTACTGTAAAACTCTCGGAGGAGGGCGTTGACACCTGCGACGCAGTTTAATACTTTTGTAGGTGTCATCGATTTCTCTTTGTTATTTTTATTATTTTGTAATTTGTTCATAATAAAGATTTATTATTATTTATTATTAGTAGCTGTATCGTCTCTATAACGTCAAAATACGGAGTTGTTCTGTACAACACGCGGAAACCTGTCTACGTTAACTTTAACTGGTTAATTAAACGCCACTCCTGTTTGTAGAAATGCTGTTTTCTCTCGCATTTTGAATTAAATAAATTGGATATGTGAAAACATGTGAGTGTTATTGTTTTTAGTTCTCGCCGAGTAGTCTGTAGTTTTGTAGTGTTTAGAGATTTGAGTGCTAAATAATTAAGAGTCTGGTTCTTATTTTAAATGGTTTTTGAAATATGAAATGCTTGTTGAATCATACTTACGATAGACCTCTAAGAGTTAACATCCATACACTACTATTAAATCTTGTAACTATTGTATGCTTTGTATGAACTTTTAAAAACTTTTGATAGAAAACTCTATAAATATTATTAAGCGTATGAAATAATGTTTCTCTTTTAAAATAGTATTAAATTGCGCTTTTTTTGTAACAACTTTACATCAAAAACTATCAAAACAAATGAATAAGCGATAAAAATATTACTAAAGAATTTTTATTATTTTTACATTGAAAGATCGACACATAAAAGAAAATTAGCGAATACTATTTTTTTTTTCTTTACCATCCACTATCCACCCTGTATACCATAGTCCACTACGTCACTGTCCCTGGGGTATACCAGCGGGTCGGATCCGCCATTTTTTCCGTAAATCTAATTTATTTGTATTAGTTAATGACTTATACGCGTACTGCAAATACCGGCAGTAACTCTTTCGTGGCTGGATTTAGTGGTTTTGATACTTTGCTGAAAAAACATTAGAACTTAGCACAGAAAACTTTTGTTATGAAAACAATGCAGAAATCTTGAAAAAAATCAGCTGTTCCAAATCGATACAGTCGTTGAAAGTGAATAGTCGGGCCTTGACTGACCAAACATGCCTCGCGAGGTACCTAAGCTTTCTTCTCCGTCTAGATTATGGTAAGTTGAGTGGCAAGAGGTTAGGGTTAGATAGAAGCGAGCCTCAAGACTCGAGAGGCATGCTCGGTCAGTTAAAACAGTATTTTTAATGAGCTTGTTCTTGAATATGAATTGAACTTTGTTTCGCGATTTCAGGTTAAGTTCATTGGTAAAAGTTGATAATGATGAGTAGGTACAATATAGGTAATCCTAGAATTATCAAGTGTTTTACCAATCACCTTGTATTATTAAAAAAGTAAGCATTAAAAAGGATCAAAATCACTTGGTTCTGCCCACAGAAGTGTCGATCGAGTCGTATTGCGACCAATTATTTTAAGTTTTGTTCCGTGTCCGAACATTTTGCGGTTGGCCCGGTGTCCATTAACAAATGCCGGCTTACGGTCGAGGATTTTAATGGCGCTTGAATGAGATTGAACTTTTAACTGTTTGTGTAAATAAGATTTAAAAAGTATACTAAAAGAGAAATTATAAAAAGGCAGTCGATGAGACTGGCAGATGAACAAAAAATATGGCGAGCTGAATATAACGCCTTTATACGCACTCAGCAGTTGATAAAAAACGGTTGATGATAATGAACTAGTTTGAATATTTATTATAAAATATTTTACCTATTGTCTTACGAATACATACATAGTAAGTGCGATATTTTTTAATTTGTAAAAATAAGAAAATTGTTAGAGCAAATGTACTCGTGGCTATGCGTTTTGCGCCTGATGGTATGTTCTTACAATATCACTGGAGAGCCAGTGAATATTTCTTTCTCAACAACATAAAAAATCACGCTGTTTCAAAAGTAACAACCTATTTTTTTTTAGTTAGCTAAAAAAATTTACGTATGACACATTTCATCTAACATGTTAACACAAATTATTTAGAAACAAATGACCTACTCAAAACACAAAATCTCCAACTTATTCAATTAAAATAAAGTCAAAAAGTCAACCAAAACATTAAATTGAAACAGCAATACCAATTTTATTTAGAACAATAACATCAAAGGCCCTCAACGCGACATGTGGCCTGTTAAGTGGCGGTGACAATACTACAAATAAAGTTACGTTTTATAAGAACCGAATTTATTAATTTACAATACCATACAATCCCTACCCTATCACAGCCAATCGAATTTCAACTCAAACTCAAAAAACATAACGAACAAATTCGCATAATCAACCAAAAAAAATCTATCGATAGACGACACTTGCATTTTTAATCTATTGCCTTAAAAGATAGGGTTCAAAATCGAGTGTGAGATTGAAAAAAGAATACTCGTTAAGTCATTTGAAATAAACTCATATTCTAATAATGCTAGGGTGCGTATCGGTTAAAACGTATGTAATTATTGAACGTATTAGGGGACGTTTCTAAAACATTTCGAGCGTGTCAAGTTTAATGAATTTAGTTCGATGAGCGAATACAATCGGTTTGAAAGTGGAATCATTATGGTATAGAGCAAAAATAGTAGCTTAGACAACCTTATTATAACTAATTTAGTCGATCATAAGGATCGGTAGCGTCTGAAACTTTGAACTCGAGTCACTCACTACAGTGACAGTAACCGAGATAATGTCTCAATGGAAAGAATAGGATTTCGAACTCTGAGGCTACTGCAGATTACCGTTGTTTACAGTTCTTAATTATTTATTTATTGTTATTTTAATTTGTTGTTGTTATGTTGTGGTCTAATATTAGAAATGTGAAAGAGTGTGTGTTTGCATGTTTATTACTTAATCACGCAAAAACGTCTTAACCGATTTCGATAAGGTATGGTAGCTCCATACGAGTACCAAACACACACCCCTATTTACACATTTACTCGTATTTTAAATTTACACACAAGCTAGTCTTAATTATTATTGTTCACTAACATCTAGCTTATAAATTACAATGTATCAGCTGTTCAATAAATATTTCTGAATCTGAATTTAAATTCTTAAAAAATACGAAAGATTGCCGCAGGATTTCAGGAAAATAGGTAAAACCGTAGCTAGTAACTAAATACATAAAATTGAGTAGAAAAAAATGAAAATGAAAAACTAATTTCATACCTATCTACATGCACTCATTGCTACCACCACAGACACCCCTAAGCCAAAGCAGAACAATGGAGTGTTAAGGGGCGCACACACGACGGACCGCACGTGACCGGCACGTGACGACGCAGCGATGGGCACCGGGAAATTGATGTGTGCGAGTTTTCTTAAAGCTGTGGAGGGAGTTTACAATTTATATATTTTTTTATTAAAACAATAAATCAAACAACTATGCCTTGTTTGAAATTAATATCAAAGTATATCAAATTACCTTCTTTGGCTAGTCCTAAATGGTTTTACATTTAACAGTTTTAACTACATAAATAAATTCCGTAAAATACACAAAACTACAACTAGAGTTTGTTTTCAATAACATGGCTTAAAGAAAGTAATTTTTAACAAAATAAAAAATAAAACATAAAAAATTAAAATAAAAGCAATGCCAAAATAAATGACTTCTCCATGCATCCTCTGTCCTACACTTCTACATCTTCCATTTACGTACGTTTGATTCGATCCTGATTTTGTCAAAGCCATCGTAAAAACAGCGAGCGGGTCGTCGATTGTTTTTATACAATTTGAACACACACGCACTCTTTTATACACATTTATACACTTATACACTCATTTAGACATGGTGTGTGTTGTATACCAGTCTTTATTTGCTTTGATTTGCGAGTGACACTTTTTTGTTGTTTTCTTTTTAGTTTTGTTTTGTTATGATGTTTTCGTATTATCTAGTCGTAGTTTTGACGTTGGAGCGTGTCACGATTTTGATTGCTGTCAAATTTGAATTGAAACGTGATGGGATGTGATGCCGTGAGAATGTTTTTCTTGGTGGGAATAATTAATTAATGGTATTAAAAGATAATAATTGTGGTTTAATTTCTATTGCGTTAAGTCTCAGTTTTTTTTTAAATTGAAAACATTTTTTTTTTAATTTTGTGTTGCTGTAGTGCCAGTGCCAGGTTTTGGCTTTAAAGCACATGGCCAATACTTTATTTTTTTTTCAACGGATAGCGTCTAGTTTTCACGTTGTTCAGGGTATAACTTTAACAACTTTCAATTGTTTTTACAATTGGTTGCATCTTGTGAGAGTAACTATTTAAATCTCATGCAAGTTTATTATTATAAAGATGCACGTACAAGCTGAACCCGAAAAAGGTTATTGTAGAAATGATTAAATTTCACTTTTTCCGTGCTTATGAGTTGATTTTTTTTTATTTCAGGGTATCCGCCTGAAACTAAAATGACGAGAAGCTTTCACTTCCATTTATTCCACTTCTAGTTTCTCATTTACCTTAAATTAAAGTTATCCTATATTAAAATATATAAAAAGGTCAACCTTTAAAATCTAGAGCAAAAAATACTTGTTCCAAAACTTCCCATCCCTTCCACTTCCATCCAACCCTTAAACACCCACTGCGTCTATTAGGCCCCGCGTGACGCAGCGTCCCGGGGGCGTCCATTGACATTGTAAACTACAATTCAGATTTACTTCCATAGTAAAGAATGGTGAGTTCATCTCACTTCTTTTTCTTTCTCTTCTAGTTTTCTATGTACATGAACTTAGAGTTACTCGGACTCTGTTTAACCTTCCTCGGTTCTTCAAATACTATTTACACTTGAGGCCTTCGGGTCATGTTGACCCAATTTCAAAAAAAATGACGCAATTGGTTTAAATTAAATACAAAATCTTAATTATCTCAAAGTACCTTCAACAATAACACGCTAAGTGATTGAGATATAACTAACATTTATAAATTGTAAGTGTATTCTTAGAATGCAACAAAGTATTATTGTTTGCAAAACACGGGCTTTTTTGACCCGAGGAACCTAAGGCGGAAAAAACTTAATTTTCTTAAATTAAGAGACTTCACCATAATTTTACAGTAATAATGGTATAGTGAATGCATAATTAATAATTGTCATGAAGTCTTAATAAATTATATAAAAAAATACAACTTTTATTGACAGTTAAATTTCAGATTCGGGTCAATATGACCCGAAGAACCGAGGAAGGTTAAACATCATAAATAGTCAATTTAAAAAATCTGGAGCAATAAATACTTGTATCCAAAACTTCCCATATTAACCCTTAAACACCCACTGCGTCTATTAGGCCCCGCGTGACGCAGCGTCCCGGGGGCGTCCATTGACATTGTAAACTACAATTATTCGTGCTTGTGCGCGTCCCTTCAGGCTACTTTTGTGTTTTTCTTCATACAAATGTATTGAACCGAATGATGTAAGGTTTGTATTTGATTTTTAGCCGAAGGCGGCATTAAATATTTATTTTAGTCAATGTGAGAGTGGTATTTTGGTTAATAGAATTTTTGGATTTATGATGTGACGTCTAATATATTTTGACTAATGTTATTGTGTTAATTGAAGTAATGTTATTTAACACTAAATTAATTATTATCATTTTTAATTTTCTATGGGTTTAAACAAAATCATTAAAAAAGTGGCGGGAGATGGTAAGTAATGGTAATCCAATGTTAGGTGACGCTGGTTACAGATCATGAATATTTTAAATAGATTATTTTCTTTGGTGCATTCCTCCATTTTCTCATCCGGCGGTGTGAATAAGAGGATTTACACTAACGAAAACTTCGACACTTTACTTAATTTAGAGTTAAACTCACATAATTATGTAATTCGGTAAATATTAATGCTAATTACCTACTGTACTGTAAAGATTAGGAACGGATTTTTATTTTTTTTCAAAACCATGATTGTGTAAATGATCATAACACAATAACTTTTTCGCTATTTCCACACTAGCACTTTGACTTTAAAGTTCACCGCAAATCCAAATCGGATCGCATTTACCTGAATTCCCACTAAAATTGCAACATTCTCATTGTAATAAAATTTTATCTCCCGATTCGAAAGAGTTAACCCTAAAATCACTGCGATGTTCCAGCAAAACGGTTTGTCATAAAAATATTTTGATTCTCCATTCTGCGTTCGTTAAAGCCACAAATTTAGGACCATAGACGAAACACTTTTACAATGTATTTCTCGTGTTTACTTGAGCCCTTTTTGATCTGATTCTGGTTAAAAGTATAGTTTACTAGTCAAAAGTTTTCGGTTTAGTTTAACGTGATTTTATGCCTTTAAATAAAAATAGGTATAACATGTATAAACAATGTAAGTTTTTATATTGAACAATAGATGAGCTAGGTAAAATATCAAAACTGTAATTATGACGATTTACAATTTATTATGATTACGATAACAACTTCATTCAAATTCATACAACCAAAAACATACTCGTTACTAGAATCGTACATAATTATTTTTGCTGCATTCTTTTATTATTTAGATTAAGTATTGTTAGCTTCAAAAAGTTTGAACGTAATAATTATGAAGTAGTTTTAATAAAATATGAGGTTCATACAAGGGAATTTTAAAAAGTACGCCAAAACAACCGCCAGCACAAATCTGTGGGCCACAACAATGTGTCCAATGCTCATGTTTTTGAAGAGTTTAGTTTTATTGCAAGGGTTGTTCCGCTGAAGTTGAGCGCCTCAGGTTACATCCCACATGGGCTATTCTCCCATGAGTAATAGATTTACAATTCGAAACAACAAATAGACAAATAAATGTTGGGTTGAGATTTTGACGTGTGTTTGTGGTTCCGTTTGGAATGGGTATTTTTGTTATGACTTTTGTGTACGTTTGAATATTTTTTGTTTGTTATCTATTCTGAATCAGAAGTTATTTTACATCGTAGAAAAATAATATTGTTGAACAACACGATCACTAAATCAAAAAAATAATTAATGTGGGATAAATTCGAGTATTTGGGTCTACTAAAATGTAGGTATTAGGAAATAGGTCAAGTAAAAAACGTAAAACAATAATCATTTGTAATTAAGAGGCCTACCTAAAACTGGTAGTTATCTATTAATCATTTTAGGAGACATGTGATATTCGGTGGTGTCTAAGATTTTTTTGTTGAAATAATAAATTACACATAAAATCTACAATAAAGTTTTGTTGTCTTCAAACGGATTTATTGAGCTTGACCTTTTTGTTTTAGACTTGTTTTTTTTAATGGGTATGAAAAAATACTTTCAATGATCTCCAAAAATCAAACCACTCAAACCCCTAACATAATTGAGTTAATATTTTATTCATTACGCACTTCAAAATTTGTTATTGTTAACTTCTTGCTCGCGGCGATCGCGTGGCGTAACATTTAACATCAATTTTACAGAATAGAGCTACTGTTTGTAAATTAGCGTCGGAGGGTTAACGTGGGAATTATTGGTTGACAAAAAAGTAGCAAAATTAAATAATTTAATAAAACTTCTTTATTGCTATTAATTTTAATAATAGTATTAGGTACTGACTAAACTCTACGATTTTCTCGTACTGTTGCAGGGTTCCTTACTAAAGTAGTAAAAAGAAACTATTATGGTGTGATTCTGTTGCCTGTCTGCCGTATCCGTCTGCTTGTATGTCACTGGCTATATTATTGTTCTAACTATGAAATTATAAATTAGAAAAAAAATTGATTTAGTAAATTTAAATTTAGAATTTTTTATGTAATACCTATATATGAAGTATCCATCCAATCACAGTGCTCTATTATTAATTTCTCCAACTCACATAACAACTCGCCTTTACAAATTACTCACCATTTCTATCCATAATACCATCAACAATAAGAATCTGAAGAGGTCTTAACCCCTAATGATCCCGCGGGTCTATTAGACCCCACCGGTCTCGCAGACCCCTGGACATCAAAACAAACATCGGCAGTCACGTGACCACCGACAAATTGCAAGCGATCGAAAGTACGAAATATGTCAATTATAATTAATAGGGAGGCAGATTATTGGGCGAATGGAACAGTACCTTATATCTAGAGAACAAATCAATGAAGGAAATTCACAAGAGAAATGAAAATTAGAGAAAATGTTATTTCTTTCATACATAAAAATAAATCAGAGAGAGATAAAGAAAGAGAGAGAAAAGGGTATAATTTTAAAATATTTAGAGAAAACACACTGTTTTGTGACTATTGTGTTCATTTCAGATAATTTTACGAATAAATTTTGAATGATAAGGGAAATGTAATGTTCACAGCCTTAATTACAAATATTTTTTCAAACGTAATGTAGGTACGTAACGAGTGCAGTAGCGAGACAGTAACTTGGCACAATTGTCACAGCAAACAAACCATGGCTCTAGCGACTGTCTCGCCTCGTCAAACTGTTTATACGAACCGAGTACTCGACCGAGGGCGCCGTCTCACCACTGTACTCGTTACGTGTAAAACATGCCAAGTCGAAGTAGATAAGGATCTTAAGTACTGTCAAACTAGTGTATATGTTATTAGTATCGTATTGTCCAGATTTGTTGTAGTGGACGTTAACAAGGAACTGGAGAGTATTGTTGGGAATGAGTGAGTGAGTGAAGAACATTGTTGAGAGAGTGAGACGTTGTGAGAGAAGTAGTTGTTGGTGGATTTGTATGAGGATTGTGAGATTTTAATTGTGATTTGCGTGTAATTATTTAGCACATAATAATAAAGTCTTAAAAATGAACAAAGTAACGATGTCATATGTAACCTTATTAATTTTCTTTGTAACATTTTCCTTAAATCTTGTTGTATTCTTTCGAATAAAAAATGAGTTTGTAGTAAAACAATGTAAGGGTTTTCAACTGTTCATCCTTTGATCATCCCACATCTAGGATACAGGTTTACCCTCGAAAGATGAAAAGGCCGAACCGTACCACTACGTCGGGCAAGTGCAGGTTTGTGGACTGGACGCCATTGGATTTCTTTTTTCGGATATACATAATTATGCCATTAGGTTTCTTCACGATATTTTCCTTCATTATAGTAAAAGTATGAAATAAATAAAACAAAATCATCAAGGTTTTTGTCAAAAAACCGTTATGGTCAATTATAATATATCATTAATTTTACGAAATCAATTAATTCCACTAACAACTACATCGCTATTACAACCATAAGACTTACAACCTTAAACCAATCCAAAAGCAATTTAGTAACATACAATTAAATATTCCTGAATCCAACAAAACCTATTCAAGCACAATTGAACTCCAATAGTCACCAAACACTCAACTCACAAGTAGGGCGTCCTCAAAGACAATATTTGCTGAGGACAGTCCCTCAGTAGCAACCACACGTGTCTAATAACGTGGGAAAGGGACAACAGTCATTTGGAGGCACTTGAAGCGACGTGTGAATTGTAAATTTGGGTAAAGGTATGGAATTTGACGCTTGGTGTTAAGAGGGATGTAACTCTAAGTTGTTATAAGCACTTCGACTAATATTAATATATTTAGCTACGCCCCGTGGTTTTACCCGCGCTATGATGAAAAAACAGTGATGATAGATAGATAGATAGATAAACTCTTTATTGTTCACATCAGAAATTACAAACAAAAGGATAATAACAATTAAAACAAGTGTAACAACTGGCGGCCTTATTGCTTAGAGCGATCTCTTCTGGGCAACGATGAAAAGTGGTCTGGTTAATCCAGGATGGATATAAGTTATCTCTTTGAACGGAACGGAATTCCGTTCAATTTCAGCGCGATAAAGTAACAAACACACTAAAAAACTTTCACTGTTTAAGTAATATTAGTACGATTTTGAGACAAACTTTGAAAGGAAGAGGGAAGATTAATTTACTGATTCAGGCGTTAATTTGCGGAAGTTCATCATCAAAAATCTGTCTCAAATAAACGTGCAATACGCACGTTTCTTTGAGACGTTTATATTCTCTTATAGTCTCGCCTTGTCAAAATGTTTATACAAACCGAATACTCGGCCGAGAGCCCTGTTTCGCCACTTGACTGTACTCGTTACGTGTAATTAACCTATTGCAGTATACTACGTATCTTTAAAGTAAGTAGAAACAACAAAATTATTCCTCCGTTTATCTAAACGCAAACAGAGCAAAGCCCCTGGCTGTGACGTTGATCTGAGATCCTAATCCAACCCTGACGTATATGCTAATACTTAATTGCAATAGAAATAATGGAAGAGACTGGCAAATAAAATCTTCACAATTAAAAAACATTTTTTTGTAATAGCAACTGTAACACACGTCTCGTGATTTTAGTAGAAGCTACTCGTAGTTCTAATGTGCCAGCTTCTTCGTAGAGCGTCTACGAAGATTAAGACGTAGCTTTTGATTATAGATGTGCTACAATAGCTCTACGAAATACGGCTTTTCATTTTCGACGATAGCTAATATTATAGTTATAGGTGTATAGATAATGCGATAGGTTTTAGATTTTTTTTAAATGTTGACCCAATTACTTAGAGTTTTCTTTATTATCCCTGATAGAGAAAACAATTATTTCCTAGCAAGGTCTTTCATTGGAATAACAGTTTTCATAAAAAGCCTTTTAGTACGCAAATTGAAAAGAAATATCTACTCTAATCTTTGATTCTAGATCAAAATATTTATTACAGTTCCTAACAGATTGACAGTTTGAAACGGTATAACAGATTTTAATACATTTGCAATCAGGTCTCTTATTATTCTTTCAATCATAATCATCTACTAATTATAATGTGGCTGCATGTTGAATTTGATTTGTGTTCAAAACTACCCAGTTAATCTCTTCTAGTTACTTTCTATATCTTCATCTAAATTCTAACAGAAGCCGGGTCAATTTCTGGGCGAAGTTATCTGTAATATCACCGGATTAGCCGTTCCGGTTATTTGAGACTGCACGTGAATACAAGTGTAGTATTGTATGGGACACATACAACTTTAGTATGAGTGTAATATTAGTGTAACTTTGATGAGTTAGTTTGTTATGGCACGGATTTATGACGCTTTAGGGAAATATGAAAGGGAAATTGTGATATCTGAGTTTTCATGACATGTTTAGAGTATTTCGAAATGTTTATGTTGTTTGATTAGCGTTGATTTCCGAGGCTTGAACATTGATTTTTTAATTTACATACTGTAAGGCATAAGGTAAGATAGATTTTATAAAATCACGATAAATTTAACTATTTAGATGCTGTCATTTAGTTTTTATTTTTCAATTGTAGCGTATCGCTATAGAAATAAGTTAATAATACAATTACAGATTCGCTTACAGTTTTATCATTTTTCTTTTGTAATGATAGTTGCTCTGTTGGGGTGAATTCACGTATGTATCATCAGAATCTATTATATCTCCGTCTTTTAACGCCAACGAAAAAGTATTAATGACGTGCATCATTAATACTTTTTCGTCGCGGAATAATATTCAAAGAAATGTTATGCACGCATCCAAACTGTTAGCGATCATTATAAAAATCAGCGTTACGAGACCAAAATACAAAACGCCACGATAAATTAAGTGTAGATCCAGCCCTACAAGACTTTTCAAACACAAAAAATATACCAAAACTAGATTTTCGCAATACGATTTCAACCCTCTCCCTCACTTAATTGTAGCGACACAAGTTATAAAAGTTTACAACGTCAGCTTCCGCGTACGTATGTCTATTGTGATGCTGTATCTAAAGAGTTGGACGTGGTTCTCAAAGTTTCATAGCGAAGCCCTTTCCTGATGCTCTTGTATGAAATTTATGCTTGAATGTAAGTACTTGTTGAAAGGTAAAAGTTTTTGAAGCATTGCGTTTGAAGCGTTGCGTTTGAAGCGTTGCGTTTGAAGCGTTGCGTTTGAAGCGTTGCGTTTGAAGCGTTGCGTATGAAGCGTTGCGTTTGAAGCGTTGCGTTGTTTGTGCGTTGCATACTGCAATCAATATTTGAATTTTAGATTTGGAGGTTGTCAAACTTTTATTGCATTGTTATTGGAGTTACACGTGTACGAATATACCTAATTACACCTCAATCGGACATCGGGAAGTGGTTAAAAATTGAGTTGCAAGATTCCACCCGAACAAACATAGTTACATACATTGCAAGTTAAATAAAAGCTTAAAAATTGGCCAAGCTGCTTAATCGGTCGGTCGATTGCATCGCTCCTCCTAGGCAGTTGAATAAAAATAAAACTTTGAATAACACTGCTACTGTGCTACTCCAAAACTCAAACTGAACAGTTTAAGCTCACCTTAACGACATCGACAAATACGACTGAGGTTTTTTAACGAACAAGCTACAGTATCAGATTTTCATAGTTTTTATTTTTATTTCATGCATCACCACTATTTCATTTATTCCGCATCTATGAGCGTTGCTTTTGTCGTTGAAATATTTTTTGTCTGGCGATGTTCGGGTTGTGTTTTACCTCCTTGTATATAAATACGACGTAAGATCTGCCTTCTTTTCTATCTGGTCTACAATTGTACATTTTATCGAAATTCGTTATGGAGGATTGGAGTTCGGAATGGAGATAACTTAAACCCTCGGTTAACACAGGCTCTTTTTTTTGTATGGTCACGGATGAAACCCGAATTTGTCTGCATGTTTATCTCTCAACTACCTTAAAACGATTGAGCGATATTAGAGAAGAATAAACATAGCTTATATCCTGGATTAACCCTTAAGCTACTTTTCATCATCAGCACCAGTTTCCACCACCATACAAGTGAAACCGCGGGCCACAGCTAGCTATACATATTTCTCAACAAATACTCCATCAACAGCTCCAAGTGAAGTCATGAAACAGATCACCGACTCGAAGCTATAAAGCAGCGACGGAACCCTTTCCCAGCGTTTCGGAAGTCGATAGTCTATATCGTAAAACTTTACGAGTGACTTCCTACGAATTAATGTCGGAGAGCGTATGCAGTTGAGAGCTGGAATTTATTAGGGGTTACGTCATGTAATGGAGTATGAAAAAATAGAAATAGGTATTTGCAAAAGAAAATAAGAATATGAAAATGTTGGTTGAAAGTAACGGTTCCGAGAGAGAGGGTTATTTCATAGCAATAAGTAATTTTTTACGTGAATACATATGCAACCTTTAATCCACTGCTGGGATACAGGTCTACCCTCAAAGGGTGATTAGGCCGTATTCCACCACGCTGGCCAAGTGCGGGTTGGTGGATTCACATACGCCATTGAATATCTTCTCCGGACATATGCAGGTTTCCTCACGATGTTTTCCACGTGACATACGTTTTGCTTAAATTTGCTTTTAATAGGAGGCGAACCAGAAAATTGACTATAATAAAATCACATTTCAAAAGCTAAAGAATCAAAGAGTTCATACAAACGATACGCTCGTAAATATTACCGTTCACGAAACATGCTCTTTAAGTTCTGTTTACATATTTAACGCCAATTTTGAATTTGGACCTGTTTGATGTTCAAAATTGTTTGAATTTTGAATCTACACGGTCAAGTCCATGCCACAAGCACATCCCGATGGTTTGAATCACTAGTAAACTAGGCTTGATCATAGCTGGAATTGAGTGGCATTGACGTCGGATATTGACACTAAATCTGCCTGAGATTGGAAACTGGCCGGATGTAAGAACATCTGAAATGTTCCTTTGTGTACTAGGTGATAGATCTTCGACTTGAGTCACCTGGTCACCACTTACCAAGAAAATATATTCATAAATTTCTATGTTTGAACTACTGCCTTATTTTGATGTCAGCATGCCTTATTTAAACACAATTTGCCATCATCAGCCAAAGCGTGTTCTGAGACGCAGGTGACGCAGCACAGAACAGATTTTGTAGGCAGAGCAGGCGAGACAGACATAGCGCGCAGAGCAGGACAGACACATGTCCGCCCCGCGCGTGCTACACCGCAGTACGCAGCTCTCAGTAGAGCAGGCGAGACAGACATAGCGCGCAGAGCAGGACAGACACATGTCCACCCCGCGCGTGCTACACCGCAGTACGCAGCTCTCAGTAGAGCAGGCGAGACAGACATAGCGCGCAGAGCAGGACAGACACACGTCCGCCCCGCGCGTGCTACACCGCAGTACGCAGCTCTCAGTACGTTCATGCATTACTAAATCTGATCTGCGCTGCGTGGGCCTGCGTCTCAGCATACGCTTAGCTTTATTAACAGACCCGTACTTTCCATCAACAATGATAGCTAGAGAAATATAAACTTCTCTTTCTTTTATCACTTTTTCTCTTTTTCTCTCAGTGATGTCGTAAGCTCACAAATACCTATTCACAGTTTCCTGATAAAATACGGTTTCCCGAGATTTTCTACCAAATGGATTGCACCATTTTAATCTGCGAAATCGAGAGCATTTCTCAGATTACATCTATTATGTAAATTGTAGAGGAATCTGTCGTGATTGAGTACCTATGGAAATCCTTCTGGGTTTATTTACTTACCTGGTATATATTAAATACAGGGTTATAAGGAAAGGGTATGCTAAGCCGAAAATGGCTCATAGTACCTACTCATCATTTTAAACAACTTTTATGGAAACCATGGGAATAACCCGCAAATCGCAAAAATAAGTCAGCATAATGCTAAAGTGGCAATGGGCTGGCCATATCTGTATGAGAACCGACAACCGTTGGGGTAGACGGGTTCTAGAGTGGAGACCACGGATCGGTAAACGTAGTACTAGGGCGCCCTGCGGCCAGGTGGAGCGACGACCTGCGTAAGGCGGCTGGTAGCAAGTGGATGCGTGAGGCAGAAGATCGTGCCTTGTGGCGTTCGTTAGGAGAGGCCTATGTCCAGCAGTGGACAAACATTAGATAGGCTGATGATGATGATGATGATGATGAATGCTGAGTACTATGATTTTTTTTCGGCTATTTGTACCCTTTCCTTATAACCCTGTATTTTGAAGAAAACCTTGGGTGCTCTGTTTTTAGCTTTTGCAGTACGTTTTACGCAGGTCATCTCGTCACAAATATAGACTGCAGATCCACAAAAATCTTTAATTAATGACTGTAAAGATCAATAAAGCTGTTTAATGTCCTATAAATAACTACAAAGATAGTATACGTTTCCTGACATGCTCGTACACAAACATAACTATCGACAAAATTAAAACAGCACGTGACGCCACTTACGAAAAAAAAACGCAAAAAATCAAATTACTTTTTTTATTTTATTTATTTGTCCATCCCCAAAGAAATATGCTAAAACAAGTCTTATTTCCTTAGCTTAGGAGTCAAGTTTTCGAGGGTATGTATTAAAGTGATTTTAGGTGTAAAGTGGGTGGGGTCCAATAAATTTTAAGTCCATTAGTACGAGTACACATGTTCGGGGTCTGAACTACACTCCATTTAACTTTATGAGGTTTAAATTCGTTGAATTGTTACGCACTCTGATTTGAAATGGTATCCCTTTGGAATGAAAAGAAAATATTTTTATACCTAAATAATGTTGTTCCAGAGTTGCATTTTTTAAAGAACATGGTAACTAATAAATATAAAACTTTAATAATGCACTACGCAAAATACAGAATGAAGAGCAAAAAACTAGTTATAAAATAATAATTTTCACGTTACCGAAATAATCTTTGGCTTAATATTTTTTTAATTTAACCCGCGAAAACGAAAACTAATTTATCCAAATAATGCATAGAAAAAAAACTATAGAATATATCGGTTATTTTTGTATTAGAGTGGCATGCTGCATTTTCTAATCTACTTACTCTAATCTCTCAACTCTTCTTTCCCAAAACATCACAAAATCCCAATAATATCACGAACACGCTAATACACTTTCCCAACACCCGAAACCCATTCATCCATTGTAATCCAATAATCGTTTTTAACGGTTCCTCACTCAATAATTCTGTTTTCCCTCCGGTCACTCCAATTTCGGTAATATCCTTCGTAAAAATTCGATTTATAAAACAGAAAACTACAATTTTTCTATCATTCTCCCCTTTCTGCAATCATTCGAGCGTAAAAAGCATTAGCGTCATAGTCTTAACCCCTTGCTATCTGCGCTGGGGTATAAAATACCAATATATTATTTTTTGCCGATTGTCATTTGTCCCGTGATTGATAACCTGCTTATAGTTTTCTTAATCGATTGTTTGTGGCGAAATTACGGTTGAATTGATTTTTACTAATGGTTTTGGAAGATAAAGATTTAAAAAATGTTTATCGACACACCCCTTTAATTTTGTGGGATTATTTATTTTGTATTGTTGTGGTAACATTGTGACAAGAACATTAATCAAATTAAATTCACTTATTAACTGAACATAGATATTATTATTTATGAATCAAAAAATAGGAGAAAAATACGAACAAATAAATTACGATTCTCAAAACTATACACCCATATTGGAACGCTTATTAGTAAAAACTCATAAATATGTCAAGACACTGAAGTGGCCACAACAAAATAGTAGATACTTTCTAAAATTGACCCCTTGTTCGAGCTCCGGAACTAATTTTATAACATTTACACTTGAACTCGATAAAATGTCCAAAGTACATTGTCCGTGAATTCAGGGGTCATTTGTACCCGGTCACACCTAATTATGAGACGCTAACCAATGTCCCTAGACCATAAATTTAAAATGTATCAAAACGAACATCGACAACATAGATGTTAAAACTATCAATTATGACAAATATCTGTGTCCCGCGAATGTACTTACTATCATACAGAAATTGTTAACTGTTTTACTGTAAGCACAAAAGTTGGTTAAGTATGGTTATCTAAAGTACATATATTTTTGTTTTTGTTTTTAGAAACGTCTGCATGAAAAAGAAACAAACATACTCACAGAATCCCACATAATATGATGAATTTCTTACAATATTTCTGGTTTTCTTCATGAATGACCAACCAATTAAAAATGTTTGTTCATTAATTTATGACGTTACGGTTGTTATCAAAATGTGGTTACATTGTAAATCTGTGCTGACCACGTGTGGTCGTTTAGACCGATACGGTCAATAATCCAAATTAAAATTTCACGCAGTGATTGGAGGGTTATGAAAACCAACTATCATGTCAAACACATTCTTATTTTAACCATAGTTAATTCAATTTAAATAATATCTATTAGGTATTTCAAAATTACGTAGATTTGCGTATGTATTATATGTTATATAGATAAATATTTACAAAGGCAATACTTAGCGCCAAATGTAAACCAATAAACTAAACAAAATGTTATATTTTTGGCATATTCGACATAATATTTAAATTGAATTAGTTGGCAAATCCAGACAAACTTAATTAATAACTTCCTTTATTTAATAACAATTTAGAAATGACAACAGATAAGTTATAAATAATTATTGAAAAGTACCTCATAAAAATAATTGACAAACCAATTTCATTAACTACACTAATTACTACTTTGATCGAAATTAATTAGAAAAGCAGAAGGGTTAAAGTAATTAAAACAAATTAATTAATTAATTCGCGATGTGATCTTCTGTCCATTAAAGTGGCAGTTACATGACGTTTTGATGTGGGTTTTAATTTTTTATCTCACCGTGGATCTATTTTAAACTAAAAAGGTAGGTAGAAATAATAATAATTAATTAATAATATTTTATTTATCTAGTAGGCTAGGGTAGTAGCGCGTGAACAAATCCTCAACGTGAGGCAACTAATTGAAAAAGCTTATGAGTAGTACAACGTGCCAGTCATCATGTGTTTCGTTGATTATAGCAAAGCGTTTGATTGTGTCAAGTGGGACTCCTTATGGAAAGTGCTCTTTAATTTAGGCGTACCTACCTAATCATCTGACCGCGCTGCTTCAGTCTTTATATCACAGCAGTCGCGGGGTTGTCAAAGTAGACGACGTGGTTTCCCAACCTTTTGGCTTTGAAAAAGGTGTCCGCCAGGGCTGTATCATCTCGCCCATCATCTTCAATGCTTATGGGGAGTACATAATGCGTCAAACCTGCGATGGCTGGGATGGAGGTGTTAGTATCGGCGGGGTAAAGATCACGAACCTTCGGTATGCCGATGCCACGACTCTGCTGGCAGGGAGCGAAGATGAAATGGCGTCACTACTGCATAAAATGGAGCAAATTGGTATGGACTTGGGACTCTCCATCAACAGATCCAAGACCAAAATTATGGTTGTTGACCGTGCCAAGACATTGAGCTTCCCTGGCGCACTGAATCTTCAGACTGTCGAAGATTTTGTCTATCTGGGCTCTAACATCAGTAACAATGGCTCCAGCGAAGCTGATGTGCGAAGGCGGATCGGAATAGCTAAGGGAGCCATGTCTCAGCTCTATAAGGTGTGGAAGAACCGAGGAATAAGGATGAAGACGAAAATCAGACTCGTCCGTACTTTAGTCTTTTCCATCTTTCTTTATGGGGCTGAGACCTGGACTCTGAAAGCGACGGATCGTGGGCGCATTGATGCTTTTGAGATGTGGTGCTGGAGGAAAATGCTGAGAATACCTTGGACAGCACTTCATACTAACGTATGCATATTAAGACAACTCAAGGTCACAACAAGACTCTCAACCATCTGTCTCAAACGTGTCCTAGAGTATTTCGGTCACATAGCTAGGAAACAAAGCGACAACCTGGAGAAGTTGATGGTGACAGGGAAAGTCGACGGCAAGAGGTCACGTGGCCGCAGCCCGATACGTTGGTCTGATCCGATTCGCACCACTCTCGACACCTCGGTCTACGATGCTCTACACATTGCTGAAGACAGGAAACGTTGGCGTAACATCGTGAGAGAGAAACTATCTGGAGGTGGTGGTCACGACCCTCAGACATGAGGAGTACGATTTGAGGAGGAGTAGGCTATTTTTTATATCAAAGCATTTTCTTTGATTTTTTCACGAATTTCTGCAAAACAAAAATTAATGAAATCATGACTTTTTACAAAATTTAGTAAATTTTGCTTCAAAATGTTGTCTCGAGCTCTTTAATTTATTTTTAACATCATCAATAAAATTCTTTGCTACTCAATCTAAATTCTATTAGACATTGTAAAAGTTACATCTACTGCTTAACGATAACTGTCAATACCAGTCCATTGTCAACTGTCAAAGTGTCAAATGTCAAAACTTAATGGTCTGTCAAAACATTTTATAATCGGTTAATGACCTTAAATTGTGGAGTTTATCGAGAGTTTATCGATTCTAGTGTGATGTATTGTGTGATGAGAGGTAGTTGGCAATTCCCATAGAATGGGAGGCCATCCACTAACATTATTTGCTGGTTTAATGTATTATCAGTACGGATGGAATGGAAGTGGATTTCAATAGAAAACAACATAATTATCATCATCATTATTGTAACAACATCATAATGACTTGACTTCTCAAAGTTAAAGGTAAATGATTCTTGGCAGCAAATTTTAGTTACAGATTTTTAAACTATTAAAATTTATTTTATTTTATTTTTAGACGTCATTTTCATTGTATTTTCCAATATTTTTCAATGGGATTTTATTTTACGCAATTTAAAAAGTTCAAAACCCAAAGTTTGCTTGTCTATACTTTTTCTAAAATCAATTTAAAAAAATTAAACTTTCGCTCATGTTACGAAAATTGTAAAAACACTCAAAAGATTCCAAAATCGATTTCTAAACAGATTCTCACTTCATCCAATTAAACATTACAAGGAAAATATTTTACGAGCTCCAATAAAATCCACTGACATTATTGAAGTGGAAAACTCGAACATAAAACTTTAAGTAGTTTGGAGAAAAATATGAAGGATGTTCGGATCGTAAAGTGGGTAAATAATACAAAATACAATAAGTGGCGATATTGAAGACGCGAATGTGGGGGTAGGGTTGGAGGGGCAGTGAGATCAGTAGGATTAAGAAGATGTAAGAAAAGACCTTGTGAGAAGTTGTGCGTGGAAGGTATAAGATGTTATTTTTCGTACTAGATTATTTCCAGGACTTTGTAGTTGGTGCTATTCTGTGGCTCTGTCTTTGGCGTCGCAGGTAAATTCTAAAATCTTCTCACTTAGGTAAATCAGTCTAGCCGTTCTCAAGCCAAACGCTTGCCAGAAAACATACCTGTAACAAAGATAAAATGGGTTTGTACTGTAGCATCAAGTTTTCTACGTTGCACATTATCGAAAAGAGCAAACAAATAAGTTCTGGTAGATCATTTGAAATACCTTCATATATTATTTTTTAACGTGAACAAGTCAGCGTTTGACCACCAACTAAAAAATTTAGATTAGCTTTAGTAAAATCCACTTAAAATAATCAAAACTTTTCTTCTATATTTCATTTAACCAATAATAATTGATATAAACATATCGAAAACTAATAAAAAAAATAATAAGTCAATTAAAATACATAATACGTAGGTACTAACAACACAATCATGTAATACCTAAAAAAAAATTTGAACATTCTCTGTAGGCCTAATTTTGAATCCTATTTTTTTACTAAATAATTATGTATGTTTTATCTATTTATGAATTATGCCCTCAACTTTACTCTCGTTGTCACTATGCGTGGCGTGGCGTGGCGTGGCGTCGCGTCGCGCGGACGCCGCAACTAGTCGCAGTCGTAAACATTTACGACCGAGCAGGGATTAAGATAGCTGTAGTCAGGTTTTTATTAAAAAACACTACGTTTGTTGATAGTTGTTATTGTTTTTAGATAGAAGGTGCTATTGGCTCTGTTGTGTTCAAATAAAAAGTCTTTGGAAAACGTAAGTTCATTTGCTAACAGCTGCTTCGTGCAATACTTTTTCTATGCTGAAATGTTTGTTTTTTAATTACATATATTTCCTTCTTGCTAAGATCACGAGTTTCTTCATTTGTAGAAATATTTTAATATTTTTGTTCTTGTTTTTCTTTTTTACTTTTCCTTGAAAAGGTTTTTCAGCGTAGACAACTGGTGATGCTATCAACTGTTCTTTTGCTGTAGTAGATTTTTTTACCTTCTCACTCTTATGAAATTTACGTGATGAGAGATAGGGACGGAAACGAAATGATTTTTTAGAACTAGCTCTTGTTTTTGTACAGATTAATTTGTTAAAAATTTTGTTAAAAACTAGCTGCACCCGGCGGTTTCACCTGCTGTTGTTTTTTTACTTTTAAATCTTCCTTGCATTAAAGCAAACAAAACAAACAAAAAATTACTCAAATCGGTCCAGCTGTTCTCGAGTTTTAGCCAAACAAACGAACAGTGATTCATTTTTGTATATAAGAAGATGTATATTTATGTATTGTATACTTTAGGTGTTCTGTAGTCTCTTTTAAAATACCTTATTTCGCACACACACAAATCTATGATTTCCATTATTTATTTCCAAAATCCAATAACACGGAATTCTCACATCAAAGCGCCCACTGTCCACACAGTGGTCAGTAATCCGATTTCGCACCGGTCAGCGTGCCCTATCTGTTTAGTGATAACTATGTTACTGTGAGAATCGAGGACATTCAGTCTTCTCATACGCTTTGAGAGATTAGTGAAGCTATCGATGTATTGGTCGTTACCGTGAGTCAAAGTCAATACGTAGCAGAGCTGGTTTGATGTGCTCCTTAATAACTTTAAAAGATTCAGACACAAATTCAATTTGATCTAGGCACAAAGGAAAAGGAACAAGGAAAATACAGAACTAGGATAGTGTATGAGAATGATATTTATGTTATCTGTTTATAGATTCTATACAGGGTTTATATATTCATACCCTTTATGAATAACCCTGTATTCAATTATAGAAAAATGTCATTCCCATACATTGCCTGAGTTTTGTATAGCGTTTCGATTATAGAATTGCAACTTGGCTAGAGGCTGAACCTGAATTGAACAGCGTTAGCTTCTGTCTCGCTCTTTCTTCAGCTAAAAAAACGAGACGAAAGAGCGATCCAAATAAGGCTCGCATTAAGAGTTCACTGTATAGACCTAGGTCGTCATAAGACGCGGTTTACAATAACGTTCTAGTGACAGTTACCGACTTTTATCTATGCTCGACTGACGTCAAAATGTCCTAGGTAAAAAACTTTCCGTACTAGCAAAGTTTTAATTATTATTTGTGAGCACGTTAATACTTTAATCGCGGAAGAAAAAATTAAATACAGTAAAATGAATCAAAAATGCTAGTTGTTATTCTGTAACGGCATTAGCTAGCTTTCAAACTGATACAGTTTCCAACGAAAACCATCCCTAATATTTATGTCCATTGATAATTTACTGACCACTGTCCATCCGAAATTCGAGTGAAAGGGTTGTCACGTAAATCCGCATTTACGCACGTTTGGTCAATTGGTTGCTAAATTGTTAACACTGTTTCAAAGTACCGTGGGAACCCTGATTTAGCAAATACTCGTGATAGGTGAGTATTTGGCAAGATTTGGGATGAATCGCAATTTCAAACGACCCTATGGACAAGTATTTAAGTTGGTACAGAAATTATTTATTTTTATTTTATTTATTTATCTAACCTATGCTGTCCCACTGCTGGGCAAAGGTCATTAAAATTAAAACAGAAATTTAAATTTTTATTGGTACACAAATTAAAACAGTTTTTATTTAAAGTGTTTTAGTGTGTTTAGGACTTGTTGAAGATTCTAAAAGGATAAGTAATACATACTTCTAGACTTACTTTTATTTGTCATGCCAAAATCATATCCAAAGAAGTTTCATTATTTAAAAAAATAAAAATCACATTTTACATCCCCAATACCATAATTTCCTTCTAACTTCCAAACGGAACATAAAATGAACTAGAAATCTCCGGTTTTATTATCAAATATTAAAATAGAATATTTTCCCCAATAGCTAGTGTTTATTTCATCGCGAATGGAACGTCTCCTAAATAATTGAAGATAACAGAAGCATCGCTTACAATAACGGTTGTGAGTGCGCGCGATAAAAGCATAAGGTGGGAAATGCTTGGGTGAATGTGGAAGACATAGGCTGGATACGTCTGTTTTTTTTAAAGATTGGCAAACAATCAGGCGGTCAACAGGCGCCATTGAGCGCTACCGTGATTCAGAGGATACGTTTGATGGTTGGTGTTGTTTGTCGGGCCGTTAAGCCATTTCATTCTTCAATTCTTCTTCAAGCGACATAAATACCTTTAACTATGCAAAAAAAACGACACATTAATGAAGTGTGAATAATAATATAATAATGATTACATTATTATATTCACACTTGACTTGGTAAATTGGTTTTTTTTTTTTATATAAATACCCAATATCCCAGTTTAGTCGTACTAATATTTAAAGTGTATCTTCCCGGCATCAGTCACGATAATTTTCTGCCCCACCTTATTAATAAAACTTTTTTTAATTTTTCTGGCATATCCACACGAATCTACCACCCGTCCCCAACTATCCTGCAAAAGGAAAACCTCTATCGAAACGCTAAGAAAATATCGTATAGAGATTAGGCAATATACTTTTATTGGGTTTTTCACTTTATTTATCTAACGTCTCTCCACCGTTTCTAAAGGAACTTATCTACCACTTGAAAATAAATCTTTTTTGTTTGTTAACACAGTTTTTGTCGGTTTTTTCGTCATATTTCCGGGGGATTGAACAAATAAGAGTAGTACGGTGATAACGTCGAAGAAAGCTTAATTTATTGTTGTGGTTTTTCCGGTGGTTTGTGTTTCAGATGGTTTTTTATGTGTGGTTTGTTGAGAGGCTTTGTGGAGGATGGATGAGGAGAATTAAGTTATGGCATTTTGTTTGTATGTAGGTACTTTATAAAGTCAATTAAGTTTATGGGGAATATTATAGTATAAGCCTTTGTTAGGTTTTAACAAATGTTAGTCTAGTTGATGACGATGTTTTTTTTCTTTTATCAAAAACGTCGAAGTTAATACGAGTAGTTTGTTATTTTTATTTATTTCAATTGGTTCACATGTCTATATTTTTCTACGAAAGTGTAGAGTAACGAAAAGCTCGGTTTACGCATGCTTTTCGTTACTCTGACAAAAAAGAGATCCCGATTTCTAATGTGTCCCTAATGGGTCGATTCGGACCGCAGCGCGCAGTGGCAAACAGTTCTCTTTTCGAATAGATGAATTCGGAAAGAAAATATATTATGTAACATTCCATAATTGCAGTAGGTCGCGACCGAATTTATTCACTACTCAAAAATACAAACAACCTCAACAATAACCGCTACCATGCTTCGAAGGACCAGTGGTCGTCGTAAAATTTTACGATAACGCTACGCACGTGTGCGGACCCTACACCCGGTAGTGATGGGACGTCATATGAATGACCCTACAGTGATGGGTCGTCATATTTATGACGTCAGAGTGACAGTGTTTCGTGGTTTGAGGGATAGGGATGTGATTTTATCGATATATTTTTTGTTGAGGATTATTTTCGCGTGATTTGGTGAAAGGAAGAGCGTTTTATTGTAGTAACGATTATGTTATTTTTGTGCTATTTTATTTTTTAACAATTTAGTCATAAATGACCCTACAGTGATGGGTCGTCATATTTATGACGTCAGAGTGACAGTGTTTCGTGGTTTGAGGGATAGGGATGTGATTTTATCGATATATATTTTGTTGAGGATTATTTTCGCGTGATTTGGTGAAAGGAAGAGCGTTTTATTGTAGTAACGATTATGTTATTTTTGTGCTATTTTATTTTTTAACAATTTAGTCGTCTAGCGTTTAGTATTTTGAGTCTCATTGTCACATTTTGAAACAGTAGTTCAGTAGATAAAATGTAAATTTAAGAAACACAAATTTACAATAAAATAATACAAAAAAAAAAAACTAACAACAGAAATAAACTTCGCAAAAAAGAACAAAACCTGACCTAAAAACTTAAAAAGTTTAAATCATACCCATCCCTATAATGAAGTATCGATATGCCACTACCGTGGTAACGCGCACTTATTGTTTATAGCCAATAAATATTATCGTCCACCCGAGTACAGCTGAATTAATTCAGGAGCGTGTCCACAATGAATGTCTAACTTTTATTAGTCCATGCGAAATTATGTGAAACGGGCAGTAATTACGGGTAATTATATACAGTTTTATACGAACATTCGAGTGATGTAGGTAATTCGTGATGTATTTCTCAGATCTTGGAGATTATATCGTAGAATAGAAACAATTGTTACTTATTTAGACTTAGGGACTTATAGGACTGATTTTTAAATCCCGATTGTATAGTTGTCTTAAACTGTAGTCCGGTTTAATAGAGTTTCCAGCCTTAGTGTTCGAGTTTTAGTTCACCCGAAAATCTCTGGCAAGGACAAGACGAGAACAAGAAACCAAGATATAGCATGTAGCACTCCGATCAAAATGCCACTTGCAGTCACGGCTACTATGCCAGACTGAGATAAAAGCAGCTTGCCGTTGCTGATTGGAAAGTAGGTATTTTTTTCCATTTTTTGCTATATAGTCTTATTTCTTCATATTTTCTGAAATTTTGAAAACTTTTCTGAAACTTTCTGAAATTTTGCATTGTGATATCTTTATCACAATGCAAAATTTCAGCGAAAGAAGAATTTTTTATTTATGCTCAAACCCTTCATTGATTCGACTATTACTACTATCATGTAGATAGATCACATAAATTATTTATTGTTCACACCAGAATTTACAGACAAAAGATTTAATAACACTTAAAACTAGTGCAACAACTGGCGGCCTTATCGCTAAGAGCAATCTCTTCCAGGCAACCTTAGGATGGATAAAAAAATAATAATAATAAGTGAGGTGGTTACTCGTAAGGTACAGACAATTCTAAACGGCTCCAATTGTTTTTAATTCTATCTTTCTCTTTCCCTAATAACTGTGTTGGTCTCAAAGACCGTTCGCATAATCCAATTTGGCATAGCCGTGTCGCAAATCGAGAGGCCATGTTCGGAATCTAATGGGTTAAGCCTATATGGACGGAACGGCCGTAATTCTATTAGGACCATTCTGCCGAGAAATCTATGTGTATGAGAAAGGGGATATTTGAGAGTTGCCACAAGTTGGCTGCTAATGTTGCTAATAACACTTTCACAGTCAAACATGCACGACAGTAATGTTAACTGTTTGTCTAATGTTAAAGTGAATAAGTGAACCAGTTGCAACCCTTAGTTTCATCGGTGTGGTGATGAAAAGCGGTGAGGATGATTACAAGAAGCCTATGTCATTTTTGCATCCCTGACGTATGCGAAATTTTAGAATGATCGGTTGATTAGTTAACGCATGCAAGAGTAACAAACAAACTTACTGATAATGATGATAATTAGATTATAAATAAAGCGATTATAAGCAAATAGGTGGGCAAGATATAACTTCTGATTGATTTCAAATAAAAACACTTCGTATAAAATTATTATCTTTTGTTCTAATTTCTCACTTCCGTTGTTTTAGCCCACCCTTTACAATTTTCTTAGAACAAAACGATTTATTTGAACCAAAAGTGTAACATATGTGTTTACTGCTTATCGGAATCGGTTAACACGTAACCTGCAATGGTCGATTTATCACGGAATTGTCTCCTAATTATGGGGTTACAGGTGACACAGTGAAAGTTTATGCGTACGAAATTATGATAATTTATGTGAACAGATGTTAGGCGAAAAGGAAACGAAATTCGTTGTTATAGTAAACTAAACAGTACGATTTAT
Organism: Alcis repandata; assembly: GCA_949125135.1. NCBI lineage: Eukaryota > Metazoa > Arthropoda > Insecta > Lepidoptera > Geometridae > Alcis > Alcis repandata. The sequence goes on along the minus strand of OX421240.1, from coordinate 10,912,458 downwards.
TCTTCAAAACCAAAAAGTTTCATAACTTAGTTTCTGCAATTTTAATTTCTACATAATTTATTGGTTGTTTTATAATTGGATAGACATTCATTTATACATATAAATATATTAAAATTAAGCATGAGAATGAGTAAAGATGTCAAAAAGATTAAATAAATTAAAAACAATAAAGAAAAAAATCTAGCTCTGTGTCACAGACATAACAGAAATTGTTGGAAACTAAACAAAAGAGTAGCTCTTACTGTTATTTTTGTAACTACCACTGAGGGTTCATGAGTTCATTTTATTTAATAAAGCTTCTTAATTAAAGCATCTCAGATATCTTTTTTCAATAAAAAATCCACAAAATCCCAACATTTGTGCCGACAAATTGCTATAATTAACATTAATTTCCCTTGCATTTTGATTAGCCAAGAGATAATGGTTACACTCAATTTCTGGGGTTTCGTATCTTTTGAATCAAATACGGCGTGTCAATGTGTCACTTTTGTGACAAACGCTTAATTAATTGTATTATTTTTATCGTGTCTATTTCATCTTTTCGCGTTTGATGTCACTTTTGGGAAATTGGGTGGTAATTTGTAGCTTCTGAATTAGTAGGAAAATTGTGTTTTAAAAGAAGCAAATTTTGTTTGAAAAGGATTTTTTTTTTAACATCCTTCTTTTATTCACATTAATTATAATCATCAACGGAAGAGAACTAGTCATCGCGACACAGGGAATCCTACAGCGATGACTAGAGTTTTATTAATTTACTAAATTTCAGCTATGAAATTGAAGTTGACAAATATTTTGCAAAAAAAAAATTACATTATTTTTTTCACAATTAATTATAATATTAATGCTAAAAATATGTAAATTGATTAGAAATCGTTTTCTTTGATTTGTGAGTTCTATAAATTTAATGCTTATATTTATACCTCAATACTTTCCATTAGGTAATTAAGCTCATTTTTAGAAGGTGTATTGTTGCAGTTATTAGCCCCAATAAATAAAACTAGAAAATTATTGAATTAAAATCTAGAAAAAATCTAGAAATGCTATGAAGTAGAGTAAAAACTACTTCGGAGCAAATGGCGTAACTTTTTTTAACAAACAATTCTTTGTTTCTTTCTGGAATAATTAAAACTGTTTTACTGAACCGACAACCAAGACTTTTTTATGCAAAGAACCTTAGACTAAAACAAAATAAATGGACGGGCCTAAAAGAAGCGCACTATTGAGACTGTTTGTTTAAGCGTATGACGCTCGAGACGTCTGTCTCGCTCTCACTCCTTCCCAGCACCTCGGAAGTGTAACACGACTGTGGAGCTACACAATCACGACCTTCCATCGAACAAATAATGCCTTCGTGCTCATTCCCATTATGCAAAAACACTTCGAGAACCAAAAATAAAAGTTGTGGAGTCACATTTCATAAGTAAGTACATATTTGTTCATCGTATTATCATAATTACGTGTAAAATTATCAAAATACAATCGTTACTTAGTTTCCATTTCCATTTTGTTGTTGTTTTCCTACCGTTGAGGGACAGAAATATAGGCTTGTGCTTAGTGCAACAAGGATGACCTCTCTTTGTTCGGAAGTATTCGGCTTACGCCGGCAAACACCGACCTGCCCAAGCAGCGGGACGGGTACATGGACCGTCAGCAAACGAATTTTCTGATTACAAATTATTAATTATTTTTTTTAATGGTTTTTAATGAAACCATTAAAAAAAACTATTTGAAAGTGCGATTTCATCATTTACACAAGTACGATCCGAGTACCTATTAAAGTTCACACCAAGCGCCAAAAACTAAACAAACTTATTTTATTTGAAGGCAAGTAAAGTGGTTATATATACCTATACCTTTTAAAACTATTAATTCTGATACCCCACTCGATGGGCTTAGTGACATTTTTTTGGAAACCGTAATCCAATAATTTTACGTGAGTATTTCCGTGTTAATTAAACTCATATTCCTTTGTTTTTCATGCAATAGTATCTTTTATTTTAAATATACGTTCTCATTCGATCTGGATCTTACCTTGTTTACCTTTTGTTGTGCCTTCAAGCCATGTTGCCATATTTGCATTAAAATTTGTGTCATAAAAAATTGTTTTTTTATTTTTAGAAGACTCATTTTTCCGAAGTGATGTAAGTATGCACCCATTTTTTAAACCATACAAATAATTATTTAGAATATAATTAATTGCTATCAGCGCTATCGGTTTTGCTAACGCTCCTCGTCCGGATTGGACGAAATGCTCAAGCGCAACCAAGCGCAACAGACAAACACAGGCTATTTCTTTCTTTCGCATGGTATTTTGTATTCGCGGTCTCTTTTTTTGTAAAAAATGTACACACATGCTTATGATAAGGTATAGATAATAATATAGTATAGTCGAGCAGATTGTGACTTATTTCGACCGAACGCGATCAACGGGTTAGGCCCGTCCATTCATTTTATTTTAGTCTAAGCAAAGAACCGCGTTTGACCGCCATGCGCCATCTCACCTGACGGTAAGCAATGACGCGGTCAACGATGGCTAAATAAGAAAAAAAAATTGTTGTCCATTTAATTTTCTCTCTTCTCTAATTTCTTCTATTTTCCCAATTCCCAAGACGTCACGGCTATCACGGTAATCAGTGAATTAAGAAGACCGGGTCCTCGTAAAAATGCTTACGTCACATTACACGGTTTCATTACGAAGGTATTTTGTTGGGAATTCCCGATGGGGAACCCTAATTGTTTTTCCTGATTTGTATTTCTTTCTTTTTGTTTATTATTATTAGACAAGTTGCAAGATCTGGCTTCAGTTGTGTTTCTTACACAACTATTGTTTCTAAATTACCCACCCTCTTTCACTGAGAAAAAAATCCGCTAAAGGAATGATGAATTCACAAAGTACGGAGCATACTGATATCACCAAAAAGTACCAGTTTATGATAGTTGTCACCGTAAAAACTGGTACTAATCATCATACTTTATGGTGATATCAGTACACTCCGTACTTTAGGTGACTTCATCATTCTTCTAGCGGAACTTAGATGAGCATTTTTCTCAAAAAAAAACTGCTCATCATCATTTTTTGCTTTTTTTTCTAATAGCTTAAATTAAAAGCTTTCAGAAAGAGGTACCAGGTTTTTTTTATTGGCTTCAGCCAGTATGACATTTCTTTTCAAAGAAAATACTCACTTTATTCTACAAAATAGATACAAAGAATTGAAGTTAATTAATTTGTCAGCGTAAAAAAGGATAAATATAGTTGAGGCATCCAATGTGAGGAGCCTAATTACAGCTTGTAGCGTCTACGGAAACATAGCGTGAATGTTCAGGGAAATTCCATGACCACAATTGACTCAAATCAATTATTTTTAATTGGCAGAAAAATTAACCATACTTTATTTGTTTACCTACACCAGAAATTACTAGCAAAAGGATGAAAAAAACTTCGAATAGTTATGTGTTATGTAGTTTTGTTTTCCTTGTTTTGAATTCATCATCATCATCAGCAACCTTTAATCCTCCCACTGCTGGGATACAGGTCTACCCTCAAAAGGTGATTATGATTAGACCATATTACACCACACTGGCCAATATTTTGAATTCATAATTATTATTATTTAAAAAAATATACATATAGTGTGACCAAATTAATCATAGTAACCAGACTATGTCAAAAATGAACAGTATAACCAAGATAATCACACCAACCAGGCACAAATGAATTAAAACTCAGTAAACTGCAATACTCGTAAACTGATGACTGCCACAGTGGCACAGCGACACAGTAAACGAGCAGTAAACAAAGTAAACAGAAGTTACGATGCTGTGCGGCATCTGGCGTTGATTTGTATTTATTTAACGTTAACCTACTGTAATGAAACTTCATTAGAGTTTATGACTTGAGGCTCTGGTTAAACAACAGTACATTCTTGTAAGTTAATATCAAGTTGTATCTTCTAGTACCTACACAAATACCTACTAATAATTTTGCCGAGCAATCCTAAAGTTGCCGTTATTTATATTAACTAAGAAATGAGCAATCACCATTATTAATTTTAATTTTCAGTGCCGTAAAATACAAATTACACAAAAGTAGGAGTTGTTGTTAAGCACAAAAGATAAAATTATATAAAAAATAAATAAAAAAAACCTACAACAAAAAAAATATGTGAAAACTCGCGATATTGGCCTGAAACAGAGAACAACGGCACAAGAAAGACGAGGCCTGTATCCACCATAGATCAATAATTTATTTAGGTTGATGATGATGAGTTGTGAGAAATTGCAACCAGCCAAAACAAAATTATTTTCACTTAACCGACTTTGACACACTTGTCCGCTGTGACATGTAAAACTTCGCACGAGTCCTAATTCGCGATGGACTTCAATTTGGCCGACAGTGACGCAACTATAGTCCCATTCTAGGACCAACCGTGACGAAAGCTGACGAGATTTTAAAACTGTCACTTATGTTGTTCAACCCTTTGAGAACTCTGCGCGGCCATTTCTATCGTGGGAACAAAAAAAAAATTTGAGCTAAAGTTTTTTGATCACTATTTTAAATTTTTTTTCTGAGAACGGTTGTACGATGGAACGAAAAAAAATATTTGTGCCGACTTAAACTTTTTTTTTTGCGTTTTGAATATGTATTTAAATTATAAATGTTATAGTCATATTTATCACGATAAAGATATTAAACTAATCTCTTTTGGTTACAAATTTTATTGCAAAGATTAATACGTTAGCATTTTTAAACACCACAGATGTCTTTTGAGCCAACTCTAATAACTGTCACAAATTAATTCCATTTTTAAACGTACACTTTAACGATCGATACATCACATAACTAGTAAAAGTCATCCCTATTATCATTTTCACTCTTTTTATTTCTTTATTTAAAATGATAATGCAAATTTGTATTAATATTATCGTATATTAACAAATCAACCGTCACAAATTAATGTTTACCGTCATTAGCATAATATTCAATGAAATCGCGTGTCATCTTTGAGATAAAACGATATGCAAAATGCCTGTCAACAAACCGAGTCATTAAATTTTTATAACAAAATTTTACGATATCCATCAATCAGGAACCAAAACGTCTATTTATGCAAATAAAAAAAAAAGAATTCTAATTAATTCATTAGGGTCGTCGACAAATAATCGATCGATCATAAATCGTGATTTTATAGCTGTAGACATCCCTAGTTGCCGATGACATTTGCAGTAATATCTTCTGCTTGAGTCGTTCGATTTTTGAAAGCAATATTTTTAATGGTATGTCAAATTAATGTCGAGTCCTTTGTGCGTCGCATATCGACAATAAAATATGTCGATGGAGTTTAAAAAGGATTTCTGGTCTGTTGTCGCGAACCCTTTTTGAATTTTACGCTTAGGCTTTAAATTACAAATTGAATAGTACAATTGAATTTTATTTTGTTAGTTTGTGTTGTGATTGTTGTTAGTTTCTTTTTGTATTGATTTTATTTGTTAGAACTTCTTGTGTCTGACTTCTAAATGTATACTAATTATATTAAAACAGGGAAAGTTAAAAAGATTCTAATTTCTGAAGTATTTTTCCTTAATTAATCTTTTTTTAAACTAATTCTGATGAAATTTTGTAGCTTAAATAACTTTCCCTCCCACTAAGGTAAGAAAATAAAGTGCTAAGTTAAATTAGCGTAATATAATTTTTCCAAAGGCAATGTCGACGACAGAGTGAAGGTGAGGAAAAAAATGAAAAAGCTGACGCCACCATGAAAGACAACTAGCCTCAAAGAGAAAGAGTGAGTGAGTGAGAGTGTTGTAGTAAGCAAAAAGACAAAGATAACATTCCAAATTGCATTTGTTATGCCATTGAGTGATGAGGCAAGCAAATCGGGCGCCTGATGCTAAACTTCATAGTTTATGCCTTAAAATTGGCAAATATCCAGCACGAAATAAGTAAGTTGATAAAAATGATAAATGTTTTCAAAATGCTTCTTCCTAAAGAGCTTTCAATGAAATCCTCACAAATTAAGATGCTTAGACAAGTGCTCTCCCAAAAGCAATTCGGTACGAAAATATGAAACCACTTAGATGTATCAATGCTATGACAGAGGTAAACACGGAAAATGAAAGGAAAATATGTAACGGAACGATCTTTTGTTGAGTAAATAAACACCGATAGAATGGTAAAATTGTGTTTGCTTTCTGGAACTCTTTACTTATACTGATTGGTGCTTTTTACCTGAATATAGACAGAAAATAGTATGAAGAAAGGTAATAAAGGGGCGAGGAGAACTTTGATAGCGAGTTTTTTATGCTTATTTTTGTTGTCGTAATTGGTTTTTCAAAAATTGTCTGTGTCAAATTGGTAATATAATATATGGACTTGTTTTGATAAATAAATACAAATAAAGGACTTACCATGCCATATGCTTGGTTTAACTTTATTCAGGTACTTTCTAGTTACCTAAAGCTTAAGTTTTCAGTTTTAATACAAAAAGAAAAATGTCGTACCTTTTTTTATTTAATTCCTTGCTTCATTGTCTAATTTATTTTTGTCTAAAAAAAATTAAAAACAATCTATTTTTCATTTTCCACTTCAATTGATATTACTTAAACCACCCACAGCACTTCAAATCTAAGGACCTCTTCAAGAATTTGCATAGTCTTAAGATGCATTAAACTCTTTTTACATCAGTGAGTTTTGATCAGTGACAACCCTTGTAGTACCCCGCTCTACTAACTTGACCAACTTGGCAAAGTTGACCAAATTATGGAACTAAAATTTTCAAAGCAGATCTTTAGTTTTGTTCAGTAACTTCGATGGTGGCTCCCTCTCTTAATGGCACAACTAAGTTGATCGTTTTATACCTGTAAGTATGCGGGCGATCTGTTTTTTGAGGTCAAGGGTTGCCACAAGTTCCTTTGTTGTGTACATAATTTTGCATATTTTTATGGAGAGCCCTAGCTGCTTAAATTGAGGTTAAGTTGATATAACTTTTCGAGGAGGTTTTGTTTTGCGTATTATGGAGTGCAGCTTTGTTGATGGTTTTTAGCAAATGTTCCTTTTAATTTTCTTTATGATATAAACTATGACAGAAGCAATGACAGAAAGACTAAAAATTCTTGGTTCGAGTAATTTCAACTTAATATCTTTATTAAACGCCGCCAAGCTAGTGCTGAACATGAACAATTTGATCATGCTCATTGATCAACATAAAAAAGATGGTGCCATTGATGCCTCTTAATATCGGAGGCAAAGATTAGACACAATTTGGGTCACAGCGACACCTAAATTATTTAATGGCCAAATTTCTTATTTTTTTACCTAGTTACTACCTATATTTACGAACTAGTATTTTGGGTGTACTGTATTAATAGTAGAGTAGTGTAATGAATAGAAGAGCAAACAAGAGTAGAGCATGGTCTTCAGAACATCTAATTTGCATAAACAAATCGAACCGAATACGACACACAAAACAACAACCATCCTAAATCAAACGCACCCACTTCAAACACTCGCCGACTGCACCCGTACCCCGGAGTAACAGTAATCATGGGACTGACACTTCTAACTCACTCCCTTTTACCATTGATATTACAGGTTGACTGAGATAATAAAAAAAACGTTTTACACTCATAAGCTCCCCACTAGGATAATCCTGTGTCGGGGATGCCATGGAACACACACAAAGACAAGGACAACTGACACCCAGACCCAGAGCAGACATAATACTGTGGTATAGGCTAGATCGTTCCACAGTGGAAATCGAGTTTCTACTTTTTTTATAGAAGCTATCGTAGAACTACGTAACCTAGCCTGGCCTTGTTTTTTTTTTTTTTTTTTTTTAAATCTTTATTTATTAAATAGGGTTTGGTCAGACATGACCATGCCACCCTAATTGGTCATACCTTATATCTAAACTTATCGTCTGAGCATGCACAAATTAACTAATTTGTACAGCAATCTGGCCTCCTCCGATAAGGGGTCAGCCAGAATGCTGTTGCACCATCCAACGTCCCTTTCTTTTATGTTAGCATGCTGATAAAACTCAAACCTTTCAGCTTCGGCTCGGACACACTCCATCACAACATGATACAAGTCCTCGACCACCCCACACTCGGTGCAGTTTGGTGATTCAGATTTCCCCATTAGATGTAGAAATTTGTTGAGTGGAATGTGACCGGACCGAAGCCTCATGGCCGTAATCATCTCCGCCCTACTCATATCAGCGCCGGTATACCATGGCCCCCGTGAAATACTCGGCTGTATGGTCTTATACCAAACGCCCTTCGAAATTGATTGCTCGTCAAAGTGCTCCTTCCACATCTCCATACCTCTATCCCTAACTGTACTTAAACAGTCAGAGAAAAGAGGCAAGCAGTAAAAAGGAGTTCCGTGTATCAAAGCATCCTTGGCGAGGCGGTCGGCCTCCTCGTTGCCGGGTATTCCGACGTGCGATGGTATCCATTGGATTTTCATTACCTTATTATAATTATCTCTGTTGCGTAACGACTCTAAAATGCGGTAGGCTATCGGAGTGCCTCGAACATTCGAGGTGCACCGAGCCAAATGATAAATAGCACTTTTAGAGTCTGTCAGAACTATACAATTTTCAACTTTTAATGCATCCGCATAAGAAATGGCCTTCGATATGGCAATTAGCTCAGTGTTCATAATAGATATGTTAGTATTAATTTTAACCTGTATAGACGTATTTGTTTGTGGGTCGAAAACAGCTGATCCACTATTTATACCTTCTTTGGACCCATCTGTATAAATTTGGTAAAATTCTGAAAAGTTATTACTTAAAAACTGTACACAAATCTGTCTAAGTTCCTCATTATGATATTTATGCTTTGGCTTGGTAATGTCGTTTATATTGGGAGCTAATACCGTCGAGATATCCACATTGCTGATCCACGTATCTAGCGAGAACATTTCTAGTTGTTTACTGGTATAAATATTTGTGCTTTTAAGGTGCTGATGAGCTAAACACAACAATGGTTTTCTTTTATTTCTCCAATATACCCAAGATACAGTATATTCACTGTGGCACAGGTTATTTAAATTGTCGATAATTTTAATTATTTCATTATCAGCCACTGACCTACATTTTAACCAATATTTCCCCGCGAGGTAGTACCTACGGACACTTAAGGGCTGAATGTGTAATTCGCATTCCATCACGTGTATCGCAGTGGTTTTTATAAAACCTCCGATAATGCGCATGCATTGGTTTTGAACCTTATCTAACTTACCTAAGTGTGTTTTACAGCTGTTTCCGTACAATGCGCTCGCGTAATCTAACCTGCTGCGGATCATAGCTATGTAAATACGCCTCAAGTGACTCGGGTGAATACCCCAACTCGCGCCGGCTAAAACTTTAAATATATTTATTAATCTTAAGCCGTTCTCCCTAAGCTGATTGACTTGTTTAGCCCAACGTAGTGATCTGTCAAGCCATAGCCCTAGATATTTAACGTGGTCAACTATTTGTAAAGATATACCGTTAATAGTTATATTTAATGAGTCCTGATGATAACCTCTTTTAAAAATACAAAGCTTGCTTTTAGTTGCTGATATTTGTAGACCAATAGCGTCTAGTAATTTAATAAATTTATTTAAGGCCTCTTGTAATTTATTTTTACCTTTTTTTATGTCATAATAGCTTATATATAAAACGAAATCGTCTGCATATTGTGAAATAAATACATTATTTATATTCTTACAAATATCGACCGTTATTATATTAAAATAATGCGATGAAAGCGGGTCACCCTGGGCAATCCCACGGGATGTACTCCTGAAAAAGCAATATGTATCTGTCTGTATTTTTAAGTGCCTTTCTTTCAAAAAATTCCAACTATACTTACATATCTTAGAACTAATTCCTAACTTCTGCATGACATTAATTAGACAGCTCAAATCCACGTTATTGTAAGCGTTATCAATATCAATAAATGCTGCCATGGTGTTTTGGTGCAGTGAAAAACCTGTTTGAATTCTCGATACTAAACTAGACAGATTATCCATTGTAGAACGACATCTTCTAAAACCTGTAGTGTTAGGTGATAACAAATTATTTTTCTCCATGTACCATTCCAACCGCTTGCTTAATATATTATGAAAAGTTTTACATACGCACGATATCATTGAAATAGGCCGGAGTGATCCGGGGGACTGGGGGCTACGACCCGGTTTAGGTATAGGTATAACGCTAATATCTCTCCATTGCACTGGGACAAAACTTAACGAGTGAAATGTGTTGTACAACATTAAAAGAACAGCCTTTCCATTATCAGGTAAATGCGCTAACATTGAATACGATATTTTGTCGTTTCCCGGTACGGTATCTTTGCGACGCATGCAACATTCCAATTCGTGTCTGGTAATTTCTGTATCTAAGCTTGTACTTATTTCTGGGAAAATAGGTTCACGCTGAAGTACGTAGTCAGGTGTTAAACTATGTAATAATTCAGCGGCCCGCTCTTTAGTGATATATGGTCGAGAAGTATTGTAACCTTTTATCCATTTTATTTTACGCCACATTTCACTTTGACTGATAGAACCGTCGAACGAAGAACAATGGTCACGCCATGCTTTATTACGCAATTGCCGTAGTAATCTTTGTGTTTCTTTAATTTTTCCTTGTAGTTTCTGTAAGTTACTAGGGGTGGGGTTACGCCGAAATGTGGTGAGCGCTAGGCGACGCTCAGCAACTAATTTAGATATAGAAGTTTGCCAATAAGGTTTAGATGTAAAATTATTATTAGGATTGTTATTTATTTTAATAAATGGTATATGTCGGTCCGCTGCTGTATTTATACAAGTTATGAAATTATCGTATGCGATTTGAGGGTTGTCTATATCACATATAAACCTAGCCAAAAGAGTCTCTAATTCTTGTTTATATGAGTTCCAATCCGCTTTTTTATAATTACGACGAGTTATAAGTAAATCTGAATTTTTCTTTGTATGCATAGTTATCTTAATAATTAAATGATCGCTGCCTAAATTCTCATTGGTAGTTCCCCAGTTAAACTTCATCGCTATATCAGATGAAGCTAATGATAAATCGGGCGAAGTTTGCTGTAATTTATTAAGTACCAATCTTATGAGTGTTGGACAGGTACTATCGTTTAAGCTGATAAATTTACTTTCAGCTAATGCGTCGTATATTTGTGTACCTCGCGAGTCAGTCTTGTACGACCAGTTAGTATGGTGTCCGTTAAAATCTCCCAAAATTACCGTTTTTTTATCTACGATGTTAAAGAGTTGTTCCCACTCCGCCTGTTTAGTGGCTACCGACGATGGACAATATATACCTAAAACAAATTGGATATGATTGCAGTTAAAAATTTCGACCATTATTGTTTGTATATCCGGATTACTACATTTCACCTCATAATAAGCCGCTTTAATTGAATTGTGTATTAGAATCAAGACACCGCCGTATGAGTCATATCTATCATTACGGTATATATTATAACCATTTACCTTTAAACGACTATTGGAGTCCAGCCATGTTTCGGAGATAACAGCAATGTGGATTTTCTCTCGGTATAATATATGCTCTAAAGATTCTAATTTATGTTGGAGGCTCCGTGCATTCCACTGAATAACATTAATTTTCAACAAGTTGTGCTTAGTGTTCATCCTAGACCTATGAATTCCAGTATTGCTTTCAATACTGGCCAGTCCGAGATATTCTCCACTGCTACTAAAATTATCCATTCTATGCAACACTTGATTGCTCGATGCACTTTCTCTTGAATTGGAACTCCTTTTAAATAAAAAATTTCTTGTAACCTCTTCGTTAACTCGCTGAACTTTATATCTTTTCCTTTCTTTTCTTCTCCCTTATCAGGTTGCCGAGGGACGTAAGGTGCTACTGGATCCTCGAATATGAATGGCTCCGAAATTGTATTTCTCTTTCTTTGTTGTTTAGGTTGTCGCGGTGGTGTAGGTGTATTTGACACTTCTTTGTGAATGATCGCCTGTGTGACGACTTCCGCGTATGACGGTCTTTGGCTGGTCGTAAAAGATACCTCCTCTTCCATTGCAGGTGCAACTTTAGTTGTTCGTTCTACTACTGGTGGGTGTGTTCTTTGGTTGATGTGAGATGCTGGAACATATAGGGTCAAAGCGCGCCGGTATGTGCAGTTGAATTCTGCCATTAATTCTCTTAATCTTTTTTCCTTCCGATAAACCGGACACGATCGTAACAGCGCCATATGGTTACCACCGCAGTTTACGCATTTAAATAAAGTGGTCTCGCAATTGGCATGGTTCTCACCACACTTAGGACAGATGATCTTTGCTGACGGGCATCTTTTCGTGGTATGTCCTAAAGCCCAGCAATGGCTGCACTGCGACACTGGGAAGATGTAAGGGTCAACTCTTATTTTTAACCCATCTACGAATATAAATGCTGGACGAAATGAACCTTTAAAACAAAGCCTGACCGACTCGCTAGGTTCCCAACCCTCGCCACCTGCTTTTCGACGTAAGAGTCTAGTCACTGACGCGAGCTTCCCTGGATCTGGACACGATATACTTTCCACTATTTCTTCGTCCTTTAAGTCCAAATCTACATCTTTGATCACTCCATATGACAGGTTGACTTCTAATGCTCTTTGTACTCGCCATCCACGGTCTATTATTTCTTGACATGTCTCCAATACTTCGGCTGCCAACAAGTTCGGGACGTCGACTCTTATTTTGAAGGGGTTCACGTATTTGACCTTGTCTATATCTCGTATGCCTAGATTTTTAAAAATCTTTGCCAAAGCAAACTGTTTAGGCATTTTCTCGTTAGCCGAGATGTATATTTCCTGTTTATTCACTCCATTTCCTGACTTATAAATCTTTTCTTTCTTTTGTACCGTTTTCCATTCTTCTGCATCTTCCTCATCCCTTTCTCTCTTATTTGCTTTTCTTACTCTAGTATCTTGTTTGCTTTGTTGTGTTTTCTCTTCTAGCTGTTTTGTAATTTCATATAAATTTTGTTCTTTTTCCAATGCTTCTATAATTCTTTCCTGTTCACTATAAGTCTCGCTGGTGGTGCTTACCGCATCCATCACCTCCTCATCTTCTATTATAGACCTTATCTCGTCCATCGTAGCTTAATGGCACGCCTGCGGCGCCCGTAGGTAAATACCCAACGGCACTCACAGGTAGCCGGCTTATCAGCAACGATTCCGCGTAGTATAATAGTAAATAATATTTATAAAACCGTCGACGCGTTCACCTCGTCCGAACGCCGAGACGAACTGTGGCCTTGTTTTGATTTCTGGTGGTAAATCAAAGAGAATTGTGCCTTGTAACGTCATTTAGAAATGACCTAGTATTGACATTGAATAAACACGATATTTACTGACGATAATGGCAATAAACGAAAACTGCTCTTAGCTAAATAAATTAAGGAGAAAGTAATAAGATTAAGAATTTCGTTTCTGTTTAATCAATCTACGTGTGATCAACTGATTAAGTCACTTCAACGACTGCTGAGTCCAATTTTCATCTTTTGCGCCAGTTTTGTAGATTACCAGCTTGACTTATACACTACTACAAAACCGTTTACTTTTGCCAGACATTAAAACTACAACATATATTATTATAACGCTGTATTCATCATCGTAGTCAAACTATACCTCCAAGTGTCATGGGAGTGACACTCAGAATTTGCATACAATTTCAAGACGAAGATGTATGAGGGACGGGGCAGGTCAAGTGTTCGAGCATGAAGGTATATTGTGGAGCTGATTCCAGGCCACTTGTGTTCATTGAGGCGTTTAAAAGATATGGGGCTGTGAGAAAGAAGCATAGAGATAATTTGTTCTTCACTCATTCATTTCACTCATTCTTCACTTCATTTGTTCTTGTTAACTGACTTGATTGAGTGTTCTGATTGTAGGTAATACGTACTTGTGTTTATGAAATAAATTTTTTTTTTTTTCATTTTCAACGGTTAACCTAACTTACGATTTGGTAAATTTCAAATTAAAAATAAAATTGTCGATTGGAACCTAGTTTTGATGAATAGTGCTTTATATTTTTGTTATGACTCAAAAATATTTTCGATTGCTCAAAATGCTTTATCTGGAGGCCCTTTATAATTAATATAACCCTATATGTTTCAACTACTTTTTAGGCCTATTGCTATCAATAGGTAGGTATAGATGGAAAAGAAAACTCTTTATAGTTCAAACTAGAAATTACAGTCAAAAGGAATCAAACCACTTAAAACTAGTGCAACTAGGATGTATAGAACCATTTTTTTTTCATGTTGATGGCTATAGAAAAGCACAACAAAACGATCAAAAGCGACGCAAAGAATAACCATGTTTTGTCACTCTCGATCATCCGTCGCCAACTCAGCACACTTCTGCATACATTACCGATTCACAAAGCTTTGTACCCGCTTCAAACCTCGACCTTTCCGAATTCAATGTGTTAGGATACGCGCCAAAGATAACTAAGGCAGAATAGAAACAACTACGGAAACCACCACCATTTTTACCATTTTTTACCCACTGCTGAGTTGAGTATACTTAGGTCTCCTCTTTAGTGTGCTTTTTAGAATAGTTCAATGTGCTTTCTTTAGTCCCGTCTTCCGTGGCAGTCTAATTAACTGTCTTCCTACCGCCTTTACAATATCATCCGAGCAGAGAGCTAAATGTCTGCCCGCTGGTCAATTTCCACCTTCATAGTGTGGCATCAAATCTCTAAAAAAGTACAATTAACACGTCTAGTATTGACTTACGTCCATGCATGACCGTCGAGCGCATGTTACCTTGTTTTTATAAAATGTAAGTGACAAACAAGCGCCGGGTCTCCTGATGGTAAGTGGCCACCGCCGCCTTAAGAAAACCCGAAGGTGATAAGCCATTCCACAGAACAAAGGTGCGTGGGGAAGAAACAAACGAAGAAAAACAGGAAGAAAAGAAAAATATAGGTAGGTACAGCTGATTTACAAATATTGAAATTTATTTGTTTTTTTATTCACCGGCTCTACTGTACCCTACTCTTTGCCCTACTGTGTTCACTTCACACGTCCTTTTGTTATCAACAATCAGGGTTTGTGTTGAAGCTTCAAACCCAATCTTTACCACTTGCAGCCCTTTGGTGACGTCATCGACTGAAGTGCGGTTGGTCATTTCAACTGGACAAAGGCCATTTTGGTTTCAATTTAAATTGAAACGTCAGCGAATTTGAAATGTCTTTGGTAGACTGGAGCAGGTAACTCCTTTACTCCGGATCTGTTTCTTGTCAAGTGCAATGTAGTTCGTAGTGTATGATGATGAAAATTTGGTTCTAGGTTTGTGGATAAACTGTACTTACAATAGCTTATCCTGTGATTCGAGTTAGTTTTAAATATTAGCTTTAACTTACTTGCAAGTACTAATAGTATTTTAATACTTTATCAAACAGTGGAGTCCATGGGTCTGTAAAATAGTTTACTCAAAGTATGTTTTAAACTTGTCCTAAAATTAATATAATACCTACTTGTCCTAAAATTAATCTATTAATGGTTGAATTACTTATAATAATAATTTTTAAAACTACGCGTTTTTACTATTAAAACCTCTTGTTTGATGGCGAGCAGTAAATGTGGTCTACGATGGAACACGCTAGATACCGCCTAGCAGAAACTGATTCTAAATCTGTAATATGCAGGTTTTTTATTATATTTTCAGAAGTTAAGTTAGGGCATATAAATATTTTGATGCGCTTTTACTAATTTTGATGTGCATGTAAACATTTCCCAGTTTCAAATTAATCGACACAGCTAAAGGGGTAGCGGGTAATCTCCAATCTGGCTGTAATTATTTTGATAGGGATTTCGTTCCCGAGGGATGTAAAGTTATGCTTCTGACGCTAGTCCGGTCTGTGTTTTAATTAGTTGCGGATTAAAATTGATTAATGATGTGAGAAGTGACGTGAGGTGGTGGAGTTAATGATAGAGGTAGTTAAAAATAGTCTCATACCTTCATAAGGTATTTCATAGGCGTTTCTGATTCGTACAGCCAGGGAAAGGAGCAGACCGGCTTCCTTTCCTGAGAGATAATTATAATCTTAGGCTTTCCAAGGTCAGAATGAATAGTATCTCTTCTAAGTCTGCGTGCTTAATGTTTGGCCAAATTGTCGCTTACCAACAGGTGAGTTGGTAGTCAAACGTAGACTTATTCGCGCTTAAATAAAATTGAGCGACTGTATTCCCGAGTAGCTACAATATTGGGTTCTTCAAAAGGCCTGTTAATAGAATCTTAAAAGGTCGGCAGCGTATCTCTGATGCCTCCAGTGTTACAGGTATCCATAGACGACGGTGATCGCTTACCATCAGGCGGCCCGTTTGCTTGTCTGCCATCTATGGCATAAAATAAACTGTTTCTTTCAGGTGACAGTCAGTTTTTATTTATTAGTTTGGGTTCAATGCATACGAGTACAGAGAGAGAGAGGGAGAGAGGGGGAGGGGAGGGGGAAGGGGGAGAGAGTATTAGGGAGTCTCACTCCCTAATTGAAGGTGTACAGCATAACAGCAGACTGATTGTGAGGCTGAAAAATATGTCAAATCTTTCCGAGATTTGATATATAAATTCGAATTCTTTCCGAAGGCGGAAGACTTTTCGAAGACAATCGTCGAATACATTCGATGTTCGATTAGCTGAATCAGCCTGCAGGTCTTGTTGGTTGTAAATATTGAAAGAAAGTCTGTTTTATACTACCAAATTACCTGGTAATTTCAGTATCTTTATTTTCTTTTTAAATACGTACCCTAATCTATGGCATATGGCCTAAAATAAATAATAATATTAAAGAACTACCGACTAAAGTTATATTCCATCGAATACTCATAACTATAGCTTTGATCACTTTTGGAGTTTTTTTTTTTACAAAGAGTAATAAAAAAAAATTGAGATTTTGCTGCAAGTCATAACGTGCCGAAATTATTATAAAATAATTAACAGTTAAAAAAACTAAAAAACACGCTTTGTTTAGTGTAATTGTCTTCGGTCCTCGATACCTATATCTACAAAGTTTGAAAGAAATTTGACCGTTTAAAGTGGGTCAAAAACACGCTCAAAGGAGTCGGTTACAAACATACATACAAACATACAGGTGAAGCTAATAAAAGCGTGTTAAAAAAACCTCTGTTAGTTCGTTAATTTTCTTAGTAAAATGGTAGGCATTAGATACTAACTCTGCCGTCGAATTTAGCAAATTGTTCAAACTCCGTTTCACCCTTTTACATTGCTAAGTCGACTTAGTGCAAAGTTTCTTAATTAACAGAAATTAATTACCGTTAACGCCTAAAGAGGATTATCTAGATCCGAATTACGATAATTAATTGACAGTTAATTGTCAATTATTATCTGTATTCTGCATAATTTATTTATTTATTTATTTATTTTATTTAGATGCTCACTGTGCTTACAGCGAAGCCAAAGCGCACAGCAAGCCAGAATTACAAAAATATTGTACATACACTAACAATAGATAACTTAAAACAACTATATATTACTTAAAAAATGGACACATAAACATATAAAACAATTAAAATTTGTCGAAAATAAATCAACTTCTGGTTCCTGACAAATCAAATCGTTGAGCAGATTAATAGCCCGTGTCGTAGGAGCGTATCGAGCTGTGTCAGTGCGTACGCGCGGCGTCCGGAACAGTTTCCGCACGCAGCACGCGCGCGACGGCCGCACCCGGTCCGGCACGGCTAACGAGCAGCGAGCCAGAGCACAAGAGTTATCGATCCGTCCGTTGAGCAGCCGGTAATAGTGCACCAATACCGCACACTTCCGCCTTAGCTCCAGCGTATTGATACCCACCATACCAGCCACAAACAAGGACGGATACAGAAATGGATAATATCCGTATAGCTTTTTGTACAAATATCTACAAAATTTCTTTTGTACACGCTCCAACATAATCCCATAGTTCTTTTCATGCGGATCCCAAACTATGGAATTATATTCGAGTTTGCTACGTACAAATGAGTAAAATAGAGTGACAATAGCGTTTTTGTCTCGAAATCTGGCGGTCTGCCGCATGACGAAACCAAGAGATTTGAACGCTTTGCTACAAACTTCTACAATATGCCGATTAAATGTTAAACCTACGTCTAAGGTCACTCCCAGGTCTCTGATTTCTGTGACGCGCTCCAGCCTGACATCGGACATGTGGTAATCGTAATGAATTGGAGTCTGCGATCGGGTAAACGAGATTACTTTACACTTGGAGCTATTAAATTCCATACGATTAGCTTCGCCCCACTTCACCACATTGTCTATGTCCCTTTGCAACGCATCACAGTCATCCATGTTGCCTATTCCCAAGTATAGTTTCAGATCATCGGCAAACATCAAACATTCAGCCGTTTCAATGACCTCCGGCAGGTCATTTATCATTAACACGAACTGGGTAGGACCCAACGTGCTGCCCTGACTCACACCAGAACTGGTCAGGTAAGGAACAGAACGAAAACCAGAAAGCTCAACGTACTGTGTACGGTTACAAAAAAAGTTCGAAAATAACTGTAGCAGATTAGGAGTGAAACCCGACTTAGAAAACTTGTCTAATAGAACATTGTTATCGACGCGGTCAAAGGCTTTTTTGAAGTCAAAGTAGGCCGCATCCACTTGCTTCCACTGATCCATCTCTTTGACCGCGTAGTCAACAAAGTTGATCTGGTTAGTGGCCGTAGATTTACCAGCTCGAAAGCCATGCTGACTATCACTCAGCTGTGTTCGGACCTGTCCAGTTATGTGGCGATTCAGAACGGATTCAAAGACCTTACCGGGGGCCGAAAGAATAGCTATAGGTCTGTAGTTCTCTACCTTCGACCTGGAACCATCCTTGGGAATAGGGGTAACTCGAGAGATTTTCCATATGTCCGGATACGTAGCCGTAGAAAGAGAAAGATTATAAATATAAAGTAGAGGCACCATGAGAGCTGATATACAGTCCTTTATAATAAATGGTGGGATCCCATCCGGCCCAGAGGAAGAATGAGTTTTTAGGCGGCGGACAGCTATTGATATATCGACCTTATCAACAATATCTAACGCAATCCGTGAGGAGCACATCGAATTTGTTGCTTTGCACTCAGCATTTGCTACTGACAATGAAGAACTTTGAGGCAAAAATACCGAACTAAAATAAGTTGCAAACGCATTAGCTGCATCTGCTCCTGATACGATTTTCCCATTATATTCAAATTCGCTACACGATTGTCTAGAGCCTTGCTGATCTTTAACGAAATCCCAGAAACTCTTAGGATCCTTTTTTATATTATCTTCCGTACGCCGAATATAGCTTTTGTAAGCTAGGTCGATAAGCTCTTTAGCCTTGTGCCGGTAGAATTTGAATAATTCGCGGTTAAAATCAAGATTACATTGCTTAAATTTCTTTAGATGAAAGTGCTTATTTTTTAAAGTGCCTATAATTTCAGGTGTAAACCAAGTTGGATAGTGATATTTAGGGTTTTGCTGGCCAACATTTTTAAGGGGAACGTTCCGGTTAAAGCATTCGCTCAATTTATTATAAAATAAGTTAACAGCTTCGTTTACTTCAGAGACTACAGTTATGTCGTCCCATTCCAGGGAACCTAATTCGGCGTATAAAGATAAGAAGTCAGCCTTACGAAAGTTCCACTCGCATGCCGACTCACAGCCGACCGGGCGCGGCGGCGGCGCAGTCGCACCCCGCTCCCGACCCGCGCGCACGCACCTGAGGCTCACCTCCAGCGGGGGGTGATGCGGATCAATCTTGACCACCGGCACTACGTCGGCACTAACCTTAATCCACTCATCTTTCCGATTGCTCAGGACCAGATCCAATATATTACCATACTCATTTCGAATCAAATTATGTTGGTTTAACTTACAACATTCTATAAAACAGTTATAATGTAACATAACATTTTGGCTGCAGGAGTTCAAATTAAAATCGCCCACCAATAATATATCTGATTTATGGTATTTAGCAACAATATTTTCCAAAACAGCAAACGTATTTGTGTATTTTGTATCGATTGAATTAGGCGGGATATAAATAGCACAACAAATAATTTTATTATACCTAAATGATACAATACTTATTAATATTTCTACATCACCATCATATCCGTCAATATCTACGACCTGCGTCACAGTATACTGATCACGAACTGCAATCAACACTCCACCCCAGCCAGCGTCGACAATACGGCCTCCGCGCCGCACGGTACGATCTCGACGTAACACGGTGTACCCCGGCGGGAACAATTCAGCATCACTCAAACTGCTAATTAAAAAGGTCTCGGTGAAGACGTATATATCTGCTGATGCTGCTAGGATAGCTGTTTTGCACTCGTCAAGTTTCGTACGAAGACCTCTAACATTCTGATAGAATAGCGTATACGTCTTAAACCGTTTATTGTTATGAAGTCGCTTGCTGCTGGTTTCGAAATCCACTCCGCCACGGTTTAATGTGGACATCTTCGGCCCAGTGTTCAGGTTTCATATACTCTTCGAGATTTCTTGTCGGAATAATTAGCTTAAACGACGCATAGTCACCGCGCGATTTTAATGCCTCTGCTGAGCAATTATCCCCGGGGCAAATGGTTTGAAGATGAGTTAAAACTTGTTCAACTGTGGTTCCGACCTGGACAAAGTACAAATGCAGATAGGACTTTCGCTCCGCGGCTGTTATTGAACATATCGCCGAACCTGGGGCGGCCGTACCTCTAGTTACGTTGCTCGGAGGAGGACGGCGAGATCGTCTATGCGTAACTTCAAGCCAAGTCGCATTGTTGTTATTTGTACTATCTAACTGAGCATGATTCATCGCTGGCTGCACCGCAGTGTTTGCAAGCGGCACTGGCGCGCTTTGAATCATTATCGCGGGCGGCGTCGGCGCACTCGGGGTGGGAGGTGCGCTATGACTCGATGACGCATTCATCACCGGAGCGCGGCCGTCTGCACCGGAGAAAGAAAGAGCAGGCGATACGATGCGCGCATTCGTTCCTCTTGCCTTGCGAGTCTCGACAGCAAGTGCCGATGCTGCCCGAAGTTTAGCGCCACGAACTAATCGCTTGGCAGTTAGTACAGCGGGTACACTGGCTGAACTACCCTCTTCTAATTCGATCGCACTTGCATTGATGATTTCTTGTTCACCAACCAATTTTTTTAGAAGCATATTCTGATCCAATAAGAGCTTTTCCAGTGAAGTTATCCTGTTTTGCATTGATAGCACAGTTTTAGTGAGTTCACGGATTGCACTATCACTAGGTTTGTCCGACATTTCTAATTATTTATGGCACAAATACACAGAGCGACACAAACAACCACCGACCTTCGCAATGACGCGACGTCACTCATAATGAGTATGTTCGGTTCAGGCTCGTGTATAGGTATTCGTCTTTGCTTTAGGTAAGTAAGTAGTGTTTGCGTAAAACACTGGTGTGTTTTATGCTTGAATATAACCCCGGAAATTGGTGAAAGCTATATTTTTGAGAATAAAATTGGGAATGTTAAAACGCTTGTTGTGATTTTTGGAAAGTGACGTATGAAGTATGAAGTGACGTTTAGATGATATATTATGTGTATAGAATTTAAACGTTTAAACAACGACTATTTTAACATCCCCAATTTGATCTGAGCAATTAAATAAAATATAATAATATATATATATATCTCATTATAATACCAAATTATATTGAAATTACTTTAGTAGTTGAAACGTGATGTGGTGACAAAGGGACAAGCAGATTTTCTTAGTCTGCGGTTTTATTATAATAATTATATGTTAAGATATTTAAGATGATTAGTCATCATGACTGAAATAATACTGAAATCGAGACAGAATTAGCCGTGCCATGTCCCTACCATTTTTTTACGGAACTGCTGATTTTTTTCGCGATTTTAGTGTTAATCCCAAAGTAAAAGTTGATCATAACGACAAGCGTAATGTTTTCCTAGAATATATCAAATATCTAACCAGTCAACTATAAGCAATTTCTTGCTATATTTACATTCATGTGAGAGTGACCAATATACCAATTACCAATAATATCCACTGTTCGAAGTATTAGCGAAGCCCAAATAAAGGCAGTAGCACCAATTTACCTATATTTCATAATTGAAAATGTGTATAAAAATAAAACTGGGACTTCTTAATTAATAAATTAAAATCCTGTCCTATTCGTTATTATTTCAATCCATTCCCACATTTTCTCGAATATCTCAGTACAGTCGACTCTCACACTCAAGCATCGCAATCCGCAGTATAAAGGAAGCGCAAAGCAACTGAAACGAGTTCCGTGTATAAACTAGCATAATACACATAAAGTTCATTCTCTAAATATTCCTAAGAGAGTCTAGCTCAGAGCGCATGTAAAGGTGGAAGTGCTACCATTGGTTTTGAGAGAAAAGACTCGAAAATACTACTCGTCGATTCAGAGATGTTTTTAGATTGCTGAGAATGTTTCTTCAAGCGGACTATTTTCTTCTATGTTTTATTAGGTCTAAACAGCTATTTACCGTTCTGAACGTTTGGACGACACAGTGTTATTTCAGGTGGATAGGTTCAATATAATTTCTTTCGCATAAGACTTTTTTTTACACATTGCCATCGCTTTGTTATAAATGTGATAAATACCCAGAGGTAGATTCTTATTCTGATTTTATTCTAATTCATATGATAATATTTTACCGTGTTTCAAAGTTTCAAAACTAACCAACACACCTAAACATCGTTAAAATTATTATAGTGTTCGCAAACGGCGAGTTTTAATTCGAGTTTCCTTAGTAGTATGTAAGAAAGGGTACTATTATCATATGTCCCCGAGCGACGGTACCAACAAAACGTTTGTCTTTTTGGCACATTTGTTTAAGAGATAGTTGTATTTTCTCTTCGTCGCATACATTACCGGGAAATAAAAGAAAAGGAGCTTGTTTAAGAGAATTGGTGCTGCTTTCATCATCGTTGGAAAAGAACAAAAAATACAGTCTTTCTCGGAAGTATTTTTTTTTTTATAAAAGAGTTTTTTTTTGCCTCGACTTTTAATAAAATAATATTGAAAGAAAATAATATAATCCTGACCTGTTCATTGTCTGAGCGCGAAGCTTTGCGTCATCTTCACTACGCTGAGGCTAGCCAACAGGCGAGTTGGTGGTCAAATAGTCTGCGTTTTTTTAATCGTTAAAAATTACTAGTCACTTTAAAATACTATTTTATGCACGTGTGTTGTGCTAGTCTTACAGTAAGTGAACTAATCAGTAAACAGTAAGTTAAGTAAAAGTGTATTTATATTTAAGTTACTGTGGCTTATAAATTTTTAAAAACAATGGGCTCAAATTTGAAGGCATTAGTTGACAGATCTATTTTTTCTAAAACCATTGATGTCCTTGTCTAATAAGTTGCAATAACAAAGATAGATATTATATTCTTAGTTGGTTTAGATCTGTCAAATAAAGTCTTCAAACT
This sequence comes from Alcis repandata, assembly GCA_949125135.1. NCBI lineage: Eukaryota > Metazoa > Arthropoda > Insecta > Lepidoptera > Geometridae > Alcis > Alcis repandata. The sequence goes on along the minus strand of OX421240.1, from coordinate 10,888,991 downwards.
TGGGCCTATTCTGTAGATTTAGTATGATTGAATAAAACCACAGTTTACCATAGCTTTAAATCTAAAGAAAATATAGGTAGGTACTGCGGAACGCTCCTAGAAATGCTAAGAATAACTCGAAAATATGGTGCAAAAATATCCTCGTGACAAGCATATTATGCTACTGCATGAGTAATGTAGGTATTCAAGCACTTTAGTACTACCCAGACTAGACAGTAGACATCAGTATGGGAATGGAGCTCTGGTTATTTACAACAACTATAAGTAAGTACCTAAGTACTTCCTTAGTCTTGAAAATATAGTTCTTAGCAATAAGATAGCTATGTGTATGTATAGTATATCTATTTTCACCCTTTAAAAATAAAAACGAAAAAAAAAGATTCAAAATTACCTTTTGATCTATCACCTACTATTATTTTGTTTTCATGGAAGAAGTATTCAAGCATCTCATAAGCTTTGACAATAGCCTTTACGATTTTTTTATCTAACCTATGCTGTCCCACTGCTGGGCAAAAGTCTTCCCTAATTCTTTCCATTTCTTTCTTTCTTAGGCCAGCACCGTCCAGTCAATTTTAAACTTAACCCATGAACTTAGCTTTTTTTTAATTTCTTCCCAAATCTTCCTCTGAATTGTTAGTATCATCTGTAAAATGGTTGGAACCCTACCAAAATTAATATCCTCACATCTCATGCAAATATCTAATAGCTTCCACCAATAACCGCGACACCACCCAATAAACAATACCTCGGTCGCAATTACTCCCAAGCTCCCAGCTCCCGACTACTAGGGTGACCATGACCATTCAATCAACAGCGGGACATAATCATAAACCGGGCGCACGCGGACTCGTAAATATCCGGACGGACGGACGCGTCCGGACATTTCGCCCTATCCGTGGAAGACTGCCACACTGGCGGTTGTGGCTTTTTTCTTTTATTGCATTTTTGGAATCCTTAAATACATACGCATCTACTCACATTTTCAGAAAATCGGAAAATCCTGTATTTGATATAAAAAAACACGATTTAAAATTTTGACAAAAAGCCACGCTCCAAAATACTCCGTAGAATACAGCCACTAACGCCACTGCGTCCAAATTTATCCGGCGATTACGGCCACACTCGCCTGCGCGGCCGTGTTCGACGGTAAAAGTTGCTTGGGGAGTCGGCCGACAGGGTCGTAAGCGCATCTGTGCCATTACTTGACGGATTTACCGGGCGTGCGGGCGCGTTTGAGTAATTAAACGTTCCAGGAAATTGGTTAATATGTCACGGGAGGGTGAATAAAATTCAAATATTCTATATTTTGATCTTCATTCTTTATTTGTGCAATAACTTAGTGGCTAAAAACAATGCTACTCACAGTAGATAAAATCGAAGAAAAACTTGTTTTCTAATGCTATTGGGAACTGGGTGTACATGAACTACAATTTTTAAAATATGTTACATTACAAGTCACGCGCCAGTCAGAATCAACGCTAAAGGACTAAACAAAAATAAACATCTTGGTATACCTACATTTATATATAAAAAGACAATAAATTAAATAAATAAGTCTACATTTCTTCTACCTTATAAATACTACATAAAATATAATTTTAATTAGTTTGTATCATAGAAGTGGCCTCTGCGGTGTAGGCCTCCCCTAAAACTCTCCACTCTTCTCTCTCTCTCTCTCATTTTCCTCGTCTGGTCTGGTCTGGTATTGTTCCGTAAATAATATATGTCTCTCCATCTGTTCTTTTGCTTTCCCTGGTTTCTTTTTTTATCTCTTGAAATACATTCCGTTACTATTTTTGTCCATCTGTTGCTTTCCATCCTACATAATTAGGTATGTAGCCTGCCCATTCACAGACCACATATTTAAGTAGTGTTATCGTTGTTGTCTTACATCTTAACATACATCAGGTACTTTGATTTTGTTTCTTACAAGTTATATTTAATCTGTCTGTTTTTTTTATATCTGATAAACTTTTCTGCATTTTTCTCTTGTAGAACTTTTTCTTCATCCATTTAACTCAAATACCATGTTTGACACCCATATGTTAAGCATTTCTTTATGTCTTTATTTCATGATTTTTCCAGTCTGATGAAATTCTTATGTGTACTCGTACCTCTTTTTCTGTACAATCATTAAAAGAAACCAAATGTCCGAGATAACATAGATGTTCTCATACTCAATTTTTACACCTTCAATGACATGAGACTCACGATTAGTAAGGTAACCTTTATTTTTGTTGCATTTATTTCTAGACCAACCTTCTTGCTCTCTATTACTAGTTTGCTAACCATGGATTCCAAGTCTAATGCATTTTCAGCAAATACCACATTCAGCAAATCGTAAGTGGCTCAGGAAATATTCATCTATCTTCGCTTTTTTGTTTTCCCATTTCAGACTTCTGGAAACACGCTCTATCACAGCCGAGAAGGTTTTTGATGAAATAGGGTCGCCTTGCCTATCTCATTTTTCCATTGGGAACTCCATGCTTTCCCGCTCTAATCACATTCTGGCTATGCCTTTAGAGTATAATTATGTTGCAGATCACGTTAATGTACGGCTGGTTGGCTGGTCAGTGCTTTGTTATTTTAGTGCAGTCCAGATCATGTTGTGGTCTACAGAATCGAATGCTTTTGTGTAGTCTATAAAAAGCACATAAATAGCGGTTTCCCGTTTTCATTGGATTTTTTATCAATTGAAAGACTACCTGTATGTGGTTCATTGTTGAAAACATTTCGAAAACCTGCCTGCTCTCTCGGTTGGTTTTCGTCTAGAGTTATTGTCAACCGGTTGAGTAAAAAAATTGAGAATATTTTATACAAGTTTGTCATTAGGCTGATTGGTTTATAGTTTCTAATGTCACATTGGTCTCCTTTTTATGTACAAGTATAATAATAGAACTTCGACCACTGTGCTGACGTTGTTTTTATTTCAATAACTATGTTAAATAGTTGCCGTAGTGGCTTTATCAACAGCATTCATAATGATTTTAAAATTTCGTTAACTATTTTGTCTTCGGAGGCTTTAATATCCCAGTACAAATTATCTAATATTTTCGTTGGATGTCTTTATTTCCAGAGTTGTAGTTTTATCCGACACGGTTTTAAATTTTAAAATATTGTGTTTCAGAGGTTTTGTCATTAAGAACCCAACCTCGTTTCTTCCGTTTGTTCACTTTGTTCCAGGTGTGCGGAATAGAATAAAGTCCGAGTATTCTTCTATGGTTTTTTTTTATGTCTGTGGTCTTCTAGTTTTGCATATCCCTAGGATGTCCCAATTTATAGATTTTATAGAAAAACTTAGTTTGGTGATCTTACTGTCTACGATTAGAGTGTTTGCATTAAGAAAAGCCTGAGTCTTCCGGTCTGGTTTAGCGGGTGCTGGCTTACTCCTCTACGGTGACTAAGCGATTTGAAAGAGTCTTTTGGAAGAGCCTTTTGGTTTTTTCTTGGCTAGCAGTTGCTTGGGGGGCTAAGCAGTCAAGGTCTTAAGGAACCTGTATGTCTTGCGTCTTATTTATTCTTTTTGGTAGTAGTTTTGTGTTTCTTTCGATTGTTGCACTTCTAGCCCCTGCTTCTTCAGGAGATTCTGACATAAATCTCTTATTGAAGTATTTAGATCCCGTCGCGCGTCTTATTTGTTTATGTGAGTCTAGTACCACTATTCGGTCATAACAAAGAGCTACTTTATACATCCACAATCAATATACATGCGTACATACACACATAAATACATACATATCCCTCTTTTTTAGCTTCGTTGCAGTTGGGTAAAAAATAAATCATCTCGCGGTCAGTCGACGCTCCTTTATTGAAAACTAGCTTCGACCACGTGGACACTACACTTTAAAAACCGTTTATTTTTTTGGGGTTAAATTTACTTAACCCTCCTTTTTTGAGAGTATGTCAAAAGCGTCATAATGGAATTAGGGACCTTTAAAACCCCCAGATACAATAAATCAGCCCCCTCGGACCATTTTGAATTTGTTATCTTGGATTTTCGTCGCCACCATTTAGTAGCTCTCGCAAACCCCTATAACATTTGGTCAAATACACTACCTTCAATAGTTTCGGGAATATAGACCCTCAAAGTTTGTTTGTTTTATTTTGTGTTGTTTGTTGTTTCAATTTCCCCAAAAAAGTTTAAGGTTTTGGAGTATTTTTAGTCTTGGCGCTTTGGTAAAAGCGTTTTGAATTTTCGAGATAATTAACAATTCCAGCTCGAAAGTGTGACTTTTCGAAAATTTTGGGATTCTATTATAAATTTAGTACATCTGTGTAAAGAAAGTTTCATTGACGTAGCATCAAAACAATTTATTGTAAAATTTTTAAATTCGTGGCATCAAAAAACAAAACAAGCTTCTCCATATACACTTTTACACCCTATTCCACACCTTCAGGGGTTGAATTTCAAAAAATCCTTTCTTAGTACACACCTTTGCTCATCAAAACAAATACACCCTCCAAATTTAAATTTCTACGACCTGTGGTTTGGCTATAAGTCGTCTGTTAGTCAGTCAGTCAGGACTTGTTATTTATATTTAAAGATTAAAATATATTCTGATATAATTAACACGGGATTACTAACGTCAAATTAAGTCGTTTATAACGACTAGTTTTGATCATATTCGGTGATCTTCATCAGGAGATTACAAGCGTGACGCGATCGCGGTCAGGCCAAAATAAAAAAAAGTCGCGCACAATTATAATATCTAACATCCAACCATTAACAAAAAAAAATACAAACATCCGAATTGAGAACCTCCTCCTTTTTTTGGAAGTCGGTTAAAACAACATTGTTTTTCATCTCTTGTACACGAACACTAAAAATTAAACCGCAAATTCTAATATTTTTGTCGTAAGAAGGCCACCACCCAGCTTTTTACGTGGAATAAAGGCGCAATGTCTCTTAAATTCATCGCGTTTCTCATTTCTCACTCGGAAAAAAGCCCTCATGGCGGTTAAGCCGACGTGATCTTGAGAAAATTCCGTGGAGTAAGGTATTAAGGGACAAAACACGTACAAATACTATCGTCAAAAATTAAAAAAAAATATGAGTCACTGCCTGTTGTGTCAAGGAATTGTTTAGAATACTAAAAAACATACGTTGTCTAAGAAATTTCCGAGATAATCAGAAAAAACCGCCTCCTGGAAACCTAGGGTTTTGCAACTGTGGCTCTCTTCCACGGATACGACGATTTATGCCGGACCGATGTTTATTTCGAGGACTGTGTGTTGGATTTCACAGTACGTAAAATCGAACAATTTAACATGAAAGTTGAGAGGAAATAACCTTATTTGTTTTCTGATAAGTTTTCGCTGATGGAAAATGTCACTTGTAAAAACGAGACAAAAATTTTGTATAAGCTCAAAAAATTGAACCGTAACTTTCACAACGACAGAGAAAGCCTCTGAATAAAAACTTGCCCGCTAGTTTGGCGCGCGAGTTCAGAGGCTTATCCGTACTGCTAAAGGTCGGCCAATAAGTTTGTTATAGACCTAAATAAAGTATGCACCATATTTTATATTTTCCAAACTTCATTTGTCCAACCAATTTTTTATTATTTTTTATACTTGGGCAATTGGATGTATGCTTTATTTTGTCCTTTGTTATGTCGCTGTTTTTCCTTACACTGCACCCAAAACGATGAGATGTTATGAAATCGCTGGGGTGATTGTAATTGATGGGGAATAGGTGGACGGCATTTTTTTCTGTTGTGATGGTTATGATTATTGCTGATTGCAAAATTTTGTGGCGATGGTTGATTTTTGATGATTGGGAGTTCAATTAGACCGTATTATGCGTATTAGATCCAAGTTCCAAGCCACAATAAAATAACTCATATTGATGCGCTGTAATCTCTAAACAGTAAAACATTGTTACAATATTCTTATTAACCTCACTTACTCCACCTTACCACACGTTAATCTCACTCACTCGTCTCACTCGTCTCATTCCCTCACCTACACACTACTTCAACTACACCCACTCACACAAACTAACATGCACCACAAACTAACATACACCTAATCATTAGTAAATAACCCAAAATCAAACATATACATTTATATATACACATTTTATACATTCTCATACCCTAAGCCAATTGAAGCAAGACACTACCTTGAGATTCTTGTATTTGAACTTGTAAATAGTACTTACTAAGATTGTTTATCCTGTCTAGTTTTAATAACTTCATCGACGATGGAAGACACTGAATCTTGCGACACAGGACTCACCTAGTGCAAGATTCAGGGTTCATACACAATTCTGTAACATTTTTTTTCTGACAAATAAACAAAACAAAAACAAAACAATGGCTACGAATTTGGTTTTTTGCTTTGTGAGAATGTAATCGATTTTTAATCGAGTTACAATCGATGATGTGTACTCGCTACTCGATACTCGGGTTCTAAATGTTTTGAGGTATTTGAAAATTATAAAATTTAATGAGCCTTATTTTTATAAACAGTGTATTTAAACCATGCATTTAAAGCTTGATACTAATTTAAGTGAAAAGTTAAGTTAATTTAAGCCTCTCTAAAGTTATGTTACTCAGAAAATAACATGCACTACATTGCAAGACAACCTCACATCGTTTAGGTTAGCATTGTGCCTTGTTTTTGTTATAATTAAACACGGGAATACTCACTACTACGTCTACTACGACTAGTTTCGGTTTTGGTTTCGGTTAAGGTTTCGGTTACCCGTGTTTAATTATAACAAAAATGTGCGAAAACCTCGTTAGTTTCCATAGTAAAATTGTGCCTTGTACTGTTGTAAATAAGTAACATACCACGTAGTTTTATACAAATAATAACTAAAGGAATTCATGAAACGAAATAAATAACGTTAAGTAAATACTTATTTTACGAACTTCCATTCAGGCTCATCAGACATTATCTCAACAGTCCCAAATTATCTCACACACACATGCACTCATTAATAAACCCTGAAACATAAACCTTTTACGAGCATTGCACTGCGCATTCGTAAAAATTTGGAATCGTTCGGAAACGCGTGACGTCATTATTGTCCTGACGTTTATTGGCGGACGTGGTTGCGTTTTACGCGTTTATTGGTCGTTTGCAACTACCGTTGCGTTTTAGATTCAGAATTTATTTTGTGGTCACTTTGTCGGTCATTTTTGTCATAAATGTACTACTACGCAAATGAAACGATTACTTGTTATTGTTTAGATTTAATTTTGCTAAACTCGCACTGCGATAATATTTTTAGGAAGCTTTTAATGTTTGCTAGTGAGGTCGCCTAAGTCACATTGTTGGGTGCTTGTTGCAAACTTCAATGTTACACTACCTTATTTTGGAACAGTGCACGGAAAAAAAAGAGTCCTGTGATTTCTTTCCATCAAGACATTATGTGGTCTTAAACATATTTTCTTCTGACAAAGCAATGTGATTTGAAGTAAAATTGTAGAAAATTGAAATAAGTTCATAATATTCTTACTTTGAGTTCACAATATTACTTTGACCTGAAGTAAACTTCGTTGTTCCAACACAATACATCGTACTTATCCTAAAATATCCTGAGTAATCAAACTAATGTTTCGACTTTCTTGTTTAAAAAAAAAAATACATTGTATCAAGTTACTTTTCACCTTAGACGAATATTGGTAATGAAATTATACGAAAATAATAAAATGTTATTTCAATGCAAAATTTCTTTAATTATACCAAAACTTATTTCTTGATTCAAACACACGATGTCTTTGTTTTAGAATTCTCATTTTTTTTATAAAGAGTGTCCATTGCTCCAATAAAATAAATTTTGTTTATCTGAAAGTATCGTAAATAATTGTAACAAAATATTTGTATTCTTGTTTGAAAATAAATATGGCTTCAGATTAAGTATTTTTAATCTTCAATGAAAATGGCTGCCAACATTAAACTGAAGTAATATTATAAAATAATATTTTTTTTATCTAAGAAAACGGAGTTGTGGCTATTAACTCCATGTCTTTGAACAAGACAACCGTTGTTTTGGTTCGAAAACACAAATAACGGGACGAATTGGAACGTGTCGTGTCCACGATATTACACTACATGATGATAATCGATGTCACAAGTTTTTAGTTTTCAATTTAGGTAAATTATAATTTTCGTATGTACCTACTTGAGTAATTTAAGTATCTACATATTAATAAAAGCTTATTTTTAATAAATTCAATAATGTCACAAGTGTATAGAACTTGAACATCACTTATCTGTGTACATTATTAGCACAAAATATGGAGAGTATTTAAGGTAAAACACCCAATGGACAATAACCATTGAAATAACTTAACTATATCTAGTTGTAAAAAATTAATGATCAAACGAACTTACCAAGTGAAGTTCGATCACAATTATGTGAACGGCTTCATTCGACGCGATTTTGTTTTTGTTTACATATTGTAGTTATGTCTCACGTACTGGCCCTCAACACGGATTGTTTAGAGATTTTATTCCCCGCTTTCAAAGTTTTTTATTCTGGTAACACTAGAGATCGTCCATAGTCGTTAAGTTCGTTACTATCGTACCCCCACCTCACTTCAGAGCCCAGAGGGGAGCCATCGGCCGGTCGAACTTCATTCTGTTTAGAGCAATAGTTTTACTAACTACTTATTTTGTGACCGGTAATGGAAAAAATTACCCATAAATTGATTATGATTACCAATTATCAATTTCACATTTCATTATTAGGGTTAGGGCATTTATATACATTGTATATAAGTACTAAGTAGGTTACTTAGCTAAGCTATTTATGGGAGGGTGTATATATTAATCGCGTCGAATGAAGCCGTTCACATAATTGTGATCGAACTTCACTTGGTAAGTTCGTTTGATCATTAATTATGTTTCACGGCTTCATTCGACGCGATTTTGTTTTTGTTTACATATTGTAGGATGTTCAGAGAAAATTAGTGAAATGTGAAACAAATTTTTCACAAAATACAAATACATAATTATGTATATCCTTTTATATGATGTTTATAACCGAATCGATCCCGCCACAGACTGTTGGCATGTTGTGAACATTTAGCTTAAAATGTTCTGAGCATCCATCCCAGCATGTCAGTTTTGAAATAAATTTCGAACCGTTAGATTTTTTATACTACGCTAACAAAATATGATAACTTATTTGAGAGCTGGATCTGTATCTATGCTGCTTCTTCTACCTATATAGGTACATAAAATCATAATGTATGATGATACAATATTCCCAGAAGACATTCCCAGTGTAGGTGCTGGACGATACTGCGACATGTCGCCAGCACGAGAAAACTCCAACTAATGAAGAACTAATAAGATAAATATTATTTTATTGGATTTAGTGGTGGAGTCCGTCTATCGTTAGATACGGTTAGGTTTACAGTCTATTTAAAAAAGTTATTAATACTAATATTGAAAAACTTAATAAAATTAATAATCAAAAGCCTCTCCCACTAATAGCATTAAAAAATAATTGTAATTCTGGCTGATAACTGTGACTATGTGTCATATCAGAAAATGTAATCCAAGATTTAGTACATAATAATCAGTTATTGTATTGTATTAGTGACATTATTTCTGTAAAATCAACGAAATGGGTCCTTGGCTAACCAACTACGTTGTTTGAGTCATATAAACCAATGTATGGGTGTGCAGAGTTCGTGTGATAAGACATCAGCAAGGACATTCAAGCTGGTAGAAATTGAAGTTAAAACTTACAATGTCAAAAAAAAAAATAAATAAATCACAAAAAAAAAAAGAAATATAATGCTTACATGCACTAGGATAAATTCTTATTGTCTTTTAGCATTATTCATAATATTTTGCGAGTATATCACATTACTGAAAAAACTCAAGGGATCTTTAATCTAAAAATAATGAATTGCTTAATGTTTAAGCCAAGTTTTTGTACATATAATTGTTTAATTATTGAAGTTAACTTGATTTTATTTGACTGAATAAATGACGATATCAGCATTTGACAGTGACACTAATGATCCATCAATGAGTTTTAAGTTAAGTAAACATTGTGTAGGTACTTTGATTTTTTCAAACAAAATCCAACATTTATTTTTCTTGAATTCTTAAGCCTTAATTATATTACTAGCTCGCATTACTAATATCGATTTCTGGTCGTCATCATGGCGATACTTTATCATAACTTACATATCTTCTTGGAGTCTCTATTTAAGTAAATTAAATTTCAGCTACGATAAAAATAAAAACAAAAAACATTTTTGCAATTAGGATGAGGCACCCGGTCTACAAGAATTTGCGCAAATTCTACTCCTTTTGACATTCTAATAATATTGTTTTCTTTGACATTTAATTTATTGTGTATTAATTTATTCGTAAAAACTGTATTTGACATTCATAAGTGTGCATTGATGTACCCATATTTGAATAAATTATTTTGAATTTTGAATTTTTTGAATTCCTCTCAGTAGCCGCAACTGTCACACGGCGGTGGCAGTGATGGTTCTATTTTCTACTGCTAACAAACTGTGCTCCTCCAACCTGGTGGCGCGGGCGTCTACCAATGTTCAAAGTTAACTCTCCTAATATAAAGCCGTCGCCTAGTGAGAGCGGCTGTCACACCAAATTATGAAGTGAATCGATTAATCGGACCAAGTGTATTTGCATTTTTGTAACTCTGCTTATCTCTGTTTTACTTAATGTGTATCAGCAATGAATAATTGAAAATGTGACATTTACCATTTACTTAAGAAACCCATCGTGATAGACGTTTCTCGTCGTATAAGAATACATAGAGTAGCATACAGCGTAAAAAACTAACCATGTGACAAAATATGTGTCCTTGTATGATCTGAACTCAGGAATAAATTTTTATATAATATACATAATATATTTTTTCTTGTGTTACCCTTCTTTAACTTAATAAAGTATGGTATAAGACTGAAGTGTCAGTGACACATTACTTTACTTTTGAAAAATTTGTATCCAGCAGTTTCCTAACTTGAAAATAATAGTAACATATAGCTCGGTGCTCGGTGGTATTTTGAATCATACGGACAATCCTCCTAAAGATATTGATAACGAAATTATCAAAAATAATGTGTTAAAATAATGATCAATAGGTATATCAATTTATGTGGCAAACGCACACAGTTATGGTTTTGTAGAAACTGTTTGTTCATATAATAACTAATAACTAGAGGTATAAATGTACCTAAAAATAAAATAAATTAAGGAGTAAAAATAACAATTGCTGACTTGGAGAAGTATAGCACAATGTAAACTGTTTGCCCAACTTTTGCATAGTACCTATAATGCGGTGTAAGACACCCATATCGTATTTAGCAGAAAAAAACGTGTCAAAACTTCGTTAATTTTCATAGCGACACACATCGTAGAATACTGCATCCTACAAAAGTTACATAAAACGTAGTGTAATTCAGACTTATTTATTTATTGATTTTTGTTACTTTTAAGTCCTATGGATGTGATAATCCTAAATAAACGTATACTTATTGATATGAATTTTTATTTAATAATTGTGTGTCGCATCCCGTAGAACACTGTACTGCATCAACTAGTGAGGTTATGCATAGTATAAAACAACATAAACACGGCGCGTCTCGTAGGATACTGTTCTGCAGCAACTTAAAGAAGTATATTGCACAGTAATACTGTATAGCATAAACTAGAATGTTCGTTCTAGAATTATAATGCACAGTAAACACGTCGTATCTCGTAGAATACTGTATTGCCTCAAATTAAAGAAGTGTATTACACAGTAATAATACCTACTAGGTATATGTATATGTATAGCATAAACTAGAATGTTATTCTAGAATTATAATGTAAGAACATGTTCGTAATGTGAAAAATACTTTAAAAACAAGAGCAAAGCAAAAGCTTTGCAAGGCTTAGCATAGTAGAATGTGTTGTATAAGCACATAATAATTATATTTATACTCTTGTCATGTCCCTGCATCTACTAGCTGTTTATAACATAATTTTTAGACAATATATTAGCCCGAGTGTAGCGTAAGCTATGATTAAGCAAAAATAACGTTAATATTTCATAAAGGTTTAAATAGCCCAACTTGAAGTCAAAATTACAGAAGTACAGCCACAACAGTAAATAAAAATAAAGTAAGTAAGTGTAATAAGTATATTTAAGGTGGTTTGAGCACATAATATACACTTCCTGTAATAATTAGCATACACTGCACAAAATATAACTAGTCAGTTTTCCGTTTGGATATGCAACTTGTAACACTTTGCAACTAACCAAGGCTAAGCTAAGCTGTAGCTTAGTAAAAAACTCAGGGTTCTTGATGTGAAAGTATCAGCACAGACGTAACGGTGACGCATTTCTTTACCCAAGGCAAGAAAATGCGAACTACCCTACTTTTCAGAAAGTTTCGTTTAGTCAGAGGTTTTGCGTATGATGCATGTTAACATGTGTGACAGTATCTGCTCCGATGCTCCGATGCGACAGTATCAGCTCCGATGAGATGGTATCTGCTCCAATGCGACGGTATCTGCTCCGATGCGACGATATCTGCTCCGATGCTCTGCTCCGATGTTGCAGCGACGCATTTTTTCACAAGCAAGAAGACGCGGACCAGCCCTTCTTTTCTTAAAGCAGGCATAGTCACACTGTGTAAACACACACGCGTCACTTCTTCGTCATTTTGATGCGACGGGATCAGGTCCGATGCGACGGTATCCGCAAGACCCATGTAAAAGGGGGTACAGTGCAGAGTGAGGCTGCGACCCAAAGGGTACACTTAAGCCATTGTGTAAAGACCCAATGTAGAAAGGGTGCAGTACAGAGGTTGTCATTTTTATGCGACAGTATCCGCAAGACCCATGTAAAATGGGAACAGTACGGTGGACAGTATCCGCAAGACCCATGTAAAACGGGAACAGTACGGTGCAGATTGAGGCTGCGATCCAATGTAGAAAGGGCTCGCTGTCAGATGAGACTTCGATGATTTCTCGACGCGCCAATCCTTTATTTCTTCGTCGCTTTTTTCCGCTACCCGCTACCCGCTTTCGGTTTCTCCATTGCAACTTGTTTTAGTTTGCGTGCGAAGGCCTCGGCACGGAAACACGGAATGAAGTTCGACCGGCCGATGGCTCCCCTCTGGGCTCTGAAGTGAGGTGGGGGTACGATAGTAACGAACTTAACGACTATGGACGATCTCTAGTGTTACCAGAATAAAAAACTTTGAAAGCGGGGAATAAAATCTCTAAACAATCCGTGTTGAGGGCCAGTACGTGAGACATAACTACAATATGTAAACAAAAACAAAATCGCGTCGAATGAAGCCGTGAAACATAATACGTATTGACATCTATAACACGTGGTCAAAAACACACACACATACTTTCATTCATAAAAAACAATAAACGCGATAAGACAGTAAACAATGTGACAGAGTGAACGTATGCGCTGTAGTTGTTAAACATTAGGTACATAATAATATAAAGGTAACATTTTGCAGGTATGATTTTGTTTTACGTCTCTTATTTTTCGTAACACTTGTATGTAACTACTATTGGTATCAAAAATCACCCAAAAGCCTTGGTATTGGTTTTTTCGGCTTTTGGGTATTATGTAATTTTTGTATCAAGACTGGACATACTTAAAAGTGTTATAAAAACTAAGAGAAATAAAAAGATTAAGGCCCATGTAAATGAATGTATTAACTACTAGCGAGCTTCCCCGGCTTTGCACGGGTAAATATAACTAATGCTACACAGGGATAATATAGCATGTAACGGTGAAATAATTTTGGAAATGGGTCCAGTAATTTTTGAGTTTAATCATTACCAACAGACAATACAAATCTTTCCTCTATAAAATATTATTAGTGCATATAAGTAATTAAGCAATAAGTAGCACAAATCGTAAAAATACCAGCAAAATGTTACTTTCCTCATAAACATGTTTAGTACCTAAGTACAGTGCACTCGTTCACTCTGTCACATTGTCTACTGTTGAGCCCTGATTTTTTTATTATTAAAAAAAGCGTATGTGTGTTTGTGTGTGTTTTTGACTATGCTTTAAAGATGTCACTAGGTATCTTTCACAATAATAGTAAAATTACAAATTATAATTCGAGTATTTTTTCGATCTTTGGTTCACCGTCTAGCATTGGTGATTTTACCTCAATAAAAAAAAACTACTCAAAAAAACGTTGCATCGAAAAACAATTTATTAGTAGGATGCCGTACAATATCATGCTGTAGATTATTTTGTGTCGTGTATTGCAATGCAATGCTACACAACTGCTTTTCGTTTCCGTTTTCCGGATTTCCGGTCGGTTCATTTATCATTTCACTCTCGGTTGATGATTTGGTGCAACTGCGAGGTGCTTATTTTGTGTTTTTATTAATTTGTTTGGCGCCTTTGGCGTTTATAATTAACATTGTCGCGTAATTATTTACTCTGGTGATGGATGAAATCACCGTTCTATTGAAATCGTGGCAAATGCCGGAAGAAATAATCGAAGCATTTCACAGTGAGTACCTACCTCAAAGATGGATACGTTTACGTATGTATTTCAAATAGTTTTGTTCGACTTTAAACAGTACGATGCTGTGACGAGCGACCTGAGCAAGTACGAGTAGCTCTATCTATTTATACTCCTAAAAAGTCCATGCTGTCGTGAGAGGAAGAAAACATGTATAGGCTCCACGTGGTCGGTTGCACTGCTTACTACTCGTAGGACTGTAGGTACCTAAGTTGACTCGGAAACGTACACATTTGTATGTTCGACATTTGGTCACGGCAGGCTCGGAAACGTACACATGTGTACGTTTCCGAGCCTACCGTTGCCGGATGTCGCGCGTGCGGATTTGTGCGTTTCCGAGTCAAAGTAAATGTACACATTGTTTCAGAGAATGGCATAACATTAGATCAACTAGATCAACTCACTCAAGACCATTTGAAAGAGATTAGCCCACAAATAGGAGATAGAATTAAGCTAACCAAAAATATTCAAGAATATTTGGAGTCTAAGGTTTGTAACCAAGATTGGGTACTGCATATGTTCTGTACATTTAATTTTTATATGCTTTATATAGACCTATTATTACATTCTAGGC
Organism: Alcis repandata; assembly: GCA_949125135.1. NCBI lineage: Eukaryota > Metazoa > Arthropoda > Insecta > Lepidoptera > Geometridae > Alcis > Alcis repandata. Next base: position 10,873,916 of record OX421240.1, on the reverse strand, counting down.
CCCCACAGTCAGTGCATCAACACACTATGATAGTGACGTGCCAGCAAGTCCAGGTGTTTTGGGTGAAGAATGTGGTGATCTCACAATTACATTTAGTGATTTGTTTCCAACGACTACATCATCTTTCCCTGATTTTGATTTGCGGACATTATTAGAAACGTCACCCACGGGCAAAAGCGTACTTAATTTTTACACATCGCATGGAAGTCTAGATACTAAACGGAAGAATCGATTGACTGATATCATAATCAGACATTTATTTACTTTTATAGTAAATAAGTAAGTATTGTTGAATCTTATAGTTTCCTAATTGTGTTATAAGTAGGTGTTTGTCTGCCTAATTTAAAAAATAAATTGATTTCAGGAGACTCTCTTATGATGATTACAACATATTAACAGGAAAAATTATAACATTATTTCCAAAAGAGACGGCTGGAACATATTTCACCAGACCAGTAAAAAAAAACAATTCAGCAATTGGAAAATCAATTGCCGCTCGTGGAAAATTAGTTGACAAAGTCAGAAATTTTTTATTTCAAAGCTCAGACAGAAAACGAGGATGTGCTGACTCACAAAACGAATCAGCGAACAAGAAAAAAAAAATCAATGATATTCTACTGAGTAAGTTTTTGTTGCACATACTTTTTTATCTCACATCTGTAAAGATATACTTAAAAAAAGCTGTCCTAGTACCTATCTATCTAAATGCCACATACTATCCTTAACATTATGAATGTGAAAGTTTGTGTGTATCCATGTTTACCACATATCTCCATAACTAAAACCGATTTTGATAAATAGCTTATGACCTGGTTTATCACATAGGCTACTTTTTATCATCAGTGTTTTTCATCAATCTAGGTGAAACCGCTCGGCAGAATAGTATATTCAATTCATATAAGAATTGTATTAATTAATGTATTGCAATTTTCCTTTTATTTTTAAAGAATGTGTTCGGGGAGATTGCTTATGTGAGGAACCAGGAGGGGGTAGAGGGGGGCCGAAAACCAACTTGGGTGCCACCTTGCATTGGGGGCCATGACTGCAAATAAAGTTTTTGAAGTTGATGTGTGTGATGATCATAGGAAGGTGAGAAATTGGATGAACAATTATTAATTACAGGTGTTCATGAAGACGACATTGAATGGCTAAATAACAACAATGAACCATGGTCAAAAGTGAAAGCCATATGGAAAAAGACTTTGCAAATTAGACAAGAACTCGACTATGAAAATGTAAATGACTTTTTGACAAAATGGAAAGTATTGCGCCTACCAGCTGGGGCAGAATTGGTAAGGATTTCTGTAAATAATAATTGTTAATATGCCAAATTTAAAGTATTCAATAGCTCAAACTTTTTATTGCTCTGTATACAGGGTTATTCATAAAGGGTATGCTAAGCCGAAAAGGGCTCATAGTACTCATCATTATGAACAACTTTTACTATGGGACCAACCCGAAATTCGCGAAAAAAAATCAGCTGTTCCATAAAAAAATGTCAATGACACTCGACAAAATGTATGGAACAGGTTTTCGGGTTGGTACCATAGTAAAAGTTGTTCATAATGATGAGTACTATGAGCCCTTTTCGGCTTAGCATACCCTTTATGAATAACCCTGTAGAATAATAAAATCATAATTAAATATAACTGGACTTGTGGATTATAAAAGAGAAAATTGTGCTGTTTGATAAATACTGACTGACAAGTAATAAATTTCGGCACTGTTTTAGGCACATCAACTTATGCTGCTTGTCAATCATCAAACAAAAAAATACTTTATAAAATTTCATTTGAACCACTGGCTGTCTTATCCATTTATACAAGGTGTTGCAGAAAGGTTTATGTTATGTATCTATGTATACTATAATTCAATGATATGCCAAAATATCAAAATCCAAATCAAAACGGTATTTTACAGTATTACAAAATTTTAAAATAAATTCATACTCTATAAAAAACTTACTGTGTAGAAACTTTTCTGTAACAGCTTGTTTAAATAAGTTTTCTTTGTATCAATAATACATGTTGAATATGAAAATAATCAAAGTCAAGGGGTTATAGGTGCCAACCAAATATATAGGACTCAGTTCGGGGCGATTGGAACTACCAGTTAATTGAATTAATTATTACCATTTAGGTTTCCAACAACCATTAAAAACATCTGTTCCCAGAGCTGAACACAAATGTAAGGTATTGTGAGAATACTTATGTGAATAGTGCTTGTATGTTTGCATTTTTACTTATTTTTTTAAATGTATAAGGTGTGATTTTTTTAAATGGTTTTGGCATTTTTTCTGAAATTGGAATGAGGGTAATAGGTACTAACAAATATGATACTTGCTTAATAATAGGAAATACAACAATACACACTGAATGTAATTCCTGAGCTATACATTCTTGCTTGTGTGCTTATTGTGTTTATTTGTTGCTGTGTCTGCCACACATACTGAATGTTATGAACGATGAATGCGCTTCATGGTCACTCTTGGCTTGTTTTGTATCCTTTGATTTTGTAAAAATTGTTATTTTTGCAGATTGAAGATGATTTTGCTGAATTATACCCTGATAAAGTAAAGCTCTTTAAAGACAACTGGAAAAAGTTCATGCAAAAATTCATAGAATTAAAAAAAGAAGAAATTAATTCGGATGAACACAGGAAAAATTTGCGAAATTCGCTAAATACTTTTGATAGTGATGGTAACCATAACATTTTACACAGTTTGTATAATACATTTTTAAATTTCTAATTACTTCCCTGCTACAGTTTTCTTATAAACGTGATATTGATATTACCTATTTGATTACTCAAATAATAACAAAAATTGTATTGTTACAGATGCACTACCAACGGAATTGACATTACTGGTTAATGTTGTGCCACCCAAAGGCCGTGTAAAAAAAGAAAAGTTTTCTACTCAAGAGTGCTTAGAGAGTATTATGATAATAGTAGAGGTAAGCTATTTGTCTTTGTCTGTTGTGAGATACATTGGTAGCTAGAATAGTGTACAATAAGTGCCCACACTTTATTCCCGGCTTTAGTACTACGTTAATATGTAGTACTAAAGCCGGCTGCTGTCACCATTGAGTAACTGATACTCTGGCTTCTTTAAATATATGTCACATCTTATGTTTTTTTTTTTTTCAGAATCCTGGTGACATAAACTCCACTATACAGAAACAAATTGATAAAGCTGCTAAAAGAAAAACGCAAGTTCAACCCTATATAATATTACTTGGAACATTGCAAAAGATCATAAAAGCATACATTGTCATAGACAATATTAGATATGCGTTTACTTCCATGACAGAAGCGTTTGACGTGTTATTCAAGTCATTTCATGTATTGAATGCACGATTCCCTAAGCCAAGCGAACATATACATTTAATCATTCAGCAATGCGTCTACAAAATCCAAACCAGATTTGACAATCCAGTCCCATACATCGCAGATATTTTGGCTCTAAATCTTTAAAAAGTTTATTAGATTAGAATATTAGACATTCCTACTAAACATTTCATACAATAATTTTTCATCATGAAGTGTGGTAAATGTAGCATAACTTTTGACGATTTACAAAAATATTGCTTTCACTTGCAGTTTTGCTACTACTGAGTATTTCCCATGTCCTCAAATGGGCTGTGAAAGAGTTTTTAATATCAAACGTTCTCTGAAACGCCATTTCGAATTAGACCATACCAACAGAAATAACCATATTGAAACAATACCAAACATTTCTAATATTTCCCTAAAAAATGATGATACTAATAATACTGAGTTAGGTAATGAAAATATACCACATACGTCAACAGATTCAGAAAATTGTCAAGACGAAAATTTTGAACTTTGGCTACAGCTATTGATAAATTCCTTTGTCGCTAAACTGTATGATAGGCTAAACTTAACGAGATTGTTTGTACAAGAAATAATAGAAACAGTAAAGCAAATTATTATAGATATTGCCTGTAATTTAAAGTCAGTAATTAAGAAAAAGAATGACATTAATAATGAAATTGACCTGTTATCTAATTGTTTCTCTCACGTTGATACTGAATATAAACGATTAAAGTATTTCGAAACATCGGAAAAATATATCAAACCAATATTAAAAGTCATTGGTTCAGGTCAAGAAAAAGCAAAGAAAGATGACAGTACTGTTATGATTCTAAAAGATAAAAAGTTATGCTACATACCAGTTAAAGAAAATCTGAGATTATTTTTAGAGTTACCAGGTGTGTATGATACGATAAACAAATATCAAACAGAGTTGACTAGTGAAACAGGTGTTATAAATAATGTTGTACAAGGAAAAATGTGGAATGATAACCTAGAAAAACAGAATATTCCTATCATTGTCTATTTTGACGATCTTGAAACTGGTAACCCTCTAGGAAGTCACGCAGGGAAGAACAAGATAGGAGCAGTATACGTTTCAGTCGCGACGATACCACCAGAATATGCGAGTAGGCTAGAAAACATATTTTTAGCAACTTTGTTCTACAGTAATGACCGAATGTTGTTTGGAAACAAAGCTGTTTTCGAACCGTTGATTAAAGAGCTGAATTCACTCTATGATGAGGGTATTAACATAAATGTTAACGGGACTACAAAGACTGTAAAATTTACTTTGGCTTGTGTCTCTGGAGACAATTTGGGTATACATAGTGTAATGGGATTTAATGAAAGTTTTGCATCCTTGAACTATTGTAGATTTTGCCTTTTGACTAAACAACAATGCCAGTCCCAACTCTCTGCTGATCGAAATGCAGAACGTAACCTAGTCAATTATGAAGACGACTTTACCAATCGAAGGGGAGTGAAAGAGCTATGTATCTGGAACGAAGTCAGAGAATTTCATGTGTATAAGAATTTATACTGTGACGTGATGCATGACCTCTGTGAAGGTATTCACCGATACGGTATGGCACTTGTAATAGATAAATTAATTGCAGATGACTTTTTCACCCTCGATCATCTAAATCAAAGAATAAAATTTTTTGACTTCAAATCCAGCAATCCTCCTCCTCTTGTCACAAAATCCCATGTACAACAGGGATCGATTGTAATTTCCGCTTCGGAAATGCTGTGTTTAGTTAGGAATTTTCAATTTATTGTAGGTGATCTAGTACCTAGAGAAAATGTGATTTGGCTCTACTACTTGTGTATGTTGGAACTTACTAATGTTATTATGTCTCAAAGTTTCAATTCCGATCTTTTACAATATTTAGAGAGTCTTATTTGTGAACACCACGAAAGGTATATAGAGTTGTTTGGTACTCTTAAACCAAAACATCACTTTGTTACTCATTATCCAGATGTGATTGCAAAAATGGGTCCACTAATATTGATAAGCACGTTTAAATATGAATCAAAACATTTGGACTTAAAACGCGTTTCAAATTCTATTAACACTCAAAGAAATGTACCTTTGTCGTTAGCAATAAAATGTCAGCTTCAGTGTTGCTATAGATTTTTATCTAATAAGGGTCTACCTGATTGTGCAGATCATGGCAAATCTAAAGGCTCGCTATTGCTTTCAGACGGTAAAGATGATGTAATGTATGGTAAAGTAAATTGGATGACAATTAATGGCATTACATATTCCGTTGGTGATTTTCTTGTATACGAATTAAATGATTATTGTGAACCTTGTTTTTGCAAAATCGAGCAATTGTTAATACACAAGGATAATTGTACTGATTTTTATTTGTATTCATGTATATTTAAGACCTGCCAATATGATAATCATTTTCAATCTTTTGTTGTAGAAGAAATAGAAAACAATTTTATGTTATTGCGTTTAGAGGATTGTTTTAATATAATTCCAATGAAAATGCACATAATTTCGGGGTCTAAATATATTATTTGTTATGGCTAATTGATGTTTTTTATTTTCGATCACTTTATTTACCAGAGAAATCAAAAAGGAAACTAACAAAACGTTGTAATAGTATTTTGTGCAATGCTTCTTGATGTTTAAATCTGTGATGTAATGTTTCAGGAGTGGTGAGATTGACTCATTTGAACGAATTCATTCGAGCTCAACCCACTAAATAGGAGGCACGGCTCAGCATTCCCGCTTAATCTGAAAGTCTGCTTTTATGAATCATTGTCAGCCACCGGTTATACGAAAACCTGGTGTGAGTGACGATTTGTAAAACTTACTTTTAGTATGAGGGGGGAATCTGAACGAAGCTGCCTAGGGGGGTTTTGCCCGGATGAATTTATTAAATTGATTGAAGCTTCTGTCAGTTTCCTTAGAGATTTATAATATTTTAGACTAAGTAAATATTTTCTCAAAATAAAACTAAATGTCTTTGAGGCATGTGAAACACAATATTGCTTGAAATGCCTACATTTCAATCTGATTAATCTATATATTTGGATTAAGAGATTCAAAAACCTAGAAGAACCAGGTATTGCTTTGTATTAAAATATTAACGTTATTCAATGAACCAAATTATAGTTCAGGGAAACTCATCATTATTTTGGGAGAGTCGACCATATTATTCAACCAAATTACAACTTATTTTGCATAAAGACATCGAAACTTTTCATAGATTACCTCTTAACTTTCGTTAAAAAAAATATTTACTTGAAATAAGATTTTATTTTTGTGCTGGAAAAATATATCGACTTATTTCTAGCGCGCAAAGCTTAAGACAAGATATACGTTGTCTTGACTGAAACAAGCAATCATCTAAATAGAATATTTTAGAAATTAAATCGTTTGAACCAAGGCAGCGCTTACTTTAATCTAAAGATTTAGCTGTGTTAATTTTAACAAAAACAATAATATTTCCTTAGTATAATCGACGCCAGAGCTTAGAGCAAGATTTTGGTAATTTTGATTGTAAAGAACGATCGTTTTATTAGTGTTTTAAAAAAGGCATTTATCAGAACGAACACAATCATTATCTTCTATTAAGATTTTATTACATTAAATAAATAGACAGCTTTATTTTGATTTAACATTGATTACATTAGTCCAAATTTATATTCTTTTGGAAATCAAAGAAATATATTTTCTTAGACCAAGACATTTTACTGCATTGTGCATATATATACGCATATTTGCTTGGATCAAAGAATTCTTTTTCACCGTGTGTCCAAAACAGAGTGCAAAACTACTGCAAGCTCAGGCTAAGGCGCGTCGCTCACACGATCAACAGTCTAGGCGGAGTCGAGTCGCGGGCGCATAAGCGGCGCGCCGCAACAAAGGATTTCTTTACAAATGAATGGCAGTGCGCTTCATAAACAAGGTATAATATACAAGCTGCGACGCCGCGCCGCCGCGCCCCGCGCCGCTGACGCGACCCCGCCTCGACTTACCAGTCAAGTGAGCGACGCGCCTAAGTCTAGGCTTGAACTTACCTGCAAAGAAAATTTTACTGGCAAGTATTTGGCTTCCCACTTACTAAATCACTCGCCTCATACTCGTATATTACATACATCGTACCATTTAAAATGATGATATAATAACAATAATTTTGACTATAATAACAATCATCGGCCCAACTAAAGCATTTTTAGTTGTCTATCTATCTGATAATATAATTATATGGGTCTACTTTAGAAATTATTTTGTACCTACATCTACAGGTAGTGTGTGTTCCCATCCATAATTAAATCTAATTATATTTGTCATCATGTGGGAGGTTCGTACCATAGGGACATTTAATTACAGGACACCTACGGTCTCATTCAGTTTTATGATTGCATTATTAGAATTTGCCTCAATCAACCCTTGCGTTAAAATTAACCCCAATATTAATACGAAGACATACAAAACATGGTATAGTCAAATCATAAAGTAGTAAGGCAGTAAGTAATCCTTCTCAAAATTAGAAATACGATAAAAAAATACAAAATGTTTATTTGCTAAAAGTTTTCCAGTTTTTTCTAAAATATTTTCGAAGAAATACTAAACGCTGTTTTTTTTTACTAAGCAAAATTAAGGTGAATATGTGAATATGGTACTACCTAATTGACAATATTTTTAAAACTTTAAAACCTTTGCTGTCAGCTTCGAAAATAAGGTCATAAATTACCCGAATGTTTCTATAGGTTAGAAACATTCGGGTAATCAAGTCAAGACCTAACCACCCTATCAGAACTTCAATGTACTTACTTATTCTGACCTTCTGGGTCAAAATAAGTACATTAAATGGGTGGGTTTTCCTTGTCTTTGTGTGTGTTCCATGGCATCTCCGACACAGGGTTTCCTAGTGGTAAGCTATGAGTGTGAAACGTTATTATGTCTACCTAAGAACATTTCATACTGCTTGAACTGCTGTAGCCTGTCGTCCAGTCGATTTGCCTGTTTAATTAACTGTAATTCAAACTCATCGTATTCAATACGGTCGCAAATCAAAGTGCCCGTATCTTTGCTATGGGAAAATAGAGCGGCCAGTGAATACGTCATGATTGGTATGCAGATGATAATAGTGTTGGGGGTCATTTGTGTTGGACAAAAGCGAGTGGACAGACCCCTTTAGGACTGTATGTATGGAGATGAATTAGAACGAAAAGTTTAAAGTATTTTTGGTGATAGAAAGTCATTAAAAATTAGAAGGTAAATAAATAGGACTAAACAGTTTATATTGCACACTGTCCTGTCAGTTACTCATATGTGGATTTCTTGTTGAAACTATGGAACGTCTCGATAACGTGTGACACTACCTTCATCAAAGATTAATCATCACTTAAGGATATAGCAGGATTTATTTGCTTTAAATTTTGAGATTTGTAAAATGGTTGTCTAGATTGAGGCTTAAAAACTTTTTAGAGGTTTGTCATGCCATGCTTCTGAAATGAGCACCCTCAATGACCACATCATATTGTTTGTTTGCCAATCTGTTTCACCTACAAAAGTAAAAGATTACCTATGCTTTTTACATTTGAGAATTGAACAAAAATAACAAATCTAATTATTCGAACTACAGTCACTTAACTTCGTAACATTTTGCAAACTCAAAAGGCAAAATGTACACTTGTACATTCTAATTTCAGAATAAGTTAACAAACGACTCCACGCCATTTCCCGAAAATTCCGCAAACCCATTGAACCAAGCAATGGAGTGGACAGTTTTTTCCTATTTGCAATTGATAGTCGCCACCATCAAGCAATTAAGAGGGCCGCGCGCCGGCTCGCATATTTTAAACCATTTCTTTTATTATGCAGATTAACGTATTGACTCTTTCGCGGGGTTTAAATTCACTGGACTGTGCTTTACCAAATTAATCAAAGTTACGATTTTGAGCTCTATCTCCATTGTTTTAAAGGTTAAGCGCTTCGCAAAGATATTTTTGTGCTACTCGATGGAAACAAAGTTAAATTTGAACCGCGCGCATTCAATTTGAATTCTATTTTTGTAGTTATAAAGCTGGGACTAGTGGTAGAAATAAAGTGGTTGCTCTCGTTTTCAAGATTTTTATTGATGGCTTCCGTATGTGAAAAAGAGATGCGAGATTGTTTAGGGTTATTCATATCACGTTTTAGTTTTAATGGATCGGACAATGAGTTATGAGGGCGGATTGTTGGCTGACCGACAGATAAAAGCGTGCATGGGAAACGTTTTTAATTTTGCACTCATAAGTCTCGTAGATGGTAATGAAAAGGGTTTGGAAATATAAATGAGTAGAAATTATTTTAACATTCTTAGTCTTATTTTTTTTACTGTAGGTATGTGTTTTTGAGTACTTATGTCGAAGTACTCATAAGACTGGATTGAAACGCGAACATTTAAAAGTAACTGTTTTCACATTTGTTTTAAACTGCAACACAGAGATGTGACTCCTTTAATGGAATACCTAACGTTTAAAAAAAATCAAACTGAATTTCCGAATTACTAAGTTTTATTAAATCTAGGCTGTGAACAAAATCAAAGTTGCACAGAGAGCCATGGAGAGGTCCATGCTCGGCATTAAACTACAAGATCGAGTTCGAAACACGGAAATCCGACGAAGAACCAAAGTTCGGGACGTCGGAACCGTAGTTATGAATCTTAAGTGGAGTTGGGCGGGACACGTGGCTAGGCGAGAAGATGGCAGGTCTGGTGGAGTAAGGCAGTCACCGAGTGGTGGCCGAGACTAGGCAGGCGAAGTGTTGGTCGTCCGGCGGCGAGATGGGCCGACGACATTTTCAAAGTCTCGGGTCGAACCTTGATCTTATTGGCACAGGACCGATGCAGATGGCACAGTGAGAGAGAGGCCTATACCCAGCAGTGGGATAAAGAAGGCTGTGGATGATGATGATGATGATGACCAAATCTAGGATGACCCAATCTGAGTAGTTTCTAAAAATACATAATTTCTAATAATAAAAACTTAGTAGGTAGGCAGGTACGAGGGGTTCCCAACGAGTCACACCAAAACGAGTCACAGTGTGACTCGTTGGGATTTTTTTTCCCAACCAGTGACACTGTGACTCGTGTACTAATAAGGTGATCTAAATTTAAACTCGATCAGGAACCCATTTTCAAATCTACTTTAAGTACTCTACCTTCAATATTTAAAAACCATAAGCTAGTACTAAAACGTTACTTGATCCGCAAAAACACACGTCTTCAAATTCCAAGCACCAACAAACCGGAACGTTCATTCACATACTCTTATTCACACCTGTCTATCTACCCGCAAATGTTCAACCTTATTTCAACAGCCAAAAAGTCCACTTTCCTACTGTAAAACACAGTAGAACCAGGTGTCTTCATGCTCGGTAGACCACAGTGCATAGCGTTATGAGTCATACGTGTCCGGGCAAAAACTGACGCGTGGGCACTGTCTCTAGACGTTGGCCTTTCACGGTTCATTGAAAGTTGGTTTTTGCAAACTGTGGAACACCTGGCGACTGGCGTCGAACTTGATAAATACTTGAATGAATAAAAAGTTTTGAGAAAAATAAGCACAATATAATACAATAACTCTTTTTTGACAAACACGTCACATGAATCACATTATTTTTGTTACACATATTTTTTTTTTTTTTTTGTAAAATAAAATTGTCCTCAACTACGTCAAAATAGTCAGAAACGCAAATTAAATAAATTCAATAGCCGAATATTCAACTTAGCTGCTTTTCGGAAGTTCTGTGATTATGAAGCACTGAGTGTGCTCGCTTTCAAATATTCTAAACGAAGAAAAAACTTGTTTAGTTGATGCTAATTTAACTTCCGTTTTTCTAATTAGAATACTACAAGATTTTTGTAGATAATGCTAGTTAGTTCTGACTTTCCAATCAGCAAAATACAAGACTCATATCCAGTTAATTACTTACAGCAAGCATTACTCACCGCTAGGTGGACACCTGTCCTTAAAAAACCCCGTGTCCAATAAAAACTCACCCACAAGAATGCCAAGGCGCGTGCGCTACGGTTGACATTACCGTTGTGGTCTTACTGTCCGGTTACCATCTGCCGTTTGACCTTTGGTTTTTGCCACACCTTGAGCCTTTCTAGGGGTGACATGGAACAGTCATTGCAAAATAATATATGCGGGTGCAAAAAATTACTACATATTTATTGATATTTATAGACGAACATAACTTAGCAGTTAAGTTTGTAACAGTTTTAGCAGAAATCCAAGTAGGTTGTTAATTTTCTGATTTAAAAATTATTTTATTAAAGATAGAGAATAAGTATCGTAAACTAAGCCAGCTCCGGTTTTTAGATAAATACTCTAATCTATACTAATATTATAAAGAAGTAAAGTTTGTGTGTTTGTATATTTGTTAAATTGTAAGGGGTAATCTCGGGATCTACTGAACCGATTTTAAAAATTCTTTCACCAATAGAAAGCCACATTATTGCTGAGTGTCATAGGTATAAAAAACCGAAAAATCAAAAGGCTTTTACGTGGTAGTCCGTTTTGCAAAGTGAATCGGAGAAAAAACGGTCCGGACGGCGCGCGATGGCTTCGGGTTTAATTAAAATTATGCCCAACGAAGTGGGCAAGGGTCAGCTAGTACTTAGTATTTACAAACAAGAGAAACAATCTATACGAAATGTTTCTTCATAATGTTTAATATCTTACTGAACAAATGCTCACCGTATAATAAATGTGTGGTGAAACTACTAAAAATTTCCAGTACGTGATTTCTTTCAAATTACCGTAGAGCCTGTTCATGACCTATTGCCAGTTTCGGAAATATCCTGATACCTACTAAAAAACTTAGATTAAAAAAAACATATGAAATATGCAATTGTAGCAGAGCGTGGCGACCATGATCTTCTTCTTTTTTGAACAAACTGTAGATACTTTTATTTTTCTCGAAAAAAAATACAAAACAAAACCCAAAACTCCGTCAAGCATATTCACACAATCAGCATTGAGCCCAGATTAGCCGCCCCAGCGAAATCTCAAATTAAATCCATCCAAGGGAATTGTGACGAACGCCATCCGTCATCCCGACCCCTCATTTGCATGAGAAAAACTGTTAAAGAACAACTATTTATCAAATTGTGAGGGTACTTCCGGTCGCCATGACAGTAGGCGCGACAAGCTTCCGCCCGCCATCTTGGTAAGCGCGCGTTTCCGACTCTTGTCTCGTTGGGGGTTAGTTTTGCTGGAAGTGATTGGGAATTGACACATATAAGGAAAGGGTATGCAAAACCAAAAAAGGCTCTCAGTACTCTACTAGTACTTTCATTATAGGATCAACCCGGAATTCGCGAAAAAAACACTGTTCCATAGAAAAATATCAATGACACTCGACAAAATGTATGAAACAGCTGATTTTTTTCGCAAATTTCCAATTGGATCCATACTAAAAGTTGTTCATAATGATGTGGAAGTACTATGAGCCCTTTTCAGCTTAGCTTACCCTTACCTCATAACCCTGTATTGATATTTAAAACCTGATTAGTCCCGCTTCAGAGCAAAGTTCCTGAAGAATACCTAAAAATATAGTTCAACCTAAATCATAATCTATACTTCTATATCTATACTTCTATACTTCTATACTAATATTATAAAGAAGTAAAGTTTGTGTGTTTGTATATTTGTTAAAATGTAAGGGGTAATCTCGGGATCTACTGAACCGATTTTAAAAATTCTTTCGCCAATAGAAAGCCACATTATTGCTGAGTGTCATAGGTTATTTAAAAAACCGAAAAATAAAAAGGCTTTTACGTGGTAGTCCGTTTTGCAAAGTGAATCGGAGAAAAAACGGTCCGGACGGCGCGCGATGGCTTCGGGTTTAATTAACATTATGCCCAACGAAGTGGGCAAGGGTCAGCTAGTAAATAATACTTTCTAAAGTATCCTTTCCAGTAAACACAACTCCACAGCCCTCCAACCTCCGTTGATTGCGGGGCGATCTCTATTTAGATAATTTAGTGCTCCTCTCTCGATGAAATATTTCGCGTATTTTGTACGAAGCGCTGATTGCCGGTGATTCGGTTATCTTATAGCTGACATTCGTATGAACTTGTTTACTAGACGCTGTTAATGGGAGAGATTAATATTGGACGGTTGGATGTTGGGTATTAGGTATTTGTTGGATATAAATAAATAAATATGGAGCGTTGTATTTTTTGAAACAAATTTACAATTTTTTTTTTTTTTTTTGTGAAACCTGGCGTGGTTTAGACACATTTCCATTTGCATTAGGATTTTTTTTGATTCTTGATTTTATTGGTTTTACTACAGATACTTTTTTTTGCTAACTTTTTTTTCTTATAAAATGACGCTAAAATCCTGTTAGATTCTAATTTTTGTGTTAGTTTTTTAATTATTTAATTATAGGTACATAGTCCCGTGTAACTTTTTTATAAATCTCTAAATTTAAATTTAAGATACAGATAGATTTTAGGTAATTTCAGTGTTATCTATCTGATATATGAATATTATTTTCCTCTCAAAATGATTAGATAACGTTATTATCATAATTCTGTTATCATTACGTAACATAAATTGTTCTACTCTTGACGTAACTGTTCTAAATTCGTTTCTCAAACGCAAGGGGAATTGTTTCCTAATTTCGACACACCGCTCAGACCTTCGATAGCTCAGTTGGTAGAGCGGTGGACTGTAGTTGGTTTCGAGTTGTCATCCATAGGTCGCTGGTTCAAATCCGGCTCGAAGGAATCTTTTTGAAGAACACAATTTTACTTTTTAATTTTTAACATGTAAATATTTTCTTTTTTTGTGTAACATCTGTGGAAGACAATAATTTATTATAATATTTTTTACTAATTCTATATTTATTTATTTTATTCTAGTGCTAATACATTTCAATTTCAATCGATAATACAAAATCCATCATAACTATAACTTTGAAACGACGATATAATAAAAATCTTGGGTCTAACAAATTGGCAAAGGACCAGGATGATATTATAAAGGAAGATCTTTGCTCAGAAGTAGGCGATTACGAGCTGAAAATTATGCCAAAGATTCTTTACAGTACCTCTTTACAGTATTTACCATTATTTCCATCTTGTTGCTAGGTTTATTTTAAATGTACCTCCCTAACCGCGCCTTATTTCGAAACCTTAGGACCGTGTTGAATCAATTACAGCCCCCTATTGTGTGCGGATGTCTTCTTTTCAAGATCCGAATTAAGGTTTTTTCTTTTGTATAAAAATGTCTCGTGATCTGGTTGTAGTGATGGACGATGGATGATAATATATTATATCGATAAAAAACTATGACTAACTAGTTGAAGTTTATCAAATGTTGTTGATTTTGTGATATTTCCAATTTTAGATTTTCTTTTCACTCCTTGATTTGGACTTTTCTTTATTTAAAAAAAGTAGATCAAATTTATTGAAATCCACTGGTTCTCTCGTTTTGGGAAAGAAAGGGTTAGCATTGTTCTTCCTTCCATTTTTTTCTGAATTTTGTATTCCTCTATCACAAAAATAAAACAATTTCATCGACAAAATTCAATTCAAACCACATCGATATCAAAATCTCATCCTTCCATCCTCAAAGCCGACCAATTATGCGCAAATGAAGTTAACCCTTTGCTTAGAACTTTTTAATTGCTGTTAAATCGAATAGGGATCCGAAGGGCCAGAAAAAAGGATCAGTCGTATCATTAATCTATGTGGGTGGGTCGGGTTACATGCCATCACTATTGTTGGAGGATTTGCATTGTTTTGATGGGTGGGAAAGTTTACCTATGGTGAATTTTGTTTACAGAAATGTAGAGAGGCTTATTTGTGCCAAAAAAAAAACGAAATAAACTTTAAACATAATAATTTGAATTAGGTGTTGCTTCGCGGAAGTTCATCTTCGAATACAGATAACTGTTTTCAAATGTGCCTATTTCTTGTGTATTTGTGTATTTTTTGTGTTTAAATACACTAGAAACACATTTGAAAACAGTAATTTGAACAGAATTACATTGCACCATGCGTATAACTTCGATATAAAATCTATCCTAACTCAGCATAACTAAGAACTTTAAATTAATTGTCTTCAAGTCGAGACTGAATCAGTTTCTTCTTGGCACGCGTGCTCTATCGTAGACCGTGCCACCATCAGGAAAAAATTGCAGTCAAACGCTAGCCTTTCATTGGAGAAAATCGAAATATAACAGTACTTTGAGGACCTGTCCTCAATCACCAAACGGTATGTTTCGGCATCCTCACTTATGAGCTAATTTCTTTACCAAGTTGGTCGTATTGTTGTGTTATTTCTTTAGCACTATTATGATTTAGTTGCAGAAGTAGTACCTACGCTGTAGGCTGCAGTATCAAATGTCCGCCTGTGAATTGTAAAAATCAGAATCTTTTCTTCAATATTTTTTGCCCCCATCATTTCGTAAGAGTATCAATGCAGAACAATTTCATGCGTAGCAGATTACAGCCCCTCGACCAGATCCCGTTAATTAATGGCAACTTAACCCTTTGTCTGTGACGTGGAATAAATCGCTGCCTGCGAGTTGATGCTCAAACTTTTCTTCTTGTTAGATTCTTTGGTTCTAGTTAGATTTTTTGTAATAGTCAGCAATAGTTGCTGACCCGTGCAGCTAAACGTTTGTTTTTGCTTTCTTAGATATTTTTTCTAGGGTTTTTCAAGGTCAGATTGAGCTGGGCAGAGTATGCTGCCTACATGGACTCTATGCCCCATGTATTGTGACCATTTTGGCTGTGAGCTCTTTAGCGCATGAAAGACGTGGCTGACCCAGTTTAACTGGAGCTTGGCCTAAGGTCTGTTTTTTCTGGATTGGCCCAGCGCCATACGCGCTCGCCAAACACCCGGTACGCTGTAGAGGCTTCAGTAGCCAACAGCATTTAGTCATACCAAACAAAAAAAGTTTTTCTGGATTACAGCTGCTTCCTTAGGATACGGTCCAGTCTCGGAGTGTAACTCGATAACAAACTTACGACAAGCTTTGACTCTTCTCTAAAGAAATATAAAACTAAATAATTTTTAATTTTTTTAAAAACATACTCGGTTGTATGCTTTTGCTAAAAGTTTGAGAATCACACTTTAACCCTTTCATGACTGGGCGTCGATGCTCAATCTGTCACCGGATGACGGATCAAGATATTAATACCGAAAGCGTGGCGAATGCGGCCGAAAAATAACCCTAGCGTGCATTTTCTCTATCTACTTATCTAACAGTTACAGAGCTTCGAAGAAAACTCAAAAACACGAAATATATTGTCGTGTAGGTAATAAGGTTAGACATAAATCTCGAAAACTTTTTATTTTACCTGTCATTTTGATCTAACTCAATACGAAGAAATATTTATAGGACCGATCTTAAAATCTCTTAAATAAAATTACGCAAGTGCTAATCGTTGGTAAACGCATCACTTGAAAACGGCTTGATGGTTTAGGCTTAAATTTTCTGTAGGCCAGAGCAAGAGATCTTAGGCCTAAACCTGCGAGACCTAAAGTAAGAGGCACCGTACCGGGTTCCAACGGAACTTATTCAAGTTTTTAAAGCGACATCGTTAAGGTAGATATACCAAAAACTTAGAAACGCTTTAATTCCACTTTTATGGTGCGCACTCCCAGAGTGTGGAACACTTTGCCCGAGTAGGTGTTTCCCAGTGAGTATATAGATATAATCTGAGTGTCTTCAAGTCGTGAGTGAATCGGTTCCTTCTAGGCAAGCGTGCTCCATCGTAGACCGCATCATTGCTTACCATCAGGCGAGAACGCAAGCCTATAGTTGAATAAAAAAAGTCCAGGACATCAGTTAGTTTTAAATAAAGTTTACGTACTCACACTTTAGTACAGCCGCTACACGAGCCGCCACGCATTCTATACATATATAATTCGATGGCTGTCAGGCTCCTCATGACCGATGGGTGTGATTCTTACTTTGTCAGAGAGTAATTAATAAGTGATTAGGGATTTTGTAAGAGTTATTCGAGATTTGCTTGAGATTGAAACATGGTGGAAAAGAAATTAAAACGCCTGTTGAAATAATTATAGCAACAAATTGTGTAGTTTGCACGCCAGACAACAATTATAAAATAAGACTACTTATTTTTGCCTATCTCTGGTTAGTTTGTGTGTTTTTGTGTATAAACGAAGTGGTAAGTATTGTAAAATTTACCTGGTGCTTTGCTTTGTCAGCTAAAGTAATGAAATACGTCGTGAAACACGTTGTAAAACGAGAGTCAAATCAATAACCGTGGTAGGTACTAAATAATATGAGAAGTGGACGAAATACTGCTGGAAAATGACTGCGCCTTGAATCGAAGGAGCTAGGCAGAAAAACCTGCTTCCATACAATCCGAATAATTTTCCGAATCCCTTTAATTTTTTTTAGAGCAACACACTTATACAACAAAATACAGTAAAAATTAGGTACAACTAAGAAAATCAAGTATTGGGTCTGGTATGGTATTACAATTTCTTTACTCAAAATTAAAAAAAAATAGAACCTAAGAACTAAACCAACTTGGTTAGTGCAGCAACTCCGATTTTTTAATATTAAAGAAGCGCTATCCTTTTCTATCTTGAAACGGGACCCTATTCTTAGGCGCTCGAAATGATCTCGGTCACTCTTATTGTCATATTTCTAAAAAAAGCGACAGTGATCGAAATAATATTACTTAACTTGCTAGAATATGGCGCCAGGTCATTCCACGCATCAACTTCACGTTCCTAAAGATCTTCAGTTCTTTAACCTTCCGTCTATTCTTGCAACCTTATCACCACTAATTAATAAAATACCCGTTTAACAACCGCCAGATAAAATTAACATGCAAATAAGCTGAATTGGCCGAAGTTGATCGATTAGAAGTGGGGTAACTATGAGTGGAGTAAGTAGTGGGGACAATATGCCCGCATGGGGCACCCGCTGATATTAGGTGTCCACTTAGCGACTTTGATGTTAAGTAGTGCATATTTTTTTATTAATTAGGCGTGTCTCATATTTATTTTATCCGATTGAAGAAAAGAGAAAGATCATTAGCTGTTCGATGGAAAAATGTCAATAACACTCGATAATAATGTGTGAAATCGCTTATTTTTTTCGCGATTTCCGAGTTGGTCCTATAGTAAAAGTTGTTCATAATACATATCGGCTTAGCATAACCTAACCTTTCCTTATAACTTTTACCTATTATAAATAATCTACCTATTATAGCTTTAACCTTGTATACCTATAATTAATTTCCACCTGACTAAATAATCATAACAGAATACCTTCAGTCATAAATATCGTCTCTCCAATAATTGTAACAATTACGCCATCTACATCGGTATTATCTTGCACTTACCACCTGATTAATCAGCAGGTAATCAACAGTTAATTGAGCTAATTTACGGGTAATCATATTAGCGACATTACAGCACGACATGTTGAGATAATTTCTACTTACATAATTGTATTTGGTATAGGTATATATAGGTATAATTATATAGTTTGCTATAGTAGATACATTTATCGTACCAACAGAACGATTTAGGCTAAAGTCTTAAATAAAGACTAGAATTTTGGGTGTCTTAGTCTTAGGCTTGAGTCGAAATCAAAACTTTACTAAATGAGTACCTACACCTGATTTGGGAGTCATTAACAGTTGTCCCCTATCTTTGTCCCCAAGGACAATCGCGAACCTCTTTTATTTGTCCCAGTTTTCACCTAATGAGGTGACAACTCGGAACGTAGTAGTCATACGTTTGAGATTTACGTTGAGTCGTACATTTGAGATTATAATTTATGCCAATATCGCGTGTTGGTTATCACTTTTTTCCACAAAGCTTTCACATGGTCACGTCATCGTAATGAGCTACAAGATTGATGCGTTGTTTTACAGCTATTATGTGGACTTAACAGTTTTAATTGATACCAGGGTGACATCAAATTAATTAGAGTGGTGCTTGTTTAGCTGGGTTTACTTGGGGCATTATTGTTGTTTTTAAATGCAATTAAGTGACGGGATGAGTGAATCGCTTGCCTGGTGTTAAACGTGACGTTTGCCCAAGCCCATAACAGCTTTGCGCCACTCAGAATTTAACACTTTTTAGCACGAATACTTCCTAAGTCTGCGTTTGACCACCAACTCGCTTGTTAGTAAGCGACGCGACGATGTGGCCGAAGATGAAGCACGCAGACTTAGAAGATACTATTTCACTGTGAGCTTGAAAAGCGTAAGATTATATCTATTAGGAAACAAGGAAGCCGACAGTCTGTTACATAGCTGTTTTTTTTTCTATGATGGGCTTGCGTTTGACCGCCATCTTGCCTGATGCTGAGCAAAGCCTTACCTTGAAGAGATTCGTCTTAGCCTTAGAATGCATCATCGGCCTTTGCATTGAGTTTTAAGCACAATACTTACCTATATATTATGTGAGTGGTTGACCAAAAAGGGACCTGGAGGGATTGGAAACCGTTATTAATTTTTTTTTGATTTTTTTAATCTGTGGTCTTTTAGCTTTGTTTTGGTCTAACCTGAATATTTTTAGGTGCCGTAGTGTTTTTAACACGCTTTTATTAGCTTCACCTGTATGTTTGTATGTTTGTATGTTTGTATGTAACCGACTCCTTTGAGCGCGTTTTTGACCCACTTTAAACGGTCAGATTTCTTTCAAACTTTGTAGATATATCGAGGACCGATGACAATACACTAAACAAATCGTGTTTTTTAGTTTTTTTAACTATTAATTTGTTTAACACGCTTTTTCTATAAAGTTTCTTTAACTTTTAATACCGTTTAACTTACAAATGGTAATTTCGTCATTCGTGTCAGAGAACAGAGTGGCGCAGTGGAAGCGTGCTGAGCTCATAACCCAGAGGTCCCTGGATCGAAACCACGCGCTAGAAATCTTTTTGCTCAATATTTTTTTGTTACGCATCAATTTTATTTTATGAGGTCTGAGGATCGAAACCACGCGGCTACAAATCTTTTTGCTCAATATTTTTTGTTACGCATCAATTTTATTTTTAATTTGCTTGAGCAGACGGCCAAAATCGGATAACACCAACACATTTGTACATATTAATAATGGTTAATAGTTAGCAAATCGAACTAAAAAGCGAAAAATAAATAATAGTTAAAAAAAAACTAAAAAAACACGCTTTTTATAAAAAACCGAACTAAAAAAATAGAAAATAAAATTTTATAAATTTAAATTAAGAATAGGGTTGAAAATTTCAATAAATATAAATTAATAATAGTGTAAATAAATAAATATATGTATTTTATTTTTAAAAAAGCGTGGGGTGCTTTCTAAGATATTATCAAAATGCTAATCACTCTACTCATGTCTGTCAATACAAAATGTATCTACAAAATATATAGGTAATATCTATTGACCCATGCACCCCACGCTTTTTAAAAATAAAATACATATATTTATTTATTTACACTATTATTAATTTATATTTATTGAAATTTTCAACCCTATTCTTAATTTAAATTTATAAAATTTTATTTTCTATTTTTTTAGTTCGGTTTTTTATAAAAAGCGTGTTTTTTTAGTTTTTTTTTAACTATTATTTATTTTATGATTTTTTTTTGTGAGCCGACACGAGTCGAAACTTGTTTCTACACGAAATTTCAAACGCGATTTACTCGAAATCAATTATTTTCCCTTGAGGTCCCTTTTTGGTCAACCACTCACATATGTAATAATTTTCTTTTAGTTTTCGTGGTGAAAAATTCTAACAATCTACATCTAGCAACATGAGTAAATGCACAGAGTACCTACAAACATAAAATTGATAGAAATAATTTCTCCGCAATTATGTTTCCCAATCGACAATGATTTTTCAAATATGTACCATAAGCTACCTAAAATTACCTTCTCTCAGCAACGATCTCAAAACCAGTAATCACTACCAATTCATCAAACCAAAACAAATCAGTAATTCATCAGTAAGTAAGTAATTGAATAATCACCATCAAAATGTTTACCGAGTAACTAATAGGGAGAGTAATCGAATGATAATACTATTTGCCGACTAATTCGATTGTACGATATTCGATATTAGAGCTGACAATTTTGGAATTGGAGAACGTAATATATTCACCCTTGCACGGGGTGAGATCGGATGAATATTGAAAACTCAAATGGAGATAACAAATAGATTGTGTTGTATGTAATATTGTGTGTTTACACACACGTTATGGATAGTTTATTATTCTATTCTAAAAAAACTGCCTACGTGTATGTTAGTCTTTCGTCTGTCAATGGCAACCTGTAAATGACAAATTACGAAATATGCACGCTTTTGGCTTGCCATTAGATAAGTGATATTTAATTACCCAAATATCCAATAGTAATGAAAAAAAAAGATTTCTTATAAAATAAACATAAATTAGGTCTATATTTTTTTTTTTTAGTAGTTTGTGTTATTAGATGAAATTGAGCCTTTTAATACGTGAGGCTATGTTTATTTGATTTAATAAGATTTTAGTTTTTGATTTGGAATTAGCTAGCTCATGGTTGGTTCTTTAATTAACGGTTCGTGCTGAATAGCTTGTGAAACCCGAGGCGTTAAGTACTCGTATAGTATCTTTTTATGACACAAAAATCAGCTTTTGACGTCATAACCCAGGGCTTTTTCTTACTTGACTTCATGTTTCTGATTTGAGGCTACGAATATTAGAGTAGGTAAATATAATTTGTTCTCCACTCCCTGTCACTCCACCCATATGCCACTGTTTGAACACAGATTCCAGATAACATGATACTTCAAATTCGAAAATAGATACCATTAGGGGACGATCAAATTGGAGCAATCATGGAAGCGAATCAGGAGTAGTGTTGACGTAATTCTAAAGTGGTTTAATGTTTCTAATATAATAATGGGTGCTGGTAAAAAGTATTGGCTTCTTATGTAAAGAAGTATATTTGAGATAATATGCCACAGTCTATATTTGTAATAATTGTTTGGAGTAGAGTAGGGTTCTCAAAATGTTTTATGAAACTCATAAGGCTTTTAAAAGTGTGACAACCTTAGATAAATTACTTAATTTTAGCACCTAATAAATAAAAGTAGCCTGGAAAATGTTTTGAAGCTGATCAACAACAATTGTTCAACTTTTGTTAAAGCATAAGTAGGTAGATTCATCATAGGTACTATGTAATGTACTTACAGATGTTTTATGAAAGGTGTCGAAAAGTATAATAATATCAATTTTATCCATCTAAAAAATTCAGCCATGCTTTAAAATCAATACATTGAAACGATCAACAAATTTAAATTCAATAGACAAAACCATTACTTGACTCTATTTTGAATAAGTTAGTAAGAAGGTATTTAAATATTTAGAATTTAAATGTAAAATAGACAGATTTCAAACCAACACCAAATTCATTCAATCACAATACATCAACACATATTATACGATACAAAACATTAATCGCTAAGGATTACCCTGCCTATTTATATTCAGTCAACTAGCCAAAGAAAGGGTGAATAAATTCCTACTCAACAATATTAATAACCACACCGATTTAAACTTTATTATCAAACTACATAAAGAAGAAAATAGCGTAGATGTTATCAACACAGGCATAGAGCTAAATACTGAATATAGTCAAACTAAATTAAACTCTAATGTGATAGTAGATAAAGATCAAAATGGTAATAAAATAATGATTAAAAAGGCTTAAATTATGTGGATGTCGCGTTGGAATCAGTAATGCGTTAATGATGTGGTAATTAATAACAGGAATTTTGTTTCAAAAACTAATATCAGTTGAATGAACTAGCATTAGGTATTGTTACTACAAGAACATTATAATTACTTAGCAAATGTAACAAAATTTATAGGTATCAATAGTAAAATCGCTTATAGTAAATTAGTGTAAAAAAACACAAAATAAATATTTACAAAATAAGTCCAAGGCGATCTACCTCTAACCTTAGGGGATTTATTGAAGAAGTTAGGACACCGAAAACTAAATTCATAATAAACAAATTTAAACATACCTGAGACACTCAGAACGTATTAAGGAATCTTTATAAATAGTAAAATATAAAGATGGGTGTAAGGCACGAGTAGCAAAAAACCAAAAACCATATGTCACTAAACCGCGCCATGCTAACTCTTCACATCACACAATAGAAAGCGCCCATTTATCTCCATCAAAATAATACAATTACAGATATCAGAAGTACTTCCCGCCACCAATTTGATTCTAGAAATAAAACAGACATTCTTATTTACGATCGACATTAACACCTCTACAATCAAACGTCTATCACCCCGATCTTCAATATTCATGAAGGTATAACCGCGAGTTATTGTTCGATATGTCGCCTCTATATTTTTCTCAATCACCATTAGTACGTATCTGCGTACTCACTGGTCTTTTCTATCTCCACCCTAAAATATTTCACCAGCATCTTCAGTTTTGGTTCCAATATCATCTTTAGTGTACTAATGATAGGATTTAGATTGGTTTGAGTTGTTACCGTCGTTTATGTTGAAATTTTTTGGGAGTGCAGTCGTAGAATTCGGAATATGTCGGCACTTCACTTTTATTGTATCAAATAATAGGGGCGCTCTTACAGGCATTATCACGTGTTTGATCTAAAATGATACTTGGTACGGTTTGCCCTTAGGGGTGTTTTCTACAGTTGTCATGGACAGGCAGAATTAGGGATGCAATCAAAAAAATGGGACGAAATTCGTTCGTTTTACCGGGATATGGCTCGAGTGGATGTGGAGAGCTACTTGTGTTGAATTGATTCTCAGAAAGCTTTGGCTATTGTCATTTGGAAATGTATTTTTGATGAGGCTTCTTTTCCTCAATTTTGTATAAGTGCGTAATTATGTATTTTTGTCTCAAACAAAACATAAGAGTGAATATCTGCAAGTTACTTTATTTTTAGGAACAGCTATGATTAAATGATGGTGACATGGATTTTATACATTTTCTTGGCTAAACTAATTTGACAGCATGAATCTTATAAATCTTAAAATTAAAAAGAGACCTTTTTATTTTACGTGACAGAAAAGGATAGCAATATATTTAAAGGTGTTTTTAGTATTGTTTATAAAATGCTACGGCAAAATCGATGATTTTTAGACCGGTAGATACATCTATCTTAGAAGAAAAGATGAAAAATTAAATAATACACACACAGTTTTGTCTTGAAATTCATGAATACACTTCCTTCAAGAATATTTCTCAAGAGAACTGAACGCATCACTGAATCCCATTGGAAGTGCTCGAACATCATAAAACAGTTTTCAAAATATATTTTCGCAGCAGATTTCACAGTTGAATTGCAAGAAGACAATAAACTGAACCAAACCGAGCAAACTAATGCTGCAAGCCATTCAAACTTGCAAAGCCTTCAGACATAACCATTTCCTATTCTCATACAAGGATCATCCGTCTAACTATCTAGCTGCCTGACGACCAATCAAAACACAATACGTTATAAATTGCCAGCATTATTTCTCTGCAAACTTAACTGGGCTATCAACATTTTGATCTGCTTTGGAAATTTGTGGCTTATGTACTGGGAATAAGGTGGGGTTGGTTTGATTTTGGGGTGTAAGGTTAAGTTGGTGAATACCAGCTCTTGGCTTTCCAACTTTGGCTCATAACCATCCCGCTGTGCTGTGTAAAGAGCAATGGCTTTCGATATTTCGCAGGTTTCGGGTGCACTCAAAACAATAACAGAAACTATTTCCATTATGATTCGTTAAAAAAATTACGACGTTCTAAAAAAATTCAAATGCATTTCCTTATGATTCATCATCTATTATTTTATAGTCAATCGTTTAAAAAAATTTAAATGTTAGTGCAAAAAGCCAACATCACGCGGTGTTCCCAGGCGGTCACCCATCCAAGTACTGACCGCGCCCGACGTTGCTTAACTTCGGTGATCGGACGAGAACCGGTGTTCTCAACGTGGTATGGACGTTGGCGATAGTATAACGAAAAATGTAATTCTGGTTTTAACATTCCATTGCTGTAGTAACTTAGAGCCATGATATTTCGACATGACAATTGAAATTGTGACAAGTGATTTTTGTAACTTTTTGGATCAATACTTTAAATTGAGACGAGATGCTTTGCAAAGGACAGAAAATTATGAGCTTTAAAAAACAAACAGCTAGTATTTATTTTATAAAAGAAAGAAGATATAGATATGAAACAGTTATTGACGCAAAAAAACTGTGAAACATTCTAAACTTGTTATCTAATCTAATCTTAAAAATAGCTAATTATAAATACCCAATTAGGGTATTTATAATTAGCTATTTTTAAAACTTCGACCTATTTTGTTTCGGACAAATTTTAAAGCACGTAATTTATCGCGCATCCTATCACAATTTTGTATTAATCCAAAAAGATACACAGCATCATGTCACATACGTCGACACCGGGCCTAACTATTATGACGTCTCATAAATACAGGATGATCCCATAAATTCATGCACAATCGCAGACATCAAACGTCAAGTCATTTCCTCCCCTCCCTGTTAAACAGCCGATATGCTCGTAATCCTTCTCGCAATCACTACTGTCACAGATTAAATAATATTTACTAGAACAGTCTGAATAATACTTATTGTTTACTGTCTCGGTTTTGTTAATGAACCGTCGATATGAAATTAGTGACAAAAAAAATTAGTGTTATCTATCTCAAAAGAAAGATCACTGGAAAGAGGAGTAAGTGGTTAAATCTTGTTTTTAGGTATCGTTAGTTAAGGCAGGATCCCGTTCGTCCATCTTATACTCTATCTATTGAATAGGTTATCTGGTTGAGTGTTAGTAAAGTATCTTAGTGTGGTAATAAGTCAAAAAGATACGAAAAAAATAATAATATTCAGGAAACGGAGCACATTTGCGTACTTACATAATAGTTTTCTTAGATGTTTTGAAGACATCTGCAAATACGATAAATACAATTAAAACGATAAAACTGCTTTTTTGCTTAATTTGCATTTACTTGCCACTAATTTTAAATTGAGTATTCAGCATAAAAAATGGATGTTGATGTGTGGTGTGGATGATGGATGGATGTTACAAAATAAATGAGCGTGTAATTTTTTTTTTAAGTATAAGTTGCATGCATGCTCCATCGTAGACCGCATCATTGCTTACCATCAGCGAGATGGTGGTGAAACGCATGCTTATAGTTGAATTAAAGGTACGGAATCC
Source organism: Alcis repandata (assembly GCA_949125135.1). Lineage (NCBI taxonomy): Eukaryota > Metazoa > Arthropoda > Insecta > Lepidoptera > Geometridae > Alcis > Alcis repandata. The sequence goes on along the minus strand of OX421240.1, from coordinate 10,847,366 downwards.
TCCAGATTGTCTATTTCTATCTCTATCTATTTACCTCTTCAGTACCTATAATGTCGAACTGTCATAAACCTCAAGCAGAATCTGCCACATCGTCCACTCAATCGCGTCTAATCCGACCCTTGTTAATGCTAGGTGATATTAAGATAGGGCTAATCCTCACATAACTTAGGATCGAGGCCGTTAAACGCGGTTTAGAAGCCACTGACCATTGTCCTGCGTTTAATTTAAACGGGAACGGGAAAACCAGCCTCCAAGCGAGAGCATAATGATTTTACTATCCCCTACCAACTTTAAATTATCCTATTTGTTTACTTTATTAGATCTTATGTCATCGAAATAAGGTTCGTTTTTAGTATGTTTTGGGTTTGGGAAGCGCATGAAAAGTTGGTTTGAAGGTGTCGTAAGATTTTATGCGTGAACCTCTTTATGCAAACAGGTCCTAAGGGTCACATTTTAGGTTTTTGAAGCTATTGAAACTTGACCCATCGTATTAATGTAATGAGAAACGCCATGATTGTTTATACCGTAGCGAGATATGAGAATAATTTATTGACTAGCATAAAATTACGCTGTGTGCAGTTTAAAATATTGGAGTGCAAAAAGCCAACATCACGCGGTGTTCCCAGGCGGTCACCCATCCAAGTACTGACCGCGCCCGACGTTGCTTAACTTCGGTGATCGGACGAGAACCGGTGTTCTCAACGTGGTATGGACGTTGGCGAACAACAAGGTGGAAAATGTGAAACTTTCTCTCTTCAACAGCACAAAAGTATTAAGTAGGTAGTATTAATATTAACCAATCGATAAAGTGGTAGTCAAACACGTAATAATTATATCTCACAAACAAAAAAACAAAATGTCAAAATTCAAATGTAAGTAATCAAAAAAGCATAATTTTCTTATAGCATGAAACCTAAGTGCAAATTAAAAGATTAAAATATATTTTCGACTACATTTGCCCAAACTACAAAAAAAATCAAAGCATCTTCCAAATAACACACATACGTACACGACACTCCACTCATAAAGTCACAACAAACCATAAACCGTTTTACTTAATAATGACTATCGTTAACATAAACAATGGCAAGTTGGGGAGGGAGACAGATATAAAATTTAATTGATTGTCCTGCTTTGTATTGTGACGTTTAATTTGCGCTGATGTATGACGTAGGAGTACTATTACTTGTTCTGTGGTCGGTGAATCATTCGGTTAATTTTCAGTAGGTACTAAAGTTTAATTAGTTTGAGTCAAGATAATATATAAAACTTGTAGTAAAATAAATTTGAATTTAACATTTCAAATAATATGAGCAAAAAATTTACTATTTGAGTTAACTGATTTTCTTTCTTTGTGTCCGATTTTATACCGAACCGAGTTCGAAAGAGTTCGAATTAAAATTTTTTGAACGATAATCAGATGTACAATTACTAAAAATACATTCACAGTAAGAATTTAAACTTTATTTTTATGGAACAATATGAAATCACTGAATTGGTTATTGTATGGACGGAATGCACGAAGATATTTTGTACCCATACTACATTTTGCTCAAAATTTAATGAAAAACAAATAAAACGTACAAAACAACAAACACAAAACAGCAAAAAGACAAAATTGCAAAAATAAGCTCCACCGTGACAATGTTACACATTGCCGTGACCAGGATTCGAACCTGGGTTACTACGGCCACAACGTAGGGTCCTAACCACTAGACGATCACGGCTACCGGAGCTCTGACGCAAGTGCCGAATTTACAAGCCAATAGCCGTGACGGAGAATGTTGAATAGAGAAGGGAAGATTGTTGTTTTAGTTTTTATTTGATTGTGTTAAGAATGACGTTATAATTATTTTCAGAATTAATAATAGCTTTTAGGTCTCGAATTATTTCCCGCCATTTGTTGATAAAGTTGTTTCTTGTGTAGGATGAAAAGCAAGCCCTAGTGTAAGTGTTCTAAGTGCGGTCGCCCATCCAAAAACTAACCGAGTTGGAGGATTCTTAACTTTGCTGATCTGTTAAGACAAGCTGGTGAAGCTTCACCAGGAGCACTAATAATTTATTTCACAAGCAAATTGCATCAACTCGTATAGATAGTTATTTATTTAGTTTTATTACTTGCGTTTAAAATTGAAAAACATAGAATCTACAAAATCATATGAAACATTATGATTCCGAACATCATTGTAATACATTACATCTATATTTAAACTAAACTAAACGAGAAACAAATAATATAATAAAAAAATACAATAGTTTTCATGAACAAAACACCAAAAAACCTCAAAACCTCAAATCACGCGACAAAACAACAAAAGCATAAAGAATTAGAAACCAATTACTCAGTCGAATGACCAAACATTTTGGTAAGGTAGAAAAGTGGTCACCAATTTAGTGGCACGTGTCATGTCATATGACAGAAAACCAAATTGCTTGTTGTAATTTGGACGGTCTGGTTTACAGGCTTTTATTGTAGAATAATTACAATAAATAGTATAGTTAGTTTGTAACAAAAATACACAATACATAAAAGAAAATTTGACAACATAACATTGCAAGTTATAAGTAGGTAGGTACGTAGGTTAGGTACCTAAAATGACTAACAGTGCAATCAAGTTATCTAAACCTGCGGTTGAATGGGGGAGCCACTATCATAAGTTTTCAGCAAAACGTGTAAACAATCTATGTAATAAATTAGTTGTTTCCTTTGACCACTTTACATGTAAGTTTGTGGCGTCCGCGTCGTTAACATTTTAGCTTTAGGTATAACTACATTCGCCTTGCGGTGTTGCCCGCTATTCTAAAAACTGTTTTTTATTCGAGGTAAAACGTAGCTTAAGTTCATTATAATATATTAATTAGTAAATCCATGATATCTACCTACCTCAATATACCAAGTTTAATTCCAAACTGTTCAGCCGTTTTTAGTGTAATTCAGTAACAAACATAGAAACATTTACCTAACTATCTATTATATATATATCTCAATCTGAATCTAAACATCCAAACCTCCGAACATCCAAACATCCTAACATCCAAACACACAAACTTTCACACTCACATTTTATATCAGTAGAATAAGTAGGTTCAAACTAACAAGGTAAATATTTCATACAACCCGTAATTACGTTTGCGTGTGTCATAGACAATCATAGACTATTTGTTTAAACAAGCTCATTCATTAGAGAGCCTTCCCTTGTTTGACGGCGGTTTTCTACGGTAATTGACGAATTGATTGCTAGCTGTAAGTGTTAGAAAGGACAATTTGAAAACCACTTGCTTTTGCGTTAATTTTTAATGAAGAGTCCAGTTTGTGAGACAAACAAACATAGGTACATTTTTAAATGTATAATTTTACTCTTTTATTGTAGGCTGCTAATCATAAATTAGATGGATGAATAAAAAAATAGAATCACACAAGCAATTGCAAAAAAAAATAACTATATAAAATAAATATAATTACAAATTTAATATTGAGTTGCTTTCAAAGAAATTTTACAGACAAAATTTTTAAATAAATTGTAATTTAGGTTGCTTCCGAAATAAAGTTCTCGTATATAATCATCGCTCTGAATTCATTACATTATTAAATTAACAAGTAAAATGATTAGTAAAACTGACTTAACAAAGTTACTTTTTCAGCTCGGCAATCGCCAACATCCATACCACGTTGAGAACACCGGTTCTCGTCCGATCACCGAAGTTAAGCAACGTCGGGCGCGGTCAGTACTTGGATGGGTGACCGCCTGGGAACACCGCGTGATGTTGGCTTTTTGCTACTGTATTTTTTTGGCAAATCTTTTTCCCCTAAATATAAAAATGAATCGCTGTTCGTTAGTCTCGCTAAAACTCTGGAACGGCTGGACCGATTTCGCTAATTTTGATCTTGAAATATTTGTAAAAGTTCAGGGAAGGTTTAAACATGAATAATAAGTAAAGAAAAATGCTAAAATCGACAATTTTATTTTCCAATACAAGCTGTTCCTACCTGTGAAACATTTGATGTTCAGTACGGTAAACTCGGGATGTCCGATCTCTTTTGTCTTTTTAGAAATAAAAAATAGTGTCACTTGGTTGTCAAATTTATTATTTCTATGTGTGTTCAGAAATTAGTCCGATCTTTTTGGTCTGTGGTTTTTTTTTGTTTTGTTCGCTATAATACAGAGAAGGTTTAAAAGTAAAAAAAAAACAGCGGGTGAAACCGCCGGGGGCAGCTAGTAATTTCTAAAATTTTGACGCACTTTAAAAAAGACATTTTTGTTATAATTAAACACGGGAATACTCACGTAAAAAACCAAAAAAAATCCATTTTAAAAAAGACGTATAAACGTTACGTGATAATTTAAATATTTACTAAACTGGGACAAGCAATGTTTCGTAGGTACCAATTTTCACCAAAGTTAAATCTCCCAAATACTCCAATATGCAAAGTGAAACTTCAATCTCACTAAATACAGGGGCTTAGTGGGGTGTGTTTTAATCTTTTACACCCTAGTGCTGATAATTACAAATCCTGCACGCTCATCTGTGGGATGTAAACTATGCGTACCTAGTTAGTGCGGGGCTATAAAGAAAGGGTATGTAACGGAATCATAGTACTGATCAACTACTAGGACCAACTAGGAACTAGGAACAACTAGGATCAACTACTTATTGATTTACAGATTTTTACAATTTGAGGGTAGTCTCGTAGTAAAAATCTTATCCTACTATAATATTATAAAGGTGAAAGTTTGTGCGTTTGTATGTGAATGTTTGTTATAGCACTTACCTCCGTAACTACTAAACTTATTTCGATATACATAATTTAAATTGCAGATAGTTTATAATGATACTTTTAATTATAACTCTTTGTCACTGCGCGGGTGAAACCGCAGGGCACAACTATAGCTTGTAGGTAATTTTTAAATACACCCAGAAAAACTTTTAAGCTATTGCATAGCTTCTTTCGCGGGCCTTGAGCGTGGAGGCCGAATCCAGAAATTCCGTAACGAAAATAACCTAAGCCAGTCACTCCGACCGGCACAGCGGTGATACTTTTTAGTTTTGCCATCTATCTATGAATAGCAGAACTTTTAATGACTTTTTGAAATATGACGCTTGTCTCTTTAGTTCCGCAACTCGCCTCTAGGTGGCATTGGTTAATGAAATAATTATAATTAGATATAATTGCATAAGTTGATAAAAAATGCTAATAGCTTTACCGTGGTAGTCCCCGAGTGCCACACGTCTTTTTATATTTTTTTTGTGTACGTATCCCGACCCTCAAGATTTCCAAATCGTAATCTCTTGACAGTCATAAATGCCGCCTGCGCTATCTATGTAATCACATCTTTGCCAATCAATGTTGTTCTCATTGGCATACTGATTAAAGTTTAAAATTGTGTGTCTATTCGAAATGTTCTTAGTTAAAATTGCGACTGACAAATGGTGTTAATAAGAAACCTGTCGCGGTGGGATTAGCCCGTGTTAATTGTAAGTATTGTCGCCACGGAGTAGGGTAGTGATGTGCTTTTAAATGTATACTTACAAATTATCGATAAAATTATGAAGGCATACTTAGAAATTATCGATAACAGAAATGAGAGATCAAAGTGTCCTAGATCAATAGATTCCTACTTATTTTTTTATAGCAAAACATACAACAATATAAATTATTTAATTTTGTCTAATATGATGAAACATCACTGAGGGAAAGATAAAAAGAAAGACAAGGCCAGGAAGATCACGGAGAACATTATTTGAGATAAAAGAGAAAGCTATTTTTATTTCGTTTAAGGAGGTAGCTATACTAGCTAGAAGCTAAGCCTAGACATTAGGTGCTATAACGGCAAAAAACTATGCTCTACCCGATAATTAACTTCATTAGAAAAAAAAAACACTACCATATGTTTTTATGTTCATTGCAGCTCACAATGTTCCGCGATCTGCGTTACCTATCGATAAAATAACACTAACATAATAACATGGCACATCACTAACTCCATAATTTAAACTTAGCACCGTAAGCGGATTATTTTCAAAAATTAAAATGGCGACCACGTTCCAATAATTAAAACGTGTCATAATATTTAAGGGTGACTTAGTGAAAATGAAAATTATAAATAGGTGGAGAGATTTTGGATTATCTGTGGCTTTGATTAGGTTTTTAAATAGGGTCTGGTGTGATTAAGAAGCTGCAATAAGTCTTCTTAATTATTTTATTTAGCTTCTTTTGAATTTCAACCCTTTTGTGAAACTTGAGTAGGTATTTGTAAGTAATACGCTTTTAGGGACTATGGAGTGTAGTTTGTTAATTTTATTTGTTTTTTTTTTTATTATTATTATCTATTCATTCTGTACAATATATAGGATTATTCATAAAGGGTATGTTAAGCCGAAAAGGGCTCATAGTACTCATCATTATGGACAACTTTTGCTAAGGGACCAACCCGAAATTCGCGAAAAAAAAAATCAGCTGTTCCATAGAAAAATGTCAATGACACTCGACAAATGCTATGGAACAGCTGATTTTTTTTCGCGAATTTCGAGTTGGTCCCATAGTAAAAGTTGTTCATAATGATGAGTACTATGAGCTTTTTTCGGCTTAGCATATCCTATATGAATAACTCTGTAGAGGTATTTTTAGAAGTAAAATTGGTTTGAAGATAATACAACTTCAAAATAACCGAAAATGTTATTTGAAAAGAAGTAGATACCTAATGAATTATGGAATACATACTTGATGAAATTGAGATTTTGTTGTCAAAATCTTGACAATCGCCAATTACCTACCCTTTTGCCATATAATATCTCCGATATTTTAAGTTCTAACTCCCATTCCCCTTAGTTATTCCTTCTCATAACCAAACTAATAGTACCATCAAACTAATAGTTCCCTATATCATCTGACCAATACAAATACACCCTATATAGGGTTATTCATAAAGGGTATGTTAAGCCGAAAAGGGCTCATAGTACTCATCATTATGAACAACTTTTACTATAACCAACCCGAAATTCACGAAAAAAAATCAGCTAAAAGAAATTGTTTTACAAAGCTTCTTTAATTTAAAAAAATCTGGATAAAAGTAAACATTTATATTTTTGTACCTTTTTTGGTTATAAATTGTCACAAATTCTTAACCATACTTACTCGTTTATAAAATAAAAATCAATCCGCATAAAATTGTGTAAATGTAAACAACCAAACACCCCAAAACGTAGAGTTAATGATGAGCCAAAAAACATCAGGTTCACTAACACAGATTGAGAAGGGTTCCGTACAAAACAAACTCTACTTTCAATACGAACCCCTGTCAGCGGAACAAAACTGTTTAAGAATGAAAAATGAAATCAAGTGGACAGTACTTTTGGTGGTAAAAGTGAGAGAGCTGGGAAGTTAGGAAAAAATAAAAAGATTGAACAATTAGACTTTTTCTGCTATGTTTTTTAGAGCACTGTAAAGAGCAGTTGTTGACGTTATAGTGATGAACCATGTAGACTGAAAACTTATATATTTCGATATTATAGTTACCGAGAGTTAACAAAGCAACGTTTTTTACATTATTAATGAAGACAAGATTAAAAATAAATTAATAAAATAAAAATCACTTAGATATACTTTACCGATTTACCAATGGGTTCATCATCAGCCTATCTAATGTTTGTCCACTGCGGGACATAGGCCTCTCCTAACGAACGCCACAAGGCAGCACGAACGCTAATAAACAAACGCTAATAAAAATAATATTAATAACCACTAAACGCTAAAAAATGTAGCCAATAGCCGTACCGTAGAAGCCAATTAGCTAAACCTCCGGATACTGCAGTATCCAGATTTCTTAAATGCCAGTAAAAAGCCCTAACTCCAAACTCAACACGCGCTAACTGACCACTCTTGACCAGTTCATTTATCAAGCACTCTTAGTGAATTTGCATACACCATGATTAATGTCCATACGCGATACACTGAATCTACTTTTGTTGTTGGTTTTGATAAATTTAGGGTGAGGCATTCTTATCTCTTTATATGCGTCAAAAACTTACTTGGAGATACCTATTCAAATATGACATTTATGATGAGTTGCTTAACATTTTCCCGCATTACACTAATTGCACTACCATGATGAAAAGCACTGGATTTTTCGATACAGGACTCCCCTAGGGCGAGAATCAGGATTCATAGCTACTAACTGAAATGTTTGTCTTTTTTTTTTATGTGATTAAGTGACGAAACGAGCAAATCGCTCGCCTGATGTTAAACGTCACGTTTGCCCATAACAGGTCTGTGCCACCCAGAATTTTGAACTCGCAGGATTCAAGACCCTGCGCGGCACAGCACTGCGCTCGTCACCCTGAGATATAAGTTGATTAATCTCCCATTTGCCCTATAATTTCACTGGAAACAATGCCCTTCCAACCGGAACACAGTAATGTTTGCACATTACTGCTTGGCGGTGGAATAACTGGGAATGGTGTGGTACTTCCCCAGGCGGGCTCTGCAAAAGAGCCCTAAAACTACCCACTAACACAAGCAACTAAGTTTATGAAACCTGTTACCTACTTACTGCTGCTTATAATGGTGTCATTTTATGATTAGGTTTGGAGGTCAGCCTCTGTTGGTTTGACCCTTTTGCGATCCTACTGCCACTGCCACTACTGTCTGTAAAAACATCAGAGAATCAGAATTATTTTGGTATGATATAACTACCAAGCATAATATTCTTGTAACGCACAAATTAAACCGAAGAAAGGGATAACTTTGATCTGTTGGATATTTCAGAAAATAAACTTTTATTGCATTGTCATCGGAGCTTCAAAGATATTACTCTACTCAAATATACCTCAGAAACTTTCCAATTTGACCCATACAAACAAACGTAGGCACTTACACGGCAAGTTAAATACCAGCTTGCAAAAAGAACAACTCCAAAAACTCGAACGAAATACGACACTCGAACTCGATTCGCACGGAAGCTGTAAATCTAATCTAAGCCTGGAGCTTGGCTAAATAATAGATGAGCTTCGTAAAAACGGGAATTATGAAGACGTGCCATTATTCATTGTGAATTTGAAATACTGAGAATGGTAATGTATCGGCGGATGTGAATTAGGGATTCTCTGTTTTTACATCCGTATTCCATGTTCCCTTTTCCATAGCATATCCGTACATTGTATGTTCTTGTGTGTAGAAACAATTTATCATATCAGTACATACTCGTAGTATCTATTAATTTTTGTTGTTTAGTGTTTCATTTTTATTTCGAAAAGTCATTATGCCATTCAAATATTGTAAGCGTTGGTTTTATGCGGTTCACTTTCTTTTTGAAGGTTATTATGTTAACCCTCGGCATGCCTGGTGGAAAAAAGTTACATGTCATGCCTGGTGGGTCTGTGAGACCCTAAATTTCAATTATTTTTTTTGCCTACAAATTGGTGTCAATTAGAAACATTTATGGTTTAATAATAAAATTAAAGGAGCTTTAAAGGGTTTTAAATAAAATACGTGGTCGAATCAACAATATCTTTTAATAATTTTTTTAATTAAACTCGGTATACGTTTTTTTAACGTAAAATTAACATCTTATGTTTATAAACATGCAAAATCAACTTAAACAAAAGATATCTTAATCAGACTTTGGGAAACATTAGGCACATATATTATCTTATATTCTAAGCTAAAGTAGTTAGTCTTCTTCATTTCCAACATCATCTTCACGAGCTTTGTTTTCGAAGCATTTTTTGCACTGGAAAATTGCATGATCCAGGCACACGTGGCTCTTGCACATCTCACAGATGTATTGCGTTTTGCGGTCTTTCTTTGACGGACATACGTGACATCTACGTCTTACACCTGGAGCTGTTTTTTTTACAGGTGGGCCTTCTTGGAGACCAATACGGTTGGCAATTCGTTTGCGAAGATCTGTAGAAAGACGAGTGTTTTTCTGTCTTGATTGTAGATGTGATTCTATCAGTGCGATACCCAGATCTTTGATAAAACTTCTGCGATTGTTTTTTATGTCAGGGCAGTTGAGCATTTGGATGATTTTTTTTCGTAAAATTTTTTTTTTTTTCGTAAAATCTTTAGGCCACCAAACTAAAACAATCAAAATCTAGCGTTTCATAAAAAACGTGTTCCCAGTAAAAATGTAATATTTATTATTAACAAATAAGTCACAAAATCACAGAAAAAAACGAATTAATACTCACATAAAAATGTCACGCCGTATGCCTGGTGGGGTCAGTGAGACCCGAGAGCACTTTACACACGTCCTATCACTACTGGAGCGCGCCCTGGACTGAGGTAGCGGGCGGAGAGCGTAACTAAGTTCACTTCGGTCAGCTACTGAGAGCAGTTAAGCGCAGAATTCAAATTTGAATGAATTGTAACGATTTAACTGCAGCGGTGGGTCTCTCAGACCCTACCAGGCATGCCGAGGGTTAAACGTCTTTTTCGTCCACTAACTGTCTGTTACAGGAATATAAAAATAGAGGGAAAGAAACACAATGTTTAAAAATTAAATTAAATTAAAATGTACCTAAACGTCGTACATTTTACTTAGCTATCAAGATGTCTACAAATAGTTTTTGGAAGACTTTCACAACGTTAAAAAACTCAAATTGCGTTAACATTATTTAAAATAAATCATGACGGTAAAGACGTCTAATAAACAACTTTAACTAAACGTATACAAACCAAAATATGAGCAATCAAACAGTACCCAGAACAGTTTAACCCTACCAACAATAACTAAAGCAATTATAAAACAAAGCATAACTTTCATAGAGACGACACATAGGTATATTCCCTATGGAAGTTCGCGACAATATTATCACTCATGCGAATTTGTCCCTGTCTTGCGAAACGAAATAAAAACCGACAATAAACCAGACTGTATGATTTATGTCCAGCTCAAACTCCGCAACATCAGCGTTATCAAAAAGGCAAACGAACAAACAAATACGAGTACAGTAAGTCTTGGGTTTGCGTGGAATTGAATTTGAGGTAGAATGGCAGGAAATAGTAGATAATTATAATCTTTTAAGGCGCAATAGAAAATTATGAACTATGTGCTCGGAAAATCGTATCTGTTGTTGTGCCAGTTGGTCTTCATCCTCATCACATTGTTTAAAAATAATCTTAAATCATTTTTTTTGGAACTTACGATTTTCATCACTGAGAAAGAAATAATGCTAATCAATTATATTATGTACCTATAATTCTAAAACTGCAGGACTTCGTATATTTGCGGGTTGGTGGATTCACAAACGCCATTAAATTTCTTCTCCTGACCGGCAGGTTTTCTTACGAATTTTCCTTCAGAGCAGGAAGTTTCAGTCTCATGACATACAATTGCTTAAATTATGAATTCACTCCATAATAGACATTCTACCAATGTCTAGTTCTCCATTCACCGAACAGATGACGATCGTTTTTCCCGCATCCGTTCTCGCGTATTCAAATGTGACATTGACAAATCCTCGGCCGTTTCCGGTGCGGTTCGGCCGCGCTCGGATGTTCACGTCGTTTGTCGTTCGAGACGCGAGCGAGTTTTGTTCGAGATAAGTCGATGACGGATCTTGGTAGGGCGCGAATTAATTTTTTTGATTGATTGTTTGGTGAGTGGGAGTGAATAAGCTAGATTTGGGCTTCAATGTGTTAATAAGTCATAATGATGCTTTCTTGCTCCAACATTATTGTAGATACCTAGTGGTTATGAATAGGCCTGTGTCGTAAATTTCAAAAATGGCTTATTTCGTTAGTTTAGTACCTGTATTACCCCAAAAAAATAATATTTCATGTTAAAAATTATATTTAAAACACATATTTTAAGTTTTAAGAAAATATTTTTAATCTGGCGTAAAAACACAAGAAAGTGTCATGGCGTCGTAAATGACGTCACATAGTGACAAACGATTGTGTTCACATAGGGCAAAAGTTTGTTTTGTTGAAAGTTTTTTTTCGGCATACCACTATGTGACGTCACATTTTCTGATTGGCGTTCACGGTCACGTGACTCAATGCCTATTTTTTAAGATTTTCTTTTCTAAAAATATTAACTAATAATCTTTAATTATTTTGATAAATTGTTTTATTGTTTGAAATCTGTATATCTTAATCAATAATTAGCAACTCCAATCCATCCGATTCATTCTTAGTGAAAACAAGCCTATTATACACTGTTTTTACGTCTTGTATTGGTTTACTTTAGGTCAGGCACCGATTAATAAAAACAATCATGAGGGGTACGCCATCTTCGTTGTTCGCGCGGGAATCATCTCTCTAGCTCGCTCGCAAGCGGCGTAGTGATGTACCGGCACCGTAGTGCTGTGCCGTAGCGAACCATTAATCGATTCGGAGAATCGTCTATAGTAGGTATTAATAAATAATTCGATACCTACGTATTCATTCAACATAAGAATGTGATACTGATATCAACATATTACTGTGTTACAATAAATTTTGTTTTAATTGCAAGTATAATCTCTGTAACGGCTAAACTGATCTTATTCAGTTCAGAATTTGATATGAAAAAAACACAATTTTTGGATATAATAGGTAGATGGCAATATGAGGCATATCGTAGGACCATTAAAATAATTACAACTAGAAGGTGTGTCTGTAGGTAGGAGTAAAAGTAAGAACACAATAAAAACTTGCCTAAAATCATTTCTACCCTCATTTTTGTGCGAAAAAGCAGGAAAGCCAACAATTCGCGCTCAATTACCATAGGCAGCCATCCGTGCCGTAGGCTCGAAATAGGCGAATATTCCGCGATTTATCGTTATTCCATGCGTTTTGTTAAGTGATACTCCAGATTTTAGGGAAAGTGTTGTTGGGTGTTTTCCTCGTTTGCGACGGATTTTTAGATAAAAATTGGCAAGAAAAAATAAAAGTTGAATTGAAAACCGTCTTCTACATATATGGAGTCGGCTTAAAAAGTTTATTGAAGGAGGTCAAGAAATATGGCCATGGAAAGGTGCTGGTTCAAAATAAAGGTAAGTAAGTACAGTGAGTAAAAGAGGTAAGAGTAAATAAGGATGTTCGTATAGACTAGCCCGGTTCCTGTAGTAAAATGTGTTTTTGCTATGTTTGTAAATGAATCTAATGTTGTTTTAATTTATTTAAATTAGTACTATTTCACCGGTTTAGTGCAAGAAGTCATTAACTGCAAAAATTCACTAACTGTTTTGCTATGAAAATTAACGTAGTTTTTGTTTATAATTAGCACGGGAATATTCAGTTTTATTGAGTCGGATACTGCGAATAGTTTCGATCAACATTCGGTGATCTTTTTCAAGGAATGAAAACTGGCGTGATGCGCTCAAAGTTGGTACGTCCAGCCTGGTACTAATTTTGCAGGTAATGGCTTCTTGCAGCAAGCCGACGATTTACATTTTTATCCGACTACAGCAAAGCAAAATGGTGAGTTATGCTTTGTTTTCCAATACAATACAAATATAAACAGGTAGAATATTTACGAGATTCCTTTTATTATGACTTATATTTTCCAAATTTGACTTTTAAATTATCCATCTTGCTTTAATAACAATTCGAAACGCTATAAACCTAAACAACAGTAACAAAACCTATTGAATCCGAAATGTGCGAAATACATTCGAACAAATTGCGAATAAAACGATCGCGTCGCTATCAAAAAGCTGAGAACAATAAATTAAGGGCAATATACATGTTAATGGTGTAAGGAAAATCTACATCTTCCCCTTTGCACTCTATACTTTGACTTGACGGGGATGTGGGAAGATTTTTGGATATGGTATGTTCACATAAAGTTGATCAAGTAAACCGAAGGTCTCAGACTCTAATAGGATAGATCGGTGGTTGTGTGAATCCTACTATTATTATTCTCTTATAATTAACATACAATCTTATATATAAAAATGAATCGCTGTTCGTTAGTCTCGCTAAAACTCGAGAACGGCTGGACCGATTTGAATATTAATTTTTTTGTTTTGTTTGCTCTAAAACAGGGAAGGTTTAAAAGTAAAAAAAAACAGCGGGTGATACCGCCGGGCGCAGCTAGTTTGGTATAAAGTTTGCTTATACTCTGGATTAACATATACTTAAGCTAATTTCTATCCCGTAAAGCCCAGGTGAAACCGCAGGCAAAGTAATGTTCAGAAATGTTTATTATTTAAAATTGTGTTCTCATAGATCCGATCTTCTTTCAATTTAAGGGCAAGTGCAGGCAAGTGGAGTATTTGAATACAATTTTTGAGGCAAGCATCGCCATACAACGTGGTAATGGGGCCAGCATTTTGGGAACAATTCCCGCAGGCAGCGGCCTTTTAAATTAGTTTAATTTTATTGGTTTAGTTTTTTAATTAAATATATATATTTTAATATTCATATGTATTTTCATAATTTAAGTCTCTGTGAATAAATATCCTTTCCATGAAAGTTGTTCATGGTCTACTCGTAGATTAACACATAAAAAAAATTGAGTCTGATTATTGGGGTTGTATGATCTCAGTTTCTTTAAGCTTGAAAATCAACAGAAGAGTAGAAAAATTATAAAGAAAAATACATAGACTACGAAGAAGTATCTTGCAGGCAGCTAAAATAGGCAACAAAAGGTGTGCAACTTTTACCACATCCAACTTCACTCTAATTTTCTACCATTTCTTTTCCTTTAGCAGTTTTGAAGCAAATGTGGGCCCCGACCGGTGGTGTGTGACTAAAAGCGCACTAAATTTAACAAAAGCTGTCGACGAATCAGCATCGACTACAAGACGTAGCACTCCCTGAAGTGTAGTTCAGTTTAGGGACTTTAAAGTTGAATGTGGTGTAAGAATTGGATTGATTTTTTATAATAATATCTGATTCTTTATAAAACGTATTCATTTATTGTTCCGGATACCTTGGAAATATTATAATCCTGACAAAATATAATCCCGTTTTGTAATTGAGGCTTTCAATACTGAGCTTTTTTGTACTTTTATATAAGGAGAAACATATAATAATACCTACTACGATTTTATATACTTTGAAGTAATTAACCTCTAAATACCTTTATATAAACAGGTATCGTCTCAAACAAAGAACTGAACAAAAAATGTGAAAAGCCTTGTTCGTTTTCATAAAAAAAAAACAAAGGACTATAACCACCTTAATTCATCGGAAACTTATTTCTTAGCGAATATCTGTGTGCATTCCATAAAATTAAACACTCTACCTAAGTAGGTAAGTACCTAAGCACTTATTATATAGGTCGAGTTTCTATAAGTCCAGTAGTAATTTACGAGATTCGGTGTTAAGTCATTCAGTAAGCAAGTGAATGTCATTGCGCTTTACACATACCTACTTATGTAAACTATAGTTATGTAGATGTATAGAACATACATTTGATTATCTTAGTCACATTGCCATAACAATATAAACCAAACGGCAGTTATAAAGAGTTTATAGTTCAAACTCGAGGTAGCGGCGTGCCAATCAAAATGTTTATGCTAATGGGGCAGTAAACTCTATGGTCTGGTGATGGTGAATACGTAATGTTTGTGTTGTAAAGCTTTGCTTAAATGATTATTATTTCCTAATGACTTGAAAGGACTAGAAATAACAAGAATACCGCCACGCCGCAACGTACAATGAGAAAAAATCCGCTAAAAGAATGCTGAATTCACTTAAAGTACCGAGCATATTGATATCACCAAAAAGTACGATGATTAGCACCAGATTATGATAGTTGTCATCGTAAAAACTGGTGCTAGTCATTTTACTTTTTGGTGATATAAGTAGGTATGCTCCGTACTTTAGGTGAATTCATCATTCTTATAGCGGAACTTAGATGGGCATTTTTCTCGGTGTATCTAACGTCAGATATTATGCTAGGCCTACTTAAGCACGTAAATGTCATACAATAAAGACAAAAACACGATGGCTAACACGACAGTAGATTCCTTCAAATCAAGTTAAATAAAATTAGCTGTGACATATACAGACCGACATTAGACTCCATAAGAATTCCTTTTTACCACTTTGATACGAAACTCTAAAAACTAGGTCCTACCCACTTATAGCAATCAAACATGCAACTAACCCAAAACCCTAAACCATACCAGTTCATAAATCGCAATAATCCCGTACCATAAAATAAATTCACCGCCGACCGGTACTCGTGGTGTTGCCAGTTTAATCGAGCTAAGTGACGAGGTATTTATCACCTAAACGCCGCTGGTAATAATCGATGGAGACTGTTGTAGAGTCTGTTGAGAATTTAATCGATTATAAGTTCAATTACATCCGATTTCGTAGAGCAGAAATTTCTAATACTAGCCTAACTTTTTCTGAACGTTATTTGAATAAATAAAAAGCAGTGTCTCGACATTTGCTTTAAATTTGCACCTGTCCAATATAATCTAATTTTTAGAGTAAAACAAATAAAAGAATGTAACAGATAAATGTAACAGATAAATGTAACAGATAAAAGCCAGCTCTTGCTAAAAATATGGTATTAAAATATCCTAAAAAGTCTCACAAAAGATGTACCTATTCCTATATCTAGTAAAATAGTGAAATATCTTGATGTGAACTTTGCAAAATCCTACTAATATTATAAATGCGAAAATTTGTGTATATGTATGAATTTTTGTTACCAGCTTAATAACTACGAAATCGATTTAAATGAAATTTGTCAATTTGAAATGTAAATACTCTACGTAGTTTCTGGAATAACACATACCTACCTAAGTGGTTTTTCATCACCATCGCTGTTAAACGTCACGCGGTGAAACCGTGTGAAAAATCTACAAGTGCCTAAATGTCGATAATTTCTATCACAAAATTGATATTTAAACACGAAAATCCACGTGAACCTATATTTTGATTTTCCAAGCTATTACCATTACGCGGATCAACACAACTCAATTAAGTGAATTAGGTTAGTGATTGGATGTTAGCGTACCTAATTAGCGGTTATGTAATAGTGGATGTGGGTTTCACATTACTAATATAATTAACGGGTATGAGAGTATGAGGGTTTCACATTACTTACCTGTATCAATTAGTGTAATGTTAAATTGATTTTGTATACACAATGAAGTATACGTATGTAGGTATAGACTTCCGGCTTCCTTGTTTCCTGTTTGGGCTATTCTAGGTTAGAGAAATCTTCTTACTCTATGTGCTTCATCTTCGACCACATCGTCGCTTACTAATAGGCAAGTTAGTGGTAGGTACATAAAGAAATATTATAGAAAGTTTTTGAAGATTACGATTAAAGATAACGGTTGATTGTCGAGGAGGTATGATGTGCCTACCTATCTTTCCTGTCTGGATTATAAAACTTAATTTGTAATAATTGATTAGACTCACTATCCTATAGCAATTTTAGAAATACTATCAAATTATAACTTAAGCTTTATTTCGTCACAACTGTAGAATTTAGCTTGCTGTACTAGCTCCAGAAAACTATAGGTAATATAGTTAGGCTTGGTTGGTTGGTGATTTCATACTTCTTTCTTTCTTTTTTAGTTTGGATTTCAGCGGTGACTCGATCATTTATTTACTCATTTTTTGATTGCATTCACATTGAAACTACACTAGCTTACCAACTCACCCATTCAGATCAGCAAAATCAGCTCATTCGGACATCGGGAAGTTGTTCAAAATCATGTTGCCAGATTTGACTCCTGCCAACAAGTCAAGTTTAAACAAGAACATTATTTTTACAAAACAAATAAAAATAGAACAAGGGCAAGAAAACCGTGGGACGTGCCCCACGGTTTTATTTTAGTCTAGTCTATGCATATGTTTATAATTCCCACGACTGTATCTATTTTATTATTTTTTGGTTTTTAGTACATTTTTTTTATTGTTTTATAAAACCGTTTAACTTAAAATTTTTTTTTACCTATTTTTATTTTCTAGTTTTTAGTTTTTATTTTATATAGTACATTGTATTATACTGGTTGAGCACTTTCATTTGATACCCATATTGATGGGATCGATAAAACCTACGTTATCCGCCATTTTGTAGCGGCCGCCATCTTGTATTTCAATTTTTTATAGTGTATTGTATTCTGCTTGTTGAGCCCTTTCATTTGATACCCATATTGATGGGATCGATAAAACCTACGTTATCCGCCATTTTGTAGCGGCCGCCATCTTGAATTTCAATTTTTTATAGTATATTGTATTCTGCTTATTGAGCCCTTTCATTTGATACCCATATTGATGGGATTGATAAAACCTACGTTATCCTCCATTTTGTAGCGGCGGCCATCTTGAATTTATAATGATAATGAATAAACATAATTGTATTGTCACCAAAATCCAAAGTGTATACAAAATTTCAGATAAATCGGTTGACAGGAAGAGGGTGAAATTTGAATTACTAAATTTGACCCAAGAAAAAAGAAACGTGAGCTAAATAAAACCGTTTAAAAACAAAAACCGACTTCAAAAGACCGACTATTGAGTTATTCATCTATTTGTCGCGCACGTACTTAATGCAAATTTAAGACTTATATAGTTTTCTCAAGGATACCATTATCAGAACTGGACTAAATTGAAATGGGACCAAATGGGAAGCGTCAGCTTTCTAATAAAAAAAGAATCATTAAAATCGATTCACCCAGTCAAAAGTTATGAGGTAACAAATTAAAAAAAATAATAATAATAAAAAAAAAACATACAGTCGAATTGATAACCTCCTCCTTTTTTGAAGTCGGTTAAAAAGGTTGCAAAAATCTTCAATACTCCTTTTAAATGGCAGGTTGTAAAAATCTTAGACTCTCTTTATACTTAACTAGCTGACCCGTGCCCACTTCGTTGGGCATAATGTTAATTAAACCCGAAGCCATCGCGCGCCGTCCGGACCGTTTTTTCTCCGATTCACTTTGCAAAACGGACTACCACGTAAAAGCCTTTTTATTTTTCGGTTTTTTATATAACCTATGACACTCAGCAATAATGTGGCTTTCTATTGGTGAAAGAATTTTTAAAATCGGTTCAGTAGATCCCGAGATTACCCCTTACAATTTAACAAATATACAAACACACAAACTTTACTTCTTTATAATATTAGTATAGATTAGTATAGATGTTCATCTCCATATAGCAACACTATTCTGCTATAACACCTTTCTGGCACCACCGATGCGTTACGAGCACAGATGTGCGTCTAATTAGTGCTGTGCGTGACACGCGTGACGTGCCGATTGCTGACGTGTTTAATTTATGCAGCGCGTTTAATTAAATGTTCTTATTGATTTTATGGGGTTGTGTGGAAGAATTGGTAGTTGTGTGGATGGTTGATGAATAGTTGTCCCTTGATTGTGGATAAATCAAATTGTATGTGTCCGATTGGAACGTTTTACTGCCATTTCTTATCTTATTAATGCCACGTTTGGCAGTTTCACACGCTATTCAATAAAATAAAACAATTCTCTTGGAATAAAAAATAGACAGTTTGTTATCCAGGACATAAGCTATATGCCTATTAGATCCATGGTGCCGTGTCAGAGTAGGTACAGAAATGACAATCATACACATATTGCACTTATAATATGAACAGTGAGAATCATGTTACTTCTCTCAATTTCTCAGAAAAAAACTGCGTTCACTTGAAACAACACTTTAATTTCTCCAAAAAATTGGTCCCAACCCCAAATTGCAAGTGAACTTCTCTGAGCTTACAGCCGTGCTTATAACCTTTAACCGACTTCAAAAAAGGAGGAGGTTATCAATTCGTCTGTATGTTTTTTTTTATGTTTGTTACCTCACAACTTTTGACTGGGTGAATCGATTTTGATGATTCTTTTTTTATTAGAAAGCTCACGCTTCCCATTTAGTCCCATTTCAATTTAGTCCAGTTCTGATAATGATATCCATGAGAAAACCATATAAGTCTTAAATTTGCATTAAGTACGTGCGCGACAAATAGATGAATAACTCAATAGTCGGTCTTTTGAAGTCGGTTTTTGTTTTTTGTTGTGTAAAAATAATGTTCTTGTTTGTTAATACACATACCTATTTTTGACATGTTTGTTATACCTAATAAACACGGGAATACTCACGTAAAGATTAAATCATTTACTCCGACTAGTTTCAATCACATTCGATGACTTTCATCTGATGAGTTACGAGTACAAGCGTGTCGCGCTCGTGGTTGCGTCTCGCCTGGCTGACTTAATATTTACGTGACTATTCCCGTGTTAATTATAACAAAATCTGTCAAAACCACGCTAGTTTCCACTGTATCTATATATCAGACAGTAGGTACCTATAATCCGGCTTCATCAATGAACTTCCCTCACAGACAGTCCCCGCCGCCGGCGATTGGTCTAATTAAATGCCTGAGCCTACCCACTGTTACTGCCCAGCGGATATAACCGGACGTATTCTAACTATTCCATGCAGATATTGGATAGATTAAACTGGTTTATGCCCGTGTGGAGCGTGACTTAATATAGGAGAGTATTGACTGTGACCAGACATGAACTAGTCTTCGATAAAGTGTGGTTTGACCTTAATCAAATTCAGCCGGCGATATTTCCGAGTAATTACAATTATGGGTTTTTTAGAACGGCTGTTGATAGAGTCTTAAAAGTTGGCATCGTATCCGTGACGCTTCCGGTGTTACAGATATCCATAGAAGACAGTGATGGTTGACCATCAGGAGGCCTGTTTACTTTTTGCCGCATATGATACAAATAAATGGAAAAATAATTAACCATGATCAAAACCTTTTTACGTAAAATCAAATCTTTTACGACCATAGTCATGTGGACCAAGGATCCTGAGCTAGGTTCAAACGCAATTACAAAACGTAAAATATGTGATTTTGTAAATATGTAAAGCTTGTTGTGTTGCAGTATTACCTACGAGTATATAGTCAGTGACCACTTACTATCAGCAGGCCTGTATATTTTGCGATACATGTTTGACAGTAGGTACATTTTACAAAAAAAAATAAATAATAATAATTATGAAGTAAAACCATGACATACTCGTAATTTATTGCTAGTTACACGTCCACAGTAAGCATCTTTAATCACGTTACCAGCTCTCCAAATAAACCTAAGCCTCTAACTTCTAAGCTCACTAAAACAGCACAAAACCTTCAAGCGCCCAAAACCTAAACTACAAACCCAACCTGATACACTACCCTAAACACTTCATATCCTCTCTGAAAACTAAGCCTGTGTTGCCATAATCCCACCTTAAATCACCCATAAGAAGTCCTCCCATATATCTCCCGCGATGACAGTTTTATAGCCAAGGGTCTGTGCCACAGTGTGAAATGCTACATAAAATATTAATACACAATTTGTCCGAGTGGCCGTCTGTTAATCTACTTTTATAGGATGAGGTGGATTAATTGTCTGGATTTGAAGAATTGGGGGTAGACAAGGAAAAGCTTTCTTTGAGGAAAAGGCGGGTAGTTTTATTAGGCCTGCTGCTTTTATCTATGAAGTGCCTTTTCTTCTGTAAAATATCGATGCCTACAGTTCGACCGGTGGCTTTCGACAATACAGATATTTATTTACTAAGTAAGTTCCCTTAGGCTGAGTGGCTAGTCCTGGTGTCAAAGTTTTATTGCTCTGGTATGACTAGGCGGTTACATAATTACTTATGTTACTTTACGTAACAGATATTTACTTCGATTTATTATATAATGTAGTTGTTAAATCTGGCGTTACTTTGCAAGAGTTAGAAATAACAATTAATTTCAAAATTGTCATGAATCCGTATTCATTTCAAAATAATTAAATACCTGCAAAAAGCTAAAGTGTAAGCGATCTTCAAAAACAAATAATTAGGGTATTTCATTGCAAAATTACTTAAAAATACATTATTTTATAACTAGAACTCTAACCGATCTACATTAACTCTGATTTCAGATTGAAACTCATTTAGCTCTGCTAAGTATATCTATGCAAAACTATACCTACGAGCTTGTAAGGAAAGGGTATGCTAAACCGAAAGGGGCTCATGGTACTCATCATTATGAACAACTTTTACTATCGGCTAACCTTATATACGAGTATATCCCTGATGTATAACCCTGATTTCATCCCCAACCCGTTTAGCTCTGCTATCTACGCATAACTATACCTTTACCAATATTACTATAGCTATATATACCTACCTTTCCCCAATATTAATATAGCTAGGGCAATGGGTATGTATTATAATTTGTCCGTAATGAGCCCAGGCTGGCATCGACACACGTGTAACGTAATTGCTAATGAGATACGCATTAATTGCGTATCAGTACGCAGGTAAGTACGCCGGTGAGTACGCCATGTAGATTCGTATCAGTTGTTATGGAAATATCAGTGTGAGTGGATATTTGGTCTGGTCTATAGGAATATAAGTTTAGGGTTATAACGCAATTATTGTTTAAAAAAATACTACAATAAATACTGTTTTGAATAAATGTACTGTACTGTACTTATGGAACCCTAAAAATAAACATATATGATCAAAATAGGTAATTAAGATGAGAAACTAAGAGTATAAAAAAAATATATTATGATAAACGTTTAGTGAAAATTAATTAATTTAAAATAATTGACGATGACATACAGACAGACGAACGGAAGGATAGAGACTAGAGTCTCACCTTAAAAGTTCCTATTATCATTTTGGTACGATACCCTAAAAACTCCAGAGTTGTAAATGCCATACAAAAATCCGAATTTTCAGAATTCCGAAAAGTACCTACACTACAAATCACCATATTTTCTTAATCATCGCCCAGCTTCCTTTACCCCACTCCTGATTATTACTTATAAGTCTCTCGCTGTGTCGTACTTTCTTAATATTGGATGGTAATCAAGGTTATTATGAAACCGTTGTCCCTGTAAGCTGCGAGTGTCATTAGGGCAGATTGCGTAGGTGTATCAGATAGGAAAAGTCATTGCAAGGTGAGTGCGATATTTAGTACCGAACGGTACTAAATATCTTTGCATGGTTGTGCACTTTGCTAGGGAAGTCCTCGCTCTCTGGTATAACTTATCGATAAAAATCGATGTCGATACTTTAAGAACCTCTAAGAACGTCATCTTTTTTATTTTATTTATTTATGTTATGTTATCATGTTTTCACTCCTACTGGTTTGACTTATCGCTAAAAAATAGACGTCGATATTTTATTTTCTTTTTGAAATAATTATAGTCTACGACCGCTGAGCTACGCCGTAGTAAAAATAGTAGCTACGGTTTCTGCTACACCGTAGCATTTTGTTGCTGAAGCTACGATAATGTAGCAGGTTAAATATAATTACTTTTTTTGGTTTCTATTAATCCTAATCTAAATTCACTATTTTTGGCATTTTTAAACTTTGTATATTACTAAAAGTTTTAAATATTTTTAAAACATTGATACTACGCTGATTCATTTAAAACTTGACCAAACGACTGTATTAAGACTAAATTACCGAATTAAATGACATTGACTAAAACATCTATTGAAATTGAACAAGTAGGAACCACACTAGCAAACGTTAATGCCTATACAATCCACCTATCAGATGTCACCATCGTACGGAAACCGCATTTCTGTTCCTATTCCGTATAATATTCCGGTTCATTCCCCTTACATCTGGTTTGAACCGGATGACGACCAGTATACATAGAACCATTTACTTGTAGTAACGTCCAACATTTTTACAGGTGACGAGGGTCTTGTTAAACTGGTTTGGCCTGAAGGGTAAATGGACAATGGTCAACTGAATTTCAGTAAGGCCAAAGGCCTGTAAAGGCCGTCTTTGTTTTACGCAGACAAATGGGTTTAATAACTCAGTTTAATATACATATTATGAATCGATGTATGACTATATTTATCAGTTGTTTTGATCCAGTAACTATCCAGTTGTTTTAATCCTAGTAGGTATTTCCCGGTAGCTATAATCTGGGTGTTTTCAAGTCGCGTGTGAATAGGTTTCTTCTAAGTAAGCATGCTCCATCGTAGACCGTATCATGGCTTACCATCAGGCGAGATGGTGGTCAAACGCAAGCCTGTCATAGAATAAACAAAATATCTCAAATAACTTGCAAAATAGTAGTTTAAGTAAAAATTCACCACATTATCACCTCTAAGTAAGCAACTGCTGCAAGTTTTTAAGTGAGTGTGTTAACGCCGAAGCATACGTGACAGACGCCACATACGCTCTACGGCTAAATAAAGTCATCGGCCTTAGTCAGCCCCGACGAAAAGCTGCGCACTCGCATCCGCTTGACGTTGCCAGCTCGAGCGCCGCGAGATATATAACAGGATTTTCAATGTCAAACCTTCACTTCACCGAGAGATCCGACACAACCTTTGCATATTACATTAATAGAATCATCACGTACTAAAATCGAACATTTGTGGAAGAAATATTACAATCAACTATTTCAACAACCTGGCGTTTCACTCCGAAGATCCCCTAGGAAAGCGCCAATCATCCATTGTGTATTTTTGTTCGAGGAAGCGGCTCGACGGTTTAGAATGCAATTCGAATGAACTTTGAAGAACTTTTTCGAGCTTAAACTCGGGATTTATACAAATACCACTTTTATTCCGAAACACAAAATAACAGATAATTCAGGTTAGCAGGTCAAAGTAGTAATAGTAGTGTAAATATTAGCTGCTAGTAGTAACAAATTTTACATCTTTTAAGTCTCAATTTAACTTAAATCAGAATTGAATTGTCTTGACTTTGTATTTGCTCTTTTATACTTTCTAGTAAAAATAAATAACTAATTAATTTTACGTTCCAGTTACTATCTCATTGCAAGAAACCTATGGAATAGACCTAGTTCAGTCGAACGTGAATGGAATGCAGACATTCACGCCAATTCTGTTGCACCATTTCCTAAACTAAACTAATTTGATCAAACTAAAGTTATCTGCGCCTTTTTATATCTCAAGTTCTCAACTAGTGAGAAATAAAATAGCAATAATCTTAGAACTTTCAAGTTTAGTTTGGTTTACCAAATGACTAATAGAATTAACGTCATTGTTTGCAAAGCGCATGTAATTAAACTGCGATTTGAGTGTCCAAAATACCTTTGCTAGTAAGTCTTTTGAGCATAGAATTAGCATTTGGTTCCTATTTTGAATTGACAAAGACTTTAGGAATTTTGCGGTCGGAATATTATAGTCGTGAATGGTATACACTTAGTATAGCGTGTTACAACGTTTTTTTAAAGTAAAGGTTATTAAATTATTATTAACGTATGACGTTTGCGTTAAATAAGATTTCTTGTTAAGCAGAAAAGGGCTCGTAATACTCATCATTGTGAAAAACTTTTATTCTGGGAATTATCCTGAAATAGAGGGAGAGATTGACAGAGGATTGAGATTGGGTCACAAAGAACTCGTATTCTGTTATTATAGTGTGAACAATAAAGAGTTTATCTATCTATTAGACGGCGGTCTAAAGGGAACCCCCAAAGCTAATACCAGGGCTAGCTCACTCACTCACTCATTTCACTTATACTTTCTATTGTTAAAACAGAACTAAGCAACTCCAAAACTAGCAAATAAAACAATCAGAGCCCCGAATAAAGTTGTCCGAAGCTCTGAACTCCGGCTCCATTTGCATGCGGAGGCAGTTAACGCAGCCATTATTGAAATTTTATGAGAATCTGATTATTATTCAGTAGACCGCTATTAGAGGAGTGGACAAGGATTACTGGGGGATGGCTTAGTGTGGAAGAAGACTCTTATCCATAGAAAAATGCTTTCATCAGACGCCGTTTTTGGACTAAACACAGCTTCAATTTTTTTATCTATGTTTTGACGCGCTTACACTTGTGGTTTTGGCAGTATTTATGAAAACTTTTTTCTAAAAACTTCTCGTCTAATTTTAACAGAACAATGTTAATTATTATGTAATGTTTAACGCGCTAAACTTTGAGACTTTATCAGTTTTTATGGAACATACTAATTTGAATTTTTTTTTTCGAAAGTTTCACGTCCAACCCGGATTAGCCGTGACGATTAGATTTTATTTGATTTTTTTTAAATGTCAAACAAAAATAAAAACACATATTGAACAATAAGGGCAACACTCCAAGCAAGAAAAAATTGCCAAACTGTGTACACCTTTACACAAAGTTGCATCAAAACCGGACGAGTAGCTTAAAACAGTACTACCTAATTCAATCTACCTCTATACCTAAACGGCCAAAATCTTAAGTGTTTTCGTCGCTTCTAATAAAACCTTTTTCCCATCAATAAGTGATTCGATTAAATCCAAAGCTTATCCACACTATCGAGCCTCACCTTGAGTGAGCAGACATCAGTGAATTATGTAATGGAAACCTAGTAATTGCTTTCAAAGTGCCACCGTACATAATTCATACAAATCTAACTTATGTAGCGATAACCACACGGACACTTCCGGTGTATGAATGTACATATGTATGATTGTATGTGTATTGATGGTTGTCCATTTGTGGATTATGCAGGAAACTATGTTATAAGCTAGGTATGACTGGGGAATATCTAGGGAATGATAGTAGGTCATTGGGAATGTCGGTTCCTTTTTAGGGTTTCGTACCAAAATAGTACTAGACTCCGGTGTCTCTTTGTCCGTCTATCTGTCTGTGTCACGGTCTAATTTTTTTGGTGAAAAGGGGAATTTTTTAAGATACCCGAGGCAACGCTTCCGGGAAATGTTGGGGCCATTTTCTGTCATCTCCACTAGAGTTTCACATTCCTCTAGCTTTACCCTCTCCTTACTTCTCACCGCGCCGCTAGTCTTGCTTGCTCTTGATCAATGTGAAGTGCGACTACTCTACGCTACTCCAGTGTCAAATAAAACAGTTATTGTCAAGCAGGTGCATGACGTTGTTCAGATGTGTTCTTAATAAATATGGGTTAGGAGCTTTACGTCTACATCTCTATTTGACTAGGTAGCATATAGGATAAAAAAGCGAGAAGTATAAAACTAGTGTATACATACATATTGAAGCAAAACATTTCTGCTTCATTTACTCAATAATCAGAGTCTAACTAAATGTTGTAAAAGACACTTATAAAAAAAGAGATTGAGTCCCAGTTTTTTGACAGAAAATCCTCTAAATCCGCAAGATCTCCTCAAATGAATGTTCCGACATGGTTTCCCGGGTTTAGCATTTCATTTTAATTGCCAGATTACCCGACATCTGACGTCACGTTTAGCAAATCTAAACAGCGAGGATTCCCGACGTAAAACCCGATAGATAAGACGATCGTAATTGCTGCCGTTTTTTAACATTTTTATCTGATTTTTCTCTGGATCGCATTCAGCGGTTGAATCTGACCAAGCACATATTTTGAGCAACGGAACTTCAGCTTTAAATTTATGGATGGACAGTCGATTTTGGTTCAGCTCTGTTCTGGTTTTAGAGGACATTTGGAGGCATCTATCAGGATGGACAAGCGTTTTGTAGAATAGGGAATCGGACGATTGTCGGGACGTTTTAAATCTGAACGATTTACGGGAAAATAATAGCTTGAAAGCAATCCTCGGACGAATGGGTTTTTCTCGAGAGTTTCAGTTGAAGTGATCAGATGAGTTCTGGGAGCTAGGAACTTTGTAAAATGCAAAGTTTCAGAGGAATTCGAGTTTAGGCTAAATAACAGATTTCTGTGAAGATGTATGGATTGTGATTATGTGGTTGAATTTCAGGTAAGTGTGTGATACTACCAAAATGTGACGGCTGGAATACCACGACAAGCATCGGCAGGACTAGCGCTCTGTTCCCACTAGTTCTATTGATTGTTCTATTGATAGAACTAGTTGGAATTTTTTGTCCAAGTAGTTCCATTACTTTACGTTTTTCGATGAATGTAACTAACTGGACCATTTTATCCAATTAGTTATATTGCAAGAACTTAGTTACCCGTGGCACTACCGACCAATAGGTTTTGATTAGTAACCTAACTTTTTTCGCTTCTTGGCTTTCTAGCACTTCGCCGGCCGCTGCCGCGGCACGCTCGCTACGCTCGCTCGGCTCGTGGCTAATAGCTCAGGTCAGAAATAAATGGAGATATAGTAAGGATCAACATTGTACCACGACAGGCTTTTGACAATATCGTAATACTTTAATTTATTTATTTTTATTAAATCACTGGCTGTGTACCTCGTGGTTTCATTCGCATAGTGATGCCTATGTGTCAGTCCAGGCTTCAAATTTTATCAAAATCGGTTCAGTAGTTACGGAGATACGTGGTAATAAATACTTCACACGTTTATTGTTCTTTTTTTAAATATTTAGTATGTTTGTATGTAGGTATATATATATTTTTGTTTTAAATAAATATTTGTCTATTGTCTATAAAATGTTATAATTTTTAATTAGTAGAATTTCATTTAGTGAGGATTTCATTTAGTGACTCCAATCCAACTATTCAAGGAACAGGGTCATCAGAAAATCTTCCAGGGAGTGGATTTTATAATGTAACCTCTAACCACCCATCCAAACACTGACCGATTTGTCCATAAAATCACAACATAATCAAGATGCCCCGTTACAATATACCTTAAGTATATCCAAGCGTGTCAAAAGCAGAAGAATCATTATCCCACAAAATCTGCTGTACAAAATGCCATAGCAATAAAAATAAACGTCAGTAGAATGATGGATACCCCGTGAAGAAGTTCAAACTTTACCCTTTCATTACTTACGCCCCCTGATACAACGCATGGCAGTAAGGATGCTTCATTTTTGAGAGAGTTTGTGCCTGATAGTAAATTGGTACAATAATTTTAGGTTTATCACAAAAGCTAACGAAAGCTAAGATAAGGTGTTCCTTATAAAAGTGTCAAAATGACATTTGACAAAATGTGCGGAATAGTTGTTTTTTTATCGCGAATTCCGGGTTGGTCCCATAGTAAAAAGTGTTCGTAATGATGAGTACTTCGAGCCCTTTTTTAACTTAGCTTAGCCTTTCCTAAAACCTTGTATACAAAAATGGCACGACCGGTTTCAATGCAACTTTATTGTTTTTATAAGCCTTGGTCGTGGGATGGCTTAGAAAAAATAATTAGGAGAAATCCAAAAAATCAAAAAATGCAAAAATAGAATTTAAATGGTACGAAGTTTACCGGGTCATCTAGTCTAAAAAAAACATTTAAATGATCTTAAAAGACAACCATCCTTACATTAATTACTGCTTGTCTCTCTGTACGTGCCAGCTGGTCATAGCACACGAAATCACAGACAAGTGATCATTAATCTTGGACAATGTAAATTTGGCGCTGATAAATTGCTGGTCAAGCTCCTAATGCATAGCGGAGTCTGGTTACGTTACTTTAGGACAGGGGTCATTGGTGCTGTTTTCGAGCTCGTTTGGATTTGGAATGTTTTCAAATTTGATTCTAAATCGTTTGTGACTAATATGTAATTATTATATCAAACTTTTTTTTTTTTTTTGATATGTGAAAAGATGACTTAAAAAGTTTGTGTGTCTCAGCCTTTATTATCATTATCCCAGCTTTATATTCAACTGCTGAGCTTACGCCTCTCTAAGACTGCCTTCATCCTCGGCTCGGCGGCAATCAGGTCCAAGTTGAGGTTGAATTCAAACCTGATGCCGCGCTCCGACCACTCCACTGAAAACTTAGTCCCCAATCCTAAGTTTCTATGTCAACGTATTAAAAACTAATTTTGACCAAACTTACGAATAATTTTCATGACAAAAGTGAATTTGAGTCTTTGTTCTGCTGGTTTAGGACACATTGTTATTTTCTTTTTAACCATTACAAAAACTGTCAAATCAACTTTATTAGATTTAAAACCCATATCCACTGTATACATGCAAGACTGTATACATACAATCCTGTATACAAATGTATAATTAACTACATGTACATGAGTAACTAACCTACCTAAAAGCAATTAATACAATGCATTACATAAATTAGCTTCCAGTTCCACCTCAAAGCCAGAATACCAAGAATATCTTCTACTGTCGCTAACATCAAAGGAGTCCATTCAAACTCGGACTAATTGGATTATTCAGATGCTATATTAGTCCTATCTGACATATCGGAGTGTCAAAGTACACTGACCCGCGCGCCTTAGGACAGAGCGACCCCATAAGTTACACCGCACACCTTGTTACACCTCATACATGTAGCGAGACCAACGCCGCCCGGTGTAGAGTGCGCTACAGCTTTGCCACATTTTAGCCTACATTGTGGAACCCTTTACTTACGTAACCTAAGGAAACTGACAGCGTTGGTAACTTCCGTGCCACTTGCCACTTTCCAATTCAGTCACTATAAGAGAGTCTTCCGCTTGTCGATGGAGTAGTTTTCAGTCTTGGTGGTCTGCCGTTGGTGTTGTAGGTATGACATGTCAGCTGTATGACATTCTGGTCTAAAAATGTTTTCGTTGGTCTTCATAGCTCAAGAAAAACAGTGAATTTCTACTATAGACAATTTAGATCAGCCACCGATACAAGAGGCGACAGTCGCGCTACATTTCCGAATTCAAAATTACATATTTCATTTTATGCCGACCTAAAATTGTCATTAATAATTTTGCACCAAGCGTGCGTCGTCCCTTACATCACCCAAGCCAGTGGTTCTATCGATGACCCCCCGACCCCTCGCTGCCCCTATAGACAATACTGTCCCCTCGCCGCCGCGGGCGCCTATTGATGATTAGAGGGGACTGTGGCGGTACGGTTGCATCATATTTTTTGTTTAATAAAGTCCGGTATGTTTTTGATTGGTTTTGGGTATCGTTTGTTAAATGTATACTCACCTAGTCAGTTACGCACCTAAATATGAACTTTTTTTCTTATGAATAGAAACTAGACGAAAACTTTAACTTATTTCAAACTTTTACATATTCACGGTTATCAATTATCGTAGTAAAATGTTAACGACACTCGACTAAATGTATGGAAGTATGGAACAGCTGATATTTTTTTCACGATAACGAAACGACCAGTTAGGGTTGTTTCCATAGTAAAAGTTGTATATAATGAACGAACTATAAGCCCTTTTTGGCTCAGCATACCGTTTTCTTTTGACCCTGTATCTAACGATGCGACAAGATTCTACGGTAAGCGCTACGCCTGCCCAGAAGAATCATACAGAATTTAGAATTGAACAAAATCTTTCACGGCTCAAATGATTAATGTTATTATCCTCATTATGCAACCTTTCATCCTCCCACTGCTGGGATACAGGTCTACCCTCGAAGGGTGATTAGGCCGTATTCCACCACGCTGGCCAAGTGCGGGTTGGTGGATTCACATACGCCATTGAATTTCTTCTCCGGACATATGCAGGTTTCCTCACGAAATTTTTCTTCACCGAAAAGCCAGTGGTATGTGAATGTTATTATCCTATTACTCTTTTATTCTCAATTTTTACAATTATTTTAATACGAGAGTAGTAGCCATTCCCATGTACGATTGCCTCCACTTGAATGTTCAACGAGAAGTCAAAATCATAAACTTTCTCACGCCCAGCACATTACCAAATAATTACATCCAACTAAACTTTAAACATGACAAACTGCTTTAATCTACTCATGTGTGAAGACGCGTGCACAAACTTAACTTTTAAATAAAAAAATATAATAACCACATCCTATTTTGACCTTTAACTTCAGCAGAACAAAGTTGAAAATAAACAAAGAATCACAGCTCAAAATCGAATTGAAATATAAACTACAAGGCGTTATTGTCAAAACGATTCAAAACTAAAATAAATAGCTCTACGAAGAACTCTGTCACAATCAAAACGTGACAACTTTCTGTAACAATGAAGGGGAATTTCGCGTATGTTATTGCGATAAAGTCCTATGTCATGATAGGAAGCTAAAAGATGTTGTAATGGTTTCCATAACACTCAATTGATCATGCATCGGCTCACAGGAATAGGAAATGAACATAAATTATGTGCAAAACATGGGTAATGACGTATATGTGTAAGTGTGAGTTTAAAGTGTAATTTAATTATATTTAATTTTGATTCGCGTGGGACACTCTATTCCTAGTTGCCGGTGGTGTTACCAATAATTTTCTTTGTTTCTCTTAGAACTCAACAGTACTTAACTGTTAGGTACTCGTCTAAAGGTGGACTGTTACAAACCTGCGTAGAAGTGTATTGTTCCGTGGAGCTTTTCAGTTTTCCAAAAGAAATACATTTAATTTTAAACTTGAAATTGTTTGGAGTTGACAAACCTTTATCTTGGTGTTCTACAATTTTTATTATGTTTTATGCCATAGATGGAAGACAAGCAAACGGGCCGCCTGATGGTAAGCAATCACCGTCGCCTATGGATACCTGTAGCGCTGGAGGCGTCACGGATACGCCGAGTGCCGACCTTTTAAGACTCTATTTTAACAGCCCTTTTGAAAAACCCAGTTAATTACTTTTTTAAATTTCTTATCGCAATTGGCTTGCAAAAAGCTTGAGTTAGAGGTTTTGATAGATAGATTAACTTAGTTTTATATTAGAATTTTTTTTTATTACATTCCTAAAAGTACAAAACTACATCGATAAATATCCAACTAAAGGCGATATCTTTGTACACCCCATGCGTATTTCCTCTTCATGCATTAGTTCTAAGTTTCAGGTTTAATCTCTTAAAACAACATAACCTACATAAAACACTACTATCACCAAGTTAAGGTATCCCCGGGCAAGGTCCAACAATCGATCAAAGTCCGTACTAATTCCCTACAAGCGAGATACGAAGTTAAACGTACGTGTCGGACCGGTCGGTTAGACTCCTGTTTTTACCCCAATTCCGCAAATTGTTTTGAGAGGACAAATGGTCTGTGTGCGAGGACTTTGGGTCGATTTGTTGGTAATTGATTGTGGTATTATCTGGTTATTTTTGGTAGAAATTGCCTATAAGTAGATAACAAATAATTATGCAAGTCAGTAGGCCGAGTGGCTGCCTAAAGTTTATGACATAATTTGACGGGTTCTACAGGGCTATAAGAAAAGGGTATTCTAAGCCAAAAAGGGCTCATGGTAGGTACCTACTCATCATTTTAAACAACTTTTACTGTAGGATTAAACTGGAATTCGCGAAAAGCTGTTCCATACATTTTCTCGAGTGTCATTGAAATTTTTTTAAGGAACAGCTGGAACATTTTTTCGCAAATTCCAGATTGGTCCCATTTTAAAAGTTGTACAAAAATGATGAAGTCTATGAGCATTTTTCGGCTTAGCATGTCCTTTCCTTAAAACCTTTTAATAAGTCTGATTACAACAAAATAGATCTTTAACAAAGGTTATTCAAACTCCTAATCAAAGAACCATCCAAAATCTATATCTCATCACACAAGCACTAATCCAATCCTTGCTAACGACAGCGGCACGACCGTCGCGTCGCGTCGTGTCGCGTCGTATCGCGTCGCATCGGATCGCAATTAGTGTAAATGTCGCCCGGACTGTACAAAGCTCACTTGATCCGTGTTTCAGCTTTGCGACACGCAAATCCGATGGATTGTGGAGTTAGTTTGTTTGTCTGGATGTGGTACTCTGGAATTTGTTTCAGTTTTAGAATAGAAGAGACCAGCACTATCACAGCTGGAGAACTGTTCTACGTTGTGTCAATGCCATTTAAGCGATCACCGGTGTTTTGGTCTTGTATGTTCTTTTTAATCGACTTTTTTTTACTTTGAAACATACAATATATAGCATAGTCCCAAGTGTCCCAACTATGCTATTTACGAGTTCCAGATTTGCACTGCATCATTTATTTGCATAAGATTTGCACTGCATCACATCATTTAGTTTTTTGTTTTGGAAATTCATTTGGGACACTGTTGCTGCTGGTATAATATTAAAGAGGTTTTAGGTTACATAATTATTTGACAAAAACAGCAACAATTTAAGTAGTCTGAGTACTTAATCTAAAGGCACTAAAAGACAGATAAACTTTACAGACATAATAAGCGCTTTATTTTCAGCTATTGCTTGTACTATCAGCAGTTTTCTGGAAGAAATCGCTCTTAGCTACAATGCTATTGCTGGTTCTGTAAGTGCTATAGTATAAAAAAGATAATTCATACTAAAAGAATGGCCCTTCTAGTCTAACTTTAATTCTCCGTCATGTATTTTGTAATTGTAGAATTTTCGCGTGCATCTATCAAAATTAAATTTTATAGGATTTTGCGCTTTACCATGTACAGAAAAGGATTGAAATGTAGCACGGTTGGTTTATTTCATTTCTGCAAAACTGACGAACAAAACCCGCAAACGCCTTTGTCGTAATAAGAAATTTAGACTTAGCTTTGGGTATTGGAAGGATTGTTTTGATTTTTACTGCGATAGGGTTTTTCGTGGAAGTGGTTAGTGGTTATTTCGTGTATGTGGCAGGTGTTGTTTTATTGTGTTTGTCAGGTTTTAGTTAATTAGTTGATCTGCATATTAGAACAATGATTATTTTTGTGAAAATTACTTTAATAAGGGTTAAATATTGATAGTAACAATCAGTGGCGTAGCGTGTCTTGGCGGGGCCCCGTATAAAAATTTGTTTGGAGGCCCTTATGAAGGGTAAAGATTTCTCACAAAAGAAAAAAACTAATTGCATAAAATTTAAAGAAATATTTATTCATCATAATTATCATCTATCACTTTTTCCAAAATTTTTACTAACATTTCAAATTAAATATACACTCTCCTTGCCTTATTTTCGGCAAACTGATTTATTATGTCCTTACCTACGAAATTAGCGTTTTGTATGGGGACAACAAAATAGACGTAAAAAAAAGATATAGGTACTATTATAATATATATATTTTTTCTAAAATTATCGACTACTTTCGTCATTTCTGAAAAAAAAAAGGGTAGGTAGTTTTTATTAATTTTTGTTACGCACGTCGGGGGCCCCCTTGGCCCGGGGCCCCGTATAATTGATACGGCAGATACGGCGGTAGCTACGCCCCTGGTAACAATGTTGATTTACGTTAGTGTCACAGTAATTAAGCTGATAGAAAATTACAATTAACTAGAATGCTTACAACAAAAAACATTTCTAAAAAAATATTTTTTGATCTAGGTACTTATATTTTGAAATCATATTAGTGATATGTACGGGAATAGCAAATAACAACACGCTCTGTTAAGGAAGCTGGTTTATTACTGACCGGCGCGCCGCGCCGTGCCAGTTAACACGCGCCGAATAATGTGGAGGGGCGCGTATACATCATTCCTCCACGTTTAATTCAAGAATCTGGTAACAACAAAACAACACGTTAAACATTAAAAACATAACACATTAAATCCTACACATACATTACAAATATCGCTTATAATCTATTATCTGCTTATCACGCTTGGCGCGCGAAGGTGTGAGAGGAAGCGCCGCTGCCGCCGCCGCCGCCGAACACGGCGAGCGGGCGTGGCCCGAGTGACCGGCGTCGAGACTGATTGCCGCCTCAATGTTATCAGCCGTCCCTCGCTCACCCTCCTGAGCCTCACAATCCCGCCACTCCTCCACATCACATTCAGAATTGGGCGGTTCTGGAGATTCATTAGTTCCAAATTCCGAGGTTCGTTCGTCAACTCCTTGAGCAGTGGTGACCTCCGGCAGCATTTGCTGTTCCGGGAAATAATTTTTATCTGCGTGCTCACGCGACGGGAAATGGAACTGATGAGGCTCCTCACATACACTTTTGGTGTATGACACACATCTGATAATTTGATCTACATGTCTAATGCAACAGACGTCCGAGTCTAATAAAATCACTCTGTACATTTTATTTCCGATTTTATCTTTTATCCTCCCTAATCTCCAAATTTCCTTTCGGGCACTGTACCACCGGACCCAAACCGTGTCATCTATATCAAATTGGCGTCTTCCGGGCACCGGTAATTTTTTAATTTTCTCCTTTTTCTGCAAAACCAGATCGAGACGCGTTCGGAGCCGTCTACCAAACATTAATTTTGCCGGAGTCTCGCCAGTGGTACAATGCACGGAATTCCTGTAATTAAATAGATAACCCAGCAGCTGTTCATGCATTTGCTGTGGCGATGCATTGTCTTTAATAATACATTTTAACATTTTTTTACAAGTTCGAACAGAATTTTCTGCTTGTCCATTGCTGGGTGGGTGATAAATCGGAGAAGTCATATATTTAATACCATTGGATGAGCAAAACGTTTTAAATTCAACTGAATTTATTTTGGCATCATTGTCTGATACCAGCAATTCGGGCACACCAAAGGTAGCAAAAATTCCCTTTAGTTTGGTAATCAAAGAGCTCGTTGACGTTCCGTTATACATATGTAGGCACTCCACCCATTTAGTAAATGCGTCAACCACCACCAAGTATACCCTCTGCCCCACGGTCATGTAGTCGATGTGCACGCGCTGCCAGGGCCGCGCGGGCGCGGGCCAGGGCGCGGGCGGGTCGCGGGGCGGCGCCGCGCGCACCGATGTACAAGTTGCACACGACCCTATCCAACTTTCAATATCTTGGTCGACCCGCGGCCACCAAAATCGAGATCGACAATTACTCTTACTTTTAATTATACCTAAATGAGAGTCGTGCAATTCATTTAGCATTTGTTTTCTCAGCGCCGATGGTATAACAATCCTATGCCCTCTAAATAAGCAACCGTTTTCGTATTGTAAATCAGACTTACAATAAAAATATGGCGTAACAGATTTACAAGTAACTTTACGCGGCCAGCCGACTTGCATATACCTAACTACTGTTTGCAGTGTCGCATCGTTTGCTGTTGCTCGAACGATGTCCTTGACCGTTATCGCCGGCGATGACGCGTCTAGGAATTTAAGCGCATAATAGGCATCGGCTTCACTATCACTATTTGTACTTTTATCGGCCAGCGGTGCGCGGGAAAAGAAATCTGCAACTAAATTATTTTCGCTTGATATATACTGCACGACGTAATTATATGCCGACAATATTATAGCATATCTTTGCAATCTCAGTGCTGTTGTCACGGGTATGCCTGTTTTGCTATTAAAAATTGAAACTAGCGGTTTGTGGTCGGTTTTCAAAATGAAAGGGTCATCGCGCCCGTACAAATATTGATGAAATCTTTTGACCCCGAATATAATAGCGGTCGCCTCTTTCTGTATCTGACTATAGTTCTTCTCGCTGGCGGTGAGCGAGCGAGATGCGTATGCGAGCGGCCGCTCCGCGCCCTCCGCGTCCACCTGAGAGAGGACACAGCCGAGTCCCCCAGGTCCCGCATCGACAGTCAAACAAAGCCGCGCGTCTGGGTCGAAATGCGCTAACACTCGCTCCGACGCCAGCTCGCGCCGCACGCATGCCACGCTACGACGTTGTCGCTCACCCCACTCCCACGCCGCGTCCTTACGTAAAAGTTCATGTAAAGGACTGAGTATAGCGGACGCATTCGGAATGAAGTTCCGATAGTAATTTAACACGCCCAAAAATCTTTTGACCTCAGTTACGTTACTGGGTTCAGGCGCTTTTAAAATAGCCGTAACCTTATCGGGACAAGTTTTGAGACCCGCTTTGCTGATAACATAACCCAGATAAGTTACGCTTTCTTTGAAAAACTCGCATTTATTCTTTTGTAATCGCAATCCCGCGCTGCTAAGCCTGCTTAAAACCTCGTTTAGATTTTTTATGTGGGTTTTCCTGTCCGGCCCTGTAACACATATATCGTCAAGCCAGATACTGACCCCATCGATGCCCGATAACAAGGTTTCCATAGACTTTTGGAAAATTGCAGGCGCGTTCGCCAAGCCGTACACTAACCTAGTATATTTAAATAAACCTTTGTGAGTATTAATAGTAGTGAGCTCTTGAGATTCTTCATCGAAAATAAATTGATTGTATGCATTTTTTAAATCAATTTTACTGTATCGCTCTCCCCCTCCAATTTTGGCAAATACCTCCTCAATCCTAGGCAGTGGATATTTATCGATGATAAGATCCCTATTTAACGTCACGGAAAAATCACCAGCAATCTTGACTTGACCGTTATCTTTAACCACGGGAACAATAGGTGTGGCGTATTGCGAGTAGTTCACTGGAATTAATATTCCCAATCCTACTAACCGGTCTAACTCCTCTTCGACCTTATCGCGTAGGGCAAAGGGCACAGTCCGCGGTTTGAAAAATTTTGGATCGGCACCGTCTTTTAATTTTAAATGAACTTTAAACTTATTAAATTCACCTAACTCATCACGCCACAAATCTGGAAACTTTAGCAA
The DNA here is from genome assembly GCA_949125135.1 of Alcis repandata. NCBI lineage: Eukaryota > Metazoa > Arthropoda > Insecta > Lepidoptera > Geometridae > Alcis > Alcis repandata. The sequence goes on along the minus strand of OX421240.1, from coordinate 10,809,242 downwards.
TAAATCGCCCACCTCAGCTGCTGCGTCACTATTCAATGCATAGATTTTTATGTTTACATCCGTCGTTAGAACAAAATTGAAGGCGGACATAAAATCTCTTCCGAGCAAGGCTGGTCCCCCGTTCTCGACCACGAATATTCTTATTAATTTAATAATTTTATTAAATTTTGCCTCTATTTGAAAATAACCCAATGGAGTGATTTTATGTCCGTTATATAAACACATTTTTATACAACTACTCTGTAACTCATAATTAGAAAATTTTTCGTTGTACAATTTATCAGAAATTACACAGCTACCGGAGCCAGAATCGAGTTCCATTGACATTTTATGGCTCCCTAAAATAAGGTCTATTTTAATTGGCTTGTCAGTCACATCATACCTTAGATTAAAATTTTGACATTCCTCGCAAGAAGTGTCCATGGTGTGGTCCGCTGCACTACAATCATGCTCCGTCTCGACATGGTGGAACCCCGACGTTTTTTTACCACTGTTACACACGCGCTTTAAATGGCCCTTTTGGCCGCACTTTTGGCACTTATATGCTCGATATTTGCACTTATCACTCTGATGATTTTTCATCCCGCAAACGACGCAACGCGATGAGTCCGCCGAGCTAGCGGCGCCGCCGCCGCCGGCGCCGGCGCGTGCTGGTCCTCCGCTACCGCTTCGCTGCGCATGTCCTCCACGGCTGGCCTGGAAATGCGCCCGGTACACCGGTTCCTCCTTGATCGCGACCGCTTCGCCGGTGGACATCACCGTCTTTGCCTGCTTAGCACAGGCCGCCTGCTCCGCCAATTCAATAGCCCGTGACAGCGTTAGTGTGCACGGGTCTTGCTCAAACAACTTATCGCGCTCAGGGCCTGAGCCCAGGCCGAGGACGAAACGATCCAATAGATTCGTTTCCAAGGCGGTGCCGAAGCCGCAATAACATGCTAGACCTCTCAATCGCGCCGCCCAGTCTCCTAAGGTTTCGCCTGGACTTCGGTTCGCTCCAAAAAAATGCGCCTTCTCCACAAAAGAGACTTTCTTTGGCTTGAAATGGCTGTCGAGTAATAAAATGAGCTCCCTGTAACTCAACGACTCCAAATCCTTTGGAAACGCCAAATTCCGCGCCAAGCGGTACGTCTCGTCGTTGAGGTGCGTCAGTAGCAATCCACCCTTATTTTCTTCCTGAACACTATTTATTTTTATGAACTGAGCCAGTCTTGTCTTGAATATTGCCCACTCACTATTCTTGTGATCAAAAATAGGCAAATTCCCCAAATAAGCCGCAGCCATGGTTCGAACTACTAAATCTTTTTTTTTTTTTGAAGGTAGTTATAAATCTTCGTCGCCAATGATATGTACGGGAATAGCAAATAACAACACGCTCTGTTAAGGAAGCTGGTTTATTACTGACCGGCGCGCCGCGCCGTGCCAGTTAACACGCGCCGAATAATGTGGAGGGGCGCGTATACATCAATTAGGCATTGAATGGAGCCACTTCTTCACTTACTTCTTCTTACTCCACCGCTATAACCCCAACAAATTGCAGTTTAAACAACAATAACATCAAAATTGAATTATCAGTCCAGTTTTCCGAAAAAAATAGATTTGCGCAATATTTGCATCGAACAAATAAAATTCAATTGAATACAAATTGAAATAGAATTCAAAGATCATCATTCAAATAGATAAAGCGACGAATTTCATTCCATTTGATGAATCGAGAGCACGCGTCTTTGGATTTGAAGGATCACTTCCGAACTATGATGAGGTGGAGAAATGATTTACGATTATAAACCTGAAAGTCTTTGGGGTAAGGTTTAGAATTGTAAGTGAGATATGGATGTGTTAGTAAATTAAATCATAGGGATTACTGAATAGCAAATAGTGTATCAAAAATTGTGGAAGTAATGAAGTTTGCTCAAAATGTCATTAGAATTTATTTTAGAATATTTTTAATGATTGCGTTGAGGAGCAATTTTGTGAGAAAGTAAATTAAAATTTTAAGATTTCAGCATAGAACTAATTTATCTTGATTTAGGTAAGTCGTCGATTCTGTAGATTGCAATAAAACTTTATTTTCCATCGACATATAGGGTCTCACCTATAAAGCTTGCTTAAAGTTAGCCACTGCTTAAAATGTTCAGACAACTTCTTGCAGAGGTGAAATGTCACGAGTTAAAACAAGGCTGGGAACTTTAAACAATGATTAACTTTAAGCAGGCTCATAAATAAGGCCCTTAATACACAAAAACTCTGTCTTAATTTTTTTTGAATTTTAAGAGAAGCATTTACAACAAATAAATAAATAAATATAAAAAAAAACAGAAATTCTAGCTGTAACCGTTGTTTTGTTACCATACACAATAATAATGAAAATTGACCAAAAATCGATTCACCTCCAATCTTTCCCCTTTTGTGAACCTTTGCAAATCCTACTCAAAAAGGTTATCAAATACCTAAACAATGAAACTGTTTGATAACACTCAATAGTTTCATTATCCTCACTAAATAAAATAGATGCAATCTCATTCAGAAACTAATTATTAACTCACCACTCTCACCTACCTAAAGACAGCCATCTTGAGCTCCTATTCATCAAAGCTAACCTTTATCCAAAATACTTGCGAACTGTCAAACATATTATCCAAATGTTCCACTTGACAACCTTAATTCAGCACTTGGCTAAATTGTGGAACCAAAATTTTCCAACGAAAGCTTTCACTTTGGTTCACGAATTACGATTGTGGCTCCTTTTTGCAACTGTAGAGGTAGTTTGGTTGTATTGTATGTAAATGCCTTTGGAATATTCTGGCTGTTACTATGGTTTATTGTTATGGCAGGATGCCCTTAGAGCGATGTTACAAGATGTTTGTTACACACAAAATGGTAGATTGGCAAACTTAAGAATTTGAATTTTAAAAGAATTTTATAACTCATTTTCAGATTGATGTTGTCTTAACATGCTCAGCGCCTTAATGCAAAAACTACATTAATGGAATTTTTTTTTTCTTAATTTATCTTTCGTTTGGTATCGGGGTATAACAAAATAGATATTCCACCCATCCCGCCTCTTCCCTCGTGTGATACACGGCGTTAAAACCAAAGTTGGTTAGTATCCGAAAAGATAAAGCAACGTTTTGACGGTGCGTATCGTAAACGATACACGTGAAGGAATAAATGAAAACAAGCTTAAACACAATTTCATAGAAGAAACATCGGTACAGCGGTTTGGAAGCTACGATATCACAGACAGATATACAATCGATCTTCTTACTTAGCCCTTAATCATCCCAATTGGGATACCAGGTCTACACTCAGAGGACAACTAGGCCATATTTAACAAGGCCTGTTTAGCCTATTTGGTAATATAACCGCCTTATAAGCCAGAGGTCCCGGGTTCGATTCCCGGCCGGGCAGATTAATTTAAATATCTGTTCTGGGTCTGGGTGTTAGTAAATAGTTGTCCTTGTCTTTGTGTGTGTTCCATGGCATCCCCGACACAGGATTTATCCTAGTGGCGAGCTATGAGTGTGAAACGTAAAAACGTAAATATTTAACACAGACATTTGAGCCAGGGTTTACAATGTTTTCCATTCTCAGAAACCGTGTATACCAAGAACCGAACCGTATCTAAGTGCTCCCGAATCTCGATTGCAAATGTTAGTGAAATTCAAAACAGGCCGTTTGTGCGTCAGCGATTGCTCTACCCGATTTATTGAAGCGTTTTAACAGTCATTTTGTAATGCAGGGTTATAGGAAAAGGGTAAGCTAAGCCAAAAAGGGCTAATAATACTCATCATTACGAATAACTTTTACTGTAAGACCAGCTCTGAAACCGCAAAAAAACTGCTGTTCCATACACTTTGTCGAGTGTCGTTGTTATTTTTCTATGTAACACCTGATTTTTTTTTCGCGAATTCCGGGTTTGTCTCGTAGTAGAAGTTTTTTATTTCAAAACCACGTTAATTCCCATGGTAAAATTAATATGATCAATTTGTTAATCAATCTTCATCATAAGTAGTTTTTTTATGTTACTAATACTAAAATTACTTTAATCAGTAATGATAAATCAATCAATTTCTTATCGCCTATTCATATTTGATGAATTTAACACTTAATTTAATGGCATTCTAGATTGAGGAATCTAGATAAATTACTCGACTCGTACTAATTGATAATTACAGCGACAACGTTACTATTTGTTCACCAACTCGTCTCGTCACTACTCGGCTAGTAAATTTATATCAACTACAGACAGTCCGTACTAAAACATGCCAATATTATTAAAAGCTCTTCAAATTATATACGGTTATGATTTTGGATATTTTAATTACAAGTCGTTGAAAATAAAATTCTTTGCAAAATCTCTTTATTTTGCTAGATGTCTACTGTGTGTTTTATTTTTAAATTTTACAAATGAAGAATTTGGCATAGCTCGTCTCTGGCGTGTGTGTTATGCATTAAAACATTTTATTTATGTGTTAATTTTTGTGTTTAAAAAAAAAGACTTAAGTTTCTTCAGAATGCGAAATGAGAGATTTTGACAAAATTATGAACTGTGAGAACGCATCTAGCATCATTGATAGACGAAGAGCTTGGGTCTTATTTTTCAGTCTTGTATATCGAATCTCTACTTCTATATATACCAGTACACTTCTAAAAATTACAGCAAAAGAATATGAAACCAGTTTTATATTTTTTCTACTTTGCGTAACTTTTGATACGTTGACGATACAAATTTCGTTTATATTCTATTCGGTTTATTATAGATTAAATCTATTAGTTTCTTATTTGAAGGCAAGCTCGAATAATGATATGATTTTTTTCCATCACATGTATAAGTCTTTGGCTGATATTACTGAAAAATTCAAGCGTGCTTATGATTTATTAGTAAGTTTCATTAATTACCTGAAATTGTAAGCAAGAAAAAAACTTGCGAGTAATCGAGAATGTTTTACCTGAATGGTGTCCTGAAAAGAATGGTACAGCTGTACTTTGCTCGACTTGATTGGGGCACTTCCGTTTTGTTTGAGATCTTACGAGTTTGTCTATTTGTGTTCATGTGTAAAGGTATAAAAGAGTGTATCTTGTGTGTCTGTTTGAGGCATTTCAGCTACGAAATGGTTGATGCTTTTTAATTGTTTTTTTTTTGGTTGAATTTTGATTTGATCGAAAGCATGCTTAGCCATGTTTTAAAGTTTTTTATGACGTTTGTTTGTGATTTTTTTTAATTTAAATTTAATTTTGTTTTCATATTTATTGCAGATCATGTTGATGGTATTATTCGACGCGCCAGACGTAATGTCAGCTATGTATTTCAACCTTTGGAATATCCAAAACAATAGTCCTGTAAGCCCGACATCCTTCACTATTATTTACATACTCACATTTATTTATTATATTTTTATTTTTTTTTATTTATTTACATTATTAATAATTTGTTTTGTATGAAAAATTAAAAAAAAAATTTCTTAAAAAAATGTGATTTCAGAATAAATTACATTTAGCTATGTTACTTCATATAAAAAGGTTTTTCTAATATTTTATTCAAATAAATTTGAATTAAATAATATAATTTAGTTTTGTAAATAATATATATTTTTTAAATTAATGTTTTTAATACTTTTCAGGAATGGAGAACATATTTGGTTAATAATGTCCTGCCGGTACTGTACGTAATTTTTTCCTTAACACCGGCATTTACTGCTGAATGTATTTCTACGCAGACCGGAAACATTAAAGTTTTGCTCCACAACAAATTATTATCAGAAAAGGGTATGTATTTTAAATACAATTTTCTAAATCGTTAGTGGACAATGTTTTATCCACCGAACATTATTTAACCAACGTTTTAAGGAAAAAAACTAACTGCTGGAGAAAAACTAGCTGCGCTTTGCGGTTTCACGCCCGTTTATTAGAAACACGAATACGTTAGTTTTCATCAACATGAGCATCATAATTATAGCCATCTCTACTCCCAATTTCATTCAATTCTGTGCTGCCAATTTAGCGTGAAGGAGTAACAAACAAAGACTCATTTTCGCATTCAAAAGAAAATATTTTTAATTCATAATATTAGTGCAATTGTAATGTTGTCAACTCCAACCAAAGAAAGTATGAGTGAACTGTGTGAAACATGATATGAAAAAGAAGGAAGTGTATTCAGATATGACGAGTGATAGAGATGAATGGAAGAAGTGGTACTTAGTAGTTATACAAGCCTACATACTGTACCGACCCCACATAGGTGGGACAACAGTAGGCAGATGATGAGTGCAATTATTATCAACTACAATGATTTATAATTTAAATTCCTTTTTTTAGAAACTATAAAAATGCGTGAGATTGAAAATCTGATCCGCTACGTCGAAGCTCGTCCACTCAAGTTCACGGTGTACAAAGTGATCCCACTCGACGCGAGCCTGGTCGGGATGGTCGTTCACTTCTGCGTCACTTACCTTATTGTTATTATACAGTTTACACATCTTTATTAAGTTTATTTTTTAACTATCGTTGTATTTTAAGTAAATTTTATAGCGTGTTACGCGTACCCTTGTTTATTAATCTGTTACTGTAAACAATTGTAGTTTTATGTTAAATTGTAATATTTTCTCATAAATTAAAATTGTAATTGGAAAATAAATAAATTATTATAGCAATAAATATGTTAATACAATATTGTATTGTATTCTAAGACTACCTTAATGTTAAAAACTTAGGTGAGATTTTGGTAAAAATATAAAAAACGTTGTACAATAAATAAAACTACCAAATGTAATAAAACAGTCTTTATTCATAGAAGCACTAAATGTAACTTATTGTGAAATTATTTGAATTTTATGAAAGTTTCAATTCATTATTGAATTTAAGTGCTAGAATAACTAGATCTAGAGCTATTATCAAGAATATTAAACAAAAAGACAAAAGATTAACATGACTTTCTCATTTTTCAAACCAATAAATATTTTTATATTTTTTTATTACATAACTTAATTTATTCTTATAATTATTTCTTAAACAAAAAAAAAATCATTCTTTGGTTTTTATTTACTATCCTTTATCTATTATATTCGACAGGAACGCATTTATACAAAATATATGTACATAATTATATGCGTTTCTGTCTCATTTATATATGTATATACTAATATTATAAAGAAGTAAAGTTTGTGTGTTTGTATATTTGTTAAATTGTAAGGGGTAATCTCGGGATCTACTGAACCGATTTTAAAAATTCTTTCACCAATAGAAAGCTACATTATCGCTGAGTGTCATAGGTCATATAAAAAACCGAAAAATAAAAAGGCTTTTACGTGGTAGTCCGTTTTGCAAAGTGAATCGGAGAAAAAACGGTCCGGACGGCGCGCGATGGCTTCGGGTTTAATTAACATTATGCCCAACGAAGTGGGCAAGGGTCAGCTAGTGTATATATATAAGACGGGGAGACCGAACGGCAGCCAGCCATCAGCGGCGGCAGCCCATTCATTGGCGCGGCCCAGCGACGAGAATACTGTCCAAGTGTAGGTAAATACACAAGGAAATTCACAATCAGGATGTTTTTTATTGATTTTATTCTAATAACGTGAAAGATTACTGGGTTTAAAGTAACGGATTTGTACATACGTCAGTCAAGACCTCTCGAGCACAGAATGGAATGACGTCAGTCATTTCATTGTGACACAAGTAGCGGTGTTGCCGCGTACAACCCCATTTGGGTCATACCCGCTTTATATCTAAGTTTACCCATAATATTAAAAATCACATTTCAGGCTTACAAATTAAACCACAGACTGTAATTAATGTTAATCCAAATAATCGGCATTTCTGAATCGACAAGCGCCCCGTCATATATACCTATCTAAAACTGAGTGGAGAATTCAGAAATAGAAAAACACGTCGCCTGTAGTAAATTACATTTTATAAGGGCAATTAAATTAATGAAGAGGCTAATTAAACTAGTTAGCTGCAACATCCATACTACACGTATAATTAATTTGTAAATGAAACAAGCCTGCTAACTAACATCATTTATTCAGTACCTAATCATTTCTTTCAATGTAGGCAGTCCAGAGTTTTGTTTGAAAAAACGGTCACTATCAATAATCTATTATTGAGTGTCTCGAAATATAGAATATGAAGAATAATAATAATAATACCGGTGGTGTAGTGCGTCGCATGGAATAAATTCATGAAATGAGTGAAAGTTGCATGCACACCTAGTATGAGGCTGCAGAGTGAGGTTCCTCACTCTACGGCCTTAACCACCGGTATGCTTGGGCCCTGCCCCGCTGCCGGTGGAACTCTAGTTTTTAAGTTTTTTATAATAATTATATTGTTTTTTTTTATATTCTATATTGTAAAAAATTTAAAAAGTATGAAAATAAATAGATATGTGGAATAATAATAATAATAATTAAAAAAAAAACCGCTGACACCCGTCAGTCGATTTTTGTAGTGTTATTTTATTTTAATTGTTTTATCCATTATTATATCCATTTTTCCTACAAAATTTACAGCACAAAAGATTAAATAGCCTGGATTTTATATTTATTTTACCACACGAAGCCTTTTGCACAAGTTTACAATACAGAAACAATTTTGACATTACTTGACACAACAGCAAACTGAAAATTATGGAAAAACGATTAAAAAATGCAAACACGTTTGCAAAAACGACTACGACAAGCGGACACACGTAGCGCACGCCCACCACCTCCACCCGACCCGTCGTCTCCGAGCTCCTCGTCGGGAGATGAGTTCATCACTCCCCCCGACACGAGCGCGTTGAACGACGAGGACGGGCCGCCGACGCCGCCGCCGCCGCCACGACCTGTGCGACGGGGACGTCCACCGCCGGCACGCTTGGGGCCTGCGGGGCAACCTGCTCCGCGCCCGGCTCCCGCTACCGGTGGTGTAGTGCCCCGCATGCGATAAACGCAAACAATAAAGGACAATAATAATTGCATGCACACCTATTTATGAGGCTGCAGAGTGAGGTCCCTCACTCTGCAGCCTTAACCACCGGTATGCTTGCCCCGCTGCCGGTGGCACTCTAGCTTTTAAGTTTTTTATAATATATTGTTTTTTATATTCTATGTATATTGTAAAAAAATTAAAAAGTATGAAAATAAATAAATATGTGGTATAATAATAATAAATCAATTAAATTATGTTTAAGACGTAGGTTAGGAACGTTTTATCCTGTGTTTCTGTGTGTGTCTGTAGATGTACACGTGTGTGAGCGTGGTGGAGGGATGCATGTATGTGTGTGTGTGTGTGTGTGTATGTGTGTGTGTGTGTGTGTATGTGAGTGTACCGAAGGAGGTGATGGATAGCAGATGAATGGCAGGCATTGGAGGAAAAGACGACTTCAGTCTGAGTTGCGGTGATGAGGTGAGAAGAATTCCTTGCGGTATTCTCTCCGAGTACATGACCAGTCTTTCTGTTTGTTCGCCGGAAAGGGATAGAAGCCATTTGACTATCCTGCCCTTAGCTTCAGGGAAGGTGTTATTTTGTATATCTAAGAGACTACAAACTGAGTTGTAAGAGAAAATCAGCACATGTTTTGGTAAGCGAGCGGCAAACGTGGTGTTTACTCTAGGGGAACTCACGCGGTGCAACCGATTTTGTCTACTCTTGTCGGCAGTGTTGGCTTTAGATAAGTGGTGAGTTTTCGCTATAGCTCGCAGAACGAAGAGCTGTCGGACTCTCAAAACCTGAGCCTCTTCGTACAGTGTGTCAGTGGGGTATCGGCGCGGCTTACCTAGCATAACTTTTAATACAGCTATTTGTGCGCGTTCCGCTTCATCCGTGTTTTAGCTGCGCCTCCCCAGACACTTAAGCAGTTTTGAAAAAGCGACTGACACAACGATTTGTATACTAGCAATTTAACTTCTGGTTTAGCTGATGCTCTTAGAGTTTTCATAATGTAGAGGAGCTTTCGAACTTTCTTCGAGATGTACGAGATGTGAACTGAGAAGGACAGGTTTTCGTCCATCATGACCCCCAGGTATCTAGTAGATTTAGTTCTGCCTATTTGTTTACAAGAGCACTTTGGGGCGCTAGTTAAGAAACGTTCACAGTCTGACTAATTCTGATCCTATAGTTTTAATGCTATCGCTATGTTTTTGACTGTCGTACTTGTGAAATTATTATTGTTAACCAAAACAATATTCATCACTGAAATGAAGTTTACCGTTGGAATTACATTAATAATAGTAATTAATTTCATTCACTCACTTTCATTAAGGACTGAAGTCCTTTGCACAATATTGTTAATCCATAAGCGCCTTTGAATAGAACAGACCGTCCATCTATATGGGCTCTACTAAATTCATCATCAATAATGGTTAAATTACTAAAAGTATTACAAGTTATATTTTGTTACGATTTCGGGTTTTCTCATTTGAAGTCGTGTAAATTGAAACATTTTGAAAAAACATGTTACTTTCTAGTGAGTTTAATAATAACATGTACTGCATCGTTACATCTTTATGAAGAAAATTTCGATATGGCTCATCTTTGGGTTTTAATGTATTTATTCCAATATTTCATCTATGTTTTAGTGCTTACCTTTTTTCGATCCGATTCAACTATCTGTAAGTTTGAATGTGAAATTAAAGACATTGATAAAATGATGAAATGTGAGAGCGCGTCACGTGTCGTAGAGAAAAAGGAAATATTGAGTTTATTCGTATGTTCATTAATGTCACTGCTTCTGGTAATACACTCCTGTGCAGTTTTAAAGATATGCTCAGGATATGTGTATCGATATTGTACATGTATTTAATAACTGCTTTAGAAACGATAATGATAGCAAATACATTCATATTCTACTCTATTTACTATAGATTTGTTATATTAGAATCAAAGTTAAGAGGTTCACACTACGAATTGAGTTATTTGTTCCACATTTATCAGTTACTTACTGATATCACAGAGAAATATAAAAGTTCTTACGATCATTTGGTAAGTTTATTTACAATTTATAATCTAGTCTAAAAATGACACTAAATTCATCTGCCGCTTTTACCGGTAAATAGTTTAGATTCGCCCAAAGCTTGTTCACGTTCATTTTTTTGTAATACATATAATTTTTATTATACTTTCATCATCATCATCATAATCGTCAGCCTGTATCGACCCACTGCTGGGTATAGGCCTCTTCTCCCTTGCGCCATTCTTCCCTGTGTCGGGCCAATCTCATCCACGGATGACCAGCGATGGGTCTGATGTCGTCGTCCCATCGGGCTGATTGTCTGCCAACGGAACGTTTGTCCGCAATCGGTAGCCACTCCGTCAGGGCTCTACTCCATTATACTTTCCTCTAAGATTTATCATCTTCATCATCGTCATCATTCATCGACCCACTACTATTATGACATTTCTTTTGTGCCATTTCTCCCTTTTTCAGAATTTCGTATAGCCGGGGGTTCAAAAAGTTTTAATTTAATCAATAATTTGTATTTTTATTACCTTTTCAGTACATGATATCATTACTTTTTAGAGTGCCTGATGTAATGCTTTCTATTTACTGCTGTCTATGGTCTCTGCAAACCTGGTTTTATGTAGTAAGTCAAATTTATTAGAGTATTATATAAAAGAAAATAACTTAAATTTTATTATTAAAATTGTAAAATTGTATTTTTTAAATTTATGATAATTTCATTAACATTTAAATATTTTAGAATTGGCTGAATATGTTGATAAATAATACATTGGTCTTCATATTTCTGATATCGACGCTTGCGCCTGCTTTGTGCGCTGGAATTGTTGCTACACAAGCCCAGAAAATAAGGACACTATTGTACGATAAAGCTTTATTTGAAAAGGGTGAGATAATGTTCATAAAAATACCTCTAGGTCCAACTCAACCTTTATTCATCCCACTACTGGGATACTAACTAGATCTTCTCTCAAAAGGTAACTAGCCCATATTCCACCACGCTGGCCAAGAGTGTAGGTTGGTGGATTCACATACATACTTACTTACTCTTCTGGCGCAGCGACCCAAAGTGAGTCTTGGCCTCCGACACCAGAGAACGCCATTGAGCTCGATCTATCGCTGGCTCTTGCCAGTCGTTGGCTTTGAGTTCACGCAGGTCGGGTGAATTCACATACGCCATTGAATTTCTTCTCCGGACATTTGCAGGTTTTACGTTGTTTTCCTTCACAGAAAAGCCAGTGGGTGTAAAAAACAACCTTCCAAACACAGAATAATACCAAAAACAAGACTTAAAATGTACATTAGAATGTAAACCAGGCATATATTCTAATTTCTTAAAAATTTCCTTTTTCAGATGAAGCAAAATGGCTTGAACTGAACAAGTTCATCAGCTACGTAGAAATGCATCCCCTCAAGTTCACGATGTATAAAGTGATCCCACTTGACGCGAGCCTGCTCGGGATGGTCGCTCACTTCTGCGTCACTTACTTTATTGTTGTTATACAGTTTACACACCTCTTTTAAGTTTATTTTATATCGTGTTAAGCGTACCCGTGTTTGTTACTCTATTACTGTTACCAAAAATTGTAGTGTTATGTTAGATTGTAATATTTTGTCATGGATTAAAATTTTAATTGTAAAATACGAGTAAATACATAATTATAGCAATAATTATGTTAGGTAATACAATATTGTATTGTGTTCTTTACTAATCTTAATGTTAAAAACTTAGGTTAGATTATGATAAAAACATAAAAAATGTAGTAAAATTATAAAAAATATTTATTCCTAGATGCAATAATATTATATAACTTATTTGTGTGGAATCGTTTGTATTTGATGAAATTTGAATCCATTATTGAATTTAAAAAATAATTATTTTTATTTGGCTAGAATATCGAGATCTAGAGACAAAGATCTATTATTAAGAACTAGCTGCACCCCGCGGTTTCACTCGCGGTTAAAAAGTTAACATGAGTTTTCCGGGATAAAAAGTAGCCTAACATAATAATGTGTTCATCCAGGCCAACAACCTTCATTCCAAATTTAATGTAAATCCGTTCAGCGGTTTTTTTGTGAAAGAGTGACAAACATAATTATTATTATATACTCACAAACTTTCGCGTTTATAATATTAGCAGGATATTAAATAAAAAGACAATGGATTAACATGGTTTTCTTTTTCTTCACACCAATAAATATTTTTATATTTTCATTCCCTTAAATTATTATTCTCACATATAAAAAAAATAATATCATTCTTTTTTTCCATCTACTGTGCTTTATATTAAATTCGACAAGAACGTATATATATTTGTTTATAAAGCTGTGTGGAGAATTCAGAAGTATAAAACACTTCGCCTATAGTAAAGCACTAATGAATAGTTGAAAAAAAACGAAAAAACACTCTTTGTTTAGTGTATTTTCGTCGGTCCTCGAAATATCTACGAAGTTTGAACGAAATCTAGTCGTTTTAAAGTGGGTCAAAATCGCGCCCAAAGGAGTCGGTTACAAACATACAAACAAACATACAGGTGAAGCTAATCGTGTAGAAAAGAGGTCAATTAAACTAATGTAGAGGCCAATTAAGCTAGTTGGCTCCGACATACATACTACATGCATAAAGAAAAAACGGTCACCTTAGCAATAATCAATTATTGGGTGCAAAACCGATCATCATGCAACTTTGTACACATATTCTTGGAGGTATTAGAAGTAACATAGGATTATTTTTTTATCTCGGAAAACGCAGGTGAAACTACGGGGCGCAGCTAGTAACAATAAGACATAAACGTTCACAGTCTCACAGTAAACTAATTCTGATCCTATAGTTTGAATGCTATCGCTACGTTCTTGACTGTCGTAGGTACTTGTGAAATTATTATTGTTAACCAAAACAATATTCATCACTGAAATGAAGTTTACCGTTGGAATTACATTAATAATAGTAATTAATTTCATTCACTCACTTTCATTAAGGACTGAAGTCCTTTGCACAATATTGTTAATCCATAAGCGCCTTTGAATAGAACAGACCGTCCATCTATATGGGCTCTACTAAATTCATCATCAATAATGGTTAAATTACTAAAAGTATTACAAGTTATATTTTGTTACGATTTCGGGTTTTCTCATTTTAAGTCGTGTAAATTGAAATATTTTGATAAAACATGTTACTTTCTAGTGAGTTTAATAATAACATGTACTGCATCGTTATATCTTTATGAAGAAGATTTCAATATGTCTGTCCATCCTTGGGTTATAATGTATTTATTCCAATATTTTATCTATGTTTTAGTGCTTACCTTTTTTCGATCCGATTCAACTATCTGTAAGTTTGAATGTGAAATTAAAGACATTGATAAAATGATGAAATGTGAGAGCGCGTCACGTGTCGTAGAGAAAAAGGAAATATTGAGTTTATTCGTATGTTCATTAATGTCACTGCTTCTGGTAATACACTCCTGTGCAGTTTTAAAGATATGCTCAGGATATGTAACATCTTCAATATTGTACATATATTTAATTACTGCTTTAGAAACGATAATGGTAGCAAATACATTCATATTCTACTCTATTTACTATAGATTTGTTATATTCGAATCAAAGTTAAGAGGTTCACACTACGAATTGAGTTATTTGTTCCACATTTATCAGTCACTTACTGATGTCACAGAGAGATATAAGAGTTCTTACGACCATTTGGTAAGTTTATTTGCAATTTAGTTGATTATAATCTATTTTGAAAATGGCACTAAATTCATTTGCCGTTTTTACGGGTAAATAATTTAGATTTACCCAAAGCTTGTTCATATTCATTTTCATTGTAAGCTAATTTTTATTATTCTTTACTCTAAGACGTCATCATCTTCATCATCGTCATCCTTCATCGATCTAATGCTGGGGACTGGGTATAGGCCCTCTTTATTCTATGCCATTTTTCCCTTTCTCAGGATAACGCATAGTTTTAAGGGGCTTAAAAGTTTTGTGTCCTCATCTTATTCAGCCATCTTAATCAATAATTTGTATTTTTTGTTACCTTTTCAGTACATGATATCAATAGTTTTTAGAGTGCCTGATGTAATGCTTTCTATATACTGCTGTCTATGGTCTCTGCAAACGAGGTTTTATGAAGTAAGTCAAATTTATGAGAGTATTATTTAAAAGAAAATAACTTAAATTACATACCTAAATGAAATTATCTTAAATTTAAAAAATCTATAGGTATATTTAAATATTTTAGAATTGGCTGGATATGTTGATAAATAATACATTGGTCTTCGTATTTCTGATATCGACGCTGGCGCCTGCTTTGTGCGCTGGAAATATTGCTACAAAAGCCCAGAAAATTAGAATACTACTGTACGATAAAGCTTTATTTGAAAAAGGTGAGATAATTTTCATATAAATTCCTCTAGGTGGGCTTAGACTCATCCCTTAGACATCCCACTACTGGGATACCAGGTCTACTCTCAAAGGGTCCCTAACCCATTTTCCACTACGCTCGCGCTGATCAAGAACATGCAGGTTGGTCACAAACGCCACTAAGTTTATTCTCCGGACGTATGCAGGTTCAATGTTTTCCGTCACAGAAAAGCTAGTGGGTGTGGAAAATAATCTTCCAAGCACCGAATAATACCAAAAACAAGATTTCAAATGTAAACCAGGCAAATATTTTAACTTCTTAATAATAACTCTTTTCAGATGAACTAAGATGGCTAGAACTGAAGAAGTTCATCAGCTACGTAGAAATGCATCCGCTCAAGTTCACGGTGTACAAAGTGATCCCACTCGACGCGAGCCTGCTCGGGATGGTCGCTCACTTCTGCGTCACTTACCTTATTGTTATTATACAGTTTACACATCTTTATTAAATGTGTGAAACAGTGTAGGTTTGTAATATTTGGTTATAAATACACGGGAATACTCACGTAAAAATTAAGTCGTCTATGCCAGGCGAAACGCAACCGCGATCGCGTCACGTATGTAACTCATCTGATGAAGGGCACCGAATGTGATCGAAACTAGTCGTAGTAAACAACTTAATTTTTACGTGTGCAAAATGTGTGAAAACCACGTTATAAAACCAACAACAAAGCTTTTTTGAAAACTAATGTTTAGTAAGATTTTTGTTATAGGTAGGTAATTAACACGGGAATACTCACGTAAAAATTAAGATACATTTAGTAAGATGTTGAAGATATCATTTAATCTGCGATAGTTTTAATTAGTTATAACGTTAAAAAATAAAGGATGATTTGATATTCTCATACGATTATTTATTGTATCATATTTAATGGATAATTTTAGAGAAATAGTAATTAGGTTTCAATTTAGTTAAAACCCATGACTTGTTTTCTGTAATAAACTACGTAAGCCCCAATATGTTTTCAATATTTCCGTACCTATTTGTCCAAAGATCCACATTTGCTTTTGTCAGGCGGCCTAAATAATCAGGCACCAGATCTAGCCACAACCAATAAAATTATGTACTAGTTCAAAGTTCACAATGACTTATCTGTTTTAACCTCTAAGGAACACCTAGTATGTTACTTACACAGACACACTTACACAATAGGCGTGACGAAAGATTTTAAAATCCTCTTCCATAATGTGAGTACACATTTACTATTTACAAAAAAGCCTTTATTTCGGTTATAAACTTAAGTTTAACGAAGTTTGAAGCCATTTTTCACATATTTTTTCAACAGTGCCCGAAAACAGCTTGCTTGTGTCATGGCGTCGATTTGACGTCACGGCTAGTAAACATGTCATTGTGTCTATGCGTGATGAGCGGCGGATGACCTGAGTTCACTGAAGCGTGACGTCATATGCTGTGATTGTTGTTTCTGACAAGATGGCCGATTGCTGTATTTTAATGTTTTAATTTATTGAAAATCTTAATAATCTGTTTTTTAAAAATAAAACTAAACATGTGTTTTATTTTTTTTTAATCTGGCTAGTCCCCTGAAAGCATTGAATCGGCGATTTTTTGATACTGTCGTCATGCCTATTCTTTATCCTTTTCTTTTCTTTAGCCTTCAAGTAATATTTTTATCTATACTTACCTACTTATATAATAGGCAATCTATTTCACTTCTACCCCAATTGTCCCCAATCAACCAAATTCTACCCCATTTTGTCACCATCTCCTTTCATAGCCTCCGTTCCCGTGACAAAATAATACCTGTACAACTGTTCCATTAGTCAAATTAATTATTTACGTCTTGCAAACTTGTCCTTTTGACCATCTCGAGCGAGACTTATTGGTAATCCGAGTGAGAGGTTTCTTGGTACTTTAGAAGGTTGCCAGTGTGGGGTAAGAAATTATCCTAAAATGTTTGTTACCAAAAAAGAGATTTAGTAAATTGTTGACTGGTATTTCAATCTGTTTAGATCCCTATTGAATATAATTGCTTTAAATTTTAATTTGTTTAATTTGTCCTTTATTATGACGATATCGGATGTAGTTATTATTTTTCGTTGATATCAAACAAAACAACGCAGGAGGTTAAAATGTGAGAACACAAAACCTAATTATTTTTTGCAGCTTTATTAAGACCAATTAAACTGAAACGATTTTCTAAAACAAAATAAATAAATTACTGACATGTTTACCATAGAAACCTTAAATTAAAAATAGAGGGGGAATTTTGTGGAGAAAATAGCGTCCAGTTAGTTTAGGAGATACTTTCAACTGGCAACCCATATCTTAAGGCGTTCGTTCCGAAGGTATTAATTCTAAGTTAAAGTTAGACAGAAGGTGCTTTGTAGGTGCTAAGTAATCGCTTACCCTGTTAGTGATTTAGGTGACAATGGCATAGATACTTGGTATTAATCTGTGGGATTTGTTGGTGTTTAGAACAGTATTAAGATGTCATTGTAAGTTTGACAGTTCTAAAGTGTTTGGGTATAGTGTTAGTAGGGGTTCCGTGGTTAAGTGAAAACTACCTGTGTCCCGCGACACTATCCTACAGAAACCGTCGAATTTTCCGGAATAAAAGAAATTTATATATTAATCTAACTCCATCAAACTTATAAACTTTCATATTTATAATATTACTAGCTGCGCCCCGCGGTTTCAACGCATTTTCGTTATAAAAAGTAGTCTATGTTATTGTTAATCCAGGGTATTAGCTATTTTATTAAAACATTCCATTTCAATTAGTTCAGCTGTTTTATGATTGAGTAACAAACATACAAACTTTCATATTAATAATATTAGTAGGCTTAGGATTGTCATCATTCTCATTCGCATATAATACTCGTAGTTCTATAATATGAGTACCTATACGGGCTGACTGGTTAGACACTTGACATATTCTAGGTTATCATAGTACTCATTATTATGAACAACTTTTACTATGAGACCAACCCGAAATTCGCGAAAAAAAAATCAGCTGTTCCATAGAAAAATGTCAATGACACTTGACAAAATGTATGGAACAGCTGATTTTTTTTTCGCGAATTCCGGGTTGGTCCCATAGTAAAAGTTGCTCATAATGATGAGTACTATAATAACCTAGGATATGTCAAGTGTCTAACCAGTCAGCCCGTATAATATTCCTCTCTCGCTTTTTCTATGTCTATCTCAAGTACTTAAATAAGCTATCGATATTAACTATTCTCCTTAACAATATCAAAATGCATTAGTATCAGTCTGCCACAAACAATGCCGGAATACATTAGCCTTCTGAAAGCTAAAGGACATTGCTGATGGAAATTAAGCTTCTAAATAACAATAGCATGTCTTAGACAGCTCACAGTTAAGTCCTGGCTAACTTAGAGGCGTGCTTGCGTCTCGCTCTAGCTGCAAAGTTTGTCACGGGTCAGACTGAGACGAAAGTGTTTTTCGCTTGGCATGTTCGACCAGTGAAATGGCTGATGCCGTTGTCGCGTTTGATGTTTGTCGTTGAAAAAAGAATAATTTGTGGTGTAAATTGAAAGTACAGTACTGAATTAATAGTAAATTAAATAGATAGATAAATTATTTATTACTCACACCAGAAAAAAAGCTTAGGTACTACACTACTCACGTATCTACTCACTTATTGAAATAGCCAAATTAACTTTACTTAAATTAGTAGTAAATTACCTACTTGATATTAATTGGTTGAGAAGTTCGGATTTCACGTTGGTTTTATTTTTATTCTAAGATAGACTTGCGACTGCCATCTCGCCTGATGGTAAGCAATGATGCGATCTTCGATGGAGCACGCGCGCCTAGAAGAAACCGATTCACTCGAGACTTGAAGACACCCAGATTATAGCTTCCGGGAAATATCCAAAGGCGACGGTGATCGCTAACCTTCAGTAGACCCATTTTCTTTTTTTCCATTTATGGCATTAAAAAACTAAACAGTGCTCAATTTTGTCACATTCGGTGACCTTCATCAGGTTACGTAGGTTTACGTGAGTATTCCCGTGTTAGTTATAGCAAAGTGTGTCAAAACCACGTTTGTTTCCATAGTAAAAGTGTTCAATTTATCAAAAATAAACAGAAATAAATCGCGTCTGCCATCATAATCACAATTGGTTTTGAAACATCAAAATTTAAAGGAATCTATAATTGAATCAACACGGTATGAGTGGTGGAGAGTTTGGGGGCCGCTATTGTGTGACTTCCAAAGATATAGAGAAATTATCTCAGAAATGATTTTTTTTCATTGTCAGAGATTATAAACAAGTAAGGTTTGAAAAACAATTAGGCTTTACCTACAAGCTCTCTAAATAAGGACTAGTCAAGACGAATTCAACTCCATGGAACTGTACCGTCTTATTACAATGTCTATACCTACCTTCCACCTCCATCATCAGAGACCTTCAGATCAATCGTACATTTCTTTTTATGCTATTGAGTGACGAAACGAGCAAATCGCTCGCCTGATGTTTAACGTCACGTTTGCCCATAACCAGTCTGCGTCACCCAGAATTTTGACTCTTACTGTTCAAGACCCTGCGTGGTCCAGCACTGCGCTCGTCACCCTGAGATATAAAATGCATCAGGCAGAGATTTAAATTGAACTCGCAAAATACCTATAATTACCTAAGTACAGACACTGGTAGGTACAAGAGAAACTAACGCTTTTAAAAAAAAGTTTAGAACCAAAATTAATCAAAAACTAAAAAAATACTGATCACATCCAGCCCCTCTA
This sequence comes from Alcis repandata, assembly GCA_949125135.1. Taxonomy (NCBI): domain Eukaryota; kingdom Metazoa; phylum Arthropoda; class Insecta; order Lepidoptera; family Geometridae; genus Alcis; species Alcis repandata. The sequence continues at coordinate 10,789,151 of OX421240.1, read as the reverse complement.
TCAGTTGACACGTCCTATTGTATTCACAGTAACAGTATTGAGTGTGAACGTAAGGGCAAGTAATTGTGAAGATGTTGGCGTCAGATTACTGGGCTCTCGGCTGGGCAGGGGGCTACAAGACTGTGGGGGGAGTGGGGCTGTAGAAAGCAGTGATGGAGGTTTTTTTTAATTCAGTAAGTAGGCATGCGTTGGACCGCCACCTCGCTTGATGGTATGCAACGATGCGGTCCACGATGAAGCTAGCTTGCATAAAAGGAACCAATTCACTCGCGACTTGAAGACACCCAGATTATATCTATTAGAAAATACCCATTCGGGAACAGCGTTCCACACTCTAGCGGTTCGCATAATAAAAGTGTAATCAAAGCGTTTTCATGTCAACAATGATCTAACAGCTCATCTCATGAGTACCTACGCTGTTTATTTATAAATGTATTAATTTTGATGTTTTCAGTGTAAGAGTTGGGTAGGTACTTATTGCAAAATAGTGAGAGATAAGCAACTATCAACTAGGAAATTTAATAATTGAAATGAATATTTAGGCGTAAATTAGTACCCAAAAATAAATAAAACTTGCCTTTGATCGCCATTTCTTCTGGGGCGTTAATCTGTCGTAAAACAGCGAGACGTAAGCTACTGTCAACTGGTTACATAATCTCTGGTAAAGGAACTGTATAAGTGATACATCAGTGTCGCGTTGTATCCGTCGGTTGGATTGATACTTTTGAATCGCTACGGATGATGGGTGGTTTTTGATGAAACTTTTTGTGTTTTTTTTTGTGAAATATATTCGGGGAACGCTTGAGTGATTGGAGTTTTTGGTTAAATAGTAGATTGTACAACGAAGACACAGAACAAGTTATTTAAAAGTCGTGGATAAAATTGGTTTATGCCCGAGTTTGAACACTTAACTTTTCACTTCGATTGTGAAGAAATTAAAATTTAATTATGTTAACTAGCTGCGCCTCGCGGTTTCACCCGCCTTTTTCGGGATAAAAAGTAGCTTAAACCTTTTTTTTTTTTTTGTTGACCCAGTGGAAATCCTTTATGGATACCCCTAACCCGGGGGAGCCGGGGTTATGTGGGAGTCTCCGCCCTGCGGCGGCATACCCACTAAAACCACTGGGAAGTTGACCTCATTCCCTTGTGGCCGGGGGCAGCGGGGTTCCCTTTCGGAGTCTCCGCCACCCTCAGCCAGGGTCGGCCCTTCGGCCCCGTCTTCCGTGCGTCAAGAGAGGAACGGCCCTGGTCACCCAAGGCCGCCCCCAGACGTGTGGAGCCGGTCAGCCGGTGCAAGCCAGCGGAGAGCCCCCCGACCCTCCGCCAGTGGCCCCACTACGGAGAGGGAAGGAGGCGATGGATCGGATCGCCCCCTCCTCCCTCCCCGTCGTCTGCGCCGGAGCGGATCCTGCGGGAGTCGTCCTCACCGATCCGCCCCGCGGCCCCTTCTGCGACATTACCTCTTCGCAGAAGGAGACCACGGCCTGCCACGATCTCTCGCCGCCGAGCGTGGCTTTCACCGCGCCCGGCAATGAGCGATCCCCTCCTCCTTTCCTTGCACTCCCGACCGCGACCCACACGCGGCGAGGAGCACAAGGAAAACCCCCCCTGGTGGCATTGCTGCCACCAGCCAAGCGTGGAGCGCCGTATCCTCCGACGCTCCACACTCCACCACACACCATCCGCTGTGCCCTCTGCTAATCAGAGGGACACGCGGACGGGCCCACCGTGTCGGGTTATTGGCCACCGTGCGGTACTACTGCATAAAAGCTATGCAGTAGTACCGCACGCTGTTGCCCAGGGTGCACCACGAGGAGGTTACCCGACCTAGCACCCCAAGTAGCCTATACCTATGTTAATCCAGGGTAAGCTACTTTCCCCCCCGAATGGGTTCCCGCCTTTCCGTGGCGGGGGGGATAAGTAGCCGTGGCACTGAGCCCGGTGAAACGAAGAGGAACCCGAGGTGGGGCCTTCCGCGTGTCCCTCTGGCAGCAGAGGGCTGATTAGCAGAGGGCACAGCGGATGAGCCGGGGTCTGAGCGATGGCTCGGACCACCAGGGGGGTTTTCCTTGTGCTCCTCACCGCGTGTGGGTCGCGGTCGGGAGTGCAAGGAAAGGAGGAGGGTCTGAGTGTGGTGGACGCCGGGGGATGCGGCGCTCCACACTTGGACGGTGGCATTGCTGCCACCGGTGACGAGTGTGGTGGACGCTGGAGGAAACGGCGCTCCACGCTCGGGCGGTGACAGCGGTGCCACCAGGAGGGTTTTCCTTGTGCTCCTCGCCGCGTGTGGGTCGCGGTCGGGAGTGCAAGGGAAAGAGGAGGGTTCCTTTTGCACCTCGCCGCGTGAGGTTTGCGGCCGGGTGTGAAAGGAACGTGGGCTTAAGGCGGGGTGGGTGGTGCTAACCACACTGCCCACCACGTGCGAGCGAGCAGGGCTGGGGAGCGAGAGGGCGGTTCGCCCGTCTCCTTGCTCCTCGGCAGTGGGGTTGCCGGTAGAGTCGGGGGACTCTCCCGGCCTGCACGACCCCACACTGTCTGGGGGGTGATCCTGGGGAACAGGGTCACCCCGCCATGGGTGCAGGGGGCCCTAATCGGGCCCGTCGCCGGGGCAAGGTGGTCAATGCTAACGCGACACCACCTTGCCCTACCAGGCGGACGATGAATTCCCCAGTGGTTTTAGTGGGTATGCCGCCACTAGGGCGGATACTCCCACATAACCACCCTGCCTCCCCCGGGGCGGGCGTGGTATCCATAAAGGATTTCCACTGGGTAAACAAAAAAAAAAAAAAAAAAAAAGGGTAAGCTACTTTCGTAGCAAATTTTATTCGAAATCGTTGAGCCGTTTTTTTCGTGGTTGAGTACCGAGCGTGCGAAGCGTCTCCATAACGATTGGCCAAATTTGCTTCCATCTGTCTGGAACGGTTGTCTGTTTGTTTGTCGATCTGTACGCGAGTACCAACATACAAACATCCGGATTCTCGCGAGGTCTACTGTTCGCAGAACTACTAGTATTATTAGTAGGAAGTAGGATTATACTTAATGACTAACTTTAAGCAGTTTTATAAGTAAGACCCAAAATACTTTTTGGGCAACCGTAATAATCAAAACAAAAGCTATCCTACAATTTTTAACGAACAAAATACCATGTCCATCCCGCTCGTTAATGATTCCATTAAACATGCCAAAAGAAAAGTCCTTTGTTTGTTGAAGGGGAAATAATTAGAGCAGATTCGAACGAAACGAAAGTAAAAACAGAATAAAACAATAATTCATCAGGTAAGGAACCCGAGAGTATAATCCACGGGCTTAACAATACGAAAAAAGGGAATTTTACAAGAGGGTAAGATGAGCCAAATTAGCAATTAAATTATAAAAAAACTCTGTAGACTTATTTTAAAGCGGTGTCATGTGCTGTTGGGAATCTGATGTTTTGGTTGATATAATTGGATGTAGGTATTTACATTATAAATATTATTTATATTGTAATAGCTGCACCCGGCGGTTTCACTCGATGTTTTTTTAAACCTTCCCTGAACTTCCACAAATATTTAAAAATCAAAATTAGCGAAATTGACCCAACTGTTCTCGAGTTATAGCCAGACAAACGAACAGCAATTCATTTTATATATATTATATATATAGATAAGAAGAAGAAGAAGAAGGAAGATATTCGGTTCTGGAAGTTTTAATTTTCATTGTTTGTTGTTGTAAGTTCATTTAGGCTGAGTGGCTAGCCCTTTGTTTTGGTAGAGATATTAAAATTAAGTTAAAGTTAAGCCTAAATAAACGAAACTAATTCAATAACAAAACAATAGAAAATTATTACGATGATATTATTACGGCGTATTTACTATGCTTGCTGCGTTTGCTCTTTATACAAAAAAAAAAAAATATTTTAAGAGTTCTATCGACATAATATAATACATAATTAACTATACTCGTATTCACCTAATTTGTAGAACGGTTTTGTTTCCAAAAATCCTTCAACTAATATATTATCGGTTGAAAACGTAACTAGTACAAGGACGAGACAGTAAATTACTAGAGCGAACAAATTATGGTTCTAGTGACTGTCTCGCCTCGTCAAACTGTTTGTACAAACCGAGTACTAAGCCAAGCGCACTGTCTCGCCATTATACTCGTTACGTGTAGTCAACCAACTAGTACTCTAGTTTCTAGAAACGATAGCTACCTAGACATTATTATGCATCTCCAATCGTCTAAGCCAGCTCCACGACCAAACTGGATTCCTCACATCCAATAAACATCACCGTACCTTCGATTAGACAACTAGCCTTCGAATGCGTTGGCTATATCTTCGGCCTCTAGGAATATTGGTATCAAAGAATCAATTACAGAGCTTATGTCAAGATCAACATCGAATCTATTGCCTTCAACAAATAGACGATGGTACATTGAAATATCAATGGTAAGTAGATTCAGTAGATAGTTCTGGCATTCATCAACATCAATCTACCATCAAAAGTTTTTGTGCGAAATATTTATGATCTGTCATTTGTTTGGTGTGTAATAAAACATTATTCTATATTGTTCTAATGATCAAAAACCACTTCAAAAATAACAATAGACAAACAGCAGCAAGAAGTTTAATGGTGTAGGTATGTGAATCTACTAACCCGCATTTGGACAGCGTGATGGAATACGGTCTATTCACTTTTCGTGGATAGACCTGTGTCTTTTTCAGGGGAAGGATTCAAGTTTGAAGAGTAGACAACAACAGATAATAATATTTTTTCGAAATCCCAAATTCGAAAACAGAAATTACTAAGGCACAACAACGCAGACACATTTATTTCACAATCAACTCCCTTGTCACCACCAAACCAATCCGACCAATCCGACCGAACCAATTTAAAATTCGAACATCTATCATCCGCGACACCAAAAACACAAATACGCGCGAAAATATAAATATACCCTCAAAATTTGTAGCAGCTTTGTGTAAATCCATTGTAACGTATCACCCTAATACATATTCAGTGGGGTGGTCCTTCGAGCTCCTCCGGTGCTCTAGTGACAGTGGATTAAGACAGATGGCGTGCCAGAGACCTCTTGAATGGCGACGAGCCATATTTCAAATTATGGCTTGGTTAATATGGCTTCGAGAGTGTGAAGCTATGGATAAAAACCAAATTTCGGAAAAAGATTGCTTCTTATAAGACGATAATATTACGGTCTTTAAATATGTGAAAAATGTCTTGTGAATGTTGATGTAATTTTGATCCTAGGGTCATGTAACATACCTATGGACATTTTCGACTACCTCAACTTTGAAATAGCCTATCTCTGTAAATAATTAAGTTATCTTAATAGCAAATACCTTATTTTGTAGGACGTATGGTCTAAAATAGCTGGATTTTTTTGATGTCTTTAGTGTTGCCACGTTTTTTGTTATAAACTAGCTGCGCCCCGCGGTTTCACCCGCTGTCCTGCAAGAATAGCGGAAAGCCGTTCAATTTCCTGGGGTAAAAAGTAATCTACATTATTACCTAGGGCTTAAGTCACCTTCATACCAAATTTCGTCAAAATCTGTTTAGCTGTTAAATTGTTAAATCAAATTGTCATCCATACGTCCATTACATAGCTGTCATTTGCGCAAAGAGTATAATAAGTCGTTTTGTTATTCCAAGTCTGATTCTTTTTTGTTATACCTCGTTTGATAGTGACTGATGTTTTATGTCAATTCACACTTGAATGCTATCGAATTTATTTAATGGAAATAAATAGTATACCTAATAGGAATAAATAGTATCCTATGTGCGTTTCCTGGCTCTAAGCTACCTCCTCACCAATTTTCAGCCATATCGGTAAAGCCGTTCTTGAGTTATAAGTAGTGTAACATAACACGACTTTCTTTTATATATATAGATTTAATATTAGAAACGGTAATTTTGTCCACAGGTACGTTACTTGTTTGTACCTTTGGACACCCCTGTGTGTACCTTGGGACAAAATAAACTCAAACAATTCTGGCTAAAATCAGTCAATACAATTAAATTAACTTATTGAATGTCTAAAACACTTTAAAAAAATTATTTTTAGTTAGCAATTCGTAATAGGAACATTGAAATTTAATCAGTAACTTATTAAAGTTACTGATAGTATTTATTTGGATGATTGAACTATACGATATATCTCTTCTACAGATAGTTCATCATAACTGTTGTCATTTTGTCTGGAATATATTCTTGGATTTTTTTGGGCAACGTCTTTTATGACAATAAAATTTGCACGAGCTGCACTGTAGAATTTTTTCTTTTAAATCTATTTTATTACAAGATTGCAGCTGAAAAATATTTTTTCACTGAGGATTGAAATCTTTTTTGCAGGAACATTCACTTTCCAGGCTATAGGAGCGTCTAAGCTTAGCTCTGGCTTACTAGAGCATTTTCCTTTGCCTTTTCCTTTCCCATTTTCTTCGGCTTCGTGTCCCAAGGTACAGACAGAGTTGTGTCCTAACGTACAAACAATACCATATTAAAAAAAAAGATAAATATTTTGATTTTTAGGTAAGAATTCGGTTTTAATAATTATTGAATTGTAGACGTAACTAGCCACAGATACAAGAATGAAACCAATTTGTTCAGTTTGTGCATGTATTTCATTTGTAAAACAGTCATAAAAACATCAAAAAAATTACTTTTGACCCCAAAAAACTTCACACAACTTCATATTTCTCTCAGCGCCGCTATGGTCACACCACTTACTGGTGTTGCCAAGTAAGTAAAATACTATCCGTTTCGTTGAATTTTATAATTTTAATGTGGCCAGTTTTTTAAATATAATTGATGTCCTTAGGTACAAGCGTCCCAAGGTACGTTACATGACCTACGTGTTTATTTTAAAAGACGATTCAAGTCCAAAACTACATCCATTACAGGTGACCTTATTATGTTCGTTAGGTTAACTTCAGTTTAATATGTACTTTGCCAACATATATTTTTGCAACCGATAAGTACCTGTAGGTAAGATACACATTTTTTAAACATTGTATGAATTTGACTATATAGTACATACTCAATATTTTTAAAACCTAAATCTTAACGAACCAAAAACTAAAAAAAAAAAACTTCTTAAGATACAACTTAAATCAATGTAGCCCTTTTAAATAAAGTTTAAAAAAATCAACAGATTACAATATTTCCAATTTAAATCTCAGAATTTAAATACTCGGTTTAAACAACAAAAGTGTCAACACGTCATGCATGTCAAATCAGTACATTTGCATCCGTGACGTCACCGCACGTGCCTGATCATACTTCACGGAGATTACATTCGTTTTCAATCTTCTTTCGTGATTGTGACGCGGGATTTTCCATACTGGAGACTTATCCTTTCGGCGTTCGAGATTATATCGCAATAAAAAAAACGGCCAAGGCCAGTCGGACTCGCGAATATCTATAAAAACATCCAAAGAGCCCCCTTAAACATTTATTTTATATTTTGTTTTTCAGTAGGTATTTGCTGTTATAGCGTTAATAGAAATATAATATCATCTGTAAAAATTTCAACTGTCTAACTATCACGGTTCACATAACCTAAAAAAGAAGAAAAATGATTATCAAAAAGAATTACAAAATCTGCGTGATACAGACCTGTTATGGGCAAACCTGACGTTTAACATCAGGCAAGTGATTTTCTCGTCTCCGTCCATCAATGGCATAAATCTTGGACACTGTCGCTCTCATTAGAAATGTCATGGTAGTGAGAGTGACGGAGATAATCTCGAGCGCTCAAGAATAGGGTTCTTGATCTTGTGAAATACCGAGACTTATGATGGGATTGTGTTGGGATTTTTAACTGTTCTTGGGAGATTTAATTTCAAAATGTTTTTATGGATATTGTCAAAAGTGATTACTTATTTATTGCAATAATAATAGGTAATCCCCGGGACTTTATACCCGGTGCGGTTATTTAATTTTTGGCCTTGCAGAAATATAGCCTAAAGCATACGGCGATAGTGTAGTTTTCCATTGGTGAAATATTTTCTGAAATCGGATCAGTAGTTTCAGAGTAACTTCTACAAATGTATAAACTTTGGTATTATTTAGTATCTATAGACTATACAGGGTTATGAGGAAAGGGTATGTTAATTCGATAAAGGGTCATAGTACATATCATTAAGAACAACTTGAAACTCGGGAATAAAATTCAGCTGTTCCATACATTGTGTCGGCAGTCTATTTTTTTTTTATAATTTACAATTTCTTATAAGTTTTTTCTATGTCCCATAGTAAAAGTTGTGATAATGATGAGTACCTACTATAAGCCTTTTTCGGCTTAGCATACCCTTTCCTTATACCCTAACTCTGTATACGATTTAACTTATCTATTGAAAAGATTTATTACCCTTAAAATTACCAAAACCAAATAACTTCATTATTTAGCAAGCCTTAAAATAAACAATCTCTTCGCTTCAGTTAACTCAAAACACAAACTTTCAATTTCAAAGACTGAATGTATCCTTTGATTCAAACTCCAAAGTTTCAGTCTTACACTCCACCGATTAAAGAGTCAAAGGGTTTCGTACAATGGAAGATAGGGAAACGATGTTTCCGTCTCTGCCTCAAGTCTGAAATGATTCTACTGAATAGTCTGCGTTGACAATAGATAGGTTTCTGAAATGTAAATTAGTACTGAGAAGCTAAGCGTATATTGAGACGCAGGTCCTCGCAGCGCAGATCTTGTAATGCATGAACGTACTGAGAGCTGCGTACTGCGGTGTAGCACGCGCGGGGCGGACATTGTGTCTGTCCTGCTCTGCGCTCTATGTCTGTCTCGCCTGCTCTGCTGAGAGCTGCGTACTGCGGTGTAGCACGCGCGGGGTGGACATGTGTCTGTCCTGCTCTGCGCGCTATGTCTGTCTCGCTCGCTCTGCCTGCAAAATCTGTTTTGTGCTGCGTCACCTGCGTCTCAGCATACGTCTAGCTAACATTCAAATTATGTCTTTGACTAATGCATGACAAAATGCAAGACAAATTGGCAAGTTTAATATGAAAGTTCTTCATTTTAGTTCGAGGAAGTTGTTGTGCATTGTTCACTATTTTATTGTCTTGACTTGTTTAGAATTAGTATTTGTTGATTTTCACGAGTAGGTGGTACAATTCAAGTTTTAAAAGGCATTCGAAACAGAAAATTAAAAATCGAGGAAAATAAAAATACCTTCCAAATATTATTTTAAGAGTTTGTTACTAAGTTTTATCTATTCCTTCAAACACAAATTTAAGGTACCTATGTTATAGTCATAATACAATTTAATTATTTTAATTTTTTTATTATTATTATTTTTTTTTTAAGTTATTTGAAGTGTTTTGTAGAATCTTAAAATCAATTCGTTGCAATAAAGTCAGTTAAATCAAATTACAAATTATAAAAGAAACTGCCTATTCGACTTTGACTTTGTGTGCAATGTAATATGCAATAATAATTGTGCATTTCACCGCAATTATAACTTCGATACTTCTAATAATTTGGTTACAACAGACCAAAAATCTAATTATCGTACAATCAGAGACAGTTTGGGCGGTCAAGTAAAAAACAGTAGCAAGTGGCAAGATGTCCGGCGCAGTTTGTCTTCATTGCCGACGGGTTTATGGCGTGGGGTGCGGTAAATAATACCACGTCATGTTACATTCATGAGAATTTGGTACAGGACGATCCGTGTTATAGGACTTTTTGATAATTATTTGTATCACTTTTAATATTGTAGTTCGTAAATTATACGAGTATATCATTAATTTCTTGGAATTTAATTTTACTCAAATTTAAATTCTTTTTTTTTCATATTTTGTGATTTTTCATGAACCCTAGCTGTGGAAGTGTTATATCAATTCCCAGTCCTGGAAATATATTTAGAATTAGCAGACTATGAAAAGGTGCGTTTCTTAGACAAATAAGAAATTTCATTATACTCGTAGGCACTTAGGAAAAGTAATGTTTTAGAAAGAAAATGTATAAACAACGATTGTGTACTGTTACTGAATGCAATGAAGAATATTGCTTTAAAATACTATCTTCCAAATTCTTTATAAAACGCCTAATTTAATAAATTACATACCTATAATTATGTTTTATTTTACAAGAAAACCATTTTTTTTCGAACATCCTCTATCAAGATATTATAAGTGGGTCCTGCCAAATACTTCCAGCTCGCCATCATTGTTTCTATTGAAGCCCGACAAGAATTATAGCGGTGCAGCTGGCGCCGTCTCACATTGGGCGGCGATGGTGACTGACCACTGTGCGATATTGCTGAGGAAATAAGGAAATGAGAGATGGAAGTATCTATTATGGTACTAAAGACTGTGAGGTCGGGACTAGGCACTCTGCCTAGTCCCGACCTCACCCGACCTCTAATTGACTGACTTTACTTATACTGGGACTAAAAAATTGTCTTCAAACAAATTTGTCCCAATGAAACGGGCAAGTTTAAAAAAATAAGCCTCATTAATAGACAGAATATTATGTCGGTGTAGGTAAGTTCACCAAAGTTGAAGTTTTACTATGGAAACTAACGTGGTTTTCACACATTTTTGTTATAATTAATCACGGGAATACTCACGTAAAAAATTAAGTCGTCTACTACGACTAGTTTCGGTCACATTCGGTGACCTTCATCAGGCGAGTTTACAAACGTGACGCGCTCGCGGTTGCGTCTCGTTTTTTTACGTGAGTATTCCCGTGTTTAATTATAACAAAAAAGTTGAAGTTGTGTAACTTAAAGGTAACGTGAATCATATTCCTATATTAAATTATATTGAAAATCTGAACTACAACAGTCTAAATGACAACTAAACCCTTGAATCGCCATTACTACTGGTATACCAGGTCTACCCTCGAAGGGCGATTAGGCCGTTTTCCACCACGCTCTGGCGAAAAGCGGGTTAGTGGATTCACATACGCCATCGAATTAATTAATTACGAAGTCTACAAGATGAGATTGTACTCATATGATGCTCTTTGCATGACTCTAGCTGAACAAAACCCAACAGCTGTCAAAGAAAGATGAGCCATGCAATACTGTTACTAACTGCATATTAAATAATAACTACAGATGTATAACATGTTACACAATAAGCCACGTCTTAAAATCCGATCAGAAAGATACTCAGGACATTATGTTAATGAAATTTGTACATAAAAATATTCACCCTAACTTGCCATAATCCACATTTCTCCCCAAAATGCGGTTAAATGCAACTATTTCTGATAAATTGGTATAAAAGGGAGATTTAATCGAATCACTCGATTCTGTAAAAGTGGAAGAGATAATCGAATGTTATGATCCACTTTAGTTTTTTGCGGTAGACTGTAAATGATTAGTGGGGATTTTAGTTCGTATCGGATTAGTGATCACGTGTAATTGTGTGAAGTCGTTACTGTTAATCGAATGAGGGTGGCTGTATTCTACGCAAGCAGTTTTATGGTAAAATTTAATAATAGTTTTGAAGATGGGTAAAAATTGTCTGCTGCTTGAAGAGAATATTGTTTTGAGTTACTTTACAAAACTCTTCTGGAAGTGTAAACCCATATTGCTACCATTAGAATATTTATTACGGGATGGAAGATTGGTTTAGATTGATTTTAGATAAGATTAGCTTATTTTATTTAGATAAGTTCTATGATGTTGCTGCCCTATCGAATTGGGGATTCCCTGTAAGGATAGTGGTAAGCGTTTGTAAATAAATACCTAAATATTAAATGAATAACTAATTTTTGGCCATGAATATTAGGCCATGAAGTTACAGTAACCGTACCATTCATTGTTGAAGTCATTTTATTTACTGGGATTGTAAAGCTTAGTGTGCTGAAGTAAAATCAAAACATCAAAAAATATTCCCCAAAAAATCATACTTAGACTTCAAAATCAAATTTCGTCATCCAATCTAACACAATCACAAAATCATTTCTAGATAATGACTTTCCTTAAACTCAACCACATAACCTAACAGGAAAACGACATTTTTCTATTTGCAACACATAAATCATACATTACCTGGCAAGGGTTGGCAGACAGGCAATTTGTCATGTAGCCACTCATGTGAGAATCTGAGATACCCTTTGAAGATTTGAATTTTGTTATTGTTACGCTTCTGTGGGTCGCTTTCAAAGCGAATTGTGGCATTTGTGGATAGTTAGGATTGGGGTAATAGGACTGGAAAGTATTTTTAGAAGGCTTAAAGTTTTTTTGGATGTGTCTGTTGTGAGGTATATACATTGTTAAGTACGTGGATTTTTATTTAGTTACTTTAGGCAGGGTATGTAAGTTAGGTTATAATTCCCACTTGTGTGAGAATCTGATACCCTTTGAAGATTTGAATTTTGTTATTGTTACGCTTCTGTGGGTCGCTTTCTAAGCGAATTGTGGCATGTGTGGCAGATAGTTAGGATTGGTAACCCGAAAATATTTATTTAAGCTTAAAGCTTTTAGGATGTGACAGTTGTTAGTGTTAGGGATTTCAATTTTTTTTAGAGTTATTTTAGCTTAGGAGGATCTAAGATACCTTTTGATAATTTGAGTTTTGTTACAGTTACGATTCTTTGGGTTGCTTTCTAAGCAAATTGTGGCATTTGCAGTTTGTCAACTGCAAATGCCACAATTTGTAACTGTTAGGATTGGACCCGAAAATATTTATTTAGAAGACTTTATGCTCTTTAGCTGCATCGTATATTTTTAGTAGAAACTACCCGGAGCCACGCTGGACAGGCATGTTGTCAATTACAGATCGTAACTTTTTGCACCACTAACCATTTGACCACCAGTGCGACAACTTGCGTAAAGCGGCTGGTACTTAAGTGGCAAGTGGATGCGTAAAGCAGAACATCATGTGCAAAATGTCTCGAAGCCAGGTTATTTTTCATAGTAGGTAGTATTCGTTTAAAAAATGAATCAATAATGCGAAGCCATCCCCGCAAGAGTAAAATTAAAAAACAAAACATATTCTCATACCGTAATCCGAGATTACCACATCATTAGCCATCGCCCATGGGGTTTGAAAATCGAAGCTTGCCATGTTAATTAAACAGATTAGAGCTGATGCTCGCATGACCTATTTTTACCCCACTTTTACCCTTTTTTACCCCAGGGCCGTTTGCAGGATTAAGTTCTGGGGTCAACTGATCTTAAAGAGCTCAAAATGTGATATAACGATTTTCTAATCATACGACCCAACTTTAAACAAAGTGGCAAACATAAAATCTTCATTACTTTGTCGATTTTTATCAAGTTTTCTACTTAGAACGTACTATTCATGACAAAAAATACCAATGCCAAGTTTATTTTAAAAATATTTTTAGGAATACTTTCACTAAAAGTTTTTGAGTGATAGTTTTTAACCTATACTTTTTATATTTACCCCAAATATATCCCTTGCTCCATCCCCGCCCACACGCATGTTATGCGAGCCCTGCGGGTCCCCAGGGGGCAACGTATGAATGATTTAAAAGAATATTGCTAATTAATTGCAGGAATATTGCTCGCATGTGTTAATTGGATGGCCATTATCTAAGCCAGCTTAGGTTACGGTTGTTTGAGGTTAGAAAATGATTTCACATTAGTTTTTTTTTTTGATAAAATCGTCTTGTTTTTACAGAATTGCTTATTGCACATATTTAATGCTTATATTTATAGAAAAACGAACCTTGTGCAACTCGTAAAATGTCATTTCAAAATTAGGAAAACTATTTTTTACATTAGAAATGACTTCTTTCGTTAATGGAAATGTTCTTGAAAAATGGATTTATCAAACTCTGAATTAAAACGAACTGAAGTAATAATTCTATGGTGTAGTCCAATTCGTTAAACTACCTGTTCAAACTACCATGCTGTTGAACTAATTGGACTGAAGATTCTAATATAATCAACACAAAATCAAAACAAGTGGGCTATGAAAAAAAAAAAATTGGCACGAAAATAAAATTTAAATCTGCCACTTTTCCAAACAGCTTTCCTCGGTCACATCTTTGATTAGCAAGTCGCAGGTGTGTTACTCCAAGATTGCCTTAGAAATGTCCTCGCTTACAACGAAATGGATAATTTGGACAAAATGGTTTATTTGGACGCATCTGTTTTGAAACATAATGCTTCGTTTGAGATCGTTTCATTATGAATTGTTTGTAGAGTGGAGTTTTAATGGGGTCCTTAAATTTTGTGACGATGTCATGATATCGTTTTATTTTTTTTTATTTTGTGTTATAATGACGTGTAAGCATTTTTAAAATTTACAAATAATTATTTTTAAATTTTTTGGCAGTGGAGATATTTTTTTACGTTTTTCTTTACTGATCTTGTCAGTAGTATAATGCTAATTACTAAAGTGAGTAGAAGTTAGTTTCGTATATGGGCCAAGTTACCTACCCTGGTGTAAAATCTTTTTGATAGCCTAAAATGATAATAAAACATAAACTGACTTATGAAACTAAAAGCTCTGATAGAACTATTATTATCTACGTCTCTTTTAACTTCAATAAATAACGAAGGATTCGCTAACAATTTTAGGGCTGTCAATTTAATTTAGAAAATTGACACCACTTTCAACTAATTCTACAGTTACCTCTATATTAAGACTGTATTTAAAGTGAAAAGTCTTCGACGGCATGGCTTTTTAAAGCCGCCCAATTTAAAAACCGAACAATCTCCCCACTTAAAAAGCGGGACAAATAACTCTTTGCCCCTATAAATAACTTAATACCTCAGGAAGCTTCAACGTTAACAAGGTGAATCGTTATGAACCCGCAAATAAGAACCTCAACATTCAATATCCCGAAAAGATTTCCTTTCAACCAACTCAAATAGCTTTACCACAATCAAAAGTCAACCTAAACGACATTTCTATAAAGTTCAATAGAACTGCAAACTTATCTTTGTAAGTCTGTAACCACCGGTAGCTCAGGCATAGCGGTTCCGATTTTTCGTTCCAATTTAGTATGGTAATACCAACTCTAATGGAAAGTATTAAATGCTAAAATCGTTTGCTGAATATAAAAGTAAGTCCTTAACACAATTTTTACGCATTTCATCAGGGGTTTGTTGGTGCATTCACGTGAAAACCCGTTTCTTATGAACATCGCTTGCAGGTTGTATGAATTGTTTTTATGTGTGATTTTCTGAGGAAATTTTGTAATAAATAGTGAGTTGTGGAAATAAATAGGTAAAACGCCAAACGGTGGTCGCATTTCAGGTACTTTTTTAAAAAGGTGGTTTTAAATCAAGCAGGTACCTATTTAATTTTATAAGTCAAAAATAGCCTTTCACTGGGATTTTTAAAAACTTATATTATGAAAACTGAACTTTTTTATTTTGATATTATCAACAAGACCTCTAAGGTCTTAAAACAATATCTATTTCTTCTTTCTGAAATTATTTATCTTATTTCTAAATTCTTAATGTTTACAAAGTTTATTCTAAACTTCCTTAACAAAATTAATTAATTAAATTAAAAACATTAATTTTTGCTTTTATTTTGATTGTGATAATGTAACCATATATTTTATCTATACTGGTTCTTAATAACATCTGAAAATACAGATACAAAATACATATACCTATTATTCAGCCGTAAGGAAAATTTAAGGAACAATAGAATATTTTTTTACAAAAAAACACGCGCATTTTGAGGAAACGAGTCCACATTAAAAAAACACATCAAAGATTTTAAAATCAAAGTCCCATCTCGTTAATATACCTTTTGACGTCTCCTCGGAGACTGTCTCGCGACTGATCATTTCGCGACGATTCCCCGAGGACGGTATTGTTTTGTAGGTATAATTGTTTGTGAGAGCGGTGTGCTCACTGCTTTATAGTGTGCTGTGACCATGATGAAAAATATTAGTTTTTTTAGGTCATTGCATGTCAGGGGCCTTCAAGGAGCCTAAAAGATTATATATTATAAACTATTTTTACTGTGTGTGTGTTTACATTACTGTGTTCCGGTTGGAAGGGCATTGTTTCCAGTGAAATTACAGGGCAAATGGGAGATTAATCAACTTATATCTCAGGGTGACGAGCGCAGTGCTGTGCCGCGCAGGGGCTTGAATTCTGCGAGTTCAAAATTTTGGGTGGCGCAGACCTATTATGGGCAAACGTGACGTTTAACATCAGGCGAGCGATTTGCTCGTTTCGTCACTTAATTACATAAAAAAAAATAGGTAACAACTTAATTTTTTTCAGAATGCAAAAAGAAGATTTCTATTTTATGTCTATTTAGGTTTTTGTAGTTATAATCAACTTATAGATAATTTCAGCTATTGATGGAGAGAGCGAAGCGTCTATGCAAAAACTGACCTTTGCTTTCATCTGTCCGGATGTTTGTTTGTAGGTACTCGCATACAGGTCGCATTCCTCAACAAATCTCGACAAAACTTGGTATAAAAGTTCAACAATTTCATAATTTTTTTTGTCGTCGGGATTTTTGATTGGATTTTCCTCAAAAAGGGGCGAAATTTGCGGCAACGCCATTTACCGACCGATTTTGATAAAATTTGGCTAGAAGTATATGGTGCCTAATTCTAAACAATAATTTCAGATATGAGTAAAATAAGTAAAGAGGTTGTCGAGATAAAACACTGTGATTGTCGCAAGAAAGTTCTCGCGAGGTCTACTGTTCGCAGAACGACTAGTATCTATATTTACATTATGTACCTTTACATTATGTTGTCATGATTCAAGGTAATATAATATGTACCTAGATATCTATCTATCTAATCTAATCAAACGTGAAGTCCTCAAATCACACGCATCATAGTCAACATACCGCTCGACTGATCTCGCCGCCAAAGGCATCCGCCGGCGACTGCTTCCGCCTGCACGCACCTTTAATGAACTAAAAACTTTGGCTTAGGACACTTTTACACTTATTTTCATAAACCAGTAGGTCTTAAAGTTGCAAACTGACCTTAGTCGAGCAAGCTGAAAATAGGCCAAAAATCAGCCCTTTGTCTGTATTTTTTTTATTATGGTTTTATATTTTATTTTAAACAACAATTGCCACTAAACCCAGACGTGTTGTCTTTTAATAGAGAAGTCGCATTTTGAGCAGTGATTATGTTTAAGCAGGGTTTATAAGTAAGATCCTATAAGTCTCAAGATAAAAACTTATCGTACACTCTTTACATAGAGGGACTCTTACGAGTATGTAATAAAGTATCTTTACTTTATTACAAAACAGTCTAACAGTCTCTGCTAAGTAAAAAAAATTAGACACTTTCTAATCACAATCTTAAAAGCAAGTCTAAACTCTCCGTTACAAGAGAATGAGTGAGTGTAAGTAATAATCATTTGTTTTTTATTGCGTGGAAATAGGGGTGAAAATGATGTGGCAGAGGATGAAGATTCCCATTTTTGCGCATTCTTTGAGGAAGACAAATGGGGGTAGGTGAATATTTTATGAAATGGTTCTATTGATGCCTTTTTGCGAAATGTTTTGTTTTGATGTGGGTGAAATTTTGGCAAAATTCTACGTACACTCGGTCCGCAAAGCTAGGTAGGATTTGTTCTCGTTTGTTTTCACTCCTTGGAAAAGATCACCGGTTGTGATCTAAATTATAGAGTAGAATTAGACTCAATAATTTAGTAGTGTGTGTAATAATGTTAACTGTAACAGTATATTTTTGTCCAAACTATTGCATATTTTATAGTAAAATACTAACTTTTTATACCTAAAAAGTTTATGGTTCCTAGCTGGAAAAAGGCAGGACTAACAATGGCTGAAAAAAAACACGATTTACAAGAATCTGATGGCTAGCGGTACACTTTTTCGTAGCAATCGCCAAACTAAGTTAATAAATACTTTCAGACCCCTGAAATAAGAAATAAATCGAATAGGTAAACGGTGTTGTGGGATATTGGTTCAATAAAAGCTTGGTCTAAGGGTTAATGGACCGGAAATGGTGAATAGAGTCCAACGTAGAGGGTTAGGAAGTTATTAAAAAATAATACTTTAAAAATACTGACAAAAAATATCACCAAAATTAAAATCTTTGAATATATACTAATTTATGAGGTAAAGTTTTAGGTACCTACGTTTTTAATTCTGTACGTTCGTTTGTATGGTTTTTTTTTTTCATTGGGCTATTTGCCCCAAACCTGCGAGGTCAAAGGTTAGTTCAGATCTTTGACAGATAAACAGACAGATAAAGCCTTCAAACTAAGACTAATTAGTAAAGTAGGTATATAAACTAAATCAAAAAACATCGATATTCTAGAAGTCTTTGACCCCAAGTAAATAAGTAACTTGCCACGTGAAATAAAAGGACAATAAACGTGACTCCCGAAATGCAGTTAGTAGTACCGAGACCCGGCGGAATAGCTTCATTTACGATTTTTATTTCCGGTGTTAGGGATAGGCTGAAAAAGTATCGATAGTTTTTTTGAATCATTTATTCATAATTCATCTGTCAAAAGTAGTTTAATCGAATTCAAATGTACTAATTGTTGTGTCGGACGTGTGATAGACCTATGACGGTTATTTTATTGCTGACAAAGCTATGACAATTTTATCTAAACTTTTACAAAAATAAGAAATCTTCAAAAATGTTACTTATTAGGTTTTAGATCTGATTTAACTGATTTGATTTTGATTAAAACTCTTCGATGGTAGATCTGATATCATAGTAGTGCGACGATTAAAGATTCAGTGGTATTCCTAATTTGATCAAAATACTAGAGAAATACCGAACACATAAGCATAATTTAGCTATTCTAAATTCAAATTTCAACAATTTTACATACAAACTACGAAGCTGTGATTTGTCAATATCGTCTCAACTTTTCCAACGTAACAATTTATCGATATCGATAAACCTCTCGTCCTATCACTAAAGATAATAAGTGCTATCGGTGTATTGAGATTAACCTGCTTTTATAGCAGCAGGTTAGTGTACATTAAATTTAACGGCTCTACTTCATTGGTCCATTGCTCTAAATTGGCTCGGACAAAGATCGTCGTGTTTTTAACTGTTGTTTTATTTAGCCACGTAGACTATTTAATGTTGTTAAGTGGATAGGGAAATGGAAGGATATATAAAAATCAAGTAAATACCTAATAGAGACTTTAGTATGATAATAATTAAGTCCTTTTTGAGTTCGAAACCACCTTCAGGGAAGAACTCTTATGGCGAGACTCGTGCGTCCGTCCGTCCGTCTTTATGTTACAGCCAATTTTAAATATTAAAGTCAAGTAAAATGTAATGAGCAGCTTGATTACTGTGGCAACTTTCTGTTAATCTGGTTTTTGTAATGACAATTTCACCATTTTGTATTAAGCGTATTAAATACCAATGTAAGTCAATTGTAGGTTATATTGAAGTTATCTAATCCCATACCACACTACCATTTAATTTAAAAACAATTTAGCTTCAACAAATTACTGTAAATCGATATAATTTAATGACAGTGATAAGATTTAACTAAAAGTTTTCCAAAAATCACGCACCCTAAAACACATCTCGCTAAAGATTTTATTACCTACTTTCTAGCAAGTAATTACTTTTACCTTCGCCATCTGTCAAACACATAACTAAACACGAAACTAATTAGATACTCCATACTCCATACATACTGTTTACTTACCTCCAAAACAATTATCAATACAATCAAAGCGACCCTACGCTGTCGGCGACTAATTAGTCGCATGAACGGCTTTTTAGTCGCTCCGCCGACTTTCAATCGTCGGTCGCACGGGTTAATGAAAAATCGTCCGGAAAACGGAAGAATGTGCGATCCGGCCCGTTTGACCGGAGTAATTGGGTGGTTTTGAATGAGAGCTTCGTATATTGTCTGTAATTAACAAATAATGACTAAAATGTGCCTATGGAGGTGTGCAATGTAATACGCAATGAAAAAGTAAAAGAAGGTTCAGAAGAGTAGATCACTCCATCATACTTCACGAACAATATACTCGTAAGCGTGTCATGGCTTTAACTGGTATCCTCAACGATAACCGTATTTGTTTTACAAACACACACTCTTTCCTTCTCTGATAATAATCTTTCATAATAGCGTGACCTAATGACCCAGCCAAATCTGTTTTTCATTATTTTTCAATTACTTAGTCAGTAGTCACGTTAGTTGCAGGTCATTTAAAGCCATAGCACTACATTGAACTGGTTAGGATAGTGACACATCTACATATGGGCACACATGGGTGACAGTTATATATAAATAATAGCTGAACTATAGCGTCTCCAAAACTACGAACGTATGTAAATGCACCGGTCGGCCTCAGGTGTGGATAGTCGGCCCGGTGATTGATTCGAGTCCAGGCAACAGTTCCACTCAGCAATACAAAGTAAAATGACCTCTCGCAAAGGATGGTGTAAAAAAATTACTGATTATAGATTTTAAAATAAAAATTTTATTTTAGAGAAACGGAAAACAATATAATCGTTCCAAAAACTGTTCATGAAATCTCAGTAATAAACTTTTTTAAATAGGTACCGCTCAAGTAATGCATATTATGATTTTAAGTTTAAAGTTTTTCGATATAGGTATCAAAAAGGTCCCTTTTTTTTATCCACTGGGTAGGTACACACTTTATTTTATTCCTTTCACTTTTCATATAATTTACGCGCATGAATATTATTATTTGTTACAATAAATTGTATTCTCTTAATATTAACCCTAACATATCCAAAATTCAACATTTCAGCATTTCAAATCTGTAAACAGGTACACCGGAAGCAGACCATTCCGCACTCCCTGTACCTTATACAGGGGGTCCCGACAGCCGTGACGCTGACTCAGCTGAATTGAGGGTGTTCCACTCGGCTTGTTTTATATCTATTGTTTATGCGTAGGGATCGGATTGATGGAATATGGTACCTTGAAGTGTGAGTGTGTTGCGGATTTGTCCACACATAGGTATGTATGATTTTGGTGTTGTTGATCATTTTGTTCTAGAAGCAATTTTAAGGTTCTTCGATGTCAAAAAAAGGATAGGTACAGAACCCTTGACATGCGAGTGTTTGCTTCAATTGGTGAATTTATTATTAAAATGTAAGATAAACAAATTTTAAAATTCACAGAACTAAAACCAATAAAACCATATACATACACTATATATAGGTATATAGGTACTAACATAATTATATTAAACCAACCAAGGTAGGTACTCGTCATATCATCAAAATTTGAACTCAATCTTTCCCAAAACAATCTCAAACGACCAACCATTGTCACTCGAAAATCCAATCCTAAAACTAATTAAACACTTTTGATCGACTTCGCTGACCGAAATATTAAACTGAACTTTTGATGGCTTTAAACCTCTAAATCTCATCTTTACCTCTCAGCCCGTGACGAAATTACCTAAAGTCTTTTAGCAATAAAACGGTAATAAAGACCATTTTATAATAGGATCGTAAAACTGACTATTCAAGATGGATAAGAGGTGTACCCCTTGGGGGTGTTTGTATATACCTAAGAAGATAAATAGCGGTATTTATCCGGTATAGTATAATAAAAAATACCGGATTTTAGTACTTGAGTAGTCCCGTGTAATTTTACCAAATTGTAATAGCTTTTCAATGCTTAAGAAGGTATAATTTATAAGTGACAAAAGTACCTACTGGGTATTTGATAGTATCAGGGACTTTTTAAGTTCACTTGAACATAGAAATATACCATAAATAAGTAGGCCTGAGCAAATAAGTTTAAATTTAAATACCACACGACTTGACTTCCGTTGCGTTGTGTAAACCGAGCACAAACATAGTTTTTTAGATTAATACAGATTAGTTATTTACAATACAAATAGAAAACAAGTGACAAAACTGACGACGACGGCTGCAATACGAGAGTTATCATTCTGACATCAGTGACGTTCAATCGTACCGGTATTTTCCAGTTACTCAGTCCTAGACGTAATCTTTTGTATCCCTGAAGGCACTTTTTCTAATTTTACGACGCTTTTCTGTGTCGTTACTCAAACAGAATGAATTTTAATTTTTCTGTGCACCTGATGTTTTGAGGAAAGGGTAATGGAGGGGGTAAAGGAATGGAGATTAGATAATCTGGGGTATTATGTTTTATTACCTTTGAATCTCTTAATACTTAAAAATATTATACTCATAAGATGTTATATGTTTAATTTTCTTTCTTTCTTATATAATTCCCTTTCCGTTTTATTTATTTCCGTTTAGTAATTTCATTTGTCTGGGTATGATTAAAAAGACAATCAACGTACATGTATCTAATTATGATCAAATGGAGTAAAGTCGGGACATTAAATGGATCTTAAAAAGAAACACATAAAATGATGAGTACGGCTTAGCTTATCCTTTCCTCATAACTCTATAAAGACTACTTACATCTTGGAAAATGCGGGAGAATCCGCGGGGCACAACTTATACAATATAAAAGTATAATAACCACAACCCCATAAAACTATTCAGCCCCAAAAGGGTGGGAACCACTTTTCCATAACATTCATGAAATGTTTGACCAAACGACGTGGAATTATCTTTCGAACTGGCAATAAAGATGGCCAGTTAATAAGGCAGTGGCACGAAACCGCCAATCTATACAGAATTTACCCAGATTAAGTTAATGTACAGAAAGTACATTGAAAATATAAAAGTAGGTTCATATTTTTTGACGCTAATAGGTCTGCGTTTGTTTACCAACTGGCCAGTGGGCCTAGCACAAATTTGACGTAGAAATACGTAACGTATATTCGATAGAAAAGTGCACGGTATTTACGTCCGTCAGGGGCGTCCTTAACGGACGTAAATGGCATACACTTTTCTGTTGAATACTCGCTACGTATTTTTAGGTCAAAGTACTGCTAGGCATACTGTTGATAATCTACGATGTAAAAAACCAACTAAACTAACGAACAGTAAGTTTAAATGTTTGTAGCAACGCAAAAAGAGCTGAGCTGGTTTGAATGAAATTTGAAATGACTGTAAGTTGAACTATGGACTTAAACCTAACTAGATAATATAGACTACTTTTTACCACTCAAAATCAACTATTCCTGTAAAATGAAACTGCGAGGCGAATCGTAGAGAACCGTGCTGTTTTACAACGGAAAAATCATCTCTTTATAGACTTTATTCTTTGCTCAAAATTCTTCTTTATTTTACTTACCAACCGTTCTTTCCATTTTGTATGATATCGTGTGTATGATGGCGTGAGGATGCACAATTTGTTAGCGGCTGGACACCGGCGCGAGGTGATCGCAAATAATGCTTACAGAACTGAAATTCATTGCTTTTAGAACGGATAAGTGTAATGTATTGTTTTAAAACCTGAAATATTGAGCTTGTTTTTGTTAGAGTTTAGTTAATATGCTTGTAAAGTTTAAAATGAAATTGGACAAAACTGTTTTCATGTTTCGGAAATGTTTTGAATAATTTGTAACCCCGAGGGGTGGTATACTCCCCCTCCGAATTGGGTTCCCGCCTTTCCGAGGCGGGGGGGGGGATAAGTAGCCGGGCCGCCTTGCCCGGTGAAACTAAGAGGAACCCTAAAGGTGGAGGCTCGGGCCGGCGCCCTGGACATTCCGGGAAGCGGCGGTCTGGGCCTAGGAGCCCTCCCGTATACCTCTCCGTGGAGAGGGAACGTGGTAGGGCTCGGGGTCGTCTGCGGACGACGACGGGGGGCACATTGTACCTTCCAGAGGGGTAGACTCGGCCGGCGTCCTGGACAGTCCGGGTAGCGGCGGTCGAGTCCCCGAGAGGGAGAGAGCGGGAGAGAGAGAGGGACCCTTTCTCTCACCCGCTCCGCAGAGAGAAGAGCGGACACGGGGGCGAGTCAGGCCAGAGGGGCCAGTAAGGCTCGCACTCCGTTTCCGCTAGGAGGGCCTGGAGTGGCGGGTGCGGGGACACCCGCCGCTTCGCATTGGGCCCTCCAGGGTGGTCGACGCGTCTGATGTTCCGACGCGTCGCCACGAGAGGGAGGGGGTGGCCACCCCCTACCCGAGGTGGGTCTGCCTCACGGTGGACATAGGCTGGGCGGGGCTGCGGTGATTTAATGGGCCCGCAGCTCCGTCCATTGCCTGGAGGAACTTCTCATGGTTTTTAGTGGGTATGCCGCCACTAGGGCGTCTGCATGTGGACCATAGCTCTTAAATGGTAGAACCGATTTGGATGCGGTTGCTTAGTTGAAAACTGTGCTATACAGGGTTATTCATAAAGGGTATGCTAAGCCGAAAAGTGCTCACAATACTTATCATTATGAACAACTTTTACTATGGGACAAACCCCAAAATTCACGAAAATAAATATCTGCTGTTAAATAGAAAAATGTCAATGACACTCGAAAAATGTTTGGATGAGTACTATGAGCCCTTTTCGGCTTAGCATACCCTTTGTGAATAACCCTGTATTTTTGTAATGCAAAAAAATAATACGACAAGATTGTTTCATTTAATACGGCGATTTAGTTAGTTTAATTCAGTAAAATGTATTATGAAATTAAATTTAGAAGAACAAAATTTCTTTTAACGGATCTTTACACAATCGGGGTAACCGCTGTGGTCCTCTCAGCTTCGATAACAGCTCGAACATCGGTTTCAACTGCTCTTGTGTGACACCCTGAAAACAAATAGAAAATTTATTCTAAAAATATACAAAATTTGAAATTAAATATTACCAACAATGTTATGAGAACCTATTGCCTAGAAAAACCCGACTGTGTTTTAAGGCAATAGGTAATTGGCATACAAACATTGCAATTTAAAGAAAGCTTGTAAATAGATAGCAGAAGAAGAACATAATAGGCGCATCACTTTTGTTGTTGCTTACCCGATTTCTTTTATAAATAACAGCAGAGATCAGTCGGCCCCAAAGCATCTGCACCAGGAACGGTCCAGACTTCTCATCAGCTTCCACCATGTGCAGCTGCATCATAGCATTGGTGACGGTTCTTTCTGAAATAGACGTTTCACACTCATAGCTCCCCACTAGGATTCCGCTGTATCGGGATGTCATGGAACACACAAAGACAAGGACGACTAACACCCGGACCCGGAACAGATATTTAAATTCATCATTCAAACATCTGCCCGGCCGGGAATTGAACCCGGGACCTCTGGCTTGTAAGGTGGACATACTACCGCTTAGCCAAACAGGTCGCCGGAAATGAACAACACTTTGAAATCTTTGAATTAGGTTTAGAAAAGTAGTGAAACATTATGGACTTAGTAAATTAATACAGCATGCATATCAGAAGGTAAGTTATCGCAAATTCAAATTTTGGTGTAAACCCAGACAGTTCCAATAGTTAACTTCACAAAATTATACAAATTACCTAAATAACTTTTATCAAAAAAATCATTTAAAAAAAAGAAAAAAAAAAGAAGAAAATTCAGACCATTACAAAATGTTTTTACGCATATTAATATAGTCTCCAATAAAACTTCTCAAAGATAGTCTAATTTCATCAATTTGCTTTGTAACACCATCGAACAAATTCAATCTAAAAGCGTTTGCGCTTTGAGAAACATACAAGATACTCCCCCGGAGCAAAAAGAAAATATGAATCTATCTTAGTCTTCAAATATCCTGAAAATGCCTATTTAAAAAGTAGTTGTTACGTATAATAATCTTACGTGTTTCATTGACACATGTTCCCAAAGACATGACCTGTTGGAAGCATCCGTTGACACCTTCTACAGACTTAGACCACACGTCGTAGGGTTGTTCCGTGTGGTATCTCTGCCGGATCGTGGTGCCTTTGCCATCGAGTTTAATGGCCACGCTCTCTGAGGTTTTAGTCTTTTTCACCAGCCATTTTAGTCCAGCCTGGAATTCATTTATTCAGTTAGTGAATTAAACAAAAAAAAGGGAAAGAGTTAATTCCCTGGTTTAGGTACTTTTATGACGCCAGTCAGCACCTATTCGCCATATTACAATTCCGGTATAGTACCAAAGTGACTACTGAAAAATCAAATAAGACAAACAGACTAAGGTCCCACTGGGTAAGATTTATTAAATAAAAAATTTAAAATCTTCCTGCATGAAAAATGGCAACTTATATGCTACAGTTACTTCAACACAACCTGATAATCATCCCAATGCTGGGTCTACCCTCAAAGAGTGAATAGGCCCTATTCCACTATAATTAGTGTTGTTTGGTGGATTCACATACCTAAACGCCATTTTTAACAGTTACAGTTTTAAGTGATTGTAACCGCTATATTACAGTTTTATTTTGATATCGTTTGCTTTTAGCACGGAGAAGCTTAGTCTAAAATAGCTTACCCCATCGGTTTCACTCAACTCCATCCTGGAGCAGTTGACATCTCTGTCAGGGAACTGTTTCTCCGGTATAATAGCTACCACATGCCACGTACCGACCACTTTCCTGAAGGAAAATATACAGATCGATTAAAGAAATCTTTCTTAGCCACGTTGGTGATTGATTAATACTGAATTCAATTGAAAATGAACTAATTGGGTAGTGTAGATGTTGCTATTCGACGTGATTCTTGTAAGTAAAACACTCTTGGCACTTTCACTATTGTTTATTGCACAGAAAAACACAGATTTATAAGTTAAAGACCGAAAGTAGAAAAATATAAGGCGCGGTGCGTGTCGTCTCACCCGCTCGGTTTTCCTTGCCCACAGATTTTTTTTAACATTGACGTTTACATTAGTCGAAATAATGCCAAAAACGATGATGAAGCCTTTCAATCGGAACACAGTAATGTTTGCAAGTGGAAAGATGAACTCGACGCTTTCGAGTAGGATTGGCCCTCATTAGCAAGCAACAGAGATATGTGGAAAGAGGGAAGGGGGGAGGCCTTTGCTCAACAATGGGACAAACTGGGCTGAATAATGAAAATAGAAATAACTAACCACTTACCCAATATCGAAGCTAGCTTGAAAATCGTTACAGTTAGTCGTGTTGTAGTAATGTTTGGATCGTCCACCATGCACTTGACTGAAGGCTGCAACGAAGAGGAGAATGAGTGGCGACATGACGGGAGATGGGAGAAGAATGAGTGAGGAAGGTCGGAGGTCGGAGAATTAGGGCTTGGGGAGCTACAAACATTTTAGAGTCGGCAAATGTGACAGACTTGAATTCTACAATGACAGTTTATTAACTTTTGTTAGTGGAAGGCGACAGATGTAACATAAACAGACAGCAATTCTAACAATCATTATTTTGGGATTTATTGCGTTTATTACGGCCTCCAAAAATAGTTTTACTCCATATCTTCCATGTATAGACATCGTTGTCTACGATCGCTTACGTTTTTGTTATACCTATGTACTATGGATATAAACTAGAAGCGCACCGCGGTTTCACTCGAATGATGATGATGATGGTAGCTTGTGTTATGTCTGTGCCTGTATGTTATTCTAGAAACTAAAGTATCTACGTATCCTCAAATTTCATCAAAATCGATTAAGTAGTTGGGAGATACGCGGTAACAAACATACACACACAAACTTTCGCATTTATAATATTATAGTTGTCACAAAATAAGATGCCCGTTATGACACTTGAGAAAGACCGTAGAGTGTAACTTGGAACGCTTTTCGCGCATACTTTATGGTAGCATGCAATGCAATGTCTAATTAAAACGAAACTCTCAAAAACAGTTACGATCTCAGTCTTCTTTTTTCAAATATTAGTGTTGTAAGTTGTAACCATTTAATTATTGAATTGACGATACCTTTTTTTTTTTTTTGTTTACCCAGTGGAAATCCTTTATGGATACCACGCCCGCCCCGGGGGAGGCAGGGTGGTTATGTGGGAGTCTCCGCTTTAGTGGCGGCATAGTGGAATTGACGATACCTAGCTCAACTGACGATTTTGGCTCATCATCCGAAGAAAATTATTGAATGAAGATTCAATCACTTTCGTTTTTTCTTGTTTTTTTGTGATTGAATGAATGTTATTAAAAATATTAAATTAAAGACAAATTGACCTCTCGCATAATTTCGTATCATTTCAATATACGTATAATATTCAAGTTTAAGTTAAATTTTCAAATCGTAACCTTTATCCAAAGTAGGTAGGTACTTTACAATACAAAATCAAATCGATCAAATACTCATACAAACTTGAATTGATTTATCGTGAGTATCGAATACCGAGTCGTATGGTAACATCACTAGTTACGTCGCAATGACAAACGTCCATTCGGGCATCTTATTTTGTGACGACTATAGTTGGAAAAAATATATTCCTTTGGACTGTCATTTCATTCTTAGGTCTACTAACCGAAAATTAAATTACAGGTGATACTCGTTAGGAAGTGTTTATTGGCTAACAAGATAATGCTCGTCTCCGCAAGACATGCATCATCATTACAGTGGAATGACCGACAAAACTGCTGGCCTACATTATAAATTGAGTTATGGAAGTCTTAATGTATAATGTTTGTCGACTATACTTTTTCAGAATCAGAATCAGAATCAGAATATTTTTATTGTTTAAATTGTGTACATATGGTGTTGTTATTACAATTTGCAGTTTCAACAATTTGCCCATTTCGGGCGTACAATAATTAGCTTAAAGATTAAATAAAATTGAAAAAAAAAGAAGAACTATAACCACAATTACATATCTTGTTAGGAATTTAAACCAACACTATTTTGCAAAATATTCTTGTAAGTTATAAAAACTTTGCGTTAGTAACCAAGATTTCAACATTTTGTTGAAATCAGGTTTTTTTTTATATATATCGTTTTGCATTGCTAAAGACTATTTTGACAAATTTCGTGCTACAAAATTTGTTAAAATAGTCTTAATAGTCTAGTTTGTAATAGACGGCTTAATTTAATTACGAGAGTATTCTGATGTTGCTCATGAATGACATTTGTTAAATACAGGGTTATTCATAAAGGGTATGGTAAGCCGAAAAGGGCTGATAGTACTCATCATTATGAACAACTTTTACTATTGGACCAACCCGAAATTCGCGAAAAATAAATCAGCTGTTCCATACATTTTGTCGAGTGTCATTGACATTTTTCTATGGAACAGCTGATTATTTTTTCGCGAATTTTGGGTTGGTCCCTTAGTAAAAGTTGTTTATAATGATGAGTACTACGAGCCCTTTTCGGCTTAGCATACCCTTTATGAATAGCCATAATAATATATCCCAATATGAGACTTTTATTAGATGATGATAAACTAGTTTAATACGAAACTTTAAACTAATCACTTAACTAAAACTGAAGTTGTAATTGCCATTGCGGTCTATTACCACAGAGATCATCACATCATCACAATACATACTATCGACTGTTTTGTATGCTCGCACGCGGCGCCGATTATTGCAAACTGTATTTGTTTGTATTAGTGTTAATTAGATATCTAGTAACTGGTAGGTACATTATTAGAAAACCTATTGCCTAGAGAACCCGACTGAGTTTTGTTTTAAGGCAATTATTGTTTAAAAATTTACTATAATAAAAAAATTAAATAAAAAAATATAGTTTAAAAAAACTAAAAAACACGCATTGTCATCAGTCTTTGACAGGTGTGCAAAGTTTGAATTAAATCTGATCGTCCAAAGTAGGGCAAAATCGAGCTCAAAAGAGTCGGTTACATACAGGTGAAACTAATAAAAGCGTGTTATAAATACAAAACAAACGTCACATTTTTTTATCAATTTCGATCTCTCAACTAATAACTTATTCAAGAACCTCATTCTGGACTGCTCGAGATTATCTCGGTCACTCTCACAGACATATCATTTCTAATAAGAGCGACAGTTACCGAGATAATATCTCACCAGACACCACAGAATAAAGTTTGTAAGCCAAACCCATGCAAAACTTCTGATCTGAACAGATTTTTATGAGGTTGAGGGGCGTAATCGGCATAGTAAATTAAAGTATGGCAATGCAGCGCAATAACAAAATGGTATGCTATGCCAAAATGATAGCACTCACTATTTTGAATATTTCTAATAAGAGACCAACCCTGAAATCCTAAAAATAACATACATAGCTCAAGTACAAGCACCGTCCTAAGGCAATACTACTTTTCTCAATCCCACGATTCCTACACAAATTTAACACAATCCCATAAGAACAGACCAAATAACAGTCAGAGAGGAAATCTCACCACTAAAGCGAAGGTTTTACGACTTTAAAAAAGCTATTTTCCTTCAGAGTCCATTCAAGAGCGTCTTAGGAATTATTCCTCTTCCCATACAAAAATACGTTCATTGTTTAAAAAGTCAAAACCGACATACATTTGTTCGAACAAAGGCAGTAAAAACGGTTTATGGACTTGTTATTGCCGTCCCGACGGACTGGGTGTGTGGTGTGATTGTTAAGAGTATAGCGGTACACGAACAAGGTAAATATAATGAACCAAAATTCTGCAAGCTTGCATGCCTTTCATAGTTCTGTTACCTACCTCCACGCCATCATCAGACTAGCTCAATAATAAACGTTTCACACTTATAGCTCCGGGACTAGGATGCCCTGTGTTGAGGATGCCATGGAACACACACAAAGACAAGAGCAACTAACACCCAGACCCAGAACAGATAAATTCATCATCCAAACGTTAGCTCGGCCGGAAATCGAACCCTCGACCTCTGGCTTATAAAACGGTTCTAGTACCGCTGAACCAAACAGGTCGTCAACTTAATTAATAATGCATAAACTTTGATGTAACTTTTTTAATATTAAAATTAATGGCGGTGTGTGAGTGTGGGTTTATGACTTTTTACTCATGCATAAAACCATTTTGGTTGCAGCGTGTGCTATTCGTAACTATTATGAAACTACGATTGAAGATAGAAAAAAAAACTAAAATATTAAAAAAGAAACTACTATGCTAGATTTTCGATGAAATATAAAAGAGAAGATGTACAATAAGCGAGTCCTGAGGCAATTAAACAAAATTCGTCAAAACTCAGTCTTTATAGTTCTAGAAGAAACTTTTACTCTCTTAGCTTATAAATCAAGCCACCGCCAAAAATAGAAGCGGTGAAAACAGATTTTAATGTATCCAACGAAAATCTTCATTCAGAAGCTTTTTCCGTTGAATTTTAATATAAATCTTGAATCGGGAGTTTATTAGCAGCGAACGGAACGGTAATAAATGCGTAAATTATGTATTTCCTTCTCAATTCAAATATGGAAGTAAACCTTTTTACGATTGAGACGTTACGAATATTAATTTAATGCTTAAGGCGAAGAAAATGGTAAATTGTTAAATGATACTCTGTTGTCAGTACTGAAGTATTTCATTTCAGGAATGTCTCAGTAAAGATTTACACAGTAGTTGTTTAAAGGATGATTTAGGCTGAAATAAGGTATATATTAATCATTTTTACACATCGATCAATAGCAGTGAAATCAATCTCGCAAAAATTTGAAAATGGGTCCATTAATTTAGTTTTTTTGGTCTGATCTGAACCTACTTCAGGGAAGAATTCTTATGGTGAGACTCCGGTGTCTATCTGTCTGTATATCACAGAAAATAATCGAAATAACAATAAAAGCTATTAGCGGCCTGAAATTTGTCATAACGTTAAATAATGTTAACCACTACAATTACGTAGAAAAAAATGCTGAAAAATAGGTCTTTACAATTATTGCAATAAAATCCATTGTATATAAAAACTAAACTAAACTAATACAACTAACTAATACTGTTAATTAATTTATATTAAGTATATACAATTTAAATTGTCTTAAACACGTTTTAGTGAAAGCTGTAAGTGTTTGAGAAATTGATATGAATAAATATAAATAAACTCTTTCCCTATTGTTCACACCCAAAATCACAAATAAAAGAATATCAACACTTAAAAGTAGTGCAACAACTAGCAGCCTTATCGCTATGAGCGATCTCTTCCAGGCAACTTTACAAGCTTATTCGAGTGTAAATTGCATCACCTAAATAAGTAAATATCGCACTGCACTGTGTGCCCTAGTGGGGACTACGCTACGGCTCACACAGTGCGGTAAAATTGAGCTACTGACAATTTTCACGTCACACAAATACGTTTTTACCGGCCACCACAAATGCACTAAGCAATCTAAGCCAACGCCCTTTAGCTCCGTTGCACATAACACTAACAAACTTTAATAAACTGTCTGTCTGAAGACACGACTCATAGTAATGCACCTATCAGTGTAACGTCATTTGTTCGCGCCATTTGCAAATCGCGAGGAGTTTAGCCACAGTGCAGTGGTGACAGACGGTACACTGAGAAAAATGATTTTTTTGGATAAATAAATAAACGTTTCACACTCATAGCCCCCCCCCCCCCCCCCCCCACTAGGGCACAAAATCTATAATAATCTAATAATATCTAATATCTTTAATCTAATAATATCGTGACATTGGTCAAAGTACGGTGCCTAGTCTTAAAATTATGCCATAATAGGTAAATATCATTCTTGAAATACAATGTGTGAAGAAGTAATCGAAATGTTTGGAAATAAGGCCATATTGTGAAAGTTCTTACCGTAAAAACTGGTAAATAAGCATTGTACTTTTTGGTAATATCAAGTATGCTCCGTACTTTAAATGAATTCATCATACTCCTATCAGAATTAAAATGGCCATTTTTCTCAGCTTTTTTTTATTTCAGTCAGTAAATATATAAAGTTTAAAAAATATATTAAAAACATAAAATTTATAAAACGCTGTATTTTAT
The DNA here is from genome assembly GCA_949125135.1 of Alcis repandata. NCBI lineage: Eukaryota > Metazoa > Arthropoda > Insecta > Lepidoptera > Geometridae > Alcis > Alcis repandata. The sequence goes on along the minus strand of OX421240.1, from coordinate 10,756,545 downwards.
TTCAGCCAGTAAATAAGCAAGAAATCAGCACAATTGACAAGCCCCGTGCAATGTAGGTAGGTACACCACATCCAAATTATTATTTTTTTATTTTTAAACGTAAGTTACTTCTCTGAATTTGCTATGTACAAGGTGTGGCGTACCCCAGGGAGCCGGATATATCAGGCAGGTCGAGGCGAGCCGCGATGAAGCGATTGCATTCATCACCTAGATATGCACTGTGGCCATGAGTTTCACAGTTTTTGTTATGCAAACTTAAGATTTTAATTTGAGGAACGCCTTGGCTTCGGCTCTCAAAGTGCTTGTAAATAATAAAGAAATTAATTTAGAAAAAAAATCATCATAAGAAGCTTAATCAACGCCTGAATTTTCTTTAATCCTCTCGATCAAGTCACCTTTCAAACAAATAAAACTAAATCAGAATTGGTCCAGCGGTTTGGAAGCTACGAGTATAATGCCACAGACCACACATTACATACGTTGAACTTATTCAAATAAAAAACCACATACAAACCATTTAAGAGATATCTACGGTGCCACATACAGACCTACAAACAAACACAATACACATATAGCGGTCCAACTTATAACATCTCTTCTGCGTCGAAGCTTAATAAAAGTAATTAAAAAATCAGCAACTTTATCAAGTTCAATTTCCAACGAAAAATAGCTTTATTTTTTCCTTGTGCCTTAAAAGGCCCGTTCATGATAAACATTTATTTAGCAACAAAGTTGAATCAACGTGTTGCGGAGTTGCTGTCAACATGTTGCTGGCAACACTGCGTGTTGTAGAGTTGATAACGGCATGTTGACCAAGCTCTCGCCCGTGTTTCCAGCAACATTCTTGCCATTCATCAACAATGTTGCCAAACAAATGTTTACCATACGGGGTAAAGATTTAAACATTTCTCGCAGGTCATGGTCACCCCAAATTATGACGGAGCCAGTGCATAGCAAAACTGATGCGCTGTTTATTATAACAAGTGACGGTGCATTACAGTACTGTGGTGGGTAAACGCGATTTGTACCATGGGTGTGACCAAACACGCCATAGGTGTAATACTTCAAAGAAAGGGTAATCTATATATATAAAAACCAATGCCACTTTTCGTTGTTATTTTATAACTCAAGAACGGGCTCACCTATCCAAACCAAATTTTTAGGCTTTGTTTGAACTATTTAGTAGATGGTTTATGTGAAGTTTGCACAAAATCGGTCGAGCGGTTCTTCATTTATCACATTTTTTGTAACAAATTAATTCAAAAGATGGCGGATCATTTTGTTAATTGGGATTTTGCTGTGAAATTGAAACTGTTTTCAGATGGGGATTGTGGTGTCAAATTGAATCTTTTTTCAGTGTTGACAGTAACAGTACAAACATGTTGGTAAGTCATTCATGCGGTCATTTCATTTTGGACGTGCTTCGATTAAAGCAAATTGTATCATTGATTTTAGCGACTATTCTTTTAATTATATTTTATTTTTATTTTTGTTACTATTTCACTTTATACGTAGCGAAGCACGTTCCGGGCCGCTAGTAATAAATACTTTTTAATGCTTAACTTTAAAATCAACCTTCGAAGTACTTCGAACATGCCACTGTTGAGAGACCAGCTCCTCTAGCCAAATTTCAATTCTATAATCGTAACGCTATAGAAAACTATGACAATTTGACAAGGTATGGGAATGACAGTTCTGTCATCGGATATAGAATCTATAAATAGATTATACAGGGTTATTCACAAAGGGTAAAGGGTATGCTAAGCCGAAAAGGGCTCATAGTACTCAATTACTCATCATTATGAACAACTTTTACTATAGGACCAACCCGAAATTCGCGAAAAAATATCATGTTCATCATGTTCCATACATGTTGTTGAGCGTCATTAACATTTTTCTATAGAGCAGCTGATTTTTCTGTCGCGAATTTCGGGTTTGTCCCATAGTTTGTTTATAATGATGAGTACTATGAGCCCTTTTCGGCTTAGCATACCCTTTGTGAATAACCTTGTAGAACACTATGACAAAGTATGGGAATGACATTTCTGTCATAGATTATAGAAATGTCATTCCCAAACATTTTCCTACTTTTCTTTATCGTTTCGATTATAGAATTCCAACTTGGCTAGGAGGCAGGTCTGCCCTCGAAGAGTGATAAGGCCTTTTCACGCCACGGGTCAAGTATGGGTTGGTGGATTCACATACGCCTTTGTATTGAGTCTCCGGTCGTATGCGTTGTTTTTCTTCAAAAGTTAGTCTACGACAATTGCACCCATTGAATTTAATGAACCTTTTTTATGTAATTGAGTGACGAGACGAGTAAATCGCTCGCCTGATGTTAAACGTCACGTTTGCCCATAACAAGTCTGCGCCACCCAGAATTTTGAACTCGCAGAATTCAAGACCCTGTGTGGCCACAGCACTGCGCTCGTCACCCTGAGATATAAGATGTTAAATCTCCCATTTGCCCTGAAATTTCAGTGGAAACAATGCCCTGCCACACAGCAATGTTTGCACATTACTGTGTGGCAGGATAACTGGCAAAGATACAGATGCAAAGCGGCCGTTCTCCCACTGGTAGACAAAAAAACTTCAGTTATTTTACTGATCTAAGTGTCACGGAAAAAATGGGGGAGACCTTTGCCCAGCAGTGGGACAGCATAGGTTAATTAAAAGAAAAAAAAGGTGTCACTGATAAAAAACAAAAAAAAATGCAAGAATCAGAAATAACTCCGAATAAGAAAATCAGATTGATCATTATTATTACTCCGCTCCGTGAATGAAAAAGTATAAATTGGACATCACCAAAGATCCAATCAAGATTACACGCCGCACTGTGTTAGGGTCACCGTGCACTAGCTGGCATATTAGGGTCCTCCCTCACTTCACCGGCAACTCCAGGCCGTGTCGGAAGCTGGTCGTAAAAGTTTACGAACTGACGCCCTCTCTCGGATATCGGTGACAATCATCTTGGGTGCGGAGAGTAGTTTGATCCAGAGACTTTTGCGAACCGAAGTTGGATTTTTTTCTTTTTTTTGCCATAATAGGCATGACGACAGTAACTGTATCAAAAAATCGCCGATTCAATGCTTTCAGGGGACTAGCCAGATTAAAAAAAATCTAAAACACATGTTTAGTTTTATTTTTAAAAAACAGATTATTAAGATTTTCAATAAATTAAAACATTAAAATACAGCAATCGGCCATCTTGTCAGAAACAACAATCACAGCGTATGACGTCACGCTTCAGTGAACTCAGGTCATCCGCCGCTCATCACGCATAGACACAATGACATGTTTACTAGCCGTGACGTCAAATCGACGCCATGACACAAGCAAGCTGTTTTCGGGCACTGTTGAAAAAATATGTGAAAAATGGCTTCAAACTTCGTTAAACTTAAGATTATTACCGAAATAAAGGCTTTTTTGTAAATGTAGTAAATGTGTACTCACATTATGGAAGAGGATTTTAAAATCTTTCGTCACGCCTATTATGTGAACAAGTAGTTTGATGGTAAGCGATCACTGTCGTACTCGTTACAGATGCATCACGGATTATTATACCGACCATTTAGAACTGTATTCGCAGCTCTTTTACGTGGAAATACTCCAGTAGGTTTTAGTTAGTACTATTTTTTACATTTTTTTTTGTTTTTACAAATATTTGGACCAAATCCATTTTAGTCGACATCTTTAGCTCGCATCTCTCCATTTCTCGACATTACCCAACACTTTATTGACAACTAGACACGTCAGAATTGTGTTCGAAATCCGGTATGGTACTTAAAGATGATCTGTTCTCTCTGCCAACGTCTCTACTCTACACTCAAAAGGCTGAGATTTCAATAAACGACATAGAGTCCCTGATTGCTGCGCCCCGACTCTACATATCGTCGTTAACGTGACAGACGCCTCTACTCAACGGTAGAGTAGTTTTATATAAGTACTTCTGATTTCTTGACGGTTTAGTCTGTAGGGATGTTATTGCTCAATATTGTAAGGAGTTTATGGTCGTGTCAAGTGATAAGTATATCTTTCGATATTGACTATGAATACGGGGCCTGGGAGAAATTGTTTCTAACACTGCGAAAAAAATTGATTGAGTTAAGCATCGTTTGGTGCGGTCAGTTTTATGATGGGTGACCAAAAGTGGCGCAACAAAATTACCTATGTCTTTATGATTAATTTTAGATTGCTATGATCCTTGTCGCGAGTAGATTATTCAATTATATGATTGGAGAGCGAATCAAAGAAACTCAGACATCAGCGACTAATCAAAAAAATCTAGGTACTAGAAACTTTTAAAGTAAATCAAAACTTATAACACCCCGTCGTTTTTACGTCAGAGGTTAAAAATAAAAAAGGTATGAAAACTTGTCATTGCACAGTGCCATTGTCTAATGAAAATTTTAAAACTCCATGACATTCAAAGCGATCGTTAATGAATTATGAATATTGAAGCTAATGAGGCTGCAACTTTAAATCCTTTCGAGCGACGAGCGACCCAACAACTCGTGAAAGGGTAAGATTAATTACTGACATTTTTGTTTTCAACGATGGAGTATTCGGTAATTTTTACTGATATTTTCACTATTTTGAATCGACTACCCAGTCAAAATGTTTGTAAGTCAGTCATTTGGTACAAAAAAGGGAAAATCATTTATCCTAAAAAAACAACGGGAAACGAAGCAATGAAAAAATATTAAGGTTATTATGCCAACCTATTTTAGGGTAAATAAAGGAACTGCTATTCATTTATGTTCCTTCAACTGAATGCGGTTAAATCGAAATTTACGGTATGTTATACGCTACCGCGTTTAAAAGCCTAAATTTTGCTGAACTAATCTTATGATTCTAAATTCTACACTAAATTCACGGTTAAATTTTTTTGTAGTCTCCTGACTGAAAAAAAAATCTTACAACGAATTTAGTTAATCAATACCTATACCTATACATACTTGCGATTCTGTGTCGTCATAACTACCTTACTCTAAAATTCTAAATCATCGGCTTATATAGTCCAACAAATCGTTGACAGCAAAAAGTCACTAACTGTTTCACTATGAAAACTAACGTAGTTATCTTAGTTATGACACTTTTTAACCAACTTCAAAAAAGGAGGAGGTTCTCAATTCGACGAGGAGGTTTTTTTTTTGTTCATATAATTCACAAGGATGCTCACATTTCATTGAGTCTGATACTCCAACTTTTGATCACATTCAGTGATCTTTTTCGAGGAGTAATTACAAGCGTGATGCGCTTGAAGTCGCGTCCGGCCTGTCACTGATTTAACTAAGTAAGCCGACAAAATATGAATTTGGCTGAACGAAACCATATTTCTGGTTGACATCGATAAATCTTACCGTGGTAACTTCCCACTTAGCACTTAACAAACCGTTATCTTACATTAACCACTTTAAAAAACGCAACCAACCGTTCACACCTTCAAAGGTAACATTAATTCTCTCTCCACAAAGGAAGGAGTTTAATTCCCTGATTAAAAGTGGCAGATGCAGGCACTTTACTCATTTCACACCTGACTAACCCCATTTTAGGTGAAAGGGTGGTAAAGTGCATTTTTAATTGTGTCTTAAGGGAAGATAAGTGGTTGAAGTTTGTAAGAAATCCCATCTTATCTTTCTAAGATTAAATACGATAGTTTATGTGTGTGTTTGTTGTTACGTTACGAGTTCAAAATTCTGGGTGGCGCAGACCTGTTATGGGTAAACGTGACGTTTAACATCAGGCGAGCGATTTGCTCGTCTCGTCACTCAATGACATAAAAAAAAAAAAAAAAAAAAGTATCTCAGTAACTACTGAACTGATTTTGATAAAATTTGGAACGTAGAAAGCTTATGCTCTGGATTACCGCACAGACTTTATGATCATCATTATTACCGTTTATCATCACTAAACGGGTGAAACCAACACAAAATCAATTTTAGTTCGTTTTTAGGGTTCCGTACCCAAAGGGAAAAACGTGACCCTATTACTAAGACTTCGCTGTCCGTCTGTCCGGCCGTCTGTAACCAGGCTGTATCTCACGAACCATAATTTACCTTACTCGAACTAGCCAACGTTAAAATAACACCAAATCAATTCAGCAGTTTCCGAAAAGTATTTCACTATCTAAGATAATAAACATTAAAGTTTTTCTGTGTAAAGCAAAGTTATCTTCCCTCGGAGATTTAATTAAAACGAGGAATAAAAACTAGTGTACAATAATCTGCACTAATATAAAAGCACGGTGGACATTCCTCCGGTTTATGACTTTCCCCGTCAAATATAAAACACGCTGGTGGAATTGTTAATTTCGCGAAACTGAGCATTTTTGATTATATCTCTTTATTTTAGGGACACAATGGGCTGAAGTTCGAAGGCTTTGACAGATCTAAACTAACTGAAAATATATCTGTCTTTGTCTTTGCAACATATTAGACAAGGACATAAATATTTTTGGGCCCAATTGGTCTAAGTTTGATATAAAGTTGACAAATTATTTTTTTTAACCATTGACAGTTTTTATGGAACAGCTGATTTTTTTTTTTCAATTTCAAGGATGGCCCCAAAATAAAAGTTGTTCATAATGATGAGTATCTGCTTTGAGCTCTTTTTGGCTCAAGTCATACCCTTTCCTTTTAACTCTGGTTTTTTTTTTAGTGTCTCTCGTGGTCTTATTGTAGTACCAACCTTAACTCTTTTGAAAGCGGCTCACACAACTCGTAAACCAACAGACAGATACAGAAAGCAAGACTAGTATAAAATATTTTAATTATATTTTATCACCACTGAAGCCGTGTAAATGAAAAACCGGTTTCTCTGCTTTATGAAATCGTAAAAAACTTGTCTTTGCTCGTGGCTGTGATTTTTAATGTAGATAGTTTTTACGTAGGTGTATCAAAGTATAGATGGGATTTGAAAAATTTTTTTTTGTGTTAATTTCTTGACATTCTGTAATAATACTAATAAAAAAATGTCTTTGACATTTTAATTTATTGTGTATTAATTTATTCGTAAAAAATGTATTTGACATTCATAAGTGTACACATACTCGTATTTGAATAAATTATTTTGAATTTTGAATATTGAAATGTAAAAAATGGAATGTGTGAAGTTGTGAATAGAGATATAGGTATAAGGAAATGACATTATTAAACAAACAATTTGAAATTTGACATTTGATGAAGATTATCGTAATGACATTATCTTAAGTGAATATTATTGACATTTAATTTAACTTATTTGATGTTGTGCTCAGAATATATAAAAAAAAAATTGAATTAATTACATCTGCGGATAGATGAAAAACAGTGATTATGAAAAGTAGTCCACTAAGCTATCTTAATCCAAAATTTTATTTAAACATTCACTCTACATTTTCGCATACCTATATAATATTAGTAGGATGCATAAATGATATGAATATAGCGTATCTACATAATTTTAACATTTAAGTTCTTTGGCTCTGCGATTCCAAAGGAACTTTTTGTTTGAGGTTTTCATTGCTGAATGTCATTAAAGTATTTTTATTGCTATCTTGCTTTTGTTTAAATAAATATATTTTTATATTTAAACTGGCGTTTCGAAGTGATTCCAAGTAGGAATATTAAGTAACTGTTATCGTCCTTTTTTTAACCGACTTCAAAAAAGGAGGAGGTTATCAATTCGACTGTATGTTTTTTTTTATGTTTGTTACCTCATAACTTTTGACTGGATGAATCGATTTTGATGATTCTTTTTTATTAGAAAGCTGACGCTTCCCATTTGGTCCAATTTCAATTTAGTCCAGTTCTGATAATGGTATCCATGAGAAAACCATATAAGTCTTAAATTTGCATTATGTACGTGCGCGACAAATAGATGAATAACTCAATAGTCGGTCTTTTGAAGTCGGATTTTGTTTTTTGTTTTGTAAAAATAATGTTCTTGTTTAATTCCCAAAACTTTTGGAACAAAATGCTGGATGTATTAACGTCTGCCATACTGACCATGAGCATGTATTTCAAATTTATATACAGTTATCTGTATACTCATTTCAGAATATACAGTTGACAAATACCGGTCAAGAGCAAGTTGGACTTACGCGAGGGTTCCGTATCACCACAAAAAATAGTAATGTAATTTAGTTCCTAAAAAAAAATGTTGCCTTTATTTCATGAGGAATCCTTAGCAAGTGCCCGATACATGATTGGCCGGTTTTTTTAATTATTATTTTACTTGTCCGACTTATGAAATAGGCACTGTATTTTTAGCTCAGTTTAGGCACCAAATAAATAAATGTTTTTGCTTCATCTATTAGGTACCGGATCCAAAAAAGTAAAATATACTTTACCTATCCTTAATCCGTCAAAAAGTAATGAACAACACGTCAGCACGAACGACAATATAACAGTAACTCGATTTGAAATTTAAATTGGAAACAACGTTAAATTAAGCAGTTGTCGCGGATGACAGATGATCGGGTCCCCGGAGAGATGTCGTTTGGAACAAGACGTTTCACGATAAATGAGATACTGCTGATAGGAAAATGTATAATGTATTAACCATTTTACAGGTATCCACGGTACAGGTGATTGAATTGGCATGTCAGGACTTATTTGGTTAATTTCTGTTCAACATAAAGCCAAAACCGTCTTAATACGTTCCGCTTGCATCAAATAAACGCCAATTGAAAATCCACTTTCTCTAGTTCGGTAGAAACGGGCACGGTTAGTCTTTGGATGAGTGACTATTAAATAGCTATTACAGCTTAGTGCTCCCGCGACTAAGATGATATTTTTTAACACATACTAACAACCTAGACAAATCGGTCGAACCTGGACCCGATTAGCAGTTGACCGAGGCAGATGGCATAACGGGAGAGAGGCCTATATAGACCCAGCAGTGGGATAGAGAGGGCTGTGGATGATGATGATGATGACTAACAACCTAGACCTAAACAATATGTCAAAACTTAGAAGCCTTAAGGTGGCAGAAACGCTTACATTACTTACTTTTTTTGCAAGTGAAATTGTCTTCAAACATTGATTGTTGTTGTTGTGTACATTGCTTGTTGTTAATGTCCGATGTACAAATAATCATCGGCTGTTAAGTACAGACAGGACAGAAGAAAAAATAGACAACTAAAACAGTCCCCACCTAACTATTTTTTGATTACAATTTATTCACGGAACCCTAAAAAGTAAATTAGCTAATTTTATTTATAAACATTTCACTAATTGCTTTCGAAGCAAAACAACAAAAAACATCAGTTTTTTACTAAACTCATTATGAACTCCAATTGTGACGTCACAATAAAATAACTCATCGAGGGAGCTAGCTGTCGGAATATAATTACAGATGATCCGCCGGGACTTGCGCTCCTGGCGTGGACTAATTAAAATACGAGGTTACAAAGTAATAAGACTGCTAGAAAAACTACCTTAATACGAAATAACGAAGGGTTTGTAACTATTTTATATATATTTTTTTATTCAGCTATAATCTTGAATTTGACCGCCATCACGCCTGATGGTACGCAACGATGCGGTCTACGATTAAACTTGTTTTTGCCTATTTAAAAAAAATTCAACATTTCTTTTCCAGTTTAACTTGAAATCAAACAAGAGGTGACGTAACTAACAAAATAGACCTTCTCCTGAATTTTTCAAGAAAAAGTCCTTCAACCAATAAATAAAGTGAAATAAAGACAATGAGGGCAAAGAGTAATGATCCTGAACAGCTCCAATGAATGTTTCACTTCAGGAGGATAACTATAGAGCAATTTTTTTATCTATAGGATAAATCCGCATTTGACCACCAACTCGCCTGTTGGTAAGCGATGATGTGGTCGAAGATGGAGCACGCAGATTAGATAATTGAAGGGTTATAAGAAAGGGTATGCTAAGCCGGAAAGGGCTCATAAGTGCAACTCCTCATTCATGAACAACTTTTGCTATGGGACCACTTCATATTCCGGGTTGGTCCCACAATAATAGTTGTTTGTGATGATGAGTAGGTACTATGAGCATTTTAAGCCCTTTTTAAGGGTTCTTACCCTAGACTAGACCTAGACCTTCTAGAAAGAGAAGTACCGTATACATTTTTACTAGGATTCTGCGAAGTAACGCTTTTTAAAAAATTGGTTGTCTGTAAAGTCGGCTTACGGACGATAGTTTAACGTGACAACGTCATAACAAGACATTGTGAAAATAATGATTGCATACTTTTCTCGCTCCGATCGTGACGTCACAACGAGCGTAACTGGACACGTAACGGGACACTTTTTCGTGCGTGCATCCGGCGTTCATCGATTTATTAGACGTTGTCATGTCAAAAAAATATTCAAAAATTTACATTTAAAGTGGTTTCATCAACTCTATAAAGGTCCACCCTTTCCTCACCGCTGTCTCCATCGATCCAGCGTGATGAGGCCAGATAAGGCCCAGACGGGATTGGCCGGCAGTTCCTCTCGCCTTATTTATTGGACTGACAGACGGACAAATGTGGGCAAACCAACAAATGGGTCGCTTTTTTCCTTGATCTTGTTAGGTTTGATTAGAGTGAAATGGAATCGTGTTTGTTTGCTTTGAGAAGTATCGACAAGAAAGTTTGTATGGTACTAATAGATTTTTTTTTCATTTTTTTTTTCCATACTATTTTTTTTCTTTATGGATTTTGATTGCTATATTTTAATGGATTTTTATCCGAAATAGATACGTTCTTTTTATGGAATAGGCTTGCGTCGGACCGCCATCTCGCCTGCTATAATTAGAGAAGAGAGTGCTACCTGCGAGTAGACGACACATTGAAGTACCTATACAGTTATTCATAAAGGGTATGCTAAGCCGAAAAGGGCTCATAGTACTCATCATTATGAACAACTTTTGCTATGGGACCAACCCAGATTTCGCGAATAAAATATTAGCTGTACATATAACTATGTATATGCAAACATTGCAAGTTAACTAAAAGCTATTAATAAAAACATGAATACCTTACAATTAGATAACAAAATATATAAACTAACAAGAGGAAAATAACAATAATAAAAACATATGCAGACAAATACTTTCTAGTAGGTAATTTAAGTACTAAACTTGTAGGTAATTATTACAAACGAACCTAAAACAACAATAATACTCTTACCTATTTCCTGTTTATACCACCAAGAGAGACCTATTTACAACATACGGCTTTTGAATTATGCAAATACGCATAATTCATATACGCCTAAGATAATTCATATACGTCCTCAAGAGCGAAGGTTAGGTAACCTAAGACGCAGGTAAGTACAGTACAGATTTTGCAGGGCAGAGCAGGCGAGACAGACATAGAGCGCAGAGCAGGACAGACACATGTCCGCCCCGCGCGTGCTACACCGCAGTACGCAGCTCTCAGTACGTTCATGCATTAATAAACCTGCGCTGCGAGGACCTGCGTCTCAGTATACGCTTCCCTTAAAACGGTGTCCAGCCAAGCGTCCACTCAAATGTATCTTGCGGCTGCAATGTTGAGCACCCTTTACCGCGGCCAGCATTTACGAGGTCCGGACAACGGTTCTGGAGCAAATTTTGCGTGTAAAGTTATAGTTTGCAATAAGTTTTACTAGAAGGGTACATATCTGTGAGTAGTCCCGTGTATTCATTTATTCACAGAGACTTAAATTATGCGATGCTCACCCTTTGGGCGAGATAGAGGCCAGCATTTTGGTCACGTGTTGCTGCGACCAGACGAGAAGAGAGCTCTTTATAAATAATAAATTCATATTCCTATCTTAATGTTTGTTTAGAATCTATTGCATGTAATTTTGGAGGGTTAATTTTAGTTTTATTACAAAGGAATAGAGTTTAATAAAGTTAACAAGTTCGTTTAGGAAGACTGGTTATTTTTTCGTCAGAGTAAGTCTGATGAAAAAAGAGTAGGAAAGGGGATTAATCGCAAAACAATGGTGACATTTAATTTTGTAGTCTTAGTATTAGACAATTGTTTAACATTATTCTAGTATTTTAGATAATTTAGACTTATAATTTGGTAGGTAATTGATTTGTTTGGGTAAAACAATGCCTGCAAAAATTAATTTTATTTTTAATTTATTCATTACAAAAAATCCAAATCTGTTCAGCGTCCGCAGCAGATTTGAATCGAAAATTATGCAAAAATACAAAAAAAATAATACTGGCACTTTTTTATTACACGCTTTTTATTAGTACACTTGTACGTTTGTAACCGACTCCTTTGGGCGTGATTTTGACCCACTTTAAACGGCCAGATATCGTTCAAATTTTGTAGATATATCGAGGAACGATGACAATACACTAAACAAAGCGTGTTTTTTAGTTTTTTTGAACTACTAACTTTCCAAAATCACTTATCCGCCTTGTAGGGTAAAAAATATATTATGCCATTTATTTCCGAAACCTTGGGAGCATTTTTTAATATTAACTAATTGTATAGATGAGACTATATAATGTCCCGCAGCTCGGTGTGCCTTTTGGCATAGGCCTCCTCCAACTCTCCAATGTGCTCGGTCCTCTGACACTCTGGTCCATCCAGTAAGGCCGTAGTGTTATGCGGATATCGTCTTCCGTAGGATAAAAGCGAAAGAGAAATCATAAGCCACACTCCAAGACATTTGGACATGAGTACACTTCTAAGACATAAGTACACTTCTGAGATCAAGACAAGATCCAGTAATCATGTCCTTATAAGGCCCTAGATCCCTAATTTGCTACGACTGCCCCTACGCACAGTACCGAAACTGCAAATGCCAATTTTTACAGAATTGAGGATTTGAGGATTGTAATTTAATTTAAAGGAGAGTCGTTTGATCTAAATTAATGAATTATACATATTTGTAGGTTTTTTTTTACGTGAACAAGACCGCGTTTGACCACCAACTCGCCTGATGGTAAGCGACGATGTGGTCGAAGATGAAGCACGCAGACAACAACAACAAAAACAACCAAACCCAGAACAGATATTTAAATTCATAATTCAATATCTGCCCGGCCCGGAATTGAACCCGGAACCTCTGGCTTATATTAAAGTTGACATACTGAGCCAAAGCCAAAAAAGTAGGTACCTATATTAAATACTAGCGGCTCGTCCCGGCTTCGCACGGGTGGACACTATTGAAGTTTTTGTAAGGATCCCTAATTTTTTCAGGTAATAAATATAGCCTATGTCACTTTGGGATAATGTAGCATTCGAATGGTGAAAGAATTTTTGAAATCGGTCCAGTAGTTTTTGAGTTTATTCCACACAAACATCCAAAAATACAAAAAAATACAAATCTTTCCTCTTTATAATATTAGTATAGATTATTAGTATTATAGATTCGAGTAATTAGTACAATGAAAAAAACGCGATTTTGCAGTTGCGATACTGTATTATACATAGCAGCAGTCGCAAAATGCCCTCGAGGCTGCAGACAAGTAACCTCTTAGCAAATTACGTAAGATATCCACAAGTGGCCCGCATTATTGGCCCCAATTGCATCCCATTCTTTCTTCCTTTCTTTATTTTTGCTGATATGGACTATGGAATAGTATGGATCAATCCTTTTTTTCTTTCTTTTTTTTTCTGGTATGAATTAGTATGGACAATCAATTCAATTAATACATTATTTCCGATAATAGACCCTTAAGATGGTAAAAACATAAAAACAAAATAACATTAAAATCGTATCAAAATGAACACCAAAATTTAAATTTCTATCTGAATTTAAAAATGTCACTAATCAAAATTATAAGTATTATAATAAACATAAAAGAGAATGTGCTCGTTCTTCGAAGAGCTGTATCAAGTAGCGACATTATGTCATCTGAAAAATAATATTAATAGCTTTATTTAATTATATGACACCAACCCTGTATGGCGAGCAAGAAAAAAAAGACTGATTTTAGATTCCAAAAAAAGTTGCAATTCCATAATCGCAAACGCTGTAGAAAACTAAGACATAAATGAGAATTATATTTCTGTAATAGAATATAGAATCTATTAAAAGACTAGCTGACCCCCGGCGGTTTCACCCGCTTTTTTTTACTTTTTAACCTTCCCTGTACCTATTACAGCAAACAAAACAAAAAAAAATCCAACAAAGCAGACCAAAAAGATCGGACCAATCTCTGAACACACCTATAAATATTTGACAACCAAGTGACACTATTTCTATTTCTAAAAAGAAAAAAGAGATCGGACATTCCGAGTTACCCGTACCGAACATCAAAATGTTTCACAGGTAGGAACAGTTTGTATTGGAAAATTAAATTGTTGATTTTAATATTTTTCTTTACTTATTATTAATGTTTCTCACCGTTTAAACCTTCCCTGAACTTTTACAAATATTTTAAGATCAAAATTAGCGAAATCGGTCCAGCCGTTCTCGAGTTTTAGCGAGACTAACGAACAGCGATTCATTTTTATATATAAGAGAAGAAGAAGATTATAGAAACGTCATAGCCATGCATTGTTTTAGTTTTTTTATAGCGTTTGCAATCATGGATTGCTGCTTGGCTAGGAGGGCTAGATTTTCACCACTATACTTGTGTCATGATTTTTAATATAGTCTAAATTTAGTCACCTTGATGTGATTTACTCGATTTTACATTCCTTAGTATTTAATTTGATAAACAGTCGTTTGATTAAAATGGTCACCGGAAACGTGGTGCCTCGCCAAGTAAAAGAATGAATAAAAGGGAGGGGATAAGACTTGGTGGGGTAGAATATTGGAAAGTAAAAGGTAATTCGGTTTAAGCTTAGTTTCGAATAGACGTCGATGTAATACTGTTACTTTAAGTATAATAGTGAAATGTACTACCCGGTCACAATATCTGTGCACCTCGCTGGAATGCGTATAGCCTTATATTATAGTAGCACTGTCGCACCGGGGAGTGCGCGGAGAGGTGACAGGCGAAGCGGGAGCCTCTCCCGCATCCCCTGTCACCTCGACTGCGACAGTGCGGTGCGACAGTGCGACTATATAAGGCTATACGCATTCCAGCGAGGTGCACAGATATTGTGACCGGGTTATAAAGTGTTATATAAATACCATCCTGGCGTGAAAAGATGTGTTTTATTTAACTGAACTCTTGTGAGACATTACTGTCTCATTGCGAATGCGAACGACTGCCCCTGCGGCCACTTGAGTCAGATGTCTTGGGGCGTCCGGGCATTTTACTTCTTCAATCAAAGGCACAAGTGGCCATACTTCTTGTGTATCAAATGGTGAGGGATATTCAAGGTAATCTATAACCAGTAAGGACTAATAAACGAAACTTTATATCACCTACATACTTACATCGTCAACAAGTTCTGAACTGTTGGATACAGACCTGTTTTCTCTTGTAGTCAAACAAACAACAAAGTAATACAACTCTTTTGTTTTCCCATAGTCGGGTTGTTTTTTTTAACTTTAAAGTGATCTTGATAAGGCTCGCTCCAAGAGCTTATGATATGGACCCTGAACTCTCATCTAAAATTAATATAACTATCATTACTAAATGTGTCAAGGATTACGCAGGGTAAGATTTTGAAGCCACATCAGAAATAGATAATCGGTTTATTGGTAATTTTTATTCAAACAATAAATGTCACGATAAAAATCCACAAAAAGTCAAATTAATATTTTTTTATTCAAAAATAGGCGGCTAGCCTTTGACCGTCATCTTGCCTGATGGGAAGCAATGATGCGGTCGTTCGATCTTCGTTCACTCATTTACATTACACTCGCTTGATCGAGAAACATTTATCCATTACTAAGTGTAAGTACGTTGTTTTTACTGAGTTTAAAGGGTGTTTACGACTGGATAGCTTCTCGTATAGTAATCGCCTCGCCTTGTATTATATCTACCTAACAAATTAGGTGACATGACTTTTTAGTTATTTCTGGGTGGCGCAGACCTGTTATGATACTATGGGACCAACCCGGAATTCACGAAAAAAAATCAGCTGTTCCGTAGAAAAATGACAACGACACACGACAAAATGTATGGGACAGCTTTTTTTTTCGCGAATTCCGGGTTGGTCCCATAGTAAAAGTTGTTCATAATGATGAGTACTATGAGGCCTTTTCGGCTTTGCATCGATCTGAAAATAACCCCGTATTCATATATTCATATATTCATCATTCAAACATCGGCCCAGCCGAGCCAGCTAGAGTCATCGTGGCTTGTCAACGAGGAGTAATCATCTGCTGATGACTAACTAAATGGATTAAGTTTCCATTACGACGCCAATGTGCCCCCTTTAGTTGGAAGTAGTGGAAATATTGAGTTACACTCACGGTAGGGTGGCGCTGCGGTATACAGATACACTGATAAAAATTTCACCTAAAGTACGGAGCATAGTGATAATTACCAAAAAGTACGATGTTTAGCACCAGTTTTTAGGGTGAGAACCATATATTATGATAGTTGTCACCGTAAAAATTGGTGCTTATCATCGTACTTTTTGGTAATTATCAGTATGCTCCGTACTTTAAGTGAATTCGTCGGAATTTTGATGACTATTTTTCTCAGTGTAGAGATGGATAGTTTAAAATACTTTCTTCCGGACTTGAAACGGTCCCGTTTATTAATTATACAGGGTTATAAGGAAAGTGTATGCTAAGCCGAAAAGGACTCCTCACACTCATTATTATGAACAACTTTTACTATGGAAACAACTCGCAATTCGCGAAAAAAATCAGCTGGTCCATAGATAAATGTCAATGAGTCTTGAAAAATTGTATGGAGCGGTTAAAAGTTGTTCATAATGATGAGTACTGTCAGCCTTTTCCAGCTTAGTATCCTTTCCTGATAACCTTACTTAATTATATTAATAAAGATCCGTTCAGCCGTTTTTGCATGATTCAGCAACAATCACCCAAACATCCAACATTTTACATTTACGACTATTATTCAAACGTAATTATGGGATGTTATCAAAATGCTCCAATCTTATGAATAAAATATATTTACATCTTAAATTTAAAATAAGCTAAAATAAAAAACTAAAATAACTAGAAAAAAAATTTGCAAAACTAAAGATCAAAAAGTAGGTTTTGCCCGTGTGGCAAAGTACCAAGAACGCTGGCTGCATTCCCGCGCTGAATTGCCAGTGAAATTCTTTGCGCGAGGAATGAGCCAGCCCTCTTATCACCAGCGGCGTCAACTAAGCGAGGTGTGATTTGCTTGACATTTTTTTTTGTACTAGGACCCCATAGACTGTTTATTCAAATTTATTTTTTGTTTTTTTTTTTTTAATTTTTATTCAAACTGTTTCTTCTTTCTTTAAAACAATATTTTTATAAAATGCAACCAAAAATAAATACAAAAACTTAAATCGGCTTATTCTGCCCAAAATAATTACCCGGTTTGTAATTTGTCCATCTCAAACTCATTAGGGCCCCTCCACACGAGCTACATTGTGCCGAGCACACTATACTACAATGTAGCGAACAATGCTGTAGTGTCTGTATAGTACAGTATACACAATGCACTGCACTAATGGATTATCAGCGATTTGCATTTAGCTGGCTTGACTGGACGGAGTTATACAATAATGCGCTAATATTGTAAAGTAATTTTCTTATAAATATAAAAATTAATCGCAGTTCGTTTGTCTGGCTATAACTCGAGAACGGCTGGACCGATTTCGCTAATTTGATCTTGATAATTTGTAAAAGCTCAGGGAAGGTTTAAAAGTAAAACAAATTATAGCGGGTGAAACCACTGGGGGCAGCTAGAAAATAAATATAAATACGGAGCATATCCCTTAAGTGTAGTTGTAATGAAAACACGCATCAGGCACGTCATTACGAACAACTTTTACTCGTACTATGGGACCAACCCAATAATCGTGAAATTATGAACAACTTTTATTATGGGACAAACCCAAATATCGTGGAATTATGAACAACTTTTATTATGGGACCAACCCAATAATCGTAAAATTATGAACAACTCATATTATGGGATCAACCCAATAATCGTGAAATTATGAACAACTTTTATTATGGGACCAACCCAATAATCGTGAAATTATGAACAACTCATATTATGGGATCAACCCAATAATCGTGAAATTATGAACAACTTTTATTGTGGGACCAACCCAATAATCGTGAAAAAAAATCAGCTGTTCCATACATTTATCGAGAGCCAATGAACTTTTTGTATGGAACAGCTAATTTTATTTTTCGTGATTTTAGGCTTGGTGCCACAGTAAAAGTTATTTTTAATAATGAGTAGGTACTATGAGCTGTTTTCGCCTGAGCATACCTTTTCCTTGTAGCCCTGTGTATATTGGGGAACACCTACTCAGGCCGAGTTGCAAATATTCTGTTTTATTCCTACGAATGTTTTCCATACAAGTAATTCACAGATTTGGATGAAGTTTTGTAGGAAAGTAGCAAGAAATAGGCTATTTTTTTCCAAACATTTATTTTATTTATTTAACAGCTATTTTAGGCTAGCGTGTGCAGCAAATAATAATACAAATAATATAAACGTCAAAGTTAAGATGATTGTTACCTAACCACGCAAAAATGGCTAAACTTATTTGAATAAAATTTTGTGCAAAGATAGCTTATACTGTACGAGCTGCGCCCCGCAGTTTCACCCGCGTTTTTCGGGATAAAAAGTAGCCTATTTGTTAATCCAGACCATGAACAATCTTCATTCAAAATTTCATGTAAATCCGTTCAGCCGTTTTTGCGTGGAAGAGCAACAAACACTTTCACAAACTTTCGCGTTTATAATTATAGGTAAGTAGGAAGTTAATATATAGGCTACTTTTTATCCCGAAAAAGCGAGTCAAACGCGCCGGCGCAGTTTTGAAATAAATCAGTCGTATCTAAGTATAACGCCATCTACAACAATGATGCGTTTCGACAACCCTCATCGACCCAGCTGAAAATAATAGTCTCACTGATAGCTTCGACGCAAACTAATTTCTGTTCGTGTGTACACTCCATAATAGGGTACAGGGTAGCCTAGGTTTGGAATTTAATTGAAACAAATAAGGGATTTGAACGTGTTGAAATGAAACGACTAAAACAGAAGAGGATTTTGGCGCGTCTGGTTTTTACCTGTCACTGGCTACAGTGTTGCAAGGAAAAGAGTTTTTTTTATATAGAAATAAGTCTGTGGCAAACAAGCGACGGGCCACCTGATAACCTGACAACCTGGTGTATTAAGCTGAAAAGAACACAGAACTCATCACTATGAACAACTTTTAATGTAGTAACTGAAATACCTGAACTGAAACCCATACTGAAACGTTTCCGTTTATTAATTATACAGGGTTATAAGGAAAGGGTATGCTAAGCCGAAAAGGACTCCTAGGTAGGTATTATGAACAACTTTTACAATGGAACCAACTCACAATTCGCGTAAAAAACAGCTGCTCCATACATAAATGTCAATGACGCTCGACAAACTGTGGAATAGATGATTTTTTTTTCGCGGTTCGAGGTTTGAGCTTAGACTAAAATAATTTTATTTTAGTAAAAATTTAAATTTTAATTTTAATTTAATTTTAATTTTAGTAAAATAATTTTATTTTAGTCTAAGGGTTTGAGGCCATCGTAAAAGTTGTTCGTTCCTACTATGAGCCTTTTTCGGCTTAGCATACCCTTTCGTTATAGCCCTTTACACTTACCGTTTAGGAATCACATATCATCATACGAGTAAGTTATGATACTTTGCAGATAGGTACTTAGGTCTTAGGTATTGACGTCATCGACCTTTGCCGGAGGAGTAATAATTAAACAGATAAAAAAAACTATCAGTTTTATTCAAAAAGTACCAATGGGTTAATTACACGTAACGAGTAGGTACAGTGGCGAGACAGTGCCGTCAGCCGAGTACTCAGTTTGTATAAACAGTTTGACGAGGCGAGACGGTCACTACGACCATGATTTGTCGTCCGCGTAGTCTCCGTTCGGAAGATGCTTCGGGACAGCATCAAGCTGCCTCGGGGCGAACGAAAGCGCGGTGCTGAGGGCTCCGGTGAGTTCTTAGAGAAAGCTCGGAGCCCTCGTCCAGCATCAAGGTGGATCACCAAGCGATTTTAGTGGGTTTAATCCCACAAAACCCAGCTCCACCCCATGGCAGCCGGGCATCTTGCGAAGATTTCCCCCTCGTAAACAAAAAAAAAACAAAATAAAAGAACCATGATTTGTTTGCTCGGCTGAGTATGTTTATTTACTGTCTCGCCACTGTACTCGTTACGTGTAATCAACCCATAGAGAGTTCTGAAGATAATATTTCACGCAAAAAATAGTGCTTCTTAACCGTAATCCTGATGTAGTTAGGTGACTGAGTAAACGTTAACTTAACTTAGTTCCGAGCCGTTACACCGCAATACGACTGTTTGCAACGAGTTTACGAGCGCGGCGAAAATCTGATCCTGACGTCCAGGGTATCTTCCCGCTAAGTCAGCGGTATTGAACATTCATTCATAGATTCAGAATTCTTAAAATTGCTCCACTGACAAGATAAAAAATTAAATTTTAAATTAATTAAAAAAAAATTAAAATAAATTACGACTCTTGAAAACTCTTGCCGGTGGAGCAACTTTGAGGCTAAGTGGCCCTCTGCTAGTGCTTTTACCTCCCTGTACTACATTACATCTGCCTTTTCTTTATTCTAATTCTCTTTCATTCTGATAATGTAGTCTCAGAATGTTCTTCTTGCTCTTTCTGGTCCTCTCATTCTTTTAACCTTTCCCTCTATGATGGTACCTAGTAAAAGTTGTTCATAATGATGAGTACCTACTATGATCCTTTTCGGCTTATATATCTTTTCCTTTTTATATACACTATTGCAGTTGTGCGAGTGAGATAGCAGTACCAACTATAAGGTCCTAAGTGAGAGAACATCCGAGTATACTAGTTGTCTCTGCGCGGCGATTTAAGAAGACAAAGGGCTGTAAAATGGCTGATTGCTCACAACACTGCCGCGGGCTGTGATCTATAGCGCCAGGAAAATGTAGAAATGTATTTTGTTGTAGTATCATGGGAATACTGACATAAAAATTAAGTCGTTTTCTACGGCTAGTTTCGATCACATTCGGTGACTCGGGTGAGTTACAACCGGGACGCGCTCGTGGTTGCGTCTCGCCTGGCACAATTTCATTTAATTTTTACGTGAGTATTCCCGTGTCAATTATAACAAAATGTGTCAAAATTATGTATGCTTCCATTGTATAGAAATAAACCCACTAGGTAGCCACTTATTCTAATCGAGAAAAAGGGCTCTTATTAGAGTCTTAAAAGGTTGGTAACCCGGCAGTAGGTCAATTAAAAATTGCTAAAAAAAAGTGTTGAATAAAGTAGTTAGTTACCTATACGTAGAAGTAAAATAGCACACACTACAAAAACTGAAAACCCCAGTATTTAACAAAAAAAAAGATAAGAACTGAAATTGACAAAAAAAAACTTCTAACTATTTTTTTACTGTTCTTAATCCATAAGATTGCTTTATAAATAGCTTGTCTAAAACCTTAACAGCTCTACTAGTTCTAACAAGCTTCAAGTTACCAAACTTCAAGTTTTTATAATGACTTTGTTTTACGATACGAAGTTAAATTACTACATCACAGTCTAGTTTTACAACCACCTATGAATACTTAAACTGTACGGAACTTAAGAAAATAAGTAAAATATACTTTAAAAATTAATCCTACTAAAAATCACAAATAAGAGTGTAGGTTTTTTTTAATGTGATTAAATGACGAAACGAGCAAATCGCTCGCCTGATGTTAAACGTCACGTTTGCCCATAACAGGTCTGCGCCACCCAGAATTTTGAACTCGCAGAATTCAAGACCCTGCGCGGCACAGCACTGCGCTCGTCACCCTGAGATATAAGTTGTTTAATCTCCCATTTGCCCTGTAATTTCACTGGAAATAATGCCCTTACAACCAGACACAGTAATGTTTGCACATTACTGCTTGGCGGTAATGCTTGGTGGTAGGTAAGTATATTGGGATGTTTATTACTCGATCACGCTAAAACGTCCGAATGGATTTAATTTTATTATAAACAAAGGTATATTTTTGTTATAATTAAACACGGGAATACTCACGTAAAAATTAAGTCGTCTACTAAGTCGAGTCGTCCAGTGTGCGCCGGCGCAGCGCGGGACTCTATCCGCCCCCACCCCCGTGCCCGCAGAGCAACCGCTCTCATTACGCGCGCGGCGCGCCGCGGTCCGCAGTGCCAAACGAGACGCAACCGCGAGCGCGTCACGTTTGTCAACTCGCCTGATGAAGGTCACCGAATGTGACCGAAACTAGTCGTAGTTAGACGACTTAATTTTTACGTGAGTATTCCCGTGTTTAAAAAACAAAAATGTGTGAAAACCACGTTAGTTTCCATAGTAAAGGTACATTTGTTACTCTTTCGCGCAAAAATGGCTGAACAGATTAACATGAAATTTGGATTGAAGGTTGTTCATAGTCTGGATCAACACATAGGCACATATTTTTACCCCGATAAACGCGGGTGAAACTGCGGGGCGCAGCTTTTTTCGACTTAGCATACCCTTTCCTTATAACCCTGTACTGTGCATAAAATGCACATTTGTCGGTTTAAATGTCGCATGGTATTTTAATTTGTACACTACAACCATCATATTTTATGATGATGACACTACAACCAGTCACACTCACAAAACACTGTTACTTGCTGGAAAGAACCAAACTATAGTCACCGCGTTACCAACTGAGTCGTAGGGCCTTCGTCGTAGTCGTTAGTCGTATGTTTCAATCTGATTTTATTCTTATCGATATGCGCCTATAACCATCTTACGCACATCACTATGCGGCTCCATAAGACCCACAAGTGCGAGCGAGATAGACATAGTGACATGATTTATGGGCGCACGACTCAGTTGGTAACGCGGTGTATAGTGACATTGTGACACGTTTACATTTGTCGTTGTTAAAAACAAACATAACCAACCAGTTAAATGCTTGTAATTAGCGTTTTTGCACTAGAACAACAACAATCGTTGAAACAACACTCTTCACACCACCCCACAACAACACATTTCAAATACGAAACCCTACAAAAATCGTTGTTCACAAAACAAGGATCTACTCTAAAAAAAAATTAAAAAGAGTTCATATAAACCGAAAATTATTATAAAAAGGAGTTGAAAAAGAATTCATACGAACCAAAAATTAAAATTCAAATCCAGCTTTCCACAAAAGAACTATAATATTCCGCACTCCAGACAATCCCCACTCAAAGGTCTAAAAACGTAGATACTCGTATTTTCGACAAACGGACCGTGAGAGCACAAAATTGCTGTAATACCAGCTAGTACTATTATATAGTCGGGGAGATAGTGCGAAAAATAATCACTGATGAAATTCGGTTTCTGGTAAGTGTTGTTTCATCTACCTGTAGAAAGTAAGAAATATGAAAACTACATAGTATTAATAATTAATAATATCTAGTCTATTCTTATTCATTTTTCTAATTATTAATATCTAATATTCACTATTAATATTAGAAGAAAAACAAAAGCAATTTGTTAAAATAATGACGGCTCATTAATATCATATAAACTAATTTCCATAACAATGTTCTTGGGATTATTATTAATTTCATTTACTTACTTTTTGAAATAAAAATGCCCACATTTACTTAAAGGCAATAAAAAAATCAATGAATGAGTGTATCCACTCCATCCTAACGTCGCCAGGAAAAGATCGTTCTTATCGATAAGGCCGCTAGTTGTTACACTAGTTTTATGCTTTATAATCATTTTTATTTGTAATTTTTGTAAACAATAAAGAGTTAATCTACCTATCAAAATTAAAAAATATTAGTTCATTCAGTCGTAATCCGAAGAGTCATCGTCTCCCATACTAATAGTACTTAGCTTTTGCGAGTTATTCAGTGAATTTAATAGTAAAAAATCCGCTGAGTGGTCAGTGAACAAAGAAAGTTGGCCGAACAATTTTCCACTTCAGGAACGAGGGTCGGATTACGCTGTCAGTGGTAAAAAACTGCAACTTTTAGGCAGGAAATAGTCATATGCTGACGTCACGATGGCCACGTACGATTAAATAGCCGTGCAAACTGATGCCACTTTAATAAGAAAACCCAAAAAAGCTCATAGTTCTTATTATTATGAACAACTTTTACCATGGGACCAACCCGGAATACAGCTGATTTTTTTTTCGCGAATTCCAGGTCGGTCCCTTAGTCAAAGTTGTTTATAATGATGAGTACTCTGAGCCCTTTTCGGCTTAGCATACCCTTTATGAATAACTCTGCATTTTATTCTATTTATTTCATAACATTTCAGATTATTATGAGCCGTGGTAGCTCAGTGGGAGAACCGCCGCTTCGCATTCTTGAGGTGGCGGGTTCAAACCCCGACTCGTACCAATGAGTTCTTTAGGACTTATGTACGAAATGTACGAATTTACATATCACTGGCTTTTCGGTGAAGGAAAACATCGTGAGGAAACCTGCTTATTATAGTTCACGCAAAAAGGGCCGATTACCGGCCTAGTTGCGGAAAAAGAGCCCGCTCTTTTTTAACACGCTTTTATTAGCTTCACCTGTATGTTTGTATGTTTGTTTGTATGTAACCGACTCCTTTGAGCGCGTTTTTGACCCACTTTAAACGGTCAGATTTCTTTCAAACTTTGTAGATATATCGAGGACCGATGACAATACACTAAACAAATCGTGTTTTTTAGTTTTTTTAACTATTAATTTTTATCTTTATTTCAGATTATTATTGCTTGTGATCGTGACTGTACATAGACATAAAAAACGGAGTTCTTTATGCTTCCAAAGCCTCAAAGCGTCAATTACAAACAAAAAGGATAGACTTTTAGACAAAAACGAAAAAGAACCGTAATCTCTCTGATACAGGTTTTCTACGAGTTTTAGTTTGAAGTTTGATTTTGTCATTTTCAGTTTTTGCTCTCTCCTTTGTTAGTCTACTTGCTAAGTAAAGCGAGTGCGTAGTGCGCGTTTTTACTTGTTTTTTATAAGCTTCACTTGATTAACTCTATATTGTTTTTAATAAATTAGATAGATAAACTCTTTATTATTCACACCTTAAATTATAAACAAAAGGATTATAACACCTAAAACTAGTGCGACAACTGGCGGCCTTATCGCTGAGAGCGATGTCTTCCAGGCAACCTTAGGATGGAGAGGATAGATAAAAAATAGCAAACGGGGTGTGCAATATCGAAGAAAACTGTGTCATCTATGCCTACATAAAACTACTTAGAGATACATTCAAATACAATACATTCTAATACTAAAACTACCTACATTTGCGAAAATATACTAATACATATAAATATAAAAATAATAGGGAAGAATACATAAACAGCTGGTATTTTCGCTAATATCTGTTTTGTGCTGCTTCACTTGCGTCTCGGCATACGCTTACGCTTATGCTGGGGCTACATTAGCGGGCTACGGCGAATATTCGCGTTAACGCGATGAGTGTGGCCGGGTATATCGTGTCATCGCGTAGTGTTCGGGCGAAGACGATGTAGTATCGGGGATATTATATATATCGGGAATCTTCGCCCGCCTTAATGTAGACAAGAACATCGCCTATGCCCGAACACGATGTTTTTGTCGCGCCAACACGATACGAATCTTCGCCCGCTAATGTAGCCCCAGCATTAGCCTTAGCCCATCTTCAGCAACCGCCCACATTTACTATACCGTATCACGCCTAGGCACAAATCGTCTGTGGCTTCAAACAGTATCAAAACTGCAAAATCACGTTTTTTTTCATTGTTCCCAATTACACGGATACTAGCTGCGCCCCGCGGTTTCGGGATAAAAAGTAGCCTATATATAAATCTAGACCACGACCTTCATTCCAAATTGCATGTAAATCCGTTTCAGCGTTCATTAGTAACAAGCACAATATAATATTTTCACCTTCATAAAATTAGTAAAAATTACACTTAAAAAAAATCTGACTTGATTTAAATCGAATAAAATTAATACTACGCATTTTATCTTACAATCAAATCTTGACTTTAAATTGTTCTCCTGTAAAAAATAAATTTTTAGTTTCGATACTGCTCGTAGGGTCAGTGGAAATATACCTACAATGGAATAGGCACATCTGAAGAGGGAGGGACGGAGTGCCACAATGATTTACGCGCTCTTGTTCAATGCTAATCGAGTGCTAAGTGGCATCCTTGATTTATAGCCAGAGATTAAAGTATAATTATTTGTGGCACCCCTACTGGCATTTGTCACTTGGTGCTAATTGCAGATGTTCTGATATCAGCCAGAGGAATCTTCGGAGTTTTGATCCACTGCGTTGAAAATAGCTAAGAATAGCTACGAAAGAATTAATTGAAAAATACTTGAGAACACTCTGCTTTTTCTTCCTGCCATCCCAATATTTAGGTTCGGGTCCTAGTCCCACTAATCTGGAATCTTCTGGAAATAAAGTTTGCTAAATTCGAGAAAGAAAATATCGAATCTCCTAGAAAATTGATCTTGTGACTAAATATTTTGTATGGAGTCTCGATATTTTTTCTCGAATTTAGCAAACTTGTGTCACTAAAGTTGTTCACTTTGACGTGTAGAAGATCACTCTTAAGTCTTACCTTTTCATTTCACCTTGTTTAGAGGAACTGGCTTGGCAGCCTGACTGACAGACAATGTACAGCCTAAACCGCTGGTCGTAGAGATTTGAATTTTGTCAATGTTTGTATGTTTCGTGTTTGTGAAAAGATAA
Source organism: Alcis repandata (assembly GCA_949125135.1). NCBI lineage: Eukaryota > Metazoa > Arthropoda > Insecta > Lepidoptera > Geometridae > Alcis > Alcis repandata. The sequence goes on along the minus strand of OX421240.1, from coordinate 10,729,828 downwards.
AAGAAAAAGGGCTGAACAGATTTGGATAAAATTTAGAACGAAGCCAGCTTATACCCTGGATTTACAGATTATGCTACTTTTTATCCTACAAAACGTGGACGAAACCGCGGAGCGCAACTAGTTTGAGAAACTCATGTAAGGGAATACATTTAAGGTTACTATAAAAACACCCTAAGACCCTAAATCTACTTATAAATGAAAATGAATCGCTATTCGTTTGTCTCGCTGAAACTCGAGAGCAGCTGGACCGATTTAATTTTTTTTTTCCGTTTTGTTTGCAGATAATATAAATAAAATATTATATATAATAATATATGTAAAATATAATTATATATAGTATACAGGGAAGGGAAGGTTTAAAAGTAAAAAAAAACCGCCAGGTGCAACTTGCTAGTAATAAAACTTTGAAATTCAATCCTGAAAGAATATTCGGGGATTGGCAAAAACAAAAAAAAATATACCTACATTTAAGTCGGTTTAAGAATATAAAGAAACTGATTCCTTCCGTTGCTATGGCAGGCCAATTAGTATCGGATGATCGGACAAAAGACCGACGTCCGCGTATTGCACGTAATGATCCATTATCTTCTGACCACTTGTTAAAGGTAGGTATTATATCGTCATATACAAGATAATACTCGAAAAAGTATAGGGTGACGAATCAACATCAAGCTGTGCTGCGCTGTACTGCGCTGTGCTATGTTTGGTCAACTCGCTCGTCTAATACTTCAATGAGGATAGAAACAAACCATGCTGTGCTGCGCTGTGTGAGGCTACGCTCTGTTCCCCCCCGAATGGGTTCCCGCCTTTCCGTGGCGGGGGGGATAAGTAGCCGTGGCACTGAGCCCGGTGAAACGAAGAGGAACCCGAGGTGGGGCCTTCCGCGTGTCCCTCTGGCAGCAGAGGGCTGATTAGCAGAGGGCACAGCGGATGAGCCGGGGTCTGAGCGATGGCTCGGACCACCAGGGGGGTTTCCCTTGTGCTCCCCGCCGCGTGTGGGTCGCGGTCGGGAGTGCAAGGAAAGGAGGAGGGTCTGAGTGTGGTGGACGCCAGGGGATGCGGCGCTCCACACTTGGACGGTGGCATTGCTGCCGCCGGTGACGAGTGTGGTGGACGCTGGAGGAAACGACGCTCCACGCTCGGGCGGTGACAGCGGTGCCACCAGGATGGTTTTCCTTGTGCTCCTCGCCGCGTGTGGGTCGCGGTCGGGAGTGCAAGGGAAAGAGGAGGGTTCCTTTTGCACCTCGCCGCGTGAGGTTTGCGGCCGGGTGTGAAAGGAACGTGGGCTTAAGGCGGGGTGGGTGGTGCTAACCACACTGCCCACCACGTGCGAGCGAGCGGGACTAGGGAGCGAGGAGGCGGTTCGCCCGTCTCCTCGCTCCTCGGCAGTGGGGTTGCCGGGAGAGTCGGGGGACTCTCCCGGCCTGCACGACCCCACACTGTCTGGGGGGTGATCCTGGGGAACAGGGTCACCCCTCCATAGGTGCAGGGGGCCCTAATCGGGTCCGTCGCCGGGGCAAGGTGGCGATTGCTAACGCGACCCCACCTTGCCCCATCTCAGGCGGATGCCGAACACCCCAGTGGTTTTAGTGGGTACGCCGCCGCAGGGCGGAGACTCCCACATAACCACCCTGCCTCCCCCGGGGCGGGCGTGGTATCCATAAAGGATTTCCACTGGGTAAACAAAAAAAAAAAAAAAAAAGGCTACGCTCTGTTTAAAAACGCAGCAGTCTCGAGCGAGGCGCGCTACTCGCCGTGCTGAGCCGCGCTGTGCCGAACTGTGCTATGTTTTTTATGGATTTTTATGTGCTGATTACTTTTTTGGTGGACGGACAACGTAGTTCTAGTTTAGCTTAGCTTAGTTCAGTGAGTTTAGTTTTCATTTAGTTTAGCCGGCGGTGGACGTTCGGCTTTATACTGAGCTAAGCAAAGCGCAGCACAGCTTGATGTTGATTGTTAAAAAAACGTAGCTTAAGAAACAGCACACCACAGCGCAGCACAGCTCGATGTTGATTCGTCACCCTAAGTCTATTTGATAGGCTGCTTTGTTTTTAACCCCCGACGCAGTGTTATTAAGTTTGACGTGTGTGTGTGTAAATATGTGTGTGTGGTTGTGTCGGTGGCATCGTAGCTTACGGATGAACCGATGATTTTGTTTTTGTTTGAAGGTGAATTCGTCGGGAGAGTTTTTGGCTATGTTTGATGAAAATTGGTTCAGTCACAACGTTGGAGTTTTTTTTAAATTTATTGTAGAGTTTTTTGAGTAGCAGACCTCAAAATTTATTATTCAATTTTATTATTCAAAATTTTTCAATTACTCGTAAACTTCATAGATTAAAAAAGTGGAAAAGGTCTTATTCCTAAAAGCAATCGCTTCCAGACAACTACCGTTTCATAATAACACCACAAGCAATCATTAGCGCTCTATAACTTAGAAAGGGTGTCGCAAACATCCGACTAAGATGGATTCCACGACCGGAACAGGAAATGGTCCCAGATCGCTGTAGATCGACCCTTAACAGATTCATTTTTCACTGGCTGAATGGGGCTGGCAACTAATGTTGGATTAAGTGTTTGTGATGGAAGTTATGGTGATAAGTCTTTGTCAAGGTGATGACGGTAAAAGGTCCAAAATCTTCTTCTTCTTCTTCTTTTATATAATAAAAACTAGCTGACTCGACAGACGTTGTCCTGTCTTACTCGTAACGATAACTATTTAATTCGAATTGGTAAAAAAAGCCATTGCGTCAATTCTATGTCAAATGTCAAATGTCAAAAGTTACATTAAAAAAGTTTACATTGTCCAAAGCGCTAAAGTTAAATTATGGTTTAAGTATTTTTAAATTTTCTAATTTTTCATGTTTTTTTACTATAAATTGAGATGTGAGCTATCCTTTCCTGCCCTCCTAATCATAAGCAACGCACTTGCATCCCGAACGGTTTTGAGATATGGCGCCAAAAAGATTATTTTCGTTTTTGATGTGTAGTGAGAAAACTATTATAAATATCATAATAATTTTTACTTATTACTTTGCACACAACGTTTAACTTCACAGGATACAACTTTTTATTGTTCTTAGTATTGTTATTTATTAATAAAATAAGAAAAACATTTTTTACCTAGTAAACATAAAAGAAACTTATGCATATTACTAGGCATAACCAACGCATTTGCGTCGTTTACGTCGCTTATGTCTAGGAAATGCAATTGCGCGTTTTATAATTAAAAAACATGGAAGTTGTCAGTATGTTTGTCTAGACATAAGCGACGCAAACGACGCAAACGACGCAAATACGATTGTTAATCCTAAACGTATTGTATTTTGCGGTGCTAATGGCTAGTTAATATGCTATTTATTTTTCCATGTCACTTATCATAAGCGTCGCAAGTACCAAATGCGTTGGTTATGTTTAGTTCTTATTTTGATATATAAGTAGCTAAACCAAATCATAATCGTCGTAAGTGATTTTATGATATTTATGTTTAGTATTATATGATTTTTTGAGTGAAGAAATAAGCCGTAATAGCCATTACGACGGTTATCACTAGTAAGTCCTCTTATTTTTTGTCGATTGCATTGGTTATGCCTAATAGAAATATGGGATGCAATAAATTTTAAAAAAAAAGAGTCGGTGATACTTGTAGATCTCATTACGCAGATTCTGGATATTATATATTTATATAACTCAAATCACCCAAAAATGTCGATTACGTTGCTTATGATTAGGAGGGCAGTATCTCCTAAGTTAGATCGATCAATCACATTTGCACCCGGTGTGCAAATTTGATTGAAATCGGTTAAGTAGTTTAGGAGTCTATAGCGGACAAACAACGTGACACGTAATTTATATATATTAAGATGAATCGCTGTTCCTTTGTCTGGCTAAAACTCAAAAACGGCTGGACCGATTTGAATATTTTTAACACGCTTTTATTAGTTTCACCTGTATGTATGTATGTAATCGTATGTAACCGACTCCTCTGAGCTCGATTTTGCCCTACTTTGAACAATCAATAAATTCAAACTTTGCACACCTGTTAAAGATCGATGACAATGCGTGTTTTTTAGTTTTTAAACTATATTTTTATTATTATTTTGTTTTGTTTGCTTTAAAACAGGGAAGGTTTAAGATGACAAAAAAAAAAAACAGGTGGTACAACTGGCGGGTGCAGCTAGTATTTAATAAGATAGGTGCCAGTATTTTCTTTATTGGGTTTTTTTTCTGATCTGTGTGTAAATGATTAAGTATGGCTTAGCTTTGTTCTAACAAGAACATTATTTTTACAAAACAAAAAACAAAAACCGACTTCAAAAGACCGACTATTGAGTTATTCATCTATTTGTCGCGCACGTACTTAATGCAAATTTAAAACTTATATGGTTTTCTCATGGATGCCATTTTCAGAACTGGACTAAATTGAAATGGGACCAAATGGGAAGCGTCAGCTTTCTAATAAAAAAAGAATTATCAAAATCGATTCACCCAGTCAAAAGTTATGAGGTAACAAACATAAAAAAAATAAATAAAAAAACATACAGACGAATTGATAACCTCCTCCTTTTTTGAAGTCGGTTAAAAAGGTACGAGTGTGTTAAATAGTTTTTTTTAAACATGCTTTTATTGCATTGTCATCAGAGCGGTATACCAAATTTCAGCTCAATCGGACATTAGAAGTGGTTCAAAATTCAGTTGCAAGATTTTATCCGAACATACGTATCTACATACATTACAAGTTAAATAAAAGTTTCATAAATAAATAAAAACGAATGTATAAATGTGGTAAATACAAAAATATATTATTGGTAGATAGTTAGGAACATAATGTTTTGTTTTCCAAACAAATGGTTTGATATTGACATTGAAATTGTAAAATTAAATAAATGTTGGAATTTTAACATTAATGCAAAATCTTTTTTATAATATTTTTAGAGGAATCGTAAGACATTTGTAATTTTTCTGCTTCGTGATTAGCTAAAGTGCGTAAATAATATATTACTTAAGTATATTCTTATTATATAAGGTTATAATAAGGTTATTCGTAAAGGGTATGCTAAGCCGAAAAGGGCTCATAGTACTCATCATTATGAACAACTTTTACTATGGGATCAAGCCGGAATTCGCGAAACAAAATCAGCCGTTCCCACCGAAGTCATGGCCGTTCCATAGAATAATGTCAATGACAATCGACAACATGTATGCCATTATAAAAGGTTAAATCTTCCAATGAAATCAAGACTTCAAGGATGGTCTTTTCAATACGTTACCATGAATATAGCACTAAAGAAATATAGAAGAATAAACAGCAGAATTATCAGTCTATCACCTTTTTCATCATACTCGTAAATTCATACTAATACTATAAATGTGAAAGTTTAAGTGTGTTTGTCACTTTTTACGGTGAAACGGCTCATCTGATTTGGATGAAAAATAAAGCCCTGGATTAATGCACAAGCTACTTTTTAATCAGAAAAAATAAAGATTCTTGTAAAATAATTATCCTATTAATATTATAAACTAAAATAATTAAGTAAGGTTTAAGGTAAGTTATTTTTATTTTTTTACTTTACTAAAGTTTGGATAGGTATTTGTTGCCAAATCACTCAAAAACGGCTGAACGAATTCGGATGAATTTCTCATTCATCTTCATCTAAGCATCTCTTTGATTGTCATTACATTACTTATAATCTTAATTTTCACCAACTTTTTACTTTGAAACGACTTTTGCCTACTAAAAAGTAAACTAAAGACGATGAATTATCCGTAAGTTACTTTTACATATACACCCCCACTTTCTCCTAACACACACAGATACACGTACTGTCTCTGCAAATCCTAACTCTTCCGAGGACTTGTGTATTGCAGAGATAATACACACTCACACACACCCACTCATAAACACACCCGCTTATTCATAAAAGCTCATGACATCCTATCCCGCCTTTTTTGTCTTTATATTGTATACCTACTTATTAATCATTTTGTTATTTTTTTTTTTCTATCCATACTCAACTCATAAATTCTCGGAGGAGGGCGTTGACACCTGCAACACAGTTTTATACTTCTGCAGGTGTCATCGATTCTCAATGTTACTTGTTATTTTTGTTATTATTTGTTCCCAATAAACAGATTTTATTATTTACTAGCTGACCCGGCAGACTTCGTACTGCCGTACGTTTGTATGGGAAAAAGAAAAGGGCTGTTTTTAGGGTTTTTCAATATTTCTGAGAGATTTTCTTAATATTTTTTTCCGTTAGAACCTTCTCCTAATAATAACAAATACAACAAAAAAAGAATTAGTGAAATCGGTCCAGCCATTCACGCGTGATGCCGTGACCAAGGAAAACGGGTTTCATTTTTATATACATATATAGATAGATATATATATATATATATATATATAGATTATTTTTATCTCAATAATAAAAAACAGTTTTTTTGTGCTATTGAGTGACGAGACGAGAAATCGCTTACCTGATGTTAATCGTCACGTTAGTTTCGATAGTTTTAGTTCCAGATTAACAGTTTAAAATGACGGGTAAAACCGAGTAGACAGCTAGTAAACAAAGCTATGTCACCAAAAGCGTGAATATAATAAGGCACCATTGTCCAGTAATATTAAATATCCCTTTTGTGAATTTTGTGGTCAGTTCAACGCATGTTTTGACGTGAAACGCGATAACCTATGCCTTTGATATTTTTGAGTAGTTCTGTTACGGTGGCTGCATTTGATACTAAATAAACGTTTCACACTCACAGCTCAGCTAGGATACCCTGTGTCGGGGATGCCATGGAACACACACAAAGACAAGATAACTAACACCCAGATCCAGAGCAGACATTTAAATTCATCATTCAACCAGCCAGGCCGGGAAAATATTTATATGTTTTAAATTAAAATGTATTATGGGCCCAAGTTTGAAGGCATTTTAAGACAGATCTAAACTAACTAAAAATATATCTGTCTTTATCATTGCAAGCTATTAGACAAGGATGCCAATCGTTTTAGAAAATTTAGATCTGTCTTTAAAAACCTTCAAACTTGGGCCTTATGTACAACTAATTTACTAATCCTTTTTGTCTATGTTAATACGAGTAATATTATAAATACGAAAGTGTATATGTTTTGATGTTTGTTACTCAATCACGCAAAATAACCCGAGTAGATTTGGACAAAATTAGACAGTTATTACACTGAATTACTATATTTTTATTCTGAAAAAATGAATTGCTCCTATAAAAATAATAACGGGGTTAAATCAGCCAAAACATAAATGTTTGAAATTGAAGTAAGATTTTTTACTACACATTTTAGAACATTAAAACGAGTATTTTTGCTAGACAAACCTTAATTTTTGACGAATTCGATTTAGTAAAACCAGAATCCAAATTAACAAATTAGATGCAAAATTCAATTTACATACTTCAGTGTTGAAAGTTGTGACAATAACTAGAATTCAATAATTTGGTCGCTTTGATGACTCGTGTCCAAAACATCGACCGTCCATAGTAGTTTGTAACTAAAGAGCAATACTATCGCTCTCTTTAAAAGTTAACCACAATATTAATATTTAAAAATCAAATAAAATGCCACCGAAAAATATGATAAAAGTTGCACCAAACACTTACAAAACAAAACTGTTTCATCTTTACAAACAAATGCTCATTACTTTGCTAATCTTCGGATACGATTTCAATTTCTACAGCGAAAAAACCATCATACGAAGAGCCGCAAAGTTGTACTGCATTACTTTAGTTTCAATTATTTCCTATGCAACCATGATGTGCTGTGAAAAGCGGGAGATCTCCCAAATTTGGTCGCTAATCGAATATTCATCATCGGTTGTGATCATCCTCTTTTTCAAGAGCCAAATACGTCCTTTTCTTCATAAACTAAGCGAAGTGGACATCTACCTCAGGATAAGAAAGAGTCACTATTTCTGGGATAAATACAAAATGTATTTTTTTACTGCTCTAATATGGATAATTAGAGTATGTTATTCATATTTATACTGCAATTATTATACGTGCTATACCGACTTGTCTTTGTACTTGTTGAGTATGGTATCTCCGTTAGCACTCGATTTAAGTCGAGTGTGGCGATGTATTCTATTCGATACTATTAGGTATCGATTAACGATGCTCAGAGTGAGGTTGGAGGAGGATCCGGATGAGAATTTTTATTTGTATGTCAAGAATAATAAGACTTTGAAAGAAGACAAGTTTAAGTTTTGCTTGTATTTGTACAGAACCATTGCAGATTTGGTCGAATTAGTCTCTCCGGAACTTTACGCGTCCGTAAGTGTTTTTTTCAACGCAGATTACACTCTCTTGAGATTTTTATTTTTCCCAATTTTATTAAGTGTGCGTACTGCTAGAGAGTGGAATGCTCTGCTTGAGTGGGTATTTCTAGGTAGCTTATGATTTGGGTGTAAGCCAGAGGTTTCGGGTTCAATTCACGGCCGGGCAGATGTAGTGTTGGGCCCTTTTGCAGAGCCCGCCTGGGGAAGTACCACACCTTTGCCAGTTATTCTACCGCCAAGCAGTAATGTGCAAACATTACTGTGTTCCGGTTGGAAGGGCATTGTTTCCAGTGAAATTACAGGGCAAATGGGAGATTAATCAACTTATATCTCAGGGTGACGAGCGCAGTGCAGTGCCGCGCAGGGTCTTTAATTCTGCGAGTTCAAAATTCTGGGTGGCGCAGACCTGTTATGGGCAAACGTAACGTTTAACATCAGGCGAGCGATTTGCTCGTTTCGTCCTTTAATAACATAAAAAAAAATGTTTGAATAATGAATTTAAATATCTGCTCTGGGTCTGGGTGTTGGTTGTCTTTGTATGTGTTCCATGGTATCCCCGAGACAGGTTAACGTAGTAGGGAGCTATTATGAGTGTGATACATTATTCTAGGCAAGCGTGCTCCATCGTAGACCACACCATTGCTTACCACCAGATGAGATGGCGGTCAAACGCAAGCCTATCTAAATTTATAATGTTAGAAGAGTAGATTTTTTTTTTTTTTTTTTTTTACATCGGACTAGGCATGCGTTTGAATGCAATCTCACCTGATGGGAAGTGACGATGTGGTCGAAGATGTAGCACGCTTGCCTAGGAAAAACCTATTCACTCTATTTTTGAACACCCCCGGGTTGTACTTTCTAGGAAAAACAGACGCGGGCAGTGAGTTCCATACCTCTGCCGTTCGGATTAAAAAAGACGAATGAAAACGCTTAATACGGTTACATGGAATTTCCACCGTATGAGGGTGCATCTTTTTCGTGCGTCTGGTGCTGTTATAAAAGAACGGCGAAGGCAAGACAAGGTCATGCAGTTCTTGTGCACACTCTCCATGGTGTACTCTATAGAACACCGACAGATGATGTAGATAGTTAATTATTTTTTTTATTTTTCAGCTTTTCATGAGTGTGGCTTGCAACTTACCTAAATTGGTTTTAAATGTGTACCACATCCTGGCAATACTAGAGGGACTGGTGAGTGAAATTTTATAAAAACTTATACATACAGGATTACATATATTATATTAAATTAGCTGACCACCCGTCGCAGGAGCTTCTCTGCATCATACCTAACCAAGTTACTACTTTACGCGTAGCTCAATGATTAAAAAAAATGAGTCAAAAAAATTGTGTTCTGGCAATAAATACCAAATACTTAGCGCGAGTTCAAAATGAAAAGGAGTGCATAATCTGGGCAAAGCGGGCTCTTGAACCTACATTTTACTAAACTGTCCTTCTGATACGGAGCTAAAATTGGTACATACTTTTTTGAGGAATATCTTATGCTTAAGCTGTTCGTTTAGAAGTTGTTAGCAAATTTTCAATAATCCTGTATTCGTCGTTTTGACGACAAAGGGAACTGAGCGAGGCCGCGCAGGCGAGGACAAAGATAAACGGTTTGGTTATAATGTAATAATATAAATAATAATATTGTTTTTATCTTTACAGGAGCCAAGAGGATCGCTCAGTTTCATAGTGATGCATACTGTACAAATATGTGGGCTGCTGTTCTCACCATTTGTCATAGTCGAGTTCTATGTGGTCGAAGTGGAGAAGATCAAACTGTTCTTGATAAACAGACTTATTGACGAAAATGGTAAGTTTTTTTAATGAAAATTTTAGACGATACGAGCAAATCGCTCACCTTAACGTCACGTTTGCCCATAAACAGGCAAAGTATTTAAGGGGGGGGGGGGGGGGTAGGTAGGCGGGGGGGGTTTACAGTAAATTAAGAGTAGGTAGTAGTCAATAAAAGTATTAAGAGTAGTAACTATTTTTTTGAGCATTTTTTCTCTTCTTTGGGCATACAGAAGAATCTTGAATTTAGCAAACTTGTGTTCTGAAAGTGGTTCACTTTGGGGTGTAGAAAAACATCCTTAAGTATTACCACAACTTTCAGTTTGTACGGAAAGTTTGTTGTTTGTACTTCTACGAGAATAAGTACAATATGTATTTCAATAAATAAACCATTTATTATGAAACCAAAATAAATTATTTTTCAGATGCAGCTGTGAAAAAACAGATAGAGCTCTTCCTTCAGTATGCAGAAATCAGGCAGTTCAAGTACAAAATCTGGCGAATCATTTCGATCAACGTATCCATGCCGCTAGAAATGATCAACCTGTGCACAACTTACCTTATTGTTATTATAAACTTCACGCATCTGTATGGTTAAAATAAAATAAGGACAATCTGTATGGTTAAAATAAAATAAGAACAATCTGTATGGTTAAATTAGAATAAGTTGAGAAGAAATAAATTAGAATACAATTTGGTTTTATTATCTTAAAAGTAAAAGTAAAAAAGATTTGAGACTATTCATAAAGTTATTAGTGTGAAGAGTCCATTAATCAAGCAAATTGGACCAGTAAAATGAATTTTAATAAGTCATACTTTCCTACTATAAAATAATGAATGCGAAAGTTGGTTACCACGTACCCCCGTAACTACTGAACCGATTTTGAAAAAATTTAAAATTGAGATATCTTATGTCCTGAATTAAACACAGCCTATTTTTCATCATCACCGTTTTTCATCACCGCGGGGCACTAGTCGATAAAAATCTCCGAACAGTAAAAACTTTCCTGACAATTCCTTGTAAACTTCATAACAAATTCTTGTAAACTTATAGTAATTCTTGTAAACTTTTATAGCAATTTCTTGTTAAATTTATAGCAATTGCAAGCTTTAATATCAATGCCGTTAGTGAGTTGTCTATAAGCTTTGAAGTCGAAGTTTGATGGGCTGGAAGCACATCGGCTTAACGATTCGGAACTCTCAAACTTCGCAAATCCTTTTATGATTGTTTAGCAAATGTTTTCTGTCTCGACTGTAGAATCATTTTCCGAGACATTAATACAGTCGATGGGTTTGAAGTTAGTGGGCGTTTTCTAACACAGGGTTACGCATAACTGCTACAGTGCAGGGCTATAAGGGAAGGGTATATCAAGCTGGAGAGGGCTCATTCCGATTTTTTTTTCGTGATTTTTGTGTTGGTCCCATATTAAAAGATGTTCATAATGGTGAGAACCATGATCTCTTTTCGGCTTTGCTTGCCTTTTCTTTATAACCTTATTTGTATCATGAATTATGAGTGAATGAGTGATTATGAATTATTATGAGCCTGAAAATGACTCAAATCATTCATAAATAATACATTTTTAAACCTATTAAAAACACAAAAACCAATTTTCTTAAACGAAAAACGTGTAAAAACTATAATGCATACTGTACCTACTCAGAAAAGTAACCATTTTTCATATTAAATGCAAAAAGCTGTTCAAAATTAATTTTAGCATAATAGCAGTTCAAAATAGCAAAATAGCAGAATCACGTTGCTATTTAGCAGAGCAGAATGCATTATTTACTGTCTAGACCGATAGTCTCGGATGCAATTAATCACGGGTTTTTGTTACAACAGAGCACTTAGCATAATTATACCGTATTTACTTTGGATTAAGGTATAAGATAAGAGAGTGATGTTTGAATTTGCTTTAAAATAACTTAGGTAATTTATTTTAAAGGCACAAGGGGCCAAGCTTGAAGGCTTTTGTAGACAGATCTAAGGTTTATAAAAGGTATTGATGTCCTTGTCTAATAGGTTGTAATGACAAAGACATCTATAGATATTTTTAGGAAGTTTAGATTTGTCATATAAAGCCTTTAAACTTGGGCTCTATGTAAATAAAAACAAAGTTTTGTAACGAGTGGTAAGTTTTGTAACAAAAGCAAGATGGGCAAAACGCTTGGCCAGCTTGTACGATATGATTTGATCTGGGGACATGACAAACTGTGAAACTACAATTACCAACAAAAGAAAAACACAACACTACTACTAACAAAATTAGAAAACGATGATTACCCTTTTTTGGCTTAGGATAGCCTTTCCTTATAACCTTGTATTATTAATCTCATTAAAGTCAAAATTTCGAAGTCAGAACTGTATAAAGTCAAACAACGTAAATTTCAATGCATCAGCTAATGTTAGCTCGAACTATCCAAAAATATGTTATCTTCTCAAATATTTAGGTAGCCTCTTAGATGACAACAAAACTAAAAAAAAAGTCTTAATCCTTTCTTACTATAATATTAATCCGAAGACTCTATTTACATTTAAGTTAAAATAAAGTGTGTATGATAAAATAACTTGAAACGACTGTCTTTCTTCGGAATATCGAGGAAAATGGCGCGAAATCAAAACTTATTATCTAGCGCTTAATGTAGTAAGTATAGCAACTGGAGTTACGAAACTTTTGGAATGGATACGGCTTCTTAGGTTGACATCGAGTGGACCATTGAGGACGGCTTAATTGTCAAACAAGCTGCGCCCTGCGGTTTCATCCGGAATCCTACAGAAACCTCATGTTATAGGGATGAAAAAACACACGCAAAGAATTAGCATTCCAATTAAAATCATATCTAATCGTTTACTTGCAAGAACCTTCTTCTTCACTTAAATATAAAAATCAATCGCTGTTTGTTAGTCTCGCACAAACTCAAAAACCACTTGACTGATTTGAATAATTTTTAACCGACTTCAAAAAAAGAGGAGGTTCTCAATTCGACTGTATGTTTTTTTTAATTTTATTACCTCATAACTTTTTACTGGGGGAATCGATTTTGATGATTATTTTTTTATTAGAAAGCTGACGCTTCCCGTGTGGTCCCATTTCAATTTAGTCTAGTTCTGATAATGGTATCCATGAAAAAACCATATATAAGTCTTAAATTTGCATTAAGTACGTGCGCGACAAATAGATGAATAACTCAATAGTCGGTCTCTTGAAGTCAGTTTTTGTTTTTTTTTTGTAAAAATAATTATTATTTTGTTTAGTTTGCTCTAATACAGGAGTGGTTTAAAAGAAAACGTGAAAGCGCGGGGTGTAGCTAGTAGAAAATACTCGTTAAACAACATATCATATCCACAAATATCTTCTTTCACCAATAGTATCCCAAAGCTACCATAACGCAGTCCATACTTCCCGTTTCCTCTATCTTCGCGTTATTAAGAACTCGACTCATGCAATTTCCGGTGTAATACAGAGCCCCCATTCTCGCCCCCTCGACACTACCTCTACCACTTTCTTAATATGAAAATTTTACTAAGAAACACAGTAACAGAAAAAATCTCGAACGCGTGAGAATAGAATGTTAGAGTTCAACGTTCCATAGTTTCATTATTTAAGTATTATAGTCCGGCCTTATCGTGCTCTGCTTTCTTTTCATTGGCAGTTTGGAAGTTTCAAGGAAAGTCGGACTTTTGTTAGTGTTTTCGTATTTTCATTGAGATGGTACTGAGATCTGTGATAAGCTAGAAAATAAAAGATTTTGTTTTTATTAAAGTTTTTTATTATGTAGCTTGGTTCTAAACTTCTAAGATAGGATTAGTGCAATGTCTAAGGGTATATATACGGTCGAGATTCAAACCCAAAGCATCCGAAGCAGAAATTTCCAACGGAGCCAATGAATTATTTTTTCATGATATGAGAGTAGATAAAGTAGTGTATAGAACTGCACATAACTAGGTATTAGAACACTCGTATGATACTACTTGATACTAGACGTGCCCCGCAGTTTCACTCGCATTCCCCGGGATCAAAGTAGCCTATGTGTTAATCCAGACCATGAATGACCTTCATTCCAAATTTCATGTAAATCCATTCAACCGTTTCGGCGTTCATCAGTAACAAACATACATAATTTCACCGTCATAGTATTAGTACAGATTGAAAACCTCGACTACGGCTCAGTTTACTCAAACCCGTGTTTTAATATCCCTCATTATTCAACAATTTTAAACTGCCATAATTATCTATCTAAACAATAAAAATCTAAACCATTCCACTGCTGAGCAAAGGTCTTTCCCTATTAATTTGACTTTTTCTGTCAGCCAGAACCTGTATGTAAAATATATTTGCACATTCACCTACGATCACAATTCTCCAAATCAAGTTAATTTCAATGACAATACCTTTTGTCTAATCACATGAAAACACTCAGACTGAAGAACATTGCCATCCATTCGCTTCAAGCCAATCCATTTGCACATGCAAGAAACCTCTGGGTTAATTGTCAAAATCATGCTGTATTTTACCGTAAGTTCACCAATCTGCACGCCATTTTCAACCTTAATGGACTTGAAATAACAACGTTCGGTTATTTTATCGGGTGTTTAATTTAAGTTGTTTTGGTGGCAATGCCGTTTGCAGCTTCAGAATCGTTTTCTTTATAAATTTAAACTTAAAGGTTATAGAAATAAGGTCTATGGTGTTTGTGAAGAGATACGTTTGTAAAGTGGTGTTTGTATCGTAGTGTCAGTTCAAAATACGACTATTGTTCATTTCACGAGCCGTGAGTGAATTGGTTGTGAATTTTGAAGGGTTTAGACAATATTGGCGTGGATTCTGTGGTGCTATTTTCGTCAAAATAATCAAAATTCGTATTCTAATTTTAATTTCTAAAATTGTGGTACTTTACTTGTAACACATATAATGTACCATGTATTTAACATGTTTAAGTGTTTTTACTCAGTGCATCTTGATACGCTGAGTAAAAAAAGTGCCTTGTGCCTTTATAAGTGCTTTGTGTGTAAAACTAAAAAAAAACACTACAGTTAACTTTCGGAAGAGTCTCTTCCAGTGTAAATAAAACCTTTTAGACTTAAAAAACAGATCGTGTTGTAAACACGATCTGTTTTCAGCAAAAACGAGAAGAAAATAAGGACAACATTAGTAACTGAAACCAATTTTCCTCCTCAAAACAAACTGAACCCTCTTAAAATCCCTATTGTTACGCCAGGTACATAATATTACAACGTTATATATCGGTAGATATATGTTTTATAAAAGAAATATGGAAATAATAAAACCTCGTGAGCAAGTAATTTGATATTTTAAAAAGAAAACCCAGTAGTTTGGTCAAGATAGGAAAAACAATTATGGTTCCGTACAATATTCAATGTATACAGACAAAATAAAGTATTTGTAAAAAACAATAATATTTAAATTAGCATTAAAAATAGAGGTCAATGAGCGAAAAGTAGCCAAAAGTAGTAAATAAAGGCATTTTTAAATATTTGTTTGGAATTGTGTACAAACAATGATGAAGTACCTTTTTTTTTACCGGATGGTAAAAAAATGTCTCAATCAGTTATGTTTTGTGAATCACGTCTAATTTTCTCAGCAATTATATAAAAGTATCGTTTTATTACTTAGAGTTAGAACAAATCTATTTTTTTTTGTCTAAAAAACGAGGTCCGATGTTGACCCCAAAAACAACAAGGTTTATTCTTTAGCAGCCAACATGGAACCCTAAAAACGGACATGTGAAGACCTTTAAAACGTCCCCAAGGATACGCAATTTAATTTACCAACGACTATTGAGTGAAATCCAAAACATATTGAACGTGATACACGAAATAAAAAGCTTTGAAGTGATCCAATTTCTTTTTCCTTTTTGTAAAATATTGGCTTCATTTTCGGACGTTCCGTTTGTTTAAAGTGGACGTGAGAGGATTTTAAAGTATGTTTACTGTTTAGAGGAATAACGTTTCATGATCTACGTGGTTGTCTGGAAGAGATTTTTAGCATTATGACCGCTTTATATGCCTTTTTGTATGTGTAGTATTTGTGATTTTAATTTTTTTTTTTTTTTTAATACCCCATAATCAATGTTTGTTTTTGAATCTATAAATAAAATAATTCATTATCATTCATTATTATAAGTACCTAAACTCAAGTGTAAATAACAAATCAAAAAGAAAAGATACAAAAATTAAAGATACATTTAGTAAATGACAAAAATTAATTTCCGAACATCAAAGATAGCTTATCTGACAAAGAGAATACTGTTATTGACAAAGAGAATACTGTTATTAAATTTTAATAGGCGTTACATCGAAATGCCGGGACGCGACGACGCGTGACCATATCAAAGGGAAAATGCTTTTGACCAAATCGACGCGTTTTATTTTTCATTTCGAAGGTACGATGTCCTTTAAATGTGTAGGTACATGATTTGTATACCTTTTGTTTGATATTTTGATGAATAGGTATGAATTAATTTTTAACATGTAAATTTTCCTGAAAATACCCTTGAAATTGTCAAACTTTATCTATAAAATACCTACAATTGCAATATTGTGGGAGGTGTCCTTAGTTAAGTATTGTTAGAAGAAAGTTTATGAATTATAATTTTGGTACTGATTGAAAAATGGTCTACGAATTGATGAATTTTGTTCCAATAATACAGGAGCTCAGTAAAAATTGGTTTAAACAACAATGTGTTGACTCGCTTTTGTGTCCGAATGTTAATGTGTTATTTATTATTTACTTCTTGTAATCTACAGCATTTATATCATATAATATGTAAATTGAATCTAAAAATTAAAAAAATAAAGCCAAAAATGATTACTCATATATCTAAATCTAATACCTACATAAATTTTAAATCTACTATAAACTATTCTAATTGATAAATTGAGAAAGTAATAATAATAAGTAATGATAATGATAAAGGTACTTTGCATGAAGTGTGTGTGTTCTTGCAGAGACGACGTGTATTGTGTTAGTGTGTGTGTGTGAAAATTTTTTTGAAAAATTTTTGAAAAAAAAAAATTGATTAATTACCGAGCTTGTGAGATTCCTTAATTTGGATTTTCAGGGCGTTTTTAGATAAGTGAAAAAGGTCTTGTTTATAGTAATAAGTATTATATATAATATGTTATAAGTTTGAGCGTGTATGTGTTGTAAACCATAAAACCGATTTAAAGTTTATAAACTAACTTCCCGACGGCTAAAAAACTAGAAATTCTTGAACATGAAGTACATTTTTAACCGTCATTACTATTAATACGAGTAACCACCTGTTTGAATTATTATTTTTTATTATTGACGCTAATTTTGTATTTCATGTGACGTTTTTATAATGTACTCCATGTTTTCCCACTCCTTGGCAAAGGTCCCATCTCCAGACAGACCATTCTAAATTAATATCATACTTCAAATAAATGATCCCATAATTTAACACTTTCTGACTTGACATTTTCTTATTTAAAATCAACACCTCACCCAGACCAGAACAACCCCCTTACAAACCACCCGCTATTACCTTGCAACAAGATAAAACGCATGTCCTATATTAACAGTTACTGTTTACAACTCATCATGAGGCCGGCTGTTCAAATCTTACTTCGTGAATGATCTGTTACATTTTGAGTTGAGCAAGAGGAAATTTGCCGGATAAATTTTAGCCGGATAGGAGCGAAATTAAATGGCCTGTACGGAATAAGCTGTAAATAATGTGTGGTCTCTGACATATTCACTTTTCCTCAACCCAAAATTTAACTTAGACAACTTGCTACTTGGTCATTGATTGCTTGATTGCTTTATTACTAGAAGGATCCTTTTTTTACTTATTTATTAGTATTATAGTATACAGGGTTATTCATAAAGGGTATGCTAACCCGAAAAGGGCTCATAGTACTTATATAATAATAATATAATTATGGACAACTTTTACGCTTTTTTTCGCGAATTTCAACTTGGTCCCATAGTAAAAGCTGTTCATAATGGTGAGTATGGTGAGTGAGGGTACATTAGGTACCCTTTATGAATAACCCTGTTTTAAAATAAGTTTAAAATCGTTTAGTACTCTATTTCAGCATCTGTATGCTGTGCATCTGAAACGATTCGAACGGTTGCACTTTTAATCCCATTCGGCCAAAATGACATTAATAACCAACCTCATCTCTAGTTAAATCTAACCGACGATGCTCCGTTAATGAGCACTCTGACGATTAACATTTCATCTGCCGGTTTACGAGTAATTAGAGATTAAGGTTGAGAAACGAGCCCTCTAAAAACTGAAGTGCTTGTTTTAGATCTAACGTAATTTCGAGATGTTTGTAATTATAAAGTTTGACGTTTGACAACTAACACCTGATGTCAGATTTACATAATAAGTCATGGTCTTGACATGTTTAATATATAATTGTATAATATGAACATTAGTTTTTTTAAACAAGTCGTTCATCGTCGTTCGTCGTGTCGTCGTTTCATTGTCGTTGGAGTTACATAGGAAAATTTCATATCAAAACCGTTCCGATGTCCGGGAGTGGTTCAAAATTCAGTTCAAAGATTTTACTCGATCATACATAACAGAAACTGCTTAGCACATCTTTATTCTTGTAATCAAAATAATCACACTCCAAAAAACGTCGCGTGTCCCACCGCTATATACAGAACCACATTTTACTATCCGAGTCCGGTGCAATTTACTGCCCTCGGTTTACGCTTTGATGCGTCTTCTGCGATGTTATTATACGGGACCCTTGTTTATGGTTCAGATTAGTATATTATATCTAGTTGTTTCCTCAAATTGTATTTTTTTTTATAAATCTGTACTGTATCAATAAAGAAATAATAATCTAGTAACAATAATTTATTGCTACGCCTGTCACAACTCCGCCTGTAGCGGTGCTACAAAATTTGGTAAGGAAGGAGGCGTTAAAACTACAGACGCAGACTTTTACTTACGTCGTGGTTTCCACACATTCTTTTATAATTTCCGACTCATTACTACGTGAGTGATTAGCTACAGTCTTATTTTTGTCTGACATTATGATAAGCTACCATCACTACTTTTTAACCGACTTCAAAAAAGGAGCAGGTTATCAATTCGTCTGTAAGTATGTTTTTTTTTATGTTTGTTACCTCATAACTTTTGACTGCGTGAATCGATTTTGATGATTCTTTTTTTTTTATTAGAAAGCTGACGCTTCCCATTTGGTCCCATTTGGTCCCAATTTAGTCCAGTTCTGATAATGGTATCCATGAGAAAACCATATAAGTCTTAAATTTGCATGCGACAAATAGATGAATAACTCAATAGTCGGTCTTTTGAAGTCGGTTTTTGTTTTTTGTTTTGTAAAAATAATGTTCTTGTTTCCAAAATAGAAGTAGCTCTGTTTGAACCCGACAGGAGGCGAGCAGGTTTCCTCAACTCTCGGATTCCTTTGTCCATTATTGCGTAATCCGATATTATTGGGGCTCAAATTGAATTGTCATACATCCGCAGGTTTAATGGTGGACGCGCACGAACTGTTGCTAGGGTTTCTTATTTACAAAAAAAAATGTGGTGTGTACAATAAATAGTTTATCTACATATATCTATATTCAAACAAAACTTAGTGTTGTACTATACTGAGAAGATTATCAACTTAATTCCGCTTTAAGCATGATGAATGCACTTAAAGTACGGAGCATACTGATATTACCAAAAAGTACGATGATTAGCACCAGTTTTTACGGAGACAACTATTATAATATTATATATGGTTGTCATCATACTTAAAGCCGAATAAAAATGGGCATTTTTGTTATAACTAACACGAAAATACTCACGTTAAAACAAAATGTGTCAAAACTACGTTAGTTTCAATAGTTAAGAATGCCATTTTTCTCAGTGTAGACACTGGACTACCCTAAAACTTTTGTGGCCCTTTTCTGTTATATCTAGCACACACTTACACGAGGTTTTGTAGCCACCTTAAATCACATTTCCCCACCTCGATTCCAGTCTCAACAGCTCAGTAAATCTGCCGTGAAACATAACTTAACGTATCGCCCATTAAGGCCGCTGCCACCATTCCCAATTAAGCAGATTGAAGCGAGTTAACGACTCGAGCACTAAACTGCGTTTAAATACGAGAATCGGACAGTTTACGGCGGCCCTCATTCTGGCGTACTCGAGATTCACTGTCTCTTTTTCTCTCTCAGTTTGAGTTTGTTTCTCAAAAAATGTAATGTAGTCTTCAAGTCTGGAACACACCGGTTTATTTAACATAATTGTGCTTTGTCTTAGACGGCATTATTGCTTATGTAATTCTATCAATGCTTACATCACACTATGTGCTGTCAAACAAATAATAAATAATTAGATTTAAGCGAGCAATTATTTAGGTAGAATAGCGCACCGTGGTTTCACCTCCTCTACACCCTACATGGACTAAAATATTTTTTTTTTATAAAATGTAGCCTATTATACTATGTATTCGGCCATGTACACTTAAACGTACATATAAAATATACAGATAAAAGAACACAAAAAACATTGTGTTTCAAACTCACTGATATATCATGTTTATTAGCGTGTTAGTACGAGTATGATAAATTATTTCAAATAATGTTATGAGAGTGGCTAAGAAATAATTTCGAGTATACCGAGTATATCGAGAATCAGGGTCCTGAATAGGACAGTTTACGGCGTTAGCTTCGAGATGCGCTTTGTTTTATTACGAAGGTTTTGTGGGGATTCGCGATAATAGTTTGCGAGTGCTTTAGGGTATTGCCTTAGATACGCGAGAAAATGCTTTATTAGCTGCAGCTTAGAGGATAATTTTCATTTATAACATTAGATATCAAAATGGAATTGAAGATTACAAAAAAAATAGTAGAGACGGAATATTTGTGAACGTGAGTTAATTCTGTCAAATTAAAATTATTTCTATTATATAATTATACTTATAATTATTATTGATCAGATAAGAGCTGACAAAAGCTGGAAGGCTGAAAGGCCAAGCTAGACGCGACCGCGAGCGCTTCACTTTTGTAATCTCCGGATGAAGATCACCCAAAATGTTTCAAAACCACGTCAATTTCTACAGGGTTATAAGAAAAAGGTATGCTTAGCCGAATAAACAATGGAACCAACCCGGAATTTGCGACAAAAATATCATCTGTTCCATACATTTTGTCGAGTGTCATTGACATCTATCTTCTATCTATCTATATAAATAAAAATGAAACCCGTTTTCCTTGGTCACGGCCTCACGCGTGAATGGCTGGACCGATTTCACTAATTCTTTTTTTGTTGTATTTGTTATTATTAGGAGAAGGTTCTTACGGAAAAAAATATTAAGAAAATCTCTCAGAAATATTGAAAAACCCTAAAAACAGCCCTTTTATTTTTCCCATACAAACGTTTTCTAACTAAAACGAGCTTTATTGCTATTGTATAAAGTTCATATTGAATTGCAAGCACTCACTGTTGTTTAAGCAATGTAGGTATGTTCCTAACGTCCAAGAGTCAATTTGCACTTTATTACCTCTGTACAAAGTTCAAATTCAATCATATCTATCAAAACAGTGTGCGTTTTATACTGATAATTTTTACTATAAATTGACAAGTTAGCATCAACAAACTACGGTTGCTATAGTTACGCAATAGCATGAGAATAGAGGTTATAACAAAGAGTTCCTATAATTATTCTCAACACCTTTGGTCACGCCATCACGCGTGAACGACTGGACCGATTTCAATTTACTCTACGTTTATCCCAAAGTCTACCCGTGCGAAGCCGGGACGGGCCGCTAGTTATTCTATGAAACAGCTGGTCTTTTTGCCGGATTGCATTCCGAATTCTGGATTGGTCCAATAATAAAAGTGGTTGATAATGAGTACTTACTATGAGCTTTTCTCGGCTTAGCATCCCTATTCTTATAACCATGTAAAGTAACATCTAGGAACATTTCCTAAATATTTTTGTTCCAGCAAAGCAATAATCGCTTCACACGGCACTACTTCTCATAAATCATATCGTCGGACAACTCGAGCGAGGTTGCATCGCGTCGCTGCAGGGACGCCATTTGTCATAAACTGGAGTTAGGGGTGCCACTATACACAAAATATAAAAACACACAACTTTATTTTACACTAAGGTTGTCTGGAAGAGATCGTTCTTAGCGATAAGGCTGCTAGTTGTTGCACTAGTTTTAAGTGTTATCCTTTTGCTTGTAATTTCTGGTTTGAATAATAACGAGTTTAGCAAAATATTAAATAGCATTCGGTAGTACAAAAGCGGCCTTGACGCCTAAAAAGATTTCTTCCAAATAACCTGTGGCTGGTCAGGATTTACAGATTTCTTCCATACAACTTTTGGATGGCCAAGATTTACAAGGTAAACAAGGTAAGGTTGGGAATACATTGAGAGATAATTCTATAGTAAATGGACATAATTTTTGCACTGTTAAGTAAAACCCCCACTTCAAAAAAACTCTAATCAACAGAAATTTTAAGATTTTGCCCCTAGTGCATGAATTAAATAGTATTAGTATGTAATATAGTCGTAGTGTTATAATATTGGTGAGATTTTTTACGCTTGGACAAGGTTTTAAAGAAATATTCGTGTCTATGGCAACCCTATTCGCGACATAGAACGTAACCGAGCACGTGTGCGCCGTGATTGCATTCAGTGCATGAATCACGTAGTGTAGATTTCTGCGAGAAAACCTTGAGAAATATTGCACTTAGCGCTCATCCGTCTTCGAAACACGAACGTACTCGTATATCGTAAGGAAGTGAACATAAACCTATTTTTAACCAACTTCCAAAAAGGAGACGGATTATTATCAACAGGTTAATCACTTCTATTGGCAAATTGAAACGCGGTAACTTTCAGTGCCTATTTTAACCAACGAAAAAACGGAGGACGGTTCTCAAGTCGACGCGTATTTTTTTTTATTAAACAATTGTTAGACGTGATTGACTGAACAAACGCACAGACAAACTAACAATCATTATTCTGGGATCATTATGTTACGTTCTAAATATTTAATAGTTCAAAAAACTAAAAAACACGCTTCAAAATCGCCCCCAAAGGAGTCAAACATACAAACGAACATACAACTGAAATTAAAAACGCGTGTAAAAAGACTAAGTTCTTCCAAAGGCCTCCAATAATTGTTTCACTCATATAATATCTTCCATGTACACTAGGGTGGTCCACGTTTGTATGGAAAAAAATCAAAGTGAAGTTAGGTTTTCAGCCACCCCTCATTTTGTTACACGTGCTATTGCGATCATGTATTCAAAGTTTCGACAAATTACCTCAACTACAAGGGGGTGCTAAATCGCTGTAAAGTTTGAAAAAATAGCAAAAATTTAGTTAACAACAGACTGAAGTCAGTACACACAGCAAGCGCTTACGTTTTTTATTTTATCTACCTAAAAATAAATATGTAAAGTTATATAAGATTTAATAAGATATAGATTATTATTTTCATCCCGGTAAATTATCAGTCCTCGTAAAGAGAGGGTGCACCCGCGGGTCGCAAATAGCTAAAAATAACAAAGAGCTCAGTTACATACGAAAGCTTTTATAAATATTACCATACTGCCGTCACTCCCGAGAGAGAACTCGAATCAACTCGCTTATTGAGATTTTATTGAACAAATTCTTCAGGATACTCATATTTTGGGGTCCTACTATTGGCTAGTGTAGATTATTTCATAATTTAACTATTGTAAAGTTGGGCTACAATTTTTTTTCCACTTTTAGCATTAGAAGAACAAATTCTTCAGGATACCACTATGGTATATTTAATTTTACTTTTAACTTGGGCTACTAACAAAAAATCACTTTTACCAATAGAAACTTAGATATATAGTACTTACAATCTATAATTGGCAATTGATGAAATAAATTTTGACTGTTTTGTGTTAGTAAATTGTCGATTTCTTTTCGTAGTTTAATATTAAAAAAATGGTTTTCACGATTCGAATAAGAAGTTTTAGAATAAGTTAATACCAACTAAATAAGATCTCTATTTATAACCGTTTCGTATTGCTACGGAACCCAAAAAAAATCTCAGTAAATATTTCTGAATCTGAATCTGAATGAGATATGTACTACATTATGTTCGCAAAGATTTCAAAATGTAAGTGTAAATTCTAACTATATACCTAAAGTGAGTAGGGATATAATTACAATAATAGTTAAGTTAAAAGATCACTTTTAAACAGTGAAAAACATGTTATCCTTTAATTCCGAAGCCAATAGTAGGTACCCCCATCCCAAAAGCTACCCAACCTCTTTTCACAAGTTTGCCAAACTTCTCAATATTTCAGTTCGCCAGACTGTACGTTCTCCGATGGATTTACCTGTATTAAGTGATTAGTTTCATTTGGGAATAGCACAGCTTGCATTGTTCCAACTTGTCAAAGTTCTGCATTCGGATAATTTGGAATTAATGCATTGAAATGTATTGGAAGTTAGCTTTTGGAGCTGATTGGAATTGAATTAATTTTAAATTAAAGTAAAGCGTACTTAGTATTCTGATGTAGTAAATAAGAATTAAGTATTTTGCGAGGAAATACTAGCTTTGTGGTTTTATCGGCTTTTTGTTTTTTTTTATTAGTTTAGTGGTAGGTAACCAAAACTAACCTAGACCGAATCATAACCCTAGTGAGAGCTATGAGTGGGAACTTTTTTTTTAATTCGATAGAACTTTGCTTCAATATTGTAACTTTCTTCACCAACATTTATCTTGCCGTGCACAGTGTTGTCATGTAAACAACCAACAAATATCTTACACCCTCCCAACATAATGATTTCTTAACATTTCATTAGTCAACTTCAGCCGGCGACACTCGGAAGCGGCGGGGCGGCGGAGCGCGGATAATGTTTGCTTTTACGGGTAATGATTCTGATAAACAGTTGCTTGTAGACTTGTAGGTGTAATGATGTTTGATAGAAAATTGAAAAGCTTTGCTTGATTTCAGCCTTCTTTTTGACTAAACGAAATGGTTGACTAAAATTACATTGAGCGGCTAAAACTGCACTATAGTTAACCAAAACCGCCTTGGTTGATTGAACTGGAATCGTGGATGGCTTCTTTACAGTTTAGAGTTCACTGAGTTGCTTAATAACCCGATTATAGAACTAAATGTCCATGCCAGTTAAGAATGTTAGAGATTTACCACGATTTTCTTGTTTTCTTTTTCTTCATGCGTTTGATGACGAGATTAGCAAATCGCTCGCCTGATGATGAACGTTACGTTTGCCCATAACAGGTCTGAGCCACCTAGAATTTTGAACTTTAAAAATTAAAGACCCTGCGCGGCACAGCACTGCGCGGCACAGCACTACGCGGCACAGCACTGCGCGGCACAGCACTGCGCGGCACAGCACTGCGCGGCATGGTACAAGCTTTAGTAAATTAAACTAACTACTAAACTAATACTACTACTTACTATAACGCACACTTGACCAATTACTTATCTTCGTAAAGAACTCACGAAAACGCAAATCGCTTACTTACATAAGTTAAACTTTTTCAAACATATTTTAATCCATTTAGAAAATAGAAAAATTAACATAAATAAAATGCTAAATAGAAAAATGCCATCTAGACGGTATGTTCGACTAACGCAATACAAAATCAAGGAATCCTGAAACAATTTGTTCAGCGATTGTATCCCAATCGGGGAAAGAAGTAGCGGAAAAAACATCGCTGAATACAGATGAATGGAGGATACACACGGTCTTTCAGGATGTGGAGCAAGTATGGTGGGTCAGTCTTTCTAACAAGCTTTTGTTTAGCTTGTCTTGTTTGCTTGGGTCAAATCTTGCTTGCAACTGAATTTTGAACCACTTCCTAATGTGGGCTTGAACTGAAACTTAATGTACTTTTGTGTTACTAATCAGTACAAATAATATCAAACAGCAGACCAAAACAGTAGTAAAATCAATAGCAAAAAGTGACACCTGTTACGTCTAAAAATATTGATGAATTAATATCTATATTATTACTAGCGGCCCGTCCCGGCTTCGCTCGGGTGGATATTCATTTTTTAAACATTTTGGGATAAACGTAGATTAAATGCGTCTTTATGCGGGTGATAAGTAGATTTATTTTTCTTATAATTTTTTACATTTTTATCTATAAACGTATTTTTATTCTCATCTATCGTAACTTTATTTTCTATTTATTGTCCCATTTTATTTATATTGTGTTTAAGAATAAATACTTTATTTATTTTTTTAAATTTTGGTTGCATTTTTTTTACTTGATCTTATTTTGTTAAGGATCCCTAATTTTTTCAGGTAATAAATATAGCCTATGACACTCAGCAATAATGTGGCTTTCTATTGGTGAAAGAATTTTTAAAATCGGTTCAGTAGATCCCGAGATTACCCCTTACAATTTAGCAAATATACAAACACACAAACTTTACTTCTTTATAATATTAAGTATAGATATATATTTTATTAATTATATTATGTTATATATTATACTAGCTGACCCGGCAGACTTCGTACTGCCATACAGTACTTCTCTATGGTACTGCCTAATTAAATATAAACACTGCACAAAACACTATTTACAATTTTATACATATAATATATTACAATTATAGGTACGAATTTGTTTCGTGTATCAGTTGACAAAAGCAAACTCATCCATGAAAAAAAAAACACTGACATTGACAGTTTGTTGTTGTTTCAACTTTTTAATTTAATACTTTCGAAGGATTTGACTCCAAGTCAAATCCTTCTTTCTTTCTTCCTTCTTATATATATATATATATATATAGATTATTATCTGAATAAGAAAAAGCTACAGATTTTAAGGACTATAAATAGTTTTGTTTTTTTTTTAAGAACTTTTATGCAATGATAAGCGAATTATTTAGATTTATAAACTTTCTGATGTAAGCTCAAACCCGCAGAATTCCTCTTCAAATGATATGTCAAGCTAACGAGGCCAAGCTAAGACTTTCAAAAGTCTCAAAAGAAGAACTAACCGACATCGCTTCTACAGATATCAAACTTTTCGTCTCTTATGTCACAACCAATCCTCTGCCAAATGCAAATAGACAGTCTGACTCAATTGTAGCCGAGTCGTTTACATACTGTTTACAGAAATAGAAACAAAAATGCAATATTCAATTGCTATACGCCATTGTTCTACGGAAGCGATTCCCCCTTTGCCAACCTGTCTCCCATCTTAATCCAGTTTGGTTCTGGTTTCGAATTGATTGAAATCTGTTTATGAGCTTTTGTATTGTGAATTTTTAGTTTGACTAATTGTGTTGTAATAAAATTGATTAAAAATGTTATTTGCATAACTTACATTTTTTCCTTGCTTAGTTAAATTGTAAAATACTGTGTCCTGTACCTACTGTAGGAACAAAGCGTAGAGGTGTGATGAGAAATTAACAATTGAAGAGCACTGACTAGGTTCCATTACTTGAGAAAATATATTTGTTATAAAAATGGAGCAGTAAAATGTACTGCTCCGTTTTGGTGATAAGTAACCCCTAAGATCTTAACCCGTAGCAAAAATGAGGGGAAAAAAGCACAGATTTATTTCTTGACTAAAATTTCGAATGTAACTAGCCAACTATTAGTTTGAAACCTTTTGTTGAGTAAATATCCAAAAGTTAGAGACAACAGAGTCCCGAAACTGGATTTGTATTATATCTACGTGATGTAATAAAGAAAAGTCATTTTTCCACAGATATTACAAAAAGGCAGTAAGTGTGGAAGCTAGATTCAATTTATCATGTTGGCAAAATAAAACGTTTTCCGATATAACCCCGTCTAATGTTTAAAACATTTGCTGCTATGGTGGAGAATTTTTAGGGATCCGTAAACAAAAAACCTTTGGCATTTAGAAAAAATCTACAGCAACAAAATAGGAAGTAGAATATTATAACATCAAACATTAATTTTACTATCAGCTAATTCCCGATGCATTATTTTGCACAATTTCAAGAAATAATTTCTCAATATTATTATCATCACTTTCATAAATTCCACTACGCACGTGAAGTAACTACTCGTATGCTTGTCCTAAGATTGACATAATATTTGTTCAAGTTAACGGCTCATTTAAATGCAACATTTTTACAAAATCCATTTCAGTCTAAAATCAATTCAACTCTTCCAAATATTTCGCATCATAAAACAGGAAAAACAGAACTTTAATATTACTTTAGAAAGCAAAAAATAAATTTCTACGGAACCCAATACATATTTCTCTGCACACAATAAACCTCGAGGTGTTGTTTGACGGATGAATGCTCGGGGTTACGATATGATGTATACGGTTACATATGTACATACATATTTGTAGGTAGGTGTGTGTTGTTATGGTGAACGCTATTGATATGGGGCATCCACCCATGACGTGTGCTGTGAGGAACTGTTATTTGATGTAAAAAGCCGGAAAATGGTTTTATTTTTTGCCCAAACTGAGCTTGGGGCTAAATCGTATAGGTTCACTGCTTTTTAATTCATATTGTTGTGATCAAGCCAGACAAAGGGTCGACTAGTTTTTTATTATGTTTTATTTTATTCAAGTCAATTTGTATAGGTCGAGAGGCTAGTCCTGGTAACAGTATGTGTAGACCGCCTGAAGACTTACTTCATGGGTAGTATCACTAGTATCTAACATTTGCAACCTTTAAATCTTCCCACTGCTGGGATACACATCAGGTCTACCCTCGAAGGGTGATTAGGCCGTATTCCACCACGGTGGCCAAGTGCGGGTTGGTGGATTCACACACATCATTTAATTTCTTCTCCGGACGTATGCAGGTTTCCTCACGATGTTTTCCTTCACCAAAAAGCCAGTGGTATGTAAATTCGTGGGTACATAAGTCGGGGTTTGAACCCGCCACCTTAAAAATGCGAAGCGGCTGTTCTCCCACTGAGCTACCACGGCCTTTTTTTGTTACTTAGATAATTATTATCTAAGTAACAAAAAAAAGAAATTGCATCCCGAGAATAATGGATTCTGTAGGGTAGCAGGTGAAATCGCTGAGTGCAACTGGTAAAGTATTATGTGATTTGACATATTATAATAATTCCAATGTAATCACATCGAATAAAAACCAATTATCTATGGTTTTTATTCGATGATAGTCTTGCGTTTGACTGCAATCTCGCTTGATTGTAAAAAAATGTAGTAACATGTCTACAAAGAAGCACGTTTGCTTAGGAGAAAGCAAGCAACCGATTCACTCTCAACTTAAAGACACGTAGGGTACCGAACATACATTCAGCAGAAAAATACGTACCAAGTATTCAAATGAAAAAATACAGTTTCCATTTACGTGAAATAGAGGCCCATTTTTCATACGTTTATAAATGAAAATACTTTCTACGCATTTTTTTACAGTAACTTAGAATCGTATTTATATCCTTTTAGATCGTTCTCAGCGATAAGATCACCTTTTGTGCCGTTCTGTGTTTTACTAGGTTTGATATATTTGTGGTGTCATTAAAAAATATTGTAGATAGATAGATAGATAAACTCTTTATTGTTTCTTTATTCTTTATTGTCGGCCTGTTTGGCACAGCGGTAGTGTATCCGCCTTATAAGCCAGAGGTCTCGGGTTCGATTCCCGGCCGGACAGATGTACTCGTATGAATAATGAATTTAAATATCTGTTCTGGGTCTGGGTGTTAGTTGTCCTTGTCTTTGTGTGTGTTCCATGGCATCCCCGACACAGGATTTATTCCTAGTGGGGGGAGCTATGAGTGTGAAATTACCATTACCATTGTTCGCACCTTAGATTACAAACAAAATTATTGTATTGTATTATTATTCTGAGTAAATCAACCGAAGTGAAGCATCTACTCTAGCGCTTTCACAAACATTATGCATGATCTACATGTCTATATAAACAATATGTATGATCAGAATCAGTGGCACGGAAACCATTAGCGATCCAATCATTAACGAATTTGCATACATAATGTATTAACTGTATTGATATTGGATAATACACTAGATCAATTATTTGTTTTAGTGCTTTGGTGTGAATGAGGCTTTAGAATAGATATGATTTAATTATAATATATATAAAGACAAGACTAAGCAAAATATGACAAGAAAGAGGGTTATAACATATATTTACTCCATGATAGGATTAAAAAAACTGGATTATAAATAATCAAGAAAACCATATGTTATTCAATTAACACTTTGTAATGTTGTGAATTTCACTTATGCCATAGATATTATCAATTAAATGAAATTATTGAAGAGAACTAGAAAGCAATAGTAATAGTCTATATACTACTCTGTCAAGAAAGTACCGGGAAAATATCAATAATACACAAAATGTTTGTTATTCATCCAAATTTATTTTATCACCTTCAAAGTATGCTCCTTCAGAAACGATACACTTACGCCAACGAATAATCCAATCATCAAAACATTTTTTAAACGCTGTTTCCGGAATTGAGTTGAGTTCTCGCCTCGAATTCTCCTTTATGTCTCCTACCGATTGAAAACGGGTGCCTACTAAACTAGTTTGAATGTCAAACTCGTAAACCCACGTCTCGTCACCAGTAACAATGCGTTTCATAAATGTTGGGTCGGAATTGACTCGTTCTAGCATGTCCTCAGCGACTCTCATGCGATTGAGTTTTTGGAGAAAATTCAGGTCTTTTGGGACTAGCCGAGCGGTAACATGTTTCATACCCAAATGATTACTTAAAATGGTACGGATCGACTCGTGAGATACAGAAAGTTCGGCGGCTATCTCTCTCAAAGTTGAGTGAGGATTTTCAGTCACTATTTCCTTCACTTTTGCGATGTTAACTTCAGTTGCAGACGTTGATGGCCTACCAGAGCGAGGCAAATCTTCCATCACATCTCGACCGCTTTTGAACGCTTTGTACCACTCATAAGCACGTGTTTTTGATAAAGTCGATTCGCCGTAAGCCTTTTGTAACATTTTTAGTGACTCCGAACACGAAATTCCATTGGCGATGCAAAATTTAAGACAAACTCTTTGTTCAATGTTTTTGTCCATGATGAAATTCGTAATACACACTAGACATGACCTAACTAAAAACAGCACCATATTTAATCTAAATAACAGACGCAACTCAAACTCCGCGCCAAAATGGATAACAGTTGTGCCAATCTAACAACAACAATAAAAACAAAAATTTGAATTTGGAACCCAAAACAAATCATCCATTCCCGATACTTTTTTGACTGAATATATAAAAATGAAACCCGTTTTCCTTGGTCACGGCATCACGCGTGAATGGCTGGACCGATTTCACTAATTCTTTTTTTGTTGTTTTTGTTATTAATAGGAGAAGGTTCTTATCGAAAAAAATATTAAGAAAATCTCTCAGAAATATTGAAAAACCCTAAAAACAGCCCTTTTCTTTTTCCCATACAAACGTTTTCTAACTAAAACGAGCTTTATTGCTATTGTATAAAGTTCATATTGAATTGCAAGCACTCACTGTTATTTAAGCAATGTAGGTATGTTCCTAACGTCCAAGAGTCGATTTGCACTTTATTACCTCTGTACAAAGTTCAAATTCAATCATATCTATCAAAACAGTGTGCGTTGGAGCACAGATAAAACAAAAAAAAGAAAACGAAATCGAATAGTTCATTCATTTGTTTTAAAATTTCGAAGGATTTGACTCCAAGTCATATCAAATTAAAAAAAAGTATCAAATTAAAAAAAAGTTGAAACAACAACAAACTGTCAATGTCAGTGTTTTTTTTTTTCATGGATGAGTTTTCTTTTGTCAACTGATACACGAACCAAATTCGTACCTATAATTGTAATATATTATAAGTATAAAATTGTAAATAGTGTTTTGTGCAGTGTTTATATTTAATTAGGCAGTACCATAGAGAAGTACTGTATGGCAGTACGAAGTCTGCCGGGTCAGCTAGTTTAACAATAAAATTAAATGAGCTTTATAATCAAGAAAAGCTGTTCCAACACTTTGTTGGGTGTTTCGAACAATTTTGGGGCTCGTAACCTTTCTGATTCGCATAGCCAAAGAATGGAACAGACTGCCGGCTTCAATGTCTCCTGAGAGAAACAATCTTGGGCTTTTCAAGGTCAGATTGAAGAGGTATCTTCTAGGTCTGCGAGTTTGTGGTCAAACTCGGAATTATTCATGTTAAAAATAATAAAATAATTCCGCAGTTGTTAAGTTCTTCTAACTGTCAGCTACTGTAAATCCACCTTTACGAAACAACCTGTATAAAATAAAAACTTCCAATCATATCAATCCACAAAGCTCGAAGCAACCCAGGTATTTGTACAGTCCATCACATAATAAGCTGCTTATACAAAACCTTTTTACTCAAATAGCAGCTACTTTCGATTTCGCAACCAAATCGGCTTAAATCCCTTGGTAATATAAAACCTTTGGATTATCTACAAAAAGTATATTTTCGATCTTATTTCTTTTGAACTAAAGTGTAGTATTGACTGCTGTGGCAAATTAAATATTATTTTTTGATTCGTATTTGTCAACATGTCAAAATAGCCCTTTGATTTCTATACGGTGTCCCTTGCCTTTTATATGGGAACAAAATACGGAAAGGGTGATTCGGAATATATCAATTTGGGTAAAACGATGCGTGGAATTGGTGGTATCTCTATTTTTATAAAAAATAATGAGGCTTAGCCACCACGCATGTTTTTTTTTTTTTAATTTTATGCAATAAATCTTTTTTTTATTATTTGGTCCATAATTGACTAATTTTGTTGACACTGCGACAAAAGTTGTGTCTTGGTCTCAAATCTTTATCCGGCTTTTGCATCTTTGTTTAGTTCATAATCATTTTACTTAATAAGGTAATGGAGGTTCAAAATTATAGCTTAAAATGTCCCACTGCTGGGTAAGTCCAATATTATACCTTAATTTGACTAGAAAACATTTTTTTATTTTATTAAATGTTTGAAGTTTAGTCAGTAGGTAAACTACCTATTAGTAATTTAAAATTTTCTCAGTGTTAGAAAAACCTTGTTTTCCTTTTCTGCAATCTGTAAGAAAATAAATACTTATGAATAAAAAAAATCTCATTCTTTAGGTATTTCAGCCATTAAATAAATTTAATGTCTCAAAGTCTAATACAGTAAAGTAAAATTTTATTGCATAAAACTATGTACAATCGTGGACTAAAATATGTTAAGTCTCACCAGTCTATCCAAGCGGACACGCAATATAATTATTAATTGTTTTCAGACAACACTCGGACATCGGTATTTTCCTAAAAATAAACCAAGAAATAAAGTAAGCATTTTTAAAGAATAAAAACCTAAGCAATCTAGAGCAGTCTCTCTATTATTCTTTAATCCAATTATTTAAACCTTAACAACATTCACATAAAGTAAGGTACAGTCAAACTAATAAATTAATCACACCACGTATACGCTAGCTAAATTAAAACTTGGTACGTGCCAAACCCCAGGTTCCATTTGAAAATGGAACGTCCCAGAACAAAGGAGTGTTTTCTGTCAACGGCATTTCCTTTCGTAAATAGAATGCAATGCACTCTGTGTCCAACGACCGTTGTCTGCGATGGTACGAATTTAAAAATGTACAATCGGATGAGATTTTTTTGTTTGACTGTACTTTTTGCTTGTATGGATTTAACGTTTACATGTTTGTTAAGACAATAGATTATTTAAAAAAAAATAACAAAGTTGTCCTGAGTCACATATAGGTACATCTACATTGAATATAATTAATATTACATTAACGCCTCTACAATATCCCATCTATCCCTTTCTGACACAGATAATTTTAAAGTTGACACAGATACTGCGCCATCTTTTCCAAGGTTTGCTTAATTATAAAATAGGGGGTTTCCCCGATTGTTGTAATACAGGTGTCTTTAAGTCAAGAGAATGGGTTTTTCTAGGCAAGCGAGCTCCATCGTAAACTGCATCATTGCTTCATCAGGCAAGATGGCGGTCAAACGCAAGCCTATTACTGAATAAAAAAACATGTAAAACAGAAACGAAATAAAAACCCACTTAAGTATTAAAACACATTCAATTATTAAACTCACCTAAACTGTAACAGAGCCATTGTCCATAACTTTGTTCTCATTACAGATCTTAAAAGTTTCTGGTCACGCGTTTTTCGCATTTACAAACCATTCGGTCCAGAAATAACCCAGCAGGGGCCAATATCTGGTGAAGTTACCTCGGATGCGTTAGGATGGTCGTTTGCTGGAAAATTTACCTTATTGCTGAGCCATTAAGGTCGGTGGAATTGTTTTCCCGCTGTTTTATTGCTAGCTCAATTGTTACTGGCTGGTTAGGTAGTTGTTTAATTTTAGAACAGCAAGTTTTTTTGGGTTTTTTTTTTTTATTCAGTAATAGGCTTGCATTTGACCGTCATCTTGCTATCTTGGGTAACATCCTCTTTTGTTGGTGTGTCCATTGGTACAAACAAACGGGTCGCCTGATGATAACATGTAATACGAGTAATCACTTATACGAGTATGCCGACATTTTGAGAATTAATATCGTCGGTTTACTGCAAGAAGTCATTGACTGCAAAATCAGTTTGTAAACGTTCATTCAAAAATATCACCGAATGTGATAGAAACTAGTCGCATTATCATACTCAATTAAACTTGAGAATTCTCGTGTTAATTATAGCCTAAATGTGTCAAAACCTCGTTAGTTTTCATAGCGAAACAGTAAGTGACTTCTTGCACAAGCCGACTATTTATATGTTTTTTAACTCTTTATGTTGATGCACGAATGATAAATTATTAGCGGAAGAATTAACAATCGTCGAAGAAAGTCATACTTTTTTCACAATGTTTACAAAGTTAAACACTTAAAAATTAGACTTTAAATGTAAGTACTGACGGCACTTTTAATGTTATTTGTATTGTAAAAGGTTCTTTAACTGTTGCGCAACACAAAAATGTAGCACACAGTATCAACTGATGTTACTTACCTTTGTAAAGTGTATTTAACTCAAATAAAGATGTGAAACCTAAATGAAAATATGACCTTATGTAAATATGACCCTAAGTAAATATGACTTTATGTAAATATGCCAGTATGTAAAATATCTTTGGTAGGTTTCAATATCGTTTCAGTTTAGCAAATCAAAGTGCATTTCGGAGTATACGGAGCTCGTCGATCATAGCTGTCAATGTCTAATTGACAGTTCAAGTGGCGATCGCTTGCACAGAGACATGCCGACTCATCTTAGATAACGCCTGTGATACAGGATGTTTCGGAAAACAACCTAGGTGTTAGAAAATAATTAATAAATACTTAATTTTGAAGTCTTTATAACATATCGTATGTGATATGACATGTTATAAAGATTTCAAAACTAAGTTTCTAAAAAGAAAAGATAGATAGCCAAACTCTATGTACATTGTTCACACAAAATATTACAAACAATATAATTACATTACATAAAATTAGTGCAGCTATAGCTGGCAGCTTTATTGCTAAGAGATGTTTCTTCCAGACAACCGTAAAATGCGGAACCATAAGAAAATAATAATAATAACTGTACAGTGTACACAAAGAATCACAAAAATAGCACAAAATATTCATCTCTTTCAAACACAGCACACTGATAGCCCGTCACTCCCAACATTATTAAATCTCCTGCATCTCTCATAAGCTTCATGTTACCAAACACCCTGTATAAGGTTCACCTCGCCTGTCTCCGCCGGCCTCGTTAATCACGGTCTAGACCGGTATCAAACGTAACGCCTAAGTTAAGACCTGGTATCGTTACGGGTTTGATTTATGATGTGCTAGCTTTGTACTTTGTAAGAGTAAGGAGATTATACATACACACAGTGTACAATACAGGGTTATATGGAAATATACTAAGCCGAAAATTTCTCATTTTTTTTTTTTTTTTTTGGCTTGGGTTTGAACGCCATCTCGCCTGATGGTAAGCAACGCTGCGGTCCACGATGGAGCACGCTTGCCTAGAAGAAACCGATACACTCACGACTTGTAGTACTCATAGTACTCATTATTATAAACAACTTTTACTACGAGACCAAATCGGAATTCGAAAACAAAAACAGCTGTTCTATAGAAAAATGTCAATGACAAAACAGTGTATGGAACAGTATGTGTATGTGTATTTGTAAGATACAGTATGGAACTGTATGGAACAGCTGATTTTTTTTCTCGCGAATTCCGGTTTGGTTCCGTAGTAAAAGTTGTTTATAATGATGAGTAGGTACTCTGAGTCTTATTCGGCGTATCCCTTTAAAAAAAGGGAAAGGACAACACAGGAAAAAATGGCACAAGGGAGAGGAGGCCTAACCCAACATTGGGCCGATTCAGGGTGATGATGATGATGATTATCCCTTATTATCCCTTTCCTTATAACCCTGTATTTCTAGCCAGGAATAGCGTAATCTCATAAGTGCTAAGTTTCGCCCTTTATGCCTGGTCCAAGGGGATCCAAGGGAACCTCAGTGAATGCATGCCGATGAATAATTGGCGCAGCCCTCCAGTTCAATGCACCTTGGGACCCTTTTTGTAATTTTTTATACTCACAGTATGGGCAAAATGGGCATGTATAAAATTTTCTTTTTTCTCTTCTGACATCATAATTATCACTCTTTAACAAAAAATCAATAATGAATAGAAACGTATGAATATTGAATATAATAGGTATGAATCTAAGCATTAAGGTAGGTCACCGGGGGGGGGCACTGATAACAAAAAAAAGCTTTGAATCTGAGAATTTGCAGACAAACATATGGGTCATGGTAAGCAATCATTGACCGAACTTAACTGAATGCATATCCTTGTGATCATTCTGCGTAATTTATAAATCTTGGATTTCCCTTACTGCAACCACAACACAGTAAAAAGGGTCTTACAGTCGACGTTAGCATGATTGTAGGTATGTCAGTGTGTCAGTGACATCCTCCATACAGACCGTAGTGTGGGAGGGAAGGTGTGGTGTGTCACGACTTCACGAGGGGACTCGTGGGGCGCTTCCCGCGCTTTAATTTTTCAGTTTTCCCTTGTAGTGACAAAGCTCTGGAGTATTAATAGTTGTTTGAAGTTATTTTTTTAATTCTGTTTCAACTTTTACATCTTTTACAGTTCTACTTTGAATCTTTACTATCAGGTATTATACAGTCTGTCCCAGAAGTGATTGGCGATACTGTTATAGGCGTCGCGATGATTTTATTTCGTAAAGTTAGTAAAGTTATTTCATTTTAAAAGTTTTATATCTATATATATAAGAATCTCTATTTCCCTTGGTCATCGTATCACGCGTGAATGGATGGGACAACTCCGTTAATTCTTTTTTTGCTGTGTTAATTATTGTCAGGAGAAGGTTTTTATGAAAGAAAAAATTAAGAAAGTCGAGCGAAAAATTAGAAAATTTGAGACAATTCGAATTCAATATTTATGTTAAGACATGGTCTGAAGGGTCAGCTAGTTATATGATAAATATAATACAAAGTCGGTAAACCAATGTAGTTCGAATGGCAAACAGACGTGTCAAAGACGACAAACAAGTAGTGCTAACCGCCCTGAATCAGTTAAAATACTCATTCGAATAGTTTATGGAACACCAATCCTTTGACCTGTTTACAAATTCATCGTCGTCGTATTCGTTTTTGTGTGTGTCCTATGGCATCCCCGATACAAGGTATCCCAGTGGGGAGCTATGAGGGTGAAACGTTTATTTTTTAACACGCTTATATTAGCTTCACCTGTATGTTTGTAACCGACTCCTTTGGACGCGATTTTGACCCACTTTAAACGGCCGGATTTCGTTCAAACTTTTTAGATATATCGAGGATCGATAACAATAAATTATTAGACAAAAAATAAAAAATATATACTTATAAATAAATTAAAATAATTATATGAAGCTAATAAATTGTGTTTTTGCTCCGAACGCGATTTCTGTTAGCTAAGCTGTGACTCGGTACGCGAATTCTGTGACTACTGCTGGCTAAGCTGTGGTTCCCCACGGCTACTGGTACATATTCTGCTACGTGCCGCGTTTGTCAAAGAGCGATGACAATGCGTGTTTTTTAGTTTTTTAAACTATTCTATATTATTTACATTCGTATTGTTTTAAGTTTTTTTTTTCTCGTTTGGGACTAAGTAAGAAAAAGGAAAAAAAAATGATTTCAATGCTTCGATTTTGATTTATTATCATCATTATAGCCTGTAATCACCTACTGCTAAGCATAGGCCTTTATTTTTGTACGCCACTCATCCTGATCATTATTTTGATTACATAATAAGTATACATTTTTATTCATAATACCCTAAAGCGCTTTACAAAAAAAATATGGCTGCTTCTAGACAGGAAAATGATATTTTTTAACTTCTTTGCTTACATTACCTTTCCAAAACAATATGCTGGTTAGAACCTGTTTTATACCAAGCGACACGATTTTTGTTTCACACAATAATTTAAACAAATATTTACCTCTTTATGGTGGTGAAGACAGCTTTTTCAATAAAAAAAAAAATTACTAAATACTAGTGTTCGCGAAATAGTTAAAATTATAAAACGGGCAATTCTCAAATATACGTAAAAGAGATTAAATCTTTTTTATTTATTTTTTATTTAGTAACAGGCCTGATGGTAAGCATCGCTACGGCCTACGATGGAGCATGCTTGCCTAGAAGAAACTGATTCACTTGCGAGTAATTAATGCCAAATAACTTAACGCTTTGCTTAATGGTTTGTGATGTTGTTTGTCGTGTCGTTATAGAGTCGTGCCAACTAAATGGCTTCAACACACAGGATTCGGAAAATAACCTGAGGGCATGAAATTAGAATTTCCTATGTATTCCAGCTTGGGTTTCTGACGGGTACGAATAAAAAGTGCTATCTTTTACATATACTCGTTTCATGGAAATTTGTGTGTTTGTCTATAACACAGACGTATAATAAATATCTAATACTATAGGTATAATATTAAACGAGCAACATTTGTATATGTATTAATATTATACACTAATACACTACTCGTAGTTGCCCTGCACGGTTTCATCCGCGTTTTCCGGGAAAAAAGTATTTTTATATTATCCAAGTTTGTTTGACCGTTTTTTCGTGATTGAGTTGAGACAAGTTTGTTTGAACAAACATAAAAACTTTGACATTTGACATTAGTAGTATGATTTTTTGAGCTTTCGAAACTATTTACATAAAATTTTGTTAATTTGATATGATTAAAATTTTTGATCTGTCTAGTCTTATGTCTGGAAAAACGCACTTTTCGAGCAAAACTCGGGGCTAGATACTATCTTTTAAATGTTAATGGTTACATAATAAGTATAATATCATGTAACCTTAATAAATTACATAGAACTGTCGAGTTGAGCTGATAACCTCATCTTTATGAAGTAGGTAAAAGTCCTCTATAATTGAGACAAAACCAGCAATAATTACGGGATGTCTACACGAGTAAAGCCACGTGAAACAGCTGGTGGTTTGCATAAAGCTTTTTGCCTCGGTAAGCTCGCCTTTGTTTAGGCGAGTTTTATTTTCAGCCCAGTCTGTTTTTATTTTTAGGACAAATGATATTGAGCGAAAAGATTCGGTTACGCTAAAAGCTGTTGTTTATCCGTTTTTTATTGTTCAGAAAATAGGGTCCAATTTCCACTACCATTTATTTGAGTTATCAAAACAGAATTACTAATTACTTCCTTTTACACGTATCTTAAATCTTTACCTGTTGTATATTTATTTTAATTGTTTAGAAAATAAAGTCCAATTTCCACTGACATTTATTTGAGTGTATCAAAGCAGAATTACTAATTTCTCCATTTACACGTGTAAATCTCTTTCTATATTTTCTTTATTAGTAAATTTTCAAGTAAAACAATTTCCAGCTAATTTAAATTTTCGTTATTTATCATAATAATACCTGCATTCTGATAAATTATCCCGGCAAAAGAGCACGCAATTGCATCCCTCCATCACGAGTGCATAATAAGGATAGTATAAAAACTTACAGAAGATCAAGTCTGAGATTGTATGAAAACAAAAAAATAATAAAAAAACACATTCCTCTAGGCAAACATTGTCTATAAATAGATCATATTACCAATGTTTAATACCAGGCAGAATAAGGTCAAAATCAATTCTATTTTGTATTTTTAAAATATAAATAATCTAAACTGTTTAATTTCATTGATATGATTTTACTTAGACAGCTTCAAAACAAGCTCTAAAGTTACGTCACGAGTGCTACAACAATGCAACGAGTACCACTGCTATACAACGAGTGCTACAGCTTCGCTACAACTACTTCAGCTACACCACAAGTGCTACAGGAATACTGCGAGCGCTACAACAGTGCTACGAGGGCTACAGTTACTCTACAAGTGTAACTGAAACACTACGATCGCTACAACTAAGCTATACTGCCTCAGCTACTCCAAAACTGCTACAAAAACTCTACGAGTGCTACAACTATGCTACGAGTACTATAGAAATACACCATTTATGCTACAAGTGCTACAGCTATGCGACAAACACTACAGCTACGCCACGAGTGCTACGTCTAGAGTTAAGCTACTGAACCATCTCATACATTGAGTTCAAACGCTGAGTCTTGCTAATTATACTCTTAAGTTTAATGCTTGATCTCACAGTTTTATATTTCCTTGTATTTTTGCTCGTTTTAATCCACTCCGTTGTTCTCTGGATAAAAGCTTCCTTTTAAGCTGGATGAATGGCAATGCGGGATCTAGGGTCTTATCTTTTGTTGGAAGAAACTAAGGTACCTAACTATAGTGTTGTTTATAATTAGAATCCTTTTATTATGCCTCACTCTTTTATTTTTTCATAAGTTATCACATAAATCTCGATGTAGCCGAGTGTGTAATATAACATTAAAATTTATTATTTTTTTAATGTTATACTAATTTAAATACAAATTATAATTTTTTTCTATATTTAAAAAATACATTAATTAAGACGTTTCGTTTGAAGGTTCCGGGTGTTTTTGTTCAAACAACAGCTACCAGCCATATTAGAGGCGTAAAATTCTGATAAGACGGCAAACATACCTGGACATAATCGAGTCCCACGAATCGCTGACATTGCAATAAAAAAAATATACACGACTTATTCATTATAAACTCTAAATTCATAGGAAATAGAGTTCAAAATCCTACCTTTCCAGTAAATACACATCAGCAAAGTTCTAACCTCTCAGTTGATGGGTTGTGAGCCTGATTCAAGATAAAGTTCATGTCCCATTGACGTATTCAGTTATTCATGGAATATCATAAGGGTGCGTTTATCTAGATCTATTCCTATTCAGTTATGATGATTTTGTATGCTTTCTATTGAAAATTGAATGAGAGCTTCTGGAAATACTATGTTAGGTATACGCGAGTGTATATTGTATTTGAACTCTTATAAAATATAATGTTGTAGCACTGAAAACGGACTACCAACTCATCATCATCATCATCAGCCTATCGGATTTATGTTTACTGCTGGACATAGGCATCTCCTAAAGAACGCCACAAGGCACGATCTGTTGCCTCACGCATCCACTTACTGCCTGCCGCCTTGGTTTTGGTTTTTGGGTGGCCTGCCGTAGCCCGGTGATTCTACCAACTACTAAGGGTCCAAAAACCAGATAATGAAAAATGTTTTTATTGCATTGTTATCGAAATTGAAATTGTTTATAAATTTTACATCAACTAAAAGTCAAGAAATAGTTATAACTTCCAAGATTTATAACCTACACAAACAGACATGCTAGGATTTATCCATTGATACCCTTTATTTACAGGATTATCAATAAACCCATATATATTAAAAATTTAATTTTTTATTATATTTGTAGAAGTAAATTTTGCTAACATGATAAGTTTCATAAGTTGATACGATATTCTTTTAAACAATTTTTTATTTATTTGTCGTCGAAGTTACACAGGTATACCAAACATCAGCATAATTGGACTCCAGGAAGTGGTTTTTATTTAGCTTTCGAAATTTA
This sequence comes from Alcis repandata, assembly GCA_949125135.1. Taxonomy (NCBI): domain Eukaryota; kingdom Metazoa; phylum Arthropoda; class Insecta; order Lepidoptera; family Geometridae; genus Alcis; species Alcis repandata. The sequence goes on along the minus strand of OX421240.1, from coordinate 10,687,731 downwards.
ACCCTCACATGCAGACATACTTACAAGGCACGTGAATAAAAGCATGTTAGGAACACAACCTTTTACTCAGATATATACGGACTTACGGACAGACTTGTTATTGAAAAACAGTAGGTATGTACATAATCGTCGATGTTTTGTAAAAGGGCGAATACTATAATCATAAAGATTTCGAGAGAGCAGTTTTATTTATAATAGTACTATAATTTTCTACTGTATTTTACTTCATTTATTTCTTGTTATACAGGAAACTATTCGAACATATTTGACATAGGTACTAAGGCATGAAACTATTTCAACAAAAAATTAAAATGTAAACGTTTTACACTCATAGCTCCCCAGGATACCCTGTATCGAGGATGCCATGGAACACACACAAAGATAAGGAAAACTAGCACCCAGACCCAGAACAGATATTAAAATTTATCATTCAAGATCTGCCTGGCCGGGAATCGAACCCGGGACCTCTGTCTAATAAAGCGGATCTACTAAACAAAAAAAAAAACAAAAAAAATATTATTTTATTAATAATATTATGTATGTTAGTTTGTAAGGTATTTATTTTCTACGGGCCTCTGTAACTTGCATTGTATGCAAGTTATATTGCCTGAAATAAACGCATTATTATTATTATCAACATATTTATTTATTTTGTTACTTTTTAATTTTTTTTTGCAATATAGAATATAAAAAAAAAAACAATATATAAAAAACTTAAAAACTAGAGTTCCACCGGCAGCGGGGCAGGGCCAAAGCATACCGGTGGTTAAGGCTGCAGAGTGAGGAACCTCACTCTGCAGCCTTATTATTATTATTATTACTACCGCTGAGCCAAACAGGTCGTCGCTCCCAATCGTAGCGTCAAAGAACTTTAATCACAATTTTTGTGACCAGTTTATTCACCTCTTTCGAAACATTGATAAATCCGTCAATATCCCAGCACTTTTCACAAAATGACTATTCACGACGCATATTTGCAGAACCATCGGCTTTCAGCCCGTAATGGTTTTCGAGCCTTTTCGAGCGCTACATTGTATTCGGATATATCCAAACAAACAAGATAAAACACAAATACGAGTATGAAACAAATGCATTGGACGCAGCTTTTAATAAAAGATACAACGAAACGAAAGCAACATTGTAACTGATTTTCATTTCTTTTTTTTGCAATTGAGTGATGAGACGAGCAAATCACTCGCTCGCCTGATGTTAAACGACACGTTTGCCCATTACAGGACTAAGCCACCCGCAGGATTTCGAACTCTTAGAATTGATATGTTTGCCTATATATAGAATAGATTTATATGACTACTCAACTACTCTACGTGTTATTTAAGTTTATATTTAACTAGCTGCACCAAGCGGTTTCACCCGCTTTTTTTTTCTTTTAAACCTTTCCTGAACTTTCACAAATATTTCAAAATCAAAATTAGCGAAATTGGTCCGACCATTCTCGAGTTTTATTATGTTAACCAGACAAACGAACAAGGATTAATTTTACATAAGGGAAGAAAAATAGTTGGCTGGCGTTAATATCTCTCATATCTCAATGGGTGCGTACTGACTGACCGAGCAGCCTCGCGCGGCAGACGTTTGGCTCGGGCCGCGGCACGCTCGGGCGAGGTAGCGCGTGCGTTTGCCTCGGGCGAGGCACGTCCTGACTGGCCGAGCATTTGCTTCGCGCGGCAGGCCTCGCGAGGCTGCTCGGTCAGTCAGTACGCACCCAATGGCTATAATCAAACAAAAGCCCATCAAAACGATCACGCAACATTGATTAATCCTCTGTAAATCCTAATTATATTCACGTTCATTTCAAACCGATTCCGTTTTCATATTGGGTATCAAAATGACTGTTAATTCTTTTTTCCGTTCCGACCAATTGAGCAATAATAAAATTTAAAAGCAATCCGGCCTTTAAAATTCAAATCGGGCCCGCATGGATGTAAATCACAAAGGCACCATGTAAATGGCTTTTAGACCGCCAGTTAAGCCGATTTTAAATCAGCGGTGAAATTGTTGATTTGTGTTTTATTGGTGGTTCAAAGGAAAAGTAAAATTTTTCGGTGTTTTTCGTAAAGATGAATGGAATTGAATCATTTATTGTCCTAACTACTTATGTTACACTAGGCACGATGAAGGATGTATTTGTCACATGATAGTGACATAATTTCAATGTAGGTACGAATGTAACGTAGTTGCCAAAAAGCTAAAAACTACAAAGTAGAAAAAACAAAAAACTGATCGTTTTATTTTTTTTTGTAATTTTTTTACTTTAACCACAATTACTTAGCAATAAAGTTAAGGTGCGTCAGTACCTTAACCGCAGTGAGTTTCGAAAATAAAGTTTTTTAAATTTTTTACACTGTTTTCTAAAAATATCCATCTTTTCCTATTATCTTTTCTCTGCCTGTTATTCCATTAAAGGTTCCATTAAACTACGACATGATTCTACAAAGCATGAAAAATATCTCCACCACCACATACTCGTGTCTCTCTACATTAATAAGCTCTTCAATATCAAAGCCGAAATATTCTCTTTCACACACGGTCAATTAGCTATCGTGATCAAGCCAGGGATCGCCAACCCGTCGAAACGATCAATGTGGCAAAGGTTGGCGAGACCTGATCAAAGGGTGATAGCTCATACGTCTGAATGGAAAGTGGTAACGTTGGATATTCATACCCTTTGTAGAGAAACTGGAAGTAACATTTTGATATTTATATTTTACCAGAATAAAGCAAGATCAAAAGGAAGGATTCTACATATAGGAGTTTATGTATTTATGTTTGTATTTATGTGTGTTCCATCGTAGCGCCTGTACGAACGTCGTACAAAATGATCGACTTAACTCTTTTAGAATGAGTTTTCAATCGATTCCATATTATGGACGAGTGACATAAGTTATAATCTCATTGTTTACGAATAAAATCAGTAAAGATAAAGTGCCGAAAACATGCCTTGTTACATTGTTTTAATAGTAATGCTATCCAATTATCTGGCCTAGGTAAACTATTTTAGCGCTCAAAACTGAAAGTAATATTCTCGTAATAAGCGGGAGAGCTAATTTCTTTATTTGTTACGCTTACACGCCTTATCTACTAAACCGATCATCATAACATTTTGCATACACAGTATCACACATACAGAAAGGACATAAAGTTAGTTATCACCATCATTATTAGCACTTTATTTCATCACCACGCAGGTGAAACCGCGAGGCGTTACTGCACTGAGAACAAGAACATTATTTTTACAAAACAAAAAACAAAAACCGACTTCAAAAGACCGACTATTGAGTTATTCATCTATTTGTCGCGCACGTACTTAATGCAAATTTAAGACTTATATATGGTTTCCTCATGGATACCATTATCAGAACTGGACTAAATTGAAATGGGACCAAATGGGAAGCGTCAGCTTTCTAATAAAAAAAAAGAATCATCAAAATCAATTCACGCAGTCAAAAGTTATGAGGTAACAAACATAAAAAAAAACATACTTACAGACGAATTGATAACCTCCTCCTTTTTTGAAGTCGGTTAAAAATGGCCGTCTTTTAATGGCCATTTTTCTCAGTGTAGTATATATTTTAAAAGAAAAAATAGGCATTTCCAGATCCATTTTATATCCTTATCCGCATATGATTGGGTGTTTATTGAGTTAGGCTTCCCGTTATTTTGTCAGACCCTGCCTTTTGAAAGGCTTTGTGGCTTGAATTGAATGCCATTTAAAACTGATGTTTACAAAGCGTTGTTTGAACTTTAGAAAAGCAGTTTTATGACGGCATTTTGTATGGTTTTAACAGGCTTTACTTGCTACTCAAAAATCATGTGGTTTGGGGCTGATGTGGTTACAACACATTTGTGAATTGGAAACATTAATTAAAGGTCTTTGTTGTTTTTCCTGTAACAACAATCGCCAAGCCATTTTTCTATGCAATTGAGACGAGCAAATCGCCGTCATGATTTTATACGTCACGTAGCCCAGAACAGGTCTCTACCACCCAGAATTTTACCACCATGTCAGTGGTCTTCAGAAGGCCAAATGTTTGCCTCCTAAGATTGGTCTGCGGCTGCTCACAAAACGTCTTTAAACAGTTTCTTCAGTCATAATCATAAATTAAGACTCAGACTATAAGTGAAGTTAACATTTTGAAGAATCATTATCTGTCTTTGGCCCAATGTAGCAAATATGCACAACCTCAGAGTACATACTAACACTACTCTGTTTTATATATTTTGCTTCTCTGAAAATAAGTAAAGTCTGGAAGCCCCGGTCTTGCTTTTCGAAGCGCAATTAATTCCGCACCAGCACAGATTAGATAATAGTTTCCAAAGTCTACAAGCAAGTGTCATTGACCGCTTTACAACCTACACAGTTACACCATACTTCCATACCAGTACCTACTTATATTTGCGTGCAATAATCCTGCATAATCCCCTCCTCCCCCCGATCCCCAGTGACCTAGATTTATCCCCATTTTTCTGTAATTACTCACCGCTGCTTTGTATACGCCCCTGTTTGGGACCCCTAGTATTACTGCAGGCACAGCCACTAGCAGTTTAAACTTGCAGGTTTGTTTAAAAATAAGGTTTTTTTTTCTTGCGCAACTTTTTTTTAATTTGCGTTTGACTGCCATCTCGCCTGATGATTCGCAATGATGCGGTCTACGATGTGAGCATGAGTATTATTAAGCTTGACTTGAATATTTGTAATACAGTCAAAGAACATCATCATCACTATCAGCATCAGTGGCCTTGATATTAAGAATAACACGGGTCTTTAGCACCTCTTTTGGCCTTCCTCTAACTTTATTCCCTTTCTCTTACGGAGTCAGTAACTCAAAAATATTGTTAAGAGGGTCACGAAAAGACGATATTATCAGAAATTATCTCTATTCAATTCAATTTATAACAAAATGTGCTAAGTTCAAAGTCACCCTAGACACTACAAACCATACAAAAAGAGACTGTTACTAATCAGAAATGATAGACTATACACAGAAATGATTTGAGTATCCATAAAACTGACATGAACTGGCGTGTAATTATAACAAAATGTTCCAAGTTCATAGTCATCCTGCCACTACAAACTATACTTAAGTACAGATCATCTCCTGAAAAGTAACACCTAGACATAACTACTACCCACGAAGATGACAGAGCCCCACACTTTGATAATAATGGTAGGGGAGGGGGAAAAGTGCGTTCGTATGAAAATCACGCTTTTATCTAGGGAAGTAGTGCGAAGTTGTTATCTACCTATATCTTCTAGGTATAGGTTGATTTGTAAAGATAAAACTTAAAATAAAACAATAATATACAATTTTTTTTTTATAATGCCAAATTATTAACTGCACTAGTTTGCTCAAGGGTTTTTACACTCTGGGACCTTATTTTATAAAATCTTATTAATATTTTTATTTTCTATTATAAGCGAACTGTCAGGTACGCCTTCTTACGAAAATTGTGAATGAAATGTGTAGATGTATGTATGTTATCGTTAGCTTTATCATCATCATCATGACGAGATGTTAAAATGTTTGTGTGTTGGTTTGGGTTAAAATGTTAGAGCACCTGCCAAAAAAATAGATAGGTGCTCCTCGTGGACTAGGCAGGGTGCTCTTCGCGCAGGTGCTATTCGGACGGGTGCTCTAGGTGGACTACTTCTTCTAAATTACCGCTTTGGCAATGTCATTAATATATCACTAAACCTACACTTCGAAAGAAGATGTAAAACATATCATACTACATTTTCACTAATCTACTTTCGTTGATGTCATTACAAAACTTTGCTAAAGTTCATTCAAATACTCGCAATCTTTGTCAAATAAGTTTTGCAAATATACTTTTATTCTTAGCCTATTGCATCTCATCTCACTCATAAAAAAACATATTTTAGGCGAGTAACCAATATTGCGTTCAAGAACAAAATACAGAATATTAAATAAGACAACCAACAAAATAACAATATAAACAAAAAAACTGATGAGCAAAGGCCGTCCCTATTTATTTCTACTCATCACTATTTTTCGAAAAGCAAAGGTACTAAGGATGGATAAGTACTTTGAAATGTACCTACCCTTACACATCTCCTAGTTAATCGTTGTCATGTCACTCTAACTGCTGACGCTTATCTTGCACTAGCTTCCGCCCACGGCTTCGCCCGCGTGGACTATACCTCGGGAACCGAAAAATTTTCCGGGATGAAATTAATTTAACCCTCTTTTTTGAGAGCATGTAAAAAGTGTCATACAATGGAAGCGGGGACCCCAAAAACACCTGGATGCAATAAGTCAGCCCCTTCGAATCATTTTGAAAAATGGCGGCCATTTTGAATCGTTTGGATTTTCGCCACCACCATCAAGTAGCCCTTGTTAACTCCTATGACATTTAGTCAAACACCCACCCATCTTCAACCGTTTCGGAGTTATAGACCCTCAAAGTTTATATGTCGGCCATGTTTTTGAGGCGACTATGTTATTTTTAATGGCTTCAACAAGGTCCGAGGTTTTGATGACTTTTTAGTCTCAGCGCTTTGGTAAAAATGTTTTTAGTTTTCGAGATAATTAGCAGTTCCACCTCGAGGATGTGACTTTTCGAAGGTTTTGGATTTTTTCCGGATGTTGTTTACCCGCCTTAAGTTTAGTACCTACAATACCTACATCTGTAAAGTTTCCAAAAATGGTGAAATAAGTGTTCGTTATTTTTTTAAACTTCGTATATTTGTAAGGATTTCAATACCGTGGCGTCAAAAACAATGCTTCTCCATACTAACTTTAACATCCTATTTCACCCCTTTAGAGGTTGAATTTCAAAAAATCCTTTTTTGGTACACGTTTACTCATCAAGACAAATATTTCTAATTTCTGCGATCAGCGGTTTAGTCTGTCAGTGAGTCATTACAATTCTCTCTCCGTACTATATTTACCACGCCATTTCGCCCCTTTAGGGGTTGATTTTCCAAAAATAATGAAACCGGTATCTATTATTTTTTTAGCTTAGTAAATTTGCAAAGTTAAATAATCGTAGCATTAAAAAAAAATATTTCCATACAAACTTTAATACCCCGTTTCACCCCTTTTAGGGTTGACTGTCCAAAAATAATGAAACAGGTATCTATTATTTTTTTTAGCTTAGTACATCTGCAAAATTAAATGATCATAGCATTGGGAAAAAATATTTTATACAAACTTCAACACTCCACTTAACCCCTTTGGGGGTTGATTTTCAAAAACCAAAAAAATAACTGTCTATTATTTCTTTTAGCTTAGTATATTGGCAAAGTTTCGTAACCACAGCACCAACAAAAAAATTCTTCATACAAACTTCAATACTCCGTTTAACCCCTTTAGGGGTTGATTTTCAAAAAACAAAAAAATAAGTGTCAATTATTTTTTTTAGCTTAGTATATTTGCAAAGTTTCGTTACCATAGCATCAAAAAAAAATCTCCATACAAACTTCAACACTCCGTTTCACCCCTTTAGGGATTGATTTTCAAAAAACAAAAAAATAAGTGTCTAATATTTTCTTTAGCTTAGTATATTTGCAAAGTTTCATAACCACAGCATTAAAAAAAAATTCTCTATACAAACTTCATGGCTCCGTTTCACCCCTTTAGGGGTTAATTTTCGAAAAATGATGAAACAGGTGTCAATTATTTTTTTAACTTTAGTATATTGGCAAAGTTTGATAATCGTAGCATTAAGAAAAAAAAAATTTCATACAAACTTAAACACCCTTTTTCACCCCCTTAGGGGTTGAATTGGGAAAATTCCTTTCTCAGTGTGAGTCCGCTTTTTGGTATAAAACTTTTGTCCAAATTTGACGTTTGTAGCTTAAGCGGTATAGGCTGTGCGTTGATCTGTTAATGTTGATGCGTTGATTCAACACTCTGTTTAACCCTTTCAGGGGTGGATTTTCAAAAAATAATGAAACAGGTATCTAATATTTTTTTTAGCTTATTACAATAGCAAAGTTAAATAATCGAAGTATTAGGAAAAAAATAATTTTATACAAACTTCAACACTCCGTTTAACCCCTTTAGGGGTTGATTTTCAGAAAACAAAAAAATAAGTGTCAATAATTTTTTTTAGCTTAGTATATCTGCAAAGTTTCGTAGCCACAGTATCAAAAAAAAAATCTCCATACAAACTTCAATACTCCGTTTCACCCCTTTAGGGGTTGATTTTCAAAAAACAAAAAAATAAGTGTCAATTATTTTCTTAAGCTTAGTATATTTGCAAAGTTTCATAACCACAGCATTAAAAAAAAAATCTTCATACAAACTTTATTGCTCCGTTTCACCCCTTTAGGGGTTGATTTTTAAAAAATGTTGAAATAGGTGTCAATTATTTTTTTAACTTTAGTATATTCGCAAAGTTTGATAATCGTAGCATAAAGAAAAAAAAATTTTTCATACAAACTTAAACACCCCTTTTCACCCTCTTAAGGGTTGAATTGGGCAAATTCCTTTCTTAGTGTGCGTCCGCTTTTTGATATAAAACTTTTGTCCAAATTTCACGTTTGTAGCTTAAGCGGTTTAGGCTGTGCGTTGATCTGTCAGTCAGTCACGACCTTCACTTTTATATATATTGATTAGCGCGTCACTAATGCACTTCTAATCTAATAACTTACCATTAGTTCACCCACGCTTCCGCAATTTAATCATAAACGTACAACACCTATAGTCTACCTATTGCTCTTTCACCACCCTGTCATTGCGATGTCGAATGACGTCATTCAGCCCTGAGATGGATTTAGACCATAATTCTGAATACGAAACCTCTACCATGAAATTTGACGAAAAAAATTAAATCGCAAAAAATCAGAACCATCACTGGTTATTTTGCTGAAATATTTTGCAAGCTTGTAGTAGAGCAGCAATAGAAGGCGCGTGTGTAAGTATTTTTGGGTCATGGTGAGGGTAATTGGTAAATGACGTGTCCCATTTAGGGGCCTGATGGACAGACATTAGGACGTCTGCGTTGTTGTGGCACAAATTCCATTTGCACTGGGGTCCGGTGTAATTTTGAAAATGTATGTGGAAGCGGTGGGCTAAAAAAAGTGACGAAGTGTCAAGTGACAAAAGAATGCTGGGCATTTTAATTTTGTCTGATGTGTGGTGGGGTTTGATGAATAAAAACAAAGGGTTGAAAAATGTGTGTGTTTAATAATTGCTTGGGGATTAGTGACGATATTTGAATAAGAATGATCTTATTTTCTATTCTGTCAGAAATATTTTTGCTAACTTTTTTGAGAACTACAAAAACAGATGGAAAATTTTAGTTACTTTTGTTGTTTGCAAAAACAAACTCAATTTTTTTTTTTTTTTTTTTTTTTTTTTTTTTTTTTTTTTTTTTTTAATGTAATTGAGTGACGAGACGAGTAAATCGCTCGCCTGATGTTAAACGATCAACAATTAGTTAACTACTGTTTTATCTTTGTTTTCTTTTCTTCGACAAAGATTTTAAACAACGAAAGGAAATTGACAATGTTCTTACAAAAACAATGACGACATTTTCCATTACCTACTTCTTAACAAATTGCGACGTATTTAGAAAATCAACTGCAAGACTCACGTCCCACACAACAGTATGCTGTAATAGCTTTTCTCTGTCATGTTTAAAGTTATTTTCCTTTCATTTCCAAGAGATTTACTCGTATTTTATTCCTTTGTAGCGATTAGCCTTGAACCAGCTGGATCGCTGGATCGTATGAAAATCTAAGGATCGCCTTGGCATTGTCCTTGGCTTGGACTGGATGGGTTACTCTAAACAAAATTTGAATCTAATGAAATATAAATACAATGTATTGAGTTGAACATTTGTTTTGTAAATTTTTGTGAACAAATTGAACTAACCAAAAGATAACAACAGATGTGACATAATAGGCTGTTTTTTTTTTGTTTAATTTTTAGCTTAACACTCAGTGTATTTATCCAGTGTCAAACAAACAGTATGCTATTTTAAAGATTAATAAAATTGATCATATTCTCGAAACGCGCGTCCATTCGCAGGTCGCATTTAGAAATAGCAATAAATACTTGCGTAAGCGGTACCAATTATTTTATTATTTATTTACTCAATCAATGTAAAAAGCAATTTTAGGAGCCAATTTTAGAGCCATCATGAAATCTACGCACCAACATTTTTGCTGATTTTTCATAAACCTTAGTGATAATTTTGAACTATTGTACACAAACTATGCGTATCCAGGCCAGTATCTTGGAATTTAGTCGCTTAAACTAAATGGCAAAAATTTTTCGACATTCTTTTTTTTAGAAGGTCGAGTTAATACGTTAGTTATTCGATCGAGGAAAATCCATACTACTGAAAAACCGAAAAAAGAGATTTCTTGAGAATACCCCATTTCTTTCGCCTTGACATTATCCAAGGTCCGCAGTAACAAAGGTCCGCCCACGCTGCCACGTGTAAGCTTTCTTATTTAACTTTGTTCAAAGTTTTATTACTGGGATAGAGTGCAAGGTAACGGTGAAGGTGAGTTGGTTATTAAAATTAATGCGACATCGGTATGGATAAGGAAAGGTAGGTATTTCGTGTTTTATCAAGAGAAATCATTTAAACTTTTAGGTTATGTGAAGGAATTGTTTTATCTGGGGGATTCGTATTATCATTTGAGTTTTGTAAAAGTTGCATTTATATTAGAGTTACTTACTTACAAGATAGATTAGGCAACATGGCGTTTAAACGCAAACCTATCAAAAAAATTAAAAGAAAAAGTATTTCTGGTTTCGTTATAAAATGTTATATCGAATCTCTTTTGAATCCATGTTGTAATTTTTGCCAGTATGTGAAGTGTAGTGAGAGTGTGTATATTATATAACTGTTTATTAAACAATTTAACGCCTTTTAAAAAGTGAATTGTATAGTGTTAGTTTATAGTTTAAAGCTATTCTCGATTACTATATAGATAGATAGATAGATATCTATATTATACTAGCTGACCCGGCAGACTTCGTACTGCCATACGTTTGTATGGGAAAAAGAAAAGGGCTGTTTTTAGGGTTTTTCAATATTTCTGAGAGATTTTCTTAATATTTTTTTCCGTAAGAACCTTCTCCTAATAATAACAAATACAACAAAAAAAGAATTAGTGAAATCGGTCCAGCCATTCACGCGTGATGCCGTGACCAAGGAAAACGGGTTTCATTTTTATATATATAGATTATTTTTTAAAATATACTCGCATTTCCCATTCCTATTTCCCTTACATTTTTTCTGCAAGCTCTGTAGGTTGCCTTCCTGAGCTCCTTTCGAGCAAACTTCAAGCACACTTTGAATAATTGAAAGAACTGTCAAGAGTTGGGGTCCAACCCTTTGCGTGCATAGTATAAAAGTATACGAGTACACAAAATCTGTTATAAAGTGGTTGTGATCTGTGGTTCTGCGATAGTACAAGAATTCTGGGTGGCGCAGACCTGTTATGTGCAAACGTGACGTTTAACATCAGGCGAGCGATTTGCTCGTCTCGTCACTCAATTGCATAAAAAAAAATCGTTCATGTTTCCGAAAGAAAACGCTGCCACTAGTTGATAATATCAGTTTTACTACATACAAAAATGATGGCTAACTCTTCATCATCATTTTATAGATTTTAACTAACAGCTCATAGGGACGACCCCATTTTCAGTATAAATATATATATATATTTATATATATACATATGTGTGTAAGTATCTATGTTCGTTTGTTCTTATGTTACCTGGGATTAGTGACCACGAGTGGCATTAGCAACTACGCTACTGCGAGTCGGCTAACACATTGATATGTAAGCCCGGTTAGTCTTATTACAACATCCGCTTAGACAGATGCCTTTAAGCGGCTTAAAACTCTGACACCAGGGCAAGCTATTCGGTTTATAGAACTAACTCAGTTTTAGAAATAATAATAATAAATAATAAACGTTTCACACTCATAGCTCCCCACTAGGAATAAATCCTGTGTCGGGGATGCCATGGAACACACACAAAGACAAGGACAACTAACACCCAGACCCAGAACAGATATTTAAATTCAACATTCAAACATCTGCCCGGCCGGGAATCGAACCCGGGACCTCTGGCTTATAAGGCGGATACACTACCGCTGAGCCAAACAGGCCGACAAAATAAATAAATAATGTAAATCTATGTATAATGTAAAGCTTAAGTACTGTTTTCTATAGACAAGATCTCTATATTTATAGGTCACCAGTGCAATGTAAGGTTGGGTAGGGGTCGTAAGTGCCGGCAGTGTTAAAAATGTAACGCCTAGTCAGTCAGGAGTAGAACGGTCTTTATTATCAAGATTAGAAGTCGTACTCGACTTCTTGATCAGTTAGTTTTTCACGTTTTACACTCATAGCTCCCACAAGGGTTCCTTTTGTTAGGGATGCAATGGAACACACACAAAGACAAGGACAACTCACACCCAGACCCAGAGGAAATATTTGGATTCATCATTTAAAGATCTGCTATGCTTTTCATAATAATATGTATAAGCGACGATGTGGTCGAAGATGAAGCACGCAGATTTAGAAGATCCCGCAAACCTTGAAAAGTCAAACGTAAGCCTCTCTTAGAATCAAAAAAGTTCTTGGCAGAATTTGAAGTGGCATTTCTTTCTATCAGCGATGACACCTCATTCTGGATCGATGCTACATCCCTGGGCTTCATCCCTATACCAATATAGTATGACTAACAGGGGTAGACTGGTACACCCCTAACACAAAAGTTCAGAAAAGTTAGGAACAAATCTGCATAATTAATTAAGCATTCCAAAACAGAAATGAACTTCATTTCACTTTTAAAATCGTCAGGCATTATAAATAATTGCTGGTCATCCTATTAATGGCATAAAACGAGCGGTCATTTCGAACGGTGACATTTTTAAGGGGCTATAATCGTTTTTAATATTCGTGTGAAGTCTAATACGGAGCGTTTATGCTAATTTTTGGGGTTCAGTGATGTTGACGGAAAAAACGAAAACGTTAAATAATACATATTTTTAATCGAAAGCGTAAATGAACAGTTCAATTCAGTCAAGTTCAGTTCTGCATCTGTATTCTGTATCAGAAGCAGAGAACTGAAATATCTAAAGTTATACTAGTTTAATCTTATCTTAATATATATAAATCTCGTGTCACAATGTTTGTCCTCAATGGACTCCTAACCCACTTAACCGATTATAATAAAATTAGCACACCATGTGCAGTTCGATCCAACTTGAGAGATAGGATAGTTTAAATCTCAAATTATAGTCGCAATTTTAATTTATTGCAAATTATATATATACTGATAATTTTTACTATAAATTGACAAGTTAGCATCAACATACTACGGTTGCTATAGTTACGCAATGGCTTTTGACAGGACAACGTCTGTCGAGTCAGCTAGTCTATAAATATAAAAATGAAACCCGTTTTCCTTGGTCACGGCCTCACGCGTGAATGGCTGGACCGATTTCACTAATTCTTTTTTTGTTGTATTTGTTATTATTAGGAGAAGGTTCTTACGGAAAAAAATATTAAGAAAATCTCTCAGAAATATTGAAAAACCCTAAAAACAGCCCTTTTCTTTTTCCCATACAAACGTTTTCTAACTAAAACGAGCTTTATTGCTATTGTATAAAGTTCATATTGAATTGCAAGCACTCACTGTTGTTTAAGCAATGTAGGTATGTTCCTAACGTCCAAGAGTCAATTTGCACTTTATTACCTCTGTACAAAGTTCAAATTCAATCATATCTATCAAAACAGTGTGCGTTTTATACTGATAATTTTTACTATAAATTGACAAGTTAGCATCAACAAACTACGGTTGCTATAGTTACGCAATAGCATAAGAATAGAGGTTATAACAAAGAGTTCCTATAATTATTCTCAACACCTTTGGTCACGCCATCACGCGTGAACGACTGGACCGATTTCAATTTACTCTACGTTTATCCCAAAGTCTACCCGTGCGAAGCCGGGACGGGCCGCTAGTATTTTTATAAATATTGTCACAGCCATAAATGAGCTACTACTACGAGTATACACATAATGTCACATAGTAATCCTACACATTAAAACTAATGTGTTCCATGTAGACAGATACGCAAAGCTTTTATTATCTATTCGATTAAAGTCTTGCTTTTATAAAATTATAAATTATGTATTATTTTGTATTAGACATTTTGCAGCTGTCTAATAATGAAAGTTTCCTAGAGAACCCTCCACTGTGCTGTGACTCGACATGCACTTGACCAGTTATTTTTCCCTTAAAACGGACTGCATTTGCATACATTTGAGGCCTCGTTTTAGCTGCTTAATGGGACGTATGAGACATAAATATTGTCTCATTTAAACTCGCCTTTTTGTTTTTCGTTCTCTGTTTTGCATAAAAAAACGCCTGAAGGCCTGATTATGTACGCTTTGAGGAATTAAGGAAAACTCAGAATTTTAATCGCTTTAAATGTATTCTGAATTGAGTTTGGCATAATTTTTATTTGTGAAATATTAACTTTTGTTGGTAATTATAATTAGTATACATTTTTTTTTGTGAAATATGTATTAGGTAACTTTTTATGATAATTATACAGTATGATTGCAGAAATGTTTCTAATAATGTTTCTTACATTGTAAACATAAGTATTTATACAAGCGCAGTCAAGTTCCTGAAAGATCTTAGCCACTTTACAGGGGTATAAAGAAATGTGAAATGTTAGTGTATAGACTAAATGTATAGAACAGTTGATTTTTTTTCACGAATTCTGGTTGGTCCCATAGTAAAAGTTGTTTATGCAGACGAGTACTATGAGCCCTGTTCGGTTTAGAATACCTTTTCTTTATAACCCTGTATGACAGATCTAAACTAACTACAATAAGACCTGTCTTTGTCATTGTAACCTATTAGATACTCGATATCCTTACTTTACTTATACCTTAAAAGTTAGATCTGTCCGTCTGTCTGTCAAGCCTTCAAACTTAGGCCCTTAAGTCTTTATAATATGTGTATCTTCTTAAACACTTATCTTGTAAGCCATCAAGTGAAAGTAATCTCTCCGTGTAACGACATCGCTGGCAATTACCCAGAGTGCGCCGGTTTTATTGTTGAGCCTATTAGCGATTGAGACATCTTTTGTCTTCTTAATTCGGCGGTCCAAGTTATGGAAGATTGGTATTTAACTATATTTTAACATTATGGAATCATGAATCATTCTTATTCTCGGCATTGGTGCTAAGCTTCTTGCTACAAGCTACAAAACTTTTTTTTTTCTGTCTAAAGCTCCTAGCCAAAATTCAGTGTCTCCAGTAAAAAAGGACACAACTCAAAATCGCCACTTTTCAGGAGAGGCAAAAAACCAAATTTTTAGTGATAAAAGATATTCTGCAACTAAACTCAAACTTTTATTAATTGGTAAAGGTCGATAAAAAATTGCTTTTTAATTTGCAGGCAATCCGTTTACTGTATATTTACTCTAACTTATTTTTTTTCTAGATTTTCTCGAGTTGTGCCCTTGTTAACAAAGCTTATTGGGGGTAACTTTAGTTATACTAAGGACTATATTTGATTTCAAAGGAATATCATATTCCGATTTATATATTTGCTAATAACACCCCTCTTTTGCGTCGGGGGTTAAAAAAGAATATGATGAGTAATTCCTTTCACTACCCAAAAGTAATTCACAAAAATCTATAAGAAAACTAAGTTTTATGAAAATTCAGACTTATTTAAATTATAATAATCAACATTAAACAAATCAACACATATTATTATCAAAGTTCTCTGAAATAAACGTTTTAAAAAGTAATAAAAAGTAAGTATTTTAGCCAATACTTTTAATCATCATTGGTATTCTCTTCGTTGTGCAAGATAAAACATAAATCGGGATCTACCTCTGCATTTCCCAATTCAGAAGTAAGCAATTTTTTTGTATAAGTCATGACATTCTGTGTCTATAAACGGCAGAAGAGTCATGATATCGCGTTTTTTCTCCACGCTTATTGGCAGAGATACATTGGAGATAACGTTCAATGTAATGGTTCAATTTCTAGGTTTTCCGTATCTTTGAAATGAAAATGGTGTGAAGCCGTTTCCGTTGCTTAAATTCGTTTTGTAGTTAACTATTAGCAGATCGGTTTGTCTATATTGAAACCATCTTAAATCTTATACCGTTTTCTCATCAGGTTAGGGCAGCACCAACTTGACCCTCTATTTTTCTGCCGTCTGTGTAGACTGGGGGTCCTACTAGCTGGTTGGAGGTGTTCTCTAGGTGTTCGAACTCCACGGACGTCTGGGTTGACGGGTGTGGCTGGTCCAGGTAACTAACGTTTCGTTCGAGCTCCGCTTCTCTTGGGAGAAGTTTTTCTTTATTCTGTACAGACTGGCTGCTTCCGTTATTCTCAGGTCGAGGGGGAGAAGACCTGAGAGGGCGAATGCTGACTTGAGGGAAACAGTACGGTTTGCCTTGCAGATTTTCTGGGCGAAATCTCTTTGGATTGCGTTCACGTGCTTCTTGTTTTCCTCAAGGTCTACCGCTTGCGCCCACACGCTCGAGGCATACATGATGATGGGTTCCACTACTGCGACGTAGATGGTTCTCGTGATCGCGCTGTTTAGAACCCAGGTCACTTTCGCCGCACGTGCAATCTGCTTGTAGATATCTGCCATCTTTTTACACTGGGCTTTCACGTGTGGTTTGAAATTGAGCCTACGGTCGAACAACAGGCCAAGCAGCTTGACTTCTTCGACGGGATTAAGCTGGATGCCAGACATGACCAGGTTTGGGGGTTCGTACTTCAACTTTTTGGTGAAAAGTTGAGCTTGTTACGTTTTCCCCATTCCACGATCATGTCCAACGTGTTGTTGGCCTGCTGCTCGATGATGTTTGACTGTGAACCTGTGAACACGAGAACGACGTCATCCGTGAAGGCTTGACAGTATACTCCCTCTGCTTCCAGCAGTCGCAGCAACGAGTCTAGGATTACGTTCCAGAAGGTGGGTCCGCCGATAGATCCTTGAACACACCCTTTGGTAGTTTCCCTCTCGTGTGCTGCTCCTGTATAGTTGACTTTGACTGTTCGGTTTGAGGTATGATTGAGGTATGAGTTTACCATCTCGTAGAGGTTTTTTGGGCACCTCTTCTTCACTAAATTGTCTTTTAGGGCGGGCCACCATGCATTGTCGAATGCGCCCTCTATATCCAGGGAGACTAGGAGTACGATGTTTTTGCTGTTTACTCCTTTTTTGATGTGCTCTATCAGGTCATAGAGGGCGTCTTCGGTTCCTCGTTGGGGCATGAAACCATACTGATTCTGACTGATGGTCGGGAGGAGATGCCTTTGGAGTCGGTTTATCAAAAGCTTTTCGACGATTTTTCCAGGGACGGACAGGAGACCTATAGGACGGTATGACTTCGGATGTGTGTAATCTGTTTTACCGGGTTTGCGTAGGATAATCACGTGCGCCGCTTTCCACTGCTTGGGGAAGTACCTCAGTGACAAGCATTTGTTTGCTATCGCTAAGAAGATTTCCCGTTCGCTTCGGATGGCTGCAGCGCAGATGTCAGCGGTGAGCCCGTCGGTTCCGGGGGCTTTTTTCGGGTTCAGTGTTCGCTACACTGACTCTAGTTCAGCTGATGTGAATGGTGGATCATCTTCCGGTAAGTCCATCGGTGTTTCCTTCGTCCGTCCCGCAGTTCTGTATGGCACGGCTGGTCTGTGCATTCAGAGTCGTCGGGATAGAAAGTTCTGGCTAGTAGTTCTGCAGAGTGCATTGGGGATACAGTGTTGCCTTCGTTATCCCGCAGAAGCAAGTCTTCTTGCCTTCCTGAGGTTTTCCTGATCACTTTGTAGATCTTGTCCCACATGCTCTCCTTCTCCTGATTCGTGCAGAACTCCTTCCAGCTTTCTGTTTTAGCTTTTTCGACTTTATCCTTGTAGTATTGACTAGCGATTCGATATTGTTCAACTACAAACCCTATGATATAGGATTCTATGATATGAGAAACTAGATTATCAACAAGTTATATCTAAAATCAAAATAATTTCATTTAATACTCACTTTTTCAGATGGTTTTAGCACTAAATCAGTCATTTTTCTACCGCGATTCATTTTTTATCTAATTTACTAGGAAAAAGAACTTGCACTACACTTTGACAACAACTAACGATTGAGAAAAAAACAATTGCACGTCTTATTATCATTCTTTGTAATTATAAATTGAAATGCATAGGGTATTAGGTTTTAAAATTAGTCCGGAAATACAGAATTAAATAAACGCAAGTCACTAGAATAACAAAAAAATTGCATGAAAAGTAATGAAAATATTAATTTCAACCATCTCAACAGTTTCTCTGCATGCTGGTCGACTGATATGAATAAAGGATCAACACGATAAATTCCATTTAGATTCATCTGAACAAATGCTACTACTGAAGTTGTTCCCGTTTAGACATGATTACAAAATGGATTATTTGCATTTATTCCCATTTATCTTCAGAAAGCATTAAACTAACATGAATTGTATCTTTTTGTAGTTAACACAATTAGCATTATGCCATTTTGTCTGATATTATTTTTGGATTTATTATAGTTGTGTCGATTAAGTTATAAAATTGACTTGACAACTATCGATGTGCCCTTTCGAACAACGAGTTATGCCGTTGATGTTATTGAAAAAAGTAGGTTAGGGTTTACTTAGAGCTATGTCCTTTTGATATGTTATGTAACACGACACGTAGATTACAATGGTGCAATAAAAACAAAAGGGCATAACTCGAGTTATGCCCTTTTTAACTGGAGGCACTGAATTATAAATGCGAATGAAAGTAAGTTTTTATGTTACGCATTGCATTCGTGCTTCAATTACCTACTCCACTAATAATTATGAAATTAAGCTAACACGTCGCGTCGTCAAGAAAAAAAAATCTAGTGAAACCTAAAATAGTGAAATCGCGGAGCACAGCCATTATTTTGCAGAAAATAGATCATTTTGAGAAGTGCCTACCTGAATCTGAAACTAAAACACTTCGTTTCCAAATCGCCTTCGCCTGCATTTCAGGCCAACCCATATCCCTGTAGCAACACTGACGACTATTTATCAACGTCTCTCCGCCATCCGATTACGTCGTGACGTTTTCATTCGGCCCGGATTCACTTATAATTCGCTTCTTGATCTCGAACGCCCCTGTTATTAATGCTGAACATCATTAATTGTGGGCCAATTCATTTATCTGCGTGGCGCCGCTGGAGATTTTTGGTAATTGCTTGTTTATATTTACTTTATGTATCTACATTCTACCTACTTACTTTGTACAGTGCTTTTCAATTTTCTTTATGCATTTGGCCTTATTTATTGTTTAGTATTTTACATACATACAAAGTATGCTAATCAGAAAAGGAGTTATAGTCTTCATCATGATTAACAATTTTTACTATGGAGCAAACTCGAAAACGTGACATAGAAACCAGGTTTTCTGTACATTTTTTCACATAAAAACATATCAAAATTAAATAATAGGTATTATATTTTATATTACATGGAAGATCAATTAACTCCCGTTAAGTCATACGAGAACTTTAACTTAGGTTTATCTAGACTAAGGGGCCAGGTTTAATGTCAGATATAATAAAGCCACTCTGAGACATCTTATATTTCTTGGCATATAAGATGTCTCAGTTCTTGGCATGTTTTAACGTAATCGGGGCCTACAATTTAACGTGTCACCCGAACTACGGCAACGCACACTTCGTCCACCAGTGACGTACCTACTTTACTATCGCCATATTTTATGTCCATGCAAACTTCGGCTCAAGATAACAAAGGCCATAAAACTTGTATAGGTGTTTTACTATTCTGAGACCATTCAAAGGACATGGCAATGCACTTCCGGAAATTTTATGAAACGTTAAATATACAAGTTGGTTTTTGAATCGGTATGTATGCACTGGTAATATAATACTAGAAAGGTAAGTGGCCAAGAAAATATAACTATCGAATTCTACCAAAACACTTGATAAACATAGTCATTTAACTTCAAAAGTTGTCGATAACCATTGCCTGGAGAAACCGAAAAAATCGTCATTTCTAAAATTTTGTTTCCAGGAAAACTTAAAACACAGCGGATAAAAATGTGGGAAGCAGCTCTTTTATAATATCTAATAGTTGTATTGTAAGAATTCTAAACGTAGGATTTCTTAACTGTCTTATAAAATAACAAAATTGTATTTCTCAGGTAAAACCACGAGACAAAACCAGTCACAGATAAAACTAAAATCCCATGGTCAATAAAACCTGTCGAACCGATTGAGCCGTCAATACGGCAGTTTCAATCGTTTATTGTTTTCAAAAACGTAAAAGAAATGGCTAGAAATATACGTGAGAGCCGAGCGACGGAGCTAGGGCTTTAAAATGGCTCATAGCTACGTACGTTAAACTTTTATTTCTAGGTTTCAATGGTGGTAAAGCTTCGCGGTGTTAAACATTTCTGGTTGCTATATTTCTCTTGGAATTTCAAATTGTTCAGTATGAAAAGACATATTTACTTAAATAATTTTTTTTCATCTGTTTTTCTTTTTCGAACATTTTGTGATATTGTTTAGACTTTCATCAAAACTAGATGGCGTGATATTCCTCAAATAACTTATCTTTACTTATTTTAAATTATATTAGCTTTTTTTGGAAGCTTTTGTAATATTGTATTGTTTCTCTCATCAAAACTAGATGGCATGTTAAATCTCAAATAACTTTTATCAATTTTGACAGATATTGATTAATGATGATTCTGTCAACTTTGACAGATACTCTCCGGTGATTGCTACGATAAAGATTTTAAATTAAAAAAAAAAATTTATCCCAAAAGCTGTCAAAAAGGTACGGGACTCATTTTAACTACCTTTTTTATCGTGACAGACGCATTAACACGTAGCGTCGTCGTTTTCTACAATACTCGTAGGTATATTATGATTTCGTCATGATAGAAATATAGCTTATCCCATGATTTTGATCAAAATAATCCTTCACGCTTTTATAAAAATTCAAATTAACTTAGCTGCGCCAGGTGCGCTGAAAGGTTTCCTAGGAAATGCTAATATTACTTGCACCATCTGTTTTTATTCCTGCTATGCACTCAGAGAGTATTAGGATAATGTACTGGATCAAATTTGAAAGAAAAGGGTAATTTTCATTTGCAGTTTAAGAGAGCGCTATGAAAATTGGCTTAAATTAAAACAATTTCATCATAACAGTAGATAGTAGAGCGTCCTTATCGCCTAAAGCGATTACTTACTTTAGACAACCTGAACTGAAAAATCAATTACTATTGTGTTCCAATAATAAATAGAACAGTACAGAACAACTTTTGCCCTAGAATACTTCAAAAGTTTTCGACTGGCCTAGAATAAGGCGAGTGTGGAACGTAATATATTAAACACGCTTGTACGATATGACTACACACAGAAAACACAGCTCATAGAAATCTCTACTCCTAGACAGCACGTTTCGCCGAAAACCCTGTTAATAGAAAACACTGTTCGTAGACATCTCGGTACATAGGAAGCACTGTTGAAAATTATATTTTGGTTAATATTAATAGTTTTTGTTTCATATTATATACTACACAAATATTAGGTATAAAGCTGAAGAATCGTGTTTTGGTTTTGGTTTTCGTTTTGCTTCATTTTTTATTAAAATGACAGTTATGTACGAAATAAACGTGTTTTTATTCTCTTCGGCCGCGTACGAAACCAAAGATGAAGATTAAGTAATATAATCAATATTAAAATTATAGTTTCTTCTCCATAGGCGCTTTCTGTGAACCGAGGTATCTGGAAACAGTGGTTTCTATGAACAAAGTTCACGGCAAAAAGTGCTATTTAAGGTCAGTGATCTCTGTCAACAGTGCTTCCTATGTATCGAGATGTCTACGAACAGTGTTTTCTATTAACAGGGTTTTCGGCGAAACATGCTGTCTAGGAATAGAGATTTCTATGAGCCGTGTTTTCTGTGTGTAGTCATATCGAACAAGCGTGTTTCTATATTACGTTCCACACTCGAATAAGGCTAGGCATACAACGAACTGAAGAAATAAGTAATAACCGTAATTAATTTTATCCATTACTCTATTACATTCTCTTGACAACCACTACATCGACTGAAATTTACCACAGAACCTGGAATAATATTTAATTTATTTATTTATCGAATAGTACTTACGCAGTCTAAAGACACTTCTAACGACGACGCTTAGACTGAGGACGTATTGGGAATATGTACTTATAATTATTTATTCAGAAAAAAATAAATTTTAAAGTTAAAATGTGAAGTTGTAATTCAAATCAAAAATAAAGAATTTCGAATATTTAGAAGAAATAATCATCTAAAATGAATAAACTACTCAATATTTTTGTAGTTTGTGAAAATATTGTTGGCGTGTACCGCAACTTTATGTATTTCAGAAAAATAAGAAAAGCGCTTGTCTGCTTTCGGATAATTCTTGAAGTCGCAATGATTGCAAGCAGCTTATTGTTTTATGGCGTCGTCGGCAGTTTCGAAAGAGCATACATTATTTTGACTAATAGTTACTCCTTATTTATCATGTTGCTTGCATTGTACAACGCAAGAAAATTCAAATCGTTACTCTTCCATTTGAAAACAAGCAACGACAATTTTGCAAACACTACAATAATGAAAAGAATAAAACGCCGCGAAAGTGTCTTAATTTGCTTACTTGTTATGTATTTTGTCGTGAATTTCGCTGGTAATATTTACCTATTTTCACGTGATATGGAATATCAAGACTCCTTCTTGCTCATTTTTGATGTTTATTTACAATTCATATATCACGTCAGTGATTTTAGATATCATTTAGAGTTTGGAGTAGTATGGTGCGTCTATGTTTCTGTAGCTGATCAGTTGAGCAACATTACTCAAGTTGTAAATGAAGAAGTAGTTAAAAAACGTACGCGGAATAAAATGATGTCGTCAAACTATTTTCCTCTGTACAGAGATGTCAAAAATGCTGATGAATGGAGGGCTGCCTATGGTATTGCTGAAATAACTGGAAATATTACTAACGATTTATTTTATTGGCAAGTAAGTAAGAAGTACTCTCTATTTTCAAAGATTAAATTTAAGGTAGCCTTTCGAACTAAAGGGATATATACGGTACGATTTATCTGTACGATCCGTCGCATCAAAACGATCGAAACGACGAATCGATGGTGTATGTCATGATCGTTAACGATTTACTTAATCGGAGACGATGTCGGAAATCGCAACAAAAACCCATGCAATCATGAATATCGTAACGATTATCCTTCAGCTTCAAACAAGTAAATGATCGATCGTTACGACCAATCGTTTCGTGTATGAGCGACATTTTTGATGCGATCAATCGTCACGATTTTCATCAGATCGATCGTACAGATAAATCGTACTGTATATGGGGCCCTTAAGCGTCACAGACGCTGCGTCTTTCGGCAACCGCGCTTATTGGCTTACAACGCGGTTACCGCGACACTGTGACGTCACAGACGCCGCGTCAGTGTCGCTGCGTTCGAATGACGTTCCCTAGAATTTCATACATTTGCATAGGTCATCTATCTGTCGCTCTGTCACGGCGTCACAGTCGCGGCGCCACTGACGCTATAGACGCTTAGTTCGAAAGGCTACCTTTAGTGCCGATTTGAGTTGTTATCATCTTTTTACCCCTATCCCATTTGGTACAGTATTTACATTTCTTTCATCGGTCTGAAATTAAAAACCTTACTAATATAATTTGAAAGTAGGTATGTATGTTTGTTACTAATGAACGCTAGAACGGCTAAACGGATTTACATGAAATTTGGAATGAAGGTCGCTCATGGTCTGGATCAACACATAAGCTACTTGTGATCCCGGAAAAAGCGGGTGAAACCGCGAGGCGCAGCTAGGATATCCATGTAACTTCAATCTATTTCTATTCACGTCGTTTTTCACACCGCGTTGAATCATCATATATCCAACCTTTAATCCTCCCACTGCTGGGATAGGTACAGGTCTACCCTCGAAGGGTGATTAGGCCGTATTCCACCACGCTGGTCAAGTGCGGGTTGGTGGATTCACATACGCCATTGAATTTCTTCTCCGGACATATGCAGGTTTCCTCACGATGTTTTCCTTCGCCGAAAAGCCAGTGGTATGTAAATTCGTACATAAGTCCCAAAGAACTCATTGGTACGAGTCGGGGTTTGAACCCGCTACCTCAAGAATGTGATGCGGCTGTTCTCCCACTAAGCTACCACGGCTTCAATGCTTTACATAAATACATAGGTTAAATACATATTTGATGGTAACCAGTTCGATAGTAATATGTGATATTTCAACAGACCACCATTATGATTACTGCAATAGTATGCGGCCACATTTTAATCATGTATGTCGACGTCGTCCTGTATGTCACGGTACGTAACTGAACATTTAAAGCCGTAACTATTTTAAATTATCAATCACTCATATTCATAGAAGAAGCTCTTGCGCTACACCGAGAAAAATGGCCATCTAAATTGTAAAAGAATGATTAATTCAACTAAAGTACGAAGCATACCTACTGATTATTACTGATATTACCAAAAAGTGCGATGATTAGTACCAGTTTTTACGGTGACATCTATCACAAAGTGGTGTGCATTAATCTTACTTTTTGGTGATATCAGTAAGCTCCGTACTATAAGTGAAGGCTGAATCTATTAATACGGGTACTGTACGAACAATTCGAAGTGACTATATTTGTACGGGTACTGGACAAATAAATTATATTTATTGGCTGAGTCTATTAATACGGGTACTGTACCGAACAATTTATGAATATTAAAACGGTTACCATATTAAAAAAAAAAAAAAAACCTAACATCCTAACCAGACACGGTTACGTTTTTTTGAAAATAACTTCAATTTTCTTCAAAATTTTTGCAAACTTTGAAACGTCTTCAAAATTTCAAATTGAATTTTTGTATTATTTTATTCGTTTTATTCGCGTCGCGCTGCATACTTGGATTCCTATTTTTAAGATTCCTATTATTAGCTTGTTACCATTTATATTAGCTAATCATCCAATTCAATCTTAATTTAAAAAAAAATTGAATTACTGGACGAATAAGTACAATTTATTCGTCCAGTACCCGTACAAATAGTCACTTCCATAAGTGAATTTATCATTCTTTTAGCGGAATTTAGATAGCCACTAGACCACACACGGCACGACAGACGGTCGCTAAATTAAGGGAGCTGCGATTGGAATGTCTCCGACACCCACCATACTCCTCGGATCTTGCTCCAACCGATTACCACTTTTGCAGAATTTAGACAACTTCTTGCAAGGAAAAAAAAAACTTCGGTGAGGCAGTCCAAAGTGCCTTCAAAGAGTTTATTGATTCTCGCTCCCCTGGTTTCTTCAGCAAAGGAATCAATGAACTACCTAGTAGATGGCAGAATGGTAGATAGCAATGGAACATACTTTGATTGATTAAATATATTACATCTTTTTTTCGTCTATTTTGTTTTCCAAATACAAAACGCCAATTTCATAGGTAAAGACCTAATATTAATTCTCCAAATACAACAATCTTTTTATAATATATGTTTTCATCATTTCAGGGTAGGTCTTTAACATTTTTAGATATCCTATTCAAAGTAGTTTTATTAGAGTTCCTGCTTGCCCTCTTCATGCTCTGCAGAGCTGCGCAGCAAGTACAGAACAATAGGACAGTATTGAAACAGCTGCTGAGCCCACTTCTTGTTGATTCATGCGATTGTGAGTACCTACTGAATTTTCAAAAATGCTTACTTACTTATATACTTACAAGTCTTTTGCTTACTTACTTATATACTTACAAGTCTTTTGCTTACTTACTTATATACTTACATGATGTTTTGTTCAAGCAGGGTAAAAGTTGTTCATAGCGATAGTACTATGGGCTTAGCATACCCTTTCCTTATAACCCTGTATTGTAAGCGTTTTTTGTATTTCAGGTGAGCTGCAATACAAGTCAACAAAGGCGTTGCTTCGCTTTGTGTGCACACACCCAGTCCAGATGAAGGCATTCGGTTCTGCGGTGGATATGGCACTGTTTCCTACCTGTATCGCGCTTTTTACTTCGAATCTCGTAGTTCTTCTACAGTTCAACAATATAGTTTTTAGTACCTAACTTAAAAATGTTGTAAATTAAAGTTTTTATATTTTTAATTAAATTATTTTTTTATAATTCGCGTTAAGTGTAGTTAAGTTTATATGCGCTATTGACCTCTAACTTGCCTGGTTTAAATTTTTTGGTAAGCGAAAATGTGGTCAAAGTTGTAGCCAGCAGATTTGGAAGATAACAATATATCTATTCACTCTGACCAATGACCATATTTATAATGTAACAAAGCATGTATTTTCTTCAGTAAAATTCGCATGTATTCAAGATATTCAATAAAGTATAGAATAAAACGTGTTGTTCTTTAGTTATTTGTGTCTACCTAAAACATTAACAATCATTTTTTCATTCTTGAAAACATAACTAACCAAATAAAACGCTTAGATAAAATTCCAATGGAAGCCAGAAAAGCAAGAATTTGTTATATAGATCTAACTAATGAAATTAATTCAAAATAAAATGTGACTAGTGATGGTTCTGATATCGCCGACCTATCGGGTTATTTATCTGCTGATGCTTTTCCGCTACGCTGCCTCTCTGTCAGGACTCTATTCCAGCTGCTGTCAGTATTGGCTGACAGCAGCTTCATAGCTTCATAGGTACAAGAAAGATGAAAAAAAACCCCTAAGACTATTAACCCAGCAGTGAGTGGATACATGTCATGCTGATGATGACGATTGATTGACCTCGAAAGTTTCACCACACGTGTATAGTCTTAAAGCAGGCACCTAATTGCTTAACAAATACAAATATTTGTAAATTATCAAATAGATTGGTTATTCTAATAACTTTCTTGATCAATTAATATCTTGTTGGAAAAAAATGTTCAGTACCTTGATGTAATTGAATGATGAAGCACTTGAAGACCTAAAACTAAGCAATAAACAGTAAAAATCTAATAGTTCATTAAAATTATCAATGAAAATGAAAAACTTAATAAACTTCTTTTTAATTGTTGAAAATGTTTTGGTCGTCTACCGGAATTATATGTATTTCGGTAGAGTTACAAAGTTATTTGTATGTGTCCGAATAGTTTTCGAAATTGTGATGATCATTACCAGTGTATTTTTCCATGACGTTGTCGATTTTGGGCTTGCACATTTCACTATGACCAATAGTTTCGCATTTTTGGTCATATTGTTAGCTTTGTACAAATCTAGAAACTTCAAAGAAATAATGACTCATTTTGAAACTATCCGCGAAAATTTCCCAAGAAAATATGGAAAAGAAACGAGGCTTCGAAGGAGTGTCACCATTTTCTTTATTATTTGGTATTTTGCTGTTAACTTAATTTTGAATATATATCAATTAGCAACGGAATTATACAACAAATGTAAAACTACAAGCGCACCGCTTATTGTCCATATTTATTATCAAATAATGATCTATTCAAATGACTTTAGATTCAACTTTGAATATGGAGTAGTATGGACGGTTTATACATCGATATCCGATCAATTAAACAGCATTTTAAACGTAATAGAGAAAGAAATTGTTGAAAGAAACATGCAGAATAAGGTAAAGCCATTCAACTATATTTCTTTGTATAGAAATATTACAATATTTGAAAAACTGACGGCTGCGTATGAAGTTATTGGAAAAACAGCACACCTATGCAATGATATATTTTATTGGCAGGTAAGTTCTCAATATATATATTTTTTTATAATAGTATAATTGATTTTGAATAAATTACACACAAAATTGTGAGTTTTTTAAAAGCTTTTATTTAACTTTTATGTATGGTAGGTAACTACGAGTAAATACGTAACCATGTTTGTTCGAGTGGAATCTTGCAACTCAATTTTGAATGACTGCCCGATGTCTAATCGAGCAGAAATTTAATATACGTGTGTAACTCCGAAGACAATGCAATAAAAATTGTTTTTAAAAATATTTTAATCATTTATTTTACAGACCACTTTCATGATAGTTAGTATAGTCTGCAGTCACATCATCGTCATGTATGACGACATACAACTTCACATCACGGTACGTGTCGACATGTTTTATAATCTCGTTTTTGTTTTTTGATTTCATTTATAGATGAAGCATCAATTTTAATTTTATATCTAGCCTTATGATAATTACGGGCAAAACATTATAATATTACTTTTGATTTTGGTTTGATTTGATCATAATTTACCCTATTGTCAGTAATAATATCTTTATCGTTATCATCGCCATTACGATAGAGCATCGTTTAGCGTTTGCTTGTGAGTTGCTCGTATTTTAGCCAATTTCTAAACTCAAATTTAAGGGGCATACTTTGACGTGCCGCTATCTCCCTTGCACAGTCAACATTTTTGATGTTATAAAACCTTTGAATGAATATATGGTACTTCATTATAAAAAATCGCAACCGGTTAAGTTTCTAAGAATAATTTCATTCATCTTCAATGTTCTGACGTTGAACATCAGATGAGCGATTTGCTCGTCTCGTCACTCAATAGCAAAATAATAAAACACAAATGATTTGAAAACTAACAAATTTTTTGATAGTTACTTAAACATGGGATTTTATTTTTTTGGCCCATTTTTGACTATGAAAACTTATTTCGACCAAAATGTTTCTTCTTATGAAAGCTTCATTGTTTTGTTTGCAATTTCAACGATTGTGTTTTTCATAACTACATTCAGTGATTTTATAACTTCAAAACTTTCGAAATGTACAAGTGATATAGCGGCGCATCAAAAAGTCAGCCCTTTAAGCAATTGACCAATAGAAATATCAAATCATGTTCTGTCCGAACGATTGCCTCACTAATATTGACGATTGGTTAAGCTCAGTGGTAGAGCATGTCTGCTCTATTATAGTCATCACAAAATAAGAGGCCCGTTTTGACAATTGTCATCGCGACGTAACTAGTGATGTTACCATACGACTCGGAATTCGATACGATAAATCAATTCAAGTTTGTATGCGTATTTGATCGATTTCGTTATGTATGTAAGTTCATTGGATTAAGGTTTTGATTAGAAAATTTAACTTAAACTTTAATATTGTAGGTATTTTGAAATGATACAGTGGTACGAAAGGTCAATTTGGCTTTAATTTAATATTTTTAGTTACAATAATATTCACTCAATCACAAACAAATAAGAAAAAGCGAAAGTTAGTAAACCACTCTGTGAATTTATTTGCGTCCATTTTTATTCGTGATATTCTTTTGTACTTTTAGACTCGAATCAGTAAGGCATCATTAACAAACCCTCCCCCGGCTGATCCAGCTGATCAATATTCAATTACTCGTAATAAATTCGAATGAAGCTGGTGAAATTCAGTAATTAATTGTTTACAACACTAATATTTGAAAAAAGAAGACTGAGAACGTAACTGTTTCTAACAGTTTCGTTATAATTTGACATTGCATGCTACTATAAAGTATGCGCGAAAAGCGTTCCAAATTTCATTCTAGAGTCTTTCTCAAGTGTCAAAACGGGCCTCTTATTTTGTGTTGACTATAAGCAAGAGGTACCGGGTTCGATTCCGGCCAGGCAGATGCTTGAATGATGAATTTAAGTATCACCTTTGGGTCTGGGTGTTAATAATGTGTCTTTCCCAGACACTGGGAAACCTATTGGGGAGCAATGAGTTTGAAAAAATTAAAAAATATATATATATTAAACATTCTTCAACATTACAGGGATCGTCCGTAACATTATACGAAATCCTAAACGAAATAGTTCTCTTTGAGCTTTTATTGGCTCTCTGCATGTGCTGCCATGCTGCGCAGCAAGTTCTTAACAACGGAAACAAATTGAAACAGGTGCTCAGCAGACTTCTTGTAGATTCTTGTGATTGTAAGTATCTTAATCTATTAAAAAAAACCTTAACTAAGTATCTCATTGTATTTAATAAGACCTAAGTCACATTGTGGAAGCTAATAAATATGAAATAATTATATACATTTGAAAATGATGAAATCTGAATGTCTTTAGTAATAGAGACAGTGTTAAAAGAAAAGGGTATGTAAAGCCAAAAAATGCTCATAGTACTTATCATTATGAACAACTTTTATCGTGGGACCAAACAAAAACAGCTGTTTCAGAAAATTGTCAACAATACTCGACAAAATGTATGGAACGGCTGGTTTATTTTTGTTCATAATGATGAGTACCCTGAGGTTTCAGCAGGTTTCTCAGCCAAAAGTGCATCTCCAAGCACTTCTTTTTTCGACAAACTTTCTTTGGATGATGAGCTGCATATGACCTTGTGCTATCACGGCTCGTTTATTTGTCATGTCACCCTAAAAACTGGTGCTAGTACTAGTTTTTACGGTGACAACCATATATCATAATAGTGTCACCGTAAAAACTGGTGCTAATCATCGTACTTTTTGGTGATATCAGTATGCTCCGTACTTTAGGTGAATTCATCGGAATTTGGATGAATTGTGTGAAATGAAGTGAATTCATAATTTTTTGGCGGAATTTAGATGGACATTTTTCTCAGTATAGTGAGTCAAAATATGTTTCAGGTGAACCACAATACAAGTCAACGAAAGCTTTGCTTCGTCTCGTGACGACGCACCCCGTCCAGATGAAGGCGTTCGGCTGTGTGGTGGACATGACCTTGTTACCCGTCTGCATCGCATTCTTGACTTCCAACGTCGTTGTTCTCCTGCAGTTTAATAATATTGTCTAGTTAATGATGTGAATTTTATTTTTGAAATAAATATTGTATCAAAACAAAATAATCTCACTAAAATCATATTAACCTTACTAATAGAGGTATTATAAAGGTAAAAGTATGAATTTTTGTTACTAATGAAGGCTAAAACGTCTGAACGGATTTACATGAATTTGGAATGCAGGTCGTTCACGGTCGTTATTAAGACAACGGCTACTTTTTTTCCTAGAAAACTCATGTTAACTTTTTGACCGTGGTGAAACCGCGGGGCACAGAGCTAGTTTTACTCATAAAAGCACTATAAAAATGGATTTCCACAATATAAGAACATGGTAGATGATAAGCCTGTGGTCTGTATCTTGAGACTTAAGTACAAAAGTGAAGTACCCAAGAGTGTGTGTGTGGAAGGAAGAAAAAAAAATCAACACAAGTTACCAGTAAACAGTATAATATTTAACAATTTCATATGACAAATTATGTGACCTGATTCTCATAGATGCCAATGATAAAGTAATCGAGCAATAAAAAGTGTCATCATTTTAAAATATGCAATTTCTTTTTAATTGATCTAAATACATATGGAGAACTAAATAATTTACCACAGTATTCTTAGTAATGAAGTCATCCCTGGAATCGATAGGTACGTAATTAACTAATGATCGTGCTATGACGGAACAGTTTAGTGCAGAGAGAAAACTCCAGGCTGGTTTTTTTTCACGCTTTCGGGTTTGGTCTGTAAATAAGAATAGTTCACAATGAGGAGTACTAGGAGTCCTTTTTGGTTAGCACACTCTGCCATTTTTTCTTTTCTTTTTTAGTATTTTTATTTTCATTATCTTTATTTTGCTTGTTTAGTTTTTATTATGGCTTGTCGCTTAATAAGCGACAACTTCGACTTCAAAAAAGTAACCATATAAACGAGAAAGTAGGTAAACTAATTTATTTTATAAAATATAGTGTCCCGTTTTTACTAACATACCAATTTCTTATAGTACTGTATATATTTTGTTATATTATGATATAGGCTAAGTATTTGAATGTGTATTGTCTAACTATAAATTTGAAAACCTTTTCCGTAAGGTTAAAACAAAAACTTCTAATTACCCTCTATGAAATCAATTTAACTAATGGATTGGTACCACTACAGTCAATGGGTTAGTGGATTATCTAACCATCGTAAATATTGATTGTATCGTAAATAGGTATTGTTCATTTGTATAATTGAAAGTGAAGCACTTGGTTAACCAAAACTGAGTTTCAAACACGGAAGTCGTCCATCACAATGAATTTCTTCATAAACGTTTTCATAATCCTTGAAAACATAGTGGGCGTGTACCGCAATTACATGTATTTCCAAAAAATAACCAAATCACTCGCATGTATTCGAATGGTGTTTGAAATCACTGCGTTATGCAGCAGTTTTATTTTTTATGAAATCGAAGGTTTTGACACTAGCCACTTTTTATTCTCTCATATGTTTTCGGTAGTCATAATGCTGGTCGCGTGGCTTAAATCAAAAAAGTTTAAGATGATGATGGCCTATTTAAACGTGAACAGTGATTTCTTTCCAAAAAGCTCGCAACTGAAAAAGAGGAGGTTTCGTTTTAGTGTGCTGATTTGTTCACTGACTTGGTACGTTGTTGTACATATGGTTGCAAGTGTTTATCACATATATATTTTGGGCGTAGCATCAAGAAAAACAGGCGTACCGCTTCTCATTCATATTCTTTACCGAGTGCAGCTGATTGTCGGTGATTTTAGATTTATTTTAGAGTTCGGAGTGTTTTGGAGTGTTTATATTTCTATAGCCGATCGATTGGACTGCCTTTTAATTGCAATTGGCAAAGAGGTTGTATTCATAAATGAAAGAGGCCAAAGAATATCCGACACCAACTATATTGCTATGTATAAAAATATAAAAGACCTTGATAAATGGTCAGCGACATATGAAATTATTGAAAAAGTGGCAAATCTATGCAATAGCATGCTTTATTTTCAGGTACATTTTGTTTGACTAAAACTTTAATATTTGTTGTTTAATTTTTGTCAAAAATTACGATTTTTCCAACAGATTACCATGATGATAGGCGCTTTAGTCGGTGGTAATATCATTATATTGTATTCCGACGTACAAACGGAGTTAGCTGTAAGTAAACCTTATCAAACTTTTACGATGAACCAACCTCGAAATCGCAAAAATAGGGTATTCCATAAAAAAGTGTCATTGACACTCAAAAAAAAGTATGTTCGATCTCTGCAAGCAATAAGAGGGTAGATGGAAAATGACTTCCATGGGCTTTTATGTTTACTGACGTCAAAACGATAAACACCAAACTGGCATAGCGATTTGCATCAAACGCACCTCGCGTTTGACCCTGCTCGCGGCGCGTGCGCAGTAGTCGATTTCCATCCAGAACATTACTGAAACCTCCGTGTTCATGATACTGTGCTGTGTAGTGGCGTCTGCTTTGGAGAACCATTATAAACAACAGTTCAGGACGTATCGAGTTTTTTCACCAAATCGCGACGGAAACTGAAGTTGTATTGGCGGTCGTGAATTAAAGGTTGGTGGCGTTTTCCTATTTACCTTCAGCATGCAGGTATAGTCATCCATTTCCAATTCTTTGCCAAGGTTTCTTACCTATTATTCTGGATCCACCGCATAAAGTCGACTTAAAAAATGATTCCTCCGAGACTGTACGCGTATACAATGAGAACAACTGATTTATAGTCACAATTTCAGGGTTGGTTCTTTAGTTGCTCAGTGGTTCAGAATCAGTGGTTCAGAATTATGAGCACAAGCGAATTAGTTTTGAATTTATTACGATTATCTTTTTCCATTGACTTGTAGCAATGCTATGAATAAATATTTCATTTCATTTCATTTCATTTCATTTCATTTCATTTCATTTCATTTCATTTCATTTCATTTCATTTCATTTCATTTCATTTCATTTCATTTCATTTCATTTCATTTCATTTCATTTCATTTCATTTCATTTCATTTCATTTCATTTCATTTCATTTCATTTCATTTCATTTCATTTCATTTCATTTCATTTCATTTCATTTCATTTCATTTCATTTCATTTCATTTCATTTCATTTCATTTCATTTCATTTCATTTCATTTCATTTCATTTCATTTCATTTCATTTCATTTCATTTCATTTCATTTCATTTCATTTCATTTCATTTCATTTCATTTCATTTCATTTCATTTCATTTCATTTCATTTCATTTCATTTCATTTCATTTCATTTCATTTCATTTCATTTCATTTCATTTCATTTCATTTCATTTCATTTCATTTCATTTCATTTCATTTCATTTCATTTCATTTCATTTCATTTCATTTCATTTCATTTCATTTCATTTCATTTCATTTCATTTCATTTCATTTCATTTCATTTCATTTCATTTCATTTCATTTCATTTCATTTCATTTCATTTCATTTCATTTCATTTCATTTCATTTCATTTCATTTCATTTCATTTCATTTCATTTCATTTCATTTCATTTCATTTCATTTCATTTCATTTCATTTCATTTCATTTCATTTCATTTCATTTCATTTCATTTCATTTCATTTTAATTAAAATTTTATGAATAATATCAGCCATATACCCTTTATAAAACATTAGGTATTAATTGTATTTCATAATGATATTTTTTTCTATGTTTGACATCTTTATTTTGACTTTGGAATAAATGATTTTAATATTCATGTAACAGGGAACGTCCATTACAATGTCAGAATTTGTGTACAAAGTAATCCTTTTCGAGTACATGGCTGTCCTCTACATATGCTGTAATGCTGCGCAGCAAGTTTACAACAACAGAGACAAGTTGAAACAGTTGCTTGGCAGACTTCTTATATATTCTAGCAAATATAAGTATTATTTGATTAATATTACTACTTTAGAATTTTGATTCTTAGTACCTAGTATCTTTCGCTATCATAATGTCAAAGAATGTCAAATAAATCTCAGAGAAGAAACAGTCTAATACTTATATATATCTTAATATATATATCAGTCTAATATATATATCAACTGATACTTTTTAAATAGCATATTTAACAACAACGATCCATCTACTTTTACTTCGTCTTCTTCCTAGTGTTTTTGTCATTTACTTGAGGTCGTCTTTTTATTAATTTATTCTTCATTCTTCATCTCGCAGAGTTTTATCATCCGTTTGTTTACTGAGCTTTATTCAGATCTTTTTAGACCGTCTTCCAATCTAACTGCCCTTTTTCTCTTTTTCAGGTGAATCACAGTACAAGTCGACGAGGGCCTTGCTTCGCCTCGTGAGGACACGCCCTATTCAGATGAAGGCATTGGGTTCGGTGGTAGACATGACCCTGTTACCTGCCAGCGTCGCGTTCATTACATCGAACCTTGTAGTACTTCTCCAGTTTGATAATGTGGTGTAAAACGTTAGTAATTTTGATGGGTAGAGACTGTTTATTGTTCAGTTTTTCTTTTTGCTTAGATTCTTTTATATAAACTAGATGGCGTAGTCATTTGCCAATAATATCATTAATTTTGACGAATATTGTCAAATAATTGTCAAACATGACAGATGGTTTTGCGATTTTAGTAAAACAAATTGGTTGTCTGTAAATTCGGTTTACTGACGATAGTTGAACGTGACAACGTCATGAGAAAAAACTGATGGAATGGTTTCCTTTTTCAATAGTAGGTAATTTTATTACAAACAACACGCTATTACTCACGTAAGATTGAGTTGGATACCACTACTAGGTATAGTTTTAATCATTCAGTGATCTATTTCAAGGAGTCATTACAAGCACACAACCAATTTCTCCAAGTGCTCCAAATTCTTACTTAAATTCTTGTTTCTAACCGACTTCCAAAAAGGTGACGGTTCTCAATTCGACTGTATTTTTTTTTACAACCAAAATTTATTTATGCGGTCTTTTGAAACATTAAGATAGAGGTAAGTTTGAAGAGTTTTTTTTTCGAAGGTTGTTTTTTTTTGTTGTAACAAGAAAATGTTAATGCATCTGCTCTTTTATATTCTGCAATTGACGTACACGAATGTGTTCAAATTACACACCGCAGTGGAACAGATGGCTGGAAACGCCAATTAAAATCGTATTAGTTAGGAAATAAGTGACGTTTCGACTTTTACTACGGATTTGGTCATAGTTTATTTGTGACCATGAATCATTTTGAAAATGGTTGTAAAATTGCATCAATAAAAGTAAAATTATTACTTCTGCGTTTAACTTTCATATGTCTAGCATTTTACAGAAATAGATTTCGAATAAAAATAAAAAAAAAGTTTTTAACAGAATAATTCCCATTTATTAAGGCAAACAAAAGTTAATGTAAATATAACATAATATTATGTAGTGTAACAAAGGATGCATTAAGGCAAAAGTTTAAAAAAATATATCTTTCTCAAGTTTTGAGTAGGATAAAGTTTTACAACCACGCGACTTTCCTGCATTCAGCTCTTTAGTCACATATTATTATCTGCAACCTTATTGTCTAACACACTGATCATAAAAAATGGCTTCAGTTTGACACTTGCCGCTTATTCCAAGTCTCAAAATGAAGCTGATTCCGATTACCAGTCCGTTAACAATAAGGTTTCTGAACTTATGTTCCTCCTGAGAACGTCTTCAGAATCTCATTTTCTCAACGCTTCCGTTACCTATTTAACTAAACAACTCAAGCCAACAAGTACAGGAAGTAACAACAAGCATAACCCTTCAATAACTCACGGCAATAATGAAACAATTTCATACAATGACCGCAGCCAAATTGGCGGAGTTAACCCTGCATTGCATCCGACGGGCCTTAATGACTTGGTCTAAGTTTAATTTAATATTAACTGCAGTAAGACCGGCGTCTTATACGCAACTTTGTAAGGATAAAGATCTGGGCACACTTGCGACGTGGCTTGCGATGTTGGCAAAAAAGTAGTTAAATTGTTTGTCTCAAAACAAAAATCATGAACTAAAATATCAAAAGCTTTCGGGTGGTTTTAAAATTCTAGTATGTCTACAAGTTGAGATTGATTTAGTATTGTTTTATATTCTCTTTGTTTTTTTGTGAATAATTAGATCCAATTCTTTGTTGACTGTTTTTAAGGTGTATAAAACTTAATGAGCAGAATAAGTTACCTACCTAGTAAAGAAGCTAACTTTTAACAACAAAAACAAACAACAACAAACAACTGAAAAAAGTGAAAAAAACCGGTGCAAAGAACTGGTTTATCATATAATATTTCACAGTTAGGTAGGTACATAATATTTTGCATAAATTATGCGAGGCGGCTGGTAGCAAGTGGATGCGTGAGGCAGAAGATCGTGCCTTGTGGCGTTCGTTAGGAGAGGCCTATGTCCAGCAGTGGACAAACATTAGATAGGATGATGATGATGATGCGAAGCAGCTTTTTGCGATAAGTGCGTGTGGTGCCTATTTCTTCAAAACACATGGCATTGTGCTGTCGCGTGCAGACGTACCGTTAATGAGCGGTCGGATTAGTCTACACTGTCAACAATGCTGTAACTTCACACTTGCGATTTAATCGAGATTGGACGAGCGAGATCGAGGGGGTAGTTAAGACCAGCTTAAGCATTGTAGGGTTACAAAAGTCAAATTGCAAATTTGCAAGTAACGTATAGGGATTAACAAATATATACCTAATATTAGTGAAATAATTGATTATTTTGGTTTGATCAAAACTTTGGATTTATGATTTCTACCAGTATTATGAAACTTATTTTTTTTTACAGATTTTATTGAACTGTCACACTTATAACTAAATCATCTAAAAATCCATAATTTATTTTTCTTTCTCTAAAAAACTGTATGAAATAATTAAACATTTATATCTTGATGCCAGTTGTTAATTACTGGTAAAACTTAGATTCACAAAGTAATAAGACTTTTAAAGTATGTATTTCTACACAACTATTAAACAACATAAATTTTAACAACTCTAGTAGTAACAAAGCAACGTTTCACTAAACTGCCCACTAATTAAATCAGTGTCGAATAGGCACCATCTGCGCTAAAGGGTTAAACTCATCTGGTCGCATCATAGAGGTGACGTGTAATACGGTATCAGTGAACAAGTTTGAAATTTCAGATTATTTACTTCTTGTAACAATATTGTTAGATTTTCAATCAAACATTTAGAAACTTTATGGACTTTTTTAACTGTTTAGTTTCGATAAAAAATAATGTAAATCTTTAAATCTTCTACGTAATTACTATATTACATTCTTTTATTTCTATAAAGTACTAGCCGTGATGAAAAACAGTAATAATGAAAAGTAATAACCTAAATGTTAATCCAGGGCATAAGCTAATAATAATTCTATTTCAAATTTTATCAAAATCGGCTTAAGAGTTACAGAGTTATGAATAGACACATTCACACACGCACATAAACTTTTGCATATTATATAATATTCTGAGTAGAATTTCCTAAATAAAATGGTACAAGTTCAACAACTGACTTTAAAAATATTAACAATTTTAACCCAAGAAGTATAGGTAACAATATTATTCATAATTGGATTAGACGATAGCCGAAGTGAATCGTAGCAGAATTTATTTGAATGACAAGTCGTTTAACCCGTTAATAGTCGACGGGATTAAAAGGGGTCTTAATTAACAACATAATTTGATTAAAAAAATAAGCGTTTTGTATCTTGCAGTTGCAAATAGAATTCTAAATGAGAAAGATTTTCAAATAATATTATTTTGCAGCTATAAGGTATTAGTATAGTTTTTAAGCAAGTCAGTTTGTTTATTTGTAATCGTAGTAAACGTACATACCGTGGTTCTTAGATTTACGTTTATATAAAATATACGTTGCATTTTTTTAAGCTCGAAGTCAAATTTTACTAGTGAATGAATGAATAAATTAGGCATAAACAGAATATAAAATTGGAAATAAAAAACGGAATTACAAAAAGAAAACGTTACAATTGCAATCAAAAAGACTAGTAAAGAAGACTACTTTGAAATATAAATCAATATTTCTATTTAGTAGAGTTTAATCGCAAAACGCAACACCACATAATAATAATTCAAAACAATTGCATTTATATTTGTTTAATATTATTCCTACCACGTTTAAAATACATTCAAATAACATTACCATCCCAAAAAGAATGCAAAATTTGACAAACACCAAACCCTCAAACTCACTTTGAATATTTCAAACGTCCAATCCACATTATCTGTTCAAATAAAAATATCATCGCAAAATATATACGGAACGTCAACGGGAAATGCGTTAATATTTGTCAATGTCATGTCCCTCCAAATAAAGCGTACAAAAAGCGAATTCGGGACATTTTTTTCGCAAATGAACCGTGTCGACTTCGGCTTCTCTTATTAGATTAACAGGTCGATTTGCAATTCTGTGTGTTCACATGTTTATTTTACGGAAATGAATCGCAATTTGGGAGGGGAGTGTGTTGTTGACTTGGCAATATTTGTTTTGTGGAGGTGGGTCGTTTTGAACATGGTGGCTAGTTACGGGTTAAGAATTTTTAATCTTTCATTTATAAAAAAGATTCATTTGATCGCAAATCGTGACAAAAATTTTGCTTTTATTACTGTATTTTCATTCTACTTGAGGTTCACTTCTTATCCCGGATAAATCATTGGTTCGATGTAGGCTGCAGGCGAAAACGCAAGGCGTAAAATTACAAATATTTTATCCGTGAAAATAAAAATCAAACATTTGGTATGGTTTATTGTTATGGTAAACAAATACTACACAAACTTTTGAGAAATCACACTCAATCAATTTTTTTAAATTTTTTTTTTATATGTAATTGAGTGGCGAGACGAGGAAATCGCTCTCCTGATGTTAAACGTCGCGTTTGCCAGGCGTTTGCCATAACAGGTCTGCGCCACCCAGAATTTTGAACTCGCAGAATTCAAGCACAGCACTGCGCTTGTCACCCTGAGATATAAGTTGTTTAATCTCCTATTTGCCCTGTAATTTCATTTCAATCTATAATAAATAATCTGAAAAAGTGCAAACGAACCAGCAACCTATAACACATGCCTATTATACTCAAAGAAAAAGTGTTTACATCTTTATATCATCTCTACTTATGCTTGTATTGTATTGATCTTTGCTTAATCTAAACAAATGCCAAATAAAATGAACCATGACTTTGACCGATACCCAACAGCGGGTGTCGTCACGTGTCCTTAAATTACTTCTATATTCCTTTCATTCGAGAATATTTACTTAACAATTTAAAACAAACCAAACTCCACCTTAATTTGACTACACAAGACTTAAAATTGCAAATACTGCTATAAGACCATTGCAATATTTGTCTGGAATTGGTTACAGGAAAGTAAACTTTGTTGTAAAGATTTAAAGTGTAGATTAGTCTGTACGTTTGTATTAAAGGTTCACAATCGAATTAGTAGACCACCCGTAGTTTTT
The DNA here is from genome assembly GCA_949125135.1 of Alcis repandata. Taxonomy (NCBI): domain Eukaryota; kingdom Metazoa; phylum Arthropoda; class Insecta; order Lepidoptera; family Geometridae; genus Alcis; species Alcis repandata. The sequence continues at coordinate 10,647,471 of OX421240.1, read as the reverse complement.
GCTACTCAACACAATAGGTTCCATGGAAAACGGACGGAGTCACTCCGGCGCTGAAATAATCGTAGAGAGATAGATGAAGCAATGTGTTAGATTTGAGTGAAGCCAAGAACTCATCTACTGACACCACTAGCACCATTACCAGTACTAAAACTACTTACTTGCAGACCTGTTATGGGCAAACGTGACGTTTATCATCAGACAAGCGATTTGCTCGTCTCGTCAGCTCGTCACTCAATAATATAAAAAAAGACTTTCACGCGCGAAAGTAGAGGAGTTCTTCGCTTCACCTAAATCTAACGCAGTGCTCCATCTATCGCTCTAGGATTATCTGAGCTCCGACGAAATTAACTCCAGGTTTTTCTGAAATAAGTTAATGCGGTTTTTACTAGAAAAGTGGAAAATGAGGTGGACTTTTCTTTGAACTTTGCTCTTCGTATTTGAACTATTTTATAAAGGTTTGGTTTTGCAATTTAAGTTTCTTTTAACGAGGGCTATATAACATCTACAATAAATCAAAATACCTACTTTTTTAATTGGAAATTGCTAATTATTGTTATTTTAAAATTACTAAAACTATTTGACTGTGTACATATTGAATGCCCGATGTGGATAAACTGACAATTTCAATTAATGCACTAACATCTAGCTTATAAATTACAGTTGTCCAATAAATATTCCTGAATCTGAATCTTAACCAAATAGTTTATTGTGGTACCTATAGCTTATACCCTGGATACGTATAACGTATTATATATGGTATACTATTTTTTCCCGTGAGTCGATATAAGCTATCTTATGGATTTGGTATACCAGTAGGCATAAACCGCCAAACAATTTTTTAACCGAACGAAGTAAGGTCTCAGACCAGAGTCTAGGGTAACAAAACGACGCTTATATGTATAAGTATTTGTCTGACGATAACTTGAGTATAGTTTATCTGATTTTCATGAAATTTTGCAAGCACATAGTTCATTTCAATACAATTTTCAATTTCGTATATTAGTTATCGATCGAAGGGTTGTGGAGATATATGGGCGCGAGGTTCAGTTCGCCGCGAATTACTAGTATGAATAAATAATAATTTTCGTCATCTACATCTTATTTTTTATTTACTTTATTTAATTATAATGCATGTACCTACATAATTATATGTTAATTATATTTTATGACTGCGGCTAATCACGAATACAAAACTAAGTCGAAATAATCCAGTCTTTGTGCGTATTGACAGCAGCTCCCGCACGGCTGACAAGTCGTAACTGGTGATGTGTCACTCTTGTTGGTGGGGAGTGTACCTGGAGTAACTCAGCAAGACTGACTTACAGCGCCACCTATATTTTATGAATGGAGATTTTTACACAGGTGTCTTTGGAGTTCATGTAGTTTTTGACGTAGATTCCGAAAATCGCAATAACTCCAATTTGGATTATTTTGAGTTGTGCTACCTTTTATCTAGATGTGCGATATGTTGTTGTTGTTGTCTATATGAATATCTGTGGCATAGGGTTGCCCCACTTCACTCGTCACCCAATATCTCAAAAAACCTCTAAATAAGCGCATAACCCAGCATTACAGATTGAATCAACACTCCAATCCCATAATCTCATTGTTACCCGCGGCTTTGCCTGCGTTTTATGTGACATTTAGCAATATCTGTCAAAACCTAATACTATAAAATGCGGACTTGAAATGCGGTGATGTTGACGATTGGTGAAATTAGGGCTGTGGAGTAGAGAAAGCTATGCTATAGTGCGATATGATGTGAGGCGGTCGGGAGGGTATTTTTGAGGGCTCGAGATTATCTCTGTCAGTCTTACTCTCATGACATTTCTTACAAGAGCGACAGTGACCGAGATAAAATCTTACTCGTTAATTTAAAAAGAGTAAGATTTTATCTCGACGACACGACTGCCATTTGGGCGTATTTCATATATCTTTACTGTGGTTGTAATTTTTTTCCGGAGTTTAATAAAATGTTATTGTATTGATTCCTTTTGTAAGTAATTTATAATACAACCACAATCGAATATTAGCCAATAGTCAAAAACAGTACCATTATATTGTAAAATAAGTTAACTCTTCCACTGGATGACAAACTTAGTATTAGGGCACACCAGACCCCATCTGCGCCGAAGGGTTAAACTGTTACGAGGCCATAGCAAATAATGAGAAGTGTTTAAAAGAAATTTAGACACCGAGGGGCGTTTACCAAGCGCCAGTTTAGGGTTAAGAATGGCGTTTCTTCTCAAAATGTTGGCGTGAAAATTAAAAACCGAGCTATTTGTAGAAAAAATGCCTAAAGGGGTTTAATAACAAGGGTCACAAAATTAACTTTTTGCTTTCACTCTGTTTTATTTTTTGTTTATGTAGAGTTGGCCTAGGTATATAAAATTATATTCTTTTAACGAAATAAAGGCCACACTTTCTTTTCGTTATTTTTTTTGTTAGAAGTAGTAAATAACACTTTTTATAACAATAACAATAACAATTTTTTGTAGTGGTAGGGCTCTTTTGCAGAGCCCGCCTGGGGAAGTACCACACCTTTGCCAGTTATTCCACCGCCGAACAGTAATGTGCAAACATTACTGTGTTCCGGTTGGAAGGGCATTGTTTCCAGTGAAATTACAGGGCAAAACAACTTATATCTCAGGGTGACGAGCGCCGTGCTGTGCCGCGCAGGGTCTTGAATTATGCAAGTTCAAAATTCTGGGTGGTGCAGACCTGTTATGGGCAAACGTGACGTTTAACATCAGGCGAGGGATTTGCTCGCCTCGTCACTCAATTACATTAAAAAAAAAACACAAAAAAATTGCTAAATTAACAAAATCACCAATGATTGAGGGCAATATGTTTTGTTTTTAGTTTACTAGTACCTACGTATCGATAAGTACCTCTAATATGTAATGTAATGTGTAGTTGTTAGTATGTGTATTGTGTGTGTCCCTATGTATGTTGTTTATCTTTTCACCTAGAAACGGTTAACAGATTTCGATTTTTTGCTACAAAGTAGTGCAAAAAACGAACTAATCAAAAATGAACCATCCACGAGGCAACGCATCTTTAAAGTAAAAAAAAGTCTTGTGAGATTTTATTACAATTAAATCCATACCCGAAACAAAATTTACGTTCCTGTCATTACAACCGCAATTAAACCTCTAATAAACTTGTCCCATAAAACGTCCCACTAACCATAACTTAATAGGTATTAACTAGTAAACCCCAGATATACTAGTAAAACATAATATCTCATTTGTTGGAATCATAACTGAGGTAGTAAAATGAGTTATTGTAGATTTTATGACTCATCTGTGTTTGTAATCATGGACAGGATTAGACTAATCCTAACTAATTCTAATACGAAAATGTGTTTGTATGTTCTTGTTTCTTTCCGCGCAACATTTTGCCGAAACTTGACAAAGCGATTTAAATTTAACCTACTGTTTTTGACAACTACTCAGTAAATGTCGACAAAACCTCTAAGCCTGCGTGCTTTATCTTCGACCACATCGTCGCTTCCCAAAAGGCGAGATGGTGGACAAACGTAGACTTATTCGCGTTCATAAAACAAAAACTAGAACCTTTTTTTGCGATTTCAAGATTAGTTTTAAGGTCCTTAATGTTGAGTACCATGAGCTCTCTTCGGCTTAATAAAAAGTAAAAAAAAAAAACTTTTTTTATAGCCCGTACAAAAAAGGACAAAATATGGATAAACTAGCTGCGCCCCGCGGCTTCACCCGCGTTTTCCGGGATAAAAAGTAGCCTATGTGTTAATCCAGACCATGAACAACCTTCATTCCAAATTTCATGTAAATCCGTTCAGCCGTTTTTGCGTGAAAGAGTAACAAACATCCATACATACATCCATACTTACAAACTTTCGCCTTTATAATAGTAGTAGGATTATTCCAAAGCTATATCCACCATAGTAAAACTAATTTATTTTTCTGCTTTTATTTTAAAGCTATACCGACAAGAGACTTACGTTATCAGTAAATGAATGTTGTAGAAACTCAAATTAGTAAAAGCAACAATTGTAGCAACAATAAATACCAGTTATTATGAATATAAAGTTGGAATCTATCAACGATTTTGACTTTGATCGATTACCACAAGTCTGACTGCCCTTCTCGACATTTTTACAACTCTTGTTTCGCTACAAAAAATAATGTGAAGCCTTATTCTTTAGGCATAAGGCTGATATTGATAAAGAAACGTTTCGAAATCTGCAAAATTATGTTGGTAATGTTAAACCGATAAGGAACCAAAACCATTTTATTTCTTCAACTCATTTGTTGTCTGAATAAAACATAAAAAGGCAGATACAAGAAAAATGACAATATTTATTTTTGCGACTATAAGTGAATAAATTGGTGTCCAGGGTTTAAATTACAGATTTTGTGTTTTTATTTATTAACCGACTTCAAAAAAGGAGGAGGTTATCAATTCGACTGTATGTTTTTTTAAATATAATTATAGTAATTTTGTAGGTAAAATAAAAATTGTTGGATGAGCTTAAATTATTAATAAGAATAATAATAATTATTCCATTTCAACTAAATATTGCCTTACAAATTTAACTAACAATTTTTTTTATTTATTCTGTGTTTTTGCTTCCCGTGCCGTCTCCCAGTAACGCCGGAACGCCGCCCTTTGACCAGAAATCAAATTTAAAACAAAAGTTTAAGATGTAATTATCTTCCTATAACGTATTCCAGCAGTAAACACCAATATCCTGCTTCAAAGGCAATAATCGAAGGTATACACCGTGTTCAATATCCAGTATCCACCAGTATTGAGTAAGACATGGTGTATCACTTAGCAGATTACGCCCCGAGGCGCCGACTGTTTGGGAAGCTTGATCGGTTCTGTTTAGACAGGTAGGTAATTATTACCGGAGATATATTACCTGTACTTACGTGGTAGTAATCTAAGCCTTTACGGGTATCGACCTAATGACGAATATCTGCCTACTTTGACAAGTCAGCAGGGCTAGACAACATGAAAAAAAATATGAGTTTGTAGATCATACCATACTTAGTACATCTCATACGAGTATCGATGGCTAGCAGGAATGGTCTTTCTTCAGTTTTCATGTTGTTGGAAAGAGACCAATGTAGGTATAGCTTTGTATTGTATTGTTTCTGTATTTCTGTACCACTAACAAGGTGTATCTATGCAAAATATAAGATGAAATCGTAACAAATAAAGAAACACTTTTGCATTTTTACTACTAGCTGCGCCCCACGGTTTCTCTCGCATTTTCTAGGATAAAAAGTAGCCTATATGTTAGACCAGATAATCCATCATCATACCACATTTCATCAAAATATTATATAGGTATTTTGATGAAATGTGTTTATGCGTGATTGAGCAACAAACACCCAAACATAACTTTTACATTTATAATATTAGTAGTAAATTATGGATATTGTGATGAAACCGAGTCTCTATAAACTCATATCTGATCTTCATTCAAAAGGCTCATCAACCATAAACAATCATCAAAGAGAAATGGCCAAACAGTACCAGCTACACTTGACCCCTAATTTCACCCTTTTTCAAACAAGATAAGTTTTACATTCCATCGGCGAGAGGTCAAAAGTGCTGGTCGTTAGTTCTCAACATTGCTAATTCATCGTCAAACATGTGTGCAAATGTATTGCAAATATGAATAGGAAATGTTAAACAAGTAAAGCTTGGGTAAAGAGATTAGAGGACTGATAGAGCATTGATCAGATGCTGGGACTTGACTCATGTTAATAATTTTAAATATGAAAGTTTGTATGGTTGTTTGTTACTGAGCGCGCGAAAACTGCTCGACAAATTTTAGATGTCATTTGGGATGGAAGTGTAATATGGTATTGAGATTATGCTATTACACACAAGCTTGGAAAAGTATCCTATGTGTTAATGTATTGTTAACGCTACCTCCATAACCCAATTTTATCCAAATCCGTTTACCTAACTGTTTTTGTGTGATTAAGTAAAAAAATCCAAAATTCCACACAAACAAAATAATAGTAAGAAGTAGGATAATATACACATAAATATATGTATACATATAGGTTACTGTATATCTCGAAAAAATTGCGGTTCCTGCAAGATAGCGGGTGACACCGCGGGGCGTAGATAGTGACTTAATAGACCGTTGAATCTGGAATCGGACTCAATTTTGGGGTAATTTGAACTCTTGATTTATAGAGATTAGGTAGCTTATTCACATTGCAATTGTCTCTTTGTACTTGAGCGCCTCTATTTATTTAGAGTAAACAGTACGATATCAAATTGTGGTCCAATCTAGATCGCAACTTTGAAATCATTAAATATTTTTATATCAAGTTGCTAAATCTTCGATTTTGGCCTCACTAATTGTGACAACAAATAAGAATAATATAATTGTTACCTACCTAGTCTTACGTTACCTGCTCCAGAAAATATAAAGAACTCTTTCAAATGTATTAAAATAGGGTTGTAAAACCTACATACACCATTGCGCCATCAATACCGAATCGACTACCGACCGGAAAAGCGGTATAACTTCAAAAATATCAAAAAACATTCACGTGTCACCGTTAACTCTAACAGTAAACGTTTAACGGCTCCGCGGTACCGGATAACTGTTTTATGCGCTATAACTGTTTAACACGTTAAATTCGCTTTATGCGTAGTTTTGTGCATGTGAATAAGTTTAACCGTATCTTATGTCGTTAAGTTTACGTGATTTTATTGAATGGATGATGAGCTAGCCTATTGTTATTGTCTGTTTTTTATGAGGTACTGGCTACCTTCGGTTTTAGCTGCGTAGTGATGATTATGATTAAAATTATCATTGCTTACCACTAGTTACCACGCGAGATGGCGGTCAAACGCAAGCCTAACAATAAACAAAAAAGTAGCCTATTTAATATACATTTTCGTAGTTTTCACAACGTGTATTTGAAATTTCATGATCGGTTAAGTGAAAGCGTAACAAAGAAAAACCAACTAAGTAAGGATTTTTTCTTTTTGAATGTCATAAAACGCTCCAGTGAGATAATTGCCTCTGTCATCTATACAATATACCTACATATCACATAATGCTTATGGCAATCTATCTCTATCTATATCATCCTTCACCTGAAAATATTCTGAAATATCATTTTTATTTAATACAGGTATGCCATGACTAAACTTAAAAATGCCTGCGAAATATTCCTACGATTTCAAAGGAAATATGCTAATGTGACATCCAACGTGTCGACTGCCTGAGCACACTGAGTAGTAAGACACATAAATCATATTTTGCATACGGAAATATACTCCGGAGTTCATCGGTTCCTTCGATTTTAGACATGTTTGAAACTAGCAGGGATATTCATGAAGTGTTGAATATATGGATGTGACGTGACGTGTTTTAAATTTAGAACTGCAATTTTACGGTTTACGTTTCAAAGCTATTGAGAATTGAGGTTATGTATTGCTATCATTTATTTATTAAGATTCAGTAGGTAAGATCGTCTTTGTATTCTTTATCATCATCATCATCATCATCAGCCCGTAATCGCCCACTGCTGAGCATAGGCCTCTCTTCTTGTACGCCACTCATCCCGGTCCTGTGCCAATCTTGTCCAGGTATTCTTTATAATTCACATAAATCAGCATTTTATGAAATACATATATTATACCAATAAAAAAAAATTGATAAACTTTTTTGTGAACGATTATCTTCCACATTTAAAAAATTACGCGCCACATCCGCCACATCCAAAAACACTCCCAATTTTATATCCACAACTCAAAGAGAAATGCAAACTTGAGTTAGTTTTCTCACACCGAAACGAACTTACTCCAATATACCTAGACTTCCATTGGAACTGGAAACTTCCAGAATTTAATATAGTTTACGACACCTTTGCTTTACACCCGTGTTTATACAGAACTTCGAAGTGCATTAAGGAATATCTTATTCGTAATGCACGTCTCTAATAAAGTTGGATACGTTATGGTAATGGCTGGAATTTTTAAATTTTTGAGTTGGCGCGTTCTCTTATTTACTCGTCGAAACGGAGTGACGTAACTCTATACCTTTTTTGAAGTTTACTAAATCAATATCATGTAGTTATACTATACTAGCTGTACCCTGCGGTTTTATGCCTTAACCCGCAGTACAACATAATTATCGAAGATGTACCTAATCTTAAAAACCACTGAAAATATTCTTCAAAACAATGTCTTAGGAGGTAGTTAGGTAGGTTTCAAAATAATTTGTATTAGCAGGTGATGACGTCATTAACTTATCACGAGTTCTGATTTTAGACCATTAATTAACCATCAGTCTTTAGTAAGCTTTTTGAAAAAATATTCGCTCTTCTTTTTTTTTTGGATAAAACTTTTCCTCGTCTTCATTGTCCGTATCAATCTCATTCTTTTGCAAAAACAAGAATTAATCACTTTAATCTTCATTCGATCGACATTCTTATGTTTTATTCAGTCTAGTAAATAAGTTTCGGACAAAACGCTCCCATGTGACATAGATACAAATATTTTACAAATGTTTTTGCGTCTAATATTGACATTCTCAACTCTTATTCCAACGTGATAGGGCTTAAAATGTAGTTGCGGAAATGTATTGTACTTACGTGTGGTGATACGTGTATTCTTTGCAAGGGAAACCGGCAATCCGTCAAAGTCCGTTTTATTTATCGTTTTAGTTGAATTTTATCGAACTAATAGCTTCGGAGATATATTTACGATTGGTACCGGAATTGTAGTGAAAAGGGTTGTTTTTACCCGTGTGTGAGAGCATCGAATATTTAGAAGGTTCCAGTTTCGATAGAGACAGGTAATTCAAGTAGAAGTGAAAAGGAATAGATAAGTTTAATCGGTGTATTTATTGAACTTTAATTTTAACGTTTTTAAGCAAGTTTAAGAACTTTATTTTTTTCTCAGCCTATTGTGTCCCAGGTCCCAGTGCTGGGCAAAGGCCTCCCCCATCTCCTTCCACGCATCCCTATTCTCGGAATAAAAAAATAAAATAAATATTTAAAACTTAATTGAAATTATTTTTATAAAGCGATCTTTAGAATAACTTTGACTTCAGAAGGTTCAGTTTTGATTTTTATAGTGCAGTTAGTAAATAAATGGGTGACCATCTGACCATAAGGGGGATTTCCAAGTCAATGTTAAAACAACCAAGTTAAAGAAGTAATTATAATAATTTTGTCATTGTCCGTAGCTATAGATAAATGAATTACCTATTGCTTATTATTATTATATTCATTACATTTTTTTAAATAATTGTATTGATTTAGTCTGATTTACAATCCCAAATTCACAATTCCAAATCCTATGCATCAAAACTTTCTCATTTATAATCAGCATCAGCATCAGCAACCTTTAATTCTCCCACTGCTGGGATACAGGTCTATCCTCGAAGGGTGATTAGGCCGTATTCCACCACGCTGGCCAAGTGCGGGTTGGTGGTGGATTCACATACGCCATTGAATTTATTCTCTAGACGTATGCCGGTTTCCTCACGATGTTTTCCTTCACCGAAAAGCCAGTGGGACGAGTATGTAAATTCGTACATAAGTTTCAAAGAACTCATCAGTACGAGACGGGGTTTGAACCCGCCACCTCAAGAATGCGAAGCGGCTGTTCTCCCACTGAGCTACCACGGCCACATTTATAATACTAGTAGGATAATCGATGGTAGGATACTATGATTAAAAAATAATGTTTCACACTCATAGCTCCCCACTAGGATACCCTGTGTCGGGGATGCCATGGAACACACACAAAGACTAGGACAACTAACACCCAGACCCAGAGCAGATATTTAAGCATAGGATAGTAGAATAACATAGCCAGATAGGTTGACACAAAGCTAACACCGTCTCGTTTTATGAATACCAGCTTAGTCTGTCAGAACAGAGAATGTTAAATCTTCGTCTGAAGCCAGCTTACAGCATTGATCTCGGCGGTCGGCAGATACTCGTATCTAATAAATGTCCGGGCGCGGGACATTTTTCAACGTTAGGTTAGATGATGTGAAAAACAAAGAATTTGTACGTATATTCTTTGTTTTAACAATAAGTTTTCATTGACGCTAAAAAAAGGAAATCACAGGCAGTAAAATACGTAAGAGAAGGGCACAAGTCGCGGTATAATCGCGAAGAGATATAGCTTCCTTCTTCTTCTCCAAGTGCCTCTCCACTATTGAAGGTTGGCAGTCAGCTTCTTAAAATTCTCTTTGTCCAGCGCGAGTCTGAACTGAACTGTTGTTCCACCGTCTTTATCTCAGTCCACTCCATTTGGAGGCTGACAGCGGTCGTTATAACCATAATGTACTTGTTACACATTACAAATTGGCATTATACTCGTATTTGACCAAATTTTCAAGCAATTAAATTTTAGCTTAAAATAAAAAAAATAATTTCAAATAAAATAAATTTTGTCAAATTATTTTTGTCATCATTCCAGTTATATCGGTTTTAGCCATAAGACTACCAGTACTAATTTTAAGAGTTATTTACTCTTTGCTTATAATTTCTAGTGAGAATATTAACAAGATTATCTACAAATTTCTATCTTATTCGAACTTACACAATACATATCGGTCTCACAAATATATTTGTCAACATTTTGCAACCGGAAGCGCACACCCATCAATTCGCTGCACACGTCGCTCCACACATCATTAATCTCTGATCTATGTGACATTTAATTACCTAAAACACCATATATTAGGAATTCTTCCGTCCCTTCCCTTATGGGTCACATCACTTCATTTGCCAACTTAAACAAGGAAAAACCCAAGCGAAAATCAGCCTTATACCTACATAGATAGAGTTCATAGCAATGTTTTGGTTATGTTAGTTGGTGTTAGTAATTAATATTGTCTTTCTTATTGCTTCACGCCTTAGATTTTATTGCTCTGGTTTTACTGTAGTGTATTATGATCACGTAAGACGTATCTTAGTGACACTACGTGAGAATAAATGAAAATGAAAATGCGAGAATTTCATATGAAGGCAACTAGGGTTTAAAAAAAAAAAACGACGGGTTGCACTCCGGGAGTGCCGGCAGAAGTGAAAACTTAAGTATTAACGTTGTGCGTTTTGGATATTTTGGAATGGTTAGGGAATAATTTTGCACGAATTGCTTTAATTATTTTAATAGAAAAATGAATCGATATCGTGTCCACTATAACCACTAGGTCACAACACTATAACTGTCAAATTAGAACATTCGCGCAAGCGCCCTGCGCCGCCTAAACGAAACAGCCGGCGCAGGCATACATTTTCGCCGCGCCGTAGAAAGAGAGGGGGATACTAGCTGTCTACTCTCCATCCGTCTTACGAATTTTCGATCAGGTCACGTGACCCTGTCGCGAGTTTAACATTTTTTACCCATTCCAAAAAAGTGTACAACGCCGCTAAAGAAGTTTTCACTTCAAAAACTACCTTTACAGCAAGAGTAAGAGTATAACATGAGTTAATTAAATATTGTTATTGCCATCCCAAAAAATTGAATCATTTTCTTTATAACGTCACATATTTATCAAACCTACTTATCAGATTTTGCTGCCCAAAAGCTGTAAGTTTTTTTTGATTAATTTAAAACGTAAAATGCAAAAGTTAATTATGTTAAAATGTTAATGTTAACATGCTCGTAATGTTAATTACGAAAGGTTGCCAGTGTGTCTTTTTCACTCTAAACTAAAACGACTAAACAGATTTCGAAGACAGCTTTTATCTTGTACTAGAATATTCTTCGGAAAAAACAGCTTTTATGTGAAACCACAGGGTTCGCCTAGTTAAATAGAAACCAGAAATACCAGAAAATCAAAAACGTTGGTGGAATTTTTTCCATCTATTGCTATAACAAGCTACAAACATAATAAGCGCTAAACATATGACTAGCTCCGCCGACAAAAGTACAGTCCCGCAACAAAGTGTCATCATGTCACAAAACAAATACCATACATTAGTCCGCGTTTCCACACTAGGTCCCATTGTGCATGCTTTTATCGCGGCAATCACCAGACTGTGAAATGTATACTATTTGTCAACTACTCCACTATTGTGGTATTTGGTATTAGTTAAAATAGTTTGCAGCAAGAAGAGTATTTTATTTCTCGAACATGCACTGTTGTTCAAAAAGAAAATCTGTTTTAATTTTCTTTTTTCCTTTACAGATAGGTAAATATGAATCGCTGTTGGTTAGTCTCCCCGAAACTCGAGAACGGGTGGGCTGATTTGTTTTTTGTTTTGTGCGCTCTAATACAGGAGTGGTTTAAAAGAAAAACAGTAGGTGAAACCGCGGGGTACAGCTACTTTACTCTTATAAAGAGTTAATAGGCCTAAGTTTGAAGGCATTTTAAGACAGATCTAAACTAACTAAAAATATAATATCTGTCTTTATCATTGCAAGCCATTACACAAGGATGCCAATAGTTTTAGAAAATTTAGATCTGTCTTAAAAAGCCTTCAAACTTGGGCCTAGTGTATTCTTAAATACTACGACGACATAGTTCTTAGAGCCAATGGTAGCAAATGCAAAAAATTAATTAACTGAATATTTGACTTGTAATCTTGCTACGAGTGCTACGGTTCCGCTACGATGCTAGCGCCTACGATTCGATACGCTACATGTTATTGCTACGACGCTACGAGATAGAGTTATTAAAACTTGACTTACTGCGTTCTGTTACAAACTGTGTTGATTAATCCAACTTTTCTTAGAATTTTTTTCAAGACATTTTGTAGAGGGTCATTGTCATTTTTATAGGGAACAGCCTAATTTTCCGATTCCAAGGATGGTCCCATAGCAAAAGTTATTCATTATGAATTTTTTCGACGTAGCATAGACTATCCTCATTCGAATAAGCCAGTATAAGAATAATGTTACAGCAGTGATGTCGACGCAACAAAAACAGTCAATCAGCACACGCGCGCCCTCGATTCCCACAACTCTTCTCATTTTGCACAGAGTCCTCATGGTTATAAGAAAAGGTTACGTCTACTAAGCTAGGAGCCATATTCGGCTTAGTATATAGGGTTATTCATAAAGGGTATGCTAAGCCGAAAAGGGCTCATAGTACTCATCATTATGAACAACTTTTACTATGGGACCAACTCGAAATTCGCGAAAAAAAATCAGCTGTTCCATAGAAAAATGTCAATGACACTCAACAAAATGTATGGAACAGCTGATTTTTTTTCGCGAATTTCGAGTTGGTCCCATAGTAAAAGTTGTTCATAATGATGAGTACTATGAGCCCTTTTCGGCTTGGCATACCCTTTATGAATAACCCTGTATTAAGCTAAGGCCCATTACGCTTTAAGACATTGCTTATCACAACCTTTTTTAACCGACTTCAAAAAAGGAGGAGGTTATCAATTCGTCTGTATGTTTTTTTTTTTTTAATGTTTGTTACCTCATAACTTTTGACTGGGTGAATCGATTTTGATGATTCTTTTTTTATTAGAAAGCTGACGCTTCCCATTTGGTCCCATTTCAATTTAGTCCAGTTCTGATAATGGTATCCATGAGAAAACCATATAAGTCTTAAATTTGCATTAAGTACGTGCGCGACAAATAGATAAATAACTCAATAGTCGGTCTTTTGAAGTCGGTTTTTGTTTTTTGTTTTGTAAAAATAATGTTCTTGTTACTGTTGTATGGTCAGCTATTACTCCTTCGGCAAAGGTCGGCGACGTTATTCAGCAAAAGTTGCATAACATCTTAAGATTTTAGCATTTACCCTTATAAACCTGAATAGGTTTACTGGATGCAGTGGCGGATTTACACATTTGCCGCCCGTAGGCTATTCAACATTTTGCCGCCCCTACCGACCTAAACAATTCGATACACTAGCCCCGTCCCCCGTCCCTGCTCACAATAATACTTTCTTTCAGAAATCATGTCCGAAACTAAAAAAACTTGCCCCGGAATTTGCCGCCCTAGGCTCCAGCCTACTCAGCCTGCTGGTAAATCCACCACTGACTGGATGACTCAAACTCTAGTAGGTGATCAAAACATTGCCCTCATATCATTTACACGCGCATCCGAGCGCTATAAACGTTTGGTTTATAGCACCGAACGTTTCGCTGTGTTATAGTGCAATGAATGGAATGGCTTGCGTGCTATCTCAGTAATTAAAAGTAGGTTATTGCACACTATAGTATGTTTGTAGGTTTGTATGGCTTCAGAATAAGAACAAAGAGACTAGGCAACTATAGGTTAAAAGTGACGAATTTGGTTCCACTTTTGAAAATACAGGGTTATAAAAAAAGGGTGTGCTAAGCCGAAAATGAAATTTTTGATAAGTGTCATTGATATTTTGCTCTGAAACAGCTGATTTTTCTCGCGTATTCCGGGTTGGTCCCATTGCAAAAGTTGGTCGTAAGTATGAGTACTATAAGCTTTTTTTGACTCAGCATATCCTTTCCATATAACCCTGTATATATTTTTGAGTCTTACTTTTACTTTGGAAATCGCTAGATATATATAATTATTGGTGTCAAGTCGCAAGTGAATTAGTATCTTTTAAGCAAGCGTGGTCCGTTTAAGACCGCATCATTTGTTCACCATTGCCAATACGAATAGAGAAGTATTAAGAAATGCAGTTTTCATTGATTTTGGATTGGATTTCATTGTAGGTATGTAACAAAAAACTATTTGACTTGATTACGAAAGATGACAGTAACCCGCAATCATCAACAGCCTATCACCGACTAAATAAAAAAATATAATCTTCTTCTTTTTCTCTTATATAATTATATAAAAATGAATCGCTGTTCGTTAGTCCCGCTAAAACTCGAGAACGGCTGGACCGATTTCGCTAATTTTGATCTTGATATATTTGTAAAAGTTCAGGGAAGGTTTAAACGGTGAGAAACATGAATAATAAGTAAAGAAAAATATTAAAATCGACAATTTTATTTTCCAATACAAACTGTTCCTATACCTGTGAAACATTTGATGTTCGGTACGGGTAACTCGGAATGTCCGATCTCTTTTTTCTTTTTAGAAATAAAAAATAATGTCACATGGTTGTCAAATATTTATAGGTGTGTTCAGAAATTGGTCCGATCTTTTTGGTCTGCTTTGTTGGTTTTTTTTTGTTTTGTTCGCTCTAATACAGGGAAGGTTTAAAAGTAAAAAACAGCGGGTGAAACCGCCGGGTGCAGCTAGTATAAATATAAAAATGAATCGCTGTTCGTTTGTCTGGCTAAAACTCAAGAATGGTTGGACCGATTTCGCTAATTTTGATCTTGAAATATTTGTAGAAGATTAGCGAAGGTTTAAAAGTTAAAAAAACAATAGCGGTGAAACCGCCGGGTCCAGCTAGTAAAAAGTAATAATAACTTTTGTTACATCTCTACCACTTAAAATAAAAACTAACAGTCTCCTATAACAATGTTCATCTTTCCAACAGTTAACAATATTTATTAACATATTATCTACTATTGTTCGCCCCCGGCGCCTCTCGCCGGAAGTCGGCCTCAAGGCTGCGACCGGAAGTAGGCGAAATAATTATTAATTGCCATTCGTAGGAAACGTCTTAAGACGTCCCAGTGGGGCGTCCGAGACAAAATGATTTAGATTTTAATGAATTTTGCTCGCAATTTGGTTTATTTGGATTTAAGTTAATGGTTCGGAAGAAGTTTTGGAACAAGTATTTATTATCTTCGTATCCCAAAATTTTCGATAATTTTATAATTTCTGGAGTTAACAGTTTCAACTGTATTCAAAAAAAAATTATCTCAAAGTTAATGCCAGTTTATAAGAATACTAATGCTAATATTTTGATAAAATTACCAATATACCCTTCTTTGTTTGTAATTTATGGTATGAATAATAGAAAATTTATTTATCTATCTATATTCTACACTCAGCATTGGTATTGATGGGTCTTCGGTATTTTGGTAATTTTATCAAAATATTAGCATTAGTATTCTTATAAACTGGCATTAACTTTGAGATAATTTTTTTTACACTTAAAACTAGTGCAAATACCAGCGCCGGAATGCCCTAGTCACTCAGCCTTTTGGCATTTTATTTTTATCAGGTTCACATTTTATTTCCTGTGATATTCTGATAAATGTTTACTCTATTACCTCACTTTTTGATTGTACCAATCCTCGTGTCAAAAACATATCTTCTAGGAGTGTAAAAAATTATGATTTATATCTGAGATTTATGTCAATTATATCCATATTATTTATATTTAATCTGAGGCCGTATTGATTAGAAACTCACCGACTATACGTCGCTTTAGCAATATTTGCAGGCCCAATTGAAATCCGTCCCACCTCAAACTCAAAACCACTGCATTTTAGCACTTCCAATCCAACTCACCCTTTCAACCCCAAAACCCTTAATTTATTCTTTCATCGCGTCTTATTATTTGCAAATGGTCTATTTGTCGCGACTTAACCCTTACCGCGCAGATGGGGTCTCACAGACCGCGGATTACGTTCTCGTCTCGAATCGTCAAAACGACGTCGTTCGCCCTTAAACGTTCACAATTTATCGATGCGGACATTGACAGATATTGCCGTAGGTCTCGTAAAATGCAAGCCAGATTAAGGGTTCACTGGAATTTGCAAATGGGACCCGATGGAAAGTACACACAGTATGGGAAAAGAAAAACAAAACTAAAACATGAATTTAAAGAGATTTACTATTTTACTCAAACTGTTATTTCGTTTTTCAGTAATGTGTGGTTTTAGCTAATCACTAATCATCATTATTATTAAATCTACCGGGTTCTTGATCTTCCTGTTGAAAATAGGACTCTTTCTTACTGTTATTCATAAAAACTAATACTCTATTGACTAGATGATTAATCATTCAAGCCGTTTGGGCTGCAGGAAGAAACAGACACCTAAACACTAACGAAAACACCCGATAAAATATTACCATCTTTTTTGGGCATTCGGGTAAAAAACAGCGATTCATTTTTATCTTACTTTTGGTACAGACGTTAAACTCATTTTTAACTTAACTTTTTATCCATATCTAAAATTGACATACTGTTTATACTGCAATTTTACACAGTTTCGGTCTCATTACGATCAGGGATTCTGTGTGAAACGGTTTATAAGCTATTGTTGTGCAAATTTCGCCCGAGTGCGTGATTAGAAGTTATGCACGGGTTTACTGTCGCTGCTGTAAGCTTGTATTTTATCTTGATTCTATTTGCCTGTAGTAGGCTCGTTTGGGTTGTGTTACTGTGTAGTTAAATATACCTACGATGTAGCATGAAATGTGTGGTGTGTGTTTTTAACCGACTTCAAAAAAGGAGGAGGTTATCAATTCGTCTGTATGTTTTTTTTAATTTTTTTTTTATGTTTGTTACCTCATGCCTTATATATTTGCATTAAGTACGTGAGCGACAAATAGATGAATAACTCAATAGTCGGTCTTTTGAAGTCGGTTTTTGTTTTTTGTTTTGTAAAAATAATGTTCTTGTGATAAGTATGTAATTATATTGTACCAAAATTCTTGCTTCTTTTTTCATTGAAATATGTATCCGTTTGATCGTTTAAATCTAATGCATTGGCTTTTAAAAAACAGATAAAAATTCGAAGTAAATTAATTTGACTTTACCTACCGTAATCTTTATAAAAAAAATATATAGATACCTACAGCATTATAAGGAAAGAGCATGCTAAGGGCTGATGAGTTTTATCACTCATCAGCTGTTCCGTAGAAAAATGTCAATAATACTCGACAAAATGTATGGAACAGCCAAAGTTTGTTTCGCGTAGATGGGAACAGCTGATTTTTATTGCAATTTTGAGGTATGGTCCCATAGTTAAAGTTGTTCATTAACAGGAGTATGATGAACCTTATTTGGTTTAGCATGCCCTTTCCTTATTACCCGGTTTACAACACAACTTTATAATTATGTATCTATTCTTATTAGTATACACTGATTAGTATATATGTAGGTATTAAAACTTTCAGACAAGATAAATGACCTAAGATAAATTAAATCGAAACAAAAGACGTCTTCATGTAAAATGGCGTGTTTTCAAGCTAACGGCATCTTAATGAGCGGCGAAGTGAGCGGAGCGAGCAAAATGAGCGAAAATAAGCGAAAATGAGCAAAGTGAGCGTCAGACGCGAACATATTAATTACCCTCCCTACTTTAATGCACGTCTTCGTATGATTGATGCGGGAAAAGACATGAGTTTTATCTTAGTAAAGTATAAAAAAGTCTAATGCAAAACTTTGTATGAAATTTTGTCACTCTTAATTTATGTCGGTAATTCAGGACCTTACTTATAAAACGCTGTTTAAAGTTTAAGTGGCTAGGTACTCTGCACTTAATTTTTACATAGCTTTTGCCCATAACTAACCCGGTAATTATGAATTTGTAGACTAAACTTAATAAATGAAGTGTCCAATTATCGACGCTTTTTTCTCTGTAGTCCTAAAAGGCAGAATGCACTAGTTGATGCATTGATTTGATGTACGAAAAAACTTACCTTACTACAAAGTTAGGCTAGACAAAGTTATGACAGATGGAATATGACAATGACAAAGGCAAGTAGCTTGTAGTCTACTTATCTGCGGTTGACCTCTGCCGCCTAACTACCTAATTGTGTGAATAAAAAACTAACTGAAATTAAACGACATAAAGTTCGTTTTACATTCGTAATTAAAAACAGTCGACCGCGTATCGTGCGTTAGTTTAGGGACCTTATTCTTGGGCGCTCAAAATTATGTCCATCACTCTCACTCACATGACATTTCTAATCAGATCGACAGTGACCGGTACAATACTCGCCAAAATAGGCCCCAGCAGCAGCAGCGAGGTGGGTTAACGATATTGCTACAATCGCTGGTCAAGCGTCAAATATAAATAACTTATTATAATTTGTAACTTATTGTAATTGTTCAATAAATATTTCTCAATCTGAATCTGTATTTAATTTTTTTTTTTTTTTAGTTAACCTGTAATGTCCCACTGCTGGGCAAAGGTCTCCCCCAAGTTCTTCCATACCCGCCTAACAAACAGTATATCCCAATTCTCGCCACGTAAGGTGAGCTCAGTTCCGCACCATTTGTTCCGCCCGTCTCTACTTCAGATCATTTGTCAAAAACTCGGATGTCACTACTCACACTGATTTATGGATAGGAATGCAATTCATATAATGGATAAATATTGTTAGATTTTTTGCTAGGTTCGGGTGGATATCATTCAAAGTCGATTTTTTATTAATATTAACGCAAATGCATATTTCTGTCCGGAGAAGAATTTGAATGGCGTATGTGAATCCAATTGCTTAATCCAAAAGCCGTTTTAATTTCAATTAGGTAGTCTGCATTTTATCTGGAATCCTAGAAACGAGATGATTAAAAATGTTAAGTTGACTTAGTATTATTTCATTTAAAAAGTCAAATCCTCAACGTGGAAATGGCTGAACTGATTTTAATAAAACATGCCCAAGAACCACCGCTAGAAAACCTGGTAACAAATACAAAGCACCACATCCAAATCGGTACCCCATTTTTATAGCTACGGTGCCACAGACTGAGACACGGACAAAAAAGATACACACACTCAGCGGTTAAACTTATAACACCCCTCTTTTTGTAAAACCACGAATAAACCACTTAAAAAGGAAACCACGAGTGATGCTTTACAAACTTGAGCAAATCAAACCAAAACGAATACAAATCCGTGAAGTTTTAGGCCTTAGATTAAATAAAATCAAAAAAACAAAGAGAGTCAAAATAGGGTGGCATTAGACTGTCACCCTATTTTCAGACACTCAATTTGTTCCACAGGTTTGGTTTACACTAAATTGAGCGAGTACGTATCTCCATTTATCATATCTAATGATACCATGTAAACTGAAGCGAATATTAAAGTTTTTCTCATTTGTTTGAGTGCATATTGGAGCTATGAATGAGTGAATAAATTTTATGACAAGTTGAATGATTGTAGGCCACAGTTACCTATTTATTTGTGTTTTTTATAAAACAGTTGAACCCGCAATGCGCTACTTAATCGGTAACCGATACTTCGGCATGTACATTGAATATGTTACGTACCTACTTACCGCTGCATATCGAATCCAATATAAATTCTGGAATATGTAATTCAATCTTTGGCAAACAATATCGAATAAACCAAACTAATTAGGTACATTATGATAGGTATAGGTTGATCAAGACAAGTTAAAATTATAAAAATAATTATTAAAAATATAAATATGACATAAGAACAAAAAAGATAGAAAACTGGATCGGTCCATTCTTACAAAACTGCCGAAAAATCATACCTTTAATTTAGTAACAGTCTTTGCATGTGAAGGTAGAACGACGATGCGGTCGAAGATGTAACAAGTTTACCTAAAAAGTCCCTGTTCACTCTTTTTTTAAACAACCCCGGGTTAAAATTGTTCAAAAAGACCGATGCAAGTAATAGGTTCCACGCCTCGTTTAATCAAAAAGCTGTTCGAACAAAAAAATTAAGTTCAAAAACTAACCCGACTACTGAACAAGCAAAGCCGCGAGTATTGTAAACCTTTATATTATATTTAAAATGTGCTAGTTACCGGTCTACCGGTTTTTACATAAAAGTAATTAAAAAGTCACATCTTAACGAAGTCCCACTGTACAATAATCTAGGGATAATTAGGCCGTGGCAGGCAATCACAACATAGTTACCTAGCTATCTATACCTACCTACTTATTTAGTTTCCCCAACAGAGTCCAATGTCCATAATTATGTTGTTGACAGGCTCAATTGACAGCTGTCACGAGCTAGCTGTTGATTTATTGCAGCCAATTATAGCTGGTTTTACCTCACGGGGCTAAATAGCCTTGTTAATTTTGAAATACTTCGTTTTAAATGTACAAAACAAAATTTATGAAGTTACGCTAAGGCCAGATCAAAAAGTCAAAGAATCTGATTTTGTCATATTATATTTGTGTCAAACTAAATGAATGTACCTATGTGTGTAAATATATTTATTAAAAACCAAAAATTCACCTTTAGGTCGAATAGCCCAGGTTTTGTCATTTTAGAAATACTGTATTACTTATTAACAAAATCGTAAGTGTAACATTTTAATAATGAGTTAAAAAAAATGGGTGTGATCAAATATCAACAAAAAACCCGTACCTAAGTAAATGAAATTAGTAATATTTTTTTCTATTTTTGGTTAGGGACTTTTGCGATTTACGTGGCAGTGCCCTAAAATTAAAGGAAAATGGTAAAAGACATAGAACAAAAAAAAAAAACGGCGATAACTTGAGTTGACTGCATGCAGTCGATCAGTTTTCTCCAACACTTATTTTAATCAAAAACATCATGACGATAAATGAACAGCTATTAACCCTTCATCCATAGACATGCAAAACCCAAATTCACTTAAAAGACTTAACAATACTCTCCAATGTCCAGCTTTAATCAATTAAGTCATACAATATATTAACTTAAATCTAACTTAACACAATAGAATCCAATCTGCATACTTAATTCTAACTTAAACATGTTTGCTACCGGACGGACATAAGAGTAAAAAAGGTCTGATAAACCTAGAAAAAAGATGAAGCACTGCGTTACATTGAGGTGAAGCCAAGAACTCTACTTTCGCGTTTACGTACACAAGCTCTATAGACCCGCGAGTATTAAATTTAATTCATTAGGTTTTTCAAAAGGGCTGTTAATAGAGTCTTAAAAGGTCAGCAGCGTTTCCGTGACACCCTCACAGTGTTACAGGTCTGTAGGCGACGACGGTGATCGCTTACCATCAGACATCCCATTTTGGTTTAAATAACCAAAACCAGAAAATCAAAATGTTTGCAACCTATGCCATAAATGAAAATTATATGTCCAAGTGTACGTCTTGTGTGCGTACGCGCTAAAGTAGTAGAGTTCTTGGCTTCACCAAACGCCAAATCCAACGCAGTGCTCCATCTTTCTCTCTAGGTTTATCTGAGGGTAAAGGGGGTATTTGACCATCCAAAGCCGACGGGGTGACAAATGGAATGAATAATTAAATAGGATGTTAGTTTAGCAATTGGACATCAACGGAATTGAGTTAACTGGACAAATACAACAAAAGGACTAAGTTTGCAATTAATTATTTTATTTTTAAACACATTTTTTTTGTCAAATTTGGATGAAAAACTAAAAATAGTATTTTTTTTAATAATTTTAGTTCCGCCTTATTAAAAATAGGTATTAAATACAAAAGTGACGCAAAATAGCACAAATGTTTTTGAATGAACGATTTCCAGTCCTTAAATTAATTGGTGCTGTTTTACATTTTTTATCAATTATGTAATTTGACTCAGTTGCCTGTCTGAGTATTTACCTATATTTTAGAGTTTTTTTTGTAGCTGTTTTTCTTAGTATGAGTACTAAAAGTTAGTAACAATAGACTCCTAATATTTTGATGTTACGAAGAAACCTGCATTTTATTTAAGGCTAACCCTTAAACACTTGACTTCTCATGATTTTATTGTACGGAAAATGTGTAAGAAATGGTCGAAAAACCCTTTAAGTGTCAAGTTATGGGATGTAGCGATTTAGTATATATTTTTTTAATTATTTCTGTACATTATAAGCCTTCTAGGGGGAGGGGGTGGCTCTAGGGTGGGGGTGGGGGCTCACGTACTGACTGTTAAAACGCTACATGTCAACGGAGCGGCCCACCCCGTCTCAGAGTTTGTAATCGCTACGATGGAGCCACGTTGATAATGTCGTGACCTACACCCTTTCGTTATAACCCTGCAAAGTTTTGAGGTCGGCAATTCTTCTAGGCGCGTGGGCTCCATCGTAGATCGCATCGTAACTTACCATCAGGCGAGATGGCGGTCAAACGCAAGCCTATGAGGTGAAAAAAAACTCACTCTATTTTATTAAGACCATGCCTCCATCTGGCGAGAGGATAATTTTCAGAAGCTAGCTTAAAATAGTCGCTTAAGCGTGGTCCTCACTTCAATAGTAAAAACACAACAAAAAAAGTACTTATTCTTTTAACTTTCACCACACTGATCCGCCCGGCTATTTGTAAGGAAATCAGTGTGAGGAAAATACAAAAGCGTTAAAAATATCCCGACGTCCGCCGCAGAAGCGACGAATGGCCAGTTCCTGGTGACTTCAGTAGTTTCCCCTCCAAGAGTTAAAGGGGCATATATAACGATCACCCTTTTCATTTCCTTCTCCTTCTCTTTTTTTGTGGGTGAGTAGAAAGATAGGTTGTACGAGTAGGTATGGAAAATTTATTATATAGGTAAAAACAGTTTTTTTTTCAATCAAGTCTCGATCGAGTCTTTTATGTTTATATTTTTTTGTGATTTCTGAAATGGTCCAATAGTAAAAGATGGTTATATTGATGAGCGCAGTCAAACAGTCACATGCAAGATATAACAAGTTTCTAAACAGTATACGCTCAGAACGATTCGGTACAATTTTATGAACTCTAAAGAAAGACAGAAGAAAAACATAATTGACTAAGGCCCACTGGCATCGTACTAGGTTAGTGCAGTCGACTCCGTGATAATTATTAACTCTCGATTTAACATCAAAATCGATGAGTTAAGTATCTACCTACACTTTTTATCTAGTATGAAGCAAGTTTACTGTACTCGTATTTGTTTTGAAAGTTAATTTACTAGTACCTAACTGATTGAATACATTGTTAATGAAAACCTGTTGTCTAGACAAATCCCATTGGGGTTTTAAGGCAATTGTTTGAAAATACAATGTAATAGTGTAAAAAAAGTGGGCCTAGCACACCGAAGTCGGATTATAGATCGATGGCCTAGCAACAGAAGTTCATAAATCAATACCAAAGGATCAAGGGCATTTAACTTTTCTGTGATCTCAACCTTTTCGGCGACCCTTTTCGTCCATCTATATATATAAAAGAAAGTCGTGTTAGTTACACTACTTATAACTCAAGAACGGCTTTACCGATATGGCTGAAAATTGGTGAGGAGGTAGCTTAGAGCCAGGAAACGCACATAGGATACTATTTATTCCTATTATACTATTTATTTCTATTAAATAAATTCGATAGCATTCAAGTGTGAATTGACATAAAACATCAGTCACTATAAAACGAGGTTAACAAAAAAGAATCAGACTTGGAATAACAAAACGACTTATTATACTCTTTGCGCAAATGACAGCTATGTAATGGACGTATGGATGACAATTTGATTTAACAATTTAACAGCTAAACAGATTTTGACGAAATTTGGTATGAAGGTAGCTTAAGCCCTAGGTAATATGTAGATTACTTTTTACCCCAGAAAATTGAACGGCTTTCCGCTATTCTTGCAGGACAGCGGGTGAAACCGCGGGGCGCAGCTAGTTGAATAATATCTGGTAGTTGTTATGGAAATGGAGGCGTTTTGACCCTTCCTCTTATTATTTATTGTACAATGGTATCAATAAATTGTTGTTTGCTACATTAGCTTTTGCTTTTCCATAAAAACGTATTTCTGGGGAAATGTCATAAAATATGGAGTGTAGCTGACACCAAACGGCTGAGGAATGAAAATAAGGGACCAAAAAATCAAAATGCAAAAAAATAAATAATTGACTTGAATTATTTTTTGTGCTTAAAATAATACTGAAATACAATTTAAATTCACCAAAGTTTAAGTTATTTTAAGTGGACACATAAGTATGCAGGATCTTACCCAACATCTTAAGGTTTTATTTTTTCTTAAGGTTGTCTGGAGGAGATCGCTTTTAGCGATAAGGTCGCTTGTTATTGCAATAGTTTTTAACTGACTTCAAAAAAGGAGGAGGTTATCAATTCGACTGTATGTTTTTTTTTTATGTTTGTTACCTCATAACTTTTGACTGGGTGAATCGATTTTGATGATTTGATTTTTTTATTAGAAAGCTTTCCATTTGGTTCCATTTCAATTTAGTCCAGTTCTGATAATGGTATCCATGAGAAGACCGTATAGGTAAGTCTTAAATTTGCATTAAGTACGTGCGCGACAAATAGATGAATAACTCAATAGTCGGTCTTTTGAAGTCGGTTTTTGTTTTTTATAAAAATAATTATATGTCTTCATAGCCTTTTGTTTGTAATTTTTGTTATGAACAATAAAAAGTATATCTATCTATCATATTTTATTTTATCAATCATTCACATAATAAATTAGAAATTTCCCATTTATGAACCGGGAACTAAAGCACCAATTTCAGATTTTTTCCGAATTACATCAATCTGCTATAATCGGATTCCGATCCCTAATCCACACGAAATTAAAACACATACAGCAATAAAGCGATAAATAACAATCGCTGGTCAACACATTACAGCGGCGGCGATAAACCAGACCGATGATTAACAGATCGGCCGTTAATCGCTCATGGACTCATGGGGCAACAGGGCTGAGCAAAGCGAAAAATCAATATCGATTTTAAAATCAGTATCAACTAGTATCAGTATAAATAAAAACCTATTTAATATAATTATAAATAAATAAGCTATATGAATAAATTATAAAAAAAAATGTAATTATAAAGAAAACATTTTTTACAAAGAGTTCGGGTGTTTTTTTTTAGTTTTCGTAAAGGCCTATTTTTAAAACCTTACATTAAATTTACGTAAATCTCGTTGACCAATACCTAATTAATGTTCTTGTCGGTTTTTTAATCCTGTTTTTTTGCAAACCCTATCGAAAATGCAATCAAAGCAACATAACTTTATGATAGCAACACCACACACAAACTAAATGGTTTATGGTATATTGCTATTGCTTAGTTTTAAAATATACAAATAAAGTAAATAAAAATACAATTTTATACCAATATCTCGCAATAAATTCATTTCATTTTCAACTTCATTTCCGTCACTTCAATAGTCAATAGGTCTATGTAACTAAGATCAAAAGAATCACATTTTTCAAAAAGAAATCTTTGAAGCTTGCCATTAATTAACGTTGACGCCAAAAGGGTTAATACTTTAACCCTTTCATACTTTTCATCGGGGTAAAAAATACCCCCTAGCCATTTTATGCACTCGTAAATTCTTTCAAAGTTATTGTTTCTTTTTCAAAAGGAGACTTTGAGATATCGTAGTTATTAGCGTTTGATGTTTGTCGTTGAGTCCAATAAAGATTTTTTTTCAAAAGCGTTTTGACACAATAATATGAAATGTCAAACGCAATGAAGGGATAATAAATATTTGTTCATTGTTCTCCTAGGTTTGGTCTGTAATTGTTTCAGAACAAAATAAGCATGCCAAAAGACGCTTCTTTTCAAAGCTTCGTTCGCTTCTCGCCAATGAAAGTATTTTGAATTAAAATATATAATTAAATAACTGTTTTGGAACTGTTTCTTGTTATTTCTTTCCGCACAAAAAACCTAGTAGCGATACGCGTAAACACGAAAGTTTGTTTTAGAGGAGCATAAACTGGATTCCTGATTTATCTCGAGTTTCATGCTAGTAGGCCTTCTGAGATTTTGGATTTGCGAATGTAATATTTTGAGAATATAATATTATGAGAACGAACCGTCAGAGCTATGAATTTCCACGATCCAATGTGTGATCCAGTGTGTGCTACACATATTAACATCATTTCTGACTCAAAATCATCTAACCACCTGGTCATCTATATTTCTTTTTCTTTCTTCTTATTACACTTGAACCTATGAAAATTAGCATGCAAAATGCAAATCACGCATCCATTTTGACATTTCTGTGCAACGTGCTCTCATTATCTAAGCGGACTACCTACAGAATATGAAAAGACTAGATAACTAACTTACGCTAATACACATAACCAATAATAACCATATACTACACTATACTTTATACATCAGTCATTACCAACTTTACTGCGCTTATGAGTAACATAAACAGTTTATCATAATATTGTTTTATGTCACAGTTCGCAAACAAGCAAACAGGCTACCTGATGGTAATCAATCACCTTTGCCTATGAACCTGTAACCACGGAGGCACCATGGATACCTGCAAGACATCAATCAAACACTAATAAAAAGGGAAATAATATTTTATTTACGTATTTTTTTAGTACAATTAGATTTTCAACGGACTCGACGGACGGATAAGTGTCGAAAAACAACACACTTCTCATCACAGTCAGGTTTTCTGGTTGTTCTGCATCTGGCTTTTTACCTAATCTATGTTAAACTCCCGAGGGCTGATTATCCCACCGACGCGATGTCGAGAAAATGGCATCATTATCCTGGACAACGGAGATGAATTTCAACTGTGTTCATTCGGACATGTGCGAGAGGGATGGCACGTGACCGCCATCGCATACACTTATGCAGTGAGACTTCAGGTATATCAACCGAACAATGCCGAATAGAAAGTACTATAAGCCAAAGGCACCGGGTTAAGTTCCTGGCCGGGCGGATATTTGAATGATGAATTCAAATTCTGTTCTGGGTCTGGGTGTTAGTTGTCCTTGTCTCTGTGTGTTCCGTGGCATCCCCGACACTGGTTATCATAGTGAGGAGGTATGTGTGTAAACCATTATTATTTTATTTTATAACAAGTTGCCAGCGCTTAGATCAACCTCTGCAGCTTGATCTGAGCTAAAGCGTTAAAATGTCAAATTCATTAGAAATATTTTGTAGGACCTGAAGACTCAAAATTAAGTAGGTATTAAACCAGGCTATAATAATTTGTTAAAAGGTTTTTGAGTGATTGGAAACAAAATATACTTCCACAGGCTTTCACATTTGAATTGTTAACTAGTTAATGCCAGCGACTTCGTACACGGTAATAGTCGGCCTTTGACATAAATATAAATCAAATATAATCAAAGTTTATTTATTGCGACCATACCTATATTTATTTATTTTAAAATTTCGGAGTCTCTACAGTAGACCCATATTGGGCGTGCAAAAAAATAACACTATTAATTTTAGGAACTGAGAACTTATCTTGTAAGGAATCTTAGATGTCTTAGGTACGTTTGATAATATTTTTTAAACTTCTTACTTGCATG
Source organism: Alcis repandata (assembly GCA_949125135.1). Lineage (NCBI taxonomy): Eukaryota > Metazoa > Arthropoda > Insecta > Lepidoptera > Geometridae > Alcis > Alcis repandata. The sequence continues at coordinate 10,619,498 of OX421240.1, read as the reverse complement.
ATTTAAAGAATTTCTGAACAAGTTTTCAGGATTTTATGTTTTCAGACCTATCGATGTAGAATTGTAGACAGACAACACTGTGTCACTCACTCTGTATAATTTTGTGTAGATGTAATTTCAACAATTCCCTTATCAGAAGTTTATCAGTGACAAGCCGGGGCTAACTTGTTGGGTCGTTTAAGTTGCCTACCGTTATACCTAACCGAATGATTATTGTTACAAGCTCACTTCCAGTTTGATCCTTTTGAAGAGACCATGTTAAAAACTATTTTTAAAAACGTAAAATCAATGTCGACGACATCGATATTATTGAAACTATTGCACATATTAAGTGGCCTCGACTATGGGCTTATACATTTTGAATCATTAAAAATAAAATATATCGTAGATTTTATTCTGGTTATTCCAATTGCTAGCTTTTGTGTTCCGTGTATGATTCAGAATATATTATGATGAAACTTGGTATTCCTTTTTTCGACATTGGATTTTTGTATTACATCATTTTACACTTGTGTGGGTTTTTGTGTTTATGAATAAAGAGGTTTCTTTGGCTGGATATATGTCAGTGTTTCAACACGTGGATGAAAAGCTAAATATTCCAAATCGATGTTTTAATATAAACAGAAAAATTCCGATAGCAATTGGTACATCCATAGTTATTAGGATAGTTTGTACATGCCTGCTCTGTGGCTTGTTCCGCAAATGTCCTGAATCAACTGCGACAAATATTTTATTTTTTTGGCTCCTAACATGCCGAGATATAACTATAATTGTAAACGTCTTTGTTTTTTATACAATTAAGTGTCGACTGGCAAAATTTGTTAACTTTTTGGAGATAGACAATGTTAATATAATTTCGTTTCACCAGCTCTACAAGGACATATCGGTTATTGCACACAGATTGAAGCGAGGATATGACATGGTTGTAAGTTACTTAAAAATACTATACAATATGCAGGGTTATAAGGAAAGGGTATGCTAACCCGAAGGGCTCATGGTACTTCATTATGAACCACTTTTACCATGAGACCGACTCGAAATTCGAGAATTTTGTTTTGCATGTATAGAACAGCAGCAGGTGATAGGTATATTTTTTCAAACTCTTTAAGTTGGTCCCATAATTGAAGTTATGTAAATGTATAATATTTATAATACGAGATATTATTATTATATTATTTATAAGATTACCAAATCTTATTAATTTTTATTACTTGTATCTTCTGTTACAGTTTACAATTACGCTAATTTTCAATGTAGCCCATACCATGTGGTTAATTTACTTTGAAGTTACTGAAATTAGGAAAACAGACATTACGGTGTATGTGGTAAGATATCTCATATTGACCAGGTTGAGATCAGACTTGATAAAAAAAAAAACAAAAAAAAAAGAAAAGTAAAAAAAAAGAACTGTGGTCAAAACTGACTGAAACTTAATAACAAAGCAAAGTGTGTTCCGCACGAGTGTGGAATGATCTGCTTGAATGGGTGTTCCCCGATGGAAATAATATGGGTGTCTTCAAGTCGAGAGTGAATCGGTTTCTTCTAGGCGCGCGTGCTCCATCGTAGGCCGCATCATTGCTTCCCATCAGGCGAGATGGCAGTCAAACGCAAGCCTATTTATGAATAAAATAAAAAGCAATAATATTTGAACAATAAAAAGTAGTAACACGTTATTTTTTCAGTTAACAGAATTATTAATAAGAAGCTGTTGGATAATATTCGATGTCATTTTAATGACATTCTCTCCCGCCATTGTGGCTGGAATGTTATCATCACAAGTTAAATATATAATACATATACTATACAACAAGCTGCTGGAGTGTCAAGGTAAATAAAAAACATGTTTACTAAACTCTGCAAAGTAATTCGTGTAAGTAGAACTAAACGCCGTTCCAGAGGTTTTCGAAAATAATTATTTGCAATCTTTATGTCCTACTTTCTCCATAGCGTAAGCCTTTAGGACACTATGTTTCTTTTCATTTTTTGCTCGTAAATGCGTCTCCAATCCACATATACTCGTACCTACCTCTATAAGTTTGTGCGATGGCGGTGTACGGTGGCGAGCTGTTCTATTTTTAGCGGTGGTTCGGGACTAAGCCAGCTTCTATATAAAAAAATCAAGCCCCATTAACAATGACAACTTTCCCAAAAGCTTTCTTTTTTCTAGATAACCAGGAAGTTCGCAAATTAAAAAAGTTTATTCGCTACGTGGAAGTTCACCCACTGAAGTTCGTGGTCTACAAAGTGTTTCCTCTGGACGCCAGACTCCCTGGAACGATTCTTGGCTTCTGCATTACTTACCTTATTATTATATTGCAATTGTCACATGTTTATTAAGTCTGGACAAAAGCGTTCAAAATTATGTTTCATATACCTAAATATGCTTTGTTTTGTGAAATAACGTTTTATTAATCGATTTGATAACGTCAATTCGGTTCGGTTATTACTAATCTAAACCTATCTGATACGACTAAAAATATCTGCGTTGTTCAGCCTTATGTGTGAGAAGGTGATGGCAACAATTAGGTACAACGCTGTCAAATTTAGTTGAATTTAGAAAACATTATGATATAATTAACAACAATGAAAAGATAAATATTTGATAAGAAAAAGATTGAGATTGATTTGAGATTTGATAATATTTGTTAAGATGACATAAATTAATTCCCAGTAAAAAAAGATGACAACTCGTCACATCAGTTATTATGTCCTTATCCCTTTATTGATTCCAGTTAATTTGTTAATGGAAGAAAGGAAAGTGGTAGTCACCAATAAACAAGTACCTACAAGATGGTTTTCTTTCATTGTCACTAAAGACTCTCGAGTTGCTTGACATCATTTTGAAATTGAAGTGCTATTTCATTGAATTTAATAAAAAAATTGTTGTTAATTTTGATCTGCTTTTTATTAAAATTTATTTTAAATATTGAATTGCGCTTATTAGAAACACATTGACTTCTATTACTTACTTTAATCAGCCGAAGATTTCTAGAACAGCGTTCCGATTCTTATAAATATTTTTTGGGTTTGATTTCGAATACTTTGAATATATAAAACAACTAGCTGACTCGACAGACGTTGTCCTGTCAAAAGCCATTGCGTAACTATAGCAACCGTAGTATGTTGATGCTAACTTGTCAATTTATAGTTAAAATTATCAGTATATATATAATTTGCAATAAATTAAAATTGCGACTATAATTTGAGATTTAAACTATCCTATCTCCTAAGTTAGATCGAACTGCACATGGTGTGCGAATTTTATTATAATCGGTTAAGTGGTTTAGGAGTCCATTGAGGACAAACATTGTGACACGAGATTTATATATATTAAGATAAATCTATTGCTAAGCTTACCTGCTTTGTAATAATAAACACTGTACCTATGTGAAAAAAATATTGTGATAGTTTAATTGTTTTTCAGTAGGTACACGTTAGTAGTATTTGCTATTATTCTGTTTCATTCTAATGCCAGTTTAAGCCAATTTTAATAAGTTTAAGCTCATAGAAAAAAAACATGCAAAAAATGCAAAATCAAACACGCAAATTAAAAAAAATGCATGGAAAGGAAAATCCTTATGTTTTTATTGTTATTGTTATTTAGAGTTACTGGGTTGATTTATTATTTTATTGCTATTGGTATTTTTTTAATCATGCGTGGCTGACTATTTTGTCCACTGCTGGGCCAACGGTGCGCTAAGATTGGTCAACTTAAAGTGCCTGCCTATCACCAAGGATAGGTCAATTAATCCATCATTGTTCTGAGGGTACTTATTTTGAAGGAAAGAAATAGATAGGATTATGGTCTCTGTAAATGTGTGAATTTCATTAATTAGCCCTGTTTTTATAACTTAAGTTGATCGCATGGTGGCCGCGATATTTACTCTGCAAACATTTTACTGCAATTACTTAATTAACTTAAGCTGGAAAACAAACGTTAAACTAAGTAAATACTTTGCTCTAACTTTGCTTTTATATCTAACTTATTCCCTTTTACAATTGACTTTGCCAAAATAAGGCGTGGTAGGTAATTTTACCGACTTTAATAAAGAGATTATCAATTCGACACGTATGTAGAGGTATGTAATATTATCGGAACTGCAAAACATTCAATACTAGCTGCGCTCTGCGGTTTCACCCGCGTTTTGATGTCGAGACAAATAAAACGAGCTCTAACTTATGTTCACACGTTTTATTACAGAGTTTTCAGAGCCACCTTCCAGCCCACCATTAGATCACCTCCATGTAATAATAATATTACATCATCAGCATCTAAATCTAAAATTACTTATATAGGTAGTAAAATTTCGGCTTTATTAAAAAGAGGAGCCCGATTCTGCCCAACTGGCCTACTTTGCAGGAGAATAGGTATATGTGAAAGGAGATAGGGGAGGCCTTTGCTCAGCACTGGGACACAAATAGGTTGAGAAAAAAAAAACAAGAACCGGAAAGTGGGTCAAATTAACTTGCAATATTTGTTAACAGGAGAGCCAGACCCGGTAGGTGACGGTATCTGTTTATTTATATTATATATTATTTATAAATTGAATCTATTATAAACCATAATAGATTCAATTTATATATTATATATAGTTAGTAGTAGTTAGTTTATATTTATAAATTGAATCTATTATAAACCATAATAGATTCAATTTATAAATAATGTCTAATTTATATGAAATCTAATATAAATGAGTAAATTGAATCATTACAATAAGGTAGGTGACATTAAAACTCAAGACCATCCCGAGCAGATTCGCGTCGAGCGGGATCAGCTTGTACACGGAAAACTTGAGCGGACGAGCCTCCACGTAGCGGATGAACCTCTCGATTTCATAGCATTTCGCATTATCTGCGAACAAAAAAGTTTCATCTATATCTATAATAAAATACAGTAAACAATGTTGGGGTTAGCTCAGTGGGTTAGTAAAGCATTTGAGAAACACAGGACCGCTAATCAAGTTTTTTTTTATTCAATTAGGTATAGGCTTGCGTTTGACCACCATCTCGCCTGATGGTAAGCAATGCTGTCTACGATGGAGCACGCTTGCCTAGAAGGAACCGATTCACTCGCGACTTGAAGACACCCAAATAATAATAGATAATAATCTGCCCGAGTGGGTGTTTCCCAGAAGAAATAATCTGGGCGTCCTCCAGTCGCGAGGGGATCGGTTTCGTGTAGGCAAGCGTGCTCCATCGTAGACCGCATAATTGCTTACCATCAAGCAAGGCGGCGGTGAAATGCAAGCCTATCAAAGAATGATAAAATAACACTGCTTAAAATTCTCTGACAGTCTTATCTCTTTGTGAAAATTCTCTCTTCTTTGTGAAAATGCTGTTGTATAATGCCACGTGCAAAAACAAGGCAAGAATCCAAGGGAAATCAACGGTGTAAGGGTTGTGGAAAGGCGTTTTTCTACTTACTTAAAAACTATTGTTGTCTACTTCTTGTTGCTGTTGTCTTTCTTGTTGTTTAGTTTAAAATAACTGTGTATTTTTAACTCACCATTAATTAGAGACAACCGTTTGTCGTAAAGGATAACTTTAATTTTCTCAGCTTGTGTGGAGAGCATGCCAGCTAATATCGCTGGAGCAATAATTACTATCAGCTTAGCAATTTCAGCTACATTCTCGACCTTGAACGGCAACATCCAAATCTGAAACAATACTAAAGTAATTTAAAGGGAAGACTAAATCTTCCTAATATTAAAAAGGCGAAAGTACAGTACCCGGCGATAAATATTGCACATCGACCTTTGGAACGAGACTATCGGTTCGTAGAGCGTTATCTCTGTCGCACGAAATACAAACAGTATCTTATAGGAGGTAGTGTGCGACAGAGATAATGCTCTATGAAGCCGAAATTAGCCGATTGTCTCTTTCCAAAGGTTTAGGTATTTATCGCCGGGTACTACATGTTTGTTACTAATTAACGCTGAAACGGCTGGACAAATTTACATGTAACTTGGGGTAAAGGTTAATCGTGGTCTGGATTTACACATAAACCATACTCTTTGGAATATTCACTATAAGTGACCACAAGCACTGTGAAATATTGAAAGAATATTATCGTCTACTAGTTAAACCTTCCCTGTATTAGAGCGAACAAAAAAAATATTAATCAGTCCAGCCGTTTTCGAGTTTTAGCCAGACAAAAGAACAGCGATTCATTTCTATAAATAAGAAGAAGACTAGCTGCACCCGGCGGTCTAAGCACCTGTTTTTTTACTTTTAAACCTTCTCTGAACTTCCACAAATATTTCAAGATGAAAATTAGCGAAATCACTCCAACCATTCTCGAGTTTTAGTCAGACAAACGAACAGCGGTTAATTTTTAGGTATATGAGAAGCAGAAGATTATAATCAAAAACCTTACCGAACTCTCGTTGTTTTCTTTGATTTCCCGAATTAAGTAAAATAATGAAAACATCATTTCTGGTATATTGCATATGAGTGACAGCAAAAACTGAAAAAAAAAGTATTTGCTGTGTATATCTCTTACTTACTTATTTTTCTTAGACACAGACATGTATTAGTAACTACAGAAATATATTTAACTATAGTTCAATAAATATAATTTTAGAAACCTGATCCTGATCCTGGTCCTGATCAATTATAATTGTTAACTCTTTTCTATCTCATCATTTTGACGATATCACATAATAAACATAAAGAATCTTACTTATAAAGCCTTCTTAAAGTTAGTCATGGCTTAAAACCTTTGACGACCTGTTTGGCTTTTAAGCCAGAGGCCCCGGGTTCGATTCCCGGCCAGGCAGATGTTTGAATGATGAATTTAAATGTCTGCTCTGTGTCTGGGTGTTAGTTATCTTGTCTTTGTGTGTGTTTCATGGCATCCCCGACACAGGGTATCCTAGTGGCGAGCTATGAGTGTGAAACCTTTATTTATTTTAAAATGCTCTGACTACTTCTCGCTGACGTGAATGTCACATGCGAAAACAGAAAATTGTAGGCAGTGACTAACTGTAGGCTTTATAAATAAAACCCAATTAAACTTGGAATTTACGTTTTAAAATTTCCCTTTTTTGTTATCAACTCATAACTTTTACTTAAATAAAAAATACAATGGTAAAATGTTTATACAACTTACCAAAAAATCATAGCACTTTTTAAACTTCTCAGTTAAATCAACAATTTGTTTATAAACCTCTTGATAATTAGCGAATTCATTGCTCGTCTCCTTCAAATAAGACACCAGGATCTCAAGACGGTGGTATATTGAGTAAAACAGAAATGTATACGTCGTCGAAACTATATCCATAGATGTAAGCATCATAGAGAAACCTATAGATACCCACAAAGGCTTCAAACAAGACGCATAGAAAGTACAGTAATATACAGCCCAAACAAATCTATATAAATATATTAAACTAAAATAAAACAGTTCTTTCTGTTCTATGACATGACTTGAATTTTCAGATTTGAGTTTTATGTCTATGGTTTCAATTGCGCGTTTATATGAGAAAACCGTTTCATTGGGTCTCCGAAACACGAAGTTCAAAATTGTGATGATGTATTGGATGAGATACAAGCCATACCAAAACCACCATCCGGGGTAATTCATTTCGAGAAAAAAATACATTAAGGAGCACATTGTTGTGATGCAAACTACACAAAAACATTTTATGAAACATTTGATTTTGAAAGATTCTTGATTAAAATAACCGAAGTCGATGCCACATATGATTTGAGACTTGAAAAATATGTTCGAAACCATCGAGACCTTGCTTAGTTTTTTAAACTTGATTAACATATTTGGTGATAATATCTACTCGTGCTCAATAAATATTTACGCAACAAATTTCTTCTAATTTTACGGAGTCAGTACGACAGATACTAGTCAAACGAAGTAACGTTCTTACTTATTTGACAATGCTTACAATAATGTCTACGTCTCGATCGATATTATAATAAAATAATTAATTAATAAGGTGATTGATTTTGTCGTGGTCGTGACATTCGTAGGACGATGTTGACCTAGTTGTTATATTGACGTCTACAAAATATGGATCCATCATGTAGATGAAAATGTAGAAAGGACTAGAATTAACTTCAGGGCGCGTACCGTGACCTCTTAAAACCATGATGGTTTCGTTTCCGACGCTGCGCGACCATGAACCTTATTGCGCGGCGATACGATTTGCGGTCGCGCAGCGTTGGAAACAAAACGTAACCTTCATGATTTTAAGGGGTCATGTACATGTTCAAACCCAGAAGATAATATAAATTAAATAATAGATATAAGAATATATAAATACACTCCCTTATAAAATATAGCCGTGGTAGCATAGTGGGAGAACAGCCGCTTCGTATTCTTGAGGTGGCGGGTTCAAACCCCGACTCGTACCAATGAGTTCTTTGGGACTTATGTACGAATTTACAAACCACTGGCTTTTCGGTGAAGGAAAACATCGTGAGAAAACCTGCATATGTCCGGAGAAGAAATTCAATGGCGTATGTGAATCCACCAACCCGCACTTGGCCAGCGTGGTGGAATACGGCCTAATCACCCTTCGAGGGTAGACCTGTATCCCAGGAGTGGGAGGATTAAAAATTAAGATTAAAGGTTGCATATGATGATGATGAATACACTCCCTTATATAATACCAGCGGCCCGTCCCGGCTTCGCTCGGGTGGACATTCATTTTTTAAACATTTTGGGATAAACGTAGATTAAATGCGTCTATAGGCGGGTGATAAGTAGTTTTTTTTTAATTTAATATTTCCTCTTATAATTTTTTACATTTTTATCAGGACTCAGCCGCGCCGGTAACCTATTTCATAGATGTGTGCACGCGGCATTTATTTTTCTTCAATTTTAAACTCAATTCGTAATATATTTTCAACGGAATGTCCGATTTAAATAATTCAAAAAGAAATCTTCTGGTATTGAAACAGTCGGCATTTTTATCAACTTTTAAAATGTAAAAAAGTAGTTATAGTGACGTAACTACAATAGTTGGACATATGGTATCGCGACGTTTTTTGTAGATATCAATTTGTTCTTTATTATTGTAGAACATTTTATAATATTATAGTATACTAGCTGACTCGACAGACGTTGTCCTGTCAAAAGCCATTGCGTAACTATAGCTACCGTAGTATGTTGATGCTAACTTGTCAATTTATAGTAAAAATTATCAGTATATATATATAATTTGCAATAAATTAAAATTGCGACTATAATTTGAGATTTAAACTATCCTATCTCTCAAGTTGGATCGAACTGCACATGGTGTGCGAATTTTATTATAATCGGTTAAGTGGTTTAGGAGTCCATTGAGGACAAACATTGTGACACGAGATTTATATATATTAAGATATAGTATAGATATATATAATAAGGGAGTGTATTCAGATATGACGAATGATACGAGTAGAGATGAATGTAAGAAGTGTACATACTGTGCTGAACTGCCGACCCCACGTAGGTGGATAAGGGTAGGCAGATGATGATAAATAGATATAAGCATATATTAGTCATAGGATAATAAACTTAAATATTAGAAAACCAATAGTGTTGTGAAGATAAATATATATAATATTTAGATTTTTAATTATAAGAAAAATGAAACGAAATAATATAATATCTAGAATAATCTAGAATATCTAACCTAAATGTATGTCTTTGTTTAAATAACATATCTTTGAGACATCAAAATGATTCAAATTATCCTGCCAGAAGTCTCTAGCAGCTAAAATTACACAGCTATAAGTCTTGGTTATTTGTTGGTTGGAAACCAAAGTACATATGGTGTGGTTATTTATGGTGTGAACAATAAAGAGTTTATCTATCTATCTATCTATCTATCTATCTACTTAAATTAATTATAATAAACAAACGTATTTACCAACAGTACCTAAGTGCTATATCCGATAAATTAACTTTCCCAAACTTGTTCTGTCCTTTACTTTGATGCGACCGGTGAAGGACCATTTGTTCTTGTTGTGTTTTGAAATAAATTTCATTATATGACTTCAGTTGACATGAACTCGCCCAAAATAAATTCATTCCTGAATGGGTCGATAAATGAGCAATCCCAGATTGTGGAGTTATTTTACAAATGCCTGCAATTATTTTTGGGTCTGAATTTCGGATTCTTAAACTTCCAGTCCAAGACAGTCAATTTTATTTTCAAGTATTTCATGCTTCTAATAAGTTTGACAGCATTTGTTTGCTACATTCTAATAGTATGGGCCTACTATAATGTGCATTCCGGTATAAATTCCTTCATCTTTTACCATACTGCAGAGCACATATCATACATTCTTATACTCTTCGGAATGAAGACGAATCTATGTGATTATTTGAGAATGATGCGAGATATAGATGTAAAAATGAATGTTCTAAATAAAAGAGATTTCAAAGAAGAAAACATTGCCGTAATGGTTTCAATATTCATCGCTATCAGTAAAAGCGTTACGACCGGGGCTGTTTTTTACTCTCTTGATTATGGAGTTCCCAATTGGACATTAGTTGTGTATATTATTATATGGTTTAGTCTTGATTTTGTATTTGTTACAAATGCGTTAGTGTTTGTTCTGTCAAGTCGTTGTTTGAAAAACTTATCATATCAACTGGAAGCGCCAAATGCACGATATGTTGCATTAAATGATTCGTACAAATGCATTGTGGACGCAACAGAGTCAATCAAAGCGTCGTTTGATCCATTGGTAAGTTTATTGGGATCATCATTGTTACTTCTACCATTAGTAGAATTGTGGTTTTTCTTTCATTGGGTTTTTCTACTTCTATTTTAAATGTGATGTCTGGATGTTTGTTGAAAAAAAAAGCTTGGTCGAATTTAGAGACTCGTTAGAAAATTAAGCGGTTCCTGTCCTGCAGGGCAGGAAGTGAAACCGCGGACTGCAGTTTGTATGAATTAATATTAGGGTAGTGTATTATTAATTAATTAATTAGGCTCTCGCTAGGCGGTTGGGTCAAGGGTCAGATACAAAAGGCGGTGATTCTTGACACGGCCCGCATTGTCAGGAGATTCCTTACTGCGGCCTTAACCACCGGTAGCTTGAGCCCTATCCCACTGCCGGCGGTACCCTAGATATAAATTTTCATAATGTGTTTTTAGGAATTTATATAAAATATTGTAAAAAATAATAATCATTAATAAATAATTAAAATAATAACAATTGGAAACAAGATCAAGAAAAAGACTGCAAGCGGACACAACCAACGCACGCCCACCACCTCCGCCCGCCCCGTCGTCTCCGAGCTCCTTGTCGGAGGATGAGTTCATCACTCCTCCCAACACGAGCGCGTCGAGCGACGAGGACGGGCCGCCGACGCCGCCGCCGCCGCCAACACCAGCGCGACGGAGACGTCCACCGCCGGCACGCTTGGGGCCTGCGGCACAACCTGCTCCGCGCCCGGCCCCCGCTACCGGTGGTGTAGTGCGTCGCATGCGATAGACGCAAGAAATAAGTGAAAACTGCATGCGCACCTATTATGAGGCTGCAGAGTGAGGTTCCTCACTCTGCAGCCTTAACCACCGGTATGCTTGGGCCCTGCCCCGCTGCCGGTGACACTCTAGTTTTTAAGTTTTTTTTATAATATATTGTTTTTTTTATATTCTAAGTATATTGTTAAAAATTTAAAAATTAAGAAAATGAATGGTTATGAGTATAATATAATTAAAAGTGAAGATAATAATAAAAATTTAATATAAAAATCTAGCAATTTTTTTCAGTTACTTGCTGTCCTTCTATTCAATATTCCGGAAGTTATGCTTTATATTTTAAGTCTTGTGGTCAACTTAAGAATGCAAATTAATCCGGTAAGTTGTAAGAAATAAACTTTATATTAACATGGTAAAAAGAAATGGTATGCTATTCCGAGAAGGACTCACAGTAGTTACTCATCATTATGAACAACTTTTACTATGGGACTTTAAAATTAATTGTTTTAGATTAAGGATTTAAAAAAATCAAAAATTTACGTAAATTCGTAAATTTTATTGAATACATATTTATGTAAATTGACAGGCCAAAAATAAAATGGATACGTTTTAATTTCCAGATCTGTTCCATGTTCTTCATAATACCGACAATATCAGTGATAGTCACCCTGATAGAAATGGTCACATCAGCGTTATTCGCTGGCTCTCTGACGTCACAGGCAAACAAAATAAAAATCATACTCTTCGACAAATTAATCGGAAATCGACATGGTGCGGATACTCGATTTTAATTTGAATCAGTTTTAATTTTAAGTTATTTACGAAGGCTTTAGTTGACTGATCTAAATTGACTTAAAATGTCGATCTCTTCTTCGAATAGACTGCCAAGACAAAGACAGTTATATTTTTAGTAAGTTTAGATTTGTCAACTAAAGCCTTCGGAATTGGCTGTATTGTTTCTGTTGTTGACTGAATCGTGTTGTGTGTTGTGTGTGTGTTGTAAAAGCATTACAACTTTTGTTTGTATTTATTTTTTTTATATTGTATAAAACCGTATTTGACCTCCAACTCATCTGTTGGTAAGCGACGATGTGGTCGAAGATGAAGCACGCAAATTTAGATAAGTATGTAGGTATTCAGTGATATAAGATTTCCTTTATCCATTGTGTTTTTTGTATGCGTGATTCTGATGTGGCTCTTCGTTACTGTTGACAAGGTTATTTTTATTTGCAGATGACCAGAAAGTGATGGATCTCAGGATTTTTATTCATTATGTTGAAGCGCGGCCTATGAAGTTTTATGTTTATAAAGTTTTTCCTCTAAGTGCGGATCTACTCGGGATGATTTTTAACTTTTGTGCTACCTATCTTATAGTAATTATACAATTTGCGCATTTATATTGAAACTGATTTCATAGATAGGTTCGTTCTAATAGAGGGTGTACCATACATTGTAATGTTTGATTTGAAATTACATAGTTGAACAATAAAGATCGTTTAATTTTCTATTTAAGTTTACCCACTCCACGTACACTAACAAAAAAATGAGACAAAATGTATTTACGTTTTTAGAGACAACATGCAATTGAAAATATAAGTCATAGTTAATTATTAAAGGTAAAAAATTAATATAAGGTTGGGGGAAAAGTCTTTTCGCATTATAATATGTAAGAACTTGTAATAAAATCTCTTTGGCTATACTATTTATTTGTATCTGGCTGGCTTAGGTATCTATCATTGAAAGTTTAAATTTTAAAGAATATAATTCCAAATTCAAATTAGGAAAATGTGTGATTTTCATTTGTTTTTCGTACTGTCAAGGTGAGTGAATCTAATGAAGAAATTCGATACATTCTAAAATTTTACTACAAAAAAGGTAAAAATGCAACGCAAGCCGCGAAAAACAATTGCGATGTTTATGGACCTAGTGCAGTGTCTATGACAGTAGCACAAATTTTGTTAAAGCGTTTTCAATCCGGAAATTTTGATGTCAAAGATGCACGTCGCTCTTGTCGCCCTATTACGGATAAAATGGATGCCATTTTTGAAAAAGTGGAGCAAGATCGGCATTTCAGTAGTTACGACGTAGCTGAAGAACTGGGAATTGACCACAAAACAGTTTTGGCGCATTTGAAAAAAACTGGGTACACAAAAAGCTCGATATTTGGGTACCTCACGAGCTCTCTGAAATGAACCGTGTACTCATTTGTGATTCTTTATTACGACGTAATGAAACCGAACCATTTTTTAAGAAGCTGAAAACTGGTGATGAAAAGTGGATCACGTACGACAAAAACGTGCGAAAAAGGTCGTGGCAAAGGCCGGCCAGGCTTCACAGACTGTGGCGAAACCCGGGTTAACTCGCAACAAGGTGATGCTGTGTGTGTGGTGGGATTGGAAGGGCATTATTCATTATGAGCTGTTACCACCAGGCAGGACCATCGATTCTGAACTCTACTGCGAACAACTGATGAAATTGTTGATGAGCAAGAAGTTGAGAGAAAGCGGCCGGAATTAATCAACAGAAGGGGTGTGGTTTTTCATCATGATAACACTAGACCTCACACATATTTAGCCACTCAGCAAAAATTAAGAGAGTTTGGCTGGGAGGTGGTTCCGCCGTATAGTCCTGACCTTGCACCTTCAGATTTCCACCTGTTTCGATCTCTTCAGAATTCTTTAGGCAGTGTCAGGTTAACATCACGAGAGGACTGCCGAAACCACTTGTCGCGGTATTTTGATCAGAAGTCCCAAAATTTCTATAGCAATGGGATCATGTCCCTACCTACAAGATGTACTTTAGTAAAATGTAAATAAACTTTATTAAAAAATGTTTTGAATTTTCTTAAAAAATGCTATGAAAATTTTTCCCCAACCTATTATTAGTAGAAAAAAAAATGTTAAAATTGTTAAGAATATCGTGAAAAGCGCCATCTAGTTTTAATAAAATAATCTCGACCAAAATAAAATGTCTGTCTTTTAAACTTTGACGGAAATCTATATACGATATTGAAAATAAATATAATATATAAAATATATAGTATATTATATTATATTCTCAAAACATAACTAAAATCCATAAACTTTTTTTAATAGTTTGTTGATGAAATGGCATAAAATAATATTTGAAAGACATTTGTATTATTACATCAATAGATACAATTAAAATTTCTAGTACAGCCCGACTTGAAATATTAATATCAAACCGAATAGTCTAAAGTACTCAATTTAATTATAATTTACTAGACACCACCACCCAACAATAATTTACTTACAATGTTTGAGGAGTCAATACCGACTCCAAAGTTATTTCACCCTGTACTTTGAGCCGATCGGTCGGTGTTGTTTAATTTGTATTTTTAAATTTTTAAATTTGGAATTAAATTTTATAAAACAACAACTTTAAAGAGGACCTTTAATAAATTAACATGAATAGGTCACCGAAAATAATTTCGTTTTTATACGCATCTAAAAACACTGAGAAGTCCGAGATCGTAGAGATATTCTATAAATGCCTGCAATTGATTTTAGGCCTGAATTTTGGATTCTTCAACTTCCAGTCAAAGAGAGTCAAATTCATTTTCAAGTATTTCGTCCTTTTATCCAGTTTATCACTAAATGCTCTGAACGTTATATGGTCTTACTATAATCTTTCTTTTGACATGTTTTGGTTTTTCTGCTATCATAGTGCAGAGCACGTGGTCAATGTTATTATTCTATTTGGAATTAAGTCCAATCTTTGCAACTATTTAAGCAAGATGAGAGAAATAGATGTAAACATTAACGTCCTTAATAAATCAAATTTTATGGAAGAAAAAATTGCTATATTGGTAACATTGTTTTGCTTATCTGCTAAGACGGCTATGACAATCATTATCTGGGTTTACATCACCCCATTTGAAGGTCCCAAATGGGTAATTATTTCATTTCACTTAATATGGATTAGTCACGATTTTGTGTGTGTATCCATTGCATTAGTGTTTATTTCATCTCATCGTCGTTTAAAAAAACTTGCGGTTGAACTGGAAGCAACGAACACTCGATATGTCACATTTAACCACGCATACAAGTTTATTGTCGATGCAACAGAATCAATCAAGACTTCGTTCGATCCGTTGGTAAGTTTACTAACTTCACACTAAAATAGCATGAATTTGAATTATGAAACTGTTGCATAATGAGGGGTTTTAAAACACGAGTGAGAGTTTAAAAACCGAGCCGCATACGCTAACGCACAGCATAGGTAATAGTTACTACGTGCCAAAAGTATCAAGTGTGAAACTGTATCATAATGACAAAAAATACTTTTCACTTCTCCTGCTCGTAAAGTCTTACTTTACGCCCTGTGTAGGCGAACTAAAGCAGCGTTTTAAGCTCTTGTGCTTAAAAGGAACCTCTCTGAATGAAAACAAATTACTTTTTGGGCACAAAAGTAATTTGAAAAGAGAAGAGATTTGAGAGGTTGAAGAAAAGAGGTTCTACTTTTTTATTCTTTTTTCGTGTAAGAAGTTTCCTCGTGTTTTTTAAAATATAAAACCTATAGAAGATTTAGATCGTAGATAGTAATTTTTTTTATTCAGAGGGGTTGAAAAAAGGTACCTACTTGTTGTTAAATTTGATTTTCTATTCCATTTTTGTGTAATGGTATTTTTATTGAATAAATAATAGTTAAATTAATTTGTTAAATAATTAGTATCTATTTCTTTGTATTTTAATTTTTATAAATACTTATAATCAAAAATATAAACAATACTTAATATAAAAATAATTTATTTAAATAAAAATTAAAATTTATTAATTGATTATAGTACCTACTAGTAAATTTTGATTAAAATTAAAAAAAATAATTTTATTTAAAAAAAATATTCACATTAATATGAAAAAAATAATAATATGAATTTTAAATAGAAGAAATATTTTTTTTTTTTAATAATTTCAAAAATATTAATGTTTTTTAATATTTTTATGATTTTTTTTAAAATTATTTTTTTCTATTAATTGGTCAAGTCTTGTGTTTTTTTTTAATTTATATTTATTATTATTTACTTAATTTATTTATTATTTTTATAAATATATTTTTTATTTTATTTTAATTTACTTCCTCGCAGTCGAGTGTAAAACTCGAGCATAAAACCCATTTTATCCTCGACTTTATTCCGTCCTCGCCTTCGGCTCTGGCTAGCTAAACGTCTCGTATAAAATGGCTTGTTTTATGCCCTCGTTGTACAATCTACTATTGCAACGCTATTTTGTTTGGGAAATAGTGTTATAATGTTGTTTTTTTTTTTTCAATTATGTTAGTGTCTCATAAAGTATGACATTATAAATAGATTCGTTTTGAAGTTCGTAATTAGATTTTTGCGATATGAGAGTAGATAAAATGATAAATAATATTAATTGACCCTACCAGCACCTGAAAAAAATAACAAAATACCATTATTTTTTAATAATAATTGTAATAAACGTTGTTTTTTGTAACTATTACACGGTTTTCAGTTCGTTGCTGTCCTTTTATTCAATATCCCGGAAGTCATGCTATACATATACAGCCTAGTTTCCAGAATAAAGATGCAAGTGGTTACGGTATGTTTAAGAAAAAGAAAATTTATTTTATATATTTGAGAAATGGAGAATAACTAATAACTACTTAGTATAATTTGCACAATCATTTTATTATTTAATTTTTTCTGAAATTGGGATATTATAGTCAAGGTAATGGCGTGGTGCATTTGGTGTTAAGTAATTTTTCAACAACCAGCTAACTATACAGGGTTAAAGGAAAGGATAAAATTACGCCGCAAAATTCGTATAGTGCTCATAATTACAAACAAATTTTACTATGAGACCAACCCGGAATTCGCAACAAAAATACCGCTGTTCCATAGAATAATGTCAGTCTTCTTCTTCTTAGTCGTTCACTCTTGGCAGAGTGGTCGTGGTTGCAATGTTACACGGAGGCTCTTCGCCGTCGTCGACGCCCCCTTCCATTGCTGCTGCACGTCTCGCAATCCTTCTCCATTTCTGGCGGTTTGTTGCATCGCGTGCACTGAACCATGGTGGACTGCGTGGCCTTTTTCATGAGGTCGGTCCATCGAGTTGGTGATCGACCGGGGCTGTGCTTGCCTTTAACTCGGCCTTGCACTACGAGCTTCTCCATCGAGTTCTCATTTCTGGAGATATGCCCAAAGAACTTCAGTAATGTAATAAATGTCAGTAACACTCGACAAAATTTATGGTACAGCTAATTTTTTTCGCGAATTCCGTATTGGTTTCACAGTAAAATTTGTTCATATTGATGAGTACTACAGCCCTTTTCGGATTAGCATACCCTTTCCTTATAGCCCTGTATATTTACATTAATTACTATTATTGTTTACTTACAGTTTGGATCCATAGATTTCTTCTTTTCAAGCTTCATAGTGTTCATCACACTGATAGAGACCATTACACCGGCGTTGTTTGCTGGCTTACTCACATCAGAGACTAGCAGAATAAAAATCATAATTTATGAGAAATTGTTGAAAAATCAACAAGGTATGGATTTCATTTTTAATTAAGTTTCATTGTTATCGTTGTTTTTTTTTTCGTTTCGTTCAAAATTTGTGTTTTTTTAACCGACTTCAAAAAAGGAGGAGGTTATCAATTCGTGTGTATGTTTTTTTTTTTTTTTTTGTTACCTCATAACTTTTGACTGGGTGAATCGATTTTGATAATTCTTTTTTTATTAGAAAGCTGACGCTTCCCATTTGGTCCCATTTCCCATTTGGTTCAATTTAGTCCAGTTCTGATAATGGTATCCATGAGAAAACCATATAAGTCTTAAATTTGCATTAAGTACGTGCGCGACAAATATGTAGATGAATAACTCAATGGTCGGTCTTTTGAAGTCGGTTTTTATTTTTTGTTTTGTAACAAGAACATTATTTTATGTAATTGAGTGACGGTACGAGCAAATCGCTCGCTTGATGTTAAACGTCACGTTTGCCCTTAACAGGTCTGCGCCAGCCAGAATTTTGAACCCACAGAATTCAAGACCCTGCGTGCCACAGCACTGCGCTCATCACCCTGAGATATAAGCACTAGATTGTTATTTGGACAATCGAGTGTGTCGCTCTAATTTATTATTTCTAATCAGTTTGTTTCTTTGTTTTGTTAATGTCCTGGCTCTATTTTTTGTGTAGTTTTTTATTTATTCTATTGCTATTATCTTACTTCTCTTTCCAAGTGCCTCTCCACTAATGATTGTGGGCAGTCAGCTTTTTAAAATGTTCGCTGTCCAGCGCGAGTCTGTACAGTTTTTCACGGCTTTACGCTTCCCCGGTATTTTGCTCATTATTGTTATGGTCTGTGTAGAAGTTGATTTCAGTCATGTCGCAGCACATGTCCGAAGTAGGCGACTTTTCGCTGTTTGGTAGTTGGGATATGTTCCTTTTTTTTCCTATACGGTTTAAAACCTCATCCACATCTACATACGAGTATAAACGTATTATTTTCAGATTACAAGAATAAAGAGGATTTACATCTTTTTATTCAGTACGTGGAAGCGCGCCCAATGAAGTTCTATGTATATAAAGTTATTCCTTTAAATGCAGATCTACTCGGGATCATTTTTAACTTCTGCGTAACCTATCTGATAGTCATTATACAGTTTTCACATGTATACTAGTGTATTATAGTACTTGTATACTATAAAATTAGTACCGTTGTAGTAAAAGTAAAAGTAAATTAGTACTGTACGAGTGTGCGTGTATATTTTAGTTATAACAAAAATTACATTTGGTCTAAAACGAGTTGTTTCATTTTATAAACCTAAAGTTAGTAATAGCAATTGTAATGTAATAGATAAGCAATAACGAGTATTATTATACTGGAATGAATTAAATACGTAGCGTTTTCATACTTCATTCTCTCGTAACTCAGATAGGATATTTTAGGTTCAATTTGGGTTATTTTAGATTATAGACCTCTTGCTCAAACGAAAGACTAATTAAAAAATACTTAATTCCGGAACTGTAATTTTACTAGTATATTTTTGATGGCACTTCTCAAAGGGATGAAGTTAAGTCTGTATTATTAGTATTATTTTAGGTGATTAAAAAGAACATAATTAAAGAGATTTAAAAAAGGCAAAGATGATTTAAGAATTAGAGCTCTGAAAATTTGAATAGTTTGAACCCGAAGAAATACCTAACGTATCTCTCTAATCTCTCTCTCTCTCTTTATCTCTCTGTGTAATCTATCTCTATAATCTAATGTATCTAATACATAGCGTACTAATTTTACAAATAGAAGATTTTTTTAATAATATTTAAGTCCAAGTTTTTTATTTTCTAGGAAAAAAAAATAGTTGTAGGTTGGTAGGCTGTTGGTTGGTTGGTTGGTTGGTTGCTTGGTTGTGGTTTGAAAATTTGATCATATATTATATATTATACCTCTATAATCCCTACTAATATTACAAATGTGAATGTATGTTTGTTTGTTACGCTTTCACACGAAAACTACTTTACCGATCATCATGAAACTTTACTGACACATAATATGTGTCAGTAAAGTTTCATGATTATATAATATAAAATATATAATAATATAGAATATATAATATATATTCATAAGAATGAATATATATATACATTATATATTCTTGGAGGTACGAGTATAAGAAATAACATAGGATACTTTTACTAAATTTTTTTTTTTACGAAAGATACAAACATTGTTTGTCAAAAAATATGCGAGAGAAGCTGCGTGTAAAATCTAGCCGAGTTGAATTTTTGATAAACTCTGAATATTTCTAAAATTACTTAAAATTAACATGGCGTCATCGTAAGCCTTAATATTCGGGTCCTGGGCTGCAATTCAGGTATTCGTCGCCGTTCTTAATTTTCTTTCATTTTTACACTCTATGAGCTCTGAACGAATTATTTAGTGCTTATTTGCTTCTAATTTTGCGTCGTACAGTACGAAAATGTATCAGAGACAAAATTCAAATAAAAAGATCCGGTCAAAAACAGTTTTTTTAAAAGATGTGGTGCTTAATAGGTTAAATTTCGGTAAAAACAAAAAAACACACATTAGGCGTCAGGGATTTTTTTTGGCCAACTTGTATTCTCTAAATGGGTCAACGAACACACCCATTTGGTTTGTCTAACCCTAGACTGAACACCCTGTATAATATAGACCAATCGCTCAAACAGCAGACTAATCAAAAATGTATAGGAATACTTTAATCCGCAACTGTAGTTTGACTAGTAAGTATAACCCGGTCACAATATCTGTGCACCTCGCTGGAATGCGGCGCCTCTCCCGCTTCCCCTGTCACCTCTCCGCGCACTCCCCGGTGCGACAGTACGGTTAGCATCTTGGTTGCCGATACACGTCCCGATAATTTTGAGATATTTTCGCTTTGTTGTTGTTTTGTTTTTTAATATTTATTGTTAAGTTTAGAGATATGACGACACGAGGTCAGGTGCACAGATATTGTGACCGGGTTGTATATTCTTGATGGCACTTCGCAAAAAGGATACGTGTCTTCAAGTCGAGAGTGAATCGGTATCTTCTAGGCAAGCGTGCTCCATCGTAGGCCGCATCGTTGCTTCCCAACAGGCAGGATGGCGGTCAAACGCAAGCCTATCTTTGAATAAAAAAAAAAAAAAAAAAAAAACCTTAAATCATAGTATTTATTATTAGTTTTATTTTTGGTAATAAAACAGCTGGGGATCATTATGGACGTAATGGGATTTCAAAAGGAAAGATGATATTAAAATTACAACTCTAAAAATTGGAATAATTTTAAGCAGAATAAAATGGTGTCTAATTTATTCAATACATAGTGTACTTATAACTATACAGATAGAAGATTTTTTATTCATATTTATGTCCATGTTTGTTATTTTATAAGAAAAAAAAATTGTAGATAGGTACGTCATCTTTGAAAGTTTGATAATGATATACCTACGTAGGTATAAAAATATAAAGTTTTTAATAGGTTCAAAATATTTCTAATACATATTACTTAGAATTACTATCATGACGTCAACCTAAGCCTTGATGTTCGAGTCCTGGATATAAGTTCCTTTAACCTAAAGTACCTACTCACTTTAATTATAATTTACTTAACACACTGAACCATCGCACTTGATTCAAATAATTGATTTTATATTCCAAGCTCATTCGACCATTTGCTTTGGCCCAATCACCCGATTGTAAAATAAATTTATGCTCTGTGTATTTTTAAAATTTTCAATAATTTTTATCGCATTGTAAGAAATTGTCATGGCTAAACCCAAAATAAATTATTTCTTGAATGTGCCGGTACACACTAAACAATCTCGCTTTGTGGTATTATTCTATAAATGCTTGCACTTGTTTTTGGGTTTCGATTTTGGTTTCTTTAGCTTTCAGACAAAAAGAGGCAATAATATTTTCAAGTATTTTATACTTGTATCTAGTTTGATAGTAAATGCTTGCAATATTGTATGGATTTGGTATTACGTTTCAATTGACGACTCAATATTTTTCATCTACAATACTACGGAGCACATGATCAACGTTCTTATACTTTTTGGAATGAAAAACAAGCTCTGCTAATATTTAAGCCTGATGAGAGATATAGATAGAAAAATTAATGTTCGAGAAACACATTTTGCTGAAGAAAAAAATGCTGTATTAATAACAATTTTCCTCATATTCGTCAACGCGTGTATTGCGATCGTTTATTGGGGTTTTGTTAGATCATTTAATGGTCCCATTTTGGCACTTATTGTTAATTATATTATTTGGCTTAGTCAGTATTTTGTGTTTGTCGCAAATTCTTTAATTTTTGTTTCGCCGTTTGAAAAAACTTACTCGTGAACTGGAAAAAAGAAATCCACAATATGTCATATTTATCCACACATACAAGTTAATTGTCGATGCCACTGAATCAATCAAGGCTTCGTTTGATCCTTTAGTAAGTCTTTTACATTCATTAATGTCTAGTACTGCCAACCTTCAATAGTGGAGAGGCACTGGGAGAAGAAGAGAAGATGTCTAGAGTACTGTTCAGATTCAGAAATATTTATTGAGCAACTGATACATTGTAATTTAAGCAATTTTTGTTGTTTTAAGCATTGTTTTTCATAAATAACATGTATTTTTTAGTTTACAGCTCTTCTTCTATTCAAAGTTCCTGAATTAATGCTTTACATTTTCGGCCTAGTTGCTAGACTAAGACTACAAACTGTTTCGGTGAGTTATGAAAAAACTTTATTCATTAAATACCTCTTTAAGGAATAAAATATGATATAATATAGAATAACTAGTATTTTGTTTGGATCACAACATTGTGAAAGCGGAATATAGTCATGAAATAATAGATTATTTTTTTCAAAAAGTTGAGGAAAAGAAGCATTTTGAAAAGCGCTGCTTAGTTTCATTCGTTCGAAGTAAAACAACTGGTTGTTGACGACTTAACAACCAGCAATATATTATTATATTACATTTATATAGCTATATATTTTATATTGTATTGATAACTATTATTGTATAGTTTTACTACAGAAACTAACGTCGTCGCTTTGAAACATCGGTGCCATGCGAGACGCAACCGCAAGCACGCTTGTAATATCCTGATGACGATCACCGAATGTGATTAAAACTAGTCGTTGTAAACGACTTAACTTTAGAGTATTCTCGTGTTAATTATAACAAAATATCATTGTAAATTTACAGCTCGTATCCATAGATTTCTTTTCCTCAACCTTGATAACGGTTTTAATTCTAATGGAGACCATCACGCCTGCGATGCTTGCTGGATTACTCAATTCAAAGACAAAGGAAATAAAAATCATACTTCACGACCAACTGCTGGAAAATCGACACGGTACAGACAACTTTTTCAAACTAGTTTCGTAGTCATTAAAGCAATCGTTTTTTGTTGCTACTGTATTGAGCTGTTGTTTCAAAATTATGTCGTTCTGTTTATATACAAACATGTAATTCTAGACCTAACGCTAATAAATTTAGTTAATGGGTATATGTTAAAATTTTAAAATGCTTTCTAATTCCCGATTGAGCTGTTTGGTATATATATAACGCATTTTGGTATAGTGTAACTTTTAAGACTATGTAATATAAACGTGTTTTAAATTTTGTATATTGTACATCTTTCTATTATTTCCTTAAAGTTTTACTTTTTCTTTTCAGATAAGAATAAAATGGAAGATATAAATATTTTTATTCAGTACGTGGAAGCGCGCTCTATGAATTTCTATGTTTATAAAGTTATTCCTCTAAATGCGGATCTACTCGGAATAGTTTTTAACTTTTGTGTTACTTATCTTATAGTCATTATACAGTTCAAGCACTTGTATTAATCTATGAGAATTAGTAATTTAATTGGTGTGGATAATTTCAATTGCATTAGATAATTGTATTGTCTAAGTGCTTTAACAATGGCTGTATTTTCAAATCATATCATATATGTTTGTCGTGAATAAAATAACGACCACAAACTTTTTTTTATTTTGATCTATCTATCTTTAAGCAAAAGGATGCCTGTCCACTGAAACAGAGAAGAACGGGCGTAGCAGAGCTGTACTAACCTATAGAACCAACCAACCAAAAATCAACCCAACCGAACCAATAGACAAACAAACAACCAACCAACAAACAACTAACCAAGCAACCAACCAAAACCAATATGATTGTATAAAATCCCTACTCTGCGATTTGCAAGAAAGTGACTTACATCTCTGTATGAGCACCGTCATGTATGGTAAGCCTGATCTAGCTAGTTGATGGCTAGAGCGGCTACAGTTTTGATTAAATATCATACTATTTATGTAAGTACAAGTACCTACATTATTTGTATAAGAAGAATGGATTTTTTAAATTTTACTCCTAAGGGGCTAAAAAGGGTTGCAAAGTCTGTATGGAACAACGTGTTTTCTTGGTATGATCAACTTCAAACGCGGTATTATTATTATTTTTTTTTATAATCTGATAACTTGAAGTTTCTGCCTCTTCTCCTCTTGCCCAGCAAAACGGATCGAGTGCACTGTGCATTAACATATTTGCATAATACCTACTTTGAAATATTTAAAACGCTTGAGGTTTAATTAAAAAATATACGAGTATATTATAATTTTAAGTAAGCCTTACGGAATATAAAGTTCTATAATAAACTTACATCCCCAATGAATTTTGAAAGATCCTTCCTTAGTGGATGCCTACTTGATAAGAGGAATACTTGTGCGAATTTTTAAGATTATAGCCCTAAGGGTTTGTTTGGATTGTGAGTTTATTTATAACTTTCATCCCCTATTTTACCCTCCTAGGAGTTGAATTTTGGAAAACGCTGAAAAATGTAACTCATTATTTTTGCCGTACGCAATTCATACGAAATTTCATGCAAGCATGTACAATAAATAAAAAGTTTCATACAAACTTTTATCCTCTATTTAACCCCTTTAGGGATGAAGTTTGAAAAATCCTTCTTTAGTGGATGCCTACGTTATAAGACAAATACGTGTGCAAAATTTAAAGTTTCTAGCTCTAAGGTTTTGGCCTGCACGTTGATCACTCAGTCAATCACTTTTGCCCTTTATATATTTAGATCAACATCATCATCATCATCATCGTCAGCCTGTATCGACCCCCTGCTGGGTATAGGGCCTCCTCTCCCTTGCGCCATTCTTCCCTGTGTTGGGCCAATCTCATCCACGGATGACCCGCGATGAGTCTGAGGTCGTCGACCCATCGGGCTGATGGTCTGCCAACGGAACGTTTGTCCGCAATCGGTAGCGGTAAATATATTTAGATAGATTATATTATATTATAGACCAATCGCTCAAACAGCAGACTAATCAAAAATGTATAGGAACACTTTAATCCGCAACTGAAATTTGACTAGTATTATTCTTGATGGCACTTCGCAAAAAGTATAATTTAAATCATAGTATTTATTATTAGTTTTATTTTTGGTAATAAAACAGCTGGGGATCGATAAGGACGTAGTGGGATTTAAAAAGGAAAGATGATATTAAAATTACAGCTCTAAAAATTGGAATAATAAAATTTTAAGCAGAATAAAATGGTGTCTAATTTATACAATACATAGTGTAGGTACTTATAATTATACAGATAGAAGATTTTTTATTCATATTTAGGTCCATGTTTGTTATTTTATAAGAAAAAAAATGTAGATACGTCATCTTTGAAAGTTTGATAATGATATATAATTATAAATATACAAAGTTTTTAATAGGTTCTAAATATTTTTAATACATAATATAATTATTACTTAGAACTATCATGACGTCAACCTAAGCCTTTATGTTCGAGTCCTGGATATTAGTTCCATTAACCTAAAGTACCTACTCACTTTAATTATAATTTACTAAACACACTGAACCATCGCACTTGATTCAAATAATTGATTTTATATTTCAAGCTTATTCGATCATTTGCTTTGGCCCAATCACCCGATTGTATAACTCTGCTCTGTGTATTTTTAAAATTTTCATTAATTTTTTTTGCATAGTAAAGTTAGAAATTGTCATGGATAAACCCAAAATAAATTATTTCTTGAATGCGCCGGTACACACTAAACAATCTCGCTTTGTGGTATTATTCTACAAATGCTTGCACTTGTTTTTGGGTTTCGATCTTGGTTTCTTTAGCTTCCAGACAAAGATAGTCAATAATATATTCAAGTATTTTATACTTGTATCTAGTTTGACAGTAAATGCTTGCAACATTGTATGGGTTTGGTATAACGTTTCAATTGACCTCTCAATGTTTTTAATCTACTATACTGCACAGCACATGGTCAATATTCTTATACTTTTTGGAATGAAAACCAAGCTCTGTCAATATTTAAGCCTGATGAGAGAAATAGATAGAAAAATTAATGTTCGAGAAACACATTTTGCTGAAGAAAAAAATGCTATATTAATAACAATTTTCCTCTTATCCGTCAACGCGTGTATTGCGATTGTTGTTTGGGGTTTTGTTAGATCATTTAATGCTCCCATTTTGGCATTTATTGTTAATTATATTATTTGGCTTAGTCAGGATTTTGTGTTTGTCGCAAATTCTTTAATCTTTGTTTCGTCAATTTGCCGTTTGAAAAAACTTACTCGTGAACTGGAAAAAAGAAATCCACAATATGTCACATTTATCCATACATACAAGTTAATTGCCGATGCCACTGAATCAATCAAGGCTTCGTTTGATCCTTTAGTAAGTCTTTTACATTCATTAATGTCTAGTACTGCCAACCTTCAATAGTGGAGAGGCACTTGGAGAAGAAGAGAAGATGTCTAGTACTGTTGTTTTAAGCATTGTTTTTCATAACTAACATTTATTTTTTAGTTCACAGCGCTTCTTCTATTCAAAGTTCCTGAATTAATGCTTTACATTTTCGGCCTAGTTGCTAGACTAAGACTACAAACTGTTATGAAAAACTTTATTCTTTAAATACTTACCTCTTTATGGAATAAAATATGATTTAATATAGAATAACTAGTACTTTGTTTGGATCGCAACATTGTGAAAGCGGAATATAGTCATGAAATAATAGATTTTTTTTTCAAAAAGTTGAGGAAAAGAAGCATTTTGAAAAGCGCTGTTTAGTTTCATTCGTACGAAGTAAAACAACTGGTTGTTGACGACTTAGCAACCAGCAATATATTGTTATGTTACATTTATATAGCTATACTAGCTGACTCGACAGACGTTGTCCTGTCAAAAGCCATTGCGTCAATTCTATGTCAAATATTGCGTAACTATAGCAACCGTAGTATGTTGATGCTAACTTGTCAATTTATAGTAAAAATTATCAGTATATATATAATTTGCAATAAATTAAAATTGCGACTATAATTTGAGATTTAAACTATCCTATCTCTCAAGTTGGATCGAACTGCACATGGTGTGCGAATTTTATTATAATCGGTTAAGTGGTTTAGGAGTCCATTGAGGACAAACATTGTGACACGAGATTTATATATATTAAGATATTTGTGTTGATAACTATTATTGTATAGTTTTACTGTAGAAACTAACGTCGCTTTGAAACATCGGTGCCATGCGAGACGCAACCGCAAGCACGCTTGTAATAACCCGATGACGATCACCGAATGTGATTAAAAGTAGTCGTTGTAAACAACTGAACTTTATAGTATTCTCGTGTTAATTATAACAAAATATCGTTGTAAATTTACAGCTCGTATCCATAGATTTCTTTTCCTCAACCTTGACAGCGGTTTTACTTCTTATGAAGACCATCACGCCTGCGTTGCTTGCTGGATTACTCAATTCGAAGACAAAGGAAATAAAAATCATACTTCACGACCAACTGCTGGAAAATCGACACGGTACGGACAACTTTTTCAAACTAGTTTCGTAGTCATTAAAGCAATCGTTTTTTGTTGCTACTATATTGAGCTGTTGTTTCAAAATTATGTCGTTCTGTTTATATACAAACCTGCAATTCTAGACCTAACGCTAATAAATTTAGTTAATGGGTATATGTTACAATTTTAAAATGCTTTCTAATTCCCGATTGAGCTGTTTGGTATATAACGCATATTGGTATAGTGTAACTTTTAAGACTATGTAATAAAATCGTGTTTTAAATGTTGTATATTGTACATCGTTCTATTATTTACTTGAAGTTTTACTTTTTCTTTTCAGATAAGAATAAAATGGAAGATATAAATATTTTTATTCAGTACGTGGAAGCGCGCCCTATGAATTTCTATGTTTATAAAGTTATTCCTCTAAATGCGGATCTACTCGGAATAGTTTTTAACTTTTGTGTTACTTATCTTATAGTCATTATACAGTTCACTCACTTGTATTAATCTGTGAGAATTAGTAATTTAATTGGTGTGGATAATTTCAATTGCAATAAATAATTGTATTGTTTAAGTGCTTTAACAATGGCTGTATTTTCAAATCATATCATATAAATGTTTGTCGTGAATAAAATAACGATCACAAACTTTTTTTTTTGATCTATCTATCTATAAGCAAAGGGATGCCTATCCACTGAAACAGAGAAGAACGGGCGTAGCAGAGCTGTACTAACCTCTAGAACCAACCAACCAACAAAACCAAACCAACCAAAAATCAACCCAACCGAACCAATAGACAAACAAACAACCAACCAACAAACAACTAACCAAGCAACCAACCAATAGAACCAACAATCAACCAACCAAAAACCAATATGATTGTATAAAATCCCTACTCTGCGATTTGCAAGAAAGTGACTTACATCTCTGTATGAGCACCGTCATGTATGGTAAGCCTGATCTAGCTAGTTGATGGCTAGAGCGGCTACAGTTTTGATTAAATATCATACTATTTATGTAAGTACAAGTACCTACATTATTTGTATAAGAAGAATGGATTTTTTAAATTTTACTCCTAAGGGGCTAAAAAGGGTTGCAAAGTCTGTATGGAACAACGTGTTTTCTTGGTATGATCAACTTCAAACGCGGTATTATTATTATTTTTTTTTATAATCTGATAACTTGAAGTTTCTGCCTCTTCTCCTCTTGCCCAGCAAAACGGATCGAGTGCACTGTGCATTAACATATTTGCATAATACCTACTTTGAAATATTTAAAACGCTTGAGGTTTAATTAAAAAATATACGAGTATATTATAATTTTAAGTAAGCCTTACGGAATATAAAGTTCTATAATAAACTTACATCCCCAATGAATTTTGAAAGATCCTTCCTTAGTGGATGCCTACTTGATAAGAGGAATACTTGTGCGAATTTTTAAGATTATAGCCCTAAGGGTTTGTTTGGATTGTGAGTTTATTTATAACTTTCATCCCCTATTTTACCCTCCTAGGAGTTGAATTTTGGAAAACGCTGAAAAATGTAACTCATTATTTTTGCCGTACGCAATTCATACGAAATTTCATGCAAGCATGTACAATAAATAAAAAGTTTCATACAAACTTTTATCCTCTATTTAACCCCTTTACGGATGAAGTTTGAAAAATCCTTCTTTAGTGGATGCCTACGTTATAAGACAAATACGTGTGCAAAATTTAAAGTTTCTAGCTCTAAGGTTTTGGCCTGCACGTTGATCACTCAGTCAATCACTTTTGCCCTTTATATATTTAGATCACCATCATCATCATCATCATCGTCAGCCTGTATCGACCCACTGCTGGGTATAGGCCTCCTCTCCCTTGCGCCATTCTCCCCTGTGTCGGGCCAATCTCATCCACGGATGACCCGCGATGGGTCTGATGTCGTCGACCCATCGGGCTGATGGTCTGCCAACGGAACGTTTGTCCGCAATCGGTAGCTGTAAATATGTTTAAATAGATTACATATATAATATAGACCAATCGCTCAAACAGCATACTAATCAAAAATGTATAGGAATACTTTAATCCGCAACTGTAATTTGACTAGTATATTCTTGATGGCACTTCGCAAAAAGGATAAATTAAATCATAGTATTTATTATTAGTTTTATTTTTGGTAATAAAACAGCTGGGGATCGATAAGGACGCTTTGTGGTATTATTCTATAATGCTTGCACTTGTTTTTGGGTTTCGATCTTGGTTTCTTTAGCTTTCAGCCAAAGATAGTCAATAATGTATATTAAGATAAGGATTTCTTCAATTGATACTTTAACAACTACTTTATTTATCTGACAAAAAATATCTGATAAAAACTTTTTTAATGTACCTAACACTAAAGTAACTGTCAAAAATTGACAAATGGCAGTTTTTATTATTTATACGTCAAATGCGGCTGACATACCGTAAGTTGTTGATATTCAAGAATTTTTAAACTCAATTAATAAACCATGTTCAAAAACTATAAATTGAGATGTGAGCTATCCTATCTCTTAAGTTAAATCGAACTGCACACGGTGTGCAAATTTGATTGAAATCGGTTAAGTAGTTTAGGAGTCTATAGCGGACAAACAACGTGACACGTAATTTATATATATTAAGATAAAACATGTATTTCTAGCGCTAACAAAGCTAACAAGCTATGTAATTCAGTTAATCGGTATATTATGTTAAAATTTTGAACTGCTTCCTAATTTCCGATTGAGCTGATTGGTATATAAGTGACGCTAGTTAATTTTAAGACTACTGCAATAAAATTGTGTAAATTTTGTTTAAATGTCTTCTATTATTTCCTTAAAGTTTTACTTTTTCTTTTCAGATAAGAATAAAATGGAAGATATAAATATTTTTATTCAGTACGTGGAAGCGCGCCCTATGAATTTCTATGTTTATAAAGTTATTCCTCTAAATGCGGATCTACTCGGAATAGTTTTTAACTTTTGTGTTACATATCTTATAGTTATTATACAGTTCACTCAATCTGTGAGAATTAGTGATTTAATTGGGGTGTATAATTTCAATTGCAATAAAGAGTTGTAGTGGTAGGGCTCTTTTGCAGAGCCCGCCTGGGGAAGTACCACACCTTCGCCAGTTATTCCACCGCCAAGCAGTAATGTGCAAACATTACTGTGTTCTGGTTGGAAGGACATTGTTTCCAGTAAAATTACAGGGCAAATGGGAGATTACACAACTTATATCTCAGGGTGACGAGCGCAGTGCTGTGCCGCGCAGGGTCTTGAATTCTGAAAGTTCAAAATTCTGGATGGCGCAGACCAGTTATGGGCAAACGTGACGTTAAATATCAGGCGAGCGATTTGCTCGTCTCGTCACTTAAACATAAAAAATAAAATAAAATAAAATTACAAAATATATTATAATTTTATTGGTTAAGTGCTTCAACAATGGCTGTATTTTTAATTTATATCATACTAGCTGACCCGGCAGACTTCGTACTGCCATACAGTACTGCTATGGTACTGCCTAATTAAATTGCAATAACTTTATAAACTTATTGTTGGCGCGGTTATGGGTGTGATGTCATAGATTAGTGATGGTTAACTCGAGTAACTAACCCGAGTGTACTCGGTTTTTTGTTTGATTATCTGGCGCATAGATTGACGCATCGTACTTGAAAGCAGCTCGATTCAAACTTGCGCGATTATTAGTTGAATGTCGCGCTCGCGCTTCACGCGTTTGTGATATCCGAATTCTTTAACGTTCATTTCGGCCGTTACTTTCTTGTGCAGCATGATTAGATCGGTAATTAGCTTGGTTTGTAGCATTTCGGGTTCTTCTACCAAAATTGCTTCGTCTAATAGGAGGCATATCAATAATTAGCGATCATAGGTAAATAAACACTGCACAAAACACTATTTCCAATTTTATACTTATAATATATTACAATTATAGGTACGAATTTGTTTCGTGTATCAGTTGACAAAAGCAAACTCATCCATGAAAAAAAAAACACTGACATTGACAGTTTGTTGTTGTTTCAACTTTTTTTTATTCAGTTGACAAAAGCAAACTAATCCA
The DNA here is from genome assembly GCA_949125135.1 of Alcis repandata. NCBI lineage: Eukaryota > Metazoa > Arthropoda > Insecta > Lepidoptera > Geometridae > Alcis > Alcis repandata. The sequence continues at coordinate 10,587,652 of OX421240.1, read as the reverse complement.
TGAAAAAAAAAAACACTGACATTGACATTTGATATAAAACAAATGAATGAACTATTCGATTTCGTTTTCTTTTTTTTTGTTTTATCTGTGCTCCAACGCACACTGTTTTGATAGATATGATTGAATTTGAACTTTGTACAGAGGCAATAAAGTGCAAATTGACTCTTGGACGTTAGGAACATACCTACATTGCTTAAACAACAGTGAGTGCTTGCAATTCAATACGAACTTTATACAATAGCAATAAAGCTCGTTTTAGTTAGAAAACGTTTGTATGGGAAAAAGAAAAGGGCTGTTTTTAGGGTTTTTCAATATTTCTGAGAGATTTTCTTAATATTTTTTTCCGTAAGAACCTTCTCCTAATAATGTGGTTAAAGAATTTTATTAATCTCATAATAATACAGTGATTAGCTTATTGAGATTACATTTTACGTTGTATACAATGCTAGTGCTGCTAAGCACAACGGACTTAAAAATAGTAAAATGAACTTTTTTTTTTTTTTTTGTGAGGTAGTTAAATATTTGCCAGAACTCAGTCCGGTGTTTACGTGCTGCGCCCGGAGAACAATAGGCGACTCGCGAGCGACGCGCTATAGGTGGCGTCACATTGGCAGTGAGCCCAATTAGAAGATTTAAAGTTTTAAACAATATAAACAAATTTAACTAATATTTGAAGTGATATTCACTCGAAAGCGACGCATATTTGCACCGCTTGGCGTCTTCTGCGGCATCCGCCGCGGCTCCGGCCCTCTGCTTTGTCCCGCTGAGGTGAGAAGGGGCTAAAGTATCGACGCATGTAGCGTCCCATACGAGAGCCCTTCCTCGCTCCCAGGGGATCAATGTTAGGCCGTCAGGGCGCTTGCCATCATCCCGGACTATCTATCCCTACTGGTTCTAATATAGTCGGGATGTTGATGGTGGCAAGCGCTCGCTTGATGATGTCGTTCAAGGAGCCGTGGCGAGAAAATCTACCGGCACTTTTCTGGCAGTAAAGTCCATGGAGTCCGTTCCTGTCGACGCCGCTTCCACACGGACACTGATGGCGTTCGACAACAGCAGCTCCCAACCGGAGACCGACGGCAACACGGAAGCTGCCATTGTCGAGCAGTGTCCCGAGGTTCGCAGAAGGAAGGGCGTGGAGCCACTGTCCAGACTCATGTTCCATATGTAGTTGTAGGTCTAAGTATATTATTTTCAAAGAAAACAAATTGTGGATAGGTACGTCATCTTTGAAACTTTGACAATGATAAACAACAGAATATATTTTTCAATAAGTTCGGAATGTTTCTAATATTACTAAGAACTATCATGACGTCAACGTAAGCCTTGATGTTTGAGTCCTCGATATTAGTTCCATTAATCTAAAGTAGGTACCAACTCACTTTAATTATAATTTATTTAACACACTGTACCATCCCACTGCATTCAAATAATGGGTTTCATATTCCAAGCTTATTCGACTATTTGCTTGGACCCGATCAGTTGACCAGACGATCACCCGATTGTACAATAAATTTTTGCTTTGTGTATTTTTTAAATTTTCATTAAATTTTGTCGCATATTAAGAAATTGTCATGGATAAACCCAAAATAAATTATTCCTTGAATGCGCCGGTACACACTAAACAATCTCGCTTTGTGGTATTATTCTATAAAAGTTTGCACTTGTTTTTGGGTTTCGATCTTGGTTTCTTTAGCTTTCAGACAAAAAGAGGCAATAATATTTTCAAGTATATTATACTTGTATCTAGTTTGACAGTAAATGCATGCAACATTGTATGGGTTTGGTATTACGTTTCAATTGACGTCTCAATATTTTTCATCTACAATACTACGGAGCACATGATCAACGTTCTTATACTTTTTGGAATGAAAAACAAGCTCTGTCAATATTTAAGCCTGATGAGAGATATAGATAGAAAAATTAATGTTCGAGAAACACATTTTGCTGAAGAAAAAAATGCTGTATTAATAACAATTTTCCTCATAATCGTCAACGCGTGTATTGCGATCGTTCATTGGGGTTTTCTTAGATCATTTAATGGTCCCATTTTGGCACTTATTGTTAATTATATTATTTGGCTTAGTCAGTATTTTGTGTTTGTCGCAAATTCTTTAATTTTTGTTTCGTCATATTGCCGTTTGAAAAAACTTACTCGTGAACTGGAAAAAAGAAATCCACAATATGTCACATTTATCCATACATACAAGTTAATTGTCGATGCCACTGAATCAATCAAGGCTTCGTTTGATCCTTTAGTAAGTCTTTTACATTCATTCATGTCTAGTACTGCCAACCTTCAATAGTGGAGAGGCACTTGGAGAAGAAGAGAAGATGTCTAGTACCGTTGGTTTAAGCATTGTTTTTCTTAACTAACATTTATTTTTTAGTTCACAGCGATTCTTCTATTCAAAGTTCCTGAATTAATGCTTTACATTTTCGGCCTAGTTGCTAGACTAAGACTACAAACTGTTTCGGTGAGTTTTGAAAAAACTTTATTCTTTAAATACCTCTTTATGGAATAAAATATGATATAATATAGAATAACTAGTATTTTGTTTGGATCGCAACATTGTGAAAGCGGAATATAGTCATGAAATAATAGATTATTTTTTTCAAAAAGTTGAGGAAAAGAAGCATTTTGAAAAGCGCTGCTTAGTTTCATTCGTTCGAAGTAAAACAACTGGTTGTTGACGACTTAACAACCAGCCATATATTGTTATATTACATAACTATTATTGTATGGTTTTACTATAAAAACTAACGTCGCTTTGAAACATCGGTGCCATGCGAGACGCAACCGCAAGCACGCTTGTTTTTAATCACATTCGGTGATCCTCCTGATGACGTGATTAAAACTAGTCGTTGTAAACGACTTAACTTTATAGTATTCTCGTGTTAATTATAACAAAATATCATTGTAAATTTACAGCTCGTATCCATAGATTTCTTTTCCTCAACCTTGATAGCGGTTTTAATTCTAATGGAGACCATCACGCCTGCGTTGCTTGCTGGATTACTCAATTCAAAGACAAAGGAAATAAAAATCATACTTCACGACGAACTGCTGGAAAATCGACACGGTACGGACAACTTTTTCAAACTAGTTTCGTAGTCATTAAAGCAATCGTTTTTTGTTGCTACTATATTGAGCTGTTGTTTCAAAATTATGTCGTTCTGTTTATATACAAACATGTAATTCTAGACCTAACGCTAATAAATTTAGTTAATGGGTATATGTTAAAATTTTAAAATGCTTTCTAATTCCCGATTGAGCTGTTTGGTATTATAACGCATATTGGTATAGTGTAACTTTTAAGATTATGTAATAAAATCGTATTTTAAGTTTTGTATATTGTACATCTCTCTATTATTTACTTAAAGTTTTACTTTTTCTTTTCAGATAAGAATAAAATGGAAGATATAAATATTTTTATTCAGTACGTGGAAGCGCGCCCTATGAATTTCTATGTATATAAAGTTATTCCTCTAAATGCGGATCTACTCGGAATAGTTTTTAACTTTTGTGTTACTTATCTTATAGTTATTATACAGTTCACTCACTTGTATTAATCTGTGAGAATTAGTGATTTAATTGGTGTGGATAATTTCAATTGCAATAAATAATTGTATTGTTTAAGTGCTTTAACAATGGCTGTATTTTCAAATCATATCATACATGTTTGTCGTGAATAAAATAACGACCACAAACTTTTTTTTTATTTTGATCTAACTCTCAATAAGCATAAGCGGAGCAGAGCTGTACCAACCTATAGAGCCAACCATGCAACCAACAAAACCAAACCAACCAACCAATAGAACCAACGACCAACAAACCAAAAACCAATAGAGTTGTATAAAATCTACTCCGCGATTCGCAAGAAAGTGGCTTACCGCTCTGTATGAGCAGCATCATGTTTGGTAAGCCTAATCTACCCAATTGATGGCTTGAGCAGCTACAGTTTTTATAAAGGAAGCTGCCACCCGGTGGTTTCACCCGCTGTTTTTTTTTTCTCTTATTTAGGAGAACTTTTAAACATTCTGTCTTTTTTTTTTACTTTAAACCTTTATGAACTTTCATAAATATTGCAAGATCAAAATAAGCGAAATTGGTCCAACCATTCTCGAGTTATAGCCAGACAAACGAACAGCGATTCATTTTTAGATATAAGATTTCTTGTGTAAATACAAGAACATTATTTGTATTTCAATTTCTTAAGTTTGACGTAGCTATCTTTGGTAGATTAATACTTAAACACCTTTTGTTAGACATGTGGTACGATAGAATAGAAAACATACTTAATTTGATTAGAATGTAGATATTATAGATACTCGTAGAATGTTCTACTTCTGTCAATTCATTAAATTCGGCTGGCTTATTCTAGACCGTTATTTTGTTCAGTTCGGTTTATCAACAGATATTGTTTTGTTTAAAACGCATTGGAAATTAATTAATTATAACTAATATCGCCATGGATCACGAGCCCAAAATAAATTCGTTTGTAACAAATTCAGAAAATGATACCAACCCAAAATCAACAAATTTTATTTTTCCATTCTATAAATTTCTACACGTTATTTTTGGCCTCAACTTCGGATTTTTTTACTCATCAAACAAAATTAAAAGTATCAAGTGGCTGACTATGTATGTGTATTAGTGTCAGCCGCTTGATACTTTTAATTAAATAATAAATTTACGAAATTGTATTAGGTTTAAATATAAGGTATAATAAATAGATGTAGGTTTTTACTTTAGTAAGTAAGTTCTTATGTTCCTAGCTTCAAAGTCCTTAGGATGACTCTGACATACTTGTTTACTATTATTATTATTTGTTTTCATCACTTTATATACGACGCAACCAAGGACTTCCTTAATTTGATTACAACGTAAATAGATACCATGAATACTAGAATAATTAAATTATCATACTAAGTCCTTCAATTCTTCTAGTCGATTCTAGGTTGTTATTCGGTTCAGATCGCTTTTACTTAACAATCGTTAAATCGTTTTAGTTTACATTCAAAATGCAGTCGTATAAAACAAAAATTGGCATAAAGGATCCTAAAATAAATACATTTTTTAAAAATTCAGAAGATAGCAAAAACGAATCAAAATCAACGATATTTGTTGTATTTTATAAATCGTTACATGTGTTTTTAGGCCTCGACTTCGGATTTTTCGATTCGTCAGACAAAAAAATATTTATCAAGTGTTTTCCACTGTTTTTTATTTTAGTAGTAATAATTTCTATCGTAACATGTTCATATTTTTTTACCCCCATATCAGTCTTTTGTTTAAACACATACTACTCCTTGCAGCATTTAGCTTTTATTATTTCCCTTGTTAGAACAAAATACACTATGTGCAACTATTACCACGCAAAATTAAAAATCGATGCAAAATTAAACAGAAAGAGCGAGCCGTTTTTTAAAAATCGATTTGTAATCCTAATAGTTCTGATAATCGTCTTTAAAATAATTATGATAATAGCTTGGACATTTCTTTATCGAGAGTATTTAGCTCTCATATTGTCTTTTATGGTATATTACGTTATGTGGATATGTCATGACTTTGTGTCCGCCACAAATTCGTTAGTTTTCTCTTCGACTTGTGATCAACTAAAATTACTTTCAAAACAACTGGAATCGGCAACTGTAGGATTCAACTCCTTCAATATTGTCTATAAATATATTGTTGATGCGGCTGAATCAATTAAATGTTCATTTGATTCAATAGTAAGTGCTTTAGAAATAATATAATCTTGCTAATCGAAAATGTTAATCTAATATTTTATTTTTTCTTTTTAGTTTTTAACGGCACTATTATTCAATGTCCCGGAAACTATGGTTTATATTTACTCTCTTGTGGCGTATGTCAAAGTGAAAACTATTACAGTAAGTGAATTATGTATTAATTATATTTATAAAAATCGTCGGGTGCGCTAGTTTGTATTATATTTTATATTTCAGTTTTCAAAATAATATTGTTTCCATTTCAGTTTTATCATTAATATAAATTAACTTTATTATTTGTTCTAAATTTACCCCGCAGAGCTATGAAAATGCGCCGCCACTATCAAAAGCTAAAATAAATTTAAGCTGAGTCGTCGACCAGCTTTATTTTTAATTAATTTAGTTTTTAACAGCCGGTTTTTTTTTCCTCTTTTTATTTTTTCAAAGAAAAAAATAAAATAAAAATTAAATTAATAATATAATTAAAATCTGTTTTTTTCTGAGTTTTCATTTTGATTTTTTACTTTCAGGTGGGTTCTGTGATTTTTGTAGTATCGACTATAACCGTTGTTATTACAATGGTTGAGACAATTATGCCTGCAATTTTTGCTGGGATGCTCTCTACTGAAGCCGAAAAAATTAAAATCATACTTCATAACAAGTTAATAAAAACTCATGGTATGTCGTTTTTAGTAGTTAAATAATTATGTTCTAATAGCCCATACCAGTATATGGACGAATATATTAAATTGGTTTTAATAGATAGATATCTACATAATAAGTTTAGTCGCGCAGAGTCTGTAAGAGCTCAAAATTCCGGGTTACGCAGACCTGTTATGGGCAAATGTTACGTTTAATATCAGGCAAGCGATTTGCTCGTCTCGTCACTCAATAGTATTAAAAATAAGATTCATGTTATAATCATTATAATTTAAAAATCTTGTTTTTTTTCAAATTTCACAATAATTTATACCTACCTATTTTTATATTCATAAGAAAAATATTTTATGAATATAGGTTATTAAATAGACTATTATTTATTACCTATTAGGTGTGTATAACGATTTAATTGATCTTTACTTCTCTAGATATTAAACAACTGTAGTCAGAATAATGATTAATACAAGACATCAAACATATCACCAGCTTATTTCATAATATCATCTATACATAAAATATCATATGATCATATCATATATTAACATACATTTTATTTGTTTTAAGATGACACAACAAAAAAGGAAATAACTAAGTTCATTCAATATGTCGAAGCTCGCCCCATGATCTTCTACGTTTATAAAGTTATTCCTCTAAATGCGGATCTACTCGGAATGATATTTAACTTCTGTGTTACTTATTTAATTGTCATTATACAATTCACACACTTATTAGAGCTTGAGACCTAGTTTCGGAGGACGACCTTGTATCCCAGCTGTGGGATGAAAAGGTTAAGTTAGCTTAAGAGCTTAAGAGTGGCTTTTTTGAAAAGTGTTAAGTTTTTTTTGTTTAAAATAAAATCATACAATACATATAATATATAACTGTATGTAAAGATAACATTTAAGTAAGATATTTATTAATTAAGGATATAATATAATGTGAACTTAAAATAAATAATTCAAGTATATTGAAATTCAAATTGGAGTGATAAATTAAATGTATTTAGAAAACCTTACTGTGTGCTTATTACTTAGATTAGAACAAATACTCCGTCATCATCATCATCATAATAATAGTCAGTCTATCTGATGTTTGTCCACTGCTGGACATAAGCCTTTCCTAGAGAGCGCTACAAGGCACAATTTTCTGCCTTACGCATATACTGACTACCTACCACCTTACGCAGGTCGTCGCTCCGCCTAAGATAAAAGACCCGCTATGGGCAAACGTGATGTTTAACATCAGGCGAGTGATTTGTTCGTCTCGTCACTAAATAGCATAACAAAACTCAATAATTTTATTCTTGTCATTTTATTCAATTTCTAGATAAAATATTTTCTACCTTTATAATTATCTTTACACATATATTATTATTATTAAACCTATGTAAATAACAACATTTAATAATAGGATACTCAAATATAGGTCATGTTTGAGCTTAAATTTGAAACTAGATATCGCTTTTAAATGCCGTTCTTTTCTTCAACTTTTTTCAAATAAAAGATATTAATGGGGTACCTACGTTACCATCAGAACGCCCTGTCACCAAATAGGTACTTTTATCTACAGTACATACAAGTGTTTTGCGAGAGGGTTTTCTATTTCTAGTCTAATCTACACTAATATTACAAAGAGGAACGATTTGTATTTCTGGATTTTTGTATCTTTGTAACGATTAAACTCAAAAACTACTGAATCGATTTCAAAAATTGTTTCACCAATAAAATGCTTCATTATCCTTGAGGCTATATTTCATACCGTGTAAAGCCAGGGCAGGTCGCTAGTACCATGACATAACACTAAAAAGAAAATCAGCCTACCTACAAGCCAGCTGTAGTTTCATTGACCATGTTTAAGCCACGTTGCATATTAGAAAATAAATCTTGCCACCTTAAAACAACGTACTTAGCCTTTCCAACATCTGATAATAAATTTATAAATAAGCAGTAAAATCGTCCAAGAACAATAATTCGGATTACATAAACAAATAAAACTCGTAGACGCCATTAAATATTTTATCTCTTATGAATATAATCCTATTTTTATGTGAGATATTAAATTTGAACCATTTTAAGGGCTACTAAGACATAAAGAGGGTATAAAACCTTAAGGAACTGGCAGGAAGGATTATCTTAAATCTACGTTTGCATTTTTTATTATTGTTAATTTTGAATCCTTCTGAAGGAGCACTTTTAAACATTTGTGTTTTCAGCTTTTAGGTTTTATTTTTAGGGTTGTAATTTAAGGACCGAGGAAAGGAAATTCGTAGCTATGAGACCTCTGAATTAGTATGTTTGTCTATTATCGGGTTGTCTGAAAGAGATCTCTCTTAGCGATAAGGCTGCCAGCTGTTGCTAAGTGTTACGATCCTTTTAGTTTGTTATTTCTAGTGTGAACAATAAAGAGTTTATCTGTCTTTTGCTGAAATTAATCCAGAGTCCAGTCCTGCAAAGTATCAAAAAATATAAAATTGTTTGTTGAGAAAGTTTTAATAATCGATTTTGATAAGTGATTTGAAAGTTTATGAAGCTATTGATACCAATAATATAACTATGACAATTCGATTAGAATTCAATACTGACGCCCATCTCTTGACGGTAACTCTATAAATATTAAAAAAAAAGTATATTTTAAGCTTTGTTAAAATGCAGTTTATTTTATTGAATATTATGCTAATGATTTTATCAAGATGCGAAGAAATGGGTCGATGACATAGTCAAAGTCGCGGGTCGAACCTGGACCCGATTAGCGTGTGACCGAGGTAGGTGGTACAACAGGAGAGAGGCCTATACCCAGCAGTGGGCGAGAGAAGGCTGTGGATGATGATTATGATAAATGATTTTACAATTTTGAAAGCAACAAACAGACACACTAACACATGAAATTTAGTTACGAGTTACATACTTAAATATCGATATCTATCTATCTTCTTCTTCTTAATACATAACATATATATAAATTACGTGTCACGTTGTTTGTCCGCTATAGACTCCTAAACTACTTAACCGATTTCAATCAAATTTGCACACCGTGTGCAGTTCGATCTAACTTAGGAGATAGGATAGCTCACGTCTCAATTTATAGTAAAAAAACATGAAAAATTAGAAAATTTAAAAATACTTAACCCATAATTTAACTTTAGCGCTTTGGACTATAGGCCCAAGTTTGAAGGCATTTTAAGACAGATCTAAACTAACTAAAAATATATCTGTCTTTATCATTGCAAGCCATTAGACAAGGATGCCAATAGTTTTAGAAAATTTAGATCTGTCTTAAAAAGCCTTCAAACTTGGCCTAATGTAAACTTTTTTAATGTAACTTTTGACATTTGACATTTGACATAGAATTGACGCAATGGCTTTTTTTACCAATTCGGATTAAATAGTCATCGTTAAGACAGGACAACGTCTGTCGAGTCAGCTAGTATAAATATATAAAAATGTTATGTTGGTTTGTGTACGCTTCAAAAACTCTAAAAGTTCTGCACCGATCGAGCTGAAATTTTAGCATGATATATAATACGCATCAAGGATTGTTTTAATTTTTTTTTTATCCACAGTGAAGCGTGGCAGGGAACAGCTAGTAGTTTTTATAAATGGTTTTTGACGCCTTAAATTTATTTATTAATGGTTATTACAGCAAATGTGAAAGTTGTATTAAAACGATCAGGTAGGTCGCACAAAAATTTAAGAGGATTCCGAGGAGGTCCGCATTTAGGGGAATCACCCTGTACACGGTGAACTTGAGCGGACGGCTCTCTATGTAGCGAACGAATCTCTCCAATTTTCGACACTGCAGCTCATCTGGAATTAACAATAATTAATTTATTAACATACAGAAAAGTTTGCATGAGAAAAATCAAAATATTTTAAACAATAATATATATTTAATTATTAGATGTATTATTGTATATGTGTATAAAAACGAATAAAAAGAGTTTTTAAATCTAAAACATCTAATTAAAAACGAGTACAAAAAGCTCGTTCGTATTTTTTATACATTCAGATGCAGCTTTGGAAATACAATTGTATATTTTCTACAGTAACAAGCATATTTAATTTCAATAAAAAATCGAAAATGGGAAAACTAAATAAAAATATATGTATAATAATTAATAAAAAATAACTGGATTTAAAATTAAAAAAAACCTCTTTCAGCTAGCATTTTGTCGTTCAGAACTATTTTCAGATTTTCAACTTCTGCGGACAGTTTCTCAGCATATACCGCGGGCAACAATAGTGCGATAAGCGTCAATGGAGGAGTGATTTGCTCTAATTGTATCTTAAACTCATGTGTCTGAAACAAAAAAAAAAATTAAACCACATCTGTCACAGTGTGTATCTCAACAACCTCTTGACCGATTTTAATCATATTCGAAATTCTTGTTTAGAATTAGGTACCAAGGTATACTTCTACTAAACTTTATCAAAATCGGTCGGTAAATAGCGCTGCAGCAAAACCCCATTTTTGAGGGAAAACCCATTAAATCGCTGAACATTAAATCCATTAAATCGTATACCAAGTTTTGTCGAGATTTGTTGAGAAATGCGACCTGTACGCGAGACCAGCATACAATCAAACAAACATCCGGATAGATGAAAGCAAATTTGGCCAGTCGTTGCAGAGACGCTTGCTCGGTCAATTAATGGGTTAGTTATAGTTACATTACATAATGTTTCTTAATAAAATCATACTTATTCAGCATTTTATAAGTCGATAACTGATTCAGTCTGAAAATGATGCAGGCCGGCGTTCAAGATAACGTTCGTAATGCACTAACAGGTAACTTACCATAACGTAGTCATATTTTGTAATATCCCATATGGAGTAGTAAATTGATATCATTAAACCCGGAACATTAAAAAGGAGAAACACACAAAACTGTAACAAATGATTGTAGTTAAGTCATACAAATAAATAAAAATAACTTAAAAATTAAAATAATTTTTCATTAAGGTACGAATGAAATAATAAAATCATTTATCACAAATATAAATTTATACATTTTATACTAAAATAACAGTATGATTGGACTAGTTTTGTAGGTATTAGGACCTCTTTTCCGTTTGCGATTTGAAAATAACTGCTTATGTAAAAAATTTAATTTGTCGAAAAAAATGGCGCTCATCTAATTTTTATGATTATACTAGACTACGTATACTCCTTTCTAGTATACACTATTCTTCTGTATTATACAGGGTTATAAGGACAGGGTACGCTAAGCCGAAGAGAGCTCGTAGTAGGTACTCTTCACTATGAATATGGGACAAAACGGGAAATCGCATAAAAAACCAGCTGTTCCATGCATTTTTAAGGTGTCATTGACATTTTTTTTGCGATTTTCGAGTTGGTCTTATTGTAAAAGTTGTTCATAATAATGAGTACAATGAGCCCGTCTCGGCTGAACATACTGTAGAGAGGTGATCACAATCAAATCAAACCTAAAATAGGTACTTACTATGGGATCAAAAATTTTTTTATATTTCTCAATAACTTCTGCAATTAACTTATAAAGACGACGAAAGTAGTCCACGTCACTGTTAGCATTATTGAAAATTTTCACAAAAATACAAAGACGATAATAAATAGAATAAAAAATAAAAATATTCGCCACCGTGACATATCTGAGGGATAATACTATTAACATATAAACTACAAGCAACGGCCACGGAAGCATATTATATACACCATACATGCCAAAGAAAGTTAAAAAAAAACAAATTTCAAGAGCTAGAAATATTATCAACACAAAAGTCTTTCTTATTTCTGCCGTCCACTAACTATAATGCCGTTAAGCCACAGGGGGTCGATTTTTACTTTTAAACATGATAGGATAGAGTTTAAAATTCTCTATCTACCTGTCTAACAAACGTGTTCCTATCTGTCATAGGTCCTAAGATAAATATAGCACAAACGCCGCTATATGACATTTCTTTTCAACATTACACGTCTATAAAGTCGTCATATAACATTACCTAACTAACTAGCCGCTATAATCCCATAACGACATAAATATGTATTAAAATATCAAATAATTGCTTACCTATAAAGCCGTTTATTGTGTTTTGTATGCTAAAACGCAGCTATAGTACTTTAATTACTTTTAAGTTGAGGTGTGTGTTTTAATTTATTGAAAAATTCCTTAACTAAAACACAGTTACAAGAAAAACCTTCGAATAAAAGACGTTAAGGTCGCTTAACGGTTTTTTAGATAAGGATTCACCTTATTCCATTATACAATTTACTACACTTGCAAGTCGTCAAAAGAAATTCGAAAATTAAAATGTATATTTTTTTATAAATTTCCTCAACTTAAAAGACGTTAAGCAGCATTCCTTAATTAAAACGCCGTTATCTGCCATCACCCCGCGCTTTATTTTTTTTTTATTATACTAATATTATCACCGTAGAACAAGTAACTAGATCTGATAATCATTATCTAGTTAGTGGTAGACTTGTGACTCCCGCGTTAATCGTCAAAAAAGATGTCTGGTTTTAGTGTTACTTTGTGATGGCGAGTCTATCGTTTTATTCTGCAAGATAAACAGTGGTTTCAACGCAGTAATTTATTTAAGATCTTCGCCAGTGTGTTATTGATATTTGCTATTGTCGTTTTAATTCATGATTTTACTCATTACTTCATCAAACCCGAAAAAAGCCCCCGGAACCGACGGGCTCACCGTTGACATCTGCGCTGCAGCCATCCGAAGCGAACGGGAAATCTTCTTAGCGATAGCAAACAAATGCTTGTTGCTGAGGTACTTTCCCAAGCAGTGGAAAGCGGCGCACGTGATTATCCTACGCAAACCCGGTAAAACAGATTACACACATCCGAAGTCATCCCGTCAAAACGTCAAACGTCGAAAAGCTTTTGGTAAACCGACTCCAATGGCATCTCCTCCCGACCATCAGTCAGAAACAGTACGGTTTCATGCCCCAACGAGGAACCGAAGACGCCCTCTATGACCTGGTAGAGCACATTAAAAAAGGAGTAAACAGCAAAAACATCGTACTCCTAGTCTCCCTGGATATAGAGGGCGCATTTGACAATGCATGTTGGCCCGCCCTAAAAGACAATCTAGCGAAGAAGAGGTGCCCAAAAAACCTCTACGAGATGGTAAACTCATACCTCAATGACCGAAAAGTCAAAGTCAACTATGCAGGAGCAGCACACGAGAGCGAAACTACCAAAGGGTGTGTCCAAGGATCTTTCGGCGGACCCACCTTCTGGAACGTAATCCTAGACTCGCTGCTGCGACTGCTGGAAGCAGAAGGAGTATACTCTCAAGCCTTCGCGGATGACGTCGTTCTCGTGTTCACAGGTTCACAGTCAAACATCATCGAGCAGCAGGCCAACAACACGTTGGACATGATTGTGGAATGGGGAAAACGTAACAAGCTCAACTTTGCAGCGCAGAAGACTAATGCGATGCTCTTCACCAACAAGTTGAAGTACGAACCCCCAAACCTGGTCATGTCTGGCATCCAGCTTAATCTCGTCGAAGAAGTCAAGCTGCTTGGCCTGTTGATCGACTGTAGGCTCAATTTCAAAGCACACGTGAAAGCCCAGGGTAAAAAGGTGGCGGATATCTCCAAACAGATTGCACGTGCGGCGAAAGTGACCTGGGGTCTAAAGAGCGCGATCACGAGAACCATCTACGTCGCAGTGGTGGAACCCATCATCATGTATGCCTCAAGCGTGTGGGCGCAGGCGGTAGACCTCGAGGAAAACAAGAAGCACTTGAACTGTTTATAATTGTAGATAATGTAAGAGCGATTTATTGTGTGTATACTTTTGTTTTGTAAACTTACTTGATAAGGATCTCAAAACCATATTTTAAAAAGTCTGATAAGAGTTAGAATATTACTAAACCAATCCCCAAATTATTTGTAAGGTTTATTAATTAATTAATTTATTACTATATTTATTTATTCTTCAATTTATATAGCAGAAACCAAATATTATGGGTATGTATATATTACATTCTTTTTAACTAGAATTGCAAAATTCAATAATAAACATATCTTTTAAGTTAGATAATTGTAGTTTTAATTTTCAAGTTGGCTTATTTTGAAATGGTATTCTCAATTAATAGTAATAAATGCTTAACTAAATAGTGGCTATGTCCCAGATGTTTTATGTTTAACTGCTTTAAAGATAAGTATTTGAATGTAATTAACGGCTTAAATAATTTTTTTTACATAAGTTATCCTTAATGCTTGTTAAGAATGTGGCTAAAATACATTAACGGCATTTTAGTTACGTAATTTAAGTTAATTTAATGAAACATAAATTTCAATAGTCAGTTACCTAAAAACACTAAGCTAAAATGCCGTTACGGTGAACTTAACTGCATTTTAGCGTTTGGTTTTCACTTTTATCAAAATTTAAAGCACGGCTATAAAGCAAAAAATGTATTTTACATTTAAATAAACAGGTGTATTCATTTTAAAGTACATTTATTAGAAAGTACTATAAAAAACATGTATTTCTATATCAGGAAGTCTCGTATAAAGTTTATGGTTATAAAGTAGCATTCATTTTAAACATCTCCCGCGTTTTTTGCTGATATCTCCAAACTTGGTTTTGAGGCTTAACGGCATTATAGATAGTGGACGGCAGATTTGTACACAACGCTCCGCCGTATAACAGTTTAATGCTAAATCAATATCGTTCACTTCAAATTGAAATTTGTATAAGCTAGTATCAGATTGAACAATAGAAAATATCAATACATAAACGATATATTGAACAAGGAAACTGAGAAACCACAATTTAGCGTACGCACTTATACGACCAGATAGGGAGTAGAAAAACAAATAAGATATAAATACACTTTGTAAAACACCCAAAACCCGGACTACAAATTTTGTTTTAACTGAATTGTATTTGAAGTATCCGAAATCGAATCCTAGACATATTTGCAGTAATTTAAATATTACTGTTGGTTTTATAGGTTGTGAAATAATTTTGATAAAAGGATTCATTTTTGAAAATACAGTATAATGTTTGCGTCTACTGAGACGGCACATAAGGTTGAAAGTAACAAAATAATTATTGTTTCTTGTAGTTACCAAAGTTACATCGTTAACAAATTGGTTGGCCCGAGAATATTCTAGAAGGTTTGTTAAGTAATTAATAACATTACGAAGGGTTATTGTTGTTTTCGTTTGTATTATTTTATAATCACTTATAGTTGGTAGGTTTTGTTCATGGTTTGTACCACTAGTAAAAAATATGTCTTTTTGACCCGATTTCTTGAAATGATTCTCAGTTTAAATGCGTGTGTCTCTTAAACAAGAAACAATTTTTTTCATACATTATACATTACATATTATATATTATTAATACATTATTAATAATTAATACATTACATACATATAAAATTTGTTAAAAATACAATCTGAATCAGTGAGGCTTACAAAAATGTCGAGGTCTATTTTAATTCTTTTTTTTTTCTTTTATCAGTTTGTCGATTCTGTCAATCATCGTAATTAAAAACGAGTAGAAGTAAGTGTTTATACAGGGTTATAGGAAAAGGGTATGCTAAGCCGAAGAGACCTCGTAGTACTCATTATTATGAACAACTTTTACTATGGACCAAGCCGGAAATCGCAAAAAAAATCAGCTGTCCCATAAAAAAATGTCAATGACTGTCGATAAAATGTCCGAAACGGCTAATTTTTTTTCGCAATTTTCGTGTTGGTCCCGTACTAAAAGTAGTTCATAATGATGAATACTATAAGCTCTATTCGGCGTAGCCCCCCCTTCCTATTAACCCTGTATATAATTATGTAAGGCTACAATACTTACTATGGGATCGAAAAATTTCTTATATTTTTCAATTACTTCTGCAATCAACTTGTATAGACGACGATAATAGTCCACTTCATCATTAGCAGCTTTGAAGTTCTTCACAAAAATAAAAAGACGATAATAAACAGAATAAAAAATAAAAATATTTACCACAGTGACATATTCGAGAGATAATACTATAGATATATAAATAATCATTGTCGGCCAAGAAAATAATTTATCTATACCATGAAATCGAAAGAAAGCTACGAACACACATAGTTTAAAAGTTTTAAATAAAAATAACAAAAACAGTTTTCTTATTTGTACATAACGTTGAGCTGATTTGCATTTTAAAGCTATATCAATTTCATTAATTTCGAATTGGAATGTGTATATATTGGTATCAGATTCAGAAAAAGAAAATATTAATATATACAACATATATTGAGCAAGGTAAATGTAAAACCAATAAAAGGCATATGGGCTTGTTTTATCATACAAGGCATAAAAATATAAGGCAGATATTAACGCACTCTGAAATACACCCAAAAGCCTGACCACAAATTTTGTTTTGATTGAATTGTATTTAAAGTACCCAAAATCGTATCCTAAAACAACTTGTAACGACCTAAAAACCATAATGGTAAGTTTGAAGGGTTGATAAACGTTTTTAAACATAGGAGTCATTTTTTTACAGTGTCTGAAATTTTTATTTCTTATTGTTTGTGTGTTTTTACTGTTTTTGGTTTTTTATTGTATTTTTTATATTGTTATATGTTTACGTCTACTGAGGCTGAGTACAAAATGTCTGAATGCTCAAATTCAAACTGATTGTTTATATTACGTGTAGGTACCGCACTATACCATTAACAAATTGATTTGACAAAGGATGCTTATTTAGAAAATTAATAACACACAAATACAATAAAGTAATAACACTCTCTATGAAAAATACACTCTAGATATTTTGTACCAGAAATCAACAAACATTAATGTTTGTACCGACTTCCGGACAAGGTCAGAGGTTTTTAATTCAGCATTATATTTTACGTATGTACCGTAATAAGTAAGTAATATTAAAAATGATATAAGTATATAAAAGCATATCTTTAATATCTATATAAAACTTATAAACGAGCAATATTTTGTAAATACATCTCGAAAGAAATTTCGATAAATTTTGCTAAACTCAATAATTATTTCATATTTGGAAAAATACATTTTTTAAAGTTAAGCTCGATCGTCCAGTTTGATAGGTATTTTGAATAATTTCTAAGGTATAGAGAAAAAAGATAACCTTGTTAACTGCAACAAAACAACCATTTATTAGTTATCCAATGCCATAAAAGTTCCATCGAGAGCGAGAGTACTTTAATATTATAATTATGATTCTTCTTAACAGTATATCTGTTGTATGTAAATAATTAACAACATGCGAAAAGCTAGTCTCAATTTATTATAAGACATTCACACATACACTTGTACGAAAAGTGAGACAACCACCGAATTCCTTACATAGTTGACCGATGGACAAAATCCTGTAATAGTTATCAATTTATTCCAATAATTTTAATACTATAGGTACTTAGTTACTAATCTACGGCGTGAATATTTGCGCAACTACAACTTTTAAACTACGATTATGTGATTATACTATGGAAACTAACGTGGTTTTGACACATTTGGTTATAATTAAGTAAAAAAAAATGTAAGTCGTGTCCTACGACTACTTTCGACCACATTGTAACTCACCTGATGATGGTCACCGAATGTGATCGAAACCAGTTGCAGTAAACGACCTAAATTTTTACGTGAGTATTCCCGTGTTTATAACAAAATATGTGATTTTACATACAAAGTACTAAACCTCCGTGCTAATGCTAATAGATATGAGTCAACTGAATCATAACAATAAGGTAGGTGACGCAGAAGGTGAACACCATCCCGAGCAGGCTCGCGTCGAGCGGGATCAGCTTGTACACGGAGAACTTGAGCGGACGAGCCTCCACGTAGCGGATGAACCTCTCTAGAGTGTAGCATTGAGTCTCATCTATAAGAAAATACAACATTACAATAAGTTACCTTTGAAGGAGCTTCAATTCAATTTCATTTCAGACCATAAGATGGAATACAGCACTTGATAACACTGGTACTTTTTCATGCTATTGAGTGACGAGACGAGCAAATTGCTCGCCTGATGTTAAACGTCACGTTTGCCCATGACAGGTCTGCGTCACCCAGAATTTTGAACTAGACAGTTCAAGACCCTGCGCAGCACTGCACTCGTCACGCTGCGATATAAGATGTTTAGTCTCCTAATTGAAATTACACTGGAAATGTTGCTCTTCCAACCGGAATACAGTAATATTTGCACATTACTGCTTGGCGGTAGAATAACTGGCAATAGGGTACTTCCCCAGGCGGGCTCCGCAAAAAAACCCTACCAATACAAAATACTTAATTAGATAGACTGCATCATTGCTTACCATCAGGCAACATGGCGGTCAAACGCAAGCCAATCACACAACGAAAAATGTGAGTTAAATTTTAACGTTGACATTTAACTTAATAAATATAAATTCAGTACAATTAGAAATGGAATAAGAAGTAAAGCAAAAAACAAAAGATAACAGCATTTAAAAAAAAAATGGATCCGAATCCTCACCTTCTTCTAATAGTAATTTGTTATTTATTACCGCTTTCAATTTATCAACTTCTGAAGACAGCTTTTGAGCAGAGAGAGCAGGCGCCAATGTAATAAAGAGTGTCAAAAATGGAATCCAGTGATTTAAACTAAACTGTAAAAAAAAATGTCAAAACTTTGTTTGATATTTTGATCATCGTGAGGAAACCTGCAAATGTCTGAAGAAGAAATTCAATGGCGTATGTGAATCCACCCACCCGCACTTGGCCAGTGTGTTGGAATACGGCCTAATCACCCGTCGAGGGTAGACTTGTATCCCAGCAGTGGGAGGATTAAAGGTTTTAGGCATAAATTATCAAAATATACTTAAATATTACTTAGAAGAAAAAAAATATTATAGATTGTAAATATCTATAATTTTATCCAAGTACATTATTTGTAAATAATTTGGCAGAAAGTTTTGTATAGAGGTATATCGTTGCAGGGATAAAAAAGTGTCATGGTTAGAATATATTTAGTACCCACTAAATATATTCTTACCATGACACTTTTTTATCCTCCTTTTTTATTTTTATACACATCCCCTTACCAACATTCTTGAACTACCGGCCACCATTTTAATGCTTCGAATGACGAAATAAATGGTCATCATTATTCCAGGCACATTAAATAGTAGCGACACAATAAACTGTAACGAAAAAAAAATTATAAAAAAAAATATTACTTTTTAACTACTGGGTTATACAGAAAGGGTATGATGCTAGTCGAAAAAGGCTCAGACTCGTAGTACAACTTTTACTATAGGGCCAACCCGGAATTCGAAAAAAAAAACTGTTCCATAGAAAAATGACAACGACACTCGATAAAATGTATGGTACAGCTAACTTTTCTGGCAAATTCTTTCTTGGTCCCATAGGAAAAGTTGTTCATAATGATGAATACTATGAGCCCTTTTCTGCTTAGCATACATAGCATAGATAATAGTAGTTTATGCAACTGTCATATAATGAAGGGTATTAAAACACGAGTGTGTTTATGAAACGAGCGGAGCGAGTTTCATAATAGTAACGAGTGTTTTAATACCTGTGTTATATGCAGTTGCATACACTACTTTATCTACACTAATGCTGTTACATTCTACTTATGTTTCCAATACTTGATAAAATACGTTTATCTTCACTAATAAAAACGTGTATTGTCACAGTGAACTTGGCGCGCAATCAGGAGCGAGAGCGCGATGTTATAATGACTCATTACGACATCGATGTGGATATTATAACATCGTGTGAAATTGCTTAAATGTTGTCTGTGCTATAACAGTAGTCATTATAACACAAGTATTGGAAACATAAGTAGAATGTTATAACATTAGTGTAGATAAAATTATATAATTATACACTTACTATGGGATCAAAGAGTTTTTTATACTTTTCCGAAACATCAGCAACCAACTTATATATGTGTCGAAATGATTCAAAACCATTCTTGGCCTTGTTTAAAACCGATACAAATATTGCAACACGGACATATATCGAATAAAAAATAAACATGTTTATGACTGCAATAAGTTCTAGGGATACAATTATAAAGATGTCTAAAATAACTAAAAATTTATTGTCTAAACATCTATCACATTTTACAAAAAAGTATGAGATAACGACCGTCCTATACAAGGAAATTAAAAACAATATCGCAACAAATCGTTTTTTAACATAACTATGCGCTTTATCACCTTTTATTGCTAAATCTATTGTGTTTATTTCTTTCAAAAATCCGGTGAAAGATGTATCCGATTGCGCCACACCAATGAGGACATAAACGAAATATTTCAAAATAAAACCAATGAACCAAATCATGCCAGGAACCGATAATTTATCATAACAAAAATTAATTATCAATAAAATACTTAAAAAAAGACCTTGGACCAAACTACAGCATCTTACTAAAATTTTTGTTTTTGTATTGCCATATTCAAAATATCCAAAATCATAGCCAAGAAATATTTGCAGTAGTTTAAAGGTGATTGACGAAATTTTTGATGGTTGATAATGTTTGACAGGAAAGTTCATTTTTGGAAATAAAAATTTCTACTTTTTTATTTTTTTTTTATTCAAAGATACTTTACGTCTGCTTTGGCAAAGCAGCGTCGCCTTTGTGATATCTTTTTTTCAATTTAGATTGTTTTATTTTAAATTTATTTGTAGTCTTCAAAAATTTGATTAGTCAAATGTAAAAAGATAACGATATTGACGTGGCTTAACACCCACAAATTTATTTAATTTATATATTACTAGTGAAATATACAGGGTTATATAGAAAGAGTATGCTTGCGAAAAGGGCTCTTAGTACTCATCATTATGAACAACTTTTACTGTAAGACTAACCCGGAACTCACCAAAAAAATCAGCTGTTCCATAAATTCTTCGAGTGTCGTTGTCATTTTCATAAGGTACAGCTGTTTTTTTCGCGAATTCCGGGTTGGTCCCATAGTAAAATTTGTTCATAATGATAAGTACTATGAGCTTTTTCGGCTTAGCATACCCTTTCTGTATAATAGAGTTTGAGTAGTTTCGAAATATTGTTACCCACACTGGCCCACACACTATTTATATATTTCATCAGACTTTCTAAGACAATATTATTGACGTAACCTGTCGGAACTTTCAGAAATTACTTAATAACTGTAGCTATGACAAATGTGTACAAACGACAAACAGACAGTCTCATCAATAAAAAAATAATCATGTAAATTACACAAATTACATGTGATAAATTACAAAACCTTAACGAGGACCTTGACTAAAATATCTTTTATTAGCTAACAAATATAAATTGGTAAGATATGTTATTTTTGCATGTTGATGAGTGCAAGACCAGCAAATCACTCGCCTGATGTTAAACGTCACGTTTGCCCATAACAGGCATTGCCACCCAGAATTTTGAACTTTTAAAATTCACAGAACAGAACAGAACCGGAACAGGCACAGAACTGCGCTCGTTACCCTGAGATAAAATATGGTAAATAAAACTAATATAAATTAATACAAATGTGTAAACTGTGCTATAACAATAAGGTAGGTGACGCAGAAGGTGAACACCATCCCGAGCAGGCTCGCGTCGAGCGGGATCAGCTTGTACACGGAGAACTTGAGCGGACGAGCCTCCACGTAGCGGATGAACCTCTCCAGCTTGCGGCATTTAATTTCAACTGAAATAAGATAATTTGAAAAATATTTTTAAAAACAAGGTTTGATTGTATTGTCAAATTTCAGCACAATCGGATATCGGGAAGTGTTGAGTTCGAGATTTCACCCGAACAAACATAGTTAGATATTTAGTTACATACATTGCAAGTTAAATAAAAGCTTCTAAAATTATTCTTACTAATATTATATTAAAAAGGCCTGACTTGTGAAGCCTGTTTAAAATTAATTAAACTACCTAAAATGTTCTTACAACTCCCGCTGACGGCAATAATTATGACGTGCGAAAACACATTGACCATTTTTAAGCCGTTCATATAATTTCTAAGTCCTAAAGACCTTAATGTCAATGTTTGAATGTTAGACCGTATTTGCTTAATCACGCAAAAACGGCTAAACATATGAATGATATTAAGTATAAATTAATACTAAGGCTACTTTTTAGTTAGTTTTCCATATATTAAAATACGCCAAGAGTACTTAGGCCAGTTAAATTAATTTTACTAAGTTTACTCACTTTTTTCATCAAGCATTTTTTCATAAAGTTGTATTTTAAACTCCTCTGCTTCAGAAGAAAGCTTTTGAGCGCAGTAAGCAGGTGCAAGTGATATAAATAACGCCACGATCACTTCTAATGATCTCTTCACTGCTGCATATTCGAATTTCCAAACCTAGAAAGAAATTAAAATAATGAAACGATATACATATAAATACAGTTATATAGAATAGGATAAACAAGTGCTAGGTACTTAGGTGTTTTTTTTTGTATTTTTTTTTGTTAACTATAAAAAATGTGCAAAAAGGTAGCTCCTTCTTTTGAACAGTAGAATAAAAAAAAAGCCTTTTTATTCCTTGCAAAAAGAGAACATCATTTAGAAAAAATAACTTAGTTAATCATCTTTTGCAAGGACCCCTCCGCAGGTGAAGGCCTCCTCCAAAGAAAGCCACTCTTCCCTATCCTTCGCTCTTTGCAACCAGTTGGGTCCAGCCGTTTTTATGAGGTCGTCTTCCCATCTTATAAGTGGTCTTCCTCTGTGGCGTTTACCACTTCAACGTGCTATCCTTATGGTCCATCGCTCGTCTGACAGTAGAATATCCTACTAATATTATAAACGCGAAAGTTTGTAATAATGTTTGTTCCTCTTTCACGCAGAAACGGCTGAACGGATTTACATGAAATTTGGAATGAAGGTTGTTCATGGTCTAGATTAACACATAGGCTTTTTATTGCGGAAAACGCGAGTAAAACCGCGGGGCGCGGCTAGTTTATAAAAACACGAGTCAAAATTCTGTCTTTCTATGGGCAATAATTATCAAATTTTACTGTATAAAATCAAACATTATTAAAATCAATTCCTTTATTTTGTTCCCCGGCACCGACACCAGAAATGACGTTGTAAGTTGTCATCATCACCTCGAAGACATTGAACATTATTGACACTAAATACCTACTGTAACATGTTAAAGAAAATAAGTAAAATTTGTTAGATTAAAACTCTTAAGACAAAATATATATAAGACTCTCTCTCTGTCTCTGTGTCTCTCTCTGTCTCTCTGTCTCTGTGTCTCTCTCTGTCTCTGTTAAGACAAAATATATATATATATATAAAATATATAACTATATATAATAAGTATCAAAAAGAAACAAGCTTGAAAAAGTCCTGGCCGCAATCCGCGATTTACCAGTGATTTTAAAAAACATATTTTAGAAGCAATGTATCTCATATGTGTCGTAAAGGAAATATTTTTTTTCTTACACAGTTAATAATATAATTTAACAAAATCATTTTGTACACACGACTTGATTCGAGATTAAACTAAATAAAAATGTAATAATATTGATCCTACTTACCTAGATCGCAGAGCTTTTTTATACTTTTCCGCAACATTTGCAATCAATGTATATATTATAGTCGTCTAAGAGATACCTCGTCCAAAGTATCCATTTGAGACACATTTTTAGTTAGTATATTAACTCGAAAATATATCGAATCAATAAATATAAAGATGTTGCGGTAAGTTACAACATAATCTATCGAAAAATTTATAAAGTAAGACAACGTAGTTAGCCAGATTGGGTTCATAAAAATACCAGTAGCATTATAGAAATATGTTACATTTGTCATGACTCTAAATATTTCAGTCAATTATCAATGCAGCCGTTTTCTTTTTTAGTATAGATCCATGAGCTTCGTTAGAGTTAAGCGCCGAGTCAATTCTTTTGAAGTCGTTGTCAAATTGACTTAAGCTTGCATCAGACTGAACTAGAATAAGAACAAAAACATAGCTCGTATGTTGAAAATTAATTTCACTTAACCAAAACAGAGCTAATGAGGTTAACTTTTCTTGGACAGCATTTTGGAATTTTTATATTTAAAGTATCCAAAATCATATATATGTTATACCTACATATTTGCATAAGTTTGAATGGAAATGTTGAAAGTTTTGATCGAATGGTAGACATTTTGGAAACTGAAATCCAACTGATATCCAAAAGATATTGAAATTGAAACGGAATATCAATTTTGTATTAAAGTAAAACAAACATTAGATACAAATGAAAAAGTAATGGACCGTGTTTTTTTTTTTTTTTTGGGGGTGGGAAATCATCAAATGACCCCTCCCACTCTTGGGCAGAGCGGAAGGGAGTGTCAGACTTCTACTGACCAAAAACCACCCATGTTCCTTCTACGCCCTTGTGACGCCGAGGCCACGGTAACTTCTACCCGCAGCCCCGACGGGCATGGGCCCTTTCGGGCCCCTTCCATGTTGCTGACATCTCTTTGAGGCGCGCGTGGAACACGAACGCGCCGTCGACACGGCCTGTGTCGTCATAAGACGGACGGACAGCGAGCTAGCCCAATAGCTCACCGTCCACAGGCCCGCGTCTACGGTGGCCGGAGGTCGTCACGTGACCCCCGACGCCCGGAGCGCCTCCCACGGCGGCTGGGACGAGAGGTTCTCTCCCTCTCACGTTCCGCCACCTCCTTCGCTAGCATCACTGCTTCGCAGAAGGAGGCGACGGCGTCCCATTCCTCCTCGTCTTGTGTCGTCTAGTGAAATAATAGAAAAACAGACGCTTTTTCAAAAGACTAGGCATTTGATCCATTAGGACAATTAATTGAAAACAGCTGTTTACTTTGTTTTAGCTACATACAATATATATATTTTTAATGTAATTGAGTGATGAGACGAGCAAATCGCTCGCCTGATGTAAAACGTCACGTTTGCCCATAACAGGTCTGCACCACCCAGAATTTTGAACTCGCAGAATTCAAGACCCTGCGTGGCACAGCACTGCGCTCGTCATCCTGAGATATAAGTATATCTGAACTAAACTAAATTTGAAAGCAAGCCTTATTGATTTTGAGAATGAAAATGATAGATACAGAACTGATATAGAGAAAGACAACAAATTATAAATATCCCATAGCATTTTAATTTCTGTACGTCTGTACTTTGTACAAGAATCGACATAATATTTTATACACTTATTACTATCCTTTTTAAAAATACTCGATATTTTAGGGCTAGTTCAGTAAGAATGAAACAAAAAAACAATTATGAAACGAACTTTTAGTAGTACCCATTATTGAGGATATGGAGTTAATGTTACCTAAACAATTTTTTTTATGTTTCAGATTTTATCTGGTTTGACACCAATTACGGCGTAATCCATTACTCCTGTGTTGACACTATAAGTATAGAACTATAGAATATCAATTAGACTTCATCACGTATCGAGCACTCGTAAAATTGTTATTTAGATACTCGTACTCTTATATCAATACTCGTAGAGAACACAGTTACCGCCAAAAAAAATAAAAATATTACTTTTTTTTGTCTAAAATGCATTATACTGAAATACATTTGCAATTGTCCAAACCATTGATCATATTTTTCAGACTGCTGCACATATTTTTTGGTTTCGATTTTGGATTTTATAAATATAAATCATGTTCAACAAAATATCTTGTTAATATTTTCGGTGTGCTACAAAGCATAGCCATATGCTTAATACTGATATGTTCTATGAAAAAAGTGATGCTTGTTGATTACTTTTGGTACGGTATATATATGGTTGAGTACGTGCTTCACGTTATTATTTTAGCGTCATTATCTCCTAGTAAAAGTTTATGTTCTTTTCGCCGAGAAATGCGTCGTCTTGATTATATGATCAGATGTGAAGACACACATCGTTACGTCGGAAAAATAGAATTTCTGACGACAATTTTATTTTTAGCATACAGAATAGGCATATATTTATATTTTTATTTAACTGGGGGTATATTACTAAAGTTTATGTGGGCGAACGTTATTTACTTAATAATTATGTTGTGTCTTGAATATATAAGCGTCTATTGTATATTTATTTTCTTATCGATCTATTTTCGTCTAAAAGTACTCGTTTCTCACATAAAATCGACTAATATACATACGTTAGTAATTTTTTATGGTGTTTATAAATCAATTGCTGATACAACTGAAAATTTTAAGAAAGCTTACGATCTTCTGGTAAGCAGAACAGATTATATTTCTGATACTAAGATTCTTTTATATTTGATCAAATTTGTTGTGGCTGGTAAACCAATCTTATTTGTAACATAACTTTTATCTTCTACTGCTTCTCTTCTATAAAAATGAATCGCTGTTCGTTTGTCTCGCTAAAACTCGAGAACGGCTGGGTCGATTTGAATTTTTTTTTTGTTCGCTTCAATACTATACAGGGAAGGTTTAAAAGTAAAAAAAACAGCGAATGAAACCGCCGGGTGCAGCTAGTGGATAATAATATTCTATCAATCTTTTACAGTGCCTGGTGTCACTTATAGTGAATATTCCAAAGAGCATGGTTTCAATCTACCACCTGGTTTGGATTATAAAACACGAAGATATTTATGTACGTAACTGTTCTTAAATTCTGTAGAGGACGACCAAATAAAGTATGGAACTGTGTGAAAGATGATATGAAAAAGAAGGGAGTTAATTCAGATATGAAGAGTGATAGAGATGAATGGAAGAAGTTTACATACTGTACCGACACTACCGACCCCACATAAATGGGATAAAGTTAGGCAGGTGATAAACTGTTCTTAAATTATATGTTTTTATATAACTGTAGTGAATATAGTGCTCTTATAATTATCTTTTACAGGAGCGGTTAGTATATGTGAATATTGACAACATGACGTCAGTTGTAACCATCATGACAATTGTTGCGCCAGCGTTAGCAGCTGGAAGTTTATCTTCAGAAGCAAGCAAAATATTAACAAGTCTTCATGACAAACTGCTGTTTGAAAAAGGTAAAGTAATATAATTTATTATATACAGGGCTATAAGGAAAGGGTATGCTTAGCCAAAAAAGGGCTCATAGTTCTCATCATTATGAAGAACTTTTACTATGGGATCAACCCGAAAAATCAGCTGTTCTATGGAAAAATGTGAATGACTGTCGTCAACATCTATGGAACAGCTGATTTTTTTGCAAATTCCGGGTTGGTCTCTTAGTAAAAGTTGTTCATAATGATGAGTACTATGAGCCCTTTTCGGCTTAGCATGCCCTTTCTGTATAACCTTACATATACCGGTGTCCAGCACCTAGCAATAGCGGCAGTAGGATAAAGAAGGCTGATGATGTCGATGACCAATTGACCAATGCTTAAAGTGGCTAGTCTCAAATTAAAGTAAAAAAAAAATGACAAAACTACAACGATTTTCTTGGAACCTACACTGAGAAAAATGGCCATCTAAATTCCGCTAAAAAAATGATGAATTCACCTAAAGTACGGAGCACGCTGATATCACAAAACGACAGTATGCTAGTACTAGTTTTTACGGTGACAACTGTTACTATATACTATTATGATAGCTGTCACCGTAAAAACTGGTGCTAATCATCGTACTTTTTGGTGATTTCACTATGCTCCGTACTTTAGTTGAATTTATCTAAATTTTGATGGCCATTTTTCTCAGTGTATCGCAATTAATTCACAGATCAATCGAAGTGCCACAAGATCGAGAGGTTCATCCGCTACGTGGAAGCTCGTCCGCTTAAGTTCATGGTCTACAAACTGATTCCGCTTGACGCGAGCCTGCTCGGGATCGTTTTTCACTTCTGTGTCACTTACCTTATTGTTATTGTACAGTTTTCGCATTTGTATTAAGGGTAAGAATATTTTTTTATAGTTATAATAATTATCACTATGAAAACCGCACTCAGTCAAGTTGTTCAGAATAATATCATAAAGCTTCAACAAATAAATCATTTTGACCATGGCGCGTCATATTCTGCGCCTTAATAAGTGAAGATAAAATTATGAAATAAATAAAAACGGTACCTATGTTCTATTTTTTTAAGATAATTAGTAGACTTATTTTAAAAGTTTCATAAGTTTAACTATACCTCTGTACATAGTTTATTTTACTTTCGGGAGTTCTAAGATATCCTGATGTGTTTGTCTTCAACCTTAATTAATTTAATTTAATAAATTTAATTATTTGAAAATAATGAAAATATTTGTAACATATGTTTTCTAAGTTATTATATTTTTGTATCCACAAAAGCCTCGAAGATTTTATTAAAATAGCCAAAAAAGCTTTCAACCTTTTATTTATATCTCTTAGACTTTTTGACTTTATTTACCTTCACAATATAGAATATAGAGTCTGTCTGATTCTAGGTAGCTATTTCTTTGTTATTTTGTCAGTTGATCGTAAATTTTGTTTTGTTCCACTGCGTCACCTGTTTAAAATCACTTAGCTGAATAAAGTGGAAATTTTATTTGTTCATCTGTCAAGCAAACCAAATTTAATATAACAATTAAAATTAATGATAAATAAATAATAATACAGAGATATAAAGGAAGTGTTTTGTAATTTCTGTACCTATCTGATATTGTGTCAAGTGAATATAATTAATTATAAAACTTATGTATTACAGACACAAACAGGAAACATAAAAACGATTATAACGTATCTACTAATAATAAGTATTATTTGTTCAGTTTGAAATATGTTTTTACGTTATCAATCATTTCATCGACCTTTGCAAGCTCGTTTCTAAATAGACAACGTGTTGTTATTAGACCGCTAATTAAAGTCAAAAACTTATGGATTGATTATTAACTAGTACAGTGGCGAGACAATAAATGGACATACTCGGCCGAGCAAAAAAAACATGGTTCTAGTGACTGTCTCGCCTCGTCAAACTGTTACAAACCGAGTGCTCGGCCGAGGGCACTGTCTCGGCACTGTACTCGTTACGTGTTGTCAACCTATTAGCCACGTATCTCTTTTTTAATCGGTAGTTCCTTTTTTTTTTGTTTGTACAGTTTATCGATTTTATTGTCGAAACCAAATGATACGACATCTTCAAAGTTCTATCCTACTTAAGTTATTTTCTTTTGTTTTTGTTCGTCTTAGTTAATTTCGTTCTTCTTTTTACTTATATTATTAATGCAAAATTTTGTATGGGTTACCATATTAACTAATTTTAATAAAATTAATAGGCTATTTTTCGACATAGCGCGGGTGAAACCGCGGGGTACACAGTTAGCAAATAATAATAATCGTCAATTTACTAAAATGTTTGTTTTTAGATTGATTGGCAATTACTAGTTTAGTTGAAACTACTGTAGCTTTTATGTGATAATGAAACCTTCTACTTCACACAAAATATAGTTCGCTTTTGGACGAGCACGTTTGTAGCCGCCATTTGCCAAACATTTCTAATTCGACATGATCGTGGTTCAGCCAGCCAAACGGGATTTGTTCCTACACATAAATGAAAATAAGAAATATGTGCCTCAATCTTTAATAATCATTTACAAAATCATTCACATTATATTCGGTTTCGACTTTGGGTTTTTCGACTATAAATCAAAGAAGACAAGATGTTTATTGAAGTGGTTCTCAATTGTTTCAACCTTGATTATATGTATTTTCAGCGTATATAGTGCTTATAAGTATTCAATCCCAGATCTCTTTATATTCTATATGTATTTTGTGACACAGTACATGATATTTTTTCTTTTAATTCTTGTGTTCAAAAATCAATTCTGCGGTTTTCTACATGTTATGGAGACCATTAATGCAGAATTTAAAATTCAATATTCTAATCATTCATCAAAAATAAATGTAAGGTTAGCATTTGCAGCTTTGTTCATTCTGGCGAGAATAACATTGTCTGTGTTTTGGTGTTCAGAAGAAAAAATAAATAATCTAGAATGTATTAACCCACATTGGGTTCTGGTTATATTTTACCTAATAATGCTGACTCATGATTTCATTTTAATAACTATGTTATTAGTTTACTATATAGCATATATCAACTTAGAGACGCTTGCTTGTCAATTGGAGAAAATCAACCAATTAAATATGTACGAGAAATACAACAACATTTACAAATCTATTGTTGATGCTGCGGAAAACATGAAACGATCTTTTGACCCACTGGTAAGTTTAGCAGTTTAATAGCCGGTTTTATCGGTTATGCCTTTATTTCAGATAAATTTTAACAATATAAAACAATCAACAAACTAATTGTTGTATGTAACAACATTGTTATAGTTATGAATGATTAATCGATAATGTTAAAACATCCTCTTTTTTTACAGTTTCTTGCCGCATTGCTGTTCAATATTCCTGAAATCATGATATTTATTTATTCAACAGTTTCTCAACTGAGCAAAAATCAAATTACGGTAAGCCTAAAATGTAATAACTGCATGTTTGTAAAAACTTGCAGTTCGCCGTTTTATTCACTATTTTACATTTTAACTTAATGCCGAATTTCATTTAAACCGTTACACAGTTAGGAACAAGCATACTCGCTAACAATCAAATTTTGCATGTATATTACATACGTCCGGAGAAGAAATTCAATGGCTTATGTGTCATGAGCTTTACTTCCGAATAGACGTCGATGTAATACTGTTACCATGAAAATAATTGTGAAAAATAAAGTGTTATACAAATATATACAATCCTGGCGTGAAAAGAGGTCTTTTCTTTATATATGTGAATCGGTTTCCTCGCGATGTTTTCCTTCACCGAAAAGCCAGTGGTATTTAAATTCGTACATAAGTTCTAAAGAACTGATTGGTACGAGTCGGGGTCTGAACCCGCCACCTCAAGAATTTGAAGCGGCTGTTCTTCCACTGAGCTACCACGGCTGAGTGAGAGAACAGATGCATTTATAACATTAGTGTAATTTGCGACCAAGCAATTGATAATAAATAAATAAACGTTTCACACTCATAGCTCCCCACTAGGAATAAATCCTGTGTCGGGGATGCCATGGAACACACACAAAGACAAGGACAAACTAATACCCAGACACAGAACAGATATTTAAAATCATCATTCGAACATCTGCCCGGCAGGGAATCGAACCCGGGACCTCTGGCTTATAAGGCGGATACACTACAGCTGAGCCAAACAGGCCGACAAAAGATAAGGTTAATAAGGTTATTTGTATTCAACTTGAAATTATTATTTCAGGCAGGATCATCGCATGTGATTATCGCATCTGGTTCGGTATCGGGAACTCTACTTTTGACTATCTTACCTGCAATATTTGCTGGTATGATGAATTCACAGGCGTACAAAATAAAACTAATATTAAACAACAAGCTTTTATTAGAAAAAGGTGAGCATAAGCTTCGTAGTGTATCAAAGTTTTAGATTTTTTTTAAACAACAGTAATATTTTGTTTAATAAATGTATTTACTTAAATAAAGTTTTTTTAGTAAATATTGTTGAAATTAATTATTTTTTGTGTTAATTGTTTTTTTTTTTATTTCAAACAAAAAATATATAACATAATATATATTTTTATCAATATTACGTTTTTGTTTCAGATGCTACCAAGTCAAGGCGAATCATACAGTTTATTGATTACGTAGAAGCTCGACCTATGATGTTTTATGTTTATAAAGTTATTCCTCTAAATGCGGATCTACTCAGTATGGTTCTTAATTTTTGTGTGACGTACTTAATCGTCATTATTCAACTGACTCATTTGTATTAAACCATAGATATTACTTTTTCTATTTAAAAAATCTTTGTTCTGTTAATGAACAGAATCAATAGATTTAATAATTAGGTAATATATGGTTATTTTACTGTACAAACATCTTTCTCAGTAAAATTTCAAGACAGGTATTTTTTTTATTTTACGACTGTCTAAGGGCTTGTACACAAAACTGCGGTGCGACGTCGCATCGTAAAAATCTGCGAGCACGCACGACGCATCGCAAGAACTTGCGAATTGATTCGCATCGCGCGTTCCTGCAATGTTACGTCACACTTGTTGACGCCATTTTAGTTAGGTCTGAGACAGCGTGGGGGCAAGACATACATTAATGTAAAAAAAAATGACAATGTCAAGAGTACGACGTTGATTTTTTTGTATCACTGATTGTGGAGTGCCCTGTTCTTTGGGATACTAGTAACGACGATTATAAAAATAAATTCATCAAACAAGAAGCTTGGAGAGTCAATGTTTATTTCCAAATTTCGAGGAAAAAGAATACAAAGAAAAAAATTAACCAGTAGGCTTAGCACAACTTCGACGTAAGCTTACGTAGCGAGTATTCGACAGAAAAGTGTATGCCATTTACGCCTCTCAAGAGCGCCCCTGACAGGCGTAAATGGCGTACACTTTTCTATCGAATACTCGCTGCGTAAGTTTACGTCAAAGTTGTGCTAGATACACTGATATGTAGACAAGTACGTGTATTACTTTTTTCACTTTTTACTTAAACTAACTACAAATCAAACATTCTATACATATATTATAATCACAAAAAAAACACAAAACGTCCACATTCGTCTAACATACCAGATCAAATTGATTCATCTATTAGTAACGATTTTTGTAACTCAAGCGTATTATGCACACTTTCAACGATAGAAGACTTTGATTTTTCGTAAATTTTATCGATTGTAATATTTGGAAAACTCTTTTCTCAATAAAAACTAATGTAAAGAATTATTGTTTTACTTTAGTTACCGGATAGTGAGGCCAATCGTTTCCAGAGGCATAACAGGAACTCTCCCTTGTACGATCGTTTCTGAAGATATGGTGATAATAAACTTAAAACTTCTTCGAATGAAGATAATTATGCTCATTCTAAAATATTCAAAAAAAATTAAGTTAATTTAAGCTTGATATTTTAGATGAAATCAGTTCCCTTCGGCATTCATAATAGTAATAAATGGATGAACCCAAAATCGTTGTTTCTTTTTCTTGCATCTCCTAAGCAATAACAAAAGTGCACACTTCTTTTTACGATCCCATGTCACGACCTAGTTTTCAAAATACGTTCAGTACGGTTGACGGTCGTCGAAGAGATGGTCATGGTCACCCTGATCGTGGAAGGGAGACGCCTTGCCGCACGAAATCGCATCGCAGCAATTCGCGTCGCAATTTTCTGCGTTGCGAATTCGCATCGCATCGCAGTTTTGTGTACAAGCTCTTATAAAACAATAAATTACAAAACGCACGAATGGATGGATCATTTTCTACAACGACTTCAATTAGTTCAATAACATTACTTAGTTTGATAGATAAATACTAATTGGACTAAAATATTTGTACCTCATCACACAAATTACGGTTTGCCCTCATTAGACCGAGTGTGCAGGACGTTGGTAGTCACACGGAAAACATTTTACCTCGAAATGATTGTTGTTCAGCCATTCAAAGGGAAGTTGGTCAGCAATCAGCAGAAACAGAAACATGTGCCCAAAAGTTTAATTATAATATACAAAATCATTCATGTTATACTTGGGCTCGACTTTGGGTTTTTCGATTATAAAACAAAGAGAATTAGATTTATATCAAAGTGTGTCACAATTTTCTTAATTCTGACTATAAGCTTGACTAGCGTG
Source organism: Alcis repandata (assembly GCA_949125135.1). Classification (NCBI taxonomy): domain Eukaryota; kingdom Metazoa; phylum Arthropoda; class Insecta; order Lepidoptera; family Geometridae; genus Alcis; species Alcis repandata. Next base: position 10,553,721 of record OX421240.1, on the reverse strand, counting down.
TCTTGTGTATACATTTACGCCACACAAGAAATGTTATTATTTTATATCTTTTATTTGACACAGTACTTGACGATATTTTATTTAATGTTAGTTTTCAAGAATCAGTTTCGGAATTTTATTCAAACTATGGGAACCATTAATGCAGAATTGGACAAACAAAATTTTGTTCGTACAATTAAATTGAATCCGGTTATAATTTTAGCAACTTTGTTCCTGATATCGAGAACAGCACTTAACGTCTCTTGGTGTTCAGCTGATGAGAGAATATGTGTCAGGCCTGTTTGGGTACTAATTATATTTCACTTTGTATTGTACGCTCCTGATTTCATTTTACTTACTATGTCACTAGCCTACTCTATGGTATATTTTAACTTAGTGACGCTCTCTCGTAAATTAGAAGAAAATAACTCATGGAACTCGTTTGATAAATACAAGAATATTTACAAATCGATTGTTGATGCTACGGAAGAAATGAAAAGAGCTTTTGACCCACTGGTAAGTTTTTTAACTTTTTGACAAATTTTAACACTTTATTACTGATCTCACTAATTCATCATCATCTTCTTACCCTTATCCCACCTACGTGGGGTCGGTACAGTATGTACACTTCTTACATTCATCTCTTTCACTCGTCACATCTGAATTCACTCTTTTCTTTTTCATATCATCTTTCACACAGTTCATCCATACTTTCTTTGGCCGTCCATTACCTTTCCCCCATTCACACTCAAGTTATCGTCTTTTTCGTTATGTAGTTCTCCTTGCATAATATGACCGTACCACGATAGACGGTTACTTGTGAACTTTTCTGTCACTGGCGCTACTTTCAGACTTCCCCTAATATACTCATTTCTAATTCTATTTTCAAGCCATTTTCCCAGTCTGTTTTGTACCTCGAGACCGTCTTCTCCGAGAAGTACGATGTCGTAAGCGAACAGCATACACCAAGGTGCTTCCTCTTGTATGTCTGAAGTCAGTGCATCCATCACCAAGGGGAACAGATATGGGCTTTAAGCCGATCCTTGGTGCAAGCCTACAGCCACACCGAACTTGTCGGTTTCACCCGCTGCGGACCGGACGTGTGTAACAGCTCGTATGTACATTGCTTGTATGAGCAACTTGTATGTGTTCCTGTGAAGTCGTCTGTATTTTTCGCAGAGTTAGCGAAGTGAAAACATAGCGTCCGTGGTACTGCGGCCCGGCATAAACCCGACTTAAGGATTCTTCTGTGTTATCTCTCTCTCTTCTCTCAATCGTCTCTCTATCACTTTTTCCCACATTATGATCTCACTAATTATAAAGCATATTTTATTTCTGTTATAATATGTTAAGAAATATTATTGTCATAATAAAATATGTTATTTTTTTACATTCTCTTTTGTTACAGTTTTTTACCATGCTGTTATGCAACATTCCTGACGCCATGCTATTTATTTACTCATTAGTTTTTCAACTACGCAATAATCTAATTCTGGTATGTCGAAAATGTAATTTGAGTTTTAAGTCTTATTTTATTCTATTTTCATTTACTATTTTACACAAACTATGATATCATCGGCATAGAAGCATAGTTGAATAGCCTAGTCTGAATCCAAGGTTCAGTTGAGTAAAAACAAACATACGCACTAACAATCAATTTTGAATTTTGTAACATTAGTGTAATTAGCGACCCAGCGATTGATGATGACAAGATTTTTTAGTCAACTTGTAATTGTTATTTCAGGTAGGATCATTGGACGTGATTATCACATTTTGTTTGATATCAGGAACTCTACTTTTGACTATCTTACCTGCAATATTTGCTGGTATGTTGAATTCTCAGGCGAACAAAATAAAAGTCATATTGAACAACCAGCTTTTATTAGAAAAAGGTGAGCATGAGTTTTTTTGGACGGAAATAAAGTTTTAGTAATACGAGTTATTACTTTTATGTGTAAATAGGTATTGTGTCGTCGTGGAGTAACTAAGCTTTTAAGTATCTTTTTTTATTTATAAACAATAATTGAATAAACTTTGTTATTTTGGTTTTAATTTCAAATAAAGTTAAATATGTTGCCATAATAACAAATGTGATTTATTTTTAATATTCAATAATGAAGATAATAATTAATTGATTTGTTTTGGCTAAATATTGCGTTTTTGTTTCAGATGTTACCAAGTCAAGGCATATGATACAGTTTATTGATTACGTAGAAGCTCGACCTATGATGTATTACGTCTATCAAGTTATTCCTCTAAATGCGGATCTACTCGGTATTATTCTTAATTTTTGTGTGACATACTTAATTGTCATTATTCAAATGACTCATTTGTATTAAACCATAGATATTATTTGGACAAGTTTTTAATTTTAGTTTTGTTAATGAAAATAATCATTCGATTTAATAATGAGGTTTAATACGCTGAGAAAAATGGCTAAGAACTATACCTACCTAGTCTGGCCTTAGATACGGTTACAATAGGCATGATGACAAATTTTGAAAAACTGGTTTTTCAGGTTCAGAAATAAATATTATATACAATGTATATCAAATTACTGCTTAAAATGAGGAATCAATATGAAATAAAATACATTTTACTTTAAATTTTTTTTCATTTCCGCCAAAACGCTTCAATCTGTCATGGCGTCGCTTGTGACGTCACGTTCGACGTAAACATTGATGGCTAGTACGGCTACAGTATTAATTTTGCATTGTTTGTGTTTTAAAAGTTCTAAAATATGAGTTCGAGACCATATAGGTGTTGTGCAGTGCCTCTGTGTACTAATACAGCTATTAAAAGCCCGGACAAGTTATTTATATTCGTTCCCTATGATAAAACAATACGAAATAAGTGGCTTAAACTTGCAAGACGTGATATAAAAGGAATATTGCCTAATACTCAGCTTTATATTGATGACGATGCTATACTTAGCTTATAGCATCGTCGCCATATGATGCTCTGGAGGACCTAAAATAAAGAAAACCATGTTACAACTCAGATTACAACTATGTATTTGGTAGGTAAATATTAAAAGAATAATTGCAATATAACCTCCAAGCGTAATATTAGAAGTTTCATTGAAGGGTATATTGAAAAACAGAAAGTACCTATACATAATATTTTGAAACATTTTGTCTTATGTTTATTCATTTATAAGTGATTTCATTGTATGATTTGTACTTACATGGATGTTTTTACATTCCTAAATTCTGACGAACAAAAGTCTTTATTTGACCCTAGAAACGCTCCTAGAATCAACAAGTCGACTCTTGGCAAATTTGTGCTGGTTGCCTTTGTAAATCCTGGTTCCATTTTTGTATTTTCACTTTCTATTTTATTTAATATATTTATGAAAACAAACCAAATTATCCACTCGCTATAGAGGGAAACTAAGAAGAGCTGTCATTGTAGTCGAACGTGACGTAATTCGCTCTGATTGGCGTTCAACATAACATGGCGGATTGTCGTATTTTGTGGTTTTATTTTATTAAAATATTAAATAATCTCACTCATAATTAAAAAATAAATACGTTTTTTGCAAACCATAATTTACATTTCATTACATAGATGCATTACTTTAGTGACTTTTGTTTACTGTCATTATCCCTATTAAAAATAAATAAAATATTACATTTGAATTTGGAATCTGTCATTTTTATATGATTGTTCATTGTGTTTTCTCATTTTTTCATCAATACATTATACAATATTTTGAGATATTAAAATGGAGTGGGGTGATAAAGAGAACCGAATCGCTGTGATATCATTACACAAAGTAGGTATGGAGCCAAATGCAATTTTTAAAACTCTCCATACGCTTGGTATTGGTCAAATGTTTGGGTACCGGACTATTAATAGGTACAATGAGACCTCCTCTGTTTGTGACAGAAAAAGATCTGGCCGTCCACGTAATGTTAAAAAGGTACGTAAAAACCACGTATAAAGGTGGTCAAAGCAGTAAGAATTCGAAGAAATCCTATCCGAAAGATGAAGATAACACCTAGGACCATGTCGCGTATTTTAAAAGATAGGACTTATAAGAGACGCACTGGTCATTTCTTAATATATTAATAATAATATAATATATTATCTATAATTATATATAAAAATGAATCCCTATTTCCCTTGGTCACGCCATCACGTGTGAACGGTTGGACCGATTTCCCTTTTTTTTTTTTTTTGTTTTTGTTATTGTCAGGAAGGTTCTTTTGAAAGAAAAATAAAATAAAATAAAAAATTACGCGAAAATTAGAAAATTTAAGAATAGGTACTTAGCGCTTTGGACAATGTAAACTTGTTTAATGTAACATTTGACATTGAATTGCGTGCTCAAATAATCATCAAGACACATTTACTCTACGTTTATCCCAAAATGTTTAAAAAATGAATGTCTACCCGTGCGAAGCCGGGACGGGCCGCTAGTAATTTATAAAAGAATAGGGTGTACAAATCGAAACAACTACTGAAGCGGTACGCAAAGGGAGGTCACAGAATATTTTTGTTAACGGATGTGAATTTTTTTTAAAAACAAAATGACCGTATTTATTCTCAAAGCCCTTAAGAAGCTTCCCAATTAGTCGACAGATTGCAACGTGGGCATTATCCGACTTCAGTGATGGTTTATTGGGGTATTAGCTATGAAGAAGTGACTGAGGCATATTTTTGTGAAAAAGGTACCAAAACATCGGCACAAGTGTATCAAGATACCAGTCTTGAGAAGGTAGTTGAGCACCTTAACAACACCATATTCAATAACCAAGTATGGTCCTTCCAGCAAGACTCGGCGCCGGGTCATAATGCTCGGTCCACGCAGTCTTGGTTGGAAGCGAACGTTTCGGACTTCATCAGAGCTGAAGACTGGCCGTCGTCTAGTCCCGATCTTAATCCGCTGGATTATGATTTATGGTCGGTTTTAGAGAACATGGCTTGCTCTAAACGCCATGATAATTTGGAGTCCCTAAAACAATCCATACGATTGGCAGTGAAGCGTACTTCTATTGATAACTGGCCTCAACGTTTAAGTAACTGTATTGCAGCCAATGGAGACCACTTCGAATAAGCTTTTTATATTTTAAATTGTTTTATATTTAAGTATTAAACGAACAAACTGTAAAAGTAATCAATGCTATATTTGCAATAGATTTTTTTTTCTTCGTTACAATATGGCAAGACTCATAGTATAGTATTATTTTATACTGGTGCTAATCATCGTACTTTTTGATGATATCAGTATGCTCCGTCCTTTAAGTGAAGTCATCGGAATATAGATTGGCATTTTTCTTAGTGTAGGGTTATTTTATATATTTTGTTTCTAATAGGTATACTCCTTAGTAAAATTTCAAAGCAAATTTATAATTTTTATTTTAAGAACTATCTTTGATACAATAAATTACAAAATGGAGAAATAGATGGTTTCTACAACGGCTATGATTAATTCACTTACATTACTTAGTTTGATAGAGAAAACACTTACAAGGTAAAAGTATTTGTAAACAATTTATTTTATTAACAAAGCCTACCTCATCACTCAAATTAATGTTGGCCCTCATTAGACCGAGTGCACAGGACGTTGGTAGTCACACGGAAAACATTTTTATTCGACATGATCGTTGTTCAGCCACTCCAAGCAAAGTTCACCCCCAATCAGAAAAAATATAAACATGTGCCTAAAACTCTAATTATATTATACAAACTCATTTATGTTATACTTGGTCTCGACTTTGGGTTTTTCGACCATAAAACAAAGAGATTAAGATTTATTTCGAGATGTGTCACAATTTTCTTAATTCTGACTATAAGCTTGACTAGCATGTTACATGTATACATTTACGCCTCACAAGAAATGTTGTTATTTTATGTCTTTTATTTGACACAGTACTTGACGATATTTTATTTAATGTTAGTTTTCAAGAATCAGTTTCGGAATTTTATTGAAACCATGGGAACCATTAATGCAGAATTGGACAAACAAAATTTTGTTCGTACAATTAAATTGAATCCGGTTATAATTTCAGCAACTTTGTTCCTTTTATCGAGAATAGCACTTCGCGTTTCTTGGTGTGCAGCAGTTAGACCTGATGATGGAATATGTATCAGGCCTCGTTGGGTTTTAATTATACTTCACTTTATATTGTTCGCTCATGATTTTATATTACTGACTATGTCACTAGCATACTATATGGTATATTTGACCTTAGTGACACTTTCTCGTAAATTAGAAGAAAATGACTCATTTAACTCGTTTGATAAATACAACAATATTTACAAATCGATTGTTGATGCTACGGAAGAAATGAAAAGAGCTTTTGACCCACTGGTAAGTTTTTTAACTTTTTGACAAATTTTACACATTATTACTGATCTCACTAATTCATCATCATCTTCTTACCCTTATCCCACCTACGTGGGGTCGGTACAGTATGTACACTTCTTACATTCATCTCTTTCACTCGTCACATCTGAATTCACTCTTTTCTTTTTCATATCATCTTTCACACAGTTCATCCATACTTTCTTTGGCCGTCCATTACCTTTTCCCCATTCACACTCAAGTTATCGTCTTTTTCGTTATGTAGTTCTCCTTGCATAATATGCCCGTACCACAATAGACGGTTACTTGTGAACTTTTCTGTCACTGGCGCTACTTTCAGACTTCCCCTAATATACTCATTCCTAATTCTATCCATTCGTGTTACACCACACACACATCCATCTCAACATTCGCATCTCCGCTACATGTAATCGTCTTTCATGCGATCCTTTTGTGGCCTAACATTCCGATCCATATAATTATGATGACAGGTCATAAGACGCTTTTGTAAATTAGCCCCATATCCGCTTGAAGCACCTTGGGTACTACAGTACCCAAAATCGCAAAGTCGGTAGTAGCACCATGGGTACTGTAGTACCCAAACTTTTATTTCGCGCCAGACTCAGAAAAAGTCTCTATCCTGCTTTTACTAAGGCAAAAGACTTATAAGTATGAATGCCATCTCGTTCCGCTTGAATGTGCCATTATGCCGTAGTCGAACAACTTTAAACTCGGTGGATATTCGATTAAAAATTAAATATTATTCCGTCAGTCGAAGTCAGTTTGTGTTGACTTTGCGCGGTCGGCGGTGCATCGACGGGTTTTACGTAAATAAAACGTTAGTTATGCTGGTTCTGGTGGTGTTCTTGGTTATTATGCTTTAAATACTTGTTAACAAGGCTGATAACAATATATTTTAAGGTATACAAGTGTTTTAGTGTTTCGACTTCAGTCATTCTTCCAAGGCCTCATTGCGTCATCATCATAGACGGCCGTGTTTTTTATTTCTCAAAGTTTATTTTATTTACTGTGTTAGATGTTAAGATCTATTTAAAATATAGTGAAACAATCATCGTAGAAGTGTTGTGTGCAGTTGTTTTTGTGAAATGACAATTTACGACAAGATGTAAACAAGTGTTGTGAAGTGGGAACAAAAAAAATCGCGGAAAAATTTTTTTTCGCTGGTTTTTAAATGCCTGATATTAAATACTTTTAAGGTGAGTAATGTATTCTTATTTTGTGACAAAGTGCAGATTGAGTCTATTATTAAATCTAAATAGTATAAAACATACATTATCGCTTTACTTTTTTTAGTAAAAATATGTAAACTTCAAAGTCCATGTTTTTTTGTAAAGTAAGCGGTTATACGCTGATTTATATCTATACCAGGCCAACCAATGTTATGATAACATTCGTCATTCGACACGTGTATACAACAGCTCTAAGATAACAATTACAAGTGGGTCCTTGTTCGAATGTTTAAGTCATAAAAACCATTTAAGTGGTCGACCGCCCGGCGCGTGACGTAACATAAACAAACGATGACGCGCCGGTGCTTCTACGGAAAAAAACCCGCGGGAGGGGGTGCCTCAAGCGGTTAAGCTTACGGGGCATACGCGGATCGCATGTTGTTGCTGTGACCCGTCGTCATTTCATCCATCCCGCATTGATCCTGTTTTGTACGTCTCGGTCTAAGTCACCATCGTTTTGGAAGACAGATCCAAGGTACTTGAAATCGGAACAGACTGGTAGGGATACATTAAGCCATTTAAGGCTATTGGAGTAAAGCTGGAAGGACCACCAAAGTCACGGAACAAGTGTTCTGTTTTGGTCCTACTGATCTTCAATCCAACTTTCTCCAGTTTTTTGAGCCATTCCTAGTCTTTTTTGTACCTCGTGACCATATTTTCGGACAAGTACGATGTCGTCAACGTACATTATAGGTACACCAAGGTGCTTCCTCTTGTATGTCTGATGTCCGTGCATCCATCACCAAGAGAGACAGATATGGGCTTAAAGCCGATCCTTGGTGCAAGCCTACTGCCACACCGAACTTGTCGGTTTCACCCGCTGCGGACCGGACGTGTGTACCGGCTCGGATGTACATTGCTTGTATGAGACGTACGTACTTTATAGGAATCTTTTTCTCATTCAAAGTCCACCACAAAACCTCACGGGGTACCCAACCATACGCTTTTTCCAAATCCACGTACACCATGTGCAAGTTCTTGTGAGCACATCTGTATTTTTCGCAGAGTTGGTACTGCGGCCCGACATAAACCCGACTTAACCCACTTGTTACGGAATAGAGTTATTGTGTCTGATTGCAATGAAATTTACATATGTAATTAATTAGATGCTCTAATGGCTAGGAAAAATAAAATAAAAAATATCATACCTTTGGAAAACCAGGAAAATGGTGTTCTTTTAAAAGGACACTAGTAATATACCCTACCTATTTTTTAGTATCTGTGAAAGAAAAATCAAAAAAGTTTGTTTATTGTTTATTTTACAGTAATTAGCATAATTACGCCTTTGAATGATAGTTTTCAAAACATTCTTTTGGGTGCAACGTGACATCGCAAGTTTTGCAAGCAAAATTAGCTTTTTTGTGACAAACTACACATCTTAGCTGCCTCTCTTGGAATTTTATAAGATGACTGTTTTCGTCATACCGAGAATTTTGACGAAAACTTTGTGATGTACGACCTGGCTTCCTATTTTCAGTTTTACGATAAGTCTCTAGAAGCGCCGTTGCAATGCTCCTCCGGAACTGCAATTGATCCAGTTTCCCTTCGTCAATCTTATACAGCTGCCAAGCATTATGGATGGCCATGTCTAGACAATGGCAAATCAAAGGAAAATACCATTTTTTTCCCCGTATTGACACTCTGTACAAACCAATATTTTGGTCTGATCTGTCTACACCTCCCATATTTTCATTATACGTTTTTATTAGAGCTGGCTGATCTACTAATATATATTTTTTTTGTTGCTGCGAATAGCGCTTTGTTTTGCTAAGGGGTGTAACTGTAGCAGCATTTGATGCCACTGTAACAACGCTATTATCATTCCACTTACACACAACAATTTCTTCAGCTCTTGTTGATTTATATTTCAAGGAACCGCGATCCATTTTTTTGAATACTTTATTTGATGGCAGCGGACATTTTGACACGCGATTTTCTCTTATAGTTCCGGTTGCCCGGAAATCACGCTTACGAAGCTCATCAAGCAACGGAACCGATGTAAAAAAATTGTCAAAGAATAAGTGAAAAGGTGCTTGAGCATTGATTTTACGAAGCACATCTGCAAACTGCAAAATGACACTGGCTCCTAGACCCATTTTCTTATATTCATTATTTCTTTCTCCTGATTGCCCCTGATAAGGATCAAACCATAATATGTATCCAAGACGAGTGGCTCCAACCCAAAATTTGTACCCCCATCTAATAGGTTTCCCTCGTATAAATTGTTTGCAAGGATGCCCACCATAATATGGAATCATAGCTTCATCGATGCTATAATTTTCATCAAATGGTGCAAACTTCACAAAAATTTCATTCAGCTCGTCAAACAGTGGCCTCAATTTAGCATATTTGTCATTAGGTTGTAAATTTGTATTATCACAGCAGTGTAAATGTGTCATTATAAACGTAAACCTATCTCTTGACATTGCATTGAAAACTAACGGCATCCCACAATCAGCTGCGTTTTCCCAATACATATATCTTCTGGGCACTACAACATAACCACTGAATAATAAAATTCCTATGAAACACTTCATTTCACGAGATGTTACGTTTATGTTTCCAGTTTTATTTTTTTGGGCTATGTATCTGTTTGTGTGTTCCGTCAGCAAATTTATAATTTTGTCATTGAAAAGTTGCTCAAAATAATAAAGTTCGTTTTGTTTTTTAGATGCTTGTTGCATATCTCTCCAAGGACTAAAAGTAGGGCGAATATCCCGTGTGATCCAATTATAGCTTTTGGTTTTCGATATGGTCACACTAGTCGAGGGTTGAGATGACGTAGAAGGTACTGGTGACTGGTCTTCGATTGAAGTACTGCATTCACTGGTACGTCTTCGTTTTGCTAATTCTGCTAAATTTATTTCGTCATCACTACTGGTATCATCTGATGTATTATCATAATGAACTTGTGCCGGAGCTCTCAGTTGAGTGCCTGGTAAGTTGTGGATTTGAACTTGATTTTCATCTCCGGAATCCTCATCAGTGACGTCAGCGTTACAATTTTCTGGAGGGAGAACTGTAATGCTGCCAGGAATAGGTATGTCTTCATCAATTTCCAGCTCCTCGAGTATTGTATGAAGTCTAGTCTCCCATCCTTTCCCAAAATGTTTCCTACCGAAAACATAGAAAATCTTGTAAGAAATAGTAGTAGATTTTACTACTGGGCGTTATAAAGAACATCATAAATAATGGCTCATAAAGGTTAGAATTTCACCAATTACTAGCTAAATTTCAGTCGTGGTACGTAAATAACAGTCCAAACTATTGTAATAAAGTATTGAAAAACTGGGGAATAAAATAATAAATTAATAACTTACCTCATATCATCCATCACAAATAACACGATTATTATATTCTCAAAAACTTAGTAATAATATTACGTCAGCGCACTTACAATACTTGTATTGTACTGCCCGGCATCTAAACTTTAACATGTCATCAACAAATATTGTTTACACTACCCTCATTAATCACAGGATTTTTGTTTAAGTACCGGCCTTTTAAAAGGACGCTAGTAACAAGTGGGTGCTTCTTCTGTGTTATCTCACTCTTTTCTCTAAATCGTCTCTCTATCACTTTTCCCATATTATGATCTCACTAACTATAAAGCATGTTTTATTTATGAAATATGTTAAGAAATATTCTTATAATAATAAAATATTTATATGTTATTTTTTAACATTATCTTTTGTTACAGTTTTTCACCACCCTATTATGCAACGTTCCTGAAGCCATGATGTTTATTTACTTATTAGTTTTTCAACTACGCAGTAATCAAATTATGGTATGTCGAAAATGTAATTTGAGGTTTTAGTCATATTTTATTCTATTTTAATTTACTATTTTACAGAAACTATGATATCATCGGCATAGAAGCATAGTTGAATAGCCTAGTCTGAATCCAAGGTTCAGTTGAGTTGAAACAAACATACGCACTAACAATCAAATTTTGAATTTGTAACATTAGTGTAATTTGCGACCAAGCGATTGATGATGACAAGATTTTTTTGTCAACTTGTAATTATTATTTCAGGCAGGATCATTGGACGTGATTATCACATTTTGTTTGACATCAGGAACTCTACTTTTGACTATCTTACCTGCAATATTTGCTGGTATGTTGAATTCTCAGGCGTACAAAATAAAAGTCATATTAAACAACCAGCTTTTATTAGAAAAAGGTGAGCATGAGTTTTTTTTGGACGGAAATAAAGTTTTAGTAATACGAGTTATTACTTTTATGTGCAAATATTGTGTCCTCGTGGAGTAACTAAGCTTTTAAGTATCTTTTTTTATTTATAAACAATAATTGAATAAACTTTGTTATTTTGGTTTTAATTTCAAATAAAGTTAAATATGTTGCCATAATAACAAATGTGATTTATTTTTAATATTCAATAATGAAGATAATAATTAATTGATTTGTTTTGGCTAAATATTGCGTTTTGGTTTCAGATGTTACCAAGTCAAGGCATATGATACAGTTTATTGATTACGTAGAAGCTCGACCTATGATGTATTACGTCTATCAAGTTATTCCTCTAAATGCGGATCTACTCGATATTATTCTTAATTTTTGTGTGACGTACTTAATTGTCATTATTCAACTGACTCATTTGTATTAAACCATAGATATTACTTTGACTAGTTTTTTTTAATTTTAGTTTTGTTAATGAAAATAATCATTCGATTTAATAATGAGGTTTAATACGCTGAGAAAAATGGCTAAGAACTATACCTACCTAGTCTGGCCATAAATACGGTTACAGTTAAAAATAAACAAATGTTTTTAGTATTCATTCACAGAGACTTGAATTATGAAATTAAAAATGAAAATTACAATATAATTAAAATAAAAAACTAAACTAATCTAAAAGGCCGCTGCCTGCGGAAATTGTTCCCAAAATGCTGGCCCCATTACCACGTTGTATGGCGATGCTCACCCTTTAGGCGAGATAGAGGCCAGCATTTTGGTCACGTGATGCTTCGACCAGACGAGAAGAGAGCTCTTTATAACTTGTTTTAGCGCCCGGCCCCCACGGTCCCAAGGTTTCGACCCCAAAAGAAAAAAATTACAATTAACAAGAAGTTAGTATTTTTTTTATTTCACGACTGTCTTAAACAATAAATTACAAAACGCACGAATGGATGGATCATTTTCTACAACGACTTCAATTAGTTCACTAACATTAGTTAGTTTGATAGATAAATACTAATTGGACTAAAATATTTGTACCTCATCACACAAATTAAGGCATGCCTTCATTAGACCGCGTGTGCAGGACGTTGGTAGTCACACGGAAAACATTTTACCTCGAAATGATTGTTGTTCAGCCATTCAAAGGAAAGTTGGACAGCAATCAGCAGATACTTAGTATACATTACTTAGTTTAATAGAAGAAATAACACTAACAAGATAAAAGTATTTGTAAACAATTTATTTCATTAACAAAGCCTACCTCATCACACAAATTAATGTTGGCCCTCATTAGGCCGAGTGCACAGGACGTTGGTAGTCACACGGAAAACATTTTTATTCGACATGATCGTTGTTCAGCCACTCCAAGCAAAGTTCACCCCCAATCAGAAAAAATATAAACATGTGCCTAAAACTCTAATTATATTATACAAACTCATTTATGTTATACTTGGTCTCGACTTTGGGTTTTTCGACCATAAAACAAAGAGATTAAGATTTATTTCGAGATGTGTCACAATTTTCTTAATTCTGACTATAAGCTTGACTAGCATGTTACATGTATACATTTACGCCTCACAAGAAATGTTGTTATTTTATGTCTTTTATTTGACACAGTACTTGACGATATTTTATTTAATGTTAGTTTTCAAGAATCAGTTTCGGAATTTTATTGAAACCATGGGAACCTTTAATGCAGAATTGGACAAACAAAATTTTGTTCACACAATTAAATTGAATCCGGTTATAATTTCAGCAACTTTGTTCCTTTTATCGAGAACAGCACTAGGCGTCTCTTGGTGTGCAGCAGTTAGACCTGATGGTGGAATATGTATCAGGCCTCGTTGGGTTTTAATTATACTTCACTTTATAGTGTTCGCTCATGATTTTATATTACTGACTATGTTACTAGCATACTATATGGTATATTTGAACTTAGTGACACTTTCTCGTAAATTAGAAGAAAATAACTTATTTAACTCGTTTGATAAATACAAAAATATTTACAAATCGATTGTTGATGCTACGGAAGAAATGAAAAGAGCTTTTGACCCACTGGTAAGTTTTTAACTTTTTGACTAATTTTTACGCTTTAATTACTGATCTCACTAATTAGAATGCATATTTTATTTCTAAAATATCTTTTTACTATAATATAGAAATATTATAGCAAAATAATATTAAAACATATATATTTTTTTAACATTATCTTTTGTTACAGTTTTTTACCGCCCTGTTATGCAACGTTCCCGAAGTCATGATATTTATTTACTCAATAGTGTTACAATCACGCAATAATCAAATTATGGTATGCATAATATGTAATTTAAGTTTGCAGTCCTATTTCATTCTATTTTCAGTCACTATTTTACAGAAACTGTGATTTCTTTAGCATGGAGGCATAGTTGAATAATTTATAGTTAACTAGCTGACTTGACAGACGTTGTCCTGTCTTAACGATGACTATTTAATTCGATTTGTTAAAAAAAGCCATTACGTCAATTCTATGTCAAATGTCAAAAGTTACATTTAAAAAGTTTACATTGTCCAAAGCGCTAAAGTTAAATTATGGTTTAAGTATTTTCAAATTTTCTAATTTTTCATGTTTTTTTACTATAAATTGAGATGTGAGCTATCCTATCTCCTAAGTTAGATCGAACTGCACGCACGGTGTGCAAATTTGATTGAAATCGGTTAAGTAGTTTAGGAGTCTATAGCGGACAAACAACGTGACACGTAATTTATATATATTAAGATAGGCATTAGTTGATATTTTTTTTCAATTTGTAAATATTATTTCAGGCAGGATTTTCGGATGTGATTATCACATTTTGTTTGACATCAGGAACTCTACTTTTGACTATCTTACCTGCAATATTTGCTGGTATGTTGAATTCTCAGGCGAACAAAATAAAAGTCATATTGAACAACCAGCTTTTATTAGAAAAAGGTGAGCATGAGTTTTTTTGTAGAAATAAAGTTTTAGTTTATTTATAAATAATTGATTTATTATTTGTTTTTTTTTGTAAATATTTTGTCGTCGTTGAGTCACAAAGTTTTTCAGTTTTTTTTTTAAATTAATTGTTTATTGCATAATGATATGTAGATATAGGCAATATACATTGTTTATGCAATAAACAATTAATATAAACATATCATTTTTTTTACGATTTTTTTATTTTGAACAAAACTAAATTAATTACAATTGTGATTTGTTATAATAATACTCGTATTTATTAATGGAGATGATAATTAATTGCTTTATTTTTACTCTATATTGTTTCAGATGTTACCAAGTCAAGGCATATCATACAGTTTATTGATTACGTAGAAGCTCGCCCTATGATGTATTACGTCTATCAAGTTATTCCTCTAAATGCGGATCTACTCGGTATAGTTCTTAATTTTTGTGTGACATACTTAATTGTTATTATTCAACTGACTCATTTGTATTAAACCATAGTTTTTATTCTTAGTATTGTTAATGAAAAGAATAATTCGATTTATTAATGAGATAATATATTATTATGTCGAATACTGAACTAGCTAATACTTTTTAAAAACGAGTAAAACCGCCGCGGCCTTAACGACCATCGGTTTTACTGTTACAACCGAACTCACTACACTGCCTATTTTTCAACTCAAAAACTAATACATATGATTCTAAGCACTTGTTGGAATTCTCTTGAAATAAAAGCACATGAAACACTGAATTATTTTTATTTTATTTCAAAGTTTTACTTACAACGTTTCACCTCGAAATCCAGTACAAAAAGTGGCACCACATTGCACGCCTATCGTGAAAAGAATGCGGCGGCCATTTTGCAAGTTTAAGAAAAGGCGGCAAATCAACCAAATACGAGTAGACTAGGTACTCGAGTGTTAAAGTTTTACAGGATATGCCATCAACGGCACTAGTGTCGCTTCGAACGAAATTTGAAATGTTAAGCAAGAAGCTCTATAAAAATCGCTACTAACATTATGAAGCTAATTTACAGCTATTAAAGCAATACGCGCAATGTGAAAACAAAATTAAATAGTAAACTTAAATGAAGTTTTCGCTCTTGGAAATGGCGCGCTATTTAAAGTTGATTCACAGCCGAAAGTTTTTAACTGGACACAACGCGTTTAAAATTAACATTAGAATTTATATGCTACTAAAGCCAACTAATTGATGATAATCAAAATAATTCGCTGACGGAGGTACCCGAAGGCGCCCGATCTGTCCTCGCGGCGACATATACACTGAGAAAAATGGCTGAGAACTACCTATATAATAGTATAGTACTATCATAAACTGGTGCTAATCATCGTACTTTTTGATGATATCAGTATGCTCCGTACTTTAAGTGAATTTAGGTGTGTATTTTTCTCAGTGTAGGGTTATTTTATATATGTATACTAGCGGCCCGTCCCGGCTTCGCACGGGTAGACTTTGGGATAAACGTAGAGTAAATTGAAATCGGTCCAGTCGTTCACGCGTGATGGCGTGACCAAAGGTGTTGAGAATAATTATAGGAACTCTTTGTTATAACCTCTATTCTCATGCTATTGCGTAACTATAGCAACCGTAGTTTTTTGATGCTAACTTGTCAATTTATAGTAAAAATTATCAGTATAAAACGCACACTGTTTTGATAGATATGATTGAATTTGAACTTTGTACAGAGGTAATAAAGTGCAAATTGACTCTTGGACGTTAGGAACATACCTACATTGCTTAAACAACAGTGAGTGCTTGCAATTCAATATGAACTTTATACAATAGCAATAAAGCTCGTTTTAGTTAGAAAACGTTTGTATGGGAAAAATAAAAGGGCTGTTTTTAGGGTTTTTCAATATTTCTGAGAGATTTTCTTAATATTTTTTTCAGTAAGAACCTTCTCCTAATAATAACAAATACAACAAAAAAAGAATTAATGAAATCGGTCCAGCCATTCACGCGTGAGGCCGTGACCAAGGAAAACGGGTTTCATTTTTATATATATATAGATAAAGGCACTCAGAAGGGATGAGGTGTTGCCAATTATTAGAAGTTATTGTTGTCGAGCGGTTCTATGTTCATAATGTGGGCATGTAAGTAGGTTCTATTAGACAGACAGGCGTGGATAATCGGGCGAGAGGACAAAACCATTACTTTCAACACACGTAGATTATAATGTTACAATGATCCGTTCAAATATGACCTCCAATGGATATTCCAAGTATTCACAATACTACTCAAGCAGGCACTCCGCCGAACACGTAATGCGCATACGCGATACAAAAAGATTCTATAAGCACCACTGTAATAGGCATGACGACAGTATCAAAAAATCGCCGATTCAATGCTTTCAGGGGACTAGCCAGATTAAAAAATTTAAAATACATGTTTAGTTTTATTTTTAAAAAAACAGATTATTAAGATTTTCAATAAATTAACATTAAAATACAGCAATCGGCCATTTTGTCAGAAACAACAATCACAGCGTATGACGTCACGCTTCAGTGAACTCAGGTCATCAGCCGCTCATCACGCATGACAATGACATGTTTACTAGCCGTGACGTCAAATCGACGCCATGACACGAGCAAGCTGTTTTTGGGCACTGTTGAAAAAATATGTGAAAAATGGCTTGAAACTTCGTTAAACTTAACTTTATTACCGAAATAAAGGCTTTTTTGTAAATAGTAAATGTGTACTCACATTATGGAAGAGGATTTTAAAATCTTTCGTCACGCCTATTCCAGATGTTATTGCAACTATTGTACTCCGCTTTCTATGTATCAACTTTAACTTAAACCCTTGTCCTTGTGGCTCTTGTCGAGATTCCTAAAGTATCGTTTCCCGCGCTAAGAGTTCGTAGTTGCGCCAGAGCGGTAAACGTCAGCAGCTCAGCAGCTGTCACTGTCACTTACGTTTTTTTAACAATCTTAATAAAAATTGTCTCAGAGCGCCGACATATAATATCTTCGACCACATCGTCGCTTCCCATCAGGTGAGATTGCGGTCAAACGCATGCCTAGTCTGATGTAAAAAAAAAGATATATATATACTATGGAAGCTAACGTGGCTTTCACACATTTTTGTTATAATACGTAAAAATGCCAAACTTGACGCAACCGCGAGCGTGTCACGTTTGTAAACTCGCCTGATGAAAGTCACCGAATGTGACCGAAACTAGTCGTAGTAGATAATATATTATTATTTAAGTGTATTTGAAAAAGTGTGAAATACAATCTGGCACGGATAGGTGTTATATTATTTAGAGTGTGTTGTGTATGTATTTCAAATTATTTACCAATCAAATCAAGGCAATCAAAATCCAAATGTCTATATTTGAAGTTAATTTAATTAAAGTTAATACTTTTGGAACATAAAGAAAAAATATTTTGTTTAGGTTTTTTTTTATGTAATTGAGTGAAATATAAATAAATAATATTATAATGATAATATGACATTAAACTCTCTTTTCAATGATTGTGCCGATTACACTGTATAAGTTGTAATTGTGATATATTTACTTCGATTTCCGTCTCCATGGTTACAAAGTTTCGGATCACTATAGTCACCAGAGAGACAATAAATATAATAAGTTACCAGTACAACATGAACAGTCAATTATAGCAACTACGACTCGGACAATTAATTCACTTATATTACTTGGTTTGATGAAAATATTAGTAATCAATTAAAGTGACATACCTTGGGTAATGTGTTTTATTTTATTATTCGTTGAAGCATATGTACGTTGTGACTCAAAATAATTATTTCCTTCATTTGAACGAGAATACAAGGAGTTAACGAGCATACAAGGCGTTTGTTGCCGCCACACTGAATATCTTTTAACTCAACATGGTCGTTGTTCAGCCTCTTAAAGCAAAGGTCTCCCCAAATCAGGAAAATATAAAACATGTGCCTCAAACTTTGATGATAATTTACAAAATCATTCATTTAATATTTGGTTTCGACTTTGGGTTTTTTGACAACAACACAAAGAAAATGAGATACTTGTGGAAGTGTATCACATTTTTTTCAACTTTGACAACAGCTGTGATCAGCGTATCAACTGCATATATTTATTCACCTCCAGAGCTCTTTACTTTTTATATATATAACGTGATTCAACACATGATATTTTTTTTAATGATATTTGTCTTTAAAAAACCGTTATGCGGTTTTCTACAAGTTATGGGAACCATTAATGCAGAATTAAACAAACAAAGTCACACCATGAAATTCAATGTTGAAATAACATTAGCAGCTTTGTTTCTCGTGGCGAGAGTGGTCCTGGAAGTTTTTTATTTTTTAGAAATAGAGCTTAAAAACAAACAGTGCTTAAGGCCTAACTGGGTACTAAATATATTTTACATGATATTATTTTCTCATGACTTCATATTATTAACTATGTTACTGGTTTACTACATAGTACATATTAATTTAGAGACGCTTGCCTGTCGATTGGAAAATGATAGCTTAGTAAAGTACGATAAATACCATAACATATACAAATCGATTGTCGATGCTACGGAAAAAATTAAAACTTCTTTGGACCCGCTGGTTAGTTAAGTAAATTAATTACCAAATCCATATTTATTCTTAGCTAACCCATGAACAAAATATTAAAAGAAACAACATTAATTGAACATTACCTATTTTTTGTTGCAGTACTTGACCGTCTTGCTTTTCAACGTTCCTGAAGTCATGACATACATTTACTTATTCGTTTATCTACTGAGCAACAACCTAATTTCGGTACGCACTATAAAACGACAGTATGGTTACCTACCAGTTTGAAGCCCGCCATTTTGTTTCACAATCCCTTTTTGTTTAGAAAAAATCTTTTATGAACACTACCATCCCGGGAAAGCCAGAGTGGTTGTGAAAAAAATCTCCTCCGAAGTGGTGGTCTACCCACTACGATCTTTGGCTTGTGTCACCTTAGCACTCGTTTGAGTTGCTATAAATGTCGAGCGACGATTCCCCACTATCCTACAGCAACTTTAAATTTTAATATAGGAGTAGAAACAGTACCCTAGTTTCAATCCAAGTGATACGCTTCCCGAAACCAATTTTTTGTGAAGCTGTAGCTGTAACAGAGTTGTATGAAACTAGAACTAGCATACATACATCCACAACCAATGTTTCGTATATTAAATGTTAGTGTGACCAAAATCTTGCCAATTTTTTAAATATTTATTATTATTGCAGGCATCATTGGACATCATTCTTGGATCTTTTACGACAATAGGAACTCTGACTTTAGCTATTTTACCTGCACTATTTGCTGGCAGATTGAGTTCACAGGCATATAAAATGAGAGTCATTTTAAACAACAAGCTTTTATTAGAAAAAGGTGAGCATATGAGAGAGAGGTTTTTTAAATCAGACCAGCAGTTCCAAATAGTACCTTCCACATTCTTATATTCAAACTTTACAAAGTTACTCTTTACAAAGTTTTGAAATGTTACAACTAATACTTCTATGTATACATGTATACTCGTAGATCATATTTCTATCAAAATTGTACATAGATATGTTGCTTAAATACAATAGTTATTTGTTATACAAGAGTGCAAAGTTGCTTTTTAACCGCGTGTTCAATTTTGATGACCGAGCAAGCGAAGGATTCTAAAATTGAATCACGAGCGCAGCGAGTGATTCAAAATAAGAATCCTGAGCGTTAGCGAGAGAATCAAAAGAGCACGAGGTGAAAAATCTTTGCACTCGAGTGCAACACGTAACTTTTCATTCTACCTCAGCGAGGAAAGAGTATTTTTAATCTTCAATATCTGAGTGGAAAAGCTCATTTGCGCATTATTAACAGTTTCAGTCAATTCTGTCGGCGTCAAACAAACTTCCTCGTCGCTAGAATCACTCATTTTAGTTTTTTCACTTGTTTTCAAGTTTCTTGTTTTTAATATAAGGTTTAACAATGACGTGAAAAAATGCCGCGTAAAGAACCGCGTACAAAGCAAATTGAAAAAAGAACACCAAGAAGGTTCCGAGTCTGAGTTTTTAACAAATTAAAAAAAAGTTGTATGATATATTCGGAACCATAGAGGTAGCAGTAAATAGGTTTAATGTTTTTTTTAATTCACAAACTTAGTGCACACGATGTTCTAAATTCAATTTACTTTATCCTCTAGAGAATAAAAACGGCTTTTCCACTCAGATATTGAAGATTAAAAATACTCTTTCCGAGATGGTAGGATGAAAAGGTTATTATTTCTTTATGTTTATTTAAGAAAGTTGTATAATTATTTACTTTTTTTCAGATATAATAAAATCAAGGAATATTACAAAGTTTATTGATTACATTGAAGCTCGACCTATGGTGTTTTATCTTTATCAAGTTATTCCTCTAAATGCGGACCTACTCGGAATAGTTCTTCATTTTTGTGTGACATACTTAATTGTCATCATTCAACTCACTCATTTGTTCTAAATTTTTGATATTATTTTCTTACTATTTATTTGATTTCCTAAATTATTTTAAATAAGTCAGTTTAACAATTTTAATTCAGGAAATTTAGACTGTATTCAAAAAAGTGTGATAAATTTAAAGAAATGTAATAAAAATATAAGCACTTAGTTCATTAGGTAGCAGTAATAGTATAAGGCTGCACAAAAATGTTTACTAGGAAATTTCAAAACAATATTGTTTTATTTCATAATTATTAACTTAATACATTTACTTTTTTCATTGCAATATTTATCTGTATTTTACTATTTTAATTTATTTTATGAATGATTATGGTAATCCCACTATTTAAGTTGTAGGTACTTCCGATATATTTGCTTCGATTTTAGTCCTCATGGTTACAGACTTTTTCACATAAATATTATGACAATAAAATACAACCGACAAAGATTATTGACCATACACTATTACTCGTTTTATGAAATCTATATATTATTTATGTCGAATAGAGAACTAACTAGCATCTTTTAAAAGCGAGTAAAACCGCCAGCCTTGACGACCATCGGTTTTACTGTTACAATTGAACTCTCTACACTGCCTAGTTTTCGACTCAAAAACTAATAGAAATGATTCTAAGCACTTGTTGGAATTCTCTTGAAATAAAAGCACATGAAACACTGAATTATTTTTATTTTAGTTTTCTTCAAAGTTTTACTTACAACGTTTCACCTTGAATCTCAAACAAAAAGTGGCACGCCTTGTATGAAAAAGGAATGCGGCTGCCACTTTATCAAGTTTTTAAACAAAAGCAGCAAATATTCAACCAAATAGATTTTGCTCGAGTATTTAGTTACCAAATAGATTTTACTTCGAGTGTAAGTTTCACAGGATATGCCATCAGCGGCGCTAGTGTCGCTTCGAACGAAAACTCGAAGACGCCCAATGCCCTCGCGGCGACACGGCCATTCTGCAATGCGACGCGTGCTCTGTGTCGTTTTGGCATTTATCCTGGTTATTACTGAAATAAAGAAAGTAATGTTTTGAGGCTAGGTACTTCCACAGTACACCTAAACCTATGATTTAAATTTAAGTTGGTACATAGTATGTAGATCAACTGAATCGCTGATTTACCATACATCAAGTAGGTGCGAGTGCGAGTGTGCATCTTTTTATCGAATTAATAATTACAGTCATAGTCAGTCATTGGTCAAAGTAATAGTCTTGGCAAATAATAGGCCATTGACGGTCGTACCGCCAATGTGCATCTTTTAATTGCTATATGGGCACTCCACGCGCCCATATGCATTAATAATAATAGGCCATTATAACGGTAGTATATTCGGTCGGTCGGTTGCATATGCATTAATAATTCGATTTTTATTGCTTGACACATTGGTCTACTCCACGCGCCAATGTGCAGATTAAGTTTTGTATGAATACACATATTGGTCTACTCCACGCGCCAATATGTAAATTATTATGTTTTGCGTGAATACACATATTGGTCAACTCCACGTGTCAATATGCAATTTGTGTTTCATACGCATGCTTTGGTGTCGAATAAAGTGAAACGTGCTCACCAATAATATCATCATTGTGACGCGCGATGGGTCTCGTGCTGTGTAGTAGCAGTGACGTCACCATCAGTGACGTTAGCCACGTGCAGCGCCGCCGCGGAGTGTGGCGGCGCCGGCGAGCCGCAGACGACAGCAGACGGGCTGGCTCGGGGCGACACGGCCGCCTGGGGGCCTCCCGCCGGCTGAGGGGCGCGCCGCAGCTGGTCGTGCGCGACCTTGCGGGGCCGCCCGTGGTGACCCACCACCTTTTTCACAAGGTAGCGATCGTTGTCCAGAACTCTGTGAACTTCATATGGCACGCTAAATTTCAAATCGAGAGAAGTCTGATTTCTTGGATTGTTCTTTATCAGAACGAAATCTCCTCGTTGAAAATTGTGAATTTTCGCTCGTCCTTTGTCGAATCTCGCTTTATCTTTCGCAGATAACTCCGTCATTCTGAGCTGTACATGCCGATCCATAGCATCGCCGTCGACGGACGTGTTATCGAAATTTACCAACTGCAGCAGTTCCGGAGGCACGCAATTTTGACGTCGAGTTAGTAGTGTAAGTGGGGCGATACCTGTCACTCTGTGTGCCGTACAGTTCAGAGCGAGTTGCAAGCCATCAAGAGCTGTGTGCCATTCTGGGGTTTCATAGTTCTTAATCATTATGAGACCATTCTTCAGGGTTGACATAACTCGCTCCACTTATCCGTTGGCTCTGCTCGCTCCTGGGGATATGGCATGAATCTCAATACCATACCTGTCACAATAGCTTTTGTATTCACCTAAAAACTCGCGTCCGCCATCCACGATGATCTGTCTCGGAGTCCCGAAGAGGTGAATGACCTGCCTCAAGGCAGCCGTAGTACTAAACTGACTCTTGTCGTTGGAGTGTCGGAGAAGTACATACTTTGTAAATGCGTCTATTGTAACAATGACGTACTCTTGTTCTTCCGAACTACCGAGTTTGCCAGTGATGTCCATGTGAATGACTTCGAATGGAACCGTTGGTTTAGTAATGGGATGTAACTGTACCTGTATGGCTCCAGATGTCTGTTTTGAAGTTCTGCATATTACACAGTTATCCACGAACTCTCGGACAACGGTTGACATTTTGTCAAAATGGTAGGTGTCTCGTATTTTCTGTAAAGTTTTCTCCCAGCCTGGGTGCTTAAGGGTCGTGTGGAACGTGTTCATGAGACTCCACTGAAAAGACTTTGGGACCACTATCAGTTTTCGTTCTCCTTGAATTGGATCGCTCTTTCTGTACTTCAGTACATTACCTTCGAGGAGGTATCCGGGAACATCATCTCCATTGTGTAGGCTATCTATGATAGGCCGCAGCTCACCATCGCGTCGTTGCTCAATATTAATCCATTCGAGGTTACTGGTCATGGTGTTTACCGTCAATGGATCTGGATTCCTGCTGAGAAAGTCTGCATGCTGCATCCGCTCGCCCTTCCTGTACTCAACTTCAAAGTCGTAATTCTGTAGGTAGGCCCACCATCTATGTATGCGTGGTAGTAAATCTTGCTTGTGCTTGGAGGCCTTTAAGGCGTTGCAATCCGTGATCACCTTGAACTTACGGCCGTAAACAAAATGGCGGAAATGTTTAATTGCTCGCACTACGGCCAATGTTTCCAGTTCATAACTATGGTACCTACTTTCTGTGTCCGTGGTGCGCATGCTGAAGTAGGCGATCACGTGAGTTCGGCTGATGATTTGTACCAAAATTGCCCCAAATCTGATTCCACTGGCATCAGTGTATAATTCTCTAAGTTCGCCTTCTCGGAAAATTGTTAGGACAGGCGCAGAAGTGAGGTGATGGATAATCGGTTGTCGTGCCTCCTCATGAACATGAGTCCATTGCCATTTAGTGCCTTGCTTAGTCAGATTATATAAAGGGACCATTCATAGTACGCGCAAAATCTGGGATGAAGCGGCGAAAGTAACTCGCAAGTAATCTCTTACAGTGTTAGAATTTAATTCCCGATAGTCTACACACATACGATCGTCTCCACTTTTCTTTTTTTTACTAAAATGATCGGACTAGAATACGGTGATTTACTTTCGCGGACAATGTTATTCTCTATTAACTCACCCACGATTCCCTTAACTTTCTCGCGCTCAACAGGGCTCAATCGATAAGGCCTTCGCTCAACGTATCTGTCAGGGTTTTTTAATCTTATCTCTAATTTACCCGTGTTGACACGAGACTTTGCAAAGCCCTGTGTGAACACATGCTAGTATTTGTTTAGCAAAATCGTCAGTTCGTCAACATCAGATTGATTAGTTAAGTCATGATCATGTTTTCGAATAATGGACTACGCGATCGTACGTGCATAACTCGGGGATGTGACAACAAAGTTGCACTATTTTTCGTTACTATGACACTGATACCCGTCTCGTGAAGTAAGTTCGCACCAATTAATACGTCTGATGTCATTTCGTAGTCTGGCAAGATGTGAAACAAGATTTCAACGTTTACGTTGTCAACGACGCAAATTGCAGTGAGGGTACTTGTGGAAACTATGGTAAAGGGGCCTATTCCACGCAGATAATTAACCGACTGACTTCTACGCCCGGGTAGTCTATTCGCGACCGATTCACGCATCACGGAACATTCCGCGCCACTATCGAAGACTGTATCGACAGTTTGATCACCGACACAAATACGCATTTTATTTAGACCGGACGTCACGACCTATCGCTAGATACGAAGTTCACATTAGAAGCTACTTGTTTTTCGCGACGAAAGCAAGTGTCAAACGTGTGACCGTGCTTTGAGCAAAATGAACAAAATTTGTCATTAGTTTGTTTAGGTAACGTAGTAGATGACGTCACGGAACTTTTCTCGGTCGATGGAACATTCCGATGGTTTCTACTGCGACAAATACTGAAAGTATGGCCGTTCTTTTTGCAAAACGTGCAAAATAGGGAGTCTCTGTTATCTACGGTAACCTGGGGACGTTTCAAAAGCGGTTTGTCGATATTACTTTGACTTGGGCGTTTAACGCGAATAGAAGATGCAACAGATATCAACTCGGGCACTGAAATAGCTCTGGCATTCATTAATTCAATGCGGAGACGTTCGTCACTCACCGTTCCAATCACTGCCTCCACAGCATCGCTACTCTCGAGCTGGTCTTTCGTTAGGCGCCTCCATAGCAGCCATGATTGTGACAGAAACTCTGCAATATCCTTGGAAGAATCATAGGTGTGTTCTCTAAACCTGAGTACGTCCCGCGAGTAACGGTTTTCTGGTTCAAATGTAGTGATTATATTCTCACGTAACTCGTCCCAGCTAGATGTCGTAACAAGCCAATTATCAGCCCATATTTTGGCACGACCTTTTAGCAAGCTGGTTACTTTCATCCGGATATCATAGTCAGTAAGATTATAGGTACTTTTAGCAATAGAGATGTGCGTACACCACTCACGGACTCCAACGTTGCCGTCCGGGTCGTACGAAGGTAGAAATATTTCAGTAATTTTTACCTTGCCAACAGATTTCTGTTGTGATAATAGACGCTCGCTCATATGCTGCATCACCGTCATCATGTGCGAGTAAAATTCTGGAGGCACATTACCAGACTGTAGTGGTAGCGGCGGCGGTGATATGGCGCCCGCTGCAGGCCCACTCGTCGCATCAAGTCCGCTAGCTGCCGCAGGCTGTGTCGTTTGAACTTGTCGACGCGCCAGGCGCCGGCCGACTCTGCTCGGATGCATCCATCCGGGGGTCCTTATATGTAGTTTTGACCAGGATCACCTGAAATATAGTTAACGGCCAGAGAGGGATCAATAGATCACTATCCCACTTCTGATGTCGAATAGAGAACTAACTAGCATCTTTTAAAAGCGAGTAAAACCGCCAGCCTTGACGACCATCGGTTTTACTGTTACAATTGAACTCTCTACACTGCCTAGTTTTCGACTCAAAAACTAATAGAAATGATTCTAAGCACTTGTTGGAATTCTCTTGAAATAAAAGCACATGAAACACTGAATTATTTTTATTTTAGTTTTCTTCAAAGTTTTACTTACAACGTTTCACCTTGAATCTCAAACAAAAAGTGGCACGCCTTGTATGAAAAAGGAATGCGGCTGCCACTTTATCAAGTTTTTAAACAAAAGCAGCAAATATTCAACCAAATAGATTTTGCTCGAGTATTTAGTTACCAAATAGATTTTACTTCGAGTGTAAGTTTCACAGGATATGCCATCAGCGGCGCTAGTGTCGCTTCGAACGAAAACTCGAAGACGCCCAATGCCCTCGCGGCGACATATATATATATGAAAATGTTATGTTGGTTTGTGTACGCTTCAAAAACTCAAAAAGTTCTGCACCGATCGAGCTGAAATTTTAGCATGATATATAATACGCATCAAGGATTGTTTTTATCTATTTATTTTTTTATCCACAGCGAAGCGTGGCAGGGAACAGCTAGTTTGGTATAAATTTGTATTACTAATTTGATTAAAAACACTCATAGTTTATTAATTTTATTAATTAAACATACCTTTACACATTCAACCTCATTTGAACCAGTTTTCGAGTCTTAAGTAGTCGCTACACAAGGACACAGCAAACTTTTTGAATTAAGATTATTGTTGTTCAACCCAAAGCAAAATTGTTTCTCCAAATGCAGGAAAATACGAAACACTTTCCTCAAATTTTAATAATAATTTTCAACATCATTCATATCATATTTGGTTTCGATTTTGGATTTTTCGACTACAAAACTAAGAAAATAAGATTTTTATCAAAGTGTTTTAGAGTTTGTGTGACATACGTTATGTTTGTGTACGATTAATTTGACCAGCGTGTTATATGCATATGTTTATTCCGATACAGTAATGTTTGCAATTTATTTGTATTACATAGTACAGTTCTTGACGATATTTCTTATAATACTAATATTTAAAAATCCGTTTCGCATTTTAATACACATTATGGGAACTATTAATGCAGAATTTAACGCATAAAATTTCTGATTCTGAGATTCTGTCGTTAAATTAATTATTGTTTTTACATTAGCAGCATTGTTTCTTGAATCGAGAATGGTTATGCCTGTTTATTGGTGCTCAGGAAACAAATTTCATGCTTTTTCAGCCCTTGTTTTGTATTGATAATTATATAACCTGATATTGTTGTCTCATGATGTCATATTATTAACTATGTTACTAGTTTACTGTTTAGTATATATTAACTTAGTGTCGCTTTCCCGTAAATTGGAAGAAAATAACTTATTTAACTTGTACGATAAATATAATGCTATTTACAAATTGCTTGTTGATGCTACGGAAGCAATAAAAATTTAATTATGTTTTTATTAAGTTTATTTTAAATAATAGTCGAGGAACATGTAAATAAATACAATTAAGGTAATAATAAAAACTATGTCTAAACTTAGTTTATTCAATGAAACGTTTTTTATAAAGTTATGTACCTAAGTAATAGTTAAAATGATGGTGATAATAAACATAAATGGTTAGTGCGATGTGTTTATTTCCATGGTAACAATCCATACAATCGTTAAGGAAATACAATAGGTAAAACATCGAGGACGATTCCTATTAACCGACTTCAAAAAAGGAGGAGGTTATCAATTCGTCAGTATGTTTTTTTTTATTTTTTTTAATGTTTGTTACCTCATAACTTTTGACTGGGTGAATCGATTTTGATGATTATTTTTTATTAGAAAGCTGACGGTTCCCATTTGGTCCCATTTCAATTGAGTCCAGTTCTGATAATGGTATCCATGAGAAAACCATATAAGTATTAAATTTGCATTAAGTACGTGCGCGACAAATAGATGAATAACTCAATAGTCGGTCTTTTGAAGTCGGTTTTTGTTTTTTGTTATGTAAAAATAATGTTCTTGTTTATTTTGATAGACATCACTGAGTACTAATTCGATTAATGAATCTTATCTCATTACACTAAGTGACCCTTCCGACCTCCTTCCCCGTTACACCCTATTATAGTCGAACTATAAGACTTTATTACTAAGACGTTTGTAGTCACCATAAAACAAACATTTTAACTCGACATTACAATGAATCAGACACCGGAAGAAAGCCACCAACCACAGAAAAATAAAAAATATGTACCTCAAAGTTTAATAATAATTTTTAAAATTACTCATATTTTATTTGGTTTCGATTTTGGATTTTTCGACTATAAAACAAAAAGAATAAGATTGATATCGAAGTTTTTCACATTTTTCTCAATTCTGACTATAAGTTTGGCCAGTCTATTATTCGCATATATTTATTCCATTCCAGATATGTTTCTCTTTTACATGTATTACGTGGTGCAATACTTCACAATGTTTCTTATCGTTTTTGTATTCAAGAATGAGTTCCAGAATTTTATTCACGTTATGGGAACAATTAACGCACAATTTAAACTAAAAAGTCTTGATTATTATGCACTAAAATTAAATATTAGAATAACATTTGCCGCTTTGTTCCTTTTGTCGAGAATGGCGCTGGCTCTTTATTTATGTGCAAAAGTTAAAGTTGATGATCGGATGTGTGTAAGCCCTCTTTGGGTATTGATTGTTCTTCAATGTATGTTGTTTTGTCATGATCTTATATTAGTAATTGTGTTACTAGTATTCTATTTGGTTAATTATAACTTAGTGACACTTTCTCGTCAACTGGAGAACAATGACACATTGGATTTGTACGAAGAGTACAGCCTAATTTACAAAACGACTGTTGATGCTACGGAAGAAATAAAAATAGCGTTTGAGCCCCTGGTAAGTTCGGCAGATCCACATATTCCTACTGATCTATCCCTACTGGTAGAGAAGACTGGTTTTTTTTCCACCTATTACTATTAGGGGGGAAACGTGGATATTTTACTTCCACGTATTTCTACTATGATCAAATTGATCAAGTACAAACAGGAAGAAAAATCAAAAGAAAAAAAAATCAAAAAGGAATTATGTTTTGAATTTAATAAGTAGTCTAATAACTAGTCTACTAAGAAATCAGTAGCAATGTAGCGTAATATTATATTTTATCTTAACATATCTAAAATATGTCAAACAGTGATATCTCCTGTGCATTTTGTATCACGTAATCACGGGTCACATTACTTCCTCTCTCTTACTCTTAAGCAATTTAATAACCGATTCCATCTTTACTAAAAAGCGCCATTTACACGATGCAAGTTTCTTGCCTGTTGCATACAATAAAATTGAAGCAATAAATTACCTGCATGGTCTAAACAGTACGTAACATTTTGATCTTTTGCGCAAGTTTTGCTTGCCAAAATTTTCTTGGTGTAAACAGCACATACAAAAATTTCTTAGGCGATTCTTGCATTCAATTAGTTTTCTCTTCATTTGCCAACATGAGTGCAGTAAGTGAAGGTGTGTTAATCGTTGCTGCTCTTCTGAGACAAGAAATATTGAGAAATCGTCGTAAAAAGAGGTGTTGGATCAAAAAATGGATAGCAAGAAGAGGAGTTCTTGGAGCGTCTAACAATCTTTTTCTTTCTCTTTACAAAACCTTCCAACACTTGAATGAAAAATTTGACAACGCAAATACGTGCAATACTTGAAGCAACCCGCCAATGAATGGTACACGCACATACAACTCTCTATTTAGACAAGTCAAAACTTGAAAGCAATAATCTCCTAAACATTATTGTATTGGTCTAAACAGAAGACATTTGCAACTATTTTTTGTCAAGACTTGCATTCAATAATTGCGTTCAATTTTTTTACTTGTATCCACGTGTAAACAGTTGCGTACAATTCTTGAATGGCAATTAACGCACTTAATTTATTGCACTCAATAATTGCACTTGAATGTACAAGAAAATTGTATCGTCTAAATCACGCTTAATTCAAACCTATTACTTAAAGATACAAAAAACAACAACATTTTTTATCAATAGCATATTTTTTTTAATTAACATTTTTACAAACAAAATGGTTACATTACTTATGTTTATTTTTATAACATTCGCTTTTGTTCCAGTTTTTTGCCGCCTTGCTTTTCAACGTTCCTGAAATCATGATTTATATTTACTCATTAGTTTTTCGACTGAGCCAGCATGAAATCGCGGTACGTAAATATGTGATACCCACAGCCCGCCGTTTAGAAATAATAGTAGAGTAGGGGCCTTACTACGAGTACAAACGTTGTTTAGCAATTGGTTAGATTGACAAAATATTATGTCAGTTAAACGACTACTAACTAATTACTATAGCCAAACCGTTTATCTTAGTCCTCGCCTGCGCGGTACAGAGGCGCGGGGGATGACGGCGCGGGGGACTGAAAGGGCGGCGCGGGGGACTGAGAGGGCGGCGCGGGGGACTGAGAGGGCGGCGCGGGCGGCTTGACATAACATAATGTGACTTAACATTAAGATTTGTTTTTTAAGTGAGACCCTAGTTAGTTGTCGACAGGGTTATAAGGAAGAGGAAGAGATGAGTGAGGGTTGATTTTTTTACAAGAATTTTGGGTTGTTCCCATAGTAAAAGTTATTCAAAATGATGAGTACCATGAGCCTTTTTCGGCTTAGCATGCCCTGTCCTTATAACCTTGTATGTAAACCAAGGTTAAAAAAAACGATCCAATTTTCATTTTTTTTTTCTACTGAGTACTTAATAAGCTTGCGTTTGACCGCCATCTCGCCTGATGGTAAGCAACGATGCAGTCTACGATTGATAGAGCACTTGCCTAGAAGCAACCGATTCACACGCGACTTGAAGACACCCAGATTATATCTATCGGGAAACACCCACTCGGGCAAAGCATTCCACACTCTAGCGGTACCTACGCACAATAAAGGTGGAATCAAAGCGTTGCATACGAGTTTTTGGTACATCAACCATGAAACGATGTCGCTCTTACCTATCTAAATTAATTTGACCATGACAGATCATAATTTATAATATTAGTTTCGATAACAATTTTTTCATGTAACTTTTAATTATCTTCAGTTTGGATCAATGGACATGATTTTGCCAACGATTTCGATATCAGGAACGCTACTTTTGACTATTTTACCAGCACTATTAGCTGGCATGTTGAAGTCACGGGCGTATAAAATAAAAGTCATATTGCACAACAAGCTTTTATTAGATAAAGGTGCGCATGAGTTTTTTTGGACAATTATAAAGTTTTTGTTTATTTATTAATTATGTCTGTAGTTTAGATTTTTTATTTTTGTTCAAATAATGTGTGGCTTTAATAACAAATATTATTGCTTTCAATACTCACTCTCTAAATTTGTAATTTTATTGAAATGTACCTAATTTTTTACAGATGTTACCGATTCAAGAAATATTATAAAATTTATAGAGTATGTAGAAGCTCGACCTATGGTGTTTTATGTTTATAAAGTTATCCCTCTAAATGCGGACCTACTCGGGATGGTTCTTAATTTCTGTGTGACATACCTGATTGTTTTAATTCAACTTACTCATTTGTATTGAATCGTAGATAATAACTACTTACTATTTATTAAATGTGGTTGGTAAGATTATATTTTAGAGTAATGAAGGAGAGTGAAGTTAATAATATATTATTTATAAAGTTGAAGTAATTGTTAGTGTCAATAAAAAGTAATGTTACAGTAATCAAAAAATGGAATAACAAAATTTAAAAAGTTATTTATATTTTATGGGTATACTTATATATTTTTATTTTGCGTAAAATGTCTACTTTAAGTCGTTCACTCTTGGCAGAGTGGCCATGGTTGTAATGTTACACGGAGGCTCCTCACTGTCGTCGACGCCCCTTTCCATTGCTGCCGCGCTCTTGCAATGCTTCTCCATTTCTGGCGGTTGGTTGCATCGCGAGCACACTGAAACACGGTAGACTGGTGGCCTTTTTATGAAGTCGGTCCATAGAGTTGGTAATCATCCGAGACCACGCTTGCCTTTAACTCGACCTGCACCACGAGCCTCTCCATCGAATGTAAAACAATGATAAAACGTAAAATGTACTATGTAATTCTATTAAACATGTCTTTGATTTGCCCCTTTACAATACAGCGTTTAACGATTACGTAACTTGTCAGTTTTTTGGACAAAGATTAATTCGGAACTAATTCATAAATAATAAACTTCTATGTAAACGTGATGTGCCTGTAGAATTCAATGTGTTTAAATAAGAAAAAAAGTTACTTTTGATTATAAAACATTTTTTTTATTTTACTAATGTTTTTTTATTTCCCTAATTAAAATATAATTATATTAAAAACTAAACTAAACTAATCTAAAAGGCCGCTGCCTGCGGGAATCGTTCCCAAAATGTTGGCCCCATTACCACGTTGTATGGCGATGCTCACCCTTTGGGCGAGATAGAGCCGATAGAGGCCAGCATTTTGGTCACGTGTAAATATATATATATATATATATATATATTTATATATATATTTACTAGCTGACCCGGCAGACTTCGTACTGCCATACAGTACTTCTCTATGGTACTGCCATCCATGAAAAAAAAAACACTGACATTGACAGTTTGTTGTTCTTTCAACTTTTTATTAATTTGATTTTAAATGAATGAACTATTCGATTTCGTTTTCTT
The DNA here is from genome assembly GCA_949125135.1 of Alcis repandata. Lineage (NCBI taxonomy): Eukaryota > Metazoa > Arthropoda > Insecta > Lepidoptera > Geometridae > Alcis > Alcis repandata. Next base: position 10,520,453 of record OX421240.1, on the reverse strand, counting down.
TTTTTTGTTTTATCTGTGCTCCAACGCACACTGTTTTGATAGATAAAATATGATTGAATTTGAACTTTGTACAGAGGTAATAAAATGCAAATTGACTCTTGGACGTTAGGAACATACCTACATTGCTTAAACAACAGTGAGTGCTTGCAATTCAATATGAACTTTATACAATAGCAATAAAGCTCGTTTTAGTTAGAAAACGTTTGTATGGGAAAAAGAAAAGGGCTGTTTTTAGGGTTTTTCAATATTTCTGAGAGATTTTCTTAATATTTTTTTCCGTAAGAACCTTCTCCTAATAATAATAAATACAACAAAAAAAGAATTAGTGAAATCGGTCCAGCCATTCACGCGTGATGCCGTGACCAAGGAAAACAGGTTTCATTTTTATATATAATAGATGAATATATTCGAATCTAATTTAAATAATACACTATTTATTACTTACAGTAATAACTGGTAGGTAATTGATTGGTTTAAGTTGCCATGACAATGTTATATCAGCAGGTCAATGTGACGATTTTAATCAATTACTCCTAAATCAATATTATTGTTCGAATAGAATTAATCTAGACTACGAGTAGACCTCAAGTAGAAAGTTAAAAAGACTTTTCAGTTCATATCGCTTTCTAGTTTGTTTCGTTAACTACACTGTGGTGTCTTAAATATTTCTCAAAATGAACGTGTATTTTAAACAATATGAGAAGCAACCACATTCATACTTGACCGCTTTTTTTAAAATACTTCACGTTTGTTTCGGTTTCGATTTCGGGTTTTTCAAATATGAAACGACAAAAATAAAAGTTGTTTCAAAAATTTTATGTTTCCTTCAAAGTTCATTCATTTCTTTGTTGAGCATGTGGGGGATCTATTCGGGATCTATTTATAACTTTATCTTTTTGATTTGGCACTATTCTATATTCGCTAAATATGTGTTCTACGTTTTTATTTTCTTATTTAAACGGTCAGACGTAACTTTTTATCAGTTTAATTACGATATGCGTGTTGTGGATCTCAAATTGAGAGCTTACAAAGCTCGCAAAAGCGTTGAGAAACGGCTTATTTTGATGATATCATTTTGTTACTTGTACAGAATAATGATAAGTGTAGTTTACTGTACCATTTCTGATGGTTGCATCAAGCCCGTCTGGGTTTTAGTCGTGTACTTCTTAGTTGTCATGGCTTGCGATACCGTTTTAATGATAAACGGTTACATTTACTACGCATTTTACTACCGAATGCGAATTTTTACCACCAATTTGGAGACTAGTGACAGTCGAGTTTTGTTATCAGATCAATCCCTGTACAAATCGATTGCTGATGTTGTGGAGAAATATAAAAGTGCATATGATGTCGTGGTACTTATAAACTATTTACACAAATATATATTAAGAATATCAATTGAAAATTTGAAAGTTTATATAGTTTGTTTGATTATTATACAGTTTTATTATAAATATAACAAACATGTAACTAATAACAACAGAGACTAAACAAAAATTTCAATAGTAATGTTTGCATAAATATTTACTTTTATTACAGTTTTTCACGACTGTTGCGATCAATATACCTCTTATGATGACTTCAGTTTATCACGCTATATGGTACACGCAAATCACAGATGATCCGGTAATTGCCTATAGTGTTAATTATGATATGTGTATTGTGTGTAGGTCTGTGCAGGTAGCATCTTCAAAATGAAGTTTGAAGATCAGTAGACTAACTTTCTTTCAATCTTGATAGCCCAGTTCGGTCATCGTCCAACCATTTCCATCTCGGGTATCCTGGGCTACTTTTCTCTTTACTAGAATTCTGCTTTGGAGGATCAATGGTGGGAATTCATTTCGAGTTTTGTTTATCGAATAAATCCGCGTTTATTCGACATAAGCTAGCAACTTGCCTGTTAGTAAAGGACGTAGCAAGCAAGCAAGCATACACGCCTAAAACTAGGACATAATGATTCTGTCAATTTCCAGGTTTGGCAGTTGGTAATCACGCCTTTAAACTTAACAACAATCCTCGTGCTTGGTCTAACAGTAGGGCCCGCTCTATACGCCTGTCGACTTGCTGGCCAAGTTGAAAAACTCAAAACGATGTTGCATGAAAAGTTGCTTTTTGAAAAAGGTGGGCATGCATTCCTATTTACAAATAGACGAGCCATTGGTCAAACAAGTTGTTATTTTGTAAAACACCTAAGATATGACCTACAATATAGTTCTTATAATTTTGCAGAGGAATTAAAATGCCATGAAATAAGGAGGTTCATCCGCTACGTGGAGGCTCGCCCGCTCAAGTTCTCCGTGTACAAGCTGATCCCGCTCGACGCGAGCATGCTCGGGATGGTGTTGAGTTTTTGCGTCACTTACCTTATTGTTGCTATTCAGTTTACTCATCTGTATTAAATAATAATTAAAGTGAATGTATAGCAAGATGTGCTTAGCCATTGAGGAGGAGTTTTCTGGGAATTTAAGAGATAAGTGCTGTTGAATTTAATTGTATTTATTAGAATTAGAAAACTTATAATGAAACATGTTGTGCAAAAATATTGACAAGAATCATAACATAAAAAGCTATCTGCATCGATTTACTTCTTTATCGCAGGTCAGCTCGCCCCCAAAGAGGCGATAAAGCTGTAGCGAAGTTGGTCTAAATTATTAAAATCTTTACCTTCACAAATGTTAGAGTCTAGACTTACGGCTATTATTTACTCGTACTTGCCATTCCGAAATTAATGATTTCTGGTTCGATCGCTCTGGCTTTCATCTCGCTGAGTCAACTACAGAAATAGATCGACGAAAGCCATCTCAAGTCAATTCAGGCTTGCGCTTAGAACTCATGTCACGGGCTCTATGGGATATATTTATTATAATTATGATGGATGATAAATTCTTTATTTTTAAAACGCTGGATGCAATTAGTGACTAGTGCCCACTAAAACCTGTATAAGCACTTATTTATATTCATGTATTAATTTAGAGTAATGTTCTCAAAATACTTAATAAATGGTTTGGTTTATTAAGTGTTTGTTCACAGTTATTTTCCTTTACTTTCAGTAATGAAAATGAAGTAATCTAGTATTATATTATTAAATTATAAGCCCTCTTTGGGTATTGATTGTTCTTCTATGTAGGTATGTTGTTTGGTCATGATCTTATATTATTAACTGTGTAACTAGTATTCTATTTAGTTAATTATAACTTAGTGACACTTTTTCGTCAATTGGAGAGCAATGAACAATTCTTGTAGTGGTAAGGCTCTTTTGCAGAGCCCGCCTGGGGAAGTAACCACACCTTTGCCAGTTATTCCACCGTCAAGCAGTAGTGTGCAAACATTAGGTACTGTGTTCCGGTTGGAAGGGCATTTTTTCCACTGAAATTACAGGGCAAATAGAAGATTAAACATTTTATATATCTCTGGGTGACGAACGCAGTTCTGTGCCGCGCAGGGTTTTGCATTCTAATAAATTCAAAATTCTGGATTATGCAGACCTGTTATGGGCAAAAGTGACGTTTAACATCAGGCGAGCAATTTGCTCGTCTCGTCACTCAATAACATTTTTACGAACAATATTAAAATGGTTACATTACTAATGTTTATTTTTGTAACATTCGCTTTTGTTCCTGTTTTTTGCCGCCTTGCTTTTCAACGTTTCTGAAATCATGATATATAATTATTTACTCATTAGTTTTCGACTGAGCCAGGATTAAATTGCGGTACGTCTAAATATGTGATACCCACAGCCCGCCGTTTAGAAAGGATAGCAGAGTCTACTCTATTTATTTATTATTCTAGATTAATTATATTTAAGCAAGATTACTATAAGTAATAACTGGTAATTGATTGGTTTAAAATGCCACGACAATGTTATGACAGTAGATTAATGTGACGACTGTAATAAATTATTCCCGAATCAATTGTATTGTTCAAATATAATTAGTATAGAATAGACCTAAAGTAGGAAGTTACAAAGACATTTCAGTTCATATCGCTTTCTAGTTGTTTCGTTAACTACGCTGTGGTGTCTTAAATATTTCTCAAAATGAACGTCTATTTTAAACAATATGAGAAGCAACCACATTCATACTTGACCGCTTTTTTTAAAATACTTCATGTTTGTTTCGGTTTCGATTTCGGGTTTTTCAAATATGAAACGACAAAAATAAAAGTTGTTTCAAAAATTTTATGTTTCCTTCAAAGTTCATTCATTTCTTTGTTGTGCATATGGGGGGTCTATTCGGGATCTTTTTACAACTTTATCTTTTTGATTTGGTACGATGCTTTATTCGCTCAATATGTGTTCTACGTTTTGATTTTCTTATTTAAACGGTCAGACGTAACTTTTTACCAGTTTAATTACGATATACGTGTTGTGGATCTCAAATTGAGAGCTTACAAAGCTCGCAAAAGCGTTGAAAAACGGCTTATTTTGATGATATCATTTTGTTACTTGTACAGAATAATGATAAGTGTAGTTTACTGTACCATTTCTGAAGGTTGCATCAAGCCCGTCTGGGTTTCAGTCGTGTACTTCTTAGTTCTCGTGGCTTGCGATACCGTTTTAATGATAAACGGTTACATATACTACGCATTTTACTACCGAATGCGAATTTTTACCACCAATTTGGAGACCAGTGACAGTAGAGTTTTGTTATCAGATCAATCCCTGTACAAATCGATTGCTGATGTTGTGGAGAAATATAAAAGTGCTTATGACTTCCTGGTACATATATAAACTATTTACATAAATATATTTTGAAAATCACTAAAAATAAAAAATAAACAGTTTAGATAGTTTGTTTAATTATTATACAGTTTTATTATTAATATAACAAGCATGTAACTAATTACAACAGACACTGAATCAAAGTTTAAATAGTAATGTTTGCATAAATATTTACTTTTATTCCAGTTTTTCACGACTGTTGCGATCAATACACCTCTTATGATGACTTCAATTTATCACGCTATATGGTACACACAAATCAATGATCATCCGGTAAGTAATTATCTTTAGTATTCAATTTTTTTTTTATTATATTTTTAGTATTATTTTTACGATATGTATTGTGTGTGAGTCGGTGCAGGCAGTGGTGGATTTACCAGCAGGCTGAGTAGGCTGGAGCCTAGGGCGGCAGATTTCAGGGGCGGCAAATTCTGGGGCAAGTTTTTTTAATTTCGGACATGATTTCTGAAAGAAAGTATTATTGTGAGCAGGGACGGGGGACGGGGCTAGTGTATCGAATTGTTTAGGTCGGTAGGGGCGGCAAAATGTTGAATAGCCTACGGGCGGCAAATGCGTAAATCCGCCACTGGGTGCAGACGTCATCTTCGAAATGAAGTTTGAAGATGAGTAGACTAAACTTTCTAAGATCCCATACTACTCTCTTTAAATGTTGATAGCCCAGTCCGGTCAACTTCTTAAAGTCGTCCAACCATTTCCGTCTCTGGTATCCTGGGCTACTCTTCTCTTTACTGGAATTCTGCTTTTGAAGATCAATGGTGGGAATTCATAAGTTTTTTTTATCGAATAAATCCGCGTTTGTTCGATATAAGCTAGCAACTTGCCTGTGAATAAGCGACGTTGCAAGCAAGCAAGCATACACACCTAAAACTAGGACATAATGACTCCGTTAATTTCCAGATTTGGCAGTTGGTAATCACGCCTCAAAACCTAACAACAATCATCGTGCTTAATCTAACAGTAGGGCCCGCTCTATACGCCTGTCAACTTGCTGCACGGAAAAAAAAATCTCGTTACGTTAACGAGAATCTCGTACACCCAACAAGAATGTATTGCTCTATATGTGACAGACATACATTTAGTTAGTGCTACAAGACTGTTCTAGTTAAAAGAAGATTGTAGCTGCAAATAATTGTATGGTTACAATTACTAGACAGCATGGTAATCATAGCTATATTGTAATGTTATCAAGAATAAATGTTTTGCTGTAGTAACTACACATGTGTAGTGCTGGTTACTGATCAAATGGTTCGTGATAAGATGTAATACTGTAAACAGTACCATATAGAGTCGTATGAAATACTCTATTGTAATGTAATGTTAATTAAATATGTTGCTGTAGCAACTAAATATATAGTGCTGGTAAATAATCAGTATAGTACGGAATGTACTGTAATATTGTATTCATTACTATCTAATCATACCTAGGTATTGTAATGGGGATTGTTTATACTGTACCTTTTGCCACTTTTACTATTTAGTAAGTAGTATATACTATACCGGGTTGTTAGGAATAGGTATGCTAAGGCGAAAAGGTCTCACTGTACTCATTATTATCAACAACTATTACTATGAGGCCAATTCAGAAATCACGAAAAAAAAAACTGCTGTTTCATAGAAAAATGTCAATGACACTTGACAAAATGTATGGAATAGCTGATTTGCAAATTCAAGGTTGGTCCCGTAGTACAAGATGTTTAAAATGATGAGTACTGTAAGACCTATTCGGCTTAGCATAACCTTTCCTAATAATCTAGTATAATTATACACCCTTACATTTTATTAACTAGAAAAATTTTAATAGCGCATAGTACTCATCATTATGAACAACTTTTACTATGGGACCAACCCTGAATTTGCAAATCAGCTATTCCATACATTTTCTCGCGTGACATTGACATTTTTCTATGGAACAGCAGTTTTTTTTTTCGGGAATTTCGGGTTGGTCCCATAGTAAAACTTGTTCATAATGATGAGTACTATGCGCTATTAAAATTTTTCTAGTCAATAAAATGTAGCGGTGTTTATGTATACATACAATAGGTACATGGCAAATATGGCAAAAGTTACATTTTCAGTAGAATAAAAACATAAGTTGTTACACATTAATCATGGTATTATTATTCTTATTGTTACATCACTTACATTATTATTGTCTGCTAAAATCTAGGAGATCTCACTATCAGTTCTTATACTAAGGTGGTAAGCCACGACTAAGAATCTCAAGAAAAAAATTATTTGCCTGTTGTTTTTTACTAATCACAGATGTAGTCCATCTTAAATGTCAAACCTATTATATCGCATGCGATAATCATTACGGTTGGCAACAGCAGTTTGATTAGTAAAAAACAATACAGGGTTATAAGGTAAAGGTATGCTTAGCCATAAAGGGCTCATAGTACTTATCATTATGAACAATTTTTACTGTAGGATCAACCCTAAAATCCAGAAAAAAATAGCTGTTCCATAAAAAATGTCTATGACACTCGAAAAAATGTATGGAACAGCTGTTTTTTTTGGTGATTTCAGGGTTGGTCCCATGGTAAAAATGGTTCATAATAATGAGTTTTAGGTGATGATGATAATGATCCCTTTTCTGCCGAGCATGCTATTTCCTTATAACCCTGTATAGGATATAAACATATTAACATTAATAAAACAATTAGTATTTGTATTTGGAATTTGTTATACGTAACAAAAGTTGTTTATGAAACTGTTGCATACTTAGAGCTTTTTAATGGTATCACATGAGTGTTTTAATATCTAGATATGTGCAGTTTCAGACACTACTTTATCTACTCTCATAATATATTATAAAATACGAATTACAAACTGCAAAACAATTTTAAATTTACATAAGTAGGTACTTTATAAACACAATACCTACCGAAAATTAAAAATAGAATCATATTAGAACACTTTTTATCTACTAAGTGTAGATGATAAATTAGTGTTGAACCTACTAAATATAAAAATAACAAACCGTATGAATGGCGCCAATACCCAGCATGATCATTGATCACACAGCGCATGAGCTAAAGTGGGTGCTACCACAGAAAAGTAAAACTATCGTACCAAATGAAAAAAGAATTACAACATTTTTTTTTTTAGAAAAGGCGTTTTTATATGATTCTATTTTTATTGTTAATGACAGTTTTCCAAAAGCAAGTACAACGAGTAAATTGATCATTTATCTAAACTACAATGGAGATCGCACAATCACATATTTGGTATTAGCGTCACAATCACGACTTATTGACAAAGTATTAGGTATAAAACTATAAATATTATCATACGCATAAAATGTATTCTGCAAGACTCCAAGCGGTTAAAAGATTTTGTACGTCGACGTCGGCATCCATTTTCACTTAGTAACGATAATGTCAACAATTCGCACTGCACTGCACTTCAATTCCACGATTAAATGATTAATATTAATGTTTAATGACCGTTGTTGCGTCCGTTCCACAAGATTGAATTGAACCAATGTGCCCCCTCCCGCCGTCGCACACCCCGTTCACACCCGAAGATACAAATCGGCGCGTTCATATTATTATATAGATCGTATACTTAACGATGCGCTTTGTATTAATAAATATGGTATTGTAATAATTACTAGTGGATAGTATACATCACAAACGCTTGTAATAATTACTATTTGCCTATTAAAGTTCACTAGATTCAGTTTAACTAGAATTGAATCGTTCGCTTTGCAATCTGATCATTTTCTTAAACAATAATTTTAGTTACAACAAACAAATTCTCGTTAGCATAACACATATTTTTTTTACTGAGCGTTCTTGTAGTATTGTAGAGAATTATTTTTTTCCGTGTGGCCAAGTTGAAAAACTCAAAACGGTGTTGCATGAAAAGTTGCTTTTTGAAAAAGGTGGGCATGCATTCCTAATTACAACAAGACGAGGCATTGGTCAAACAAGTTGTTATTTTGTATAACCACCTAAGATATGATCTACAACATAGTAAGTACTTATAATTTTGCAGAGGAATCAAAATGCCATGAAATAAGGAGATTCATCCGATACGTGGAGGCTCGTCCACTCAAGTTCTCCGTGTACAAGCTGATTCCGCTCGACGCGAGCCTGCTCGGGATGGTGTTGAGTTTTTGCGTCACTTACCTTATTGTTGCTATTCAGTTTACTCATCTGTATTAAATAATAATTAAAGTAAATGTATAGCAAGATGTGCTTAGCCATTGAGGAGGAGTTTTCTGGGAATTTAAGAGATAAGTGCTGTTGAATTTAATTGTATTTATTAGAATTAGAAAACTTATAATGAAACATGTTGTGCAAAAATATTGACAAGAATCATAACATAAAAAGCTATCTGCAGCGATTTACTTCTTTATCGCAGGTCAGCTCGCCCCCAAAGAGGCGATAAAGCTGTAGCGAAGTTGGTCTAAATTATTAAAATCTTTACCTTCACAAATGTTCGAGTCTAGACTTTCGGCTAATATTTACTCGTACTTGCCATTCCGAAATTAATGATTTCTGGTTCGATCGCTCTGGCTTTCATCTCGCTGAGTCAACTACAGAAATAGGTCGACGAAAGCCATCTCAGGTCAATTCAGGCTTGCGCTTAGAGCTCATGTCACGGGCTCTATGGGATATATTATAATTATGATGGATGATAAATTCTTTATTTTTAAAACGCTGGATGCAATTAGTGACCCACTAAAACCTGTATAAGCACTTATTTATATTCGTGTATTAATTTAAAGTAATGTTCTCAAAATACTTAATAAATGGTTTGGTTTATTAAGTGTTTGTTCACAGTTATTTTCCTTTACTTTCAGTAATGAAAATGAAGTAATCTAGTATTATATTATTAAATTATAAGCCCTCTTTGGGTATTGATTGTTCTTCTATGTAGGTATGTCGTTTTGTCATGATCTTATATTATTAACTGTGTAACTAGTATTCTATTTAGTTAATTATAACTTAGTGACCCTTTTTCGTCAATTGGAGAGCAATGAACAATTATTGTAGTGGTAAGGCTCTTTTGCTGAGCCCGCCTGGGGAAGTAACCACACCTTTGCCAGTTATTCCACCGTCAAGCAGTAGTGTGCAAACATTAGGTACTGTGTTCCGGTTGGAAGGACATTGTTCCCACTGAAATTACAGGGCAAATAGAAGATTAAACATTTTATATATCTCTGGGTGACGAACGCAGTTCTGTGCCGCGCAGGGTTTTGCATTCTAATAAATTCAAAATTCTGGATTATGCAGACCTGTTATGGGCAAAAGTGACGTTTAACATCAGGCGAGCAATTTGCTCGTCTCGTCACTCAATAACATTTTTACGAACAATATTAAAATGGTTACATTACTAATGTTTATTTTTGTAACATTCGCTTTTGTTCCTGTTTTTTGCCGCCTTGCTTTTCAACGTTTCTGAAATCATGATATATAATTATTTACTCATTAGTTTTTCGACTGAGCCAGGATTAAATTGCGGTACGTCTAAATATGTGATACCCACAGCCCGCCGTTTAGAAAGGATAGCAGAGTCTACTCTATTTATTTATTATTCTAGATTAATTATATTTAAGCAAGATTACTATAAGTAATAACTGGTAATTGATTGGTTTAAAATGCCACGACAATGTTATGACAGTAGATTAATGTGACGACTGTAATAAATTATTCCCGAATCAATTGTATTGTTCAAATATAATTAGTATAGAATAGACCTAAAGTAGGAAGTTACAAAGACATTTCAGTTCATATCGCTTTCTAGTTGTTTCGTTAACTACGCTGTGGTGTCTTAATATTTCTCATAATGAACGTGTATTTTAAACAATATGAGAAGCAACCACATTCATACTTGACCGCTTTTTTCAAAATACTTCACGTTTGTTTCGGTTTCGATTTCGGGTTTTACAAATATGAAACGACAAAAATAAAAGTTGTCTCAAAAATTTTATGTTTCCTTCAAAGTTCATTCATTTCTTTGTTGAGCATGTGGGGGATCTATTCGGGATCTATTTATAGCTTTATCTTTTTGATTTGGCACTATTCTATATTCGCTCAATATGTGTTCTACGTTTTTATTTTCTTATTTAAACGGTCAGACGTAACTTTTTACCAGTTTAATTACGATATGCGTGTTGTGGATCTCAAATTGAGAGCTTACAAAGCTCGCAAAAGCGTTGAAAAACGGCTTATTTTGATGATATCATTTTGTAACTTGTACAGAATAATGTTAAGTGTAGTTTACTGTACCATTTCTGATGATTGCATCAAGCCCGTCTGGGTTTTAGTCGTGTACTTCTTAGTTGTCATGGCTTGCGATACCGTGTTAATGATGAACGGTTACATTTACTACGCATTTTACTACCGAATGCGAATTTTTACCACCAATTTGGAGACTAGTGACAGTCGAGTTTTGTTATCAGATCAATCCCTGTACAAATCGATTGCTGATGTTGTGGAGAAATATAAAAGTGCTTATGACGTCCTGGTACATTTAGAAACTATTTACATAATTATATTTTGAAAATCACTTAAAAATAAAAATAAAATAAAAGTTTAGATAGTTTGTTTAATTATTATACAGTTTTATTATTAATACAATATAATTCATATATTATAGTAATGTTTGCATAAATATTTACTTTTATTACAGTTTTTCACAACTGTTGCGTTCAATACACCTCTTATGATGACTTCAATTTATCACGCTATATGGTCCATACAAATCAATGATTATCCGGTAATTATCTTTAGTATTCAATTATTGCAGGCAAATATGCAGGTGTCATCTTCGAAATGAAGTTTGAAGATGAGTAGACTAAACTTTCTATGATCCCATACTACTCTCTTTAAATGTTGATAGCCCAGTCTGGTCAACTTCTTAAAGTCGTCCAACCATTTCCGTCTCTGGTATTTTGGGCTACTCTTCTCTTTACTGGAATTCTGCTTTTGAAGATCAATGGTGGGAATTCATATCAAGTTTTTTTATCGAATAAATCCGCGTTTGTTCGATATAAGCTAGCAACTTGCCTGTGATTAAGCGACGTTGCAAGCAAGCAAGCATACACACCTAAAACTAGGACATAATGACTCCGTTAATTTCCAGATTTGGCAGTTGGTAATCACGCCTCAAAACCTAACAACAATCCTCGTGCTTAATCTAACAGTAGGGCCCGCTCTATACGCCTGTCAACTTGCTGGCCAAGTTGAAAAACTCAAAACGGTGTTGCATGAAAAGTTGCTTTTTGAAAAAGGTGGGCATGCATTCCTATTTACAAATAGATGAGCCATTGGTCAAACAAGTTGTTATTTTGTAAAACCATCTAAGATATGATCTACAACATAGTAAGTACTTATAATTTTGCAGAGGAATCAAAATGCCATGAAATAAGGAGGTTTATCCGCTACGTGGAGGCTCGTCCGCTCAAGTTCTCCGTGTACAAGCTGATCCCGCTCGACGCGAGCCTGCTCGGGATGGTGTTGAGTTTTTGCGTCACTTACCTTATTGTTGCTATTCAGTTTACTCATCTGTATTAAAATAATAAATTATAGTGAATGTATAGCAACATGTGCTAGCTATAGAGGAGGGGGACACTAGGAATTTAAGAAATAATTGTTATTGAATTTAATTGTATTTATTGGAATTACAAAACTTATAATAAAACATGTTGTGCAAAATTATTGCCAAGAACTAAAAGATAAAACTATCGGCAGTGATCAACTACCTTTTTATCGCTGGCCAGCTCGCCACCAAATAGGCGAGAAAGCTGTAGCGAGGTTGGTATAATATATAAATGATTAAATTCTTTACCTCCACAAATGTTCGAATCTAGACTTTCGACTAATATTTAGGCTACTTGCCATGCCGAAATTAATTATTTCTTAAATGATAGGACGATGATAAACTCGTTATTTTTAAAAACGATGGATACAATTTGTGATCCACTAAAACCTGTATATTTATATTCATGTATTAATTTGAAGAAATGTTCTCAAAACACATAAGAAATGATTTGGTTTATTAAGTGTTTGTTCGTAGTTATTTCTTTTTTTTTTAGTATAAATGAATGTAAAATAAAATGTTAAAATGAAAAATAAATACACAATTTACCAAGTGCATAATTTTAATGTGAGGTGCTCAATATTTTTTTATAATGCTAGCTAATTTGGTTCATGTTACATCACACATTTATTCCCAAATAATTAAACCTATTTAAATATTCATTAAAACGTGATTATTATACATAATAAATATATAAAAACCACACTGACTTTGGTTTCACAGACTGTAGTAGTTATATTATTTTATAATAGTTATTAGTATTGTGTAGTTTAGTAGTTTAGTTTAGTATTGTATTATAATAAATAACACGCCCATACTTAATAATAATTGAAACAACAAGTAACAACAACAACAACAACTACCTAGATACACAAATAAGTCAAATATTTTATTATCATCATCATCATCATCATTCTTAGCCTGCTGCTTAGAATATGCCTGTCTAGTACGCCACTCATCGGCTTATGCCAATCTGAATCAGGTTTTATTATACACAGGTTTTATAATACACAGATATTTTTTATTTGAAGTTCGTTTTAGGTTCAATGAAAACATATAAATATTATTTTAATTCTAAAGTTCTAAAATAATCACACTCATAGCCCCCACTAGGATAACCTGTGTCAGGGATGCCATGGAACACACACAAAGGCAAGGACAACTAACACCCAGACCCTGAACAGATATTTAATTTCATCAATCGAACCTCCGGTGTATAAGGCAGATAAGCTACCGCTGAGCCAAATAGGTCGCCATAACATAAATGTTTAAGACTTTAACTGCTGCTAATAATCATATGCGTAGTGTTTTACGCGCCTGGCGTGTGTAGCCGCATTCACGTTGCACAAAAGAAAACACAAGGTATGTTTTTTCAGCAGTTAAAGTGTTAAACGATGTGCGTAAACTGAGCTATAACAATAAGGTAAGTAACACAGAAGGTCAGCACGATGCCGAACAGGCTCGCGTCGAGCGGTATCACCTGGTACACCGTGAACTTGAGCGGACGAACTTCTATGTAGTGGATGAACCGTTCTATTTCTCGGCACTTTGATTCCTCTGTAAAATAATAAGAGCCTTTCGTTATCAGTCTTACTAACAGTCGTAAAATGGGTATACTGCTGTACGAGTAACACGTGACAATTTTTATTTTCCATATTACTTCTGGCTTTTTTCCCCATTTCATTTTTCTTCCTTTTTCCAAAATCATTGTAGAAACTTTTCCTTTTTAACAGATTTGTGTTATCCTACTAATATTATAAATGTCAAAGTTTTAATGTTTCTTGCTCAATCAAGCAAAACAGCTAAACTGATTGGGATGTATTTTGTATCTTATAGCTTGTACCCTAGATTAACAAATAGACTAATTCTTTGCCCGAAAATGAAAGTGAAACCGCAGGGTGCAGGTTCATTTATAGTATTAGATCACCGAAGTCGATACTAGATCGATGTATTAGATACACAAAAATGTTTTTTTTTATTCAGTAATAAAAAAAAACATTTTTGCAAGCAACGATGCGGTCTACGATGGAGAACGCTTGCCTGGAAGAAACCGATTCACTTAGCCTTGAAGTTGATGTCAGAGCAACGCCTAAGAGCTCTAGATTTCCAGCTATTCAATTGAAGCCATTCGCCATTGCTTTTAGCTATTTTATAGCTATTTGATTGTCATCTCGGAAAGTAGGAGCCAGTTGTAGTAGGTTCATCTTAGATCTAACGTTGGCATAATCGTATTAAACCTTTACCTGTTTCAAAAACCAGTTTATCGTTTAGCAATAGTTTCAATTTCTGTACTTCAATAGAAAGCCTGCCAGCTGCGAGTGCCGGTGACAGGGTAATCAGAAATGTCACAAATGGTGTGATTTTTTCGAAATAGATCTGCAAAAAGCAAAAGTTATTGTTTTATTCCTATTCAGGGTTAAGTGAATGTTCTAGTTCCACCTTGAAAAACACAAAAACTCCATAATAGTAGATTGTACAACGAGGGCATAAAACAAGCCATTTTATACGAGACGTTTAGCTAGCCAGAGCCGAAGGCGAGGGCGGATATAAAGTCGAGGATAAAATGGGTTTTATGCCCGAGTTTTACACTCGACTTTTCACATCGATTGCGAGGAAATAAATTAAAATATAATAAAAAAAAATAAAAAAAATATAAAAAAAAATGATTAATAAATTAATTAAATAAAATGTAAATAAAAATATAATTTAAATGAACTAAAAAAAAAAAAAAGTAGTTGACCAATTAATTTAAAAAAATTATTTAAATAAAAAAAAAAATTCAAAAATTAAAATTGAATAAAATTAATGAAAATTCATATTAAAAAAAATATAAAATTAATTATAAAAAATAATTAATATTAATTATTAATTTTAAATATATAAAAAATATATTTAATCTTTTTTTTAATTACTAAAAAAAATATTTTTAAATTAAATTAAATTTTTAATCAAAAAAAATTATTTAATTTACTATTTAATCAATTAATTTAAAATTATTCATTTTTTATTTCATTTAAATTATTTCTATATTATTATTTATATTTTTGATTTTAATAAATATATTTTTCTAAATTAAAATACAAAGAAATAGTTTATAACTAATTATTTAATAAATTATTTTTTATTTATTTTTATTCAATAAACAAAACAAAATAACATAATTCACATAAATAGAATAGAAAATCACATTTAACAACAAGAACCTTTTTTCAACCCTTCTGAATAAAAAAAATTACTATCTAAGTACGATCTAAATCTTCTATAGGTTTTACATTTTAAAAAACACGAAAAAACTTCTTACGTGAAAGAAGAATAAAAAATTAGAACCTCTTTTATTCAACCTCTCAAATCTCTTCTCCTTTCAAATTACTTTTTGTGTGCGTAAAAGTGCAAAAAAGTAATTTGTTTTTATTCAGAAAGGTTCCTTATATGCACAAGAGCCTAAAAGGCCGCTTTAGTCCGCCTACACAGGGCGTAAAGTAGGACTTTACGAGCAGGAGAAGTGAAATAGTTATTTGTTATACAAGAGTGCAAAGTTGCTTTTTAACCGCGTGTTCAATTTTGATGACCGAGCAAGCGAAGGATTCTAAAATACAATCACGAGCGCAGCGAGTGATTCAAAATTAGAATCCTGAGCGTTAGCGAGGAAATCAAAAGAGCACGAGGTGAACAATCTTTGCACTCGAGTGCAACACGTAACTTTTCATTCCACCTCAGCGAGGAAAGAGTATTTTTATTCTTCAATATCTGAGTGGAAAAGCTCATTTGCGCATTATTAACAGTTTCAGTCAATTCTGTTGGCGTCAAACAAACTTCCTCGTCGCTAGAATCACTCATTTTAGTTTTTTCACTTGTTTTCAAGTTTCTTGTTTTTAATTTATGGTATAACAATGACGTGAAAAAATGCCGCGTAAAGAACCGCGTACAAAGCAAATTGAAAAAAGAACACCAAGAAGGTTCCGAGTCTGAGTTTTTAACAAATTAAAAAAAAGTTGTATGATATATTCGGCACCATAGAGGTAGCAGTAAATAGGTTTAATGTTTTTTTTAATTCACAAACTTAGTGCACACGATGTTCTAAATTCAATTTACTTTATCCTCTAGAGAATAAAAACGGCTTTTCCACTCAGATATTGAAGATTAAAAATACTCTTTCCGAGGTGGTGGGATGAAATATTTTTAGGTAAAGGTTCTTGATTTTATATGTACTCGTATATCCAAGTATCTACACTAATATTATAAAGAGGTAAGATTTGTATTTTTGCATGTTTCTAATGAATAAACTCAGAAACTACAGGACCGATTTAAAAAAATATTTTAACAATATACAGCTACATTATTAGCAAGTAACATCTTTTAGAACACAAGTCGGCTAAATTCGAGAAAGAAAATATCGAACCTCCATAGAAAATTGATCGCGGGACTAAATATTTTGTCCGGAGACTCGTTATTTTTTTTTCGAAATAGCAAACTTGTGTCCCAGAAGTCATTCCTTTGACGTGTAGAATATCACCTTTAAGTATTAAGGCCCCAGTACACAATGGCCTGTGATGGGCCACGCTTTACAATGCACAACTGTACCACGATCACTTGGTGTTCACTAGGGTTTCCAGAACCGGTACTGTTTCTAAGAACCGGGATTTCGGTACTTTTGTTCCAAAGAACCGGGAAATCCCGGGATTCCCGGTTCTTTCGTATTTTTTGGTATATTTGCTATTTTTTGTTTTTCAATGGCGCAAAAGTGAATCTTACACGCAGTAGTTATTCGTTTTATACTTGTCTGAGTGTCTGAAGTGACGTGTGACTCTCAGCGGACTCTTGGAGTCTGAGCTTCAGCGAGTAATAGCCGCAGCCTATATCCTCCTCATTCTTCGCCTGTGTATATATTCTACCTGGATGATATACCCAGATATATAATATCCAAGATGTTGTTCTCTATGATCAATGCATACTTGTTACATATTTACAAATTACTTATTCTCGATGCTCGGTCGATTATTCTGTAGTGGTTTGTTATGGGACCCATACTTTTCCACTATTTCGTAGATTTGATCCTTAAGGCTGAAGCTATCGCCTCCTGCTGTATGTGCAGGTGTAGCAGAAACCTAAAATTATTTCGCTAATGATGTTTTCTTCCTAAGTGGAAGTTCAGTTGGAAGGACATTGTTTACAGTGAAATTTCAGGGCAAAAGGAGATTAAACATCTTATATCTCAGGGTGACGAGCGCAGTACTGTGACGCGTAGGGTTTTGCATTCTAATTCTTTTTGCATTCTTTCTGCAGCCCTGTTATGGGCAAACGTGACGTTTAACACCAGGCAAGCGATTTGCTCGTCTCATCACTCAATAACATAAAAAACCAATTAGATCATTAGCGTACGCTACAGTGAATACACCTTCTTTGTTAACGAGTTCTGCGAGTTGATCTACCACCATAACCCAAATCAATGGTGACATAGCTCCTCTGATTCCAAGTAGTGGTGATATGACCTGCACCGGCATCCCGCTTGGGGTGTTTTGTGTACTGCCTTCCAACTGTCAGCTTACCCAAACCAGCCGAGCTCCCTAAACTAGCAGAGCACGGCTTGGGATCGCTGATATACCTCTTCTACTCGTACTTGTGTTGCGCCACGTAGCTCCTTCTTGCGGGCAGCTTTTTGTAGCTCAATACCCTAATGCCCTCTGTCTCAATTCTGACAGTTCTGTTAGCGAGCATTGCCGTAACCCAACAGACAACTTGACAAGCTACAGAATGACAATAGAGTCTGCGGACGCCCATTCCTCTTTGGCAGGTTGGTGTTCTAATTGATTTTTTAGAAAGTGTGACTGCTACCACTCAAATTATAATAATGTAATGATATACGTTTTTAAGCTTTCACAACTAATAAAACCTTCACAGACATTAGTTGAAAGCTGATAAGTTGCTAACTAACTAAAACTAGCTTTTATTTGTGATATTCTATTATTTTTATGCCTATTTATGTTATTTTCTGTAAATAAAGTACTTAACGGTTAGTTTTAGTTAATAAAACGCAGTAATTTACGTGTTAGATTCTCTTTTGCGCCTTCAGAAAACAAGAAATAGCTGGTACCGAAAATCCCGAAAGAACCGGGAAAAGATTTAAAAATCCCGGTTCTTTTTTGACCCCAAAAGAACCGGGAAATCCCGGTTCTTTTGGAACCGGGATTTCCCGGTTGGAAACCCTAGTGTTCACACAGTGGCGCATGTCTCATTGCTGCCTGGCAAACCACTTGCGATGGACGTAGAAGTAGTTACGGCTGCGGCTATTTATTTATATACTGTACTTAGGTTATGATATTAAATTTAGAATGTTAACGCATGACTAAGAATTTTTTTACCGTTTTCAGGCAAACCATGGACAATCTGTTAAGCGACCTTGTTGCAGAACCAACAGGGGAATTCAATAACTGATTGATATAAATCAATAAACCTGAAAGTTTCTTCATTGCTCCACGATACTGACATTTTAGAAGATCAAAAATTCTAGTTCTAGCACGCAACAAAAAAGTGCACTACCCCGGTCAGCGGTCGGTGACGAACTAAACAATGGCCGATTGTGTGAACACCACAGGCCACGCTACGCTACGATTCCTTTGAAGTGTGCCCAAAAAACCGACAACTCCCCGATTGCGCGCCACGATTGACAATTGTCCGCCATCATATACCATTACCCCCTGTACACAATGGCGATGGCCTGTAATGGGCCAGCATGTGCCATTGTGTGCCTTAACAACATTCAGAAACACATTGTTTAGCTACTAGTATAGCGTTTCTACTCACAGTTGTTGTGGGTGCCGACGACATCGACTGACCAGTCAAGAAATCCGAGATTAAAAAGTAAAATGTTGACATAATTCTTGGAACGTTAAACATAATTGTCACCAAAAACTGTAATATAATGATTAAATGTTGATTATTCGGTATTTTTTTTTATTTAATTTGTAATATCAACATTGTTTTTTTCAAGCTTTTTATTAGCTTCACTTGTATGTTTGTCACTTAGAGCGTGTTTTTTAGTTTTTTTGATTTTCAGTCCGTAATCGCCCACAAAGCAAAGGCCTCTCTTTTTGTAAGCCACTCGTCCAAGTCTTGAGCGAATCTTATCCAAGTCGGACCATCATCATCATCTGCCTACCCTTATCCCACCTACGTGGGGTCGGTACAGTATGTACACTTCTTACATTAATCTCTATCACTCGTCACACCTTCTTTTTCATATCTTTCACACAATTCATCCATACTTATTTGGTCGTCCTCCACCGTACACACACACACGCACACGCATACACATTCAAATTCAAGTTCATTGTGGTCGGACCAATTATGAATATATGAATTTATAGTTGATTTATTTTGTTTATTTATCAAGTTCACCGCACTAAGACTCTAATATGACTTCTTACATTTAACAAAATAAGTATATAACGTGATCTGAAACTTTACTTACGATCGGATCAAACAAACTCTTATATTTTTCACAAACGTCAGCTATCAGTTTATACATATGTCGAGAATATTTGATATCATAGTTATTATCGAATTGTATAACTGTTTCTAGAATGACCACGTGACGGTAAATTGAATAAAACATGAACACATACACAACTGTTATTGCTTCGAGACCCAAAAGTATCGGAAAAAATATAATCACTAACCAGGCCGGATGAAAAACTATTTTCTTTTTGAAAATAAAACATAAAACCACAGATAGCTTGTAAAACAAAAATATGATCAGCGTAAAAATAAACCTTATTTTAACACCACCTACGGCTTTATCTGATTTTGAAGCTAATTCAATTCTATTTAATTCGATTTGAAATCCACTTAAAACTGTGTCTGATTTCCTAAGGTTAAACGTAAGAGCGTATAGAAAATTCTTCACGATTAATGTGCCAAACCAAATAATATCATGCATGCTCATTGTAAGACATATATTAATCAAAAATAAAATATTTAAAATTATACTTTGAAGCACACACAGACACCTTATTAGCCATTTGGTTTTTGGAGACTTATATTCAAAATATCCTAAGTCGTAACCTAGGAAAACTTGCACGAATCGACATAGTATTTTTGTAGTTTTTGGTGGATCATACATTTTGAAGGCCGTCCGCATGATTATTTAGATTTTTATTAAATATCTGTACAAATTATTATTAAAAATAAAACCAGATAGATCTGCCTGGTATATGTGTAGAATAAGAATAATAATAACGCGGTTTGGGATCTTTCATGAAAATAATATTTTTTAAGCAACCAAAATATTTTAAATGCTTTCGAAACTAAAAACAATAATTTATAAGTTTTGTTTTCTCGTTTTATATTAATTTGTATGGATCATCTGAAGGCAAGGTCAATGTAGAAGTGGTCACGTTATTCTAGAATAATTTCTAGAATAAACAATTTAATTGCATTTACTTTCCATTTCATTAGAAAGGTACATACTACATAGATTAGACTGATAAGTTTTAATGACACCGGTGTACTTTACGGAATTTTACAAGAAAGACCTGAAGGCACATTTCTCGTAGAGTTATTGTTTAATTTAGTAATTAATTAAATAGTATACTCTTCGGCGCTTGTTTTTATTAGATTTTATAGGTAGTAGGTTATGTTATTTGATAACAGTAAGTTTTTAGTGTAGGTACTTATAAGGCAATAGCAATGTACTTATATTATTATAGGTTATTATAGGTCATCATCATCGTCAATATTCACCCACTGCTGGGCATAGGCCTCCTCTTCTCGACTGCTGTTTCGTACAGTATCGAAACGGCAAAATAGCGATTTTTTTCATGGTATCAATTATACGGATATATAATACTTACTATATTACTTAGTTACTATACGAATATTCTTTAGGAAAACCAATAATTGTAAAAAAAATTGTTTTGTTTTTATCGAAAATAATTGATACTACATACTACAAATGATATACCAATTAAGGCTAGTGCTTAATTATAATATTATATATTTAATGTCTCAGATAACTATTCCGTTTCCAAATAAATTTTCTTTTTTCTTTCCTACGTCCCCTTAAGTGAATTAACTAAATTAAAAATACTATTTGATTTTCACAGAAGTATATTTAATAAACATGTGAAATCTGTAAAAGAACAATGATATATGTAACAACAAAGCTTAGAACCATCCCAAGGAGAGAGGCGTCTAAAGGAATCACTTTGTAAACCATGAACTTCAATGGATGAGCTTCCACGTAGCCAATAAACTTCTTTAAAAGACGAGCTTGAGTTTTATCTGAAAAATATAAATACATTTCTTTTTTAAACAATATTGTACATAAAAAAAAATGGTTCTCTGTAAAGTCGGTTTACGGACAATAGTTTAACGTGACAACGTTATGATGAGCGTAACAGGACACTATCGTGCGTGCACCCGGCATTCATCGATTTATTAGACGTTGTCACGTCAAAAATTTAAGAAATTAGAAATGGTAAACTTTTTGTTACTTAAAACAAAACAAAAAATTGTGTGCTTGCTCCCTGCTGCCTTACGCAGGTCGTCTACGATTGCCAATCTGTGGTCTCCACTCTAGAACCCGTCTACCCCAACGATTGTCGGTTAAACATTAAGTATAATAAATACACCATACAACTCAACATGTTTTATTAAAATACCTTGACACTCGAGCAGTTTCTGGTGTAGAATATGTATTATATTATCTGTTTGTGACGATAACGTTCCAGCAAATAGTGCAGGAGACACCGTCAAGAAAATCAGGTCTACTAGCACCAGAAACACACATCCTAAACTGATTTCCCATGCCTGGAATATAAATACAATTAATATTCTACCATCAAATGGTTTTTCCGCCGTTTTTATGTTTGTCATGTGGCTCAGATCAAGTAGAAAGGAAGATATGCTGCCTTAGATCTAGGTGAAGCCACAAACTCGCTGATCCCCGTGTACGTAATACATCCAATTGTCAAAATGTGGTTTACATTTATGATCATTGCTACAAAATGTATGAGAGGATGAAAAAAAAATGATTTTTAGGTATATTTTTTATCAGACAATAGATATAAATATATTTTAATAAATATGTATAAAAACATATTTATGAATAATTTTTATAAAATTTTGTGCAAATGAAATACTCGTAGGTACGTTTTTTGATAGCTGAAATGTGAACAAAAAATAGCCAACAACAAACAATTAAACGGCAACCACTTAAAAATATTTAGGAATATCTAAAGGGGACTTCAGCGTGAATTACGTACGTATTGAGTTGGGCATATTATTTACTTGACTCACCATTATTTTTCCATTTGCAAATTCCATCAGTGCAAAATAGGTGAAACCCATTACGTTAATCACATTGAATATCAAAGTGTTGATAAACTAAAACATAGAATTTATTTCTTTAGCTCAATCTGGCAGTATTTTTAGCAACCTGCCCCGGCTTCGCACGGGTATGAAATATAGTCTATGTTACACGGTAATAGCGTAGCTTTGTATTGGTAAAAGAATTTTTAAAGTCTGTCCAGTAGTTTTGAGTTTATTCATTATTCAGACATCCAAAAAGACAAATCTTTCCTCCTTATAATATTAGTGTAAATAATATATACAACTAGCTGACCCGGCAAACGTTGTTTTGCCATATAAATTAATAGGGGTTGGTGATAGAAGGGTGAAAATTTAGGGTTGTATGTATTTTTTAATGCCACATTATAAAAAATAAAAAAATAAAAATTTTGTCTAAAAAATAAATAAAAAAAATTAGGGGTGGACTACCCCTAACATTTAGGGGGATGAAAAATAGATGTTGGCCGATTCTCATAGATACCGGATAAGCACAAAAAATTTCATCAAAATCGGTCAAGCCGTTTCGGAGGAGTATGGCAACGAAAACTGTGACACGAGAATTTTATATATTAGACATACAACAGATATTTTTTATTTAACTTACCACACTGTCGTATGCTAGCTTTAACCTTAGTGCAATATCGGAAATAGCTTTGTAAAGGCGCATTAAGGAAATAATGTGAGCATTGTCTATTTCCAAAAAGTTAATTAGCTTCACTAAACGACATTTGATGAAATAGAAGATGAATACATTTAGAATCACAACTACGTCTCGCAACGCCAACACAATTAAATAAAAAATATTTTTGAAGACACCTGAAAGACACATTTTATATGCGAAACACACCATGCATGTCCAAATTATTCTCAGCATCAGACAGATAAAAGCTACCGACAAATTTTTTGTACCTAGACTATAAGAAATATCTTTTACATGTAGTTTTGAATCAACATGTTCAAATAGTGTTAGACATCCAAACAGAGTCACATCTCTTTTCATTCGCAGAAAAATCCAAATATATGTTAAATATTGCAATAGATGTGGCCAGTGACGCATAAACGAAAACAATTTCTCATCGTTATATGTTTGGACTAAACAAGCAACAGAAAAGCATACTGCTCTTGTAAGTATAAGAAAATTTGCGAAACATTTCACTTTAAAGGACTCAAAAGTCATAAACCCAAAATCCACACCAGTAGCAATATGTAAGAATTTGTAAAATATTGAAACAAATTTCAACATTTTCTCCTTTTCAAATACTGTTTTCAGCGTTAGTGAGTTATAAGTACCAATAAGCAACTAAAACCCTAGTTCTATTACTGTAATGGATTAGATTGGATTGTTATTTTTTTTATTGGTTTATTTACTCGTAGTCTTGTGGAATTAGTTTTATAGCTAAGAGCATTAGTTTTATGGTCAAATGGTTGCAATTTAATTACACTATAATTAAGTAACTGGGTGACTGCTGGACAATATTTATCAAAGAATTCTTATAAAGTTTCACACCGATCTTAGAAAGATTTTTTCAAATGGAAGATAAGACTCGATAAACAATCTAAGCAATATAGGTGTTTGATGTAAAACAAAAAAAATGTGGATTTATCGAGTTTTCTTTTAGAGCATCGCATAAAAACTACATAGTGTAAACCAAAACAAAATTAGTAGGAAGAAAACATAGGAAGAAAAAGAAGAAAAAAAAACATAGGAAGAAAACTGAATTTTGAACTGTAAGACTTTAAAATTCTGAGTGAAGCAGACCTGTTATGGGCAAACGCGGTTTAACATCAGGCAAGCAAATTTCTCGTTTCGTCACTCAATAGTAAGAAAAAAATTGTTCCAAAATAAAAGCTAGAAAGTCAGTAGACTTTCTAGTTAATTAGTTTTCCAATTGTGGGGAAACCAAATTGAGATCTCAATGGTAATTGTTTGATTTAATGCGCATTTAGATGGTGGGTTCCATGTTCAAGAGTTTTGTGCTAGTCGTACCCAGAACTTTCAATGAGAGTCAAATAACTCGTACTGTCAAAAGTAGCACCGTCTGAAGAAGAAATACCAGAAAAACAGACCCTCATTTCAAATACAACTTTTCATTTTTTTAGTGATATTTAATGACATGACGAACAAATCGCTCGCCTGTTTTTAAACGTCACGTTTACTCATAAACAGGTCTGCGACACCCAAAATTTACTTTGATCCGACGAAAACACGGAGGATATTCTCAAGTCCACGCGTATTTATTTTTTTTTTCTTACCAGAAGAAGGAATTTTTAAATAAAAAACATAGTGTCAGTGTGTTTGTCTCAAAAACTTTAATACACATGTAAAAACTGTAAAATAACGATAAGATAAGAAATGAATAAGCTAAGAACCATCCCGGGGAGGCTGGCGTCGAGAGGAATCACTTTGTAGATCACGAACTTCAATGAATTAGCTTCCACATAGCGAATGAACTTCTTTATCTGACGAGCTTCAGTTTTATCTAAAAAAAAAATATTAAAAATTTTTAAACAAAAAAAAAGTTGCATCAAATTTTTTTTTTTTATTTAGGTTCTGAATGCTAAGATTTCAAAATTCTTGTTATGGGCAAACGTGACGTTTAACATCAGTCGAGCGATTTACTCGTCTCGTCACTCAATAGCATAAATAAAGTCCGTCCTAAAAGATCCAAACACCCAGTTTTCAAACCTTGGCATTCGATCAGCTTGTTGTGCAGAATGTGTATGATTTCGTCAGCTTGCGACGACAACTTCCCAGCGAACAGCGCAGGAGCAAACGTAAAGAAAATAAAATCCACAAATAAACTCTGATTCGCTCCCAGGTATAGTTTCCACACCTGAAAACCGTAAATATGCTTTAATTTCCGTAATGATTTCATACAAGTTTTTGTTGCTATTTTGTTGGAAAACAACAAAACCTTGAATTTTTTAGATACAGTCATCTTAAATTAAAAATAAGCTAAAATAACTAAAACAAAGAAATTTACAAGGCTAATAATCAAAAAGCAGGTTTTGCCCGTGTGGCAAGGCACCAAGAACGCTGGCTGCATTCCCGCGCTGAATTGCCAGTGTCTTGTATGTTACTATAACATACAAGATTGTTCTGAGGATATGGCTGAAAAGGGAAATTGTTTTGTATATAACATTGTGAATATTATAAGTCTGTATGTTCACTGAGAAAAAAAGCCATCTACATTCCACTAAACGAGTGATGAATTCACTTAAAGTACGGAACATACTGATTTCACCAAAAAGTACCATGATTAGCACCAGTTTGATAGTTAAAAACTGGTGCTAATCATCGTTTTTTTGTTGTATTGTCGAGTGTGAATGATTTATTTATTTAGCTATCCAGAATTATAGTGATTTATTAATTTGATTCATTTTTTAATTCTATTAACTTTAGCGTGCTGTTCGACTAATTGGCGATGACAAGTTAGTGGATAAAAAGCTACACAGTCTTGAGCACCGCCGAAGGGAAGCGTGCCTGTCAATTTTTTACAGGATTCATTTCGGAGAATGCGCTTCAGAGCTTCATGACCTGATTCTGCCATCCCCTTTCCACTACAGGACAAGTAGAAAGACGCCTTTCTACCACCCTTACACCGTGGATTTCCCTTGGATTCGAACAAAACGTTTCGAATCTACGTTTTTGATTCGTACAGCCAAGGAATGGAACAAACTGCCGGCTTCCTTGTTCTCCTTATGAGATACAATCTTGAGCTTTTCAAGGTCCGAGTGAATAGGTATCTTCTAAGTCTGCGTGCTTCATCTTCGACCGCATCGTCGCTTACCATCAGGCGAGTTGGTGGTCAAACGCGGACTAGTTCACGTTAAAAAAATTAAAAAAATTCAGCAGGGTGTGAATTATTGTAACTTCACTCCTATTTTATGTCTAATTTGACCGGAATATGATAGTTTTTTTGAAACAGTTGATCATATCTCGATGTTAGAGTTGGACTTATTTATTTAATTATCTCGATGGGTTGTACTTATTTGTTGTAAATTTTTTGTAGTCTTTCATAGTTAAGTACAAACCACAAGTACGCTTCTTTAGGCTTGGGCCGTTTCTAAATAACTTAGTGTAGGTGTGGCGTAAGTGAAATCTCACTAATAATTAAAAAAATGTTTGAGAGTATGTTTGTTAGGTACTCGTACTCTTTCACGCTAAACCAGCTGAACGGATTTAGATGAAATTTGGAATGGAGGTCTTCCACGGTGAAATTTGGATTGGAGGTCTTCTGAATTAACACATAGACTACTTTTTATCCTGGAAAACGTGAGTGAAACCGCGGGGCGCAACTAGTATGTTGTAACATATATAAAAAAGCTAAAATGTGATACTATAGATACAAGTAGGTATAATCATCATCATCAAGCAACCTTTAATCCTCCCGCTGCTGGGATAAGTACAGGTCTACCATCGAAGGGTGGATTAGGCCATATTCCACCACGCTGGCCAAGTGCGGGTTTGTGAATTCACAGTAGGCATAATGTCTAAATATAATTCTGAATTCACACTTTTAGTACTATAGTTTCCGTTAGTTGCTATCGTCCATACCCACCATAAAGATGACGTTAAAATTACCTCCGGGTTATTATTTTTCGTTTCCATCACAGTAAAATAAAGGAAACACATGCTGTGAGCCATATTGAAAAATAAAGTGACTGAGAACTGCAAGAGAATTAAAAAATGTTTAGATAAATAATTCTAAGTATTAATTAATGTTTTCACTTAAAACTCTTGTTATACCTACTTACACACAGGGCCGGATTTAGGGGAGGGTAGCTGGGGCTAGTGCCTTGGGTCCTCCACAAAATAAGAACCTCCACAATAAAGCCTTCCAAAAAAATCTCTCAAATTCTGTAAAAACTAGTAAAACAACTTTGTCTCTCATATTCATTTTGGGACAAACTTTTTTTTGCTGTTTGCCCCAGGACCTCCAGACCTCTAAATGCGGCCCTGCTAACACAGTTCAATTAAAAATAAACCTAATTTAACTTACCACAGGGTCGTATGCCCGCTTCAATTTAAGAGCGATGTCTGATATAACCATGTAAAGACGATGAAAGAAAATAATAGAAACATTTTCCATCTCCAAAAGCGTAACAAACTTAGCCAAACGGCAATTGATTACATAAAAAACAAACATATTTATAACGATAATTATATCTCGCAATACGATAATAGCAAAATAATATACATTTTTCCCAAATCCTGGGAGACAAATTTGTACCAAGTAACAAATCATAAATGTCCAAGAAACTTTTGCGGACGTAACCACAAAAACTGCTAACAAGTTTTTAATTTCTATATTGTAAGTTTTGGGATCGATTCCCATTTTTGAATCGAAGTTTTGAAAAGCTGACAGATACCCAGCGAGAGTAGAATCTTTATTCATAAACATGAAAACAAGCACGTACAATGTACTTTGAACTATATATAGCATGTGACGCCAAAATACATTACGTTCGACGTCGTTATAAGTTTGAATCATGCAAGCGACAGAAAAGCTCCCTACAAGTAAAACTGAAAAAATATTTGCCAAACATTTGATTTTAAACGACTCAAATTTAATAAAACCGAAATTGATGCCAGTTAGAATTTGGAGGAACTTATAAAATTTTGGAAAGAAATATATCATTTTTTCCTTGTAAAAAGCTAGTTTCATCGTTGTGGTTTCGTCGATACAAATAGACAATTGAGTGGCTCCCACCGTCTCCATTATTGGATGGAGTATGTTTCAGTGAGTCACTTGGCCTCGATTCACAATTAATTTCATAATAGAGTGGCTGCAATTAACTTACTGACTTACGAGTACCTTAGCTTGACATACAATGTCATCTACTAATTACTAAAATTTTGTAGAAGCGGTTTCTGTGGAAACTTGAATAATAATTTGTTCATTTCATATTATGTACTTGTTTTCAATACAACGCCGCCGGTTCGTCGCTTACCAACAGGCGTTACATTTTAAATGTTTTTTTTCAAAATAAATGCCATATTAAGTTAATTCATCAATTGATTGATTAAGATTCTGAAATAATAGATTAAGTCTAGTCGTAGAATAGGTACACGACATATTTGTTAATTCATCAATTGATTGATTTACCACTGAAAAAATAGATTATGTTTTTGTAGATAATATCTAGTTTGGAATTATTACTTATCATATCACAATAAATAACTCAATTTAATAAGTATAATCAATCAAATTATAATCAACTAAAGCATTTTATCGATCTACCTAATTTGAGAGTAGGTAAAATTATGATTTTCATGCCGTGTTGATACGTCATTGTTATAATATTGTACTTATTTTGATAAGACATTGTACCGCGTTCAGAAAGTCTGTAGATTTCATTAAGCTACCGAACTTTTTATTAAACTAAAATACCTTGTCCTCAATGAAAAAAAAACAAAATTACTTACCTATCTATAAACTTTACTATAATTCATAAAGCTATCACACAAAGAAAGAAAACAAACATTTCACCGAGACATAGACATATTATTCCGAAATTAGTCAAATCTGAATCCCCACATTTGAGCGGACTGGTCCATAAATTCATATTGGGCGCACTGACTAATTCCCATAGACACGACCGCATTAAATTCATAGAGCTTTAAACTATTAGAAGTGGATAGGTAGATTTTGTACTATTTTCATAGAGGTCAAAATTCTGTTTGGTGCAGGCAGACATGTTATGGGCAAACGTGACGTTGAACATCAGGCGATCTATTTGCTCGTCTCGTCATTCAATAGCATAACAAAAACGTTGGAAACCTGGAGCCCTTTTGTCATAATCTTATTAAAAATACTAATATAAATATTTAAATACAGCACGAAATTCACGAAAAAAAATCAGTTGTTCCATAGAAAAATGTCAATGACGCTCGACAAAATGTATGGAACAGCTGTTTTTTTTTTCGCGAAGTCTGGGTTGGTCCCATAGTAAAAGTTGTTCATAATGATGAGTACTATGAGCCCTTTTCGGCTTAGCATACCCTTTATGAATAACCCTATATATGGTAAATAATGGTTGTCAACTTAAAACTGGTGTTAGCACTAGTTTTTACGGTTATAGCCATGTTGGTTTCATTTTTGGTGATTATCAGTATGCTCCGTACAGGTGAATCCACCGGAATTTTGATTGCCATTTTTTTTAGTGTAGTCATTTTATAAAGTCACCTCTAAACAGTTCGAAGGTGCTACAGACCGTCGATTTTAATAAAGAGCTTACATCGACGCTGAAATATCGACAAACAATCCATACAGAGGTACAATTGCGATTTATTGCACTGGCGTTTTCCGAAAACATACTATTTTATTTTTAATTAATTTCAACGTGTTTTGAAATGGAAACAACACAAAACCCTTCGCTATATCAATATTATAGACACTACTTAATACAAATACATAATTTATTATGTTTAAACATTAACCATTAAGCTTAAATTTTTAAATATTTATTTTAATGTGTTTAAATCTGCGTAATAGGTTTGCGTTTGACCATCATCTTGCCTGATGGTAAGCAACGATGCGGTCTATGATGGAGCATGTGCGCCTAGAAGAAACCATCGATCTATTATAATCCGACTTCGGTGGAAGAAACCGATTAATACAGAAGGCAGTGGGTCCTCGACATTCGTTTGGAGGTTCCTGTCTCTGCAGCCCTAACCACCGGTAGCTTGGGCCCTGTCCCGCTGCCGGCGGCAGCCTAGTTTTTAAGTTTTTTATAATACAGGGTTATTCATAAAGGGTATGCTAAGCTGAAAAGAGCTCATAGTATTCATTATTATGAACAACTTTTACCTACTATGGGAGACCAACTCGAAATTCGCGACAAAAAAAAATGATCGAAGGCTGTTTCTTACATTATGTCGAGTGTCATTGATATTTTTCTATGGAACAGCTGATTTTTTTTCCGCGAATTTCGGGTTGTTCCCATAGCAAAAGTTGTTCATAATGATTAGTACTTTGAGCCCTTTATAGTTATAGTTATAGTTATAGTTTATAGTTATAGTTATAGTTATAGTTTTATTTCAGTACTAGAAAAAGCACATGTCAAATTACATTTTTCAAATGTCAAATTACAAAATTTAAAAATTTAAAATTACAAATTTCAAAATGTCAAATTACAATTTACAATTCCAGAAAAAGTAATGCATTCTAAACAAAAATAAAATAAAATAATTAATAATTAACTCGAACAATAAAATACGCTTATACTCTAGGCAGAAACTCATCTACTCTATAGAATGATTGCTCAACAAGCCATTTTTTCAACCGTATCTGAAACGAGTTTCTTGACGGAGCGTCTTTAAGTTGGTCTGGAAGACGGTTGTAGACGCCCGTCGCCATCACGTGCACCTGCTTGGACTCCTTCTCCAGCCGGCACGCGACCGAGCGCAGCACGCGCTCGCGCCGCGGGGCCGGCTCGCGCTCGTCTCCCAAGCACGGGTACTCGTCCAGGTGGTCTCGCGCGTACAGAGCTGCCCGCACGGCTTACGGCTTACGGCTTGGCATACCCTTTATGAATAACCCTATATAGTGTTTTTTTATTTTGCATTGTAAAAAAAAATTAAGACCATAAATAAATTTGTGATTAATAATAATCATATTCTTCGTCAATGTCATAGAAAGCCCGACTACTAATTAGCCAGCGCGAGCGTTTCAACCTCGCTCTAACGATGATCAGATCTAGCGCTTCAATGACGTCTCCGGGAAGCCTGTTATACACAACTATGCTTATGATATGAGTCAGTCAACATCTTAATATATATAAATTACGTGTCACGTTGTTTGTCCGCTATAGACTCCTAAACTACTTAACCGATTTCAATCAAATTTGCACACCGTGTGCAGTTCGATCTAACTTAGGAGATAGGATAGCTCACATTTCAATTTATAGTAAAAAAACATGAAAAATTAGAAAATTTAAAAATACTTAAGCCATAATTTAACTTTAGCGCTTTGGACAATGTAAACTTTTTTAATGTAACATTTGACATAGAATTGACGCAATGGCTTTTTTTACCAATTCGAATTAAATAGTCATCGTTAAGACAGGACAACGTCTGTCGAGTCAGCTAGTATTATATATGTTGATACGTAGGTCGTGGGTATATAAATACTTAGACATGCACACAATGTTGTTTCAGTGTGAAGTTAATGAAGTGATCATCATAAATCATAGCCGCGCCGTATATTAGCTCGGAACCGCATTGACAGCGGACGCCGAGACCATTTATCACCGTGTGGCTCTTATGAGTAGGCTCAGATCAAGTAGAAAGGCAGATAGAGTCCCGCCTTAGATACAGGTGAAGCCAAAAAAACTACCATTATTACTACTTATTTTCCCTGTTGTTTGTTGTTTTCCACGTTATCTGAGAAACTGACGTAAGAATTGACGATTGATTCGGGTAGTTTTTATGCGTCAATATGTGCTTGAAGTATGCGTACACGGGCAGTAGGGTAGTTTTTTTGGCTTCACTTGTATCTAAGGCGGGACTCTATCTGCCTTTCTACTTGATCTGAGTAAGTAGGTATCTACATATTATTACTGTTTATCTCTTAGTTTTATTTAGCAATTAGATACGCCACGCAGTTCCACGGCGTTTACCTGGATAAAAAGTAGCTTATGTGTTAATCCAGACCAGGAACAACCTTCATTCCAAATTTCATGTAAATCCGTTCAGCCGTTTTTGCGTGAAAGTGTAACAAACATACGAGTGTAACAAACATCTCATAACCTTTCGCGTTTATAATATTTAGTAGGATAGGATAGTAGCATTATATTATACAATAGGCCCAAGTTTGAAGGCATTTTAAGACAGATCTAAACAAACTAAAAATATATCTGTCTTTATCATTAGACAAGGAGGAGTTTTACAAAATTTGGATCTATCTTAAAATGCCTTCAAACTTTTGCCTAATGAGTACACGACTAATTTAATTAAAAACGTGCGTTTCTGTTAACGGTTAAACAAATACGAAATATTTCAACATTTTGGTTGATCTCTTAAATGAAAGGTATTTTTTTATATAAAGACCAGGCAATAGGCAATAATAATAGACATGTCTTAATGTGGACAGTAATTGTAATACGTTTCAAGTGGCTTAAGTGATAAATACTAGTTCCATGTTAAGATTTGCTTTTTCACACAACAATTAGGTACCAACAAATCCATGAAATACTTAATAGACTATTTACAATTATTTAGCCTAGGTTGACGTACAGTAGGCCTAGACTAATTGTAACGTAAAATACTTAATGAGTATTCGATAGAGTACCAGTGGTGGATTTACCAGCAGGCTGAGTAGGCTGGAGCCTAGGGCCTATTTCAGGGGCGGCAAATTCTGGGGCAAGTTTTTTTAATTTCGGACATGATTTCTGAAAGAAAGTATTATTGTGAGCAGGGACGGGGGACGGGGCTAGTGTATCGAATTGTAAACAATTCGATAGGGGTCGGTAGGGGCGGCAAAATGTTGAATAGCCTACGGGCGGCAAATGAGTAAATCCGCCACTGTAGAGTACAGAGTGCCTTTTACGTTAACAATCGGTAACAAACTACAATTTTTGTATGGACCTATAATATTGTAGTTCATCTTATGAACACCAGGTGGCGCGGTTTTTATTCCATACAATTTGTATGGACCTATAAGTTCATCTTATGAACACCAGGTGGCGCGGTTTTTATTCCATACAATTTGTATGGACCTATAAGTTCATCTTATGAACACCAGGTGGCGCGGTTTTTATTCCATACAAATTGTAGTTTAAATTAACGCGAATGTTAACGTAAACTAGGTACACGAAAAAAACTCGCACAAGGCGCTCTGTATGAAAAAAATTTATACAAAGAAAACAAATGCAGTTTCTCCTTACACCCGACAGGGGGCGCTGTTCCATTTCTCATACATTTGTCTAACGAATATTCGCTACATAGTTTAGGTCAGAATTTATGCTAGGCCTGCTCAGAGTTAAGGTATACAATATTTATGGTTATAATACGATCTAAGTCAAGTGTGTCATCTGAATAAATACTATAACAGCGTCTACAAATAAATCAGTGATATGGAAAAGTAATGATGAATTTAGAGGTATGACTTTGAAAATTGTAAACTTCATTGGTCGAGCTTCTATGTAGCGAATGAACCTTACAAGATTGTCAGCATGCTGATTACCTGTGAAAAATATAAAATCAAAAATATAAAAACCTCCAACGTAAAAAAGAAAAAAACGGCTGAACCGATTTTCGTCAAACATACCTAGCTAAAAACACATCGAACTAATTCAACTTGCAAACAAAAAAAAAAACAAAATTTTAATCAGCCCATCCATTCGGGAGCTACGATGCCACAGAAAAAAAATTTTGTCGAGTGTCATTGACATTTTTCTATGAAACAGCTGATTTTTTTTTACGAATCTCGGATTGGTTCCATAGTAAAAGTTGTTCATAATGTTGTACGTATGTGCCTTTTTCGGCTTAGCATAGCCTTTTCTTATAGCACTGTTACAAACATGGACTTTTCTATACTTTAAGAAATTCAGAACGGCCCGCTCTGCCATACAAAATATTAGTGATTATAATATTTTAAAATAATTTAATGTATTTTTTACATCAAACATGCGTTAGACCACAATCTCATCTGATGGGAAGCGACAATGCGGTCGAAGATATAGCACGTTTGTCTAGGAAATACCCATTCACTTTTCTTTTAAGCAACCCCGGGTTGTACTTTTTTAGAAAGACATACGCCGGCAATGAGTTCCACACCTCTGCCGTTCGAATTAAAAAGGTGGAATGAGACCGTGGCTGATCGATGATTTGAACGAAATATCCACCGTGAGAGGGTGTCTCATTTTTGCACGTCTGGTGCTGTTGTTGTACAATGGTGATGGCAGGATGAGATAGGCACAAAATAAATTAACGTTTCACACTCATAGCTAGTGCTAGTGGGTACTAGGATAAATCATGTGTCAGGAATGCCATGGACCACACAAAGACAAGAAAAACTGACACCCAGACCCAGAGCAGATATTTAAATTCATCATTCAAACATCTGCCCGGCGGGGAATCGAACCCGGGAGGGACCTCAGGCTTTAAAGGCGGATATATTACCGCTGAGCCAAATAGGTAGTCAAAAATGACGTGAAATTTTCAATATGACTGACCTCTTTCTTGTAATAGTCGATGGTGGAGGATTATTTTAATTTTGTTAGCTTCATGACCCAGTTTCTCGACGCCAAATGCCGTAGTGAACGTCAAAACAGCTGACTTAAGCGTCGATATGTACATAACTCCTTTTTGATGTATATTAAACTATAAAAATAAAATGTTAGTAAATGTCAATATTTTAAATTTCTACAAACATACATAATTTATTTTAATAGACAAATAGTTTTTAATTTTTAAAGTTAAAAAATAGTCGAACTGAGAACTGGCTTCTTATTGAAGTCGGTTAAAAAGTAGAGAAAAACTACAATAAATGAAAAATTCGTGTCAAAAGAGACCCATCTCGACTTGTATGCTGAGAGACTAAAACAGTGCTGGTTTTCCAATAGTGGATTTTTACCTCACTCGCAGTTTTGAAAATTTCGACCAGCGACAAAAAAAGCACGAGCAATATGTACAATACGTTAGATAACAATGATATGAAGAACTGCAAAAAAAAACATTAATACACAAGTAAATTTATATTTTTAAGTATAGATTAGATTCGATTTTATTATAGATATTTATATATTCATTAAAACATGTAAATATGGATAGTAAAAACAAAAGAATCTGTTTGTATTATGTACAAAATTGCATTGAAGTAATTTCAGTTTTTTTTAACAAAAGTCCGCATTTGACTACCAAAAATTAAATCAAATAATTAGCAAGTATGAACTTACGAGAAAATCGAGTTTTTTCTTAGCCTCTTCAATGCAATCAACCAATAATTTGTAAATGGTTTGCATATTATCAATATCAGCACACCATTTCAGTTCATTTCTCATATACTTTAATCTGAACAGAACTGTATAGTAAATAAAAAAATATGCAACAACTACCATATCAGAAACACAAACGGGTACAAGGCTCACATTATTAACCAATGACACCAAATATTCAAAAATATCACAAAATTCGTCCAACTCATTACATTGTATAAAATGTACAAAGAAGTTTACAATTAATATAAAAATTATGGCAACAGAAATCTTTAATTCCAGCTTATGAGATTCTCCTGATGTTCCTAATTTTGAATCAATATTTCGAATGGAAACAAAGAAATCATCTATACAACTATTTACACTCGTAAAATTGCACACAATAACAGTAAATATATAATTTATTAAAGCAATAAAACGAAGTAATAAAAACATTTTCACTTCGTCATCCCAATAGTGATAAACAATTAAGATAGATATTATTATAGCCTGAGTAGTCGCGATAATTCGAAATAACATTTTAAGCACAGTAGATTGGACTCGCAATGAATTTAAAAAATCTATTGAAAATATTACATAGATCAAAATGAAGAATCTTCTTATAGCGTTTGACATTTTATATTGCTTTGATAGTATAGTATTAGTTATAATAGTTATAACTGAAAAATCCTTTTTATAAGCTACAGAAGACAATAGCAAAGCTGGTTTTAAACTGAGTAGTTATACAAATGGTCACTACTGATATAAGTCCTTATATATGTATGTGCTGTTCTCTAATTGCAACACTTACATAAATTGTGTTTTCGAAGTACAATCGATCTTCCCAAATCTTTAATTATAGATCTACAATCATCAAATTTATTTACATAATAAATTTACCAATATTTAGGTAATTGTTGTACCTAATAGTAAATAGGTACTTATGAATGCTTAGGTAATATTTAAGTATTGTAAATATAAAGTACGTCATTTCATATTGTACAAACATTTGATTAACGCTCGAAGCTTGTTATGTCACAAATATATAAATTAATTTATATGGCTGGTTGGTATAGAATTATCAACCGATACGTAACTAGTATACCTACATTAAATTAATACATACGAATATAAATATAAAGCTCATTTAAACATAAAAATGTTAAAGTATACAGGGTGTGGCATATACGAGTAGAGTGGATAATCATTTACTTACGGTTTGGGGACATCACTACTGTTCGGAAAAAGTCAATTTGTATACAGTAAAAGTGTCACGGGTTTACGCTCTATGCCACACCATGTATATAATTTAGTTATTTTTTTTATTTATTTAATATACATGACGAAATTGCAAGAGAGCTATAACATATTTTACACAAATACTGAAAATGAGCAAAGGTATTTTGTAGTCTAAAAGGATAACATTGTGAATGTAGAACTTGAACGGTCGTGCTTCGATGTAGGAAATGAAACGTTGAATGCCTTCGCTGTGTCTCGGAGATACATCTGAAATTAGAACTAATCTAACGATTTTTCTAAATTAGAACAAAAGCAGGCCAAGCTGAATAAAAGCTTATAAAACATTTACTTGCTCAAAATACAATCTTAATATATATAAATTACGTGTCACGTTGTTTGTCCGCTATAGACTCCTAAATTTGCTCTCATAAATTTGCACACCGTGTGCAGTCTATAGCGGACAAACAACGTGACACGTAATTTATTTATATTAAGATATTATATTATATGGTATTGAATATTGATAATTAAAACCTTTTTGAAAAAAATTACTATTGTTTTCTCCACTTCGTTTACCGAGTCAAAAATTACCTACACTGACAAATGAAAATTTGTCAAGAGCCTGTAACGCTCATTGCTGTATTAAAACTGTCTATTATTTTGAGTTTCAATTAATACCTTTTATCAATTGACTGGGTTTTAAGGCAGTTATTGTTTAAAAATATACTGTGATACTGTAATAAATAAGTATATAAAAACCGGCCAAGTGCGACTCTGACTCGCGCACGAAGGGTTCCGTACGATCTATAAAAACGGCAAAATAATCACGTTTTTTGTATGGTTGTACTAGCATAAATACTTATTTTATTGTTTTATAGTATTTGTAGTTGTGCGGGAACAGAAATACATCATCTGTGAAAATTTTAACTAACTATCACGCTTCATGAGATACAGCCCAATGACAGATGGATGGCAGAAAGACGGACGGACAGTCTTAGTAATAGGGTCCCGTTTTACCCTTTAGGTACGGAACCCTAAAAATAAAAAAAAATAAAAATGTTTACCTCGTTCTTGGTGTAATCTGTCTTGAAGAATTACTTTCATGGCTTCACATTCAGATATCACCAAATCGCCTATTATAGCAGGAGCAATAGCATTAGCTATCTCAACTAGTAGGAAAACATCGTCAACAAACAGCATGGGCCCGACCAAAGCCTATAAATTAATTAATACTTAGGGACCGTCCATTAATCACGTGATGTTTTTAGCAACTTTTTAACTTCTCCTCCCCCCCCCCCCCCCCCTATATATGATGAGGCTATAAATTACGCCCCCTCTATTTTATGTGATATTGGCAGAGGCAATATCACATAAAATATTTGGTACAAATTTCACGAAAAAAAAAATACACGTGATATTGCCCTCCCCCCTCGCGATATTTCGTGTTTTTTTCCGGACCCCTCCCCTCCATCAAGGCACAATTGATTAATGGACGATCCTTTAATTATTTATTATGTCATAGATTGGATCATAATGTTAAGTTTTGTTTGGTAGGTGTAATTTACTTATTCACCTATTGGCATTATATAACAATATACAACACTGTTCAATACTAAGGACATTCTAAATAACTTACCAAAATTGAATATTTTTGTTCCAAAGCTATGAATGATTTCGCTATAACATTCGGAACCGTATCCACAATATTCATTGTAAACTACAACAAAAAAAAAACGGCAATCCTTAAAAATAAAATAAAAGGAATAACGTTTCACACTCATACCTAGCCCTGTGTCGGGGATGCCATGGAACACACACAAAGACAAGGACAACTATCACCCAGACCCAGAGCAGATATTTTAATTCATCATTCAAACATCTGCCTGGCTGGGACTTGAAACCGAGAGCTCTAGCTTTTAAAGCCAAATATGTAAAAAAAATATGTCACATGTTAGGCATTATTTTTTACAAAATTAATGGTGCTATCTCGATAAATAGTAGTTTTACTTCGTGGTAAAATTTAATACATTAATTCATATTATTTAATTTATAATACTTTTTAATAAGTAGCACTGTCCAGAGCAAACTCACCAAGAAATCAAATTTGTTCACAACATTTTCCGAAGCATCAAGAAAAGATTTGTAAACATGCTGAGTATACACAAAGTTGTTTGAAATCTTTACTTTACTTGTCAAAAATTTTAATTGATAGTATATAGAAAAACAGACGAAAATATACGTGATACTCAAAATATCGTTATGAGGTATAATAATAAACTTAAGAATACAGTCCAAAAACGACAATGTGCAGGGAGAAGCTACATTTGAGCATTTTAAGTAATTTATAACCATTTTTGAAGGAATGAAAACCGAAATAAGACAAACTAGAATTAAGAAAAAGCTTCTTGGTAATTTTATGTTCAATATTGAATTAAATTTAAACAAATTAAAATAGAATTTACTCATAATATTTTTCATAAATATAACAACGTTTATGTAGAATGAAATAATGGCAATCGACCTTGTAATAGCAAAATCCTTTGGGAATCTGATGAAAAAGTCGTAACAGCACATCACTGATATAAATGTGGCGGCTAGCAATTTTAAAACGTTCGAAACCTTTCTGCACCTTAATGACCATCTTAAAAATCCTAAATCAACAAAAAATAATACATTTACTAGTAAGGAGAAGATTCTTAAGTAAAATGAAAATATGGGTACATTATTTGAATTGGCATAATTAGTTGTGTAGACTCGATTCGATTTAAAATTCATGCTATTAAAATGTTAAGATGATTAACAGAATTCTCACGACTTCTAAGCCGTTGTTTGATGGACGTACAAATATTCAAAACGTTTAGATGATAAAGATTGCTTTTGACAAATGAATTGGTCAATTGTGTAGAAGTAACTACTCCTAAATAAATGTCACAAAAATTACTTAATATATACTCGTAGAAACATTTTATAAGTGATTAGGTACTTAAACTTGTTTTCAAATTCATATAGGTAAGAGCTATCTGAATACTTTATTAGACAATATAAAATGATTCATAAGTAATTGGATATAATTATATTGTAATTAAGGCGTAAGGTATAAAATAATTTTATATTTGTATTATTTAAATATTTTATTCATATTATTTTATAGTATTCATAGTTCAATATAATTTTTTTAAATATAATATTTTAAAGCTTCTTCTTTCAGTCAAGATTTTATTGACCGAGCGAGCGAAGCGTTTCTGCAACGACTGGCCCTATTTGCTTTCATCTGTCCGGATGTTTGTTTGTTTGTATGTTGGTACTCGCGTACAGGTCGTAATTCTTAATAAATCTCGACGAAACTTGGTATACAGGTTCAACGATTTAATGGTTTTTATGTCGTCAGGATTTTTTAATTGGGGGGGGGGGGGGGTATTTCCCTCAAAATGGGAAGAAATTTGCTGCAGCGCCATTTATCGACCGATTTTGATAAAATTTGGTAAAAGTGAATGGTTCTTAATTCTAAACAAGAATTTCAAATATGATTAAAATCAGTGAAGAGCCTGTTGAAATAAAACACCGTGATTCACCACATTCTGTGTGTCATAACAGTGTTTTAGCTTAGCGACCTCTTGCCCGATCATTTTTTCTTAGCGTTTGAATTGGGCAAATTCCTTTCTTAGTATGCGTCCGCTTTTATATATAAAACTTTTGTCCAAAGACGTTTGTAGCTTAAGCGGTTTAGGCTGTGCGTTGATCTGCCAGTCAGTCACGACATTCACTATTATAAAGAGGTATATTGATTACCTAATATGTATCTAAAAAAATCAGTTCAATTTCTAAATGATTTATTTCAAAACAAAGTATTAAAACACGTGACTTATTTGAAGAATAGCTATGACATATTTAACACACATTTTGAATACGATAATAGGAATTTTATGGTCCATAGCGAAAGCTTTGTAAATGTAGAACTTAAAGGGTCGGGCCTCGATGTAGGAGATGAATCGCTGGATGTCTTCTGTGTGCCTGGAAGATAGCACTGAAAAAAACAACAATACTCAATTAGTTCACAATTGACGGCGTGATCGCGTAACAAACATACAAAAAATAGAAAATAGAAATAAAAAATTCAAACAGGTAGTCGAATCGAGAACCGTCTTCTTTTTGGAAATCGGTTAGTAAAATAATTATCAGTTACTAGCTGTTCCCTGCCACGCTTCGCTGTGGATAAAAAAAAAATAGATAAAAACAATCCTTGATGCGTATTTTATATCATGCTAAAATTTCAGCTCGATCGGTGCAGAACTTTTTGAGTTTTTGAAGCGTACACAAACCAACATAACATTTATATATATACTAGCGGCCCGTCCCGGCTTCGCACGGGTAGACTTTGGGATAAACGTAGAGTAAATTGAAATCGGTCCAGTCGTTCACGCGTGATGGCGTGACCAAAGGTGTTGAGAATAATTATAGGAACTCTTTGTTATAACCTCTATTCTCATGCTATTGCGTAACTATAG
Source organism: Alcis repandata (assembly GCA_949125135.1). NCBI lineage: Eukaryota > Metazoa > Arthropoda > Insecta > Lepidoptera > Geometridae > Alcis > Alcis repandata. The sequence continues at coordinate 10,479,149 of OX421240.1, read as the reverse complement.
CAACCGTAATTTGTTGATGCTAACTTGTCAATTTATAGTAAAAATTATCAGTATAAAACGCACACTGTTTTGATAGATATGATTGAATTTGAACTTTGTACAGATGTAATAAAGTGCAAATTGACTCTTGGACGTTAGGAACATACCTACATTGCTTAAACAACAGTGAGTGCTTGCAATTCAATATGAACTTTATACAATAGCAATAAAGCTCGTTTTAGTTAGAAAACGTTTGTATGGGAAAAATAAAAGGGCTGTTTTTAGGGTTTTTCAATATTTCTGAGAGATTTTCTTAATATTTTTTTCTGTAAGAACCTTCTCCTAATAATAACAAATACAACAAAAAAAGAATTAGTGAAATCGGTCCAGCCATTCACGCGTGAGGCCGTGACCAAGGAAAACGGGTTTCATTTTTATATATATATAGATAGATATAGATAGATTGGCTGTGATTGTAATGTACCTATCTAAACTAAGGGTTATAACAAAAGAGGCTGTTCCATAGAAAAATGTCAACAGCTGTTTCAAACGTGTTGTCAACAACACGTTAGAAACAGCTGTTTCGATTGTTGCGATTTCAGGCTCGGTCCCGTAGTAAAAATTATCCATAACGATGAGTCCTACGACCTTTTTTCGGCCTTTTCCTAATAAACCTGTATATAACGTTTTGGCTGATACAATTTATCTGTTCTTATGTGATGCGATTATCGATTTCATTCGTCGTTTCATTTTTAATTTAATGACCTTATTTTTAACAAGCGATTATAGAGCATTTCTTAATAAAATTACAATCTAGCCTCAGGCTAATAAGTAATTTAAATCTAACTTAAATTTGTAGCTAACTAATTACAAAGAATGTGTCCAATAACACTTTTCTTATTGTTTCTATTAAGACGAAGGCACAATGTTCACGTGTACTTCGTAAATTACACTTATACTTAACACTACACTAGCTCGAACGGTTTAGTTATTTTGAGTCTTCTTACAATCTGTGTGGATGTATTTAGAAATATAAATTAATTGAATACCTCTTTCTTGATGTAATCTATCTTGGAGAATAATCTTCATAGCATCACACTCGGATATCATATAAGAGCCAATGACAGCGGGAGTCATAGTTACTACGATGTCAACTGCGACTATAGCCAAATCGAATGCAAATATATCTCCTATCACAAGACCCTGCAAACACAAGAAAATACTTAAAATAAATACATACTCAAAAAAATACTTTAAATACTTTTTTTTATTTATATAAACATTTTTTAATTTGCACATACTCGTATTATAAGGCTTAGAGAAAGATAACATAAATAGGCATTAACAGAATATAAAACTACAAAGAAAATACTTAATACACTCATTTTTTATTCTCCTTCTCTTTTATGAAAAGGGTATGCTGGATCGAAAATGGCTCATAGTACTCATCATTATGAACAACTTTTCCTATGGGACCAACTCGAAATTCGCAAACAAAATAAGCTGTTCCATAGAAAAATGTCAATAACACTCGACAAAATGTATGGAACAGCTGATTTTTTTCGCGAATACCGGGTTCGTCCCTTAGTAAAAGTTGTTCATAATGATAAGTACTATGAGCCTTTTGCAGTTTAATATTACCCTTTCCTTATAACCCTGCATAGGTTTTATTATGAATTGCTGTTTGTTAGTTTTGCTAAAACTCAAAAAGGGCTTGTCCGATTTGTATGCCTTTTTTTGTTACGTTTTGTTCTAATACAGATGTGCTTTAAAATAAAAAAGCGGGTGAAACCGCGTGTTGCGGCTAGTTTAAAATAAAAATAGTGCCGCATGACAAATAGGTAAATGCTATTTTAATTATTTAATGTTTACATTTTAGCAGGTACATGTGTTACAAATATTTTTAGTGGATTTGGCATACGATTTTGTTAAATAAATATGTGGCTACATAAATACACAGACACATAATATATGTATATTTATATTGTATAAATGTATAAAAAGTATTACTTACCATAATTGCATTTGCATTCAAAATTACGAATAGTTTAATTATAATAGATGGGATAGTACTTAGCATGGCTACGGTGAACTAGAAAGGTAAATAATTATTAAAAAAAATTTAAATACATTTTTCGTATTAAAATGCTTTTCCACGATGATTTCACCATCTGACCAAGTTGCTCGTCCTCATTTTTTTTTAACAAGTTTTATATTTCAAATTTAAGTTTATAAATTTCAATTATGCTTTCGTACAACTCACCATCAAATCAAATGTATTAATAATCTTTTCCGAAGCATCCAAAAAAGATTTGTAGACATACTGGGTATTTGTTAAATGAGGAGTGGATTTTACAATACATTTCAATATTTTCAATCGGTAGTAAATAGAGTAGTAAACAAAACAACACGTGATCTTCATAAAATCGTTACTTGGTGTAACAATACCATTACTGATTATTTCTACTACAGGTGTCACGCAATTTTCGGGAATTTTTATATATTTTAAATAACTCACAAAGACTTTTAAAGGTATTGAAGCGAAAGTAAATGAAATTAGAGTGAAGAAAATCATATGAGGAAATTTTACATTCCATATTAAATCCAACTTAACTATATAACTATTGAATTCATGTAAATGTGAATTCATTAATGAAAAGTTAACAACGTTCGCGTAAAATAAGCATAGACGAGTTGATACCCACGTAGCTTTAATAAATACTACCTTACTAAAATATTCAAAAATACAAATTGCAGACAAACATGTTGCGACAGAAATTTGTAGAATTTTCGTGAACATTCTCATTCTAAATGACAATCTCACAAATCCTAAATCTATTAAAAATATGAAGTTAAACAGTAAACAGCACATTTTTAAATAAAATGGAAAATTTTGAATATTTGAAGTAGTTGTGGCATAAATATGGCTAACTGAATAAATTGTATTTAGCTCAAAATTCATGATTATAGTAATTTATAACGGAACAATAGAAAATTATGAAATAGCAAAGCAAGCTAGTGCAGACTATGTTTTGAGAGAGCTACTTAACGAATACCCAATGGACTTATTAGTTGTAAACTTACTCATATTTTACAATTACTTACAAACATTTGATTACTTACTGTGAACATTACTATAATGGATAAATAAAATTGAGATATAATATGTAAATACCTCTTTAGTCATTTGTTCTTAACGATCGTTTGTCATACTTTATCAGACTGATCTGATACACCATAATATATTAACAGCTCTTTTCATTCTTTTGTTTTTAAGTTCGCCTTTTTATTTAGCAAAAAAAAATGGAAAAAGAATTGATATGAACTATACTCAATCAATAAAAGTATTCTCAGGTAAGGTTATTGCTTGTTGACACAAGTGAAACTAAATAACAACTTGCATACTTTATAGGTATACGTATATACTACGTATTTCTTGCGGTTTTGGTCACAATATTCCAATTTTACTCGTATTTGGCCATATGAAAATATCTAGGTCCGTCATCATGATACACAATGTCATACATACCTTTCATTATAATTAGTTCGAAATTTTAGATGTAAAAATGTAATTAAAATATTATATAGATATAGAAATACAGACAAACATTTATTCAAATGGTGATAGATATATGAATTTAAAGTACATTGTTCTCAAACCCAGCTTATGGCCCCACAACAGTACAGTCATGACGCTCGCAATAATTGTATTCCTAACAATATACTCGTATTTCTTCAATAGTTTAGTAATAAGTGAATGTGCAAGAATACTAGCAGTTTTCCCTACCCCTAGTATAAGTCACCAAAGTGTGTTCCGGCCTACAGTACAAGAGCTAGCTAAAAAAGGTCACGAAGTAACAGTTATAACTACAGATCCTGCTTTCCCGAAAGGAGAAGCTCCACCCAATCTTACTGAAATCGATATACATGAAGTCTCTTATGAATTCAAGAAACATTTCTTTACCACAGCAGCCAACAACGATGCTGTAGCTCAAGTTGACAATATCGATGACATGTTTCGACAAATCTTTGACGCTCAATTGGAATCCCTTGAAATCAAAAATTTAATTAACGACCAAAATATACAATTTGATGTATTGCTACTAGAAGCTTGTTTCCGAGAAGTTTTGGCTTTTTCCCATGTGTTTAAAGTTCCTGTAATTCAAATCAGTTCTTTTGGCACTCTAGAACATAACAACTACGGTTTAGGATCTTCCTTACATCCAATTTGTCATCCTTCAGTTTTGTATCATAGAAGAGTTGGTCACCACAATTTTCAAGAAAAGATACACGCTGTTTACAACCACTATATTTTCCAAGAAATAGTGGACTCTTATGAAGCGTTGGAAAATACTATGCTAAGAAAACATTTTGGGCCAGACTTGCCAAGTTTGAACGAGTTGACAAATAACGTAGATTTGCTGTTTTTGAATGTTCATTCGATTTGGGAGAATAATAGGCCAGTTCCTCCAAATGTGATCTATCTGGGTTTGCTACAAAAACCTGAAAGAGAACTACCCGAGGTAACACACTTTTGTTTTATTTTTGTCATCAATTACGTAAATTGTTATACTTATGTTGTATGTTTTTACTATCTAGTTATCTGTTGTCTGTCTGTTGTTTGGTTTAGTAGATAGTTAAGTTTTGTATAGTTAAGCTCTACTTAACTTCTTTTAATTTAGTTGTAAAATAATTAAAAAAAAATAACGTCTAATAAACTTAAATCCATGTTAATCAACAGGACTTAAACTCATACTTAGATGCGTCACAACATGGCGTCATTTTCATCAGCTTCGGCACCAACGTGAACTGTTCTTTGCTTCCCGTCGACAAGATTAGAGTTTGCCTCAAGGTCTTCTCAGAGCTTCCATATGATGTGCTGTGGAAGTGGGACGAGGACGAGCTGGCAGGGAAACCAAGTAACGTCAGAATTGGGAAGTGGTTCCCACAATCGGACCTCCTCAGTTAGTATCTGATGTATTCAAGTGTATCTATTCTATAGAAACTGTTATATTTTCTTGGATAAAAGTTGCTAATTACAGAAACCTTCTAAACCTTTTAGTTTCGCAAAGTTCTAAACTAAAAATATTTTTTCTAAGCTATTACCATAATTATCTTAAAATCTCAGACAATGAACTGCCGATCGACGAACGAAAAAGGCTGATGCAGAAAGTGCATTTTGACCTTTGATTTGACCTCTTTCTTTAACGTTTGTGTTGAACATAAAAAATATGATAATATATAAGTAGTGTAAAATTATCACAGACGAGAGAATGTATCTCAAATCTGTGAATATTACGCTTATATTCATATATTTATTTTTTAGGACATCCAAAATTAAAACTTTTCATAACCCAAGGAGGTCTACTATCACTCGACGAAGCTATGATAGCTGGTGTTCCCATTCTCGGAATACCAATAGGGGCTGATCAGTGGTTCAACATCGAGAAATGTGTACAGCATGGTGTTGGAGTCAAACTTGAGTTGGAAGACGTCGAGGAAGAGATTCTCAAGACAAATATTGAGACTATCATTGGAAATAAGAGGTACGTTCGAGAGTCGTGCTTACGAGAAATAATTATTTTTACAAATAAAAAAACAAAAACCTTCTTCAAGAGACCGACTATTGAGTTATTCATCTATTTGTCGCGCACGTGTAAGACTTATATGGTTTTCTCATAGATACCATTATCAGAACTGGACTAAATTGAAATGGGACCACATGGGAAGCGTCAGCTTTGTAATAAAAAAAGAATCATCAAAATTGATTCACCCAGTCAAAAGTTATGCAGTCGAATTGAGAACCTCCTCCTTTTTTGAAGTCTGTTAAAAATCGTACTAATATTATAATTTTGAAGGTTTATCTGTGTGTGTTAGAATGGTTCGTTAGCATCATCGATATCCGATTCCGGTGGTTACCATGGATCGCCGTAACTACTAAGCCGACTTTGATAAATTTTAGAAAAGAGATAGCTTATGCCTTTGGTTCACACACAGGTTACTCAACATCATCGCTGTGCGAGTAAAACCGTGGGTCACAGCTAGTGTAGTAAATATTATATTCTATTTAAAAAAATACGGTACATAAATGCACTTTTACATAAATTGCTAATTGGGGCTAGTACTATATTATATTTTTATTTATTACAGCTACAGCGAAAATGTGGCTAAATTCCGGTTTTTATTACTCGACCAACATCGCACATCGCTCGAGCGCGCCATCTATTGGACAGAATACGTAATTAAGCACAAAGGTGCACGCCACTTACGTTCCTCTTCCGCCAACTACACTCTACACTACGAGGTGGACGTTGTTTGCTTTATTTTGTTGTTGGTGATGATTTTGAGTGTCGTTGGAGTTGTTGTATTTTTTTTGATTAGATTGGTGATGGCTAAAAATGTCAGAGTGAAAAGTTTGTATTAGGCCCAGTATTGTAATGTCTATCAGTCGACTCGAATCTATGTGATAGATACATACAACATGTACGTAGTTTAATTATGCGACAAAAAGTAGTACAAAGGGACAAAATTAGAACCAGAAAAAGCTTAGATATTAAAGTGAAGTAAAAACTCAGAGTATAATTCTTTTTTTTAAATAAGCTTGTTAAATAAATATATTTTTTAACATATTTATGTGTTTCTGTCTGCTTTAGGTTTGCCAAGACTGCTTGTTGAGCGTAATATTTTCTTAAGAGTGTATGCTTTGTTTAGGGTTATAATTTTATTAGGGTCTATCCTAACATTGTTATCTACAAAGATTCATTCATAGGCCTTCGTCCAATGCAGTGGAATTACTCAGACCATGGTGCAGTTTATTTTGAAAACACGGTCGACTAGTACCTAGTTTATTTGTACATGTGAATTTGCACAGGCACGTCGTCAGAATGAGGTTTGGGCATTCAGCTTGGGATCTTTAATAAAAACCTGTTTTATAAGATTTCAATTTTTTAAAGTTGATCTCAACGATTTTTAGATGAATAATTATCATCAGTCCTCATGCCATCATGGTTTGTTTACTGGACAAGGCATCTCTTAAAGAACACCACATGGCACTATATTCTGCCTTACGCACTACTTGGCACCACAGCCATCTTACACAAATGTTACAAATGTCATTTTATAATTATATTATATTACATTTTGTATTACATGTATTTTATATCGTTGCTTTATTGTAATTTTTAATTTATTTCATTACTGTGATAAACTAGTATCGTTATTTGAGTGAGACCAATAATGGTCGTAATATCCGCTTTTTGCAAATATTTGACAAGTCCAATTAGAAGCAGTGGTAACCATGTTTATTTCAAATTTAAAAATTTAAGTGAAACTGACTTTTGGGGTGATAAAAGACATTCAATCCATTCTATTTTATTCATTCTTTAGTTTCATATAATAAGTCAAATATTCTGTAAAGCTTTTTTTAACTGTAAACTCAACTCTTACCCCTCTAAACGAGTCCTCACCCCAGCCCTGTTTCAAAGGTTATTTAAGGGCTTCCGAGCGAGGCTTACGAAACTATATGGTTTTCAATTCCCTGAATGTTTGTTACCTAGATAAAGTCAGGATTTAGGTGAAACTGATGTTTATTTTCAGCTAGAACTACTACTAAAATACAGCCAATTCTGAAGGCTTCAGTTGACAGATCTAAATTGACTAAAAGTGTTAATGCCCTCGTTTAATATACTCCAATAACAAAGATAGCTATATTTTTACTAAGTTACGATTTATAAACTAAAGCTTTCAGAATTCATGGCAATGTAGTACTAAAAATAACTATTGGATTAAGGTAAAGGAAGAAGTTCAGTTCAGTGTGCTCGCGATGAAACCAACCGCCAGAAATGGAAAAGCATTTCAAGACGAGCGGCACCAATGGAAAGGAGCGTCGACGACAGTGAGGAGCCTCCGTGTAACATTACGACCACGACCACTCTGCCAAGAGTGAACGACTAGAAGAAGAAGTAAGGAAGAAGTGGACAAAATAGCGGGTCAACTACTACTACTCAACCATTAATTCTCCCACTGCTGGAGTACAGTTCTACCTTCAAATGGTGATTAAGCTTTATATCACCACGCTGGCCAAGTGCGGGTTTGTGGTTTCACACGCCATTGAATTTCTTCACCGGACCTATGCAGGTTTCCTCACGATGTTTTTCTTTCAGCGGGTCAAACGAGGACTTAATTGGCATAATTATGACCAACGCAGTTGGCATAGCAAAAGACCTACACCTGGAAAGATAATAAAGAAGGCTGTAGATGATGATGAAAGGAACAAAGTCGAAATAATACTGACGTTAATTGTTGACACAAGTGCGGGAATCGGAACGTAAGAATACCTACTTATTCATTAATTATTTTCATTAAATAAATTAACAGTGTGACACAGGTAACCTGATACAAAGCAATAGGTGACCTTTGTAAAATGGCAGATACCTTTTAATAGTTACGGTTAATGTAACGAATTATTAAAAAATAAGTAAAAGAATTACAAAACATAGTTTTCAAAGTTTTTTCTGTGATCATCATTTTTGACTCATATTTTTTTTTTTTGAACTGCAATCCGCTCTACGGATTAACTGTTTTACACGTACATACTTTATTATTTCATTTATATTTTATTAGACACGATTTCGAAAAAAATAACTACTCTTGTAGTGGGTAGTGAAACGCGAGCGAGGCTAGTACAAACATAAATTACACCGTCCATTTTCCGTTACAGGCAATTAGTGCGCAAACGAGGTCGATGCTAAATATGATTAATGGAGCCAAATTATCTCGAACCAGCACTACTGATGTGACGATTATTTAGTATTAAATTATTATCATTTTCACAACGCTATGGGATTAACTAGACTTCACAAACGTCAGTTAAAATCTGTAGACTACGAACTCGAATCTGTAAACTCTTACGGAGCGCTTTGATTCCACCTTTATTGTGCGTACCTACACTACCTACTGCTAGAAAATAGAATGCTCTGCCCGAGGTTTTTCTGTCTGGGTTTTTCTCGGTAGCTTTAATCTGGGTGGCTTCAAGTAGCGAGTGAATCGGTTTTTTTAGGCAAGCATGCTCCATCGTAGACCGCATCATTGCTTACCATCAGGCGAGATGGCGGTCAAACGCAAGCCTATCGCAATAAAAAAAAGCTAAATAAAACCACAGTTTTTTCTTCGTACACGGAGCTGCTCGGCCTGTGGCTCCACATTAGTCCAGTCATTAAAGGCGGTTCACCTCGGAAAATCTATATTACCTACCACGTAAAAACTTGTATTTTGGCACCCTAAAACTTTTCTTAAAATTCAATCTACAAAATATGGCTTACGGATGCACGGATATTACCCGTATGTATGGATAGTGTGTGTAGCTTTCCATTAGTGAAAGAAACAGTTTCGGACTTTCCTTTTTTTATGCTACTGAGTGACGAGACGAGCATATCACTCGCCTGATGTTTAACGTCACGTTTGCCCATAACACATCTATGCCACCTAGAATTTTGAACTCTTAGAATTCAAGACTCTGCGCGGCACAGCACTGCTGTTTTCACCCTGAGATATATAAGATTTTAAATCTCCTATTTGCCTAGTAAAGTTAGCACAATGTAGTAATGATGATGTTGATGATGATGATGATGATGTTGTTCCCCCTTATACAAACATACCTACAACTACATATTATACTTTAGTTACCTAAATGTAAATAAACTATTTTAAATAATGTTTTGAATTTTCTCAAAAAATGCGAAGAAACTTTTTACCCGACCTATATTATATTCAAAATTTAGCTCATTATAATAAAATATTAGCGTGTATAGATTGCATTAGGTACATAGTTAGATTAACAACAATATACTGAAATCTTTCTTGGACTATCGGATATAAAGATTCAATAAAACTCTAAAGCTAAAAGTTAACGACACCAAAACAAGTCGCAAAAACTAAAATTAATGTATTTAACCCATAACAAAGGCTCGGATAGGGTTCATTAATTTAAAATCTTAACAATACTAACTGAAAGGGTTCCGTAGTATGCTCGTAGATTCTTCGCTGATAGAGGACATTAATCATTTGCTTTCGCCGAACGAAAATAGATAAAATAATGTATTTTCGTCGAGGTTCGCTAGAATTAAGATTGATGTTTTAAAATAAGATAGATTTTGAAAGTTATTAAGCATGTTTTGGGCTTGAAAATTGATTCATCTGATTTCGTGCGATTTCGAGAAATTCACAGAAACGCCTGAAGTAGTTACGTTACGTAAGTTCTTGAAAACTATTTTTCAAATAAAATTCTGGTGGATTTCCGCTTTAAAAGGAAAAAAAAACAAAGACAAAGTGGTTTAAAGCGAGCATACACTATTATTCATTAGTAAAACGGCTTTTTGAAGATGATCTTTAGCAATAACGCTTGATTTAAAAAAATATCTAGATACTTAAAAATACATTCTTTAGCTAAGAAAAACATAAGTTTATTGATTTAAATTTCCTGTTATCATATTATTTATTTCCTTTTATTTTTTCCTTTTATTCATTATTACTTATTTACAACTTGACATTATTCTATTTTATTTTATATTATTTCGGATTGCTATTTTGTTATTGTTTTTATTTTTATTTGAATATTATTTTTTGTTGTTACGTAGTCTGGACTTATTGTATAATATAATTCATTTAAAATTTTTTGTAATGTATTTCATGGTGTAACCTATCGCCGCCTTGGCTCTGCTGTAAGTGCGATAAGTAATTAATTAATTATAAATAAATAAATAAAGAGTCGCCAATTACTACAGTTTTGTTGACAAAATATACTTATTCTCGCGTAACTAAATATCACTGACACATCAATACAGACTGATGCCAGTAATTACGTGTCAAACAAGGGGATGTCAGTATCCGCATCACAAGCCCATCTATAGGGTATACCATACAATATATACATGTTTTAATGTATGGCGTATTTGCACACGTATGCGGCTGTCGGGTGGACGGATGCGAAAATTATGCAATAGTGAGGGTAGTTGTGTTGCTGTCGGGATGTTAGACGCTTTAAGCTATCGCTTTGGGCGATTAGGCCGCCTTTATACCGCTGAATTTAATTCAGTGGGCATAACATTTAGTTTTACCGAGTATGTCTTAGTTTTTTCTTGTAATGTGTTTGGTGTGCAATAAAGCTACTATTTAAATCTGTTCCATTCAAGCTCTTTTTGATGACGTGCACAAACTCTTAGCGCAAGCCTGAAGTGTGGGTGATCCAGTGTGGCCTCGTACTAAGAGTTCGCGGTACACAGATGCAAACAGATTAAGAATGGTCACCTGCCAGTCCTAAAGTCTAAACTCTAACTATAGGACTAGGTACACCAAAAGCAAACAATATTGCTTTACGAATATCACTAATCAAGGAACAATAAATAGGTACCTAAATATTACTAGTCGACACCAATATATTATGAATAACTGGACCGTTGGTCTATTGCTGATCTGCTAAGCCAGTTTAACTAAACAAGTGCTGCATAGCGACGAATCCTTTATCATAAACGGGAATAATTCCAAAGCCTGGTCATTAAACACGGATTTGAAGGGTCCAGGAATAAAGTGAGACCCAGTATAGACGACCAGGATTGAGCACAGGTAATTAAAGTAACCCTTAACCATTGGACTTTAACCACTGGAGGGTTAAAACAGTTCACGAGAGTTTAAGTGACTTATTGAGAGGAATGAGAACCGTATGTCAAGATTAGATCTTTGTTTAGGTACTGGCCGTTAAACTATGTTATTTCTGATATTTCATTGTCTCTGTCTGCCGATTGCTGTTGGAGCAGGAAGGCTTGACGCACCTAGAGTGGTATGTTTTTGTGAAATTTGCTTAAGGACTAAGTTCAAAACTAGACTTATTTTTTTTTCCGGAATTGAAATATAGGTTCTTCTCAACTACTAAGTCTAGTGGGGCAGTTCTAAATAAGACCTTTAAATGGATTAATGGAGCAAAGCTTCTCATCCCAGATTTGTTAAAACAAAATAAAAAGCAAAGTCGCCGTTAAAATGTTCAACAATTTACTTTGCCCCACAACCACATTTCATTGGGGCAATGTGTAAAGTTGTCCTCCGCCTTTGTTCTTGTCCACTCTCTGATGTTACGATGCCACGACATACAAGGTATACGTAACTAAATCTGTATAGGTATCCCGAATTGAGAATTCCTTCCGCGACTGAGATTAGGTACTCAAAACTGCAAACTGGACCACCTCAGTACTGCGTCGTAACTAGTTTATCATGTTTTACGTTGGGTTCGGGCTTCACTGCATTGTAAGCGATTAGCGGTTGCACAATTGCACTTACTTTTAACACTTTGACTGCGGCTAATAATCGCATGCGCTTCTCTTAGGTGCGGCTAATATAGTCTAATGCGTTGTGTTTTACGCGCCTGGTGTGTGCAGCCGCACTCGTGTCGCACAAAGGAAAACATAAGGTACTTATGTGTTTTCCGCAGTCAAAGTGTTAACGTTAACAATCCTGTCACTTATGAGACAAGTCTCCGTTTAATATTAAAGTATTTTAGTCGATCAGAAAACCCAGATTTTTAAATTAAGTTGTTTTACAAAGTTGAACTTATTTCGTGATTTTTTGCATAATCTTATTCGTGTCGATGACTAATTTACTTTTATTACACGCAAAGAGATAAAAACGCTTAATTTAGTGCAGCAACTGGCAGCAAAAGTATAATTAATATAATATAAGTATAATATATAAGCAAAAGCATTAGTAAAAAATAATTTTTTTTTTGTGCCTTGTCTAGAAGAAAGAGAGAGAAAGAGATAGAAAATGGTACATATAAATTAATGCCACTATCTATCTACCTGTAGAGCCGAGTTGGAAATCCAATTAAAAATAGGTTAAATTTTTGTTTTTTAATCTGTTCTAATCTTCAGATAACTTACTACCTCTACCTCTGATCTCCATAAATTCAACACTGGAAGTCCGCACGGGTTTTAACTAAAACCGCGGTGTCTGCGGTTTTAAAAACCGTGGTGTCTGCGGTTTTTAAAACCGCAGACTAACTTGTTTAACTTGATGTTAAGAAAAAAAACCGGCCAAGTGCATGTAGGACTAGCGCATGTAGGGTTCCGTTTCATTCATATCTATAGAAACGGCAAAAACCGTGTCTGTTGTATGGGAGGCCCCTTAAATATTTATTTATTCTGTTTTTTAATATTTGTTGTTAAAGCGGCAACAGAAATACATCTGTAAAAATTTCAACTATCTTAACACGGTTCATGAGCCGCCGCAGCCTGGTGACAGACGGACCGACAGCCAGACAGACAGACGGACAGCGGAGTCTTAGTAATAGGGTCTCGTTTTACCCTTTGAGTACGGAACCCTAAAAATCAGCTTATACTATAACGTAAGTAGAATAATTTCATTTATTTAAAGGGTGTTTTTTTAACCTATAAAGTAAAAAAACGCTGGAAGTGCGACCAGTCCCCAAGCCAGGTTTAACCTGTGTCCCGCTATCGTGAACGAACAGACTGAGTCGTAAATTATATTCTAGTGCTTCAAAGACTTGATTTTACGTCCCACTGGAATATATGATTAATGTATGTAGCACTTGAACAACCTGGAGTTGCCTGAACCACTTTTGAAAGCTTTATGCAGGTAACGAACGGACAACTTTATCAAGTTTTTGAGAGGCGAACATAAATATACAGCAAAAAAAATCTGGTTTCTTTTAGGGTTAACATGGCAGCTACAATACAGGGTGTAACAGAAAGGTGTAATACTTAATGGTGTTCTTCTATACGTCAAAGGGAATAACTTCTAGAACACAAGTTAGCTTAATTCGAGAAAGAAAATATCGAATCTTCATAGAAAATTGATCACGTGACTAAATATTCTGTACGGAGACTCGATATTTTTTTTCTCGAATTTAGCAAACTTGTGTCACTAAAGTTGTTCACTTTGACGTGTAGAAGAACACCCTTAAGTATTACCACACCTTTCCGTTACACCTTGTATACTTATTTGTGTTGTAAACTAAACTAACCTTGCAAACTAAACTTTATTGAATCAAAATTCACGCTATATTACGATGCATGACCATAATCTGAAGTATGGATCATCAAAATTATGTTTTCATTGTACCTTTATAGTTATAAAACGTGATTAAAACATGTGCTTAAAATTCAAATAACTTGTACCGGGAAGGAGGAAGGAGGATAGGAAGGCCTTTGCCTAGCAGTAGGATGGAATAGTCTATAAATTTTAATAATATGTACATCATACCAACTTAAAGAGGAAGAAAAAAAGAAAAAAAAGTGGCCAATAAAGAGTCTATCTAAATATCTTAAAATATCCTAATGATACGAGAAATTCTATGTAGGTACGTATACTATAATCTTAATATATATAAATTACGTGTCACGTTGTTTGTCCGCTATAGACTCCTAAACTACTTAACCGATTTCAATCTTTGCACACCGTGTGCAGTTCGATCTAACTTAACAGATAGGATAGCTCACATCTCAATTTATAGTAAAAAAACATGAAAAATTAGAAAATTTAAAAATACTTAAACCATAATATAGCGCTTTGGACAATGTAAACTTTTTTAATGTAACTTTTGACATTTGACATAGAATTGACGCAATGGCTTTTGACAGGACAACGTCTGTCGAGTCAGCTATAATATAATATACTATACCTACTACTATAAAATACTTAGTTCACGTATAAAGGCATGTTCAATGTTCATACAATACTGACAGCTAATTACTCGCATGACCGGCTTGTCTTCCACACTAATTGCCTGCAGCAGTGGAGGAAAAAATCAGACACCGTGAACGATGCTTTGAAATCGTGAAACTGACCGGTAAATTGTCATTGTGACTAATAGCTTTATTTTTTTTTTTTTTTGGTGTATGATAGGGAAGTTTGAGTGAAATGCTGTTTATATTAATTTTCGTACTTGTATGTATCATTATTACTTAAATTTTACTTAATTGTCAATTCTTACATTAAAATAATGAAATATATCTATAGTCAACACAAAATAAGAGACCCGTTTTGACATTTGTCATCGCGACGTAACTAGTGATGTTACAATATGACTCGATATTCGATACTCACGATAAATCAATTCAAGTTTGTTTGAGTATTTGATCGATTTCATTATGTATCGTTTCATTACGTTAATCGGATTAAGGTTTTGATTAGAAAATTTAACTTAAACTTTAATATTGTAGGTCCGGAATGATAAATGATACGAAAGGTCAATTTGTCTTTAATTTAATATTTTTAGTTTAGTTTTAACATTCACTCAATCACAAAAAAATAAGAAAAAGCGAAAGGTAAGTAGTAGTAGTGGTAGGGCTCTTTTGCTGAGCCCGCCTGGGGAAGTACCACACCTTTGCCAGTTATTCCACCGCCAAGCAGTAATGTGCAAACATTACTGTGTTCCGGTTGGAAGGGCATTGTTTCCAGTGAAATTACAGGGCAAATAAGAGATTAAACATCTTATATCTCAGGGTGACGAGCGCAGTGCTGTGCCGCGCAGGATTTTGAATTCTGCGAGTTCAAAATTCTGGGTGACGCAGACCTGTTATGGGCAAACGTGACGTTTAACATCAGGCGAGCGATTTGCTCGTCTCGTCACTCAATGACATAAAAAAAAAAAAAAAAAAAAAAAAAAAAAAAGTAGTAAACCACTTTGTGAATTTATTTGCGTCCATTTCTTCGTGATATTCTTTTGTACTTTTAGACTCGAATGCGAGTAAGGCATAATTCACAAAACCTTCCCCGGCTTATCCAGCTGACCAATATTTAATTACTATTAAAATCGAATAAAGCTGGTGAAATTCAGTAATTAATTGGTTACAACACTAATATTTGAAAAAAGAAGACTGAGAACGTAACTGTTTTTGAGAGTTTCGTTTTAATTAGACATTGCATGCTACTGTAAAGTATGCGCGAAAAGCGTTCCTAGTTACATTCTAGGGTCTTTCTCAAGTGTCAAAACGGGCCTCTTATTTTGTGTTGACTAATAGGCAAATTTTAATTATAAGCACACACATTACAATCATATTCGAAGACTTAGGTATATAAATGATAACTTTGAATAAAAAGTAGTAAATTCGTTAAAATTTATATGATAACGCTCTTTCGTGTAATAATTAGAAGTGTATGGAGACACAATATTATTATTCGATAATTTACTATCGACAACTTTAGTTGTTTCATGTTTAAACGTCATATTACAAAAATCAGTGGATGAGACTGGCACAGGACCAAAAAAGATAGCACAATGATAGACTACTTATACTGCAGTGGGTGGAAAAACTGTTGATTATGATGATGATTACAAAACCAAAGCGATTTTCTCGTCTCGTCACTCATTAGCAAAAAAAAAACAATTCTCTCGATTATAAATTTAAAATTTTTAAAAAAATATTAATTAATTAATTTAATTTAAATTTAATTTAAAAAAAATTAAAAAAATATTTCTATTGATAAGTACCATACTCGCGAATAAATTCAATGGCGTATGTAAATCCACCCGCACCAGGCCAGTGTAAAAAATTTGGCTTAATCATCCTTCGAGTGTAGATATGGTATCCCAGCAGTGGGATGATTGAAGTCACAACTCTTGTCTATGTCTTCTCTCCGATATAGCGACGAGGTGTCCTGACACGGGCTTGGCTATGAAGTCCATCTTGAGCTTCAGTTTCGTGACGTCACCAACAAAGTGATAGCGACGCAACAAATGTGTTAAGAGTACCTTCATCGAGATGATTGCGTAGGTTTGACCTGAAAAAAAATAAACAGTCGAATTATTAAACTAGAAACGTAGATACGTGTAGGTATGTACAAAAAAAAACACGGTTTTTGTCCATCCAATGAATGAATGAATCTGGATTTTTGCATTTTGTCGAGTTTGACTGACATTTTTCTGTAAAGATAAGTTTTTCGCGATTTCAAGGTTTCATATGAGCCCTTTTCGGTTTAGCTCACCTTTTCCATATAACCCTATATAGAGAAAATGTTTCTTACGCGATTTCAGGATTAGTCCCATAGTAAAAGTTGTTGATAATAATAAGTACCATTAACCCTTTTCGGCTTAGCCTCCTTATAATTCTGTATAATATATCTTCTTCTTCTTCTTCTCATATAAAAATGAATCGCTGTTTGTCTGTCTCCCTAAAACTCAATAACTGCTGGACCGATTTGAATGTTTATTTTGTTTGCTCTAATACAGAAAAGGTTTAAAAGTAAAAAAAAAAACAGCGGGTGAAACCGCCGGGTGCAGCTAGTAACCTAATGTTATTGTTGTAGATTGTTATTGAACTATAAGGTTCATTTCACCTACCAATACAATTCCGCTTGCCAGCGCCGAACCCCGCATAAACGGTCGGCACAGCCGCTTCTAGCCACCGCTCTGGTCTGAACGTGTCCGCATCAGTCCCCCACGCCGGGTGCCGGCTGCAGCCGTAGAAGGACATGACGACGTGGTCTCCGGGACGGAGGTAGTGGTTCTCTGGAATATGCAAGAATTACTTCGAGATAAGTGGCTGACTGTTATTGGTTGATATAAAGATAGAGTCTGAAGCCGAAGACTGACTTGTTTAGATTTGATTATTTAGAATATTCATCTACATCAACGCTGCGACGTCGGAGAAAGCTGCGTCGTTGTTGCGTCGTCGCAGCGCCCGTGCGGCATCTCTCTTAGTGTCCGACAGAATGTTCGGTTTCGGTTTCGTTTTCGGTTGAGTTTTGCCAAAAACACGAGTTTCGGTTTAGTTTCGTTTTCGGCGGCAAACTTGCCGAAACTACGACCGAAACCGAATGTACATTCGGGAGTTTTCGCGCTGTGATCGGCCAATGTCATAATTCGCTTGTTTGTCTGCTGTTCGTTTTGTTTTGTGGTGGCGGCGAGTTTTCGAGTGATTTATTTTGAATTTGGTAAGTTTTATCTCGTTTTATGTAGTTACAACATAAGAGCGGGTAGTAAACATCATAAAATATTCAATATGACTGATAAAAGTATAATCAAGTTTAATCTAACCTATAATTTTTTTTTTTGTTCGCTTTATTTTTAAGTAAACAAACATTAGTTAGATAGTTAGTAATGACTATAGTAATAAAGACTGACTGATTATAATAACGTTTTCTTTATTTTTCGGTTCGGTTTCGGTTTTGGTCGTAAAACTAGTTTCAGTCGGACACTAATCTCTCTGTCTTAATTGATTGTCAGTTAGTGACACAACCAGTAATACTATATTACTAAGTTTACTATACCTAAGTTACTGACTACTTGGTAACTTAGTAAAACCAATAAGTTAAACTTACTAAGTTTAATTCCAGACTCCACAGTCCTCACGCTGACAGGTACGATGGGGTACAGCCGTAAGGTCTCCTTTATAACCGCGTCCAGGTACACCAGCTTCTGTAGGTCTTCCTTGGAGACATCTCTTTCGGAGTCTCCGAATATTTGGGTTAGCCTGTAAAATACATAATTATTATCAAAAAAAAATAAGAAAAATTTAAGGTCTTCAGTGCTCGTAGTGTAAGTTGAATTAATTTTATCTAGGTTGACAAGAAATAGACACCACAGTGCCCGTAAAATGAGATCTTAGCGCGAGCCTGAACTGAACTGAGAGCTGAATCGCATTGGCTTCTCTCTCGTTCTTTCTCTAGCTGACAGTGAGACAAAAGCCAGAGACAGGTTTTCCTAGACACAGGTGAGATGTTGGTCATACGCATGCCTAGTCAGACGTAAAAAAAGGGAGAGATCCAGTTCATGGTACGTCCTGCGCACGGACAAAATCATCGACGTACAAAAATGTTTATTAACACGCTTTTATTAGTTTCACTTGTATGTATGTATGTATGTATGTATGTAACCGACTTCTTTGAGCTCAATTTTGCCCTACTTTGAACGATCAGGTTTAATTCAAACTTTGCACACCTGTCAAAGACCGATGACAATTGATGCGTGTTTTTTAGTTTTTTAAACTATTTTTTTTTTGTTTTTACATCCTATATCGATGAACGAAACTTACTCTTCAACAACTTTCTGCTGTATCTCAGGGTAAGTCCCGAGAACAACGCAGATGTATATCATCGCCCAGGACGAGGTGTCGACCCCAGCGACTAGTATCGTAGCTACTTCCTCCCTTATTTCTTTTTCAGAGAGGATGCCACTAGCCGACAATTTGACAAGACGATCCAAAAAAGCATTGTTTGTTTTGTCTGTAAAAAACCGTTGTGAGTTTAAAAATTTGTCAAAATTATACAAATAAGTAGGTATTACAAACTATCACATTTATGGAATACTATAGCTGCACCCCGCGATTTCACTCGCGGTCAAAAAGTTAACATAAGTTTTTTGGGATAAAAAGTAGCCTATGTGTTAACCCAAACCATGAACAACCTTCAATCCAAATTTCATCTAAATCCGTTCAGCCGTTTTTGCGTGGAATTGCGAAAAACATACATACACACAAACTTTCGCGTTTATAATATTAGTAGGACTAGCAGCAAACATGCATTTTACGTAATAAAAAGTAGCCAAATAGGCTGCTTTTGTTAATCCAGAATTTAAGCAAACTTCATACCAATTTTCATTTAAATCTATACCCATTCAACCATTTTTGCGTGATCAAGCAACAAACATCCAAACATACAAATTTTGGTATTTTCAATATTAGATCCGCGCGATCTGCGCGATTATTAGATTCGAGCGATTTGCTCGTCTCGTCACTCAATTACATAAAAAAAAAAAAATAGTAGCATTACGTATTTTGAAAAATAAACCAAAAATCCTGCGAAGAAGAAAAAGGAGTCTCATTATGCTCAAGTGAAACCGCGGGGCTCAGCTATTTTCATGTAACGGAGTGTGACATGATCGTGTGACATGATGACATAACCAAAAAGAAATTCGCGAAAAAAAATACAGCTGTTCCATAGAAAAATGTCAATGACACGTCTTGACAAAATGTATGGAACAGCTGATATTTTTTTTTGGTGAATTTCGGGTTGGTCCTTTGGAAGAAGTTGTTCATAATGATGAGTACTATGACCCCTTTTCGGCTTAGCATACCCTTTATGAATAACCCTGTATAATTATATTTAATGCACCTACCAGATGTAGCAAAGTATTGGGAGTCATTGGAAACATCAGCTACTTTCAACCTGTTTGATTTGATCACCTGCAACGAATATTTAGATAAAATTATCGTCACAAATCAGTTAAACAGACAGCTGATTCAAAAATTCATTGTATGCAAATTGCCTGAAATAAACGAATTATAACTATTAATATCATAAAAAGGGATTTCATTTTCATTAGTTTTTCATGTCGTAGGTACTGGTCACGTATATTTTTTTAACCTTTTTATTTAATTTAAAAGGGGTTCTAGTAAAATGACACCCATAATTGGGTTATTTTACCAATCAGATATGTAACCCTTATAAATTAACAATGCCATTAAAATAGGTTTTTTAAGAGTTAATATTAATGTCACAAGGCAGGTAAGTATAGGTAACTGTACTGTTATGTATTCTGTGGTCTAGGTACTATTAGGCGATTCTCCCTAGAGTCGATTAATGGTTCGCTACAACACATCACTACGGCGCCGGCACAACACTACGCCGCTTGGGAGCGAGCGAGAGAGACGATTCCCGCGCGATCAACGAAGATGGCGTGCCTCCTTTGCGATATCATTGTTAATAATTAATCGGTACCTGACCTAAAGTAAATGAATACGAGTTAAAGTAAAAACAGTATTTCATTCATAACTAGTACCTACAATAATGTTGGAGCAAGAAAGCATCTAACAGTACATACCCCATCAGCCAATACATCCATTATTCTAATCAAATTACTGTTTTTCTTCTTCAATCCTGTTAACTTGTACACGAGATCGCTGTGAAGCCATACTTTTAGAAACCTCGTGACGATCAGCTCCATGACTTCATCTGCAGCTTTTATGTAGTTCGGGAGAAACTCGGTGTTCTCACTTTTTGATAGACCTAGTGATGTTTCTGTAATGAAGTTTCAGAAAAAAAAATAAACAAAAACACACCTACATAAACAATCCTACACTAAAAACCAGAAAAAAAAATGTAGACTTTTTGAAAAAGCACTGAATCATTGTCGATAAAAATTACCAGACCACTTCTAATCTGAAGTACGATCGATCACACAAAATAAAAATCATCAAAATCAAATCATAACTGGCCGAGAAATCACATAAGGGGGCGTCCATAAAATACGTGGGATGTTTAAGGGGGGGCGGGGGTCGAGTCAAATCTCATCTAATCTTACGTAGGAGAGAGGGGGGGTCTCGGCAAATATCACGCAATTTTTTTTCTGATTGAAAAAAAAAATTATACTATGTAATATTTTCATTTTTTTTTTCTTTTTACAATAACAGTCCAACGCGTTTACGTAAGAAACCCACATTTTGAAAAATCTCACGTGAGATTAGGGGATGGGGGAGGGGGTTGAATGAAATCTCACGACATCTCACCAGGGGGGGAGGGAGGTACAGAAAATTTTTAAAAACACCTCACGTAATTTATGGACGCCCCCTAACAAACATAATGGCACAATACCCGGTTTGCTGACACAACACTAAACTTTAAAAAATAAAAAAGTGCCACTCACGGCTAAGAGCATTCATAGCATTTTCCTTGAAGTAATGTGAGATGTCTACAGAATCCTTCCCGACTTGTTCAGACAAGCTGTCGACCAGCTCTGCAGCCTGTTCGTTCAGTGTTTGCAGGAAGCCGTGCAGCAATGGGAGGGAGAACGCTGGGCTCAGGAGCTTGCGGTGATGTTTCCACAGTGATGCTGTACTCAAAAATACAAGTAATTGAATAAAATAAAAACCGGCAAAATATAGCCAAGAACACTCCCGACTATATAATTCACCTTTCAAACAAAAACAAACAAAATCAAAATCGGTTCATTCATGGAATTAGGTGACTTTAGGAATAGAGAAAGCTAGATTAACACACAGGTTTATCATAATCATCAAAAAAACAAGATACTATAAAAAAATATTTTGATAGTAGGTATCTTGTTTTCATTTTATGATACCAACTAGAGAAATAACGATAAATAACTGATTAGAGTTCGCGCACGGAGGGTTCCATACCATTATCTATAAAAACGGCAAAAAAAACATGTCCGTTGTATGGGAGCCCCCTTAAATATTAATTTTATTCATTTAGTATTTTTTGTTATATCGGCAACAAAAATACTTCATCTGTGAAAATTTGAACTGTCTAACTATCACGGTTCATGAGACAGACAGACGGACGGACAGTGGAGTCTTAGTAATAGGGTTCCGTTTTACTTTTTTTATTTTTTTTTATTCTATTATAGGCTTGCGTTTGACCGCCATCTCGCCTGATGGTAAGCAATGATGCGGTCTACGATGGAGCACGCTTACCTAGAAGGAACCGATTCACTCGCGACTCGAAGACACCCAAATTATATCTATCAGGAAACACCCACTCGGGCAAAGTATTCCACACTCTGGCAATGCGCACAATAAAAGTGGAATCAAAGCGTTTTTGATATATCTACCATAAAACGATGTCGCTTTTTTTGTGCCCTTTGTGGTCCGATAATAGAATGGGCTAGAGGGAGGGGAATAAGGGCATGCAGGTCTGACGCACACTCCCCGAAATGTATCCGTTTGGGTACGGAACCCTGAAAAGGTACGTAGTTTTAGAACTTACTTGGCGCTGTGAGCAGTCCGTCTCCAAGCCAAGGCTTCGCGAAGTCAAAAGAGAAATGCTTCTTCAATGCTTTGTTACCCACAGTCGTGAGGTCTTCCGGATCTGTGACCACTGCAAATGTAAAAAAAACCTTACCAATGAGTTTTTGGGCTAATGTACAAATTGCAAAACTACTTTAAAAAAAATTACTTCTTTAAAATAAACGTCTGGAGGAAACTTTAATACTCGTATACTTCAGAAGAGGAATTTGTGAATCCGCACTTCGCAGACGTGGTGGTATACGGCCCAATCACCCTTCGACCTGGTATCCCAGCAGTGAGAAGAATAAAGGTTTAGATGAGATATATTCCCACCGCCTAGCTGATCAGGGATTCTATTCTTGGGCTCTCGAGATTATCTCCGTCGCCCTTACAATAATGGTATATCTATAGTTAGACATGTGAAAGCAGAACGGCTGAGATGGGCAGGACACTTAGTTAGAATGGACGACAGCACTGCTGATCTGTGAACATTCCTTCAGGCTGGACTCCACAGCAGAAAAGACCATGAAGCAGACCCAGAAAGACCTCGATAAAATGTGTGGAGGAAAGGGCAGAATGGAAAAGCTCGCAGCTTAAAAGAGGACAGCAAGGGGCCGTCCATTAATCACGTGAAGTTTATTTGCAGCTTTTTAATCCCCCCCCCCCCTCATACCTCCTCTTACACCTCCTCCTACATGGTAAGGTTATAAATTACCTCCCACCTTCCCCACTACTATCACGTGTATTTTATTTTTATTTTTTTTCACTACTATTACGCGACTTTATCATTTTCAGAGATTAACGAAAAAATAAATGCACGTGATGTCTTACTACGTCCTCTTCCTCCTTGCGATATTTCGTCATGTTTTCCGAACCCTCCTCGAGCCTCATGTGATTAATGGACGATCCCAAAGGACTGAGCAAAATATATTTTTTTTAAGATTCAACCTGGACTCAACCTGGCGAAGGAGACT
Source organism: Alcis repandata (assembly GCA_949125135.1). Lineage (NCBI taxonomy): Eukaryota > Metazoa > Arthropoda > Insecta > Lepidoptera > Geometridae > Alcis > Alcis repandata. Next base: position 10,455,445 of record OX421240.1, on the reverse strand, counting down.
AAGACCCACACTGGGTTGCAGCGCCACAGGAAGTAAGTAAATAATATATAATATATTCCCCCCGTAACTTACCGTAGTACGTCTTCATTATAAATATCATTCTGCTGACACCTCCATTCGCCAAACTGTCATTAGATATATCTTCAACGACTTGATAGAGTTCTGAAATATTCAAATGTGTTTTACACCATGATAATAACATGCAAGTCATGCAACTAATTTTAGTAAGGAGTACCTAAATTATAATTCCCCTTACTACCTGCCGCCTGCAGGTCGTCGCTCCACCTGACCGCACTCTACGTTTGCCGGTCCGTGGTGGAGCGATGACCTGCGTAAAACAGCAGGTAGTAAGTGGATGCGTAAGGCAGAAGATCGTGCCTTGTGGCGTTATTTAGGAGAGGCCTATGTCTAGCAGTGGACAAAAATACGATAGGCTGATGATGATGTAAATCATAACTAATGGTTAAAATCTACAAAAATTAAAGAGTTACGGTAAAACTGCTATGGACTAGAAGTGAAATCGTGGAAAAACATGTTTCCTGGAATGACGTCTGTAGCTCAATCACACAATATCGGCAGTAGGTACTGATTTAGGTGAATTTTAATTGGAATGGAAATAGCTTATAACCCAATACTAGATAGCAATAATTTAAAAAAAAACGGTCAAGAGTCGGACTCGCGCAGGAATGGTTCCGTACCATTATCTATAAAAACGGCAAAAAATAACGTTTGTTGTATGGGAGCCCTCCTAAATATTTATTTTATTCTGTTAGCGGCAACAGAAATACATCATCTGTGAAAATTTCAACTGTCTAACTATCACGGTTTATGAGATACAGCCTGGCGACAGACGGACGGACGGACGAACAGCGGAGTCTTAGTAATAGGGTCCCGTGTACCCTTTGGGTACAGAACCCTAAAAAGTAAATAAAATACGAAAATGCGGGTGAAACTGCGGGGTGCAGCTAGCAGGATGAATAATTGTAACAAACAAAGATTTTCTTTTAGTTATTTGAATGCCGTCATAACATTTAGGTATGCCCTTCATTGTGAACATAAAAATAAATGTAATGATGATTGAATTTTACCTTAAGATTGATTTCAAATAAACAAGTCATTAAAACTGTTTACAATAAGAGGATCTGGAATTGAGCTTTGTTTTGACTTTTTTAGGTTTGTTTTGTGCGTATTAAATTTGTATACATTATAAGTTAAACTAGCCGCGCCCCGGGGTTTCACCCTCGTTTTCCGGGATAATTTTGAAGTAATTCGGTAGGTACATGTAAAAACTGCCTACTACTTTAGGCTACAGAAGAAATGTTTAAGAGCTATTTATAACCTACGTAAGAATGATTTAGTTAGGAATGTTTTCAGGAAGAAGAATTTGTTAAAACTGAGTTTTATACACTGAGAAAAATGCCCATCTAAATTCCGCTAAAAGAATGATGAATTCACTTAAAGTACGGAGCATACTGATATCACCAAAAAGTACGCTAATTAGCATTAGTTTTACGGTGACAAGAATCATAAACTGGTGCTAATCATCGTACTTTTTGGTGATATCATTCTTTTAGCGGATTTTAAGCTATTGCATAGCTTCTATCGCGGGCCTTGAGCGTGGAGACCGAATCCAGAAATTCCGTAACGAAAATAACCTTACAAAAAAGGAAGATATAAAAACTTAAAAGTTTAGAACTACGGGGTCCACTCGGAAGAGAGAGTCATGACGTTTGAAAAACATCTTTTTTTTAATATTGCAAGGCCTATTTTTCAAAAAAGTATCCAAATGAATTTCTGTAATAATTATCAATAATTTTCGAAATAAAATAAACTTGGCGAAAAGTCAACGAAACCTCGACACTACTAACTCGACGTGACATTTCAAAAAGTCATTAAAAGTTCTGCTATTCATCGATACTCGTATGGCAAAACTAAAAAGTATCACCGTATGCAATGGCTTTACCGCGGCAGTCCCCGAGTCCCACACGTTTTTTTTTTTGTGTATGTATTCATATTACAAATTTGCATGTTTGTAAAGAGCAATAAAATAGTTTTTCTTGTCGATAATAAATCAGTTTGAGCCGACATTTTGCGTCCTCAACATAAAGACATCCGTGTTGTACAAGCGAATAATGGATTAACGCAGTTCATTTCACACAGCAATCAAAAATATATCTGTAATAGTCTACTGTAAAATATTAGATCTCTAGCTCAGATCAAGTAGAATGCAGATATAGTGCTACCTTAGATCCAAGTGAAGCCAAAAACTACCCTACTGCCCGTGTACGTATACTTCAAGCACATATTGACGCATAAAAACTACCCGAATCAATCGTCAGTTCTTACGTCAGTTAATAAAGTTAGGTTAAGTTGATCAGAAAACGTCGACAATGATAAATAATAAATCAATAAAACACAGCAAAAATTACGCAAAAGTAAAAAAGACGTCCGATGGAATAACTTTCCACGTGTCTACGTATCGTAAATAACATCTCATGGAACACATAAACATCTTTAGGTTATAATTTCGAATACAAATGTCCAAATGACATATTGACATTCGGGTAGTCTTTATGCGTCACTAAGTGCGTGAAATTTACGTACATGGGCAGTAGGGTAGTTTTTGGCTTCACTTGGATCTAAGGCGGCACTATAACATATCTGCTCTTTACTTGATCTGAGATCACTAGATGGGAATAAAAATACAGTCTTAAGACATGGTTAATAGGAACAAGCTTTTTATAATATAAACGAATTTTACGAATGTCTAGATATCTATCTACTTAAGTAGGCATATTAAAAACGTATCTGGAATAATTTTTGTTTTCATCTCATTTACGAGTAATTATAGTAAAAATGTAAATAATTTTATCTCGTAGATGTACAAGTATTGCATGTCCGTTAAGATAAACTGTTGTGACTAAATTTCTTTGAACCACCTGCTCCTACACAGTTCTGAGGAATAACGTTTATTTTAATTTATTTTTTATTTTATTTTGGCATCATAATTATATACCTACTAGCGGCCCGTCCCGGCTTCGTACGGGTGGACATTCATTTTTTAAACATTTTGGGATAAACGTAGATTAAATGTGTCTTTATATTATGCGGGTAATAAGTAGATTTTTTTTAAATTACTATTTATATTTTCTCTTATAATTTTTTACATTTTTATCTATAAACGTATTTTTATTCTCATCTATCGTAAGTTTATTTTTTATTTATTATCACATTTTACTTAATGTATTGTGTTTAAGATTTTTTTTTTTAGTTAACCTGTAATTTCCCACTGCTGGGCAAAGGTCTCCCCCAATTTCTTTAGTGTTTTAGATTAAATACTTTATTTATTTTTTAGGTTTTAGGTTGGAATTTTTTTCTTGATCTTATTTTGTTAGCGTTCGGCACTCGACCGTCGCGTCGTTCGAATAGCTGCGATGATCTTGCATTTTATTCTGCTAGACGTAGTGAACGTTCTGCGGTACATTTCATTGCCCGTGCTTGCGGTTTTGGGATCGTCCAATAACTCAATAGTCGGTCTTTTGAAGTCGGTTTTTGTTTTTTGTTTTGTAAAAATAGTGTTCTTGTTATTGGTACAAATTATCTTTAAAATTTTCAGAAAGAAACGAAAAAATAAATACACGCGATATTTCTCTACAATCCCCACCACCCCGTCCTGATATTTCGTGATGTTCTTTTGAACCTCTTCTCCTTCTCTCGAGTCTCAAGTGATTAGTGGACGACCCCCTTTCTAGTCTGTTTGCAGCAAGGCACTGTGAGCGTTTGTCACTCGACTGTCGTTCGTATTACTGCGATGATCTCGAATTCTTGTTTTGCTAGACGAAGTGAACGCTCGGCGCTACATATAAATTTATATTAAAACAAATGTAAAAGTATAAAAATACGAAATAAGTCACGAAAGGTTTAAGTAGATAGGTAGTTCTGAAAAAGTGTGAGAGTACGATGAAAATTAAACAGTAAAAGTTAAATAAAATAATTCATAAGTAGTTCTAAAAATAACTTTTTAACTGGAACAAAAACGCAATGAGAAAAGTCAAAATATTCAATGTCGGTGCGTCCGCTGCGTAGGGGCACGTAAGGGTGAAGACCGCGCATCTATCGTCGTATCCGTGGAAGACAGCCACAGTTGCAAAACCCTAGGTTTCCAGGAGGCGGTTTTTTCTGATTATCTCGGAAATTTCTTAGACAACGTATGTTTTTTAGTATTCTAAACAATTCCTTGACACAACAGGCAGTGAATCATATTTTTTTTTAATTTTTGACGATAGTATTTGTACGTGTTTTGTCCCTTAATACCTTACTCCACGGAATTTTCTCAAGATCACGTCGGCTTAACCGCCATGAGGGCTTTTTTCCGAGTGAGAAATGAGAAACGCGGTGAATTTAAGAGACATTGCGCCTTTATTCCACGTAAAAAGCTGGGTGGTGGCCTTCTTACGACAAAAATATTAGAATTTGCGGTTTAATTTTTAGTGTTCGTTTACAAGAGATGAAAAACAATGTTGTTTTAACCGACTTGCAAAAAAAGGAGGAGGTTCTCAATTCGGATGTTTGTATTTATTTTTTTTTGTTAATGGTTGGATGTTAGATATTATAATTGTGCGCGACTTTTTTTTATTTTGACCTGACCGCGAGCGCGTCACGCTTGTAATCTCCTGATGAAGATCACCGAATATGATCAAAACTAGTCGTTATAAACGACTTAATTTGACGTTAGTAATCCCGTGTTAATTATATCAGAATATATTTTAATCTTTAAATATAAATAACAAGTCCTGACTGACTGGATTTTTTGAAATTCAACCCCTGAAGGTGTGGAAAAGGGTGTAAAAGTGTATATGGAGAAGCTTGTTTTGTTTTTTGATGCCACGAATTTAAAAATTTTACAATAATATGACTTAAGAAAACATTGATCACGTATTTCACCATTTTCTGGAAATCAACCCCTATGAGGGTGAAATGGCGTGGTAAATATGGCACGAAGAGAAAATTTGTTTTGATGCTACGTCAATGAAACTTTACACAGATGTACTAAATTTATAATAGAATCCCAAAATTTTCGAAAAGTCACACTCTCGAGCTGGAATTGTTAATTATCTCGAAAATTCAAAACGCTTTTACCAAAGCGCCAAGACTAAAAATACTCCAAAACCTTAAACTTTTTTGGGGAAATTGAAACAACAAACAACACAAAATAAAACAAACAAACTTTGAGGGTCTATATTCCCGAAACTATTGAAGGTAGTGTATTTGACCAAATGTTATAGGGGTTTGCGAGAGCTACTAAATGGTGGCGACGAAAATCCAAGATAACAAATTCAAAATGGTCCGAGGGGGCTGATTTATTGTATCTGGGGGTTTTAAAGGTCCCTAATTCCAATAAGACGCTTTTGACATACTCTCAAAAAAGGTTAAGTAAATTTAACCCCAAAAAAATAAACGGTTTTTAAAGTGTAGTGTCCACGTGGTCAAAGCTAGTTTTCAATAAAGTAGCGTCGACTGACCGCGAGATGATTTATTTTAAACCCAACTGCAACGAAGCTAAAAAAGAGGGATATGTATGTATTTATGTGTGTATGTACGCATGTATATTGATTGTGGATGTATAAAGTAGCTCTTTGTTATGACCGAATAGTAGTGGAATAGTATAGTGGTACTAGACTCACACAAACAAATAAGACGCGCGACGGGATCTAAATACTTCAATAAGAGATTTATGTCAGAATCTCCTGAAGAAGCAGGGGCTAGAAGTGCAACAATCGAAAGAAACACAAAACTACTACCAAAAAGAATAAATAAGACGCAAGACATACAGGTTCCTTAAGACCTTGACTGCTTAGCCCCCAAGCAACTGCTAGCCAAGAAAAAACCAAAAGGCTCTTCCAAAAGACTCTTTCAAATCGCTTAGTCACCGTAGAGGAGTAAGCCAGCACCCGCTAAACCAGACCGGAAGATTCAGGCTTTTCATAATGCAAACACTCTAATCGTAGACAGTAAGATCACCAAACTAAGTTTTTCTATAAAATCTATAAATTGGGACATCCTAGGGATATGCGAAACTAGAAGACCACAGACATAAAAAAAAACCATAGAAGAATATTATACTCGGACTTTATTCTATTCCGCACACCTGGAACAAAGTGAACAAACGGAAGAAACGAGGTTGGGTTCTTAATGACAAAACCTCTGAAACACGATATTTTAAAATTTAAACCGTGTTGGATAAAACTACAACCATGGAAATAAAGACATCCAACGAAAATATTAGATAATTTGTACTGGGATATTAAAGCCTCCGAAGACAAAATAGTTAACGAAATTTTAAAATCATTATGAATGGTGTTGATAAAGCCACTACAGCAACTATTTAACATAGTTATTGAAATAAAAACAACGTCAGCACAGTGGTCGAAGTCTATTATTATACTTGTACATAAAAAGGAGACCAATGTGACATTAGAAACTATAAACCAATCAGCCTAATGACAAACTTGTATAAAATATTCTCAAATTTTTTACTCAACCGGTTGACAATAACTCTAGACGAAAACCAACCGAGAGAGCAGGCAGGTTTTCGAAATGTTTTCAACAATGAACCACATACAGGTAGTCTTTCAATTGATAAAAAATCCAATGAAAACGGGAAACCGCTATTTATGTGATTTTTATAGACTACACAAAAGCATTCGATTCCGTAGACCACAACATGATCTGAACTGCACTAAAATAACAAAGCACTGACCAGCCAACCAGCCGTACATTAACGTGATCTGCAACATAATTATACTCTAAAGGCATAGCCAGAATGTGATTAGAGCGGGAAAGCATGGAGTTCCCAATGGAAAAATGAGATAGGCAAGGCGACCCTATTTCATCAAAAACCTTCTCGGCTGTGATAGAGCGTGTTTCCAGAAGTCTGAAATGGGAAAACAAAAAAGTGAAGATAGATGAATATTTCCTGAGCCACTTACGATTTGCTGAATGTGGTATTTGCTGAAAATGCATTAGACTTGGAATCCATGGTTAGCAAACTAGTAATAGAGAGCAAGAAGGTTGGTCTAGAAATAAATGCAACAAAAATAAAGGTTACCTTACTAATCGTGAGTCTCATGTCATTGAAGGTGTAAAAATTGAGTATGAGAACATCTATGTTATCTCGGACATTTGGTTTCTTTTCATGATTGTACAGAAAAAGAGGTACACATAAGAATTTCATCAGACTGGAAAAATCATGAAATAAGGACATAAAGAAATGCTTAACATATGGGTGTCAAACATGGTATTTGAGTTAAATGGATGAAGAAAAAGTTCTACAAGAGAAAAATGCAGAAAAGTTTATCAGATATAAAAAAAAAACAGACAGATTAAATATAACTTGTAAGAAACAAAATCAAAGTACCTGATGTATGTTAAGATGTAAGACAACAACGATAACACTACTTAAATATGTGGTCTGTGATAATGGGCAGGCTACATACCTAATTATGTAGGATGGAAAGCAACAGATGGACAAAAATAGTTACGGAATGTATTTCAAGATATAAAAAAAGAAACCAGGGAAAGCAAAAGAACAGATGGAGAGACATATATTATTTACGGAACAATACTGACCAGACGAGGAAGACGAGAGAGAGAGAGAGAAGAGTCACTCTTCTCTCTCTCTCTCTCGTCTTCCCCTAAAACTCTCCACTCTTCAAGAGTGGAGAGTTTTAGGGGAGGCCTACACCGCAGAGGCCACTTCTATGATACAAACTAATTAAAATTATATGTTATGTAGTATTTATAAGGTAGAAGAAATATAGACTTATTTATTTAATTTATTGTCTTTTTTTATATATAAATGTAGGTATACAAAGATGTTTATTTTTGTTTAGTCCTTTAGCGTTGATTCTGACTGGCGCGTGACTTGTAATATAACATATTTTAAAAATTGTAGTTCATGTACACCCAGTTCCCAATAGCATTAGAAAACAAGTTTTTCTTCGATTTTATCTACTGTGAGTAGCATTGTTTTTAGCCATTAAGTTATTGCACAAATAAAGAATGAAGATCAAAATATAGAATATTTGAATTTTATTCACCCTCCCGTGACATATTAACCAATTTCCTGGAACGTTTAATTACTCAAACGCGCCCGCACGCCCGGTAAATCCGTCAAGTAATGGCACAGATGCGCTTACGACCCTGTCGGCCGACTCCCCAAGCAACTTTTACCGTCGAACACGGCCGCGCAGGCGAGTGTGGCCGTAATCGCCGGATAAATTTGGACGCAGTGGCGTTAGTGGCTGTATTCTACGGAGTATTTTGGAGCGTGGCTTTTTGTCAAAATTTTAAATCGTGTTTTTTTATATCAAATACAGGATTTTCCGATTTTCTGAAAATGTGAGTTGATGCGTATGTATTTAAGGATTCCAAAAATGCAATAAAAGAAAAAAGCCACAACCGCCAGTGTGGCAGTCTTCCACGGATAGGGCGCTATTTCATAGATGTGTGCACGCGGCATTTATTTTTCTTTAATTAAACTCAATTCGTAATATCTTTTGAACGGAATGTCCGATTTAAATAATTCAGAAAGAAATCTTCAGGTATTAAAACAGTCTTGAATACAAAATGGTTTATTTAGATAAGGCTTAATACAAAGGTATGTAAAACATGGTCTGATTTTGGTCGGCATTTTTATCAACTTTTAAAATGTAAAAAAGTAGTTATAGTGACGTAACTACAATAGTTGGACATATGGTATTGCAAAGTTTTTTGTAGATATCAATACGTTCTTTAATATTGTGGAACATTTTTTAGTTCTATAATCAATAGTTTCCGCAGCGTATGCGTTGAAAGACATTTCATTGATAATAATTTTTTTACATCTTGGGTTACACTATTAAAGTTTTAGCAAGGATCTCTAATTTTTTCTGGTAATAAATATAGCTTATATTACTTCCGGATAAGGTAGCATTCTAATGGTGAAAGAATTTTTTGAAATCGGTTTAGTAGTTTTTGAGTTTATTCCACACAAACATACCATAAAAATTTAAAAAACCCCCGACACAAAAACCAACCTAAAAAAAGTACGAAATAATAATTTGATTTATTTAACAACCTGTACATAAAAACTAAAACACCGCTAAAAATATTAATAATAATTACAATAAAATATTAGTTAGGAAGAATCTAAGTACCTACCTATTAATATTTCTACAAAGAAAACGTCGCGTCGGGGGGACCGCTTAACTACCCATACATAGAAAAATATAATAAGAAGGACATTAGGTAGTAAATTAGGTTTAGTTTTACAGTTAGGTTAGTAGGTTCAAATAGTATAAGTATTATATATTATATATATTTTGTAATTCACTTTCTTGTTACATAGGTACTTCTTATTATATTTTTCTATGTATGGGTGTAGATAAGCGGTCCCCCCGACGCGACGTTTTCTTTGTAGAAATATTAATAGGTAGGTACTTAGATTCTTCCTAACTAATATTTTGTTGTAATTATTATTAATATTTTTAGCGGTGTTTTAGTTTTTATGTACAGGTTGTTAAATAAATCAAATTATTATTTCGTATTTTTTTTAGGTAGGTTTTTGTGTCGGGGGTTTTTTAAATTTTTAATTTAAGTTTTTATTTAATACTTTTTGTATGTTAGTACCAACATTGGTATTATTTTACTACACTATTTTAACAGTGGTACTCACCCAGGCGGACTCCTCACGCTAGACAGAGTCCTACCACTGATTAAATATCTTATCTTTCATTTGACAGCCATTTTGGGCACATTTGTAGAATTTTGCTTCTTCCATCCCCACTTTAACCCACCATAACTCTTAAACGGCTCAATTCAATCGATTTTCATAAAATACTAGCTGACTCGACAGACGTTGTCCTGTCAAAAGCCATTGCGTCAATTCTATTTGCGTAACTATAGCAACCGTAGTATGTTGATGCTAACTTGTCAATTTATAGTAAAAATTATCAGTATATACAAGGTGTCACGGAAAGGTGCAGTAATACTTAAGGGTGTTCTTCTACACGTCAAAGTGAACAACTTCTAGAACACAAGTTTGCTAAATTCGAGAAAGTAAATAATGAATCTCCATGGAAAATTGATCACGTGACTAAATATTTTGTATGGTGACTCGATATTTTTTTTCTCGAATTTTATCAAACTTGTTTCACAAAAGTTGTTCACTTTGACGTGTAGAAGAACACCCTTAAGTATTACTGCACCTTTCCGTGACACCTTGTATATAATTTGCAATAAATTAAAATTGCGACTATAATTTGAGATTTAAACTATCCTATCTCTCAAGTTGGATCGAACTGCACATGGTGTGCGAATTTTATTATAATCGGTTAAGTGGTTTAGGAGTCCATTGAGGACAAACATTGTGACACGAGATTTATATATATTAAGATAGCTAAGAACACTCTCGATTAAGTCTCCTTTCATCCAAAAAAAACTAAACTGAAATCGGTTCAGTGGTTCGGGCGCTATGATGCCACAGATAGACAGACAGACAGACACACAGACAGACAAACAGACAAACAGACACGTCAAACATATAACACCCCTCTTTTGCGTCGGGGGTTAAAAATACAAATCTTTCCTCTTTATAATATTAGTATAGATATAATAGATGACTATAGTTTAGATTCCAGAGGCTCCTGAACTAGTGATTAACTATGTTTCGAGCACCAGTGGCTTCTCCAATTACTAATAAAAATCCATAATCTATCCTGACGGGTTTTTATTATAGCAACCTTACCAAATTGATTTTCCAGTCTTATAATAGCCGCGTTGGCTTTAATAAATAAAGCCTTTCAAAATGTTTTGCCTCTATTTTACAGATCTATTTTCTTCTAAAAGTATACAAGGTGTAACACAAAAGGTTTAATAGTAATACTTAAGGGTGTGCTTCTACACGTCAAGGTGAACAACTTCTAAAACATACATAAATATATATAATTAAGAAAAAATAATAATAATAAAATAATATAAAAAAAGCTTGGATCCAATTATTAATTGAACAGGTACTCACTCTCAGTGTCCCCGATAATCTTATGCGTATACCCAATGATAGGCAGAGACCCTTTCACCATAGACCCGGAGCCCTTCCTCACTATTTTCAACCACCAACCCCATAAACTAGCACTTACTACTGCTAGTAATAAAACAGTTGAAAGAAACATTTTTGTCCAAAAAATTATTAAAATCTAAAAAAAATATTTTTAAAATATTTTCAAAAAATAAATATGCTAATTATTTAATTTAAATACTCGTATATTAAATGCTATGTTACTTTACAAACAAGTAAGAAAGTAAGATTTTATTTAAAAGTTATTTTTTTACGTTTCCATTAAGCGAGTGGTTAACTTGAAAACATCAAAGTCAATAAGTGAAGTCCGTTGTAAAAATAAATTAAATTGGCCGAGTTTATATATATAACAGAACGTGCGTCATATGGCACAAAAACCAGCACTTTGCAAAAGACTATATAAAACATTCTACAGTTACCTAAATAATATTACTTTTAATATCTTCAGTTCTTTAGTAACACATTTTTCTAAAAAATAAATCGATTTTTTTTTTTAAATCATGATTGCTTTTGTTGGCTTGGGTGATATCTTGAAAAGTATTACGAATATCACACGTTTGTTTGTTTCGATAGATTTTGAGTAGATCTAAAACATTTAAAAAAAAATGACGTGTGGCACTCGGGGACTGCCGCGGTAAAGCTATTGCATAGTGCATACGGTGATACTTTTTAGTTTTGCTATCTATCGATGAATAGCAGAACTTTTAATGACTTTTTTAAATATCACGCTTGTCTCTTTAGTTCAGCAACTCGCCTCTAGGTGTCGAGTGTAAGGTTTCGTTGACATTTCAAACGTCATGACTCTCAACCGAGTGTACCCCCGTAGTTCTATTTTTAAAACCAGGCTAGTGAAGGGAAAATCGATAGTTGAAAAAATAATAAAACTTTACAATGTTAGTTGGTGAAACTGTTATTGATTCCCAAATATAAGAAATCGATATTGGATAGGAACCGCACAATCTAGTAACCGATTCTACCTTTCTTTTAATCGGTAAAAATGCAAATGTTTCATCTGATGGTCTGTCTGTTTTAATAAAACACCTTTGAAAAGATTAGTCCAGGAAGTCTAATTGGAGCATTTTGATAACATCCCATAATTACGTCACAACGATGAAATTAAAACATTTCCTCAAAATCAAAGTATTTAGGTTAGTCAGTAATTTATCTACTTATGGAAATCGTACCTATTTTTATGATGACGTCATCGACAAAATCTATCGATTCTTCTCTTAAGATATTCAGATCCCATCACTACGTTTGCTGTCAAAACTTAACGTCAATTTATTATACGGTAAAAAATAAAGAAAAAAAAAAAAACACCAAACCGAAGACCAAGACCAAGACCAAGACCAAGACCAAGACCAAGAACCAAGACCAAGACCACCAAGTACCACCACCACCCCGAATACGGCCCGCACCCCCCCCCCCTTCCGCGGTTTTGATACAAATGTGATGTTGGGGCGGTTCGATATAATCCGACTTCGGTGGGGGTGTCAGGTTTTTTCGTTACGGAATTTCTGCATTCCACGCTCAAGGCCCGCGACAGAAGCTATGGAATAGCTTAAAAACTTGGTTTGGATTGTAGATTTGTCAACGACGACGGTTCTGTGCTAGTTTTTTTGACCCTTTACGAATAAATACAAAAATTCTGGATGCTCGGCAGTACCCTCCGCCAAGTCGTACCACATGTTTCTTGCAGCAACTCATGGCAATTTCACTGAACGTCAATAGGCATGACGACAGTATCAAAAAATCGCCGATTCAATGCTTTCAGGGGACTAGCCAGATTAAAAAAATTTAAAACACATGTTTAGTTTTTTTTTTTAAAAACAGATTACCAAGATTTTCAATAAATTAAAACATTAAAATACAGCAATCGGCCATCTTGTCAGAAACAACAATCACAGCGTATGACGTCACGCCAAAGTGAACTCAGGTCATCCGCTGCTCATCACGCATAGACACAATGCCGTGACGTCAAATCGACGCCATGACACAAGCAAGCTGTTTTCGGGCACTGTTAAAAAAATAGATAGATAGATAAACTCTTTATTGTTCACACCATACATTACAAACAAAAGGATTAAAGCACCTAAAACTAGAAAAAAAAAAAAAAAAAAAGCCTAAAATATGTGAAAAATGGCTTCAAACTTCGTTAAACTTAAGTTTATTACCGAAATAAAGGCTTTTTTGTAAATAGTAAATGTGTAGGTACTCACATTATGGAAGAGCATTTTAAAATCTTTCGTCACGCCTATTACAAATTATTTGGATTAAATGTCAGAAGTATCATTTAAGAATTTGTTGATTTGATTAACAAGTGAATGATGATTGTGAGTGATGATTTAACAAGTAACAGACTTGATTTTATGAAATCTCACATCTTTTTCATTTGTCTGATTTTCATCTGTCACAACAGCACATAAAATCATCATTTTCACGGGTCAAATCATGGGGTCACACAACCTTGAGTTGAACATAAAAAAGTCAAAAATTATACAATTCCATCTTTAGAAAAAAATTTAAGACCTTGCTGCAGTTTCTAAATATTAATAAAAACGTTAATTAATATTGAAGAGACCCTTAATTTTACCCTTTTAGTCGTCGATATTGACTCTTGACCTTCAAATGCCACAAAGCAAAAACATAAAACCTTTTTAGCAAAAAAATTAAACCGCAAAAAAAATGAGAAATAAAAAATATGAAACCTTCAACCTTATAAACTAAGTTCTTAAACTAATGTAAGTATAGGTACCTAAGTAATTTTGCGGTGTACGGTAATCACGTTATTAATTTTTTGTTTTTTTTTTTTTGTTAAAAAGTTTTTAATTTTTGTGGCTATAACTCTTACTAACTACTATATGCTTAATTTTTGCATACTATTTTAAATGCCTACCTTACTTTAGCTATTAACTGTTAAATCATTAACCCCCCATTTTCCCACCCTTAGGGTTGAAATTTTTATTCCAAATTCAAATAGGACTAAGTTTGGGGTATAGGTAACCTTTTCCAATAAAAAAAAAGAGTGTGTGTACTTATGTACACGCGTTAGAAGTTATACTTCTTTGGCGTATGGAAAAATGAATTATACATACCGACTATTAACCTCAAATCTATAAATGCACTCAAAACAGTTTATTCAAATCAGTTTTATCACTAACTAGCTGCGCCCCGCGGCTTCACCCGCGTTTTCCGGGATAAAAAGTAGCCTATGTGTTAATCCAGACCATGAACAACCTTCATTCCAAATTTCATGTAAATCCGTTCAGCCGTTTTTGCGTGAAAGAGTAACAAACATCCATACATACATCCATACTTACAAACTTTCGCCTTTATAATAGTAGTAGGATATTCAATATATATAGATATACTAATAAATTACATAGTAAATACTATCACCGTCGTAAGTCTAAGAAATTGATTTAATAAAAACTCCAAAATAATATTTATTTATTCACACTGTTTAATTGTACTCTTACGAAACACGTGTTCTAAATATAAAAATACTAGAATATACGACTTTAAATTTTCATGCCACCTAGAACTAACTTCACGATGTAGAATTTAGGTGTCGGTGTGCGCGCGCATCGTAAAAATTCATTCTCATCCTTTTTCTCTATCGCGCCATAAAAAGTATAACTTCAAAAATATCAAAATTGGACTACTCTCTATAAAACAATATGCGTGGTCAAAATGGTCATACATAAAAATAAATACATAAAAATATATATTATATACTCACTCATCAGTCTGATTCCATTACATTTTATATGAGTGATCAATGCAAATCACAACTCACTCGCAAAAATAAGGCTCCGGTTCCCAAACAACACGATATCTCTTCTCAACAAGATATCGCAGTAAGTTTATACGGGCATCAGAGTAACACCTCAGGCGGGGTCTGAAATTGAGAAACGCTGGCATCAGATAAGTCAACTGCATTTCAGCTCGGAGGCGAAACAGCTATCTCCGTCGTTTAGTTACCTGAAGGCATTACTACGGTTCTAGGAAATGTAAACTCGATTGGAACACGTTTTGATCGATTTGATAGTTGAAAACTAATCGAAAAGGTTTATGAAAATCAACTTTGTAAGCGGCGATCCGATAGGACCAGTAATCAAAAATTGCATGAGAATTTGTATCCACACGTTTTGTAAGTTATGAGAGAAGAGAGAGAAGATATCCCTAACGTAAAGAGAAGAAGAACGAAATCTATACTCTCCAACATCGATACAAAATTTTTCATGTCGATGACTTTCCAACGATTTTTTTTTCACGATTTTTTTTTCCATTTTGTGCATCTGGGTGCTATCACGTAAACTGTGCTGTATGCGCAATTTCGCTCTTGGTTTTTATTCAGTAGAAGTAAAAAACCACTTATGTAACAATTAAAAGATATCGTAACAACACAGTAATATTTTGAATTCTAAAGTTTGTTAGGGCTCTCACACTCTACTCCGTAACGTCATAAAGTAGCCAGTAGGTACGGCTTCAAAATCGCAGACGCAATGCTTCGCATAAACTCGAATTCAAAATAATTGTAGCCGTTGTCGTAAACAAATAGTTGAGGTACCCAGAAATCCAGATGCAGGCGAAACATGCATTATGTATAACTTTTTATAAAGCCAAGTCTAAAATGCAATTTGATACAAAGTATCAAGTTTAATGTGATCTCAGATTAAAATAACCGGGGAAGCGTTTTCTCGTGATTTATTTGAGCTTTTGGTTTTAGAGAAAGTATTTTAAAGCTTTATTATTTAATAGTAATAACAAAAAATATATATTGTTTCTAAAACAAAAAGAAAGCGGTATAATACACATACAGCAGTATATACGTATGCTATTATTAATTATTAAATACTTAGACTAGGTATATAGTTACTCAATGGAAATCTTACCTTCTGTGTTGATCTTGTGGTACATTTTCTATGAAGCAAAGCGAGGTCTGGAAAACTGACTACATTTCATTAATGTAATGGCTAGATAGGCTTATTTTATGTTGTATAGGGTTATATAGAAAGGGTACGACAAGCCGAAAAGGGTGTATAGCACTCATCATTATGAACCACTTTTACTATGGGACCAACCCTATAATAGTGAAAACAAAATCAGCTGTTCCATAAAAAATGTCAATGGCGCTCGACAAAATGTATGAAACAGTTTTGTCCGTGATTTGAGGGTTGGTCCCATAGTAAAAGTTGTTCGTAATAATGAGTACTATGAGCCCTTTCGGCTTAGCATACCCTTTCATTATAATCCTGTATAGGTGTATAGTTTCTTTATATTTTTAGGCTAAGTAACAATGTTAGCTCACTAGGGGCAATAGTTCTCAATAAAGCTGATGGAGATCGCCTCAATTAATCAAAAACGACTTTACCAATCATACATAATCGATTAGAGAATTGGACACTTTATACTCATTATTATACGAGTATATACCACTTTCATTACGGTGGCTGCTAATAATGGTAGTGCTTTACCAACTTCTAACTCTATTAATTCAGCTATTTAAATTGTAACTACTGATATACTAAAAACAGAAAAATGATTAAAGAAAATGAAATGATTTCTGCGATATACAAATTTTTACACGTAATTACTGGCTTAGATTTCGGGTTTTTAACATTCAAGTCCGTGATAGTAAAGCATATTTTCAATGTGTTTGTAATTCTTGCCATTTCCAGTTTGAGTGCGGCAATTATAATCCAGTCATATTACGACGAAGATGAGATTAATTTTCATCGATACAACGGTTATATAGCCCATATGTTCCTATACATTTTGTTGTTTATGTTCATGGACAAAAATATCACCATGTCAGGATGTTCGACAGTGTTCCAATATGTCGACTCGATGTTAAAACTCGATAAAACAGTTCAGTACCAGAAAACGCATTTGATGCTTTTGCTTCTTTGTTTAATCTATAGGATACTATTGACAGTTTCCATCTGTAATCAATGCCATTATTGCTTGTCGGGTATTTGGAAGAATGTCTTCTATTTCTGGCTCTTTTATGTTCATGACTTGGCAGCGGTAATGAATACTTTTGTGTTTTATTTGATTAAATGCCGCCTGGTTAGATTGACTGAGCAATTAGACGCTTCTCATTTACAAATACACGCATTCCATCGTATATATAGAGAAGTTTGCGATATAGCGGCAAAGATCAAGCGAGGGTATGATCCTGTGGTAAGTTTTAGGGTCCTACTTTTAACTCTGAATCTGAAATGTCAAACAATAGTAAAAACATTGTTTAAAATACTAGTAACGCATAATAATAATACGTAATACGTGATTTCTTTACAGTTCGGAGTCACTCTGTTCTTCAACATTCTTGAGAATGTAGTCTTCATTTATTTAAGAGTGCTGCAATTAACACAGAATAGCATACCGGTAACAAAGACTATTTACGTTTTATAAATCATATATACATTTATTTTTATTAATTCACCCTGGTTCTCACAAACAGTTTTTAGTTCTATGACTTCCCATAATTTTTAAAGGTTTTTGAAGTATGTTAGTTTTTTGCTGTAGTGGTAGGGCTCTTTTGCAGAGCCCGCCTGGGGAAGTACCACACCTTTGCCAGTTATTCCACCGCCAAGCAGTAATGTGCAAACATTACTGTGTTCCGGTTGGAAGGGCATTGTTTCCAGTGAAATTACAGGGCAAATGGGAGATTAAACAACTTATATCTCAGGGTGACGAGCGCAGTGCTGAGCCGCGCAGGGTCTTGAAATCTGCGAGTTCAAAATTCTGGGTGGTGCAGACCTGTTATGGGCAAACGTGACGTTTAACATCAGGCGAGCGATTTGCTCGTCTCGTCACTCAATTACATATAAAAAAAAAAAAAAAAAAAAAAGTATTATTACAAATGTGGTACTTTGTAGCTTTTTTATTTAGAAAATCAAATTAATTTTGACCCACAACTCTTCGTACGCTTTTTCTTTTCTTTACGTTCTTCTTTAAAATCAGCTGTTACATTTTGTCAAGTGTCATTGACATTTTTCTATGGAACAGCTGATTTTTTTTTCGCGAATTTCGGGTTTGTCCCATAGTAAAAGTTGTTCATAATAATGAGTACTATGATAACCTAGAATATGTCAAGTGTCTAACCAGTCAGCCCGTATTATTAGCAACAAATCATTTTTGCAATTATTATTTTTAAAAAGAGAAAAAAAAATTTTTTTTTGATTAGATAACAAAAATATTACTTTATTAGTATTATGGTTATTACTGTTTTTATCTATCCGTACGATTTCATGATTTCTTTTCTTACCAATATCGGAAAAAAAATTTGATTATGAGTTTTTGAAAAAAAATTGAATATGAATTTTCAGATGTGTGCTTGGACCTTACAAGGTGAATTAGTAATGCTACTCGGAACTGTTGTGATGACTTTCGCACCAGCAATACAAGCTGGCCTGTTGTCGTCACAAACTGAAGAAATAAAAATTATACTACACAACAAAATGTGTGATGAAACAGGTAATTTTTGGGAAATTAAGTATAAAGTAGATAAAATTTATAAATTAGGTTATTCAGAAATTACAAATGAATATTACAATATAATTAAATTTAAAAACTAAACCAATAAAACTAAACTAATCTAAAAGGCCGCTCTGCCTGTGGGAATTGTTCCCAAAATGCTGGCACACACAGCGCGCGCATCAGCACACACTTTTACTTCTTTTTATTTGTTTTGTCATCCCATTCAATTTAGGTAAGTACTTAAAGCTTTTAAACATTTTTTTTATCATTGCGATTTTTAATTTTTTTTTCATCTGAACAACTTTGCAGTTTCCACTGCCGAAATATAACACTAAATTTTATATCACAAACTTTGAAAAATTTTATTTTTTAATTAAAATATTTTTTTGCAGATAAAGCTAAAGTTCGTGATCTAAAAAAGTTTATTCACTACGTTGAAGCCCGCCCGTTGAAGTTCTCAACTTGGAAAGTCATTCCACTGGATGCTCATCTTCCAGGGATTATCTTGGGCCTCAGCCTATCGTATCTTATTATTGTTATACAGCTTACACACGTCTATTAATTTATACGAGTAACTAGCCCCGGCCGGGCAGATGTTTGAATGATGAATTTAAATAGCTCTGGGTCTGGGTGTTAGTTGTCCTTGTCTTTGTGTGCGTTCCGTGGCATCCCCGACACAGGATTTATTCCTAGTGGGGAGCTATGAGTGTGAAACGTTTATTTATTTATTTATTTAACTAACTGGTGCCTGGGACTTTGGTCCCGGTGCGGTGCAGTGCAGCTCGGCCTGTGGCGTTGCTTACACAATTTTACATAGATCGTTTTACCTAAATTGGTCCAGCCGTTCTTAAGTGATGAGTGTACCACCGAACAGTTTTTTTATAAGTAGGTATTATAGCAATTTAATTTAAATACACCTTTTTCCGCGTGTGTAAAAATGCAATAACTGTATCTCTTTTTTTAGAATGCTGATTTGTATGTTTGAGTGGTAATAAAACCATTTTTGTGTTTCTTTTTATTTTATTCAAAATATCTACCTATGTGTACTTCTAGAACGCCTCTTTTTAGAAGCTTTCTGATGGCCTAAAACCTCGGGCTCACTCGGTCTATGATATCATTTAGGCGTGACACAGCCGTCTCGGGCTGTGTCACCAAAACGCATTTAAACTGTTCAAGGTAGGTCTTAGTTGAAGTGATTCGTAATGAGTTCCCGTCATCATCATTTCATTAACGAAATACATAGATAACTTAATGATCTACTCCAATGACATAAATTTGAACGTTTGCATCATTTCTTCTCAGTACTAGAAGTTTGATTCTTCATATTGATTAGCTTGAATCACACACCAAAAAGTAAATTTTAAAAACGAATAATTGCAAAATAAAAATTGTTGTTGACAAAACCAGCATTAATTGCATCTTGGATACTTCAAGTTCAAATTACCAGTTACCATGATTATCTATCGTCTGGCGTTGCAACGGTATGTATTGGTTTCTCTATTTAAAACAGAGTTCATTATTGAGGCTTCTACAGGAACTTTAAGAGATTTTATTTTCGGAATAAAAAGTAAGCTTTGATTGTGATTTATTTATTATTTATTAATATCAATTTCTCAAACACTTACAGCTTTCACTAGAACGTGTTTAAGACAATTTAAATATAAACTTAATATAAATTAATTAACAGTAATTACTTGATGCTATTACCTATAATATCGAATTACAACTAAAATAAATAGATAGTTGCGATCGTCCCGATTGTTGGGTACATATAGGTATATATATTCCAAATTCTAGTTAATCTGAGCATAAATAAATCACAAATTTACACATCTTCTTAACTCACTAAATTTCGCGTTTAAATCTATTATTATAATTTAATAATAATTTTATGTTTAGTACATAAGTTTTTTTAATTGAAATAAAATAAATCAAATTATCAAATTATTTTCTTTTTTTCCTAATGATATCTTCTGCTTTCAGAATAATCGAGTACCTTCACTTAGACACTCTATTCCGCGAAGATGAGTTTCGAGAGATGTTACTACACAAAAAAACCAAGAAGGCTTACAAAAGGACCTTACGAACAAACCGTACTATGAACTTATGCATATCGGTCTTACTCTCTGTGATCAGTTTCCTAGTTTGCATCACTATCCCCTATGCAGCGCTGGAGTCACCCTGCGAAGAGCTGCAAAAGAACAATCTACACACTTTGTTCAAGCTGGCAAAGTGGGTGGAAAAGTACCTGGCGATGATAGACCGGCTCATCATAGTATTGACCGTGATGTTAGTCTTCATTTGGGCTATGACAGTTTGGGATGCAATAAAGAGGACCAATCTCAAAGTGAGCCCTTGGTTGGAGAGGGGGAAGTATGTGCTGCCGAAAAAACAGAAATGATGTCTAATTTTCGAGGGGGTGTTTCCTGATAGCTGATCTGTCTTAAAGTCGCGAGTGAATCGTTTTCTTCTAGGCAAGCGTGCTTTATTGTAAGACACATAGTTGCTTACCATCAGGCGAGATGGCGGTCAAACGCTAGCTTATTACTCAATAAAAAAATAATGTTATTCTTTGACTAATATGCTTTTATATTGTAACTGAAATTAAATAGCTGAAAAACTTTTATAGCTTATTATTTAATTGTACCTAACATGGGATAACATGGGGTTCCTCAAAAGGATTGTTTATGGAGTATTCAAAAGTTTTTGGTCCGTGATGCCTCTGCGGTGTTACAGGCGGTATGTACAGTTGCCGCCAATTATTATGGCACAAAAAGATTCCATCGACTATTCAACAAGAACCTTTTTTCTTAAAAAGCAATCCATTGAAAAAGCACTCATTTCAAATTGGATTTCATTTCATTAATAACAAGCACTTATTTCATCGATCTTGTTATTATTACGTTAATTAGAATTGGAACGTTCGCTCAATTGGTTGTTGACATAAAATTGCAGTTTTCAGCTAAACACTGGTGATGGTGATGATGATATCTTTTGCGTCATGTACAACAACAGCTTTTGTTGTAAAATAGAGTAGGTAAATTGGTTTATACAAATAGGGACTAAAAGTGATACCTACCATAAATACTTAGTCTACAAAATTAATTACTCGATGGAAAACCAGTTTTGTAGTAGATATATTTTTCCATGAAGTAAAGCGATGCTCGGAAAACAATTCAATTAATTTGATGGAGCTCTTCAATTAATTTCTAGCGCTCCAAAACATATTTTTTAATACCACAGCGACTTTAAGACAAGCTTTTCGTTAAAACGAACCTCCGTTATACTTTTGTTTTAAAACATTAAAAACGTAGTTAAACAATATTTTTTTAGAACACTAAAGCACTAACCAATATAGAAAACATTTTAATACAAGATATTGAAAAACAGTTAATTTATTTAGATCAAAAAAAACTCTACAACAATGCTGCCTGTCTATAAAACTTACCGTCCGTCAAAAGTAACCATAATATGTTGTAGATTTCTGCAGGTTTTCTTTGGTTATGATTTCGGATATTTTGAATACAACTCTACGAAAACAAAGTATATCGTGAGAAGTCTTTGTGTGCTGCAAAGTCTAATTTTGAACACTATTTTGATATTAAATTTGTTTCTCACAATGAACACAACTGATGCCATTTGGTTTGGAAATTTAATTATGAAAAATTTCCTATATGTCTTCATATTCGCTCTTGTACCATCAGATTCAGCTTTGAGAGAATTTCCATTCAAAATTAGTGATATAGACTTAGCTCTAAAAACTGACAGAACATGCAATGGTGATCAAAAAAGGTTTCTTTTTACGTTGTCCCTATTTATAATTTATAGATTTATTGCAATATCATGTTTTATTTTCAAAAATGGTATTAGTTTCCAACCTGTCTGGATATTGTTATTTTATTTTTCAATGGTTTTGGCGCTCGAGCCAGTCGTAGTTGTAAATGTATTAATGTTTTATTCGATTTACCGTCGTGTTATCATTCTCAAAAAGGAAGTACAGTTGGTTTGTATTAAGAATATTAGGCACTATCGATTCTTGTATAAATTAATAGCAGATGTTTGTGAACAATACAAGATTATATTCGACCCAATAGTAAGTATGGTTTTTAATTATTTGTTATGTTTTATGAATGATTCTTCAAAGAAAATTTTCTGATTTTTTTTTTTCTACGATTTACTTAGGCTATGGTTTTCTAGAAATTTGCCGAATTTCAGGTCCTTGGCTTTTACAGTGCTTGAGATAATTGGCCATGACTTACAGACGGACGGACACAGACCGAACGCTCACCATAAACGTTTTTTTCCCGTTTTCCTTTTTTCGGAACCCTAAAGAACAAAGCATGCATAGCATAGGTAAATCTTTACCTAAGATGTGAGATAAACTTGCCAGAAGAATCAAATGATCGTCATCTATTAATTTCCCTAATTCTTTTTCACAGTTTTTGGTGTCCCTCTTACTGAATATTCCGAGGATCATGACAACAATTTACTTCATAATGTATGAATTCCTGAGTGACCAGGCTAGGCCAGTATCGGTGATATCGACTACATCGGTAAGTAATTACGAGAACTGTTTATAGACTGTTTATGACGTATTTAAAAGGTAATAGACTATGCCAGGGCTTCCCAAACTGTGCGTCGCGACACCCTGGGTCGCCGCGGTATTATACCAGGGGCGTCGTGAGGCGATCTAAATAGGTTCGCTGTCGGTGTCGATGCGACATAATACTTGAGCGAGACAGGTTCCTCTGCAGTTGCAGTATTTAAGAACAAGTATAGATCAAAAATAAATTTAGGGACAGAGATGAGAGTGGCAATTTCAAAACTTGAGCCTCGTTTTGAGAAACTATGCTCAGATAAGCAAGTTGGTACATCTTTCTCATTAATACCAAACGAAAAGAGATGAAAAAAACGTGCTTGCTTTCTATCTCTTTTGTTTGCTTTCATTTCTGTTTCGTTTATTATTTTCTAATGAAAAATTTAGATACTATTTGGAGTTTTTCCGACAAATTGTTATTAGGCTAGAACTACAACTAGTAGGTACCTAAATGTATGGCAAGAAGGCCAGGGCGTCGCAAAAATATGGCAATTTCACAAGGGCGTCACAGTTCAAATAAGTTTGAGAAGCCCTGGACTATGATATAAAAATAAACCAATTAACCCAAGATTGGGGTCACTATTCTTCTCGAAAAAGCACTATTATAGGTACCTACGTTTTGAACATTGCACAACTCTCAACATAGAGACATCAGAAATGGCATAATAAAGACAACCCTAATATTGCAAAAATCCCTGTCCAATATGTTACTTGGTCAACAAGTCTCATCTCAATAGGTACGTTTTTTTATAAGACAACTATTAAATTTTGATTTTAGGATTGAGTCTATCGTAAAAGATAGAGGTTTGAGATTTGTTGTCAAAATCTAACTTCTTTAACCTTACCCAGTGTTAAGAAAAAAAAATTAGTGGTGAATGAACTAATAAAATGTAACACAAATAAAAAATAAAGTTTTTCAGGCGCGTTTCGGAACAATCACACCATTCATAACAATTATCATAACTCTGTCGCCTGCTCTTTCTGCTGAAAAACTTGCTGGAGAAGTTCAAAAATTGAAGCTGGTACTACATGATAAGATGCTTCTTGAAAAAGGTAAAAAAACTAAAACTTATTGAATACTTGATTTTTTTTTTTGTTTAGAAGACGGGAATACTCACGTAAAAATTAAGTCGTCTACTACGACTAGTTTCGGTTGGTTTCGGTTACGACTAGTTTTGTGCCAAACGAGACGCAACCGCGAGCGCGTCACGTTTGTAAACTCACCTGATAAAGGTCACCGAATGTGACCAAAAGTAGTCGTAATAAACGACTTAATTTAGACGTGAGTATTCCCGTGTTAAATTATAACAAAAATGTGTGAAATGAAAACCACGTTAGTTTCCATAGTAGAACTTACTTCTAATATTGGTAACTGTTCGTTCATAATTTTTTTTCTATTACTCTAATTCGTAAAATAGGGTAACAGCCGCTTAAGTCGTAAAATTTTATGCACACATCCCAAATATTAGCTTTTTTAGCCTGTGACAAAAAAAAAGATTCAAAAAAATTTGTCATCCAGATAATATAGATAGGTTCATCCGCTACGTGGAGGCTCGTCCGCTCAGGTTCTCCGTGTACAAGCTGATCCCGCTCGACGCGAGCCTGCTCGGGATGGTGTTCTGTTCACCTTCTGCGTCACCTTATTGTTATCATCCAGATCGTTCGGAGCTCTCGAGAGTTCGGATGGGATTTTGGATTGTTAAGCTTGAATTATAATTATTTGTAAACATTTATTTGTTTTTATATTACCAAGATAAGGAGAAATATCGAGCTTTTAGTTATTATTATTTAACCTACTTTTAATTATCGTTTGAAAATGATAACCAAATCGAAATTTTAACTATTTTTAACCTGTGACAAAAAGGAAAGCTGTATACCTATACATAACTTACTCAATTACTTTTGATTATCGATTGAAAATGATAAGTAACTGTTATTACTGTTCTCAGATAAGTCTGAAAGCCATGAAATCGAGAGGTTCATCCGCTACGTGGAGGCTCGTCCGCTCAAGTTCTCCGTGTACAAGCTGATCCCGCTCGACGCGAGCCTGCTCGGGATGGTGTTTACCTTCTGCGTCACCTACCTTATTGTTATCATACAGTTCACACACTTATATTAATAATAATCCCAATAATTTTGGCGATGACTAAAACCTGGCCTAAGTTGAAGTTTATTTGGCCCAACAATTATAATACCCCTTATAGAACAGCTCTAAGCTCCAAGTGGCGCAGACCTGTTATGGGCAAACGTGTCGTTTAACATCAGGCGAGCGATTTGCTCGCTTCGTGACTCAATTGCATAAAAGAAAAAGCTGTTTTTTTGCGATTTCGATTTTAAATAGAATACCTAATAATAATTACCATAATTGTATTTTGCTAGGTTTAAAAGACTTTTTGTAAGTTTAAAATGTATGATAGCACATAATTTACGCATTATACGTACAATTGTAACCAACGAAACCTATCGCAACCATATCGAATAAGAATCACACTATCTTTATGAATAGCAATTACGTGTTATAACTATAGATATGAAAGAAGTAGTAATTAAGATTACGATCACAGAATTAAATTAAATAATTATCTGTATTGCATACTTAGGTACTGTTTTTATTTAGATAATTATAACCGGTAATTATACAATTAGTAGGTACTTATGTTTAGCTAATTATAACCTGCTGTATTGACCAATAAATTAGTACACACATAACCTTCTTTCTATTTAAAGACCCAATTAGCATCCACTTCCAAGTATCAAAACTTCATCACAGTTTCGACGGCAGAGGTAAAGTATGGTAGGTAAGTATTTGTGAACTCTGGAATATAGTTAATCATTTTAATTAGGCAATAATAGAAGCATTTTACAAACAACTACGCCAAATTACCAAGATAATACAAAAATCCTAAATTAAGAAATAAATTGTTTATTGTAGTGTAATTTATTTAAATACAAAAATAAAATATTATTTGAAAATTTATTTAAAAAATATTAAATTACATTATTGATATTGAATGTAGTATTATTATTGTACAAAACAAATTGTAAAAAATGAGTGTTTGTACTTATGTACACGCGTTAGAAGTTATACTTTTTTGGCGTATGGAAAAATAAATTATACATACCGACAATTAACCTCAAATCTATAAATGCATTCAAAACAGTTTTATCACTAATATTCAATATATATAGGTACATAGATATACTAATAAATAATAAATTATTAGTAAATACTATCACCGTCGTATATGAAATTGATTTAATAAAAACACCAAAATAATATTTATTTATTCACACTGTTTAATTGTACTCTTACGAAACACGTGTTCTAAATATAAAAATACTAGAATATACAACTTGAACATACATAGTTATCAATTTTCATGCCACCTAGAACTAACTTCACGATGTAGAATTTAGGTGACGGTGTGCGCGCGCATCGTAAAAAATTCACTCTCATCATTTTTCTCTATCGCGCCAAAAGAAGTATAACTTCAAAAACAAAAATTCAAGATTATACCCGACGCGATTTGAAGGCGGAAATACGCCAGAAATACATTAGAAAACAGTTATTTGAAGAGAACAATTTTTATTTAGAACATATGAGTGAACTGTGCGATAACAATAAGGTAGGTGACGCAGAAGGTGAACACCATCCCGAGCAGGCTCGCGTCGAGCGGGATCAGCTTGTACACGGAGAACTTGAGCGGACGAGCCTCCACGTAGCGGATGAACCTGTCCAGCTTGCGGCATTTTAACTCACCTTAAATATTAACGTAGGTATAAACAAAACAATGAAATAAACAAATTTCAGCTACTCGTAAGTACATACAAAATAATAACGAGTTATTACCCATTTCCTCACAACAGCTGTTTTGTGTGTTCGCGCGAAGTGCCTATTGCAAGCCTTGATTATGAAAGTTAATTTACTAGTAGAGACACTATTGCTTAGACAAATCCGATTAGGACTTTAAAGGCAACCACTGTTTAAAAATACAGTAATAAATAAAAAATATATTACATTGATTTCAAAGATTTAACTTAAAATTTTTGCCCAGGAGTGTAAAAACTGGCTTAAAAAAGCATGGGTTGTTAAAAAAAATTAAACATAAAAAAGAAAAAAACAACTCTTACATTCATCCACCAGCAGTCTATCGTAAAGAATTGCCTTCAATTTGTCTACTTCCGATGCCAGCTTCTGAGCGCAGAAAGCGGGTGCAAGTATTATGATTAGCGACATCGTTACTTCGTAAATTCTTTTTGCTGATGCATATTCGAACCGCCAAATCTGAAAATTTGTTACTGAATTTTAATAATGCAATGTTTCAAATTTAAGTGTACTAAAAGCTTTGTAAAAACCATACCACGAATAACTTTCTTTTCGAGTATCTGAATCGTACAATGTACCTACTTATACTTTTTAATTTCAGATTATGTTTTAGGTTTTTAAATAATTTTCCTACAATAAGAATAATAATATAAGTCTTTATTTCAGACTGTCATGTCCACACATTAAAAAATAAGTATCTAATAAAAACTACTCTAGTCCTCGACTAAAAACAAGGGCCAAGACACAGAGACGGATGCGGCGAATTTTTAACGGTTCTACAGTTTTCTACGGAACTCAAAAAAGGTTCTACTTACATCAGTTCCTTGATTGTGTCGTCCGACACCGACACCGCAAATCACATTGAAGATTGTTTTCATGATAATGAACACATTTTCGATGAGAGCGAGTAAATACTGTAATTATAAAAATATATAATACATCAAAATCAAGGACATACTACCATTATATACCTAGATTAAAATAATATATGAATATGGGATACTTATACTAAAATGTTATTACACAAGTAATGGCAAAAAAATCGACAATTTGTTTTTACTCGACTTGGTAAAACTGAACTTTTAACTCCTCTTTAGTCATCACTCATCAGGGTTATCCAAAAAATTACTATCTATTTTTAACTTTTGTATTTGATAATAAAGGTTTGACTTGTAAATTTAGCCCCCCGGTGCAATATGAGAGGTCAGAGGTGTTATAAATTTGACCGTTATGTGTACTCGTATATGTGTGTATCTGTCTTGGGCACCATAGCTCTTAATCAGGTGAACCGATTCTGATGCGGTTTCAACGTAAATATGTAACATAAATATTATTTACTTACGGGAGCATTAAAGGTTTTCTTGTATTGTTCCGTGACTCTCACAATTAACATGTACAAATGTCGACAACAAATAATTTGTAAAGTATCGCTTTTTAAAACAAGTTCATTCAATAAATAAACACGTAAATACAAAGAATAAAACATAAATATAAAAAACAGTGCAACAAAATCGATTGAAATTATCGTAAGTAAATAAAGAATTGTTAGCCACACAGGTTTCATAAAAATATCAATTGCAATAAAAAAATAGGTAATATTAGTAATTCTATGTATTGCCAAAAAAATTAAGATTGTAATTTTCCATTTCCTCACAGAACTATTTGCATCGTTTGATTTTAGGGCTAAGTCAATGCGACTTAATTCATGATCAAATCGACTTAAAGTCGTGTCAGACGGAAACAGAGTAAGTGAAAACACTAGTGATACATACTGAAACATAAAAATACAATACCAAAGTAGTGCCACTTCATTTATCCTATCATAGATAGAATTTATTAGTAAAAAAGCTATGAGCAAGCTCTGCAGCAAGCAGGCAAGCTTAGCAATAAATTTAATTTTGAAACTTTTATATTCAAAGTAACCAAAATCATATCCAAAAAGTATTTGCAGCAATCTGAACGCTGTTATAGAAATCGTTGAATGGTTGAAGAAATTTTTGTAAGTAGAAATCATTGTACGACTTAAACGTTCGTCTCTTATTTAATTTTGACAAAACTAGATTTAAAAGTAAAAAACATAAACATATTTTTTTTAAATAAACAATTTTTTTTTTATAATAATTATGTGTTCTGATAATAATCTCAAATGATGTGTAACAAGTATCGACTCTTACGTGATAATGAATGAAGAACCTTGTTTTTCCATTATCTAATTAATATAAAATAATGAAATAGTAGATATTATTGCTCTTTTCATTAATTCATCGCACTAAAGGTAATATGCTGATTGCGCCCCGCGGTTCACAGAAGTTTCCATAACTTACATAGCAATTATTCAACTCACTTTTATTATCTGTTCATCGAAAAGCAGCAAAATAGATCTATCATGGTCGATTCATTTAAAAATATACTGCTAGTGTCCATTAGCAAATATTGTAAAATGTTAAATAGGAGAATTTTGGGTCAAACTAAATTAAAATGATTTGAAATCCTTTTTCAGTATAGTTATTTACTATATTTATTTTATTTGATGTTTTATCACAATAAAATGTTAAATTGTGTTTATTTATCTAAAAATACACGTTCATTATACATAAATAAGTACGTTTTTTTGATAATGTCAATGCGAACTTTTTAGTGCAACTACATGAGTTCTCAAATTCACTTCTTATTTGCTTCACAAATTAAGATTAATTATACGGGCCGCACCGCACCGCAGCGGCATTTAAATACAAATTCTTGCGCTGCAGCCCCCTGTAGTGTGCGATAGTAAATATAATATAAAATGTAGGAAAGTGATGCAGGACAAGGGCGTCGCCAAGGGGGGGCAGGGGGGGGCAGTTGCCCCCCCCTAGAGATCAAATGTAGCTAGCCGCAAAGCGACCAAAGTGCGAGCAATTCACTTCCTTACCTATTAATAAATTCCGCATCGCATGACAAAACGTTAATAAATTCACAAGGTTTAATGTAAATTGTAGAAAATATTGAAATATTCAGAATAACATTAAGATTTAGACATCCGTTTTAAAAATCGCCGCCATTTTCATCACGATCATCAGATTTGCCAAAACGCAAGACCATTAAACAGTGTAATAATATGTAGATCCAGATCCAAAATATCACCCTCATAGGATCACTGGAAGATTCACTGGAATTTGACGAAAACATGAAATACGCCATCTTGGATTTTTGTTTCTGAATCTCGATTGTCGTTATGAACCTCTGTATTATTTCTTCAAGTACATTCCATCCATCTACAGCGGTTCCATAGCTGTGAGCATTTCCTTTTTTTTTTATTTGTATGACTGTCAAACTTTTTTGTATGGCGATGGCGACTATATTTTTTTATCATTTCCCCAAAAATTTGATCTACATTTCAAAAGTCGGGTGTACCCCTCTATATCCTTCTACCGTTTCCGAGATACGAGAGGTAAAATTTTTCGTCAGCCATCATCATCATTTATCCGATTTGAGCCACAAAGAGTCATTTTTCAAAGTGTTTCTTGAGATTGTCGGATTTAGCGATGTTGAAAACTTGAGGAAAACTCATTTACAAACTTGTGATATGATCTACTGCTAACCGAGGCTTCGTTAAGAGAAATTGTCATCTTTTTGGGCTGGTCTGAAATGAATATCAACATATCTCAAAACCATGAGTCCTACCAACATGCATTTAAAAGCAATACTGTAGGGAATGTTATAGAGAACATACTTGTCTTGAACAGTTTCCTAGTAGCTTGAATTGTTTTTGAGAAAATCGTGAAAAACCCATTTTGGTGACCTTCTACCCGGAGTAAGATTTTTTGCACGTATCGGATCGATGGTGACTTTTTAGATTTCATTTATGATGGTGTTTCAAACAATCCTACCAATTTTCAGCTGGGTGGAAATTACTGTACCCTCCAATGTCTAAATTGTCCCGACTCTATTGTGCTGTCGAGGGCTTGTGAAGTTTTATACATTGATATTAGAACCGTGTTCTTATTACAATCGTCATCGAGGCAAAGATTTCCAAAGTGTAACGCTTTATGCTCTCGGCGTTTATTTTTTTTATCCTCCATAATATTGCCCCATTGCCCCCCCCTTAGTCATAAGCTGGCGACGCCCTTGATGCAGGAGGATTTATGTTATGCGTTGCGGTGTGGTGCGGTGTGCGCGAGCCTTATGACACACTTTACAATTACTTATTTGCTAGGTTATATAAACTTCAAGATTTATGTTTAGCAGCGTTTTTAAAGATGTTCCTTTTATTAATATAAGTGCGTAAATTGTATCATAACAATAAGGTAGGTGACGCAGAAGGTAAACACGATCCCGAGCAGATTTGCGTCGAGCGGAATCACTTTGTAGACCGTGAACTTGAGCGGACGAGCTTCCACGTAGCGGATAAATCTTTCTAGCTTACGGCATTTTATCTCACCTGAAAATTTTAAATACGCTACTAGAATAAACATGCAGCTAAATAAGTACCAAACTTTGGTATGTACTATCCAAACTTTTTCAATGAACTTTTTCGAGAAAAATATTTTTTTTTTTTATCTCAGGGTTACGAGCGCAGTGCTGTGACGCGCAGGGTCTTAAATTTAAAGGTCGCAAACGTGACGTTTCACATCAGGCGAGCAATTTGCTTGTCTCGTCACTTAATCGCTTAAAAAAATATATAGAGACTAATTTTTTGGTCACAAATCAAAATTCATGTAGAAACGAACTAGAGAACTTAATAGGTATTTAACATTTGAAAGTCATACTTCCGTTCTTACATTCGTCCGTCAGCAGCCTGTTGTACAAAATTGTCTTCAATTTGTCCACTTCTGAGGATAGCTTCTGAGCGCAGTAAGCGGGTGCGAGTATTGTGATGAGATACATCGTTACTTCGTATCCTCTCTTTGCTGAAGCATATTCGAACTGCCAAATCTGTAAATTAACATAAAATATAGTTACACTTAAAATAATGCGATATTTTGGATATGTCCGAAAAGTTTTTAAACTCTAATTCAGATCTATTTTTAACTTCTGACGCAAAAACAATGGATCGTTATAAGTTTGGCGTGTCGGTGTGACTAACTAACTACAAAGAAATCAAAGTAGTCCCTGATAAAAAAATAATTGGCTGTGATATACAGACAGACAGGCACACGAGTCTCGCCTTAAAAGTTCTTCACTCGAAAGAGGTTCAGGACTCTAAAAATGGAACCACGGCTTTATTTCAAGTGAAACGCTAAGTATTTACGTCAATTCCTTGGCTACGAAATCCAACACCAACACCAGCAATAACGTTGAATATTGTTATCATTATAGAGACAATATTTCCAGTGAGTGTGAGCAGATACTGAAATAATAGAGAAATAAGTATGTTAGTAAAAAGTTCACGCAAAACTATTCAGAATTCATTTTTCTACCATTGAAAGGTTAGGAGAGACTTTTAAAAGCACTATTAAATTTACAATTTCATAATTAATTTTAAGATACAAAGGTATTTAAAGAAATACCATAACTTTTCTTTACATCGCATAGTTAACGTGAGTAGGTATATATTTTTAACTTACTAAGTTCAGCATTTGAATAAAATACTAATTTAACATTTTTAGAGGAACTTACGCAAGGATCGAAAATCCTTTTGTACTTTACCGTGATTTCAACGATAAACATGTACAGATGTCGAAAAGAAATAATAAGCACGGTATCACTCTTCAAAACAATTTCATTTAATAAATAAATGCGTACATACACGGAATAATATAAAAAAGTATGTTGTAATGTTACAAAATCAATACAAATCATCACAAATGAGTACAATATTGTCATCCACACGGGCTTCATGAAAATATCAATAGCGATAGCGTAATAAATAAAAGTTGTAACTCTATGAGTTACGAATAAAATGAAGACGAGTATCTTCCATTTTGTTACTAATCTATTCGCGTCGTTTGATTTCAGAGCTAAATCAACGCGACTTAATTCGATTTGAAATCGACTTAAAGTCGCATCCGCCGGAAACAAAATGAGAGCAATCACTAAAGCATTGTACTGTAATGCAATAAAGCAATACCAAAATAGTGCAACTCCGTTTAACCTTTCATAAACAGAGTATATTAATGCATAAGTTATGATTGTACTTTGAACCAAGCAGGCAAGCTTGGCAATAAATTTAATTTTAAATTTTTTATATTCAAAGTATCCGAAATCATACCCGAAAAATATTTGGAGTAATCTAAAAGCTACTATCGAAATCATTGAAGAATCGTAGTAAGATTTGAGAGTCGAAATCATTATAAAAGTAGTTCAGGACAAAATAAATATAGGTTTATAGTTTTAACCAACTTTAAAAAACATAGGTAAATCAAATTAGATAAAAAATAACATAAAATATGAAACACGTAGGGTCGTAGGTACTCGTAAAATGATCTGAAAATATGTCGATCAAGTAGCGACTCCAATGTGATAATGAATGAAGAAGCCTCTCTTTCCATTAACAAATGAATGGAAAATAATAAAATTAGTGGTTCTCTATATCGATTTATATTCATATCAGAGTTCAACTGTGACTCTAGTTTCGCCCCACGGTTTTATCAGCTAAAATAAAATAAGAAAAAAAAATAGAGGTCAAAATCTCAAAAAATAAATAAAAAGCCTGGTTTAAGTGTTAATCTCAGATATAAGCCATTTTCGTTACAAATTTCATCCAAACTCGTTGAGCCATTTCAGCGTGAAGAAGTAACAAACACATACAATACATTTTCTTACCAACTTTCACATTCATAATATTGTGTGATAGTGTGAAGGTTCTATAACAAAAATTACTCAGGTTATATCAAAACAATAACTCAATAAGTTATGCTTGTCATTAGACCTCTAAGAAATAATTAAACTACTTTTATAATATAGACGTATGTTTTTGATAGTTCGTTTATTCATAATTCACTCCGTAATGGCTAAATACATCGGTGTGAAATATGATGTAGAGATGGTTTAAGCCATACAATATATCTCATACAATCCATATTATATTGTGCACAATGCACATCCAATAACTCCAGTAGAGGTTGATTTTGATATATGTATATATTGGTATTTTTATCACAGTAGGTTTATTAACGGAAAATTAGACCAACAAAAGTTATTTTATTTCTTTATTGACAAAACTTACAATATATTACACTTACCTACTCGTTACACTATTTTTTACAGTTTTCTGTTTTTACATTGTATTGCATTTATGCAATACAGTATATTTATTATTATGACTGTTGGTCTGTATTTAACTTGATCCATATTACTAGAAAGAATATTTTTACCGAGCAAGTTTTTATTAAACTTAGCTGCTACGATTGTCTTAACATGTTATAATTTAATGTTCAGTTACCTAATTCACTATACTAGAATAGAAGACTTTAATAATTAATATAAATGTGTGAATTGTATGATAACAATAAGGTAGGTGACGCAGAAGGTGAACACCATCCCGAGCAAGCTCGCGTCGAGCGGGATCAGCTTGTACACGGAGAACTTGAGCGGGTGAGCCTCCACGTAGCGGATGAACCTGTCCAGCTTGCGGCATTTTAACTCGCCTGAAAAATAAAAATACTTCCGAAATAAAAAAGTAACTTAGTTCACTTATTAGACACAGAATAACTTATAGGTACATACATGGCTTTAAGGGCCTAAGCACACCACGTTTTTTAAACGCGCCGTCGACGCGCATTTTAGAAACGCGCGTCGACGGCGCCTTTTTATCCGACAGAGCAGATCGTCTGTATCGATACACACGCGCGTTAGTATAAGGGGGGTCAAATTAGACCAAATAATAGATATAACCTTAATACATTAATTCCCACCCAGCTGAAAATTGGTAGGATTGTTTATAACACCATCGTAAATGAAACCTAAAAAGTCCTCATCGATCCGATACGTGCATAAATGTTTACTCCGTGTAGAAGGTCACCAAAACGAGTATTTCGTGATTTTCTCAAAAACGGTTCAAGCTAAGAGGAAACTGTTTAAGACAAGTATTTTCACTATCTAGACACGCGGTAGCGTGTCAAGTCAAGTTCAAGTAACAGAACTGGCGAGCAGCACCGTGTGTAATATTACACGAACCATTTCGCGTTTGTATCACTACACACGCGCGTTTGAATTTATACAGGTGTGCATAGGTCTACAGGCTGCGTCTGACTTGCGTGCGCATCGCGTCTGTATCGATACAAACGCGCGTCAACGGCGCGTTTAAAAACGTGGTGTGCATAGGCCCTAAGGTAAAGGTATACTGATCCGAAAAGGACTCATAGTACTCATCACAACAAATAATTTTTACTATGGGACCAGCCCGGAATTCGCAAAAAAACAACCATACATTGTGTCGAGTGACATTGACATTTTTCTATGATACAACTGTTTTTTTTTGCTATGGGGCGTTGGCACCATAGCAAATACATGTGAACATGGACTCGGTATGGCGACTCTCTCGGTCTATTGCCCATTTTCTCTCTCGCCACTGCGTTACGTGTAACGGTGTAATCATCCCAATAAGATCAGCTTTAAAACAAAGCCATATCTTACATTCTTCAGTCAGCAGTCTGTCGTAAAGAAGTGTCTTAAGCTTGTCTACTTCAGAAGATAGCTTCTGAGCGCAGTAAGCGGGTGCGAGTATCTCAAACAGTGACATCAATACTTCGAACGATCTTTTAATTGAGACGAACTGCAAAATCTGTAATGTTATTTCAAAAGATATATTAGAATTCAGGTATTCATTTTCATTCTTAATTTTTAAGTTTTATTACAATGTAAAATATAAAAATACACATATAAAAAACTTAAAAACTAGGCTGCCGCCGGCAGCGGGGGAGGGCTCAAGCTACCGGTGGTTAGGGCTGCAGAGACAGGAACCTCCGGACGATGCGTGCCGTGTCGAGGACCACTGCAAATTATTATTAGGTATTTTTTGTTTGTGATTAGTGTTGCTATTCAACGAGGTAACGTCGCCAGCCTTTTGGGTACTTTAACCTCGGATAGTGACTTGAGCTCTGATTTTTTATTTGTGATTTTCTATTCTGTTTAAGTTGTTAATTAATATAAGGTATATGATCAATTTGTGGAGATATCTTTCGACAATAAAGATCTATCTACATTGCTTAATTTGACTACGTTTAATTTAGATTTAATACAATATTTGGATAACCAATCACCAAATTAACTTTCTGAAATAATATGCACAGCAATAAAAAAAATCTTTATAAAGATACTGGTCAAGCGTACATACAGGGTTATAAGAAAGGGTATGCTAAGCCGAAAAGGGCTCATAGGAAAACAAATCGTCATTTTTTTATTGAACAGCTGGTTTTTTACCCCGAATTCTGAGTTAGTCCTATAGCAAAAGTTGTTCATAATGACGAGTACCATGAGCCTTCTTCGGCTTAAGTATAGGGTAATTCTTTAAAGAAGTATCAAAATACGTATTTACGTCAAATCCTTGATTTTGACCCCCGGCACTAGCATCGGAAATCACGTAGTAGATTGTTATCATGATAATGAAAACATTTTCAATGAGCGAGAGAAAGTACTGGAATTATAAAAATACATAAATTATTATATTGCCTAACTCACATCCTTTTAAATTAAACATTGGTTTTATTCATTAATTTCTATCAAATGTAGTTGAAAATGCGATTTAAATAAATCCATAAATTTGACGAGTGCCAAACGATATATTTTCTACTACTACTAAGAATCCATCGCTGTTCGTTTGTCTCTCTAAAACACTTAACCGATTTCAATAATTATTTTTTCAGGCGTATTTCATAAATAACATTAACAATAGGTTGAATAAATAATCGACTTGTCTCATTTTGGTGAAAATAGATCTAAATATTTAAATAGTATCTACTCACGGGATGATCAAAAATTCTCTTGTACTTTTCAGTTACTTTCACAATCAGCGTGTAAGGATGACGATAAGCCACAATTTGAATTGAACCACTGTTTAAAACACTCTCATTTAGTAAATAAACACGTAAATAAAACGAATAAAATATAAACGTATTTAAGAATGGTACAAAATCAATTGTAAATGACATAAATGCATAAACGATTGTCACCCAAGCAGGGTTCATAAAAATACCAACAGCAATAAAGTGATAAATTAAGCTTAAAACTCTAAACATTAAAAATAAAATTATAACAAGGATCTTCCATTTCCGTGCAGATCTATTTGATTCGTTTGATTTCA
Organism: Alcis repandata; assembly: GCA_949125135.1. NCBI lineage: Eukaryota > Metazoa > Arthropoda > Insecta > Lepidoptera > Geometridae > Alcis > Alcis repandata. The sequence goes on along the minus strand of OX421240.1, from coordinate 10,418,196 downwards.
AAGTTAAGTCGATGCAGTCTAATTCATTTTGAAAATGGCTCAAAGGTGTATTCGTAGGAAACAGAGCCAGAACAAACACAAAAAATGTGTACTGAAATACAATAAAACAATACCAAAACAATGCAATTCCATCCAACTTTTTATAAACAGCGTTTATTAATAAATAAGTAATAAGAATGCTTTGAAGCAAGCAAGCCAGCTTGGCAATAAATTTGATTTTAAAATTTTTGTATTCAAAGTATCCAAAATCATACCCGAAAAATATTTGTAAGATTCTGAACGCTAATACGGAAATTATTGAATGACTAAAAAAAGTTTTAAGCGTAGAAATCATAGTATAGCTCAAATAAACCTAAGTTTGTATTAGAAATATGAGAAAAGTGAATTATAATGTAACTAAATTAAAAAAAAATGTTTCAAAATACAAAAAAAAAACAAAAGTTTTGAAATATGTAATCGTCCAAAATAATTTGAAATATGTCTAACAAGCAGCGGCTCTTATATAATTATGATAGAATAACATACGTGTGTACCTTCTATTTATACCATTAACAAATTAAGTAAAAGTAATTAAATTAGTATTCCCCTTTATTTAGATTACCAAACTAAAGTGATTACTATGACTAGTTGTGCCTTTGTTTCATCTACTATTCTACAGTTTTTTTTATTTAATAAAAAACGTTAACAACTCTAATACGAGTACACGTGCATTCTGAAATGTAATGCCAAAAGCTGATTTTGTTACAAAACTTTTATCTACATATGTGCAATGATTTTAATAATACCGAAGTTGACTAGCACTAAAAAAGGAACACTAAAAAACTAGTTTCATTCACTTAAAACAATAATTTTACACTTTATTAATGAATTATATAACTGTAAAATAGATATTATGTTGACCACTATTTATTTTCTAGGATGAATGTTTTAAGAGCACTGAGTCTAATCTACACTGAGAAAATGGCCCATCAAATTCTGCTAAAAGAATGTTGAATTCACTTAAAGTACGGAGAAAACTTATATCACCAAAAAGTACGATGATTAGCACTAGTTTTTACGGCAACTATCATAAACTGGTGCTAATCGTCGTGCTTTTTGGTGATGTCACCGTACTTTAAGTGAATTCATCGGAATTTTGATGGCCATTTTTCTCAGTGTATAAGCTACTATGAGTACTACATTAATTAAACAAGATATCATTCAATTATTACTCGTCTAATTCAAAGTAGAAAACAAGATCATGGGCGTTTTCAATATAAGTGTGTGAATTGTATGATAACAATAAGGTAGGTGACGCAGAAGGTGAACACCATCCCGAGCAGGCTCGCGTCGAGCGGGATCAGCTTGTACACGGAGAACTTGAGCGGACGAGCCTCCACGTAGCGGATGAACCTCTCCAGCTTGCGGCATTTTAACTCACCTGAAAATCAAAATACCTCTGATATAAAATAGCCAATTTCTTACTTAAAATATATTTAGATCACGGACAAAACCGACATAAAACCTTTTTTCATCCCACCATCTCGGAAAGAGTATTTTTAATCTTCAATATCTGAGTGGAAAAGCCGTTTTTATCCTCTAGAGGATAGAGTAAACTGAATTTGGAACATCGTGTGCACTAAGTTTGTTAAATAAAAAAAACATTAAACCTATTTACTGCTACCTCTATGGTGCCGAATATATCATACAACTTTTTTTTAATTTGTTAAAAACTCAGACTCGGAACCTTCTTGGTGTTCTTTTTTCAATTTGCTTTGTACGCGGTTCTTTACGCGGCATTTTTTCACGTCATTGTTAAACCTTATTTAAAAACAAGAAACTTGAAAACAAGTGAAAAAACTAAAATGAGTGATTCTAGCGACGAGGAAGTTTGTTTGACGCCAACAGAATTGACTGAAACTGTTAATAATGCGCAAATGAGCTTTTCCACTCAGATATTGAAGATTAAAAATACTCTTTCCTCGCTGAGGTGGAATGAAAAGTTACGTGTTGCACTCGAGTGCAAAGATTTTTCACCTCGTGCTCTTTTGATTCCCTCGCTAACGCTCAGGATTCTAATTTTGAATCACTCGCTGCGCTCGTGATTCAATTTTAGAATCCTTCGCTTGCTCGGTCATCAAAATTGAACACGCGGTTAAAAAGCAACTTTGCACTCTTGTTTAACAAATAACTATTGACACATTGGAGCTTTAACCATTACCTACATTACTAACCACCTTTTTTTACCTCTACCATAAATTCTGTAATTAAAAACATATTCGATAGAGATGATATAACTAAAAGAAAAATTGAACTACGCTATCAGCGGTTTGCATTTTTTATACATTTATCTCACGAATTCGTTCTACGTATTTATTTTTAAATTAGAAATCTTCTTATTTGAAGCATTATCAGGATGATTGAACCCGGATTATTTTAAGTTTCTAAATAAAAACGGCTTTAAAACAAAATCGTATCTTACATTCTACAGTCAACAGTCGGTCGTAGAGAAGTGCCTTCAACTTGTCCACTTCTGAAGAAAGCTTCTGAGCGCAGTAAGCGGGTGCCAGTATCACGAACAGGGACATCAATACTTCGTAAGATCTTTTTGCTGAGGCATATTTGGATTGCCAAATCTAGAAAATCATTTCTGAAGTCATTAATCCGGGAACATTTTCGATATGTGATGTACCAACACAGTGGGTACAACAGCGTGCTTGCGGTGATTACGAATCATATAAAGTACACTTATCCTTATCCTTCAAATGGTTGGATTAAGAACTAACTTTTTGAGAGAAATATTGGAAAGTAATAACATAACAATACATACAATATAACAAAACACATATCAATATTTTGGTCACATGCAGAACCCTGCAAGCTATTTCTTGAACCAATCCTTAAATTAAATGGAAGCATAGATAATAGTTCCAGTATTGAGGTCAAAATACGGTAACCCCACGAAGAAACATAAAGTTTGGGACATCGGAGCCCTAATAATGAATCGAAAGTGGAATTGGGGGAAGAGACGTAGCTAGGCGAAGACATTAGTTAGAGTAAGACAATGACAGAGTGGTGTCCAAGGCAAGGTAAGCGGGAAGTTAGTCGTCAGTTCGATGGTCGAGACAGATGGAAAAGAAGAGAGAGGCCTATATGGGATCAACCATAACTTACGCCACACGTAAAGCCCCCCCCCCCCTTTAGGGGGAGGAGGTCGACTAAGTGTAACATTGCGTGACAGGGGAGCGAGCCGGAAGAGTTCTAAGTTTTGTGACGTCACATTTAAAATCAAGAATATCAAAATATAAAAGCGAAATTTTGAATAAAAATTTGTAGACGTAAAATTGCAAAAAAAAAATGGACGTCACACCGAGCCGGGTCTCTCAAATGTGACCGGCTGTGTCAAGGACGAGAGGGTCAAGAAATCATAAAATTTATGTTATGTCATTTATGGATACATGTAATTTATATCTAGGAAAGGGAGAGCGGTTGTAGATAATGATGATAAGATACAACATACTATATTAAAATAAATAAAACATGCGTATTTACGTCAATTCCTTGGTTGTGAACATCGGCACCAACACCAGAAATCACGTTGTAGATTGTTACCATGATTATGAAAACATTTTCGATGAGTGCTAGTGTGTACTGTAAGTAAAACCGTATTAAGAACATACTATTAGGTACTAGGTAAAAGTATATATTATGCAAAGTATATTATTTTTAAAATAGCTTGACAAAATAAATAATAATACCTAAATAGTGTAATTTTATTGACCAAAAAAATAAAATAGAAATAGGTACATATATGACACAACTTGTTATCTTATTAAAAATAGTAAAATAATGATTATGTATATTTGAAACTGTCTGACACCTGAAGTATTAGATAACAAAACTGTGTTACAGGTGCCAGAGTCCTCCGAAAAAGAGACTAGAAATTACAAATTTTGATTTACATAATTCTTTAACGCCGATGATAAGGGTACTTACAAAGAAGTTAACAGATATGTTAAGTGTCTGCGAGTGGCATTTACAACTGAGCACTACAAAAGACAAGTTTCTTACGAAAATATAGGTAAATCCTTACGTCACGTTACATTCTTTCGGGCAGCTCAATTACTTTAACACAGACACTGTTCACACATACGTACATATAAAATATATAATACTATATATGTATGTCATTATATAAGATTTACTTACGGGAAAATCAAAAATTCTCTTATACTTTTCTGATACTTTCACAATCGCCATGTACGGATGACGAAAAGCAATGATTTGAATTGTATCACTTTCTAGAACTTTCTCATTTAGTAAATAAACACGTAAATAAAAGGAATAAAATATAAATATATTGAAAAATGGTACAATATCCACTGTGAGTGACATGAGGGCATATACAATCGTAAGCCACACAGGATTAAAAAAAATACCAATAGCAATAAAATAATAAATCAACCCAGTAACCCTAAATAACAATAATAATACAGCCACAAGGATTTTCCATTTCCATGCAGATCTATTAGCTTCGTACGATTTCAGAGCTAAGTCGATGCAATCCAATTCGGTTTGAAATCTACTTAAACTGGCATCAGATGGAAACAGGATAATAGAAAATACTAAAAACGTGTACTGAAAAACAATGAAACTGTACCAAAATAATGGAACTCCATTAATTTTTTCATATACCGTGCTCATCATGAAATACGTGATAAGAATACTTTGAATCAAGCAAGCAAGCTTGGCAATACATTTGATTTTAAAAGTTTTATATTCAAAATATCCGAAATCAAATCCGAAAAATATTTGTAAGAATCTGAACGCTATGGCAGAAATGGTCGAATGTCTGTAAACCTGGCTTGCCATTGTGAACAAAATAAGCTCAGTTCTATGTTTCAAATAAACAAAACTAAATTTTAATAAAAACTAAAAACTTGAAGTCCAAAAGTAACAATATAAAGAGTTTAATTCAATGAAATAGCACTTCAATTTCAAAATAATGTCAATCTACTAGGAAAACTTTTGTGACAATGAAAGATCATCAAACGATATCGTACTTACTTATTGGTCACCACTTTCTTTTCTTCCATTAACAAATTAATTGGAAGCAATAAAGGGATAGGGGCATAGTAACTGATGTGTCGAGTGTCGACCTGTCATTCTACCATATATTCTTTACATTGATGTTGATGATATCATAATGTTTCTAAGTTCAACTAAAGATAGCGTTGTAGTTGTTGCCATCACCTTCTCACATATATATGATTGAAGAGAGACGCAGATATTTTTAGTCGTATTCGTATCAGATGGGTTTATCTTAGTTATAACAGAACAGAATTGACGCTATCAAGTCGATCAATAAAACGGCTACGTTATTTCACAAACTATAGAATAGGTATTTGTATGGAACATAATTTTTAACGCTTTTGTTCAGTTTTAATAAACATGTGACAATTGTAATACAATAATAAGGTAAGTAATGCAGAAGCCAAGAACCATTCCAGGGAGTCTGGCGTCCAGAGGAAACACTTTGTAGACCACGAACTTCAGTGGATGAACTTCCACGTATCGAATAAACTTTTTTATTTTGCGAACTTCCTGGTTATCTGAAATAAATATTTTAAAAGTCTATTTAATAACGTTAACGTTTTACACTCATAGCTCCCACTAGGATAAATCCTGTGTCGAGGATGCCATGGAACACACACAAAGACAAGGACAACTAACACCCAGACGCAGAACAAATAGGTATTTAAATATTTTAATTTTTATTATTATTTTTTTTTTATATTTATACCTAGTGTTGTAATTTTTTGTAGTTTTTGATTGAAAATCCTAGGTTCTTGAAAGAAAAATGTCCTTAGCCAAGTTTACATTTCTATGTTAAAGGGGCTTGTTTTTTTTTTAATGCAATCTGGCTTAGTCCCGAACTGCCGCTAAAACCAGAACGGCACGCCGCCGTTCTGTTTTGTACCTTTAAAAACACGTCGCACAAACTTATGTGTGTGCATTGGTTGGAGACGCATTTATGAACAAAAAAGTCATGAAACATAATGTCCTAAAGTGTTACGTTATGGAGATAATTGAACATAAAGAATGCAAATACTACCTTTATATGTTCGAAAACGTCTGGAAAGACGTTTAGTTTGTTTTGCACGAATTGCTTTGCAGAGCTTTTTGAACATGTTTATGTGCCTACCTTGACACTCCAGCAGCTTGTCGTATAGTATATATTTTATATATTTAGCTTGTGAAGACAACATTCCAGACACAATGGCAGGAGAGAAAGTCGTTAAAACAAAATTAAATAACATCCAATGAGCTCTTATGAATAATTCTGTTACCTGAAAAAAAACATTTTAAGTACCTACTACTTTTTTGTTCAAATATTATTTTGCTTTGTGATGATTATTGGCTTTCAGTCAAGTCGTCAGTCTACTTGAGCAGACTGTCCTGGTCTAGACATAATCAAAACGATCACAGATCCCTTTATCTGCTTCATCATTAACAAGAACAATAGGAAATATCCAATATCTTACCACATTCACCGTAATATCTGTTTTCTTAATTTCAGTAACTTCAAAGTAAGTAAACCACATGGTATGGGTTACATTGAAAATAAGCGTACTTGTGAACTGTAACAGCAAATTGTAAAAATCAATAAAATCTTAATCTTAATATATATAAATTACGTGTCACGTTGTTTGTCCGCTATAGACTCCTAAACTACTTAACCGATTTCAATCAAATTTGCACACCGGGTGCAGTTCGATCTAACTTAGGAGATAGGATAGCTCACATCTCAATTTATAGTAAAAAAAACATGAAAAATTAGAAAATTTAAAAATACTTAAACCATAATTTAACTTTAGCGCTTTGGACAATGTAAACTTTTTTAATGTAACTTTTGACATTTGACATAGAATTGACGCAATGGCTTTTGACAGCACAACGTCTGTCGAGTCAGCTAGTAAGTTATAATATGTCATAAGTAATAAATGGGAATATACAGGATTTTAAGAAAAAGTATGCTGAGCCGAAAAAAACTCATAGTACTGTTCATCATAAACAACTTTTACTCCCACATCCCCAAAATCGCGAAAAAAATCAGCTGTTCCATACATTTTATCGAGTGTTACTGACATTTTTTTTCTATGGAAAAGCTGATTCTTATTCGCGAATTCCTCGTTGACCCCGTAGTAAAAGTTGTTCATAATGATTGTACTATTATGCCTTCTTCGGCTTAGCATACCGTCTTTACCCCGTATGATATTTTAAAGTAACTTACAACCATATCATATCCTCGCTTTAACTTGTGTGCAACAACTGATATGTCCCTGTAAAGCTGATGAAACGAAATTATATTAACATTGTCTATCTCCAAAAAGTTAACAAATTTAACCAGTCGACACTTAATTGTATAAAAAATGAAGACGTTTACAACTATAGTTATATCTCGGCATGTTATGAGCCAAAAAAAGAATATATTTATCGCAGTTGATTCAGGGCATTTGCCGAACCAACCGCAGAAAAGCCATGCCGAAACTATCCTAAGGACTACGGAAATACCAATTACTATTAGAATTTTTGTATGTATATTATAACATAGATTTGTAATTTTCAGCTTATAATCCACGTGTTCAAACGCTGACATATATCCAGCCAAAGAAACTTCTTTATTCATAAACACAAAAATTCCCACATAAGTAAAATGATGTAATACAAAAATCCCATGTAGACAAAACGTATTCCAAGTTTCATCATTATATATTTGAATCATACACGGAACACAAAAGCTAACTATTGGAATAACCAAAAGAAAATCTACGATATATTTTATTTTTAATGATTTGAAATGTAAAAGCCCATGGTCCAGGCCACTTGATATGTGCAATAATTTAAATAGTATTGAAATCATCGTCATTGATTTTGTGTTATTGAAAGAAGTTTTCAACATGGTCTCTTTAAAAGTGAAAGTGGTCAAACTGAAAGTGGACTTGTTACAGTATAATCATTCGTTTAGGTATAGCGGTAAGCAAGTTAAACGACCCAATAAGTTAGCCCCGGCTTGTCACTGATAAAGTCTTAATCTAAAGAAATTGTTGGAATTACATCTACTATCGAGTGCTTGACACAGTGTTGTCTGTCTATACCGGTAGGTCTAAAATATAAAATCTGCATTATTTATTGTTCTGGAATTCTTTAAATACCTCAACAAAGATTCCTTACAAGATAAATTCTCAGTTCCTTTAGTTAATATTGTTATTTTTTTGTATGTTTATGGTACCTACAATTATAATACCAAATTACACTACCTAATTTTATGATATTTTGTACACAGTGTCGCACTAAATAAATTTTGATTTTATTTTAAGGAGATGTCGAAGGTCGACTGCTACCGCGTACGAAGTCACATGCATTAACAAGTTAACAGTAGGTACAAATGTAAAAGCTTCTGTAAGTATATTTCGTTTCCAATCACTCAAAAACCGTTTAACGAATTTGGAATGCTGGTAGTTTATAGCATGGATTAATCTTAATATATATAAATCTCGTGTCACAATGTTTGTCCTCAATGGACTCCTAAACCACTTAACCGATTTCAATCAAATTTGCACACCGGGTGCAGTTCGATCTAACTTAGGAGATAGGATAGCTCACATCTCAATTTATAGTGTCTACCCGTGCGAAGCCGGGACGGGCCACTGGTATATTATATAATACACTAGCTGACCCTTGCCCACTTCGTTGGGCATAATGTTAATTAAACCCGAAGCCATCGCGCGCCGTCCGGACCGTTTTTTCTCCGATTCACTTTGCAAAACGGACTACCACGTAAAAGCCTTTTTATTTTTCGGTTTTTTATATAACCTATGACACGCAGCAATAATGTGGCTTTCTATTGGTGAAAGAATTTTTAAAATCGGTTCAGTAGATTCCGAGATTACCCCTTACAATTTAACAAATATACAAACACACAAACTTTACTTCTTTATAATATTAGTATAGATAAGCTAATTTTGAGTCCCCAATGGTCCTACATTCAGGTTCAATGGTCCTACTGAATATTTCTACTAGCAATTTAGTCCAGGCGCTAGAGGTAGTTGAGTATGCATAATGTGAGTACCGAATTTCGCCAACGGATTTAAGTGAAGAAAAGGTCAAAGAATAATAATGTGGATCTTGCCGGTCAATTTTTTGGTCCATTTTTTTTTTACCCCCTCTTCTCTTATTCGTAAAGGGAATGTATTGAGTACATGATATAAAATCATTTTAATGATTATTTTCGTAATGATTTATAGTTTTTTCTAATGGTAAAAGTCAGGATGGATTCTTAAATAATAAGAAAAAAACAAAAATGAAAGTAATAATTTTTTTTATTAATAAAAAAATAAACGGTGACTTACGTCCATCCACGACAAATGACGAAGCCGTCTTTACCAGAGTCATTAATTCCACCATGTAAATGTACTGCAAATTGTCGCACAATGTCTTGTAATTGCAAAAAATCAGAATTGTTTTGTATTTCATTATGTAAATGCATCAATAACAAATGTCAAAATAAAAATGAGTAATTTTTTACCTACTTTAAATACATTTATGCTGGAATTCGCTAGTTTTTCATATGTAACTTTAATTTTTTTATTAATAAAAAAAAATTATTACTTTCATTTTTGTTTTTTTCTTATTATTTAAGAATCCATCCTGACTTTTACCATTAGAAAAAACTATAAATCATTACGAAAATAATCATTAAAATGATTTTATATCATGTACTCAATACATTCCCTTTACGAATAAGAGAAGAGGGGGTAAAAAAAAAATGGACCAAAAAATTGACCGGCAAGATCCACATTATTATTCTTTGACCTTTTCTTCACTTAAATCCGTTGGCGAAATTCGGTACTCACATTATGCATACTCAACTACCTCTAGCGCCTGGACTAATTTGACATTTCAACGTTCTAGCTCAGATTAAGTTAGAGAGGTTGATCTAAGCTTTTAAGCGATCTGACAACTTATCATGAGTTGATAATATATTTCATATTTCATATTATGTACTATGATGCGTTTTATTTGTCCTCCTAAAATTCATATTTTCTTCTAACTTTCATTAGTTTTTACAAGCTTTTTTTAGCTTACCCTGTTTTGTTGTCATATCGGTATTTTGAACCAAATCTTGCAACTACATATTATTATAAGTATTTTGAGCGACCTCACGACATCCGATTGAGCTGTTTGGGATACTTGTGTAACACTGATGGCAATGTAATAAAAGGTTGTTTTTTAAAAATATGTTTTTTTAATAATTCTACAATTCACTTGCTCTCTGATTCGATTGCTTTTTAATTTATTCTTCCAATATTCAGAATTATGTATGAATTCCGTGGGACTACTGAAAATAATATGGAACTCCTAAATTTTTATCCTTCCATGTGAGATGTGCATTGGGGCCTAAACTTTAATGAAAAATATTTTAAAAAATTTACAAACGTTTTTTTAAATCTTTATTTATTAAGTAGGGTTTGGTCAGACATAACCATGCCACCTCAATTGGCTAAACCTTAAATCTAACATTATCTTCTGAGCACGCACATATTAACTAATTTGAACAGCAATCTGGTCTCCGATAAGGGGTCAGCCACAATGCTGTTGCTCCATCCAACATCCCTTTCTTTTATGCTAGCATGTTAAAACCAAACCTCTTAGCTTCGGCTCGGTCGCACTCCATCACAACATGATATACAGTACCTACCCGGCGGTAAATATTGCACATCGACCTTTGGAAAGAGACAATCGGCTAATTTCGGCTTCGTAGAGCATTATTTCTGTCGCACACCACCTCCTAATAGATACTGGACTGTTTGTATTTCGTATTTCGTCGAAGTGTCTCGTCTCTTCCAAAGGTCGACGTGCAATATTTACCGCCGGGTACTGTACTGAGCTGATACGGTACTGAGCGTCGTTGCGGGGCGGCCTGACTGCCCTATTATGTCATGCGGTTGGGCTACATGTCAATCATAGCAATAATTAGTTGGACAGTGCAGATTTATTTTATTATTAATTATTTTATGTTTCTTTGATTTGATTACGATTTTTATTTTATATTATTTGATTTTTTGACTTTTTTGATTTTATTTCCTTAATTTTATAATTGACATGTACCAATCCAAATAATTCACTTTTAATTTTTTAATGTTTTAATGTTTTAATTTTTCAATTTTGTTTATTAATATGTGTGTAATATGGACCTGGTCTGAAATAAATGATTATTATTATTATTATTACTGTACGTCCTCGACCCACACTCAGAGCAATTTAGTGACTCAGATAAGATGTGTAATCTGAATTGCAACAATAAGGTAGGTGACACAAAAATGAAAGATCATCCCGAGCAGGCTCGCGTCGAGCGGGATCAGCTTGTACACGGAGAACTTGAGCGGACGAGCCTCCACGTAGCGGATGAACTCCTTTATTTTACGACATTTTGATTTCTCTGTAAAATGAAAACATAGAATAGATGTATCTATACAATAATGAACAACATATCAATATAACGAAATTAGTACTAATAAAATAACTAAGTATAATAATAATAACGTTTCACACTCATAGCTCGACTAGGATAACCTGTGTTGGGAAAGCCATGGAACACACACAAAGACAAGGACTCATCACTCAAGCATCTGCCCGGCGGAGAATCGAACCTGGGACCTCTGGCTTAAAGTTGGTTGGATATACTAGGTACCACTTAGCCAAACAGGTCGTCAAAAACTTCTTACCCGCCGCTATCTCGTTTACATATTTCAGCATTTTTTAACGAATAATAATGAATTAATTTAATTACTGAAACCAAAATACGTGCTAACCTTTTTCTAAAATCAGTTTATCATGCAATATCAGTTTGATTTTTTCGACTTCGCCAGCGAGCCGGCCGGCGCACAGAGCGGGTCCTACTGTTAGACTTATTATGAGGACCATGTTTACATTCTCCGGCGATATGACTAACCGCCAAATCTAGAAATTGACGATTATTACATTAGTGGTCAGTTTTTTTTTTCTATTTTTGTTTTGGGACCATTGCCATTGACATGTCAGTCCCCTTAAATTAAAGAGTGGTCAATTAGTGATAAAATGTATTTCTGCTGGCTTCCTTGATTCCTGAGATACAAATCTTGGGCTTTTCAAGGTCAGATTGAATAGATATTTTCTAGGTCTGCGTGCATCATCTTCAAACACCGTCATTCGAGTTAGTGGTCAAACGCTGACTTATTCGTGACAAAAAATTAAAATTAAAAATTGTGCATACTAACCTTTATCGGTATGTGAAGTTCGTACAGTAAAATAACTTTATTCAACGGGATTTAACTTACAGAAACCAAACCTAATATTCAAATACAGGAATTCAGTAAGTATAGTATTCAGTAGGAGTTTTCTACACTAGAAAGTAAAATCGAATGGAATGACGTCGAATAAAATTGTTTTTTTTTTTTTTTTTTTTTATGTAATTGAGTGACGAGACGAGCAAATCGTTCGCCTGATGTTAAACGTCACGTTTGCCCATAACAGGTCTGCGTCACCCAGAATTTTGAATTCGCAGAATTCAAAATCCTGCGCGGCACAGCACTGCGCTCGTCACCCTGAGATATAAGTTGTTTCATCTCCCAATTGCCCTGTAATTTCACTGGAAACAATGCCCTTCCAACCGGAACACAGTAATGTTTGCACATTACTGCTTGGCGGTGGAATAACTGGCAAAGGTGTGGTACTTCCCCAGGCGGGCTCTGCAAAAGAGCCCTACCACTACTAAAGAGCCCTACCACTACTAAAAGAGCCCTACCACTACTAAAGAGCCCTACCACTACTAAAGATTGTGTTATGGAAACGAGTTATACATGGTTACGAGGAATGGGTATGCTTTAATTTCTAGCTAGGGTATTTTTTGGCCAATTCCGGGTTGGTCACATGGTAAAAGTAGTTCTTAATGAAGTACCTACCTTGAGTATTTTTCAGCTTGGATAACCTTCCTTTGTATCTAACTCTATATAATATACGTATAGGCATTTAATTCAAATACATATATGAATAATAGCACAGCTAAAAAAATCTTAGTAAATTTGCAGGAAAAAAGATAAAAACGGCTACAAAAGAAGTAGGTAAAAGTTATGTTAATATATTTACCGGAAAGTTGTTAGCTTTTAAATACACTATTGCGTTATATATTGAAACCATGACAACTGCTATATTGAATGTAACAGCAGACAGATTCTGAAAAAAGGAAATAACAATAAAAATAAATAAAATTAAAAATCACTCTATCTAACGAATAACAAACAAACAATCCATCAATGAATCTCAATCATTAATCCCTGATGATGATTTAATGCAAAAACAAATTAAATACAAATCAATTAATATTCATCATCATAATTAGCCTGTTATCGCCCACTACTGAGCATAGGCCTCTCATCCAGGTCCTGTGCCAATCTTGTCCAGGTTCGACCCGCGACTTTTATTATATCGACCCAACGAGCAGGGGGACGACCAACGCAACGTCTCGTTTATATTCATACTAAATTACAATTTATGCACGTACTACGGAATCGTAAGCGTTTTTATATTTTTCCACGACATCAGCCAACGACTTGTACAAACAGAGATATGGCCACAACACTTGCTTGTCAGTCTTCAAATTCCTTGTAAAAATTCGCAGTCGATAGTAAAATGTGTAATATACGTAAATATTTATCATTAAAACCGTATCACAAGTTAAATTAATTAGAAACTGTACGATCAAAACCCATAATGGCTTGATACAACTCCCGGAGATACAGCAGTAAGTGCCAATCAGTAATATTCTGTACAGAAAACAAAATGATATTAAAAATATGAATCTCTTTTCAACGCACTCGATTGCTTTGTAAGCACTCAATTTAAGATCAATAACTTGAATGTCGCAATACAACTGTGATATAGTAACATCTGACGGCTTAAATAAAAGTAAAAGTACATAAATCATATATTGACAAAGCACGTAACTGATCCAAACCAAAAACAGAGGATCATATTTTTTTTCATGATGAAGTGTCCATATGCACGAGGATGATATCAGTAAACTTTGTAGAAAACACAAAAGTTTTGCACCAACTTTTATTTTCGTCGTTTTATATTTGAAAAACCCGAAATCATAACCGAAACAAACGTGTAATATTTTGAAAAATATTATCAAGTAATAATTTGCTTGTTGATCATATTGTTTAAAATTTACATTCATTTTTAATGTTAAGTATCTTTACGAGTAATTCTTTATGATACGACGGCAATATGTGTGTAAAGGTAAAGGTTAGGTAAGATATGAGTGGGCAAAGGTATTGAAAGTGTTTTAATGTAATAAGTGTATTTATGTGGTTCGATACGTAAATAATTTCTCAAGGTATTTTCAAATTAATTCAATTGAAATGATCACAATTTGTCCTCCTTACTCATCAATCACTAAAAAGAAATATTAGGCCCAAGTTTGAAGGCATTTTAAGACAGATCTAAACTAATTATAAATATATCTGTCTTTATCATTGCAAGCCATTAGACAAGGATGCCAATAGTTTTAGAAAATTTAGATCTGTCTTAAAAAGCCTTCAAACTTGGGCCTATTATAGAGGTAGACTAGTAAAAAGTTATGTTCCGACTGGGCTAGACGGTACAGATGGTGGAGGTTAGGGGTTGAATACGCGTAACAAGTACAATGGCGAGACAGTGCCCGCGGCCGAGTATTCAGTTTAAATAAACAGTTCGACGAGGCGAGACAGTCACTAAGCCCATGATTTATTTGCTCGGCCGAGTGTGCCCCTTTATTGTCTCGCCACTGTACTGGTTACGTGTAATCAACCCAGTACCTGGATGGTTTTTCGTATGTTTCACAAATATTCGATTAAAATTTAGCGACAGTGTGAATAGATACACTAAATTGTGGTTCACGTACTAAGTAATATATTTTTTAATCCAAAAAAATCGCCTTAATCTTTAACCTTTCAACTGTGATATTTTTGCACTTATCAAACTGCTATCTTAAATATGTACTTTTCCAAAACGCACACTACGTACTACGCAGTTCTATACAATTTTTAAAGTTTCACTCTTTAAAAATATTTGTAATTAAAATAAATAATGAATTACGTTTCACACTCATAGCTCCTCACTAGGATAACCTGTGTCGGGGTTGCCATAGAATACACACAAAGACAAGGACAACCAACACCCAAACCTAGAGCAAAAAATTAAATTATAAATTCTGTTCTCAATATAAGTTAGTGCAAAGTATTATATGACGGAATCAGCAATAATATAATCACATTTAATGAGTACTAGCGGCCCGTCCCGGCTTCGCACGGGTAGACTTTGGGATAAACGTAGAGTAAATTGAAATCGGTCCAGTCGTTCACGCGTGATGGCGTGACCAAAGGTGTTGAGAATAACTATAGGAACTCTTTGTTATAACCTCTATTCTCATGCTATTTGCGTAACTATAGCAACCGTAGTTTGTTGATGCTAACTTGTCAATTTATAGTAAAAATTATCAGTATAAAACGCACACTGTTTTGATAGATGTGATTGAATTTGAACTTTGTACAGAGGTAATAAAGTGCAAATTGACTCTTGGACGTTATGAACATACCTACATTGCTTAAACAACAGTGAGTGCTAGCAATTCAATATGCACTTTATACAATAGCAATAAAGCTCGTTTTAGTTAGAAAACGTTTGTATGGGAAAAATAAAAGGGCTGTTTTTAGGGTTTTTCAATATTTCTGAGAGATTTTCTTATATTTTTTTCCGTAAGAACCTTCTCCTAATAATAACAAATACAACAAAAAAAGAATTAGTGAAATCAGTCCAGCCATTCACGCGTGAGGCCGTGACCAAGGAAAACGGGTTTCATTTATATATGAATGAAACCCGTTTTCCTTGGTCACGGCCTCACGCGTGAATGGCTGGACTGATATATATATATGAGATATATATGAGATATAATATATATAATATATCTCAACATCATCTCAAATGAATATAGATGAGATATATATATATATAATTATGATATATATATATATATATATATATATATATATATAGAGATAGATAGATTGAATAAAACAAATGAAAACCAAAATATTTGATTCGTCGTTAAAACAGAATACAGGCAAAACGATTTGTGAAACCATAGAGAAAAAACCAAACATTTTAGGCAGCAGAATGACTTTACTGTAAGTTCTAAGTTCAACGATTTATAGTCAATAAATCCGAAATCGAGCCCAAACACCAAGTGAACCAGTTTGAAAATGATAAGTACTACTTTTGAAAAAGGCGACTGATTAGTTTCACATGGGAAATGAATAAAAAATAACATTTATTTACAACTTTAGAGATGCGACAAAAGTAATATTTCAAGCAGGAATATACAATAAATTGTATCGAACGGCCTGGTCAGAAATGACGTGAAGAACAATAAGTTTTAGTTACAGTATAATCAATTAAAACGTTTATTAATATCATCCATTAGGCCATTCACTTTATTAGATAAGCTTGTACATATCAATTAAGCAAATTAAATTATATATTTCCACCTATTTGTAATTTTGTTTATACAGATTGTAACAAAAAGATTAATATGAAATTGTATTGTCATCAGAATTACATATGTAGGTACCTATACCAAATATTGTCTTTCTGCGAACAGGTAATTCTGACAGAGACCCAAAATTTCAGCTCAACCCATACTTGATCGATGGCTCAACCGGACATCGAGTGGTTCAAAATTCAGTTGCAAGATTTGACCAACACTGACTTACATACTAATACGGACAATTCTCACGAAATGCGAGTATGCACCCACGGCTGAAATTAGGTATACAAAAAATAGGCAAAATTAGTACATAATATAAAATTCTACTCAAAATTTTTGGCAATCAAAGAGAAAGTTCAAATCACTGAAGAAATTAAAAAAAAAACTGTTAGATATTACAAAAAGTATGAAGTTATTTTATATTTTGAAATTAAACCTTTGGACAAATTACACTTTTGTATAGAACGTATCACAAATATACTGCATATTATTATACACTTGACACTATGGTAAACACCATTTTAACTTTTTACAAATTTTAAACTTAAGAACATAAAACATAAGAAATCAAATATGATAAAACTTGCTAATTTTTATATAAAATACTCAATTTTATAAACATAAAATACATATCAAATTGAATAACAAACTTAAAAATTTATTTGGCATAAAATTAATAGTAAAGCTACAAATACTTCTTCAAAATTTGGTAACTTATAAAAAAACCTAAAAAAGGTCCTCGCAAATAAAGCGAGGGTACATTACATAGGTGGAGGAGGACGGCTAAAAAAATACGGACAATTAAATAAAAGCTTGTAGAAAACAATTTACCCTACCACACAAAACAACACTTTGATACCCAAAGAGCAAATATAATCGAGAATCTAAAGATAAATTACGAGTACAGCTATTCTTCAATAAAGATGTGTAAACTGAATTGCAACAATAAGGTAGGTGACAGAAAAGTTCAACAATATCCCGAGCAGGCTCGCGTCGAGCGGGATCAGCTTGTACACGGAGAACTTGAGCGGACGAGCCTCCACGTAGCGGATGAATTGCCTTATTACACAGCATTTTGATTCCTCTGTAAAATTATAACAAAATTAGAACCGATGATCGCATTTTTTGACGTGACAACGTCTTATAATTCGATGGAGCCGGCTGCACGCACGAAAAAACATGACGCATGTGGCGTTACCGTCGTTACCTTCGCTCTGAGGCGTTCCATTTAAGACTTGAAGTGCAAGCGAGAGCGCGCAACGAGCGACAAAGAGGCACAATCGGCCTCCGCGTTCGGCAGCGTTCGACATCTGTCTCTCTCCTACTTGAGTGAGCAATGCGTCCGCGTGGACAGCAGCTGCTATACAATACACTTACATGTTTTCGTCAAGTATGAAGTGCAGTCAAAAGTGAAGTGGTGTCAATTGTTTATAGCAACAATAATTGCGGTGATAAAGATTGATTCTTTCCATATTAAATATATGTTCAGTAATATATTGTCGAATATTCGTGCTTTCATCATTAAAATAAATAGCATCGGTCCGCTAGTGCAGCGATTGTAGGTTATGCTATAATTGACAAAACTATAAAAATAAGTTAACAGAACTATTTCACGATGACTAAAAAATCAATTGCTTTACTATTCGATCGAAATAACATTCCATCAGTATTTTCTTATGACGTTGTCACGTTCAACTATCGTCAGTAAACCGACTTTACAGACAACCGATTTTTTTTATACCTACTGGGAAAATATACTCCACAGTTACTTCTTTATGTGTAAGACATGAGCGCGCGCAGTTTCTGAAGACGATATTAAGGATTGAGCGAAGTAGAGAAGAAAAGTGAAGACGGCTAGGTACCCAGTGGTAGCCAGGTCTCTCATATGGCAGTCCATATGAGATACATAGTCAAGAAGAAAGACAGTTACTATCTTATAGGTTGACCATACGAAACGAGTATAGTGGCGAGACAGTAAATAGGCACACTCGGCCGAGCAAACAACTCATGGTTCTGGTGACTGTCTCGCCTCGTTAAAATGTTTATAGAAACCGAGTACTCGGCCAAAGGGCACTGTCTCGCAACTGTATTCGTTACGAGTACTCAACCTATTATCTTCAATTGCTCACCTTTTTCAAACAGCAGTTTTTCATGTAACACCACTTTCAGTTTTTCAACTTCGCTGGAAAGGCGGCTGGCGCTTAGAGCAGGTCCTACTGTTAGATTAAAGATAAGGAGCGTAGTTATATTTTGCGGCGTTATTATCAACTGCCAAATCTGGAAATAAGTACATACAAATAGTCGTTCAAATCAAAATCAAATGAAATTAAAATAAATCAAAAATAATAATGAGTCTAAAGTTTCTTAAGTAAATGGAGACAAAGCTAGATGAATTATAAGTAAAATTACCGAGTCGTTGTTGGTTTGCATATCACTTATAGCTTGGTATATTGAAGTCATCATTATAGGCATATTAAATGTAACAGCTAACATATACTGCAAGTAAAGAACATTAGAAAATTAGTAGTTCTGCCTGAGAGTTTTGCGAACAGAAGACCTTGCGAGCAAAAACTTTGTTGCGACTTTCACAAACTTCTCTGGAAATGATTCGGCGTTTTATCTGTTGGGCAATTTTGCTCGTATTCAGAATTCTTTTTTAGAGCTGAGTATCAAATGTTTCTGCCAAATTATCAAAACCGGCTAGTGGATGGAATCAAACATCCAAACAGACGAAATAAAAGTTTACCAGATGTTGCAGAGGCGTTTCGCTCGTTCGATCAACTACGCAAGTTTTATCTACTTACTACCTCTGAACATACATCAATTTTTAAGTGACATTCGAATAAAAATAGTTTATGTATGTACCACAGAATCATATGCACTCTTATATTTCTCCACGATATCAGCAATTGATTTAAACAGCATATTATACGACAACAACAGTTGATTGTCACCGGCCATCAAATTCGTAGTGAAAATTCGCAGGCGATAGTGCAACGCGTAATACACGTATATATTAATCATCAAAACAGTATCACAAGACACAGTTACTAGGAAATATAGGGCTGATACCCATCCAGGTTTGATGCATTGACCAGAGATACCGCAGTAAATGCTACTCAGCAATATTCTGTACAAGGAACAAAATGATATAAACAATATTAATCTTTTTTCAACGCATTTGCGTGCGTTGTAAGCCTTCAGTTTAAGGTCAATCACTTGCATATCGCAACAAAACTGAAATAAAGTCGCGTCTCGTCGTTTAAATATAAACATAAAAACGTAAATGACATATTGGAAATACGAATTAGTGATCCAAATGAAAAAAAGTAAGTTGTGATTTCTTCCAAAATGAAGCCCCCACATGGACAACAAAGATATCAACAAACTTTGTAGCAAACATAAGATCTTCAAGGCCACTTTTATTTTGAACGATTCGTATTTGAAAAACCCGAAATCGAAACCAAAACAGATGTGAAGTATTTTGAAAAATGCGGTAAGGTAGGAATTGACTGGTTTATCATATCGTTTGAAATAGACATTCATTTTGAGAACAAAATTAATTTGTGTTTGTTTTTCCGGCAACGTTGGCGTGTTTATAATATTATAAGTCAAAGTGAAATGTAATATAACGAAGCAAGTTATTAAGTTTTTGTGTTATTTGGTACTTAAATAATTTATTTGGGTGAGCACATTAATTCATTAGTCGACTTTGTACAATTTGTCGTCGACTGAAATTAATGAGAACTGTCTATCTAAGATTTATAGTACGTAGGGAAGGTAAACTTATATTATACCTACTTGGTATTTGTAGTTAATTTAATTAGGATATAGTCGTGTTTTATTATAGATATCTGTATGACCACACGGATATAATTTAATTTAAATGATGACCAT
Organism: Alcis repandata; assembly: GCA_949125135.1. NCBI lineage: Eukaryota > Metazoa > Arthropoda > Insecta > Lepidoptera > Geometridae > Alcis > Alcis repandata. The sequence continues at coordinate 10,397,693 of OX421240.1, read as the reverse complement.
TTTTATCCGCGCCTAGATCTGACAAAATTAAACAAGTATGTTTGACTCTTTCTCGCGAGATAAAAACAGTGGAAATATTGTATAATTTCTCCAAGGCCTATCCTAAGACTGCTGATGCCGTTTAGACTTTCAGCCTTCAGCTTTGCAAGTAGAAAGATGTAGATAAATCAGTCCAGCTATTCTCACGTGAAATAACTTAGGTACTCCCCTCCTCAAATCATGCTCCTCATGACTGTCTGAGGGTCGTGACCACCACCCACAAATAGTTTCTCTCTCACGATGTTGCGACAAAGCTTGAAAAAAAGTTCATAAAGTTTCATTGTTTTCAGCAATGAAATAGAGCTTCGTAGACCGAAGTGTCGAGAGTGGTGAGAATCTGATCGGACCAACGTATTGGTACGTACGCATTTTATTAAAAAGGTACATAACTCGGTATCGGTATCCTAAATGCAAAAATTTGTTTTCATCCCACCATCTCGGAAAGAGTATTTTTAATCTTCAATATCTGAGTGGAAAAGCCGTTTTTATTCTCTAGAGGATAAAGTAAATTGAATTTAGAACATCGTGTGCACTAAGTTTGTGAATTAAAAAAAACAATAAACCTATTTACCTTTTAGGTGCCGAATATATCATACAACTTTTTTTTAATTTGTTAAAAACTCAGACTCGGAACCTTCTTGGTGTTCTTTTTTCAATTTGCTTTGTACGCGGTTCTTTACGCGGCATTTTTTCACGTCATTGTTAAACCTTATAATAAAAACAAGAAACTTGAAAACAAGTGAAAAAACTAAAATGAGTGATTCTAGCGACGAGGAAGTTTGTTTGACGCCAACAGAATTGACTGAAACTGTTAATAATGCGCAAATGAGCTTTTCCACTCAGATATTGAAGATTAAAAATACTCTTTCCTCGCTGAGGTGGAATGAAAAGTTACGTGTTGCACTCGAGTGCAAAGATTTTTCACCTCGTGCTCTTTTGATTCCCTCGCTAACGCTCAGGATTCTAATTTTGAATCACTCGCTGCGCTCGTGATTCAATTTTAGAATCCTTCGCTTGCTCGGTCATCAAAATTGAACACGCGGTTAAAAAGCAACTTTGCATCACTCTTGTATAACAAATAACTATTGTTCGTTTGTTTTTTACGCTTTTACGTTTTAACTACCTACTCAACCGCCCATCATGAAAAATATGTACAAAACATATGTACTTGATCGATGATACAAATAGATATACGTTCTCTAAGGTACCGAAAAGGACACAGGCTTTTAACATCATCACCGTTTTTCTTCACCGTGCGGGTGAAACCGATCTTTATTGGTCCCTGTTCCTCCCTTCCCTTGCCTTAATTCACCCTGCCTTCACCTAATCCAAAGTTACTAGTTTAAAGCGAGCAATCAAGTAGAGTAGAAGATTGCCGCCGGCCACAATTTGCGTAATGATCCACTGAACTACTCTAGTGAAATCGTTACCTTTCTGAAGTTCTGGGGAAATGGGGAAGCGGGGAAGGAAGAGTTTATATCTTTAGTTCAGTAGATAGGTAGATAAGATAAAGACAACGGGTTACTTTCTGTAGATTCCGCGCTGAAGATGGTCTAAAGAGAATCATGAGAACAAAATACAACTATAAAAATTTACTTTTATTGGTTTTAAAGACGTGGCTTTGGCATTTAAACCTTCGAAACTATGGCGCACCGAAATATCAGCTTCATCCTCTTGACTTCCCTTCAACGACGTGCCGCTAGAATTGTTAAGGATCCCAAACTCACCAACAAGCTGGACCCACTCAGTCTTCGAAGGGACGTGGGCTCATTTGCATATTTTACCGCTTGTTTTTTGGGGAATGCTCTGAGGAGCTTTTTGATCTCATTCCTGCGTCGGACTTCCACCACCGCACATCCCGACACCGTCAAAAAGCTCATCCGCATATATTACAATGCTGGAAATCCCACACTATCAGGTTTGACCGCGCTTTTATCCCGCGGACTTGCAAAATGTGGAATGCTCTACCACCGAAGGTATTTTCGCCGAACTACAACATGGGGCGTTTTAAAAAGGGAGTCTACAAGCACCTCTCCGGGCTGACAAAACACGGAAAACACCAGGCTGGCCGCCTGCCTGTTTGCCGCTCTTTTATATAAAAATAAAAAATAAAAAAAATAAAAACTTTATTGGCTTTTTCAAAATTTGGTGCGTTTTGTTGGTTATATTGTGTTACCTAAGTCGTAATGCGAAAAGTATGTATTTAACCGAAAACTAATAATAATTTATTCGTTCATCTTTGTCATGGTATCCATAAAGATACTCCCGATGATGTAGGTACAATAGTACTTATCTATAGTTATATATATACCCAGTGTTAATCTCGTAATAGCTTCGTTACAAGAGTCTGAAAACAACCGAAACATACGCTTGACTTTAAACATGTATGCTATGACACAGCCATAACCACATAATGAGCCACACGTAACGTACCTAAGCCCAATGTACCTAGATTTTACCACATAAGTACATTTTACCACCATGGTTTCTAGTTTGTGGCAATTACATAGCGAGATAATTCACAGAAACACCAATAAGCAAATCCCCATCCTGGTTTACGAGAATAAGTATTCTTCAATTATCGTTTTTTTTTTTTTAAATCATCAAATGACCCCTCCCACTCTTGGGCAGAGCGGAAGGGAGTGTCAGACTTCTACTGACCAAAAACCACCCATGTTCCTTCTACGCCCTTGTGACGCCGAGGCCGCGGTAACTTCTACCCGCAGCGCCGACGGGTTCTTCAATTACCTAATGGGTTAAATACACATCACGAGTAGAGTAGTGGTGAGACAGTAAATGGGCATGGTCGGCCGAGCAAACAAATTATGGATCTAGTGACTGTCTCGCCTCGTCAAAATGTTTATATAACCGAGTACTCGGCCGAGGGCACTGTCTCGCCTGTACTCGTTAAGTGTACTCAACCCATAATACCAGTAACTAATCTACAGTTCGAGGGGCATATATCAGTATCCATTACACACATTATTTACTCGATACACATCAGTTACCTCAAAAGCCTTGTTTGTTTCTACCCAATTAATCTTTGCCCAGTGAACCACCGCCTGGGGCAAAGCGGGGTCTAATCAACTAATGGAGTGTGGTCTTCATTTTAAATATTAATCTTAGCAGGTTGATTATGTTACGTTGTGGTTTAATTAACTTAAACAACGTCAACAGAAAATACGGTTTAGTAGTTACGGAGATACGTGGTAACAAACAGTCACATATAATAATAGTAGGACTCTGAAGTACATATCTGTTTTATTTAAAGAATAAATAACCTCAATTTTTGAAGTCGATATACAGGGTTATTAATAAAGGGTACTTATGTTAAGTCGAAAAGGGCTTATAGTACTCATCATTATGAACAACTTTTACTATGGGACCAACCCAGAATTCGCCAAAAAAAATCAGCTGTTCCATAGAAAAATGTCAATGACACGTCTTGACAAAATGTATGGAAGAGCTGGTTTTTTTTTTTGCGAATTCTGGGTTGGTCCCACTCTATAAGTTGTTCATAATGATGAGTACTATGAGCCTTTTTTGGCTTAGCATACCCTTTATGAATAACCCTATATAAGTCGTACTTATATTTATATTGCAGATCATTAAGAAAGCCCTGACTTCTGGCCTAGTAGCCCTGGTGTGGTTTACTTACTTTTTGTGTTAAATAATAGGTAATAGGCCAAAAAACATTTCATCTAGCTTTTTCAAGTGGTTGCAATAGTTTTTTTATATCCATTAATTATTGTAGCATCAAATCAAAAATATATATGGATTAGACTTTATTTAAATTTCAAAATAAGAAATGTTTAAACTCCTCAATTGAATTCACCAGACACATCAGCATTTCACTAGATAAAGAGATATTTCGCATCGAGATAAATTGACAGAACGTCGACGAGATGGAGTCGTCCAATACTCGTATCGTACTGAATAACAAATGCGCGCCATCAATCCGGCAGCGATGAGGCCTAATGTGCCTCATCGCATTTGCACACTCGCTCCAATACCCGCCTCATGGAGGTTGGAACAAAAAGGGACGTTTTAATCTCCAGCGCGAACATACGAGTAGGTACGTAGGTGGGTATCTTTTTAGCTCCCGACGCAAGGAGCGGAATTTTTGTGTGTCCAGATAAACATATTATGTGTGTGTTTGGTGTCTTTCTCTAGTATCGTAGGTCCATAACGGCTAAACTGATTTTATTTAGTTTTGTTTTGTTTGAAAGGCGACTTAATCGAGAGTGTTGTAGGTACTATTCAACAAAATCTGTTATTACCTAAATGTAGAAATCTTAATTTTACTGTTGAAACAATTATTTTTATTTTTGCCTGGTACCTAGGTACTTGTCTGGACTATACGTGACTCAGTCTGTACCTACATCAAATATAAGCACCTTTTATTAAAATTTAATTTCACTAATGTCCTTCGATTAAATGTAAGACAATTTTTTGTAGCCTCTACGCAAACCAAGCTTCGATTAATGTGATGATGTCATCACATGATACTAACCTAGCCTATTTGCTTTTTGCCTCATCCACGATTCAGACATCCACGCAGATATTTATGCCAAACAAATACCCGTACATATTTCATACGTGTATCTGTTAAATTATTTATTTGCAGCGGGTCCGTGTGATCATGGCTCTTATTTGTCTCGTATATTGCGTTGCAGAATTGGAATATTTATTAAGGATTCTGTTTATACCTATGAGCTGAAAAACTGTGAAAAGTAGCCAGATTTTGCAGGTAGATAATTATATTTTTGCTCGTGTTATGATTGATAGATATAAATTATTGTTTACACCAAAATTTACAAGCAAAAGGATATTACTCGTAATGCGGTGTAAATTTTGTCTGTGGTAACACTAAATGCTAAACAAGGGGTGGCTTTATAGCTAAGAGCGATCTCAAAATTGATTGAGATTTTTCTTTCAAACACTACGTTCAATGAAATTTAATACTCGTATAATGGTTATTTTTTTACCGGACATCTAACTTTTAGAAGAGTTGTAAAAAAATGTTTTCTTTTTTTCTAGTTTCGCGCGGTTACCTTCGGTACGGGTACAACATATTTTACATCTTAATATATATAAATCTCGTGTCACAATGTTTGTCCTCAATGGACTCCTAAACCACTTAACCGATTATAATAAAATGCGCACACCATGTGCAGTTCGATCCAACTTGAGAGATAGGATAGTTTAAATCTCAAATTATAGCCGCAATATTATTTTATTGCAAATTATGTATATACTGATAATTTTTACTATAAATTGACAAGTTAGCATCAACATACTACGGTTGCTATAGATACGCAATAGCATGAGAATAGAGGTTATAACAAAGAGTTCCTATATTCTCCGTGCGAAGCCGGGACGGGCCGCTAGTAGAACCATATATTTTATCAACCCAAAAACAATAAATCCCAAATAGCGTCTCAGGTCAAAATACCTCAACCCCCTATTTGTAGGTAATTCAATAAGTCAATATAAAGTGTATTTTTATTGCAGATCGCCGAAAACAATAGCCTTATCTAACGTGACCTGACTTCAATGGCCTATTTCGTTTGATTTGTGCACAATCTATCATTGGTTTTGATATTTATTTGGAGGTGCAATAAAAGTCCAATCTTGCGAGTTAAAAATGAGTGCCGTTCTGCCAGGTTTCTTCAGTATAATATAGTATTGTATAAATCGCATAGGATGTATAACCTACTTAAAGGTTAAAAATACAAAATATATTTTAATTCATTCATTTAAAATTTAGCAGTGCTGTTCTTGTGGGTGGAGCAACTTCCAGGCGTGGCGGTCCTCTGCAAGTGCTTTACAACTTTTGTTGCATTGTTATCGGAGTTACCGACATGAAATTTCAGCTCAATCGGACATCGGGAAGTGGTTCATAGTTCAGTTGCATGATTTGACCCAAAAAACAAACACCAAAATAAGAAACATAATAAATGCTTGTGAAAAGAATATATATACTGCTTCGAGCCTATTATTATAACGGGCCTTTTTTACCCGACAGCCTAGAAGGAGGGGTAAAGCTTTACATGGGATGTCAGTATGTTCGTCTGTAATGTAACCTCTTACCGCCTAAACAGTTCATCAATTTTAGACTGCGAGGTGTCTTTAGATTCGTCTGAGGCTGAATCTGTCGCAAGCTACAATGTGCAGTCGCTGTTTATTTTTAAGAATCGTCTATTTTCTTCTCTACTAGGTAGGTACTCCTTCGCTGTGCTTCTGGTTGCTTAAGCTTACAGTAGCTTAACCTTTTTCTAAAGAGACTAGGCATGCAAAGAGTATATTCTATTGAGTATAATGGCATTCAGTCGATTACCCCATGTTCAATATTTAAATGCAGGCATAAACCAGGCACTAAAACAATCATAAAAGTTCGATTAAAGTATTCAGTGTCGTAAAACTCAAAAAATACAAATAGTGTTGCCAACATAGAGATACAATTTTCCTGTGATTTACCCACACTTATTCTTTTGACAACGATTTGACATTTTCAATAGGTAGGTATCTTAAAATAAAATAAAAATACTTTTGACTAATCATAATATTGATTTCTTAATCACATTTTATATTTAATAACTTGTACCTACTTATAAACATTATTATTCAAAATCAAGATTAATTTATTATATCTAATTAGAAGCTAGAATATACTAATAGAATGCTACCCTCTCACAAGGTTTTTACCTTGTGAGAGGGTAAAATTTTCAAAAGTGGTAACACTGCTACCAAATGGATATCGATGCATTCTTTTCTATTGGTTGAGTTTTATGGCACTGATGCAGGAGCTCGTATTGTTGTTTATTTTATGACGGGTTTATAGGGAAATGACGTCACACACGTAAGCTTCTCGAATGGCAGTGCAATTTTTATTTCGCTCAGGTGATCAGTATTTCGAACTTTATTTAGGTAGGTATCTAGACTCTAGAGTCTTTGAGTATTGGTTTATGTATCTGAGAGCGCAGTAGATAGATTGAATATGGTTCCAATATTTTATTTTATTTTGGATTACATTTTTGGCGGATTAATATTGTTTTTGCTACTAATTGTTATAAATATTAATCCATCATAATTATATTGCCGAAGCTAATGCCTGACATAAATTTATTTTATCAATTTTTTATAATTCAGTTTTGACTAGTAGGTCCAGGGTAGTTGTAAACTATCCAATAACAACCTAGCTATAACTTTTCAATATACTTAGTCCAAATAGTATCAGTCGCAATAATATTTATTTGATTATAATTTGAGATGTGAAACAAACTTTTTCTTATAACCAATTATGTTCTATTCCATTCCATAATTACTATCATATATCTACACACAATTACATCCAAAAGTTAAAATTAAATCACCTGCATCCAAATAAAATCCACTTAGATATGTTCTTGATGTCTCCAACTATCCGATTTATCTTTACAAAAGAGATAGTACTCTCTCACACAAAGGCAAAAAGGCATTGAAGCCAGAAAGAAGGCAAGTTTTCTATGCCCAAGGCTCTAAAGGTGCAGGGTTACGAATTGGACTGATTATTTTTTTATTGGCGTCGCACGGCATTGTTATTCTCCTGTTAGGGATAGAATCAAATGTAAAGTATCACGTTTCAAATTGATGTTTGGTTTAAAATAATGGTTTGATGTAACATGATACACATAATAGTAGGTACGTGATATTAGGGTGAGATGAAACATGTAATATCGATTTGAACAATCAATTTTTATTTTAAACAAGGAGCATACAAGCGACGTGCCACCTGGGTCAATGGTCACATCGTACCTACCTATTTGTTTAAAACGTAGGGAAAGTAAGGAAAATTACTTTCTCCCAAAACTTGAAAGATATTGTTATGTTCCAGGAAGGTATGGTGTATCCTCGATCATGTGAAAATAGTAAAAAAAGTTTATTTATCGAGTGTAATGTGAAATGATTTTATTTATTAAATACCATAAAATACTAACATACCTACTACTATCTACTGCGTTTAATTCGTGATAATCTCTATTAAATTAAGACTGATCACCGATATAACAGACACAAAGATACGTTACTTAAGTACAACCTACCTACATCAAAATAACGTGCTACCGTATTATTTGGCCGGTATTAGCATATTAGGCGGCGCCCGGGGCGACACATCTACGCCGCTGTGTCAGCAATATCGCTACCTAACATAGCTTCTCCAATTTACATTTACCTACAGGCGGTTACGGGATGTAATGTCGAAATAATAGTTTCATTAATTTTACATACATTTTGATGAATTTTAAAATTTTTGGATATTTAAAAGAAAATCCATTCTTGGGATGTACCTACTTAGTTAAAATGTTTTAGAAATATAATTGAAAGAAAATGTCTAATAGTGTAAAAACACTCCTACGAAAGTGTCACGAGCGCTTTGTCGTAGCACAAGATATATTTGATTCTCGACGAGTTATTGTTGAAAAGTGCTACGCGTAATTATAGCTTGTAGAACTATCACGCGCGTAGCTACCGTAGCACGGTGTAAAAAGGACTTTTATTCCGTGTGCCAGTGCGTAGCACATCACGTAGGTAATATAATTGCTTGAAGAACATGCTTCACGACCAAACGTGTAGCCAAAACAAAAAATATACAAGCCAATAACTAAAACCATAAGCATACTATACCCCAAGTTTCTGCTACCAAAAATATTCAAACCACTTATTGCAAACATCCTGTAGATATTTCCATCTGAAGGATAACGCGTACGGAGTCACAAAGCGAAGCGCAGAACAAATATATCATACGAGATGTCATCGGGTCATAAATTATGTATGTATTTTTACCCCACCTTTATAACGTTGATTGTATTCCGAAATTATATGAAAATCTATTTAACGTGGCATTGCCTACAAAATAAATCCAGGCTTAGCTTGTGAGTCTTCCCAAAAATGAACTCTTCCAAAATTGGGAATGGAATTTTGGAAGGAATCGTTTCTCATTTTGCTATGATTAACACGGGAATACTCACGTAAAATTAAGTTGTCTATTACGACTAGCTTCGATCACATTCGTTGATCTTCATCAGGAGATTTCAAGCGTGACGCGCTTGCGATCGCGTCTCGCCTGGCACGCAAATTTATTTGCGTGCGAACACTTTAGTTTAGTTTCTCGTTGTACAATAACTAAATAAACAAAAGCGTAGTAACTAAGTATAAAATAATCTATAGGTAACTATTAAATATAATGTGTAGGTACGTACATACGTGCGATAGTCAGATTGTTCGAACAACGCGGTCGAAACAGTGGAGTTCTTCATGTATCATTCAAATTCTTTAAATCGAAGCCAATGCTCCATATTTCTATGTTCTATTTCTATGTTCTGTTTTATCTAAGACTAGACCCAACATAAATTCGTTAGTAAATCCTTGTCTACAACCTTAATTAAAAACCTGGAACCTAAATTAATCACCCGGACGTTTTAAACCCTAAGAAAATATTAAAACCAATTCTTATTCATACAAACATGAAGCAAATTGAAATTCCTGGGCTAAGCTGCAGCAATTTCTCAGTGTCGGGGCTAACGTCTGCACGTCAAGGAAAACTGGGTTCAAAATGAAAACTAATTTTAATATTAATATTAGTCTGAAACTTTGAAAAACGTTGCATTTAGTGAGAGGAAAACAAGTAATATTATTTTACAGACCTAATGAAAACAGATGAAGTGTCGTCGTGGGAAAACCATAAAAATATAAATAGTTCATAAAAATTAACACGTAAGATTTTATAACGGGAATAGGTCCGTGTTTGACCACCACCTCGCCTGTTGGTGATGGTGATGGGTTGATTGTTATCACCCCATTAACCCGAGATAGTGGCGAGACAGTAAATGGGCACACTGGGCCGAGCAAACAAATCATGGTTCTAGTGAATGTCTTGCCCAGTCAAACTGTATGCAAACCGAGTACCTACTCGACCGAGGGCACTGTCTCGCTACTGTGGGCCTAGCACAACTTTGACGTAAAAATACGTAGCGAGTATTCGATAGAAAAGTGTACGCCATTTACGTCCGTCAGGGGCGCTCTTGACAGGCGTAAATGGCGTACACTTTTTGACGTGAAACGTCTTTAAAATCGCGCCGAAACATACGGGTACCAGGTTTAAAAACTGGACCGTAACGAAAAGGTCTATATCATCGTACCTTAATAATTTAAAAACTATTAGTCTTAGAAACAAAAATGTGGTGTAAATATTTCACTTATATAGTCAGCTCGCTGTTAAGACATTGAGTTCGTGTCGGGGTCAAGCGGGTTGGCGGGGGAGGGATACTGCGATAACTGTGCGAAACCGGCGCTCACGCTTGTTTCTATTCAGTGTAACTCGTGACTCCGACTTTATAGCGTGGTGATTCTTTCGTGTGTTTATCAAGTTTATTTGAACCGATTGATTTATACAAAAATAAGTGTAATTTGGACAGTATTTATATTTAAAATAAGCAGAAAGTGACAATAAATATATAAACATTTGCTATGTCGGCCTCAGCGCGTGCAAGAGCCAGCCAGAAATATAAATTAAGGCTAGCGTTACAAAGAGGGGGCTATGGGCCACGCACAGGTACCCCAATGTCCGGCGCCGAGCGAGCGAGACGGTTTCGGGAACGTCGCAAAGCCGACCTCGCGAGTACCACTGGAATACCTATAATTATGGACATAACGAATGAACAGACAATCGATATATTATTAAAATACTTAAAACAGCGTCCAACTTGTTTTCATTTCAATCTTTTACTTTAAAAGCGATTCGCTAAAAAAAAAAGTTTCACGTTAAAACCAACGGCCGTGTGCCCCGACACAGCCCCACCCGCTTTTTTTGGAAAACCCGCTACGTATTTTTACGTCAAAGTTGTGCTAGCCCCACTGCTGTACTTGTTACGTGTATTCAACCCATAAGCACCGATGCGAAGATGAAACATGCAAACCTAAAATCTGTCCCATTCACTCGAAAATAAAAAAACCACTGCTGTACTTGTTACGTGTATTCAACCCATAAGCACCGATGCGAAGATGAAACATGCAAACCTAAAATCTGTCCCATTCACTCGAAAATAAAAAAACCGACCAAGTGCGAGTCGAACTCGCACACCGAGGGTTCCGTACAAACCTGTGGGTATACAAGTAAAAGTTATGGTATTTTTATTTTTTTATTTTTTTCGCAATTGTTCTTTTATCTGTGAAATAAGTCGTTGCTTCGTACCAAATTTCAAGATTCTGAGTTCACCGGAAGTACCCTGTAGGTTTTGATTCCCTTGCGAGTGTCTCGAAAATTTGCGGCATAAACGGCTGTATCTTTTGATTGCGTTGGCTTGGAAGTTTGAATTTTCACAGCTCCAAGGGACAGTAGATTTGAGTATTTGATATGAATTTCAGCTTGATACCTCCACGCGTTCCTGAGAAAAAGGGTCTTGACATACAGACGGACAACAAAGTGATCCTATAAGGGTTCCGTTTTTCCTTTTGAGGTACGGAACCCTAAAAAGCCCGCGATTATTTCAAACAATAATTTATCTATTTTGAATGGTGGTAGCATAGAGTAGTACTGTATGGTGGAATACTAAGAATTCCTAGTTTATGTTCGGCTAGCTACCTCACGCGAGGAAAATCTGTCGCTAAACACACATACAGACTTGAGGTGATTTTTGTTGTTTAACTATTCAATTAAAGTTCAATGTCAGCAATATAGGCGGATAGATAAATAGTCACCATACTTACTTAAAGTTTGTTTCGTTACTCTTTATAAGTGGGACAAACTTTTCCTTTTCTCATTCCTTTCTATCCCATTCTTATTTTGTCATACAAAAGGGAATGAAATAAACAAAAAGTTGATATTGATAATACATTTTATTAGCTTATACATTTCATTGTAGCTAACAAATAACAAAAATTCATCTACTTATTATAGTAGATACCTACATAATAAAAGTAGTTTATGAAACTGTTGCATAATGAGGGATATTAAAACACGAGTGAGTTTAAAACCGAGCTGTAGGCGATGTTTTAAATAGTAACACACGAGTGTTTTAATACCGAGTTATGTGCAGTTTCATACACTACTTTATCTACTCTCATATCATAAAATGCGAATTACAAACTTTAATACTAATTTATATTGACGTACTTTAAAAACACTCCACCGGAATTAAAAAATGGAATCAATGGCGGCCTGAGATGGCGTGAAAACCAGGCGGTCACGCGCATGCGCTAACGCAGTTTAGGTAATAGTTACTACGTGGCAAAAGAGTCAAGTGAGAAACTGTATCGTAATGACAAAAAAAAGTAACATTTTTAACATAATTTTGTTAGGGAAATAGCGGTACAATGAAACTTTTTTTCCATTATGATATTGTGTCTTATAAAGTATGTCATTATAGATTCGTTTTGAAGTTCGTAATTTGAATTTTACTTTATGAGACTAGATAAAATAATATTTACATTTAAAATATTTACAATTATACAATTATAATCTAATCAGTGGTTATTTTCTATTACATGCTTTCTTGTAGATGTAGGTACAACTTTGTAAACAAATATGGCGTCGACCAATGACAGCTCGGAATTTCTCGCTACTGCTTTTCATTGGTTGCCTGTCTGCCATTTTTGTTTACATCTAAAAAAAAAATTGTTTGTACTGCTAAACTGATAGCCCGTGTGTTGCGGTCAGGGTGTTACGGTCAAAAATATGCGTAAATGTTTATTTTACAGTTACACGATCTCAACGTTTATATATTACACGACCTCTAATATCAGGACTAGCCACTCGGCCTATACAAGCTGATTTTTTATGACTTTCTATTCCAAAATACGTGAAATCTTCAGTACATCTGCCAATCGTACATTTTGACTGCTCCAACGTAAGTACAGTAATGAAACTGCAAAATTACGATATTTCTTTTCATTGCCATACGACTATTTAATATCTATTTCTACTTTTAAGAACACAAATATTGAATTCATATTGATTTCATATTTTAATCGAATAACAATGATTCTACACATTTTAACTTATTAATTTAAGTTTTGACTTTCAATTGCTAACTTATCTGGATAGGTTATGTGCTTATGTGTCAAAAGTACAGACACATAGTGCCATTGGTCATAGTGCTCATCGTCTTTTGTTTTTTTCTTCCTTTTATGTACCTATCTGTTATTTGAAATAGACTTTTCTGTATTTTGCGTAAAATTATTTCAGACGGTAAACTTGCAATTTTGTGTATCTAGGACCCTTGAAACTGTTTTCAACTTAATTCTATTTGCCCGATAGCTTTAAGCGATCTCAATCGTTTATAACGACCTGTTTAATAGACGTTTGATGCACTTTGACGGTCTTGAGTACGGAATCTGCAAACGGTATCTTGTAGCATTAACCTAGACACTTCTACATTTTACCCGACTGTCCAGCTAGGGTAGTTTTAAAATTATGTCTGTCCACGACGTTAAATCACTCGAACTCGGGTCGAATATGACTCGGCCGATTTTCGGTTCGATTCTCCTGAGCCCTCGACAGATCCAAGATCGGTAACCGCATGGCATTGTCACTATTCCGCGACCTATTGCTTCTCGTTCTTTCGGACCAGGGAATGATTCTTATATAGTCGTTGTTCACTTCGTTCGACGCGGCTCTGAGATCGACCGAGCTCGCCGGGACGCTCGTCACGTTGGGTCCGACTCTAAAATCCGAAGAACCCGCCCGGTTCAGTTCGTTCGACGTGTTAGGTCCGGAACGTAAATCTGGGCTCGAGTCGTTCGAATTGGAAGACGACGAATTGGCAACTCTAAATTCGCCGTTGGAAGGTTGGGTCCTAAGTTCTGTGGTACTGGAAGACTGGGTCATTAATTCTGGGAAAAACTGGGGCCTATATACTGGGCGAAAGGCAGGTTGTGTTGTTAAGGCTGAATGTGAAGAGCCGGGCTGGTCGGCGGGGGCGGGGCTGGTGAGGCGAGCGATGCGCTGCGACAACGTGCGCAGGCGGGAGCTGGGGGGGGCGGGGGGGGCGGCGGCGGCGGCGGGGGCGGGGGCGGGGGCGGCGCCCGGGGCCGGGGCGGGGGGCGCCGCCTCTCGCCTCACCGGGCTCGAGCAAAACATGTGTTGGAACCTGGAAAATATTTTATTGGTGTTAAATATTTTTTTTATAATTTTACGTACCAGCTTTTTATCGTATTGTCATCGGAGTTACACATGTCTGTCAAATTTCAGCTCAATCGGACAACGGGAAGTAGTTTAAAATTCAGTTGTAAGATTTTGAATTTTGAACAAACAAACATACATTGAAAATCAAATAAAATCTGGTAAAAATCGAAAATACTCAAACGATGGATATGACATTAACGCTAAAATATTACCGAACCAAAAAAAGTTGCCTAACTAATATCATAAATGCGAGAGTGTTCAATAGATCAACATTTTCATCCTGTAATTCATAGAGAGGTACATGTTGTCGTAAGTAAAAAACAGAACATAGGCTACTTTTCAAATTCAAAATTTCAAATCATTTATTCATATATGGATAATTGGATACATCAATGTACAAATATGAATGTCAAATCAAAAAAAAAATCGAATAAATTATTTTACAATAAATGCAATGTCAAAGAAAAAAAATTAGAATGTCATAAATGACTAACCTTGCAATCTCCCTAGGTAAGAGCGGTCGAGCATCTCTCCCAAGCCTCTGCACCGTGATCTTCCTCGCGGATGGCTCGGGCTGAGTCAGGACGTTGGGTTGTACCCGGCTCGGCGAGAAGTCGAGCTTGAGGAAGTCGGGAAGTGGGACGCAGAACAAGCCCACTTCTTCCTGAGAAATGGTAGGTAAAGCTTGATGTAAATCTGTTTAACACTTTGACTGCGGAAAACACACGATTATAAGCCGCAGTCAAAGTGAAAAAATTAATCTAAGGGTGTTACCAGACCAATCGATCGATTGTCGATCGACGGCAACGATCAACGTCGATCGATGTTGATCGACTGGTCTGGTAACTTTAATTGATCGACAGATACTGTTCGACTAACCAATCGATCGACTGCCGGTCGATGGCAACGATCAACGTCGATCGATGTTGATCGACTGGTCTGGTAACTTTAATTGATCGACAGATACTGTTCGACTACTGGCACCGGTCGACGTTGATCGATTAACTCCGGCTATATTCTATCAGTTTCTTTCAAAATGTATTCACAAGAGAACGCGTTGTTGTTGGCCAGTACGATGTTGCTCGTACTATGTATACGATATACGATGTCGCTTGGCGCGGCTGATCAAGCAGCTCGATCGACGACGACTATTCCATTCTACCATCGATCGATGCCGTCGATCGACGATCGATCGATTGGTCTGGTAGAAACTATCGATCGACGTCGACTATTCCACTCTACCATCGATCGATGCCGTTGATTGACGATCGATCGATTGGTCTGGTAGAAAATATCGATCGACGTCGACTATTCCATTCTACCATCGATCGATGCCGTCGATCGACAATCGATCGATTGGTCTGGTAACACCCTAATATTATTGACCGAGGAAGCCGAAAAGGACTCATAATCCTCATCATTATGAACTACTTTTTCTGATGAGTAGTATGAGCCTTTTACGACTTAACATACTATTTTCCTATAACCCTACAACCCTACAACCCTAACCCTACAACCCTATAACCCTACTAATATTATAAACGCGAAAGTGTTTATACTGTGCTTGTTACTCTTTCGTGCAAAAACGGCTGATCGGATTTGTGGTAGCTCAATGGGAGAACAGCCGCTTCGCATTCTTGAGGTGGCTGGTTCAAACCCAGACTCGTACCAATGAGTTCTTTGGGACTTATGTACGAATTTACATACCACTGGCTTTTTGGTGAAGGAAAACATCGTGAGGAAACCTGCATATGTCCAGAGAAGAAATTCAATGGCGTATGTGAATCCACCAACCCGCACTTGGCCAGCGTGGTGGAATCACCCTAATCACCCTTCGAGGGTAGACCTGTATCCCAGCAGTGGGAAGATTAAAGGTTGCATATATACCATTTTCCTATAACCCTACTAATATTATAAACGCGAAAGTGTTTATAGTGTACTTGTTACTCTTTCACGCAAAAACGGCTGAAGGGATTTACATGAAATTTGGAATGAAGGTTGTTCATGGTCTGGATTAACACATAGGCTACTTTTTATCCCGGAAAGCGTGGGTAAAACCGCGGGGCGCAGCAAGTTTTCTATAAAAACGGCAAAAAAATCACGTTTGTTGTATGGGGTCCCCTTAAATTTTCATTTCATGCTGTTTTTTAGTATTTGTTGTTATAGCGGCAATAGAAATACATCATCTGTGAAAATTTCAACTGTCTAACTATCACGGTTCATGAGATACAGCCTGGTGACAGACGGACGAACAGCGGAGTCTTAGTAATAGGGTCCCGTTTTACCCGTTGGGTACTTAACCCTAAAAAAAGCAAAAGTGGCGTTTTTAACTGTTTTAGATTCCAAACCGAATGCACCGATAGTACTTAGTCTAAAAACACTTACACTAGAACCAGGAGTTTTCTCCCCCCCAGTCTCGGGTATGCTGAGGAACGGCTTGCGTTCCAGCTCCAAAGACGAGGAGTTCGGCGTCTTCTCCTTGGTTTCCTCCTCGAGGGGAATGTCCGGAACCACTTGCGCAGCTTCGCGAAGGCTGGGGATGTCGACGTAGGTGACCATGATGCACGACAGCTGCTGTAAGACCTGGAATTTGAAACAGATTTTAATATCGAGGGCATCATGCCAGAGGCGCATAAATAATTTAGTTTTTTTTTTTTTTAATTTTTTTTACTCTATAAGAGGCAAAAACTATCTTACTTTATACTTGTCATACTTTTAAATTAAATCTTAATATATATATAAATTACGTGTCACGTTGTTTGTCCGCTATAGACTCCTAAACTACTTAACCGATTTCAATCAAATTTGCACACCGTGTGCAGTTCGATCTAACTTAGGAGATAGGATAGCTCACATCTCAATTTATAGCGCAATTGAATTGACGCAATGGCTTTTTTTACCAATTCGAATTAAATAGTCATCGAGACAGGACAACGTCTGTCGAGTCAGCTAGTATTTTTATATTTTCATTATTTAGGGCCTTTCTTATAAACGCTGCTTAGAAGTTGTTTAGATGTGCAAATGTCGTATAGCTCGTGCGCAATATAATTTTGTAGTGCAAAACTTGCACAGTACTAACTAATGTTACTTTTTTTTACAACTAACTAGACATGCGTTTGACCACAATCTCACCTGGTGGGAAGCGATGATGTGGTTGAAGATGTAGCACGCTTGCCTAGGAAATACCTACTCACTCTTCTTTTAAATAACCCCGGGTTGAACCTTTTCGGAAAGACAGACGCCGGCAATGAGGTCCACACCTCACACCGTTCGAATCAAAAAGGTGGAATGGAAACACTCAGTGCGTTAACTTTATAAGTAAGTCCTAGAATGTGCAGTATGACTTTTTATAATTTACAAAACTCGAGTCGACAAAATCGTTAAAGTAGAGAAAGGATCATAGGGAACATTAAGAAATTATTAAATAAATAAATAAATAACGTTTCACACTCATAGCTCCCCCCACTAGGATAAATTCCTGTGTCGGGGGGGATGCCATGGAACATACACAAAGACAAGGACAACTAACACCCACACCCAGAACAGATATTTAAATTCATCATTCAAACATCTGCCCGACCGGGAATCGAACCCGGGACCTCTGGCTTATAAGGCCGTTATTGATATTGAAATTTTGACAGAAAATTGGGGGGTGCATAAGCGGTTATTAAAGTAATGTTACCGATTGTGATTTTAATTTTTAACGTGGTTAAAAAAATATAGGCGGCGCTAGAAAATCAAATGATGCTTAAAGTGGGCGGTAGACGAACTAAATTGCTTTTATTAGTTTGAGAGCCTTTGTCTTAATAAAACTGGCGTAGCTGTAACGCACTCACCTGGTCAGCCAGTAATCTGTGTTTGGGATCCTTGACTAGCAATCGTTGTATTAGGAACACTGTTCTGTCCGAAGCGTGTACTGAATTACCATCACTGTCAACAAAACAAAAAAATATTTAAAGATTTTTTCGTAAAAACATGTCTCAAATACAAATAAATAATATAAGTATAAGAAACAGTATATTCTTCTTCTCTAAGTGCCTCTCCATTAATGAAGGTCGGCAGTAAGCGTCTTAAAATTATCTTTGTCCAGCGTGAGTCCGAACAATTGATCTACTGTCTTTATTCCTGTCCACTCCCTGATGTTACGGAGCCACGACATCTTACGTCTGCCGACCCTACGCTTCTCCCCCGTATTTTCCCATCAGTATGGTCTGCAAAAGTTGGTACCGGTCATGTCGCAGCGCAGCACATGCCCGAGGTAAGCGACCTTCCTCTTGGTACGGATAAGAGTTCCAATTTTTTTCTCATACGGTTTAAAACCTCTACATTGGTAACTTTATCCGTCCAACTGATGCGAAGCATGCGAAGGTAAGACCACATCTCAAAAGCTTCAACCTTTTTTTGGAACTCTCTGCTTTCATGGTCTATGCTTCACATCCATACAGAACTACTAAGAGCTGCGCGAAGCCGGTGTCGCTGTATGGAGAGCGGGACGTGTACTCACGGCGGAATGTTATAGCTGGCGGCCTGTATCCTGCTGAACAGCTGCGTGAGGCTGGTGTCGCTGTATGGAGAGCGGGACGTGTACTCACGGCGGAATGTTATAGCTGGCGGCCTGTATCCTGCTGAACAGCTGCGTGAGGCTGGTGTCGCAGAAGGGGAACTGTCCGTACAGCATGGTGTACAGCACCACGCCCAGCGCCCACATGTCGGACGGCTTGCCGAGGTAGGGCTTGCACAGCAGCACGTCGGGGGAGATGTACGCGGGGGAGCCTGGGACATGCAACCGTTTCATACATTAGGCTATCTTATGAGCCATCAATAAATTACGTCATACGTAATGGGGAGGAGGTCGACTAAGCGTGACATTGTGTGGCATGAGGGTGGGAGGGGTTCCAAGTTTTGTGACGTTACATTTAAAATCTAAATATCTATAAGAATCAAAACCAAAAATTGTGACGTCACACTAAGGGGGGGTCCACGTCTCACAAATGTGACCAGCTGTGACAAGAACGGAGAAGGGGTCAAACAATAGGCGTGACGAAAGATTTTAAAATCCTCTTCCATAATGTGAGTACACATTTACTATTTACAAAAAAGCCTTTATTTCGGTAATAAACTTAAGTTTAACGAAGTTTGAAGCCATTTTCCACATATTTTTTCAACAGTGCCCGAAAACAGCTTGCTTGTGTCATGGCGTCGATTTGACGTCACGGCTAGTAAACATGTCATTGTGTCTATGCGTGATGAGCGGCGAATGACCTGAGTTCACTGAAGAGTGACGTCATACGCTGTGATTGTTGTTTCTGACAAGATGGCCGATTGCTGTATTTTAATGTTTTAATTTATTGAAAATCTTAATAATCTGTTTTTTAAAAATAAAACTAAACATGTGTTTTAAATTTTTTTAATCTGACTAGTCCCCTGAAAGCATTGAATCGGCGATTTTTTGATACTGTCGTCATGCCTATTATAAAACTACCAGATGTGCTGTGAAAAACGGCAATGTTAATGATGAAAAGTAGGCTATGTGTTATTCCAAAGTCTAAGGCACATTGTACTAAATCACATCTAAATCGATCCTGTAATTGCGAAGATATGTGGTAACAAATATTCACACACACACAAACATACACATTTATAAGATTACTAGCTGACTCGACAGACGTTGTCCTGTCAAAAGCCATTGCGTAACTATAGCAACCGTAGTATGTTGATGCTAACTTGTCAATTTATAGTAAAAATTATCAGTAAATATATAATTTGCAATAAATTAAAATTGCGACTATAATTTGAGATTTAAACTATCCTATCTCTCAACTTGGATTGAACTGCACATGGTGTGCGAATTTTATTATAATCGGTTAAGTGGTTTAGGAGTCCATTGAGGACAAACATTGTGACACGAGATTTATATATATTAAAAGATAGTTCGGCCGTTCAGAGAATGCGTTTGACGTTTGACACTCAGTTTGGCACAAAATTATAACATTAATTGATTATTGATATAATAATGTTGTTTTAATGCTCATCAATTTTATTGTTAAAACGGTAAACAACCAGCAAAAATATTTTTATCGTAACTGCAACGCCATTACAAAGTTACGTCGTCAGTTCAATCGCGACGTGTCAGGAACGCATTCTCTGAACGGCCGTATTATAGTAGGCTTTATTATCTTTGCTTTACCTCTTTGGTCTTTCAACAAATCTCTGTCGCTGCCCAGATGTGTGCCGAGACAGAAGTTGGTGATGATCACCCGTCCCGTTCTTTGGTTCAGCACTATATTGCCTAGCTTTAAGTCTCTGTGAACTATATTCCTCTGAAACAATGCAATAAGTTGACGTTTCAATATTTTATTGTTCCCTGTACAGGGTTATTCGTAAAGGGTATGCTAAGCCGAAAAGGTCTCATAGTACAAAGCAATAGCAAAAGTTGTTCATAATGATGAGTACTATATGCTTTTTTTAGGCTTTGCATACCTATGGCTATAATTACACAATAATTAAATTATTTTTTATGCATTAGCACTTCACAAGCTAAATCTGTTTTACAGGGTTATATGGATTGGGTGTCTTAAAGCAAAAGGAGCTCATAATTAAGAGAAGGACTTACTATTATGTGACAAGCAGCTAGCTATAAAACAAAACTAGGTTGAAAAAACCAATACATACCTTATGTAAATTCGCCACAACCCTCACAATATCATAAAATATCAGTATGGCCTCCTTTTCCGGAACCTTCTTAACCTTAGTGACGTAATGTTGCAAGTTGATCAACTCTGATCCTTTATCGCTGAACTGGTGGGACGTAACACAATCGAGAACTAGGAACAATCGTTGTCGGACTTTGCCTGTGTACACGAACCCTGGTCCACAGGGGTTCAGGACTTCTTCTAATGCATAGTCCTGTGACAACAAAAAAAAATTGTTAGTTATTGCTTGGTGGTTAAATCATCATCATCATACCAGCCTGTAGGGCGTCCACTGCTGGACATAGGCCTCCCCCATAGATTTCCAACGGGACCGGTTGGAAGCGGCCTGCGTCCAGCGTCTTCCGGCGACCTTAACTAGGTCGTCGGTCCATCTCGCGGGTGGACGTCCTACGCTGCGCTTGCCGGCACGTGGTCT
This sequence comes from Alcis repandata, assembly GCA_949125135.1. Lineage (NCBI taxonomy): Eukaryota > Metazoa > Arthropoda > Insecta > Lepidoptera > Geometridae > Alcis > Alcis repandata. The sequence continues at coordinate 10,376,362 of OX421240.1, read as the reverse complement.
CCATTCCAGGACCTTCCGGCACCAACGGCCATCGGTCCTGCGCACTATGTGGCCAGCCCACTGCCACTTCAACTTGCCAATCCGCTGGGCTATGTCGGTTACTCTCGTTCGTCTACTCGGGTCGGGTGGTCGGGTACTCGGGTCGGGTGGTTAAATAACTGACAAATATTTGGTAGTTTCAGACTGACTGCAAAACCAGCATATCATCTGGCGAGATGGCGGTCAAACGCAAGTCTATCGCAGAATGAAAAAAACTATTTTTTTAATGCTAGTGAAGAGACGAGCAAATCGCTTGCCTGATGTTAAACGTCACGTTTGCCCACGACAGGTCTGAGCCACCCAGAATTTTGAACTCTTAGAATTCAAGACCCTGCGCAGCACAGCACTGCGCTCGTCACTCTATATAATATAAGATGTTTAATCTCATATTTGCCATGAAATTTCACGACAACAATGTCCTTACCTTAAATAACCCGTGATGATGTATTACACCTTCCTGGTCTTTGAGCAACGACAATAATGAATATTCCGTGTGAAGTAGCATTTTCCCTTGCCGGTCGTCCTGTGTCTCCGGCTCCCCTTCATTTTTTAGAGTTAATATTTTAATCTGAAACCAAGGACATCAAAAAACTATTAATAAAATTTAAATATGTATTGTGAATAAAACAATATTATAGTCGTCACAAAATAAGAGGCCCGTTTTGACACTTGAGAAAGACCGTATAATGTAACTTGGAACGCTCTTCGCGCATACTTTATATGTAATGTCATATATGTCATAGCATGTAATGTCAAATTATAATGAAACTCTCAAAAACAGTTACGTTTTCAGTCTTCTTTTTTCAAATATTAGTGTTGTAACTTGTAACCAATTAATTATTGAACTGACGATAGCTCAACTGACTATTTTGGCTCATCATCCGAAGAAAATTATTGAATGAAGATTCAATCACTTTCGTTTTTTCTTGTTTTTTTTTGTGATTGAATGAATGTTATTGTAACTAAAAATGTTAAATTAAAGACAACTTGACCTCTCGCACCATTTCAATATACCTATAATTTTCAAGTTAAAGTTAAATTTTCGAATCGTAACCTTAATCCAATGTACTACTTTACAATACAAAATCAAATCAATCAAATACTCATACAAACTTGAATTGATTTATCGTGAGTATAGAGTACCGAGTCGTATGGTTACATCACTAGATAAGTCGCAATGACAAACGTCAAAACGGGCCTCTTATTTTGTGACGACTATAATCCCAAAAACATAATTTTTTTTTAAAGTGATTTTTCATTCAAATGTTGATATTGGAACATAAATGACATTTTGTTCTAATGAACACGGAAATACTGAAGTAAAAATAAGACGACTTCATTTTTAAGTGAGTATTGCCGTGTTATTTATAGCAAAATGTGTCAAAACCATGTTCATATTCTCTAACCGTTGTTGTTCACTAAGCTTACCTATAAATGTTTGCTTAGTGGTTGCTTACATTGACAGATATAATTGAACTTGTGCAATACAAAAACGTAGCACGCAGTATTGACTGAGAGGTTTTAAATCTCTATTAAAATGAGGGTTGCTTTTACTTTTAATTTTAACTAACTGTAACTGCCACTCTTTTAACACATTGACTGCGGAAAACACACACCTTGTGTTTTCCTTTGTGCGACGCGAGTGCGGCTGCACACGGCAGGCGCATAAAATACAACGCATTTGACTATTAGCCGCACTTAAGGCAAGCGCATGTGATTATTAGCCACAGTCAAAGTGTTAAGAATAAAAAGAAGAAGTTAAGCAAAAAATAAAAGTATTCAAGTTTAATATACATAATATAGGGTTATTCATAAAGGGTATGCTAAGACGAAAAGAGCTGATAGTACTCATCATTATGAACAACTTTTACTATGGGACCAACTCGAAATTCGCGAAATTATCAGCTGATTGTTTATCAGCTGTTCCATAGAAAAATGCCAATGACACTCAACAAAATGTATGGAACAGCTGATTTTTTTTCGCGAATTCTGGGTATATTCTGGGCCTATAGTAAAAGTTGTTCATAATGATGAGTACTATGAGCCCTTTTCGGCTTAGCATACCCTTTATGAATAACCCTGTGTATATACATTACATTGTATATACACAGTACATTGTTTTTATTAAAAAAAATACTTAAAATACTGAAATGCTCTGTATTTATTTTTCAGTAATTTCAACTGATGAGTAGGTAAAGTTAGTGAAATAAACATGTTATTATAAAAAAGGGCCTTAGCATAAAAAAGATTGAAACACTGCTCTAATCTTCACTGAGCTACAGACAGCAGGTATTTTTTGGTTAAATTTATGTTTATTGATGAGAATGCTAGACAAAATTGGAAGGATCCAAACTTGCACACAAGTTTTCAGAATAATTACTAGTTTTAACTACTAATATTATACTAATATAATACTTATAATTATTTTTATGACTTTTATGAATAGATATAGCTATGGTTTGGACATAGAGGTTACTTTTCATCATCGCTGGACAAGTATTTAATTATTTATTCACAATATTCTGATAACACCACAAGTAAAACCGCAGGGCACAGCTACTACTAAACAATAATGTTGATTGATAGATTAGAGTTGAATTGCCAGAGTTTTAGCCTCATGTAAACCATTACATCATTTTATTTTAACAAAGGCTCACCATCAGACTTGTTAGCTCACCTGTATAACAGTTCTATATTAGTATTGTCTACCTATCTCCCAGTTCTGTATTAGTACTTACTCTCTACCAGATCTCTATACAAAACTCAGACCATAAAACACAATGGATCCGCCATTTCATGCCCAATTTCACTCTACAGAAACTTATACTACATTTTCTTACCTGGTAAAAGTCATCAGTCTTTTCTTTTCTTGCGAAACACTGCACAATACTTTTTACTGGACTGGGGCCATGCTTCGGCCCCAATAAAAAAGGTCCCGCTTTTCGCACAAGCTTGTCTGGTACGGGAGTCCCAGTTGCAGGCAATTCACTGTTGTTAAACGTAATCTTAGGCCTTCTAGACAAATGTAATTTTTTTGAACCTTTTAGAACACCACTAGAACTTGCGTTGGGGTACGTGGACAGTCTTGCTATCTTCGGACTGGGCTGAAGAAGCAAAGGTCGTGTCCTTTTTCCATGATTTGTAGAACTCTCGGGCTTGTCTTGATCCATTACTTAGAACTCGCAGTGATGTCAAATGGTGGAGTGTATTTGATAACTAATGAGGTAGTTGGAAAGGTTTTTGGTTTGTTTAAAGTTTGATTTCTAGGAAATAGGAAGACTTGTCAGTATAACTTATTAAAATTTATCTCAAAACCCTGTCTGCAGATTAGTGCAGATGCAGAATGGAAAATCAATGAAACAGTTGTTGAAACTTCTTGTCCTTGTCTTGTCTACTGTCTACTCTGTCTAGTCTTGTCATTTTTTTTTTTTTTTCGTTCGAAAATCCGTTTTATTCACGAATTTAAAAAACGAGTGTATTCATAACGGACCCCCGAGATGATCAAGCTTACGTCAATAAATATTATAAATTTATATTATTTATTTATTTTAAATTTATTTTTATTTATTTCCTCTCTATAATACTAAAAAGAGGAAAGATTTGTATTTTTGTATGTTTGTGTTGAATAAACTCAAAAACTACTCTACCGATTTCAAAAATTCTTTCACCATTAGAATGCTACATTATCCCTGAGTAACATAGGCTATATTTTATTGCAAAGCCGGGGCAGGTCACTAGTGTTTACTATATAAAAATGAAACCCGTTTTCCTTGGTCACGGCCTCACGCGTGAATGGCTGGACCGATTTCACTAATTTTTTTTTTTGTTGTATTTGTTATTATTAGGAGAAGGTTCTTACGGAAAAAAATATTAAGAAAATCTCTCAGAAATATTGAAAAACCCTAAAAACAGCCCTTTTATTTTTCCCATACAAACGTTTTCTAACTAAAACGAGCTTTATTGCTATTGTTTAAAGTTCATATTGAATTGCAAGCATTCACTGTTGTTTAAGCAATGTAGGTATGTTCCTAACGTCCAAGAGTCAATTTGCACTTTATTACCTCTGTACAAAGTTCAAATTCAATCATATCTATCAAAACAGTGTGCATTTTATACTGATAATTTTTACTATAAATTGACAAGTTAGCATCAACAAACTACGGTTGATAGAGTTACGCAATAGCATGAGAATAGAGGTTTTAGCATAGATATATTACCTAAGATAGAACCAAAGTGTAACCGCACATGCGACAGCTTTATTCTTGAAATGATGCCAGGATAGAAATGGTTCCCCCATCTTAGAGGAAAAAAAATCATAAAATATTCCTAATCTTTTTACTTCACAAAATAAAACATTGTTATACACGGTTATAAGGAAAGGATATACAAGCCACAAATTGCTCATATTAGGAAAAAGTCTAATAGTAGGAAAATAACTACTAGTATACTAATCTACTCTTAATTATGAACATCTTTTATTAAATAGGCAATCTTGCGATTGCGAAATTAATGTACCTTATCGTAGTTTTGGGTCAGCGGGAAATATGAAATAGTCCAATAAATTAATTATTTATTAATTTATTGGGTACAATCCTGGGGAAACATAATTCACAACCTGGCAGCTACAAATCGTAGACGGCTCACGTAGTAACTATTATTCCTAATCTGTGGTTTGCCCACCTTGGCACGGTTACAGCGACGTATGGTTCTGTCTGTTAGTCTGACTGAGGGTTTTAGCAAAGAGTTCCTATAATTATTCTCAACACCTTTGGTCACGCCATCACGCGTGAACGACTGGACCGATTTCAATTTACTCTACGTTTATCCCAAAGTCTACCCGTGCGAAGCCGGGACGGGCCGCTAGTAATACAATATAAATACATAGATATAAAATAATGTTTGACGCTGATATTGATAATTGATGTCACAGATTGATGTTCGCTTGATTGAATTTTATTTGAATGTAGGTAGGTATAGCTCAGATAATACAGTAGGTACTACATACTCTATGGGTATAGCAATGAGGATATAATACACTACGTATTATATCCTAAATATAATAATATATATAATATAATATAATATAATATATAATATTATATCCTAGATAGAGCAAATTCCGTTACAAATCGTAAAAGCTCGGGTGAAATAATAATTATTAATTATTTTTAATGTCAGTCAAGAAGTTTCTCGGGGCAGAAGTTTAAAATTATGAATTATAATTTAGCTGTGCAGAGTGCGCAGCAATGACTACATACCTAAGTTCCTACTTTGTTTGCGCAGCTTTCACGGTAATGATTCCAGGGTTCACAACCGTACGATAATTATCGTACATGTACGATAATTTCATACCTACGTACGATGTACGATAGGACACGACTATCGTACGCAGATTGTACGATAATTTTCAGATGCAAAATTTTGATAATTAAGTACACCTGTACACCGATAGTCGATAACCCAATAGCAATTACAGTTGTTTTTTTACTGTCAGCGCCATCTATTGGCACATTTCTTACTTAGGAACACATACTGCTGCTTCATGGCCAATCATGGCGCAATCCTTTCATTGGTTGCCACTGTCTTCCAATCAGCGATCGATATCGATATCATCGACCATCGTCATTCGTCGTTCGATGTGGTTTTTGTTTTTTTTTTTTTAATTCAAAAAACAGAAGGTTACAAGATTCAAACTATATAGCATTTGCAAATTATATTATTGTCACGTTTCTTAAGATTTTTTAATGTAATTAGCTATTTTTCTGATGGGTACGATAATTTTAATCCATATTATCCCATATACGATAATTTTACGGCCCTGGTACGATAATTGCCTGGCTTGAGGCTTAATCACTATGTTTTAAATTATAAACACAGTCTATTGTAATCTATGAGAAGACAGTCTCACTCTCACTAGTCACTAGGTACATTTTTACATTCTCGATCATATCCACAGAGTAGACCTATCATTTTCCTGGTTTCATCCTGTTAGTGTGGTGTTTTTGCATTTGATGTGGTCGAGCATAATATTATTGCAGCCTATTTTGTCCCGCTGCTCGGCAAGGCTCAGTTTTTGCTAAAGGATTCCAGTTCATTAGACTATCTCCACCTGGGGCCTGCCCAGTGAGTTAACAACCTGTGGTTCCCACTTTGTATCAAACTGAGCGCCATGCGCCAGTCCTAAATAATGGATATTATGGCCAGGCCAGTTCCAAACAAAAATCTTTAATTTGAAGTATTTGTTTCAGAAGAATCATGAGGTGCGTGTGCTGTGCATTTCCATTGATCACAGATCCAGGTGCTCCGAAATGGTGTACAACAAATTGTGGGCATTTTTTTCATTATATATGCATCACACGGTGGATGAAAAGGTTGGTACTATTGTCATATGTATTACTAGTGGCACCCTACAGTTTCACCTGCGTTTTTTGGTTGGGAAAAAAGTAGCCTAAATGTTAATCAAAGGTACACTACATTACATTATAATAAACACAGCTTAATAACATTCATGAAATTAGTAGGTTTTTTTTTAGTTAACCTGTAATGTCCCACTGCTGGGCAAAGGTCTCCCCCAATTTCTTCCATACCTGCCGGTCTTGGGCCAGCACCGTCCAGTCCTTTTCAAACTTCCCCAGTTCGTCGCGCGATCGCGACAAGGTTTACAAGCTTTTATTTTACTTGTTATATTAGTTGTTTTATTGTTTATTTAAGTAACATAGAATCACTTCCTGATGTTCGGTTGGACTCAAATTTGGTATAATTGAAAACGCAATAAAATGGTAAGTACCATAGAGCTGGTCTGACAAAAGATTTGGAACATGGCATAACAACACTTAAATAAACCTCATTTTAAGTTTAAGTTTTTATTTAACTTGTACTTATGTATGTAGGTATAGGTCCAGTCTTGCAAACTGAATTTTGAACCACATCCCAATGTCCAATTAAGCAAAAAAATATCTATAACATATTTATTTTTATTTTTAGCTGTGATCTTAGCAACAAAGACAAAACCTGTCCACTGTGCAGAACAATAGTGACGTCGAAACAGTTGTGGCCCTTTAACCCAAGAATAGAGGGTATCAAAGACTATCGTAGTTTAATAGTGATCATGTTAGAAAGACACGAAGCTTTAAAAGCTGAGGATGCACAGTTTGATGCACAAGATCTTGGATTTGCTAGCCGCTTCGGTGAAATGGATAATGATAAGGAGTAAGTCTAATTAGATCTATTTTTAGTGTTCCGTACCCAAAAGGCAAAACGGGACCCTATTACTAAGACTCCGCTGTCCGTTTGTGTGTCGCCAGGCTGTACTCGTATCTCATGAACCGTGATATTTAGACAGTTAAAGTTTTTAAAGATGATGTATTTATGTTGCCGCTATAACAACAAATACTAAAAAACAATGTAATAAATATTTTAGGGAGCTTGCACTTGACTGTTTTTTTTAATAAAAGATGCAAACAGGTGGTCCACCTGATGGTAAGCAAAACCGCCACCTATGAACACCTGCAACACTAGCGGGTTGACAGTGCTATCTTGCTGTTATTATTCATCTAAACAGCCCGGCTTTAATAGTGGTTGTTGTTTGGTGGTCTACTACAAAAATGAAAGATGCTATACCAATGCAAATATTCAATGCAATTATTTCTTATATTTCACTAATCCTCATTTTGAAATCTCTTTAATTCAGTTAGAAACAAAATGGACCTCACTTATAAAGTTTTTTAAAGTGAATTTAGTACTGCGCAATCATTTTTGTGTTGCGTACAAGTTAAATGACTTGTCAATCTAAGCAATTGCTTAAAAACTTTTATAAGTGGGTCCAATGTCTTAACAACCTTTTGTTTAACTGAGAGTAGACCTTGTATTCCTATCTGTGGATAATTGAATTGAACTTGAATGCATGTTGGTATTTAGTTCAATTCTCGCAACTAAATATTGAACCTCTTTCTACCATTCTATGCAAGGTTAAACTGAAAGGGTATGCTAAGCCGAAAAGGGCTTATAGCACTCATCATTATAGACAACTTTTACTATTGGACCAGCCCAGAAATCAAGAAAAAAAATCCGCTTACTTTTTGTTGAGGTCTATTTACGTTTTTTTATGGAACAACTAATTTTTTACGCGTTTTACCAAATACAGGGACAGACTATGGGACCTACCCGATAGGGGAAGGTCCCATAGTACAAGTTGTTCAATAAGATGAGTATGATGAGCCCTTTTGGGCTTAGCCATACCCTTTCCTTACAAGTCTTATAACCCTGTATTTGGTATAATGTCCTACTTATTATACACTAGCTGTTCTGCCACGCTTTGCTGTGGATAAAAAAAAAAATATAGCCTATGTCACTTTGGGATAATGTAGCATTCGAATGGTGAAAGAATTTTTGAAATCGGTCCAGTAGTTTTTGAGTTTATTCCACACAAACATCCAAAAATACAAAAATACAAATCTTTCCTCTTTATAATATTAGTATAGATAATAACAACTTGTTCTTAATTTTTTTGAGTATCTTGTTTAATTCTAAGTTGGCAAATAAATATGCTAATGTTAATAAATTTATCAGTTTTAGCAAAGAAGAAAATGAATTCTTCAAATTGTGGCGAAATGTCAGTGGGTGAGAAAAACTTTTTAAAATATTTTTTTGCAATTATTCTAAGATAGATGTTCTTTTTGTAAAAGCGCTATATCGCCTGATGAAAAACAATGATGCATACAATTCGATCTACGATGGATGGAGTATGTTTGCCTAGAAGAAACCGATTCACTTTCGACTTGAAGACAGAGATTACCATATTTATCTATTAGTGCAGTGCAACAAAAATGATGTTCTAATCGTTCTCGATCCCCATGACTTGATTTTGATCACATTTGAACTTAAAAAATAAATGTGCATTTAGAGGTATACTTGCAACTTTCTCTCGAAATTCCATGAAGATAGTATCAACGTGATTTACTCGTAACGTAATTGGTTCTATCAGGCTCGAAAACCTTTGTGACTAAAAACTATGTTTAAATATTTCAGCATAAAAATGCTTTCAAATCACTTACACGAATTGCAAAAAAGAAAAGATGCTATGATGCAATCGAATGCAAATGCACAACAGCATGCAATCCAAAAACAGGAAACAGATGCTGCGGCAGCCATTCTGAGGGCACAAGCATCGAATGCCAACAAGATGGTGACACAACCACAACAAGCAGATGCCAACAACACAGTGACGCAACTACAAGCAGAAACATCTAATTCCAACAACATAGTGACGCAACCACAAACACAAACGTCTAATGCTAACCAAACGGTGACGCAACCACAAGCTGAAGCACTTAATGCCAACAATACAGTGACCCAACCAGGAGCGAGAGGGCGCAATGACAGAAATAAAGTGACTCAACCAAGAGTGGGAGTGCGTAATGCCAACAATACAGTGATGCGACAACAAGCAGAAACGTCTAATTCCAACAACAGAGTGACGCAACCACAAGCTGAAGTACTTAATGCCAACAATACAGTGACCCAACCAAGAGCGAAAGGGCGCAATGACAGAAATAAAGTGACTCGACCAAGAGTGGGAGTGCGTAATGCCAACAACACAGTGATGCGACAACAAGCAGAAACGTCTAATTCCAACAACAGAGTGACGCAACCACAAACAGAAACGTCTAATGCTAACCAAACGGTGACGCAACCACAAGCTGAAGCACTTAATGCCAACAATACAGTGACCCAACCAAGAGCGAAAGGGCGCAATGACAGAAATAAAATGACTCGACCAAGAGTGGGAGTGCGTAATGCCAACAACACAGTGATGCGACAACAAGCAGAAACGTCTAATTCCAACAACAGAGTGACGCAACCACAAGCTGAAGAACTTAATGCCAACAATACAGTGACGCAATCACAAGCTGAAGTACTTAATGCTAACAATACAGTGACGCAACCACAAGCTGAAGTACTTAATGCCAACAATACAGTGACCCAACCAAGAGCGAAAGGGCGCAATGACAGAAATAAAGTGACTCGACCAAGAGTGGGAGTGCGTAATGCCAACAACACAGTGATGCGACAACAAGGAGAAACGTTTAATTCCCACAACAGAGTGACGCAACCACAAACAGAAACGTCTAATGCTAACCAAACGGTGACGCAACCACAAGCTGAAGCACTTAATGCCAACAATACAGTAACCCAACCAAGAGCGAAAGGGCGCAATGACAGAAATAAAGTGACTCGACCAAGAGTGGGAGTGCGTAATGCCAACAACACAGTGATGCGACAACAAGCAGAAACGTCTAATTCCAACAACAGAGTGACGCAACCACAAGCTGAAGTACTTAATGCCAACAATACAGTGACGCAACCACAAGCTGAAGTACTTATTGCCAACAATACGGTGACGCAACCACAAGCTGAAGTGCTTAATGCTAACAATACAGTGACGCAACCACAAGCTGAAGTACTTAATGCCAACAATACAGTGACGCAACCACAAGCTGAAGTACTTATTGCCAACAATACGGTGACGCAACCACAAGCTGAAGTACTTAATGCTAACAATACAGTGACGCAACCACAAGCTGAAGTACTTAATGCCAACAATACAGTGACGCAACTACAAGCTGAAGTACTTATTGCCAACAATACAGTGACGCAACTACAAGCTGAAGTACTTATTGCCAACAATACAGTGACGCAACCACAAGCTGAAGTACTTAATGCTAACAATACAGTGACGCAACCACAAGCTGAAGTACTTAATGCCAACAATACAGTGCACCAACCAAGAGGGGTAGTGCGTCATGGCAACAATGAGCTAACAGACCCAAGAGAGATACCTAATGTCAATATTTTGGTGAGATACCGTCGTCGACTTTAATTGGCGAAAAATAATCAAGTTTTATTCCATTTGACTACTATTATTTTATTACTTTTAAAGGTCATTGCAACCTCATAATGAATCGTTAAACAAATTATATAATTAAAGTTACAAAAATCAGCATTTAAATTAAAGCATAAATTATTCTGAAAAAATGAAACCATTAAATTATTTTCGCAATATAACGAAATTCCAGAAATTCAAAGATATCCAATATCCATACATGTCCAAAATAGTATTTCTGTAAAAATTCCACCATTTGTTATCTACATATATATATGAAGTCATAGGGATATCCTCGAATTTTTGACACTGTCTATGAAAACTCAAATATATGTTAACGTTTGTATATATTTTATGCTACAAGTTGATGTTTTCTTTGTACAGAATTTTTCATGGGACCTTTTTTATGCCCTCATGGGTGTAAATATATCTCACCGGACGTCGTCGCCACAGTTGAGCCAATCAGAAGCGCAAGCTGGGACGTGCCCTCCATCATCTGAATAAAACTAATAATTGAGTAAGTTAACTCCATCGCCAAATAAACTCTCAACGCTTCCCTGTATCCTTAGGTGTATGTCTGATTTTAACTACTACGCGTTTGTGTGATGTTTTACAAGCTTTAATTTAGCTTGCCCTGTCTGTTGGTTTTTGGGACAAATCTTGAGACTGAATTGTGAACCATTTCCCGATGTCCGATATTGAGATGAAATTTGGTATGCCTGTGTAACAACGATGACAATGCGATACAAGCTAGTTGTTTGAAGGATTGATTTAAATAATTTGTTGATAATATCATTATTGTTCTAGAATCCATCGTCGGAAGCGAAAAATTAAGGCACCATGTTTTCACTTGATACGGTATGACGACTCCAGAGCTACGCTGCTAACAAGTTTCAATACCTAAACAGCGGCCGACGTTTATCCGAGTAGCTCACTGCTTGTGTGCGTGTCCACGCACACATTGACATCTAAAAAAATACTACTTTTTAACATTAAATGCTCATACATTCGACGTTCATATATACACTTTAATTTAAACCCTTAATTCTAACCTGTCGTCAAAAGTCTGTGTATAAAATTAAAGCTGCACATAACTATGTATTAAAACACTTGTGTGATACCGTCTACAGCTCGGTTTTTAAACACACAATCGTATTTTAAAATTTTAATACCCCTCGTTATCGACAGTTTCATAAACTACTATTAACAGTATTTAATCATTTTAACTCTAAACTCACACCTGTAATTATTACTCACGAGGTGTTTAATGTTTACATACAAAAAAATAAAAACACAAAAACTAAATTTGTTTCATACCAAAAATACAAAATAAAGTAAAAAATGAATGACATTTCATATAAAAAAAACGTTATTTTGCCTAGTATGAATGGGATTAATTGCATTGTATTTATAACATTTATTATAATAACCAATGTAACCATATCGGTATTAGACATCTTTATTTCTTGGCAATCGATTTTCACGGTTAGGGTAAGCCCCGTGAAAGTTGGTATTTATGATAAGTTTAATGCTTTCCTGGATATTGCTAGTCGAGATGTAGTAATACTAAGGATCACTAGTCACTAGGACTCGTCACTATGAACAACTTTTACTATGGAACCAACGCTAAAATCGCGAAGAAAAAATCGGCTGTTCCATACAGTCATATTGTCAGGTGCTATCGACAGCTAATTTCTTATTCGCTATTTCAGGGTTGGTCCCGGGAGTAAAAGTTGTTCATAATGATGAGTACTACTAGCCGATTTCGGCTTAGCCATATGTACTCTTTGTTTATGACTCTGTATAAGAATGCTTAATCCAAATATATTAACAGTTACACATTTAACATTAAATAAAGAAAAGAAAAATTAAATTTAAGACTGTTCTTTTTCTCTTTGAAATCAAAATATATTGGATTTGATCATCTAGACAGCATTGGTTTCACTCTCCTCCGATCCCAACAAACACCATCCCGTCATACCCTTACAATGTCTAACTAGTTACTCCGTAGTCCGTATAGGGTACGGGCGCTAGTAGTCGGCCCCGCACCAGGTAGTACTCGGCCTTTTTCGGTTTAAAACCAATAGAAATAGCGCTATAATAGAAACTAATCAATCAAATTATTTTAAATTGGTTCTGTGACTTCTCATTGGTAGAATTAATTCCAAACATATTAGCTAAGTGGCTCCGAACTCCGAAGCACATTAATGAATCCGTTTCGACGTCGTCAGCTGAGGAGGCGACACGCGGCGCGCGCGCCATTTTTTTGTTAGTGGGAAACGTTCGCAAAAAAGGTAATTTATTCCATTTTTTTTTGTTAGTTTTAGGGGATTGTTCCCACTACGTCGCTCCGCGCCTATGGACTTGCTAGTGCCACGACGCGACGTCGCGCGTCGCATCTCCTATATATTTCTTCCCGCCACGCCGCTCGCCGCCTCAAAGGCTGTCCCATAACGTCGCTCGCTCATTTAAGGCGACTTCGTGGTTGGATTCAAGAATTTTGTGCGATTTGTAAGGAGCCCAAAGTAGTTATAAATTTTCACGGGTGCAAAATCATGAAGAGGTAAAAACACTTGTACATTTTTCAATTAAAATCTTTATTTAATTAACATTTTTACCTGACTGTCAGTTAAAAAAAATACGCGTTAATTTACCTCTTCCTGATGCTACACCCATGAAAATTTGCCAACTACTTCGGGCTCCTAAAGCACCTTTTAGTCAGTCAGGTAAAAATGTTAATTAAATAAAGATTTTAATGTACTTTGGGCTCCTTACAAATCGCACAAAATTCATGAATCCAACCACGAAGTCGCCTTAAATGAGCGAGCGACGTTATGGGACAGCCTTTGAGGCGGCGAGCGGCGTGGCGGGAAGAAATATATAGGAGATGCGACGCGCGACGTCGTGGCACTAGTTCATAGGCGCGGAGCGACGTAGTGGGAACGTTGTGTTAAAATTTACATTAATTAGGAATTTTGGCTTTGTAATCAATGAAAAAGTATCGTGTTTTCTTAAGAATTATTAAATAATGAGGCGGCCGACTACTGGGTCCCATTTTTATATACATTATCTAGTACTCAGCCACCCCTGGCTGAGTACCTACTGGTTATAACGCCGTTTGTCAAAAATCCAATAGTCGGCCACTTAAATAGTTAAGGTTGGTTACATGGCTGAGTACCTACTGGTGAAAGTAGACCCAGTGTTCAGCCGTCCATATTTAAATTGTTTCTTTATACTCGTAGTTTCTTATTTTTTAGGCTATTTTAAAACTCGGTACATTTTTTTCAGTCACGTCCAATGTCTCTTTCAAGACCTTATTAAGCTTGAAACTATTGATCTCAAGAGAGGCTGACTACTGGTGGCAATATGGCCGAGTACTGGTTTTTGGCGGCTGAGTACTGGTGAAAAGTGCCTTATTTTGTTAAAACGTATTTTTCACTTTATTAAAGGACTAGCGGCCCTTCCCGGCTTCGCACGGGTGGACATTCATTTTTGAAACATTTTGGGATAAACGTAGATTAAATGTCTTAATGCGGGTGATAAATAGATTTTCTACAGGGTTATTCATAAAGGGTATGCTAAGCCGAAAAGGGCTCATAGTACTCATCATTATGAACAACTTTTACTATGGGACCAAACCCAGAATTCGCGAAAAAAAAAATCTGCTGTTTCATACATTTTGTCGAGTGTCATTGACATTTTTCTATGGAACAGCTGATTTTTTGAGCTGCGATGATCTTGCATTTTATTCTGGTAGACGAAGTGAACCTTCGGCGGTTCCCTTGCCCGTGCTTGCGATTTTGGGGTCGTCCATTAATCACGTGATCTTTTTAGAGTTGCGTACCGTAAACTGGGGTTACTTTGTGCCTTAGGCCAAACTTTGTGACACACCCACTTTTCAGAACATAATCTGAGTTATTTTTTAAATTTTACTTGTGAACGAGTCCAAACGATTTTTTTTTTAAATAAAAATACCGTGTGAACGTTTTCAAACATAGTACAGTTTTGTTGTCTATGCATTTTTTTTATCTGTGATGAATTTACTGTCAAGCAAGTTTTCGCGGAATCCTGTGAGGTCTGCAAACTTTGTTCTGTCAAGAAAAAACTAAGCGCTGTTCAGGACTACGGGTATGTTTTTCTTGTGATAAATTTGTAAAAGAAAAGGATATGCTAATATTGTTTTTGATTGCTAAAATATTTAATGAGTTTTTTCGACATTTGTAAAAAATCACTACATATAGGGGGAACTTTGTGCCAAAATTGAATACTCTCATTGTGTTGCCAGGTGAGTCCCAAATGACCCAAAGTAGTAAAATTTTGATCAGTCTTTAATTATACAGTAATATTATATTTGGAATATAAAAAATCTGGCGAAGTTGTTTGTCAGTTTGTCACAAAGTTAGACCCTAAGATTTAATACTATTACCCTAGTACCAAAAGTATGTGTGTCACAAAGTAATACCCCGTTTCTTTTTCTCAGGAATAATTCTCCGATGAATTATGCCTCGTTCGTACAAAAAAAAGGTTGGTGGGCGTACTTACCAAAATTACACCAAAGAAAAATTACAGGAAGCAATCAAGGACATACTAGAAAATGGAATATCTTTTAGAAGCGCGCAAGATAAATATAATATACATCGCAACACTCTTCATAACAAGATCAAAAAAAAACACTCAGGTGCTAAGACGGGACGTCCCACTATTTTCACCCCCGAAGAAGAAACAGAATTTGTGAAACACATAATTTCTATGTCAAGTTATGGTTTTCCTGTAACCCCTTTTGAATTGAGATGTATTGTACGATCATACCTTAACAGAATCGGCAAAAACGTCCCTTGTTTCAAAGAAAATTTGCCTGGTGTTGACTGGGTTAACAGCTTTATTAAGCGACATAAATCAGTACTGTCGCACCGATTCGCCAAAAACATTAAGAACGCTCGTGCTGCCATAGATGCTAACGTGGTAAACAATTTCTTCGACCACTTAGAAAACGAGGTGAAAGACGTGCCTGCTGCAAACATTTGGAATTATGATGAAACTAATCTAGTAGATGATCCCGGTTCAAAAAAAGTTATAGTAAGAAGAGGCTGTAAATATCCGGAAGTCATTCGAAACTCGACAAAAGCATGTACGTCTATAATGGTTGCTGGGAATGCTGCAGGTGATATTGCCCCAGTTTATGTTAACTACAAGGCAAAGAAACTTTGGCAAACTTGGATTGAGGGAGGCCCTGAAGGAGCTCGCTACAATAGCAGCAAGTCAGGATGGTTCGACACACAATCTTTCGAAGATTGGTTCATGCATTTAATGCTTCCGATTCTAAAAAAGCAAGAGGGTAAAAAAGTCGTGATCGGAGATAACCTCAGTTCTCATCTAAACATGGAGGTTGTGAAAGCTTGCGAAGATAACAACATCTCTTTCGTGTGTCTTCCACCTAACGCAACACACCTCTTCCAGCCACTTGATGTGGCTT
This sequence comes from Alcis repandata, assembly GCA_949125135.1. Lineage (NCBI taxonomy): Eukaryota > Metazoa > Arthropoda > Insecta > Lepidoptera > Geometridae > Alcis > Alcis repandata. The sequence continues at coordinate 10,359,968 of OX421240.1, read as the reverse complement.
ACTTTCGACCAATGAAAGTCAATTGGCGAAAAATTTTATCAGACTGGAAAGCAACACATCATGGTAGCCGATGCCCCACAATACCCAAGGATTGTTTTCCGAGACTCCTGAAGAAGTTGTTTGATGTGTTAGAACCATCAAATAAAGAAAACCTAAAATCTGGGTTTCGTAAATGTGGGATATCACCAATTAACAGGAGTATGGTTCTGGATCGTCTTCCAAAAAATATTCTGGATACCAGTCTTCAAGAAATTGGGAATGTCAGCGAATCGTTTGTAGATTTTCTGATAAGTTCAAGAGAAACTCAAACCGTGGTTAAGCCAAGACAAAAACGCAAAGCTGTTAATGTCGTCCCAGGCAAAGGCGTTACTTGTTCGGACTTAGAAGTCGGGGAGCAACCTTCAACATCAAATATAAGTGCTGGTTCTTCAAACGCAAAGAATTTAGGGAGGAAACGTCAAAGACTCCCAGTTGCCAGGAACTCATCATCTTCAGAAAGCGAAGATAACTTTTCTCTCAGAGATAGCAGCTGCAGCCCATATAATGAAATGGATGAAATTGAAGATCTAGAGAATATGCTACCCCATCAGCCTGAATTGAAGACCCTTAGAGAGATGATTTATGAAAATGGAAGCTCGAGCGAAGAAGAGGTAGATACATACAAAGAAGGCGATTATGTTATTGTCAAATACGAAGGGCAATATTTCCCGGGAAAAATTACAGTAAAAGATAATAACACCTTTTTAATCTCCACAATGACCAAAGGTAACAAATTTTGGAAATGGCCCGAAAAACGTGACGAGATATGGTATCAAGCCAACATGGTGGTAAAAAAAATTATGGAGCCGAAACTGGTGACCAAACGAGGCCATTATGACGTGCCAGAATGCCAAGATTTGTCTGATTTTGTAATGTAAAAAATAAATGTCTTTTTTTTAAACATAGCAAAAAGTTTTTTTTCATTTTAGATATTTTTTTTAGTACAACTGGCAACTTTTATGTTTTTATTCTTTTCTAAGATGTTGTAGAAACAACTGAACGGGGTTTATTTGTGCCTGGGTTTGTTCAGTATGATGTTATAGACCATTTAGTGATGCGTCACAAAGTAGCCCCACACCCGGGGTAATGTTGTGCCATACTTTGAAGGGTTATAACACAGGGAAAAATGATGTTTTTGTTAATGCTAAATATCTAAATCGATTAACTATATCGTCAAGATGGTAAAAACGTATTAAGTCATGAAATGCAACAAAATACAAAAAAGTTATTTGCAAAAAACTTCAAAAACTGTCACAAAGTTACCCCAGTTTACGGTACCCAAAGGGTAAAACGGGACCCTATTACCAAGACTTCGCTGTCCGTCTGTCACCAGGCTGTATCTCATGAACCGTGATAGTTAGACAGTTGAAATTTTCACAGATGATGTATTTCTGTTGCCGCTTTAACAACAAATACCAAAAATTAGAATAAAATTAATATTTAAGGGGGCTCCCATACAACAAACTTGATTTTGTTGCCGTTTTTATAGGTAATGGTACAGAACCCCTCGTGCGCGTGTTCGGGTCGCACTTGGCCAGTTTTTAGCAACTTTTTAATCCCTCCCTCGCCCTTGGTGATATATGGTAAGGTTATAAATTACGGCCCTCCCCCCTGGCCAATATCACGTGTATTTTAATTGGTACAAATTTCCTTTAAATTTTTTAGAAAGTAACGAAAAAATAAATACACGTGATATTTCTCAACGACCCCCTCCCTCCTGATATTTCTTGATGTTTTTTGAACCTCCTCTCCCTCTCTCGAGTCTCAAGTGATTAATGGACGATCCCTTTCTAGTCTGTTTGCAGCAAGGCTGTTTGCTGCGATGATCTCGCATTTTTGTTTTGCTAGACGAAGTGAACGATCGGCGTTACATATAAAAATTAAAACAAATATCAAATGTAAAAGTATAGAAATACATAATAAGTCACGAAAGGTGTAAGTAGGTATGTAGTTCTGAAAAAAGGCTTTGATAAATACTTACTATAAAAAGTGTGAGAATACAATGAAAATTAAACAGTAAAAGTCAAAGAAAATAATTCCTAAGTAGTTCTAAAAATAACTTTTTAACTGGAACAGAAATGCAAGGAGAAAAGTGAAAATATTCAATGTCGGTTGCGTCCGCTGCGTAGTTTTTAAGATTTCAATTTTAAATTCAATCAAAAATTTCTAGTGTAGCTCTTTCGACCTTCCTTTCGTCGGTGCACAGAGTATCCGGACTATGTTCTTTGATTTTGAAATCGACATCAGTCCGGATTCATTGTGCAGCTGCTGCAATAGAGGCTTGGAGGACTCTCTGTCCCAATGGAAACATACCTAAGGAACCAAAACTACAAAAACTGTGGGATTTTCCATTGGTACAGAGTGTTCAACGTGATTTGATCCAAAATTCTATCAGTGAACAGAATCACTCAAGGCTTCTTGCTTGTTGCAGAACATGAGTCTAGGCAGTGGCTCCACGCCCTTCCTTCTGCCAACCTCGGGACTCTGCTCGACAATGGCAGCTTCCGTGTTGCCGTCGGTCTCCGGTTGGGAGCTGCTGTTGTCGAATGCCATCAGTGTCCGTGTGGAAGCGGCGTCGACAGGAACGGACTCCATGGACTTTACTGCCAGAAAAGTGCCGATAGATTTTCTCGCCACGGCTCCTTGAACGACATAATCAAGCGAGCGCTTGCCACCATCAACATATATCCCTACTTTATTAGAACCAGTAGGGATAGTCCGGGATGATGGCAAGCGCCCTGACGGCCTAACTTTAATCCCCTGGGAGCGGGGAAGGGCTCTCGTATGGGACGCTACATGCGTCGATACTTTAGCCCCTTCTCACCTCAGCGGGACAAAGCAGAGGGCCGGAGCCGCGGCGGATGCAGTGCTTCAGAAGACGCCAAGCGGCGCAAATATGTGTCGCTTTCGAATGAGTACCTACCTACCTACATATTTCTTCCGCTTGGCGTCGAAACTTTCGGTCCATGGGGTCCTAGTACAAAAAAAAATTGTCAAGGAAATCACACCTCGCTTAGTTGACGCCGCTGGTGACAAGAGGGCTGGCTCATTCCTCGCGCAAAGAATTTCACTGGCAATTCAGCGCGGGAATGCAGCCAGCGATCTTGGGACTTTGCCACACGGGCAAAACCTAGGTACTTTTTGATTTTTAGTTTTGTAAAGAACAATGGCGACGTCCCATACATTGATTTACCCAGCCATTTTAACATTTGCAAGTTACGTTCATTAGAGATTACTTTTTTTTTTTTTTTATTCAATGATAACTTATGCTACAAGAATACGTGTACAAATAGTAGGTATTTAATGTACAGAAGTTGGGAGAAAATAATTGACAAAGGTTAAATTGTGTAGGTACTTAACCTATAATGTTATTATTATGATTATTACCTAAATAACTACTTGACGGCGCTTGGACATAATTCGATAATGTTACTGTCAAAATTAGAGAGTTGGCTGTCTCTGGCCACTCTAGCGAAGCGCCGTTGGCTATGGAAGCGGGGCGGCCACATTGTAACAAGGATGGTTACAAGAAGGACGTCAGCGCAGCGTACAATAGCGGCGAATCGCTTACTTATTAATAAAAGTTGATCTCAGTTACATTAATTACTCATGTCTTTTGATGAAGGGTCTCCTGTGTCGACATCAGAAGTGGGATGAGCCCGTTGCGCCGCAATAAAACATCCAGGATTCATTGAACGATTTGTGCCGAATTGTTTTGCATAGTGTGAAAGCATTTGCATCGTGTGCATCGAGATTTTGCCTCAAAACTGCAAATACCGCAATACGACCGATCGGATTGGGTCATGTGGATGCCGGATCTGACAAATGTCTACGAGACGACGACGAGAAAATAATATTGCCACAGAGAAGACATCGAAATAAATGTCGGAATATAGCAATGATTTGCATGTGGAAAGTCATGACAACTTCCAACAGCCGTGTCTAGGTGGACATGAAGGAGCAGTGCAGCGGCTATTGCATAGAGTAGTACTGGGCTATTGAAAGGTTCACGTTGTGGACTTAGACTAACCCAGTGTTCACATTCACAACCTGAAGCCAGGTAGCTATCGTACCAGGGCCGTAAAATTATCGTTTATGGAATAATATGGATTAAAATTATCGTATCCATCAGGAAAATAGCTAATTACATTAAAAATCATATGAAACGTGACAATAGTTGCAAATGCTTTATATATCGATATCGATCGCTGATTGGAAGACAGTGGCAACCAATGAAAGGATTGCACCATGAAGCAGCAGCATGTGTTCCTAATGTGTTCCTAAGAAAGAAATGAGCCAATAGATGGTGCTGACAGTAAAAAAAAAAACAACTATAATTGTTATTGGGCTATCGACTATCGGTGTAATTATCAAATTTTACATCATAATGAAAATTATCGTATAATCTGCGTACGATAGTCGTGTACCATCGTACATAGTACATAGTTATGAAATGATCGTACATGTACAATAATTATCCTCCTCCTGGACCCTCGTGTAGCTTGACCACATTATCTGGTGAGCTCGTTTCTTTACTTTTTAATAAATTGTTAAATTGATGGGATATTCTTACTATGGGATTAAAAATTATTCTTATAAACTTGAAGCTCAAAGAGTGGTAACTTTGGCTCTACGATGACTGAATTTAATATTGAAAGAAATATGCTACAATAGGTCAGGGGAATCTATTAAAGAAATAACAATTTTGTACAAGTATACCAGGTCCAGATATTGTCTGTGCACTTGATAATGTGGAGACCAAATCACACTGCCATATTCCTAAACACTTCTCATAAGCAAGTAGTATAGGTATAAGAGACTGTTAGGCTTTTTGAAACCTTTTGTGGGTCTTAATACAAAACCAAGAAGCTTTGTTATTGATATGAACATTGTGTGGCCTGAAAGTTAACTTATCATTGAAAAGAATGCCAAGATCTTTAGCAATGTAGGAGCGTGTCAAGATGTGTCTGTTAATCATACAATCATTGATTTATTTAATTTCGCTCATTAGTGAATGATAAAAGGAAACATTTACTAATGTTTAGATGCATGTAATTACCCGCACACCACTCTGAGACTACATCTAGGTCTTTTTGTAATTTTTGGCAGTCATTAAGATAAATTCTCATATTACCTAAGGAATCCGGGAGTGGTTGTCTGCTCTTAGCTAATGTGTGACCTGATTTATTATTTTAATTTATTTTGAGATATGATTTTGACTGATTAGACTTGTAAGACTATATTGGATGTATCCTGAGATTTTATTTTGCAGTTATCAGACTCAAAAGTATGTGTCAATGAGAAACAAGTATCTGTAGAAAAGTCTACCAGGTGTATTTTGTTTTTGCAGTTTGAATGGAAGATGAACACTGAAGAAATGTTAATGCAAGGAATACAAAAGGATCAGAATGATGAATGATGTTTGAAGAAGTTACATGCTGACGCAGATATTCACTGTCAGGAAGAACTATAGTAAATCTGAGGTCAAGCAACTGCACAATGCTGGGACCGCCCTTCCAGGGGTACTCTAAGGACATTGTCCGGTGAACCAGTATCCTTTTATTTTAATTTCATTGTGAATTGCCGGTCCTTATTTAAAAGAAAAGTTATGTGTTACATTCAGGGTTGGGCAGTATTTCAATTACTTCATTAAAATGTAATTTGTAATTTCAAATACCTGACGCTGAGGTATTTTGTAATTAGTATTTCAAATACTTGAAACTTCAAAATACATTTAACGTTTTTTGAGAACAGAGACAGTAATCAATCACAGACATCTAAAATGGAGTTAGAGTTGGTCAGCTTCCTAAATGATAAAAGCAAAGAGCTTTCAATTCAATTCTATTCAAATATAAAAAATGTGTTCATACAATTTAACACAAGTTTATGCTTATCAGGACCTGTAGAAAGATTGTTTTCTTTAGCAGGTTTTATTCACTCTCTAACAAGAGGCTGTTTATCTGGCAGTACATATAAAAATCTAGTGTTCATGAAAGGATAAAAATCTATAATAGTATTCTACTTTTCAGGCTGGTCTAGATTACTTATTTTGTCATTTGTATTTCAATTAAAGCAAAGCATGTATTTTGCCCTGCCCTTGTTACATTTGAGGGTGCTGTGTGTGAGAGTCTTGTTTAGTGGATTAAGTGGCTTACTTGTAATGACGGCTAACTACTTCAGCTATCAGGAGGCTGTGACGGCACTAAAACATGATGATTCTAGGACTATTAGTACTGACCGTTATCCTGAGACACATTACAAACAAAAGAACAAAAAAAAAAAAACCAATCAACTATCAGGGTTTAAGGGTTTGCATTATCTGTTCAAATTTATTATTCGGATAACCGGATTTTGAATTGCAAGCCCTAGCTATCATACAAATGTCATGGTTTTGTGTTACATGTTTATACGGTTTTAGGTTTACAATGTGCTGGGAGAAGGAAGAAGTCATAATTGGGAAATATCCCAGAATGAAGAAGCATAGCAAGCGTGGTATGGCTTTTCCGCTTGGCTCAGAATAAAGAGAAGTTTGCTAAGCTGACTGAAGTGGAGTAGCATGTGATGATGATGGTCATGGTTTGATGTCTTTTTATATTTGTCCCGTAATGTGTTTCTTGGGTTGTCGATCCTGGTCAAGGGGTGCTTCCGGGCCATACCCATGTGTGGTGGGTTGGTTGAAAGGGCGCACTCGCTTGGTCCAGATGAATGTCGAGCCTGGTCAAGGGGTGACATCCGGGCCATACCCATGTGTGGTGGGTTGGTTGAAAGGGCGCACTCGCTTGGTCCAGATGAAGGTCGAGCCTGGTCAAGGGGTGACATCCGGGCCAAACCCATGTGTGGTGGGTTGGTTGAAAGGGCGCACTCGCTTGGTCCAGATGAATGTCGAGCCTGGTCAAGGGGTGACATCCGGGCCATACCCATGTGTGGTGGGTTGGTTGAAAGGGCGCACTCGCTTGGTCCAGATGAATGTCGAGCCTGGTCAAGGGGTGACATCCGGGCCATACCCATGTGTGGTGGGTTGGTTGAAAGGGCGCACTCGCTTGGTCCAGATGATTTCTGTGTTGACTGGTTGAGGGGACTGGGGTCTTAATTCAAATATTGTGTTGGAGTTGATAACCATAATCCACTCAGTGTTCAAGTTCTAGTCCGTGTTATGAGCAGGATGGACGAGCGGATATCCGACTGATTGAAAAATTGTTTGTTCCAGATTAACCTCAGATATCCATTAACCTCCGCGATGTAGAAAGCAAGGGGAAACTACTACATTATGAATCCCATGAGAGTTGTAATGATGAAGGCACAAATAGGCAGAACAAGTTTGCCTGGCAACCCGCGTAGCTCCGAGCTTTCCGGGGCTGGGAGTGGAAAATGGACTACTGGCCATGGAGATGCAGGCAACCAGGCATCCCATGGAAAATATGCTACTGGAAAAAGCTTCAATTTACGAAAATACTATCGTTTCGGTACTTGGAACGTCAGAGGTCTTCTAGACGACAGGAAGCTTCCTATTTTGGAACGAGAACTTGAGCGATGCCAATTAACTAAATGGAGAAGCATTGCGAAACGTGCAGCAGCAATGGAATGGGGCGTCGACGACGGCGAAGAGCCTCCGTGTAACATTGCAACCACAACCACTCTGCCAAGAGTGAACGACTAAGAAGAAGAAGATCCTTTAACCTCAGCAAATAACAATTAACGCCCGAGGACGGGCGTATGTCAGTCCGGCCGTGACGGCGCTTGGACATAATTCGATAATGTTACTGTCAAAATTAGAGAGTTGGCTGTCTCTGGCCACTCTAGCGAAGCGCCGTTGGCTATGGAAGCGGGGCGGCCACATTGTAACAAGGATGGTTACAAGAAGGACGTCAGCGCAGCGTACAATAGCGGCGAATCGCTTACTTATTAATAAAAGTTGATCTCAGTTACATTAATTACTCATGTCTTTTGATGAAGGGTCTCCTGTGTCGACATACTTATAAGCCCGTCACACACGTAGGTATTTTAATATATATTATAGCAAGCTACAACACACGGAGACGATGCTACAATATATATTTCGCCTTCATTTCATTGATGGCCGGCCAAGCGTTTGCACGCGTTTTACGGTTTTATAATACAGGGTGTTTTGATTACTAATTAGATAATTATGAATTCAAGAAGTACATGGTTATTGGATTTAATTGACAGTTCTTCAGAGAACGATTCTGATGCCGCTTTTGATATTATGTCAGTTGCCCTATCAGGCTCAAATCCATTGAATTGCATATGAAGAATAAAAAAACTCGTGGCGAATTTAATTTGTATCGTGAACTATCCTCAAAAAAATTCGCTCAATATTTTAGGAGTTCAAAATCGTCATTTGTAGATCTTCATGAATCTTCATCATGAATCTTCATCAATTAATAAAAAATGATATAAGCAGAAAAGACACAATCATGCGCAAAAGTATTAGTTCTGAAGAAGGAGAAGAGAAGAAAAAGAGGGAGAAGTGCGCTCGAACCCTCGAACACGTTGGAACATTCTGTACATTCCAAATATGTCGTAATATGTCTTGCTATAGGTACCATAATATACAGTAATATATATTAATATGCGATAATATAAATTACGGTATATTTTGGTGACGTCATAGAAATATATATTATAGCTCCGTGTGCGGTCACTTCAATATTTGTATTGAAAATATTATATCGTAATATGCCTCGCTATATTAATATAAATATATATTATAGCTACGTGTGTGACGGGCTTAAACCCAGCTGCCCTTGAAGGAAGCTTAAGATTAAAATTATAAGATGTTATTTTATTTTGAAGCATTGTATTTATTTATCTTACTAAGAGATCATCCAAAAAAGTAGCTGGAGCTGACAGATTTCGTTGGTACCTACCATAGCCCAGGTACCAGATAATGCTCATTATGTATGAGCAACAGCCAACGGTGCGTTTTCCTGCAGCACAGTAGCAATAATGGCCTAATATTGCTCGTCGGCCCTCGAGACTCCGGTCTACAGCAATATACGCAAAGTATGATTTACTCCCAGAGTGTCTTGATTTTATTTTCGCACGTAGAATGAATCAGGCGATACCCTCAAGACTTGTGCCTCGTAATTGTGTGTCATCTCTAGACACTTCGATGGTGTACATGCCGTGGTACATATGATTTTGCTTGGCGTATTTGGTATATGCCGAGAGCAATGAGCTGCATATCTTCAATGCTCAGTTGAGGGAACACAATATTAGATGTTGTTATTGTCTGGAAATAAGTGTGCCTCCTATTCAAATTATATTCCTGTACAATCTGACCCACTTCATTCTGTTGCATTATTTTTTCTTGAATTATATTTATTACTTGTTCCACATTTCATCTTTCTGTGAACTGCAGTGCGAAGTGGTTTAATAATGCAGCGGCAATAGAAAAGTCTTGCATTATGTGTGGACAATTTTTATTAAAATAATCTTCTCTGAAGATTTTAAAATCTCTACTGAATCGTCCATTCACGGCTTCTACTACCCATCTATTCATAGTAACGCATCTGGTAATATTTGCTTGAGTGGTGAGTTGCCTTTCTCCCTCTTCTATGTTTTCAGGCATGTCCACTTGAAAACCTTTTTCCATCATTATATCTGCGCAGTCTCTAAAACCTCGGTCCAAAATGAAAACATAATTTTCCTGGAATGGAGATGTCGGACTTGTGAAGCTTTCTTGTTCTAAAAGATCCCACATAATAGCAGCATCATTTTTTGTAGCTGGGTATGGTCCCAGTGCTTCAATTATATAACCATCACAGCAGACTATCAAAAATGGTTTTACCAAGTTATGGTATTTATGTAAGGAGTATGTCTGCTTTTGGAACATATAGTTGCTGTTTTTCTGTGAGTACAGATATGTGCCATCAGCAATTACAATTAATTCTCTATTTTCAAGAGGAGCATCTGGATTTCCAAAAAGGTGCTCTGCTAGGAATGTATTTCTCCTAACAAATTCTTGTCTTGAAGCATGCTGTCCTGTAGAAGAATGTCTCGCGCTGTTTTCATATTGCCTTCCAGAGTTCTTCTTGGCATTCCAAATAAAGCTGCAATTCTTTCATCACTATCTCCAGTGCGCATTTTACACAAAAGACCATTAAATCCACGTTTGATGTGCCTACTGTTAAGTCTTGGAACTTCGGCTAGTATTTGTTGATATTCACTCTTTGTCCTTCCAAACCAGTATTTAAAAAGATCATCATTCATGTTATCTGGATTTTCAAAGTCAATATTTCTGTCTTCTGATGCGAAAAGAAAAATTATTTCTTCCACATGTGAAGCAGTAAATGTCGTCATTGAGTTTTTAGCAGCATATAACTCATGAAATGCATTTCTTTCGAAATGATAATTGCAAATTCTTGCATTTGGAGGTATGTAAAAATTGAAGTCTTTAATAATTATCTTCCTTAAAACATCAGGTATACTTCGCAACTTGCTGTCATCACATTCCACAAATAAGCAACGACGAGCCGTATTGGCTGCTCTACGAAATGTAGGCAGTTCTATTTGGGATGGTACAGCAGCATGTTGGACAGCAGGTACAGCGGCAGGTGAGGCTCCAGATGTAGCTGGAGGTATGGCAGCAGCTATGGTGGTAGATAATTGTGCAGATTGCTCCAGAGGCACTGCTGCAGATATGGCTGGAGGTGCTACAACATTTACAGGTGCAGGTTCAGTAGATGTTCCCTCAGGTACGGCAGCGGGCATGTTGGCTTCAGGTAGTTCACCTGCACTAATTTGCTGACGACTTCTCAATATTCTTTGGGCTCTTAGCCAGCAAGGTATGCAAACTTCATCAGTGGGTAACAACTGAAAAAACCAACAAAAATGTGATTAAATAAAAATAAAAATGTAATGAAGTTGACATCAAAACAGCGCTGCCGGATCCGCCTAGTATCAGCTCGAAGCTCTTGATTCCATTGACCGACAAGCTAAAAGACTCTCATAATAAGATACCAAGTTAGTGGAATGTAAACTACAGAGTCTTAGTCATCATCGTAAGCTGGAATGCCTATTGGGTATTCTATCGTTTACATTTTAGAGAGTGTGTGCAGGAATTACATGAGTTGATTGTTTCATGTCTCTTATCATCAGACAACAAGAAAATCTGACAGCCGTTGTTCTTTCATGGTTGACATACATCCAGTTCGCTCAAAGCACTTTGCTTTCTACATCTGTTTCACAATGTCTAATACTAATATAAATAAATTCCTTTTAACTCTTGAATATAAATAACAATGTTGCAAAGTGTTTTCTTTTATCAGTTCACAAACAACATTTACCTCTTGCAAATAGACATGTCAAGTGTCAAGCAAATCACTTATTAGGTTGGATGATTATATTAAACATACCTGGCGGGGCTTTATCCATACTGATATTACATTTCCAATCATATTTTCACTCTCTGATGTCTCAGGTCGGAAAACCAATCTACTCCTTGTTCGGCGAATGGATCTGCCACATCCTACACAAACATGGCGATGGCCAGTTACTCGTGCAGTGCCTTCTTGATGTGACACTACACTAAAATCTTGATTTATCGATTCCCAGCATGTGTGACAAACTTGGTCGCTGTTAGTCACCTACACAGAGAGAAAGTTATTGTTACGCTGGCCTCGAACCATCTCGAATATAACAGAAAAGTCGCAGAATCAGTCATAGTCGCGTGGCGCCGGAACTTGGTAGAAAAATGCCACAGAATAAGTAAAAGTAGTAGCGGTGGAAGTTGTTTGCATCGCGCGATGCAAACAAGTTCGGGCGCTGCGATTTGATTTAAATAGGAGGACATCAGTCCGACTGAGGCAGTATCTTTAACCGCGGTAGTGTTCACATCTAAGTGCGACTAGTAGGTACAAGTGTTTTGTGTACTGTAATTGTTCGTGTTTGAATAAAGTGTGTGAATCGTTAAATAGGCGTCTGATTTCTTTTATCCCGAACCGATCTCGTAACATTATGTTAAGTACTTATTACTAAAACACATCAAGTAGCTTAAAGTCTTAGACAAAATCATAGGGCCTTTTTAAAGTATAATAAAATTGTCATTTTAACTAAATGTAGAATATATCAAAGCATGGTACAGTTCTCATGAAATAACATGCACAGAAGGAAATTCCAAATGCTTATGTTTGTCACTCAGGTTTGTCCACATAAATAAGTTTGTACTTGGGGGGGTTGTTGTGTAGACAAATGAAAACAATATTTTTTTTTATTCAGTTACAGGCTTGCGTTTGACCGCCATCTCGCCTGATGGTAAGCAATGATGCGGTCTACGACACGCTTGCCTTGAAGGAACCGATTCACTCGCGACTCGAAGACACCCAAATTATATCTGTCGGGAAACACCCACTCGGGCAGAGTATACCACACTCTGGCAGTGCGCAAAATAAAGGTGGAAACAAAGCGTTTCGTACGAGTTTTTGGTATGTCGAAAGCCTTCGAGATATCCAAGGAAACGGCGAGCGCCTCTCCATGTTTCTCGATGACCTCACTCCAGATGTACGAGGCGAACGCTAGAAGATCACCAGTGGACCGGTTTCGGCGGAATCCGTATTATCGGTCACTGAGAAGGTCATTTTTCGATAGGACTACCCTACTCGCAAATGGTTGAAATACACCGGCAAATGGGGAAAAGGTTAAGACGTCATAAAATACTTACATCTTGAGGATAAACTAATCTTCTAACTTTTTCTATCACTTCGTCATTTTCCTCAGACAATGCATGTCTTCGGATACGAGTTAAGCGTAACCGGCAATTTATACACCGCAGAGCCATTTAAAATAGAGAGTCGTCAGAGAGGAATATTTTCAGGCCAAATCTTCGGTAAATCAACAAATAGTCAAATAATGCAAATTGCAAAAAACACTGCGGAAAGGCGGAAACTTCGTTCGGTTAGTCTATGTCTATGGTTGTCAAATCGGAGGTTTTTCTCGCGATTTTGGAGGGGAAAAATTAGCTTGGGAACTTTGGGGGCTTTAGTAATTTTTTCAAACAGTACTCTGAACGTAATTTTGTCTATATAGCAGTATTTATGTCCTCATGCCCCCGCGTGAGAAAAATTAGCATCGATCCTTTGTTTTTAAGTAAATTTTTATTTAACACGATTTGTGGGGTTTTTTCTCTCAAATAGTATCATTATTTTGGGGAAAAATAACATTTGGTATGGGGAAAAAATTAAAAATATGACCTGGCAACCGTTGGTTGAGTCAGTACTCAGTACTACTCAGTAAGGTAATTGTTTCTAAATTTTATTTTAGAGGAATTGTTCTCGAGCCGGTTTATTTAATATTCTTTAAGTTCTGACAAATAGGGCACTATAAATCGTTCAATAAATTTATAGGCAATCAATCAAAAGATTTCTTACTATTCTGTGAAACTGCTACACTGAGTAAATCTACCTCTGGGAAATATCGTTTTTAGTTTTTGATTTCATTTTCTTGTTCTCATCCTGGGAGTGTGGTGTTTTGGCACGAGATGTGGTCAAACATATTACTTCAGACTATATCGTATAACTGCTGAGCAATGGCCTCCGTATCCTCTATTCCTCTTTTGTTTTTTGGGCCCAGTTTTATCAAAAGGGTGTAAAAGTTTATCGAACCATCTCTACCCTGGCCTGCCCAGTGGGCTAACGACCTGTGGAACCCACGGGTGCCGAGAGCTGTAAGGCAAAAAGGCGGCAGATATGTTCGGCCCAGTTATTTATTTATTTATTTTATTACAGTCTAGCAACATAAGCTGATGTGCCTATGTCTCTAAGCATCGTCGAAATTTATTCATTACCTATCAGTCTAATTTATTTTTAAAATTGTTACAAAAAATAAATTTTAAATACAGCAAGATAAAGTCACATCAGCTTAAACTGCTATCATATATCATTATCATCAAATAAGTAACTAAAAAAGTAGGTATTATTTTCAGAAAAATGCTCAAGTGTTTCTGTGAAGATCCATTGACCCTAGAACCTGATGCTGAGCATTGGTATGCAACAAATTGTGGGCATGTGTTTCACTATTTATGCCTGACAAATTGGCTAGAAAGGTCAGTACTATTGTCATATTTATTATTCAGATTCGCACCACTCTCGACACCTCAGTCTACTTAGTACTTCACATTGCTGAGGATAGGAAACGCTGGCGCAACATCGTTAGAGAGAGGCTACTTGGAGGTGATAGTCATGACCCTCAGACATGAGGAGCACAATTTTAGAAGAAGGAGGATTATTCCACTAGCTGACCCGACAGACATCCTGTCTTAACTGTGAATATTGAATTGTCTTAAATTTTCTAATGTTCCGCTCAACTTCCTCCATTTTCTTTTTTATAAGAACCTTCTGACAATAATTAACACAACAAAAAAATAATTAACAAAATTGTTCCATCTGTTCACGCGAGATGCGATGACCAAGGGAAATAGAGATACATTTTTATACATATTTTAAAATCAACTATAACCATAGATTTACCAACACAAATAGATGTTAGGTTTGCACAAACTTACATCCTGACTTCACAAATATTAATTGATTACCAGATCCCAAACCTGTCCGCATTGCCGCGAACCAGTGAGGCCAGGGCAGCTGTTCCGTCTGTACCCAACAACATGGGATGAAAGGCCAAGAGACGAAATTAACGAGGCTCTTCAAATATGCCTCGACACTACACTGCAAGAGTTAGACGGAATGACCGCACTGTGCCAAAAGAAAGAAGGTGTAATTGCTAGCCTCCAAGGAGATGCAGATAATGACATAAGGTAAGTCTTATTGAATCTATTTTGTTTATTCATACTGGAAGCCTACAATGGTGTGGTTATTGGTTTATGGTTTACCACCCAAAGGAAAATTATGCCCATTATATTAAAATTTGATATATAATATATATTTGATATAATTTGATTATATTGAAACCTGTGTAATTAAGAAATAAAATAGATATTTTACAAGCTTTTATTTACTGGCTAGTCTAGATCCTTGCAGATTAAAACATGCATATGTTAGTTTGTTTTTGGTCCATATCAGCCAAGCCAAGTATGTGAAATTAAATACACCTGTGTAGCTCATAATATGGCAATTGACAATAGAATAACAGCTTATTCCTAAATATTTTTTTGTAATTTCTGGCCTAATTCTAAGTTAACAAATAAATAAACTAATGTTGAAAATTTATTTATTAGTTTCAGGCGAGAAAATAAGGCACTCAAGAGTATTTTGCTGACTTTCAACGGGTGAGAATACTATTAAATACTTTTTATAATTCTAATTAGGCTTGTGTTAAACCGTCATCTCGCGTGATGAAAAAAACAACTTAGCAAGTTATCGTCAAATAAATGTAGACGCAAACCCTAATATATTTCAGTGACAGCTTAGACGAGATTCTCGACGATGAAAATTACTTTGACGAAGTGCTAAGGGGAAAAGTTGCTTTGATCAAATTAGATGAAGAAGCAGAAAAGCAGGCACTCATGAAAAAACAAGCAGCAGCAGACGCTGCCGCAGCCCGATTGAAGGCAGAAGCAGCTAAAACCAACAACACTGCGTCACAACCACGCGCGGGAACGTCTAATGCCAACAACACTGTGACGCAACCACGCGCGGGAACGTCTAATGCCAACAACACTGTGACGCAACCACGCGCGGGAACGTCTAATGCCAACAACACTGCGTCGCAACCACGCGCAGGAATGTCTAATGCCAACAATACTCTGACGCAACCACAAGCGAGAGCGCCTAATGCCAACAATACGGTGACCCAAATGAGACTGGGAACGCCTAATTCCTTCAACGTAGGAACCGAATCAAGAAGGGTGGCTAACAATGTTAGTACTTGGGTGAGGTATCGTCACCATTGTTAGATAACGAAAACTAATTAAGTTTTTATTATTTTATGACATATGGACATGGATCACTAGTTTTTGCCCACGGCATCGCTCGCGTAGCTTAAAGTGAAAATTATAATAGAAATATACAGGGCTATAAAGAAAGGGTATGCTAAGCCAAAAAAGGCTTGTGGTAAACGTCATAAAAATAAATCAGCTGTTCTATAGAAAAATGTCTATGACACTCGACAAACTGTATGGAACAGCTGAATTTTATTCAAGAATTCAGAGTTGGTCCATAGTAAAAGTTGTTCATAATGATGAGTACTGCGAGCTGTTTTCGGCTTGGCATAAGCTTTCCTTATAACTCTGTGGAGCAAATTATCATGTTGACCCAAAATCCATTTTTTATTCAGTTATAGGCTAGCGTTTGACCGCCATCTCGCCTGATGGTAAGCAATGATGCGGTCTACGTTGGAGCACGCTTGCCTAGAAGGAACTGATTCACGCGCGACTTGAAGACACCCAAATTTTACCCATGTGTTTAAATGCTGCAAGTTGGTATTTTCATTGTGCAGGTTCATGGATTCGACGTGGATAATATACCCGACAATATAGCGCACCTGACATGGCCTGAGGACGACGGGCTTCCACGGATTTTTCCTAGACCTTTTAGAAACTAATTATTGATAGTAAGTCTATTCTATCGTCAATTATACCCTTAACGCTTTCTTATACAGGGTTATTCATAAAGGGTATGCTAAGCCGAAAAGGGCTCATAGTACTCTTTATGAACAACTTTTACTATGGGAACAACCCGAAATACGCGAAAAAAAATCAGTTGTTCCATAGAAAAATGTCAATGACACTCGACAAAATGTAGCTAAGTGTAGCAAATGAAACCGCAGCTAGTTTGTAAATAATTATAAACGATATTGTTTTGAATAATTTTTTTAATTTTTTTTTGCTTGCCACTGTTTATTACAATAAAATTACTGCGCGACTGCAGTTAGTAATTTTATTATTTTTGTCCTAGAATCCAACGGCGGAACTCGGAAGTGACATCTGAAGACATATTATCAAGCGTTTTCGCTTGATTGTATACAGAACATGCTGACACGGATATTGAAATATGGATTATTGAAGAATGATAAAAAAATAACTCAATGTAAAAAATATTAATATTAAAAACAAGCTTTTATGGCATTGTCTTTGGAGTTACTCGTATAATAATATACACACGCATAGGTACCAAATTTCAGCTCAATCGGACATCGGGAAGTGGTTCGAAATTGAGTTGCAAGATTCCACTTGAACAAACATAGTTGCATACATTGCAAGTTAAAATACATAAAGCTTAGTGATAATGTAGGTGTTTATTAATTTACTTGTAAGATAACAAAAATATTGGTGAGAACATCCGACTTCGGTGGTGAGAACGAAAGTCGGCCTTAAGCGACTGTTTGGTCTATTTTGAATAATCTTCGCCAAATCCCGATGTTTGTCATAATGCGATGATATGTTTGGACTTTTCAAAATATTGCCATTATGCTATAAACTGCAAGTAAAAAATATAAGATAGACTAAGGCCGATAGTAGGCATCTCGCTATAAAACCCTATTTTAGTGTTCAATGAAGTTATATAGTTGCCACGCGATTTATTTTGGACTAGTCGATGCTTGGGACTCCGTACCCGATTTTACTTTATACTGGATTGGGGCTATATGCGGGAACATAGCCTATAGCACTCAAAGATAGTATAGCTATCCATCGGCGAAAAAAATAAATCGAATTAGTGATTGGTTTCGAAGATTACCTTCTACAAACATACTTACCTACAACTTAGAAACATGTACCTTTATATTAGTATAGATGTATAGGTACCTACCTACTCAAAATATGTATAATTATAATCGAATAAATTTTTTTCTAGTTTTAAATTAGATTTAATACGATATTTAAAAAATAAACGAAATTGAAAAAAATTATATAGTTGAATATTTTAGTTTTAGAACTCCTTTTTATTTTTATCCTTCCCTTTACAAATAATAAGGTACCAACCGAGAATCAAATAGTACCTAACTCTTATAAAGTAGTAGAATAAAGGTCACGACAGCCAGCCCCGGATCTACAAATTTTTTTAGGCGGGGCAAAAACTGAAAAATGCCGCCCCCCCCCCCCCCCCCCTCTGATATTTATTTTTACCTTTATCATCTATATCAGTGGTCGGCAACCTTTTGGCAGACGCGGGCCGCATAGTGACAATTTGAAATAGTGGCGGGCCGCACTTTTTCAAAATAATCAAACAAAATCGTGTTTTTTTTCAATGAACCAAATAATTCGATTTGGAGAGCTTTGTGAATCAAGCACAGTTGCTCAACACAGTGCTTGAGTAAGTTCAAATCTCGTAGTAGTTTTTATCAACCGGCATTTGGATGTTATACGCAGCAAGTTTAAAAGCACAAATAAATAAAAAAAAATCGCGAGCGCAGCGAGCGCGAAAATTTTTGACATTGTTCATTAATTCAAAACATAGAATTTTTACGAATTAAACGTGTAACGGAAATTAAGCACCATGAATACGCGAGCGCAGCGAGCGCGAAAATTTGAGATATTTTTGATCAATTTACGATAGATTTTTACGCGTCAGGCTATTTACAACGAAAATTACACAACGCTCGCGTCGCGTCGGGTACAAAACTTGTAGGTAATATTTTCAATCAATTCAAAAATAATTGTGGCCTTTATAAAATAAATAGTAATTCGCGAACGAAGCGAGCGCAGAGATTTGAAGATCTTTTGTTTTTAGGACGGGCTATTACGTAACGGAGTGTATTTAATAGATATCAGAAATCAAGAATACGCAAGCGCAGCGAGCGCGAAATTTTGAGTTATATTCTGTCATTTTGAAAATAAAATTCACGCGCTAGGTCACACAAAACACTAAATAATAACAATGTGGAAATTTTTGAGACGTATTTTTAGCAATTTAGGATATGCATATTTATTTTACGAGAGCCTGTTTCCAAACGAAATTGCACTGAGTAATGCGTAAACAGAGCGGAAATAATGCATTTATAGCTGTTCTTTCTGTATTAAGCTTATTTATTCAGATAAAACCGTTTATAATTGACAAATCAATTAACTCCGTTTTGGGTAGCTTTGTGTATATAAAAATTGATAATTAAAAAATGTTTTTGCATAAATTTTCCTGCCCACAAACAGTGCTCGATTAATAAGCGGAAACTACAAAAGCCTTTAGTATGTTGTACGCAGCAAGTCTAAAAGCACAAAATAATCATAATAATAAGAAATGTTTAGGCATTATTGATCAATTCAGAACAGATCGATCATATTTGAAAACTATGCACAACGGAAATTAAACATCAAGAAAATGCAAGCGCAGCGAGCGCAAAAAAATTGAGACGTTTTTCAGAAATTTGGG
The DNA here is from genome assembly GCA_949125135.1 of Alcis repandata. Lineage (NCBI taxonomy): Eukaryota > Metazoa > Arthropoda > Insecta > Lepidoptera > Geometridae > Alcis > Alcis repandata. Next base: position 10,340,649 of record OX421240.1, on the reverse strand, counting down.
ACAGGCTGTTTACTAAGGAAATTATCCACTATTCAAAATCAAAATCAAATCAAAAGTTTTCAACCAACACGAATAGATTGAAGATTTTTTCGGTCAATTCCAAAACAGTCCGCATCTACTTACCGAAAAGAAAAACAAGACGCGAGTAGCGAGCGTAATGATTTTGATTTGGTTGTTATTATATTAAACACAGGCTATTTAATTACGGGGTCAACGGCGTGTGTGTAATGATTATAATTAATCAAAAATATGCGAGAGCAGCGAGCGCGTTTGTTTTGGCGTCCATGTCCTAGACGCCTTCAGTTTTTATTCATACGGTAACTTAATAAAAAACAAGTATTTTCTTTCCTGACAAACAACACACATGTTCATAATTAAAAAACACTGTCGTGGAGAGAGATCAACGAGGGAGTTTTCGATTATCATCCCTTTCGCACGCACGGTAACCAGACGCGTGCTGCCGCGATCTGCGATTCCTGCGGGCGAGCGGGCGCGTATTTTGACTATGCCCTACGCGCCTCGCGAATAATAAATGTTCGTACAGCACGTCTTACTCCGCGCTCTGGGTATCGATCGAGTTGATAATGGTCATGACTGTACTTGTACTATTATTTATTCCGTGGTCAAAGTTTAGTAAATGATGAGTTGTCTATTCGTCTATAAAGTGTGAATTTGGCGCCCCCCTAAGCTGGACGCCCGGGGCATGGGCCCCGGCTCGCCCCCCCCCTAGATCCGGGGCTGACGACAGCTCATTAGAGCCATCTGGGACCCACCCCGCACCGCCTCGTCGCACGGCGTCCACTCGTCGACAGGTGGTCCACAGGTGGACGCCGCGTTGTCAGTGTTATCAGTGATAACTTTTCACTAATAAACGTCGCGCGGTCAACCAGTGGACGTCGCTTGGTCCACGAATTTTCGAGTAGTCTGTTAACAATTGCCCGCGCGTTGGCAATGCGCAGTCAACTCAAAGCAAGCATGCGAGCAGCGAGTTGTCACCGAGTGGTCCACCCGCCGCGCCGCACCGTCCGCGCGTGGAGGGCTTACGACCGAGGCGATCCGGTGACGATACGGAGTTGATATAGTGAGCGCATACCCATACAAGTCCTTAAAAAGAATACAAGCCGCAGGAGGCGAGGCGGTGCGGAGTGGGTGCCGGGTGGCTCTAATGAGCTGTGACCTTAACAGCAGTGGCGTAGCTTGCCTAAGACGGGCCCTTTATCAAAATTTGCTGGGGCCCCTATTAGATAACATTTTAAGAATTTTTGCTCATACACATTCGGATCCGCTATAGCCCGGGGGCCCCGTATCATTGATACAGCGCCGCCGCCCGGCGGCAGTAGCGCCGGTATGGCTATACGCCCCTGAACAACAGGTAGTGAGGCCCTACCACGTTAAATAGGGCCAAGGGGCTCTTTTTGGTGATGATGTAGGATTAATGACTGAGTTACGTAAACGCAAAAATAAAATTTCTCCTTACAAACAATATTTTTGTGTCCGTTTACTATGAGACCAAACCTGAAAATCGTAAGTTGTACCTATATTTTAATATACGACTTGGCGAAATGGTCCCAAATAATTATATTTTTATGTACCTAATGTAAGCAATCTAACCAAAAAGCTAGTGATTATTTGTCCAAGAATTTAACGTCCTACGGAAGGACAAGGTGCCATGGCCTAACTATAGTTCTCAGTCTCAGTGTGGCCCCCAGCACAAATAGTAAAAAAACAACTGCCACGTTGCAAATATTTGTCAATCTCAATCTATGTTGTCAATCAAATGATCGAGCGCGCTGTCAATATTATTTACTCGATGACTAGGGAAGTCGATTCTTAGTTGTATCTATTTTCAAATAAATTTGGACTAGTACTAGTAGACTGTACCATATTAATTTAGTATTGTCTGGCCTTTGATTAGTTTTTCGTTATCCTAACGGTTAGGACAATGAAAAATTAACTTAATTTATCAAGTTATGTACGCAAAGTTAGAGAAAAGCAATGTCTAACGGAGAAGCTTGGTCGAGATAAATTAATAATGTTGTAAAATAATTCTTGTCTTATTTTCATCCATTTTTTTAAACATTACAAATAAGCCATCAGAAGATGAAAAGATGAACTGGGGACCAAAATATGTACGTGTATTGACTTATCGGTCGTGACACGGAAAGCGACCACCGCGCATCGCACAGACCATTTAACTCGCCAATCGGGGCAATCGGATAGCATTATAAAGGCGGTAAGAAGGCAGCGAACTGTCTGTTCAAACATTGCGAATTGGTTTAATTCTAGTGCTTAAGGATTGATCTTATAAAATGATTAAGTAAATGTTAATCTAAATTAATTTTTCGCCCAAAAAACGATTTTTCCATTAATCGATTTAATATACTCGAGTCTAGTTTACTCGGTGTCAATTGTCAACTGTCAGATGGGCACATCACAACAAGTCACAACACTAAGGCCGGCTTGTTTGTTGGGGACACTGGCAAAATTGTGGCAACCCCGCAGAAGCCATTATCAAAAATTGAAGTTGTTTGTTGGGCCGGATGCCGGATTACATTTACATTTTTGGGAAACCCCGAATGCTAAGAAAATAAATAAAAATAAGTTTAAGTCGTAATTTTACAGAGTTTATGAATAATATAAATTGTATTTGTGCCTAATATTATGTATTAGTGCTACTATAATAAATATATAATAATTTTACTGAACTTCGAGTGATTCCAAGTGCGAGTGCTGCAGCGCAACTGGCGCAACAGGTATTTTTCAGCAAATTCCTCCTATTTTATTAGGTCTGGGCAGCTATATTCTATATTTTCATCAGTCAAATCTATCCATTCCGATTCACATTCGTTTTCGTTGTTTTGGTGAAAATTAATTGACAAACAAATTTTGATATTATTCCCTCCAAATCTGAGGCTGCAGATTTGATGCAATCGCTAGTACATGCGTAGTACATAATTAGGTGCTATATACTCAGAACAATATACATACATGTATATACTAGAGGTGCGTGCACGATCGCGCACTAATACCTACCTGCAATAACTTTATTGTATGGAGTAATATACATAAATTATACTGATTTGTCGCTATCTAAATACCTATACCTAAATATGGCATGTAAACTAATACATGCCATATTAAGGTGCTACGTAGAATAAATTATTCATTATTATAGACTATTGTGGGTTTGTTTGCCAACATTCTCAAAGCTCAAAAAGATTTGCCCAAATTCAACCTTCCTGTGTGTAATGAAGGTTATATGCTATTTTTCATGACTCACTTCAAATCGGTCTCCCAAATGGCTTGCTCGCAGAAATCTTACTAATTGCATGGGTATCACTTAAACCCCTAAGCATTAGTCTTACTTATAAACACTGTTTAAGTGATACAAGTTAGTACAGCGCACTTCATTTTTGTATTGTGCACATGTTAAATTACATTTGTAGGTAAAGCTTTTGAGGCATAGTCACAGAATACTGCGTAGTTGCATAGGAGGAATATAATATTATTTGGATGTGTAAATCTTTACAATGATGGAAAAGCTCTCTTCTGTTAGTACTAGGTGAATTTTGCGGTTTCACTTGCTAACTTGATTATTTCTGAATAACAAGTAGATTCATAATAGTATAAAGCTACAATTACTTTAAATTTCATTCTACTACTTCAAATCTGTTCCGCCGTTTTGGCGATCACAGATACAGAACATACAAACTTTCAGTTACAATATGAATTAGTACAATAAGTATATATATATAACAGGAATAAATACAACTTAAAAGTAAACATTTTGAATACCTCTGAATGTTTCTACTATGATGCAATGACCATGCTTTATTAGATCATTAAAATCATATTAATTTCCTTAATTTTAAACTTTATAATACTAACAAACATTATTTCGACACTTATTGTTACAATTACAATTGGCTCAAATGTTACTGATCAAGACTTCAACCATAGTTAGACATCCAACTGAAGTATCCATGGATCCACTGGTAGATTTTAGAGGAGATAAAGATATCCGCGGATCCACATGTGGAGCCGAGCTGTGGATCCAAGTGGAGGGAGCGCAACTTAAAACCAAACCTAAAACAAAAGATCTATGTATATAGTTTAATGTTTATTCAATTATTATTTCAGATTAATGTCAAAACGCAAGACAGTTGATGGGGAGAATGAAGAAAGTCCATGGCCAGAAGATCAGTAAGTTTAAAATACTTTCTACAAATATTAATTCCATCTTTGCCACTGGAGCAGTTGTGCCAGCGGCCCAGAGCCTCGATGGTTGATTTAAGGAGCTGGGTTGGCTCGGGTGGGTAATTGTTGACAAAGGGGAAGCACACAATGCTCTCCTCGCATACTAATTATAGAATTATATTGATAGAATAAGTAATACTAATTACATGCAGATTTTGGCTAGGGCGATATTTACTGCTGCTAGTTAGTTGCCTCATATGGTTAATATACCTAATTTCAGCTGTAAACATTGTGAAACAGTAGCTATTATACATATACAATACATTCATATATATTATGAGGACACCACTTATTTAAAAGACATTGAAATGCAGTTTGTTTTTTATGTTAGCTTTTTGAGTCAAATTCATGCCATCATTGACCTTCAAATGCTAAATATGCTAAATTATGGAAACTATGTTATGGAATAGCTGCATACAATTGCAGCTATTGTTTCCATTTTAAGCGACTGTCACAAAGCCATGTCAGAGGCTCTTAAGGTTTTCAGGGCAACCTTGAGATATCATCATCATTCTGTTATCAACTACTGCTGAGCATAGGCCTCTCATCCAGGTCCTGTGCCAATCTTGTCCAGGTTCGACCTGTGACTTTTATTATATTGTTAACGCAACAAACTGGCTGAAATCCTAAGATAAAGCCAATAGAGATACTAAGTACCAGTGTATACTATATGTACCAGCTGAGCCCCGTGGTTTCACCCACGTTTAAATAAATAAAAAGTATCCTATGTTACTTCGAATACCTCCAAGAATATGTGTACAAAGTTTCTTGATGATTGCTTTAGTAGTTTTCGCATGAAAGCGTAACAAACAAACTTACATTCACATTGATAATATTAGTAGGGATGTATATGTCTCACTTCCTCAATATTTGGTCCATTTTGTCAGAACAAAGATGTTGTTGTAAATAAATCTGGGGCAAGCAAAGTAATGTTACTGATAACTAAGGTTTTATTACTAAAATTGATACAATTGATTTAACATTTTTCGTGATGCAATTATTTAGCCTGATTATGTATGAAACATCACAAACTTGGAATTTATCTCGTTTCCTAATACTGGGGCCACCCGCCACACTATATCCGATAAACTGCAAAGAATGTATTGCTGTTTTGTTCTAAAATGAAACGAGACGGCAACATATTATTAGCGGCTTATCAGCTAGCGTGGCCCCAATATCAGGGTTAGTCTTGTAGTTCAGAGTTGTGAGCACTCATTTGAGAAGCTTTTATTTAATTGCAATGTATGTAACTATGTTTGTTCCGGTGGAATCTTGCAACTTTATTTAGAACCACTTCTCGATGTCCGATTGAGCTGAAATTTGGTTATTATGTGTGTAACTCCGATGACAATGCAAAAAAAGGTTGTTATATTTTTTTTATTACTTATTTAATGATGGCCATTGTTTCAGAAATGACCAAATTGTTTGCACTATCTGCAAAGATGCTATGACCAATGTGAACAATTTATGTGTGACAAAAAATGGCCACATATACCATTTCCTTTGTGCAGAAAACTGGGCAAAGTAAGAAAGAAAACTTTTATCTATCTATCTTCTTCTAGTGCTATTTTATTTTATATACAGGGTTGTAACGAAAAGGTTTGCTAAGCCGAAAAGGACTCATAGTACTCATCATTATAAACATTTTATATTATGGGACCAAACCGGAAATCGCGGAAAAGATATCAGCCGTTCCATACATTTTGTTGAAATCATTGACAATGAGTAACAATATGAATATACGAGTATTATGACTCGTTAGAAACTCACCATGTTTTCCTTATTGTTGATTCTTTACCCGACTAGAAACTGACCATGTTTTCATGATTGTTGGTTCTGGGTGTAAATAAAAATGTCAATATCTTACTAATATTATAAATGTCCCAAGTTTGTATCTTTTGATGTTTGTTGCTAACCTCTTTCGGTGCAACAGTGCGGCTGCGGTGCCTCTCGGCCTCACAGGCTTGGGGACTATCATATAATATACAGGATTATAAGAAGAAGGGTATGCTATGCTAAGCCGAAAAGGTCTAATAGTACTCGTTATTATAAACAACTTTTCCTATGGGGCTGATCCGGAAATCGAACAAAAAAATAGCTGTTTCATAGAAAAACGGCAATGACGGTCGACAAAATGTATGGACCAACAGAATATTTTTTTGGAATATCAGGGTTGGCCCCATATTAAAAATTGTTCATAATGATGAGTATCAGTCCTTTTTGGCTTAGCATACCCTTTCATTATGCCCCTGTCTAGTCTCAGCACTCAGGGTTACTGTAGTTTTCAATTGCTGAAAATATTTTTAAATCTTGTATAGGGTCTTCCAATAGGCACGTCCGAAATTTGGCAGTAGGTAGCGGCCATCTTGTTGAAGCTACATCTATCAAATTGGTTCTCATTTATTCATTCTGTTTTGCCAAATCATCATGGATAGCTATAGCATTCAACAACACATGCAAATGATAAAATTGTTTTATCAAAATGAGTGTTCTGTTCGGGCGCGCGCTTCGCCCATTTTACGGTCGCCATCACTGTCAACGGCGAGCGCTATAGGTCGATGATTACCAACTTTTTTTGGCATGAACTGGATCATCTGAACACCAACGACATGTGGTTTCAACAAGACGGCGCTACGTGCCACACAGCTCATGCCACATTGAATATTCTGCATGTGAGATTTGAGGGTATGGTCATCTCACGTGGAGCTGATGTGAACTGGTCACCGAGATCGTGTGACTTAACCCCGCTAGACTTTTTCTTGTGGGGTTTTCTTAAGTAGCAGGTCTATGCGAATAAACCACAAACCACAGCGGCCCTCAAAGCCAACATAACCTATGCCATAGGTCAAATTCAGCCTGATTTATGCGCAAAAGTCATGGAAAATTGGATATCTCGCATGCGCTCCACCCAGAGAAGCCGTGGCGGACATTTGAATAATGTCATATTCCACACATAATGGCATCACTACATCTTACACACACTTTGTTTTATTTAAATTTAAAGATAGGACACGCTTAATGAAAGACCCTGTAGTATCGCAGATTGACCTCAACAAACATGTTTAGTTTAGCTCTTTATAATATTAAGTAGACTCAAAATGTGATAAACAAGACAACAGGAAAAAAGTTTATTATCATCCCAAATGTTATCGTTTCTGGGCAGGCACCTGAACAGAATAAATAGTAGTAAGTACTGCATAATAATAGTTATGCCAGTTATGCGCACAAACAGATGACTCACCCTTGATACGAGTGCGCAAAACATTGCGAATACAGAAGTACATTAGTAAGCGCGCTTGTACAACGCACACATAGTAGACATTTGCTCACGGACACGAGTCCAGGGGCCCAGCCAAGTTGCATTGCAATTCCATGATCGAAACGCTATAGAAAAGTAGGAAAATGTATGACATCTCTGTCATAGATATAGTCTTTATTATAAAAACTAACGTGGTTTTGAAACTTTTTATAGAAAAAAATAAATTGGTTGTCTGTAAAGTCGGTTTACGGACGATAGTTTAACTTGACAATCTCATAACAAAACATTGATGAAATGATTGCATACTTTTTTCGCTCCGAGCGTAATGTTACAATGAGCGTAACGGGACACGTAACGAAACACTTTTTCGTGCGTGCACCCGGCGTAACCGGCGTTCGTTGATTTATTAGACGTTGTCACGTCAAAAACAAATAAAAGGATACAGAATCTATAAACAGATTATAGAAATGTCATTTCCATACATTTTCCTACTTTTCTATTATGGAAATGCAACTTGGCTGGGGAGCTGGACCGGCCCGCGAGTGCAGGCGAGTGATCAGAGACGCGTCCGTGAGCGATGTCTTTGTGTGCGTTACTCGAGCGCACATACTATGAAGTTTGACTTCTGTATTTTCATGTTTTGTGGTGCTATATAGCTAGCATAGTGGCCTTGACTTATTTTGGTCGAAGCCGTGCCCAATATCTAACCATCGAACATGTTCTACGAAAGCTTTTATTTGACGAAGATTTTTGTGGTGTACATAATTGTTACGCTCGCCTGATGTTAAACGTCACGTTTGCTTATAACAAACGTTCGTTGTTTTGTTAATTTTATTATGATCATCGTCAGTCTGTATCGACCCACTGCTGGTATGGGCCTCTCTCTTGTGCTATTTTTCCCTGTCTCGGGCCAATCTCATCCACGGATGACCCGATGGGTCTGATGATCTGTAATTAATTTATTACATGACAATTCTGATTTATTGATCTTATTACATCAGCTGATTATATTATTGCACTCAGGATTGCTATAGTGATTTTTTTATTTTTGCTGATTTTTTTTCGCAAATTCCGTAGTAGTTTCCATAGTAAAAGTTGTTCATAATGATGAGTATAACGAGCCTTTTTCGACTTGGCATACCCTTTCCTTGTAACTCTGTAAATATTTATAGATATAGTTTATAAACTTCATTTCAACTTAGTTCCCACTTCACACGGAAGACCACTTCACCGCGACGGTCTGATTGATTGGTCTAAGATAAGATAAGATAAGATAATTTAATTAATATGTAGACTCAATTGAAACCTATCAATAGGTACTACTTGCATTTTAACATGAAAATTTAAATGTAATTTCATCCTGACATTTTTAAAAAGGAACAAATTGATATTCCTAATTCAAACTCATTACTGTCCTTCGTAAAAGTCTCGAAGAACTGTCAAAAAAGAGAAAGAGTAAAGGAGAGAAGTTATAAATAATATCAAGTTTCTTGGTGAAAGTCTCTACCAGAAAGACCTACTTCGCTCGCACTCATGTGCGAACCAATCATCGTTTTTCGAGTAGATGAGTGAAAAATTAATTATTTTGTATTCCAGGGACTCCAGTGAAACATGCAAGGGAACTCCGTGCGAAGAAAGCTTGTCCCTGGATGATATCATCAGGATACATCCCAATGACACACAGATGGGTGACTGGAGCTATGAAAAGTAAGCTGAAATTTGATTACATGTAAAGGGTAACAATATTTACAAAGGGACGAAAACGATACATATTTTATACGAGTAGCTTATAGATTACAATGTATCAGTTGTTCAATAAATATTTCTGATTCTTTATCTTTGCCAATCGTTTTTGTATTAAACAATAATGTTTACTAATGCCCAATATTAATGTTTTATTTATTGTTGTTTTACTGTGCCTTAATTTTGCTATTAAATTGCAGAAATCAAAGCGACGACGTGGAGGATGCAACACCGTACGCCATTTTAAAGTTGATCATCGAAAAATTCGGCAACTCTAAAGAAACAATTGATGGCAAAGAAGCTCGAGAGCTTATGAAGAAATTGCAGAAAATGAAAGCATGGTCAGAAAACATGCTTTATTTAATAGATTGATTACAGTGGCGAGACAGTAAATTGACACCCACGGCCGAGCAAACTAATCATGGTTCTAGTGACTGTCTCGCCTCGTCAAGCTGTTCAAACAAACCGAGTACTCGGCCGAGTGCACTCTCTCGCCACTGTACTCGTTACGTTTAATCAACTCATTACTATTAAAACGGATGTGGTTTTGACAGATCACTCCAACGTTATAAATACGAAAATTTGTCTGCATAGTGCATAGTTGTTACTCCACGCTGAAACGTGAATGAAATTAGATGAATTTTGGCCCTGAGTTTAGTTGGCAGACCATCAGCCCGACCGATATCAGACCCATCGCGGGGCATGCGCGCACTGAGAAAAATTTAACCTAAAGTACGGAGCATACTGATAATTACCAAAAAGTACGATGATTAACACCAGTTTTTACGGAGACCCAAAAATCTGGTGCTAGTACTAGTTTTTACGATGACAACCATATATGATAGTTGTCACCGTAAAAACTGGTGCTGATCATCGTACTTTTTGGTGATTATCAGTATGCTCCGTACTTTAGGTGACTTCATTGGAATTTTGATGGCCATTTTTCAGTGTGGATAAGAGTGGCCCAAGACAGGGAAAAATGGCACAAGGGAGGTGGCTTTTTTTGACGGGGTGAAATCTAGGAAAGATACCCGGCTGTGTTGGGGCTCAACCGGGTTGTTAGGGCTACATCCACTAAAACCCCCTCGGTAGCCATCCTCTGTGCTTGACGGAGGGCCTGGATCCCTGACACCTTTCAAAGGACGTCGGTCCCTCCTCCGCCCCTCCACCGACCCGACCCGGGCCACACCGCGCCGTCGTCTTCCCTGGGCTCGGTCGAGAAGGTAGCCAGATCCCCAAATCTGACCACTCACGAGCTCAAAGGCCCTATTAGTCGGCTCTTACGACAGCTTTATATATATTTTTTTGACGTCACGATCGGAGCGAGAAAAGTATGCAATCATTTCATCAATGTCTTGATTTGACGTTGGTCGTTAAATTATCGTCCGTAAACCGACTTTACAGATAACCAATTTTTTAATATTCTTTTTAGTAATGACTCGATGTTTTCCCCCAGGAAATTGTTTACGGCGAAAAACCCGAAGACTGCATTTGAGTTTATGCCCTTTAAGTCGTCTATGAAACAAGAATGTTACAATTGCAAAAATAAAGAGTAAGTATTTCGCTTCACCTATTAGGCGTCAAAGTCCCAGAAGAAATAATAAATTTTAAGACTTTGACTGCGGGAAACATACCTTGTGTTTTCCTTAGTGCGACGCGAGCGCGGCTACACCCGCCAGGCGCGTAAACGCATGACTATTAGCCGCACTTAAGGCAAGCGCATGTGATTATTAGCCGCAGTCAAAGTGTTAAGTTTATATTTTATTTAAGTGTATGTATGTATGTTTATGTTAGTCTGTTATATATTTATTTTCTATGGGCCTCTGTAACTTGCATTGTAAGCAAGTTATATTGCCTGAAATAAATAAATTATTATTATTAGCTGACAAAAATGCAACCCACCAAAATACTACAACGTCACAAATAAAATAAAACAATGAATTTAAATATCTGCTCTGGGTCTGGGTGTTATTTGTCCTAGTCTTTGTGTGTGTTCCATGGCATCCCCGACACAGGGTATCCTAGTGGGGAGCTATGAGTGTGAAACATTTATTTATTTAATTTTTGTTTATATGAAAGTTATTGTATGAGTATATGAATGTCTGCTACCGAATATCTTCGTAACTGATTTTAATGAATTTTGCAATAGAGATAGCTTATGCCCTGTATTAACACATAGGCTGCTGTTTATCATCACCTCATAGGTGAAATAACATAAGTGTTACTTATAAAATGCTTAAAATCCAAATTACATTCTACGGTCTTTCTCAAGTGTCCAAACGGGCCTCTTATTTTGTGATGACTATAAGTTCATCCAACATCTGTCCGGCCCGAAATCGAACCCAGGACCTCTTGCTCACGGCGCGTTCGTGTTCCACGCGCGCCTCAAAGAGATGTCAGCAACATGGAAGGGGCCCGAGAGGGCCCATGCCCGTCGGGGCTGCGGGTAGAAGTTACCGCGGCCTCGGCGTCACAAGGGCGTAGAAGGAACATGGGTGGTTTTTGGTCAGTAGAAGTCTGACACTCCCTTCCGCTCTGCCCAAAGAGTGGGAGGGGTCATTTGATGATTTCCCACCCCCAAAAAAAAAAAAAAAAAAGGACCTCTTGCTCATAAGGCGGATGTACCACCGCTGAGCCAAGCAGGTCGTCAAAATTATTCTGATAAAACAATTTTTTTCAGATCTCAGAAGCAAATGCTTCAATTGAAAAAGAAACAAGAGGAGCTGTTGAAAAAGAGGTACTACGACCAAAGCAAGAAACAGAAGGAGGAGACAAAATTTTACATTGAGTGAGTTAATTTATTATCAAACTAATATTATAAATGTCAGTCAGTCAATCTTTACTCGTATTTCAGACTTCATGTTATTCTTCATACATAACCTGCGGCTATGTTTTAGAGTTCTCTCTACCAGGGAAAGAACCTTTATGGTGAGACTCCGCTGTCTGTCTGTATGTCACAGTCAATTATCTCAGGAACTATGATAGCTAGCTGCCCAAAAATAGATAATTTTAACTACTACAATTCGTAGAAAAAAATGTAAAAATAGTTTAAATAATATAAGTATTTCAAAACCGTTTTCTTTTTTTTTACCACGCATAGTTTATTTTAATAACAAAATATATGATAAAATGAACCCCATATCTCCGAAGTTTAAGTTAATTTTCAATGGAATGATTACACTGGTCTACTGTGGTTTTGTTTCCCTTAAGATAAGAGTGGTTCCGAATTATTTGAGCCCAACAATTTAGGAAAATACGGCTGTTTATTTTTAAAATTTAAATTTTAACATTAGATTAAAAATGCAGTAAGTAAAAAATAGGTATAGCAATCCGCAGAAATTTACAGCGCAATAAAAAAATGATTTTGTGTTGTCTTAGATGCAATTTTAAGATCCCGCGCTCGTTTATCTATACTAATATTATAAAGAAGTAAAGTTTGTGTGTTTGTATATTTGTTAAATTGTAAGGGGTAATCTCGGGATCTACTGAACCGATTTTAAAAATTCTTTCACCAATAGAAAGCCACATTATTGCTGAGTGTCATAGGTTATATAAAAAACCGAAAAATAAAAAGGCTTTTACGTGGTAGTCCGTTTTGCAAAGTGAATCGGAGAAAAAACGGTCCGGACGGCGCGCGATGGCTTCGGGTTTAATTAACATTATGCCCAACGAAGTGGGCAAGGGTCAGCTAGTAATATATACGATAGTTCAGAACCCTCGACATGCTAATTTTCGCTTTGGCAGATTTATTTTTCATAGAAACATCACCTCATTTCACCCCCTTTAAGGGTTGAATATCTTAGTGGGCCGATATACACAGTCATACCCTCTAAACATAAACTTATAATTACAGAGAGGTCAATAGCATGGTCGAGAAATACAAAAAAGCCAACGAGAAGATTGATAAATTGAATGAGAACAATCAATCATTACAGAGGAAGATACAGGACTTGGAGAGGTAATATATAGACGTATGCTGAGACGCAGCTCAGAACAGAACAGGTTTTGCAGGCAGAGCGAGCGAGACAGAGATAGAGCGCAGAGCAGGACGGACACATGTCCGCCCCGCACGTACTTACCCCGCAGTACGCAGCTCTCAGTACGTTCATGGATTACTAAACCTGCTCTGCGCTGCGGGGACTTGCGTCTCAGGATACGCTTAGCCTTATAATAGATCCAACCGTTTATTTTCTATTTGACAGATCTAATTTGACAGTTATAGTGTTGTGACCAAGTGATTATAGTGGACACGATATCGATTCATTTTTCTATCGAGTCTGTGCGGAAAGAGAACAGTCGTAGGAATGGCGCTAGTAAGTAGTAGAACGTCATTCTATTATCACTTTTGTTACATTGACACGTAATAATAATCTTCCTAAAATCAATCTATCTACCAATCTATATTTATACTACATTAGAATGCTACATTATACCCGTATAAAAATAGTTAATAAACAATATCGATATCTCAATCGTAACATCACTATGTTGATAGCCATAGAACGTAAATTTTTAAAAACGTTTGTTATTTTATGTAATTTATAAAAAAACTACTGCACTTACGGACTCAATTTGTCAAAGATGATTATTATACGGGATCAAGGAGCAAACTTAGGCAGTTGTCATATTTTAAAACCTCGCATTTAAAAGTGAACTTTTGCGTAACATGACGCAGTTACGTTCTATTGGTGCTGTCAAAAAGAAAATAAACGGTTGGATCTATTATAGTTTTATCAATCAAGAAACTTGATATAATTACTCGTCGATTCTAAACGGCATATTTGAAACTTCCCCATTCTAAAATCCTGTATCGATTTTTTTTTGTTTTAATTAACACGGGATCACGTATAAATTAGGTCGTTTACTACGACTAGTTTCGATTACATTCGGTGACCTTCATCAGGCGAGTTATAAGCGTGACGCTCTCGCGGTTGCGTCTCGCTTAGCACTCAATTATATTCGTAAATCGTGAGTATTCCCGTGTTAATTTAAAACAAATGTGTCAAAACCACGCTAGTTACCATTATTATTTTTTTATTTAAAAAAACTGTATAATATATGTGTATATGACGTCGTAGTGGTTTGCTTACCATCAAGCTGACCGACTGCTTGTGTGCTCTTTGTATAAAAACAAAAAATTACAGCGAAGCCGATGCAGAAAGTGACAAACTCAATGACGCCAAAAACGAGATTGGTGACTTGAATGACACTATTGAAGAATTAAACCAGAAGATAGATCGCTTGAACAGGTATTAATAACTGCTATTCAAACATAAAAAGCCGTGGTAGCTCAGCGGGAGAACAGCCGCTTCGCATTCTTGAGGTGGCGGGTTCAAACCCCGACTCGTACCAATGAGTTCTTTGGGACTTATGTACGAATTTACATACCACTGGCTTTTCGGTAAAGGAAAACATCGTGAGGAAACCTGCATATGTTCGGAGAAGAAATTTAATGGCGTATGAGAATCCACCAACCCGCACTTGACCAGCGTGGTGGAATACGGCCTAATCACCCTTCGAGGGTAGACCTGTGTCCCAGGAGTGAGAGGATTAAAGGTTGCATATGATGCAAATATATTATTATATTTAATCGACAATTTTGACATAATTATGCCATCGACAAAATCAGCAATGTCGACTCCAAACTTCATATTTGAAAATTTTCAGCAATACAACCTCCTAGCCAAGTTGCAATTCCATAATCGAAACGCTATAGAAAACTATGACAATGTATGGGAATAATATTTCTGTTATAGAATATAGAATCTTGTATAAATAATATTTGAGGTGAAAAACGACCTGTTTGGCTCACCAGTAGTATATCCGTCTTATAAGGTTCGGGGTCGATTCCCGGCCGGGCAGATATTTGAAAAATGATTTTTTTAAACCGATTTTTGTGAACTTTTATACATAAACTAGCTGACTGGACAGACGTTGTCCTGTCAAAAGCCATTGCGTCAATTCTGTGT
The DNA here is from genome assembly GCA_949125135.1 of Alcis repandata. NCBI lineage: Eukaryota > Metazoa > Arthropoda > Insecta > Lepidoptera > Geometridae > Alcis > Alcis repandata. Next base: position 10,325,421 of record OX421240.1, on the reverse strand, counting down.
CAAATGTCAAAAGTTACATTAAAAAAGTTTACATTGTCCAAAGCGCTAAAGTTAAATTATGGTTTAAGTATTTTTAAATTTTCTAATTTTTCATGTTTTTTACTATAAATTGAGATGTGAGCTATCCTATCTCCTAAGTTAGATCGAACTGCACACGGTGTGCAAATTTGATTGAAATCGGTTAAGTAGTTTAGGAGTCTATAGCGGACAAACAACGTGACACGTAATTTATATATTTTAAGATAATTCATTTCAATAAAAAAATAAGAGAAAAAGATCAATAGTGCAAAGAGTTAACTTTAAAATTTGATTGCAGTGACGTCACCAAGCTGGAAGCAAGAGTGGCCAAAGAGAAAGAGCGCAAAAATGAACTGAAGCAAAAACTGCGGAAGTAAGAAAAACTACTGTTATTCTTCTACTACAGGGGCCTAGCACAACTTCTTACGTAAAATACGTAGCGAGTATTCGATAGAAAAGTGTACGCCATTTACGCCCTTCAAAATCAAGATGTATTTATTTGAACACTAAACACAATAATCTTTAAATTAGTCTCAACAGTAGACCAATATCGGGTGTGCAACATTTGGTATTGTGGCCACCAAAAACTTACGAAAGAAATAACAATATGAACTAGGTATAGGAACTGAGATTTAATCTTGTAAATAACCTAATAACAAAATTAACACTTTAACTGCTGAAAACACATACATTGTGTTTTTCCTTGTGCAACGCGAATGCAGCTACACGCCAGGAGCGTAAATCCCACTTTCAATACAACTGTGTGGTAAAACACAAACGAATCTGATTATTAGCAGCAGGCAAAGTGTTAAACATGTACCTATCTAAAATAATAACAAACTTATAGAATATGACGGGCATAAATGGCGTACACTGTTGTGTTAGGTCCAAAGTACCCTTAATAGAATTTTGATAGTTTTTGAAACGAAACGTTTCGTAAGGCTCCATACATTACAGTAAAGCGCCCCTGGCGGAAACGTGAAGGAACTATTATAATGTTTTACGAAACATTTCATCTTTTTTGAAAACTATCAAAACTCATAGGGTATTGAAAGCTTTTTAATCTTTGACACAAAAAGGGATGTTATAAGTGTGTAGTAAGGGTGTATCTGGGTATCTGTGTGTGTCTGTGGCGTCGTAGCTCCCAAACGGCTGAACCGATTTTGATTTAGTTAGTATTTGTTTAAATGGCGACTCGATCTAGTGTTTTAGCTATGACTAAAAAAAAATTATAGTTCGAAAATAAACTAAAAAACACGTTTTGTTTAGTGTATTATCATCGGTCCTCGAATCCTCGATATATCTACAAAGTTTGAACGAAATCTGGCCGTTTAAAGTGGGTCAAAATCGCGTCCAAAGAAGTCGGTTACAAACATACAGGTGAAGCTAATAAAAAGCGTGTAAAAATTGGCTCAGCTGTTTGAAGATTATGAGCTTATGAGCTCATTTCTAGTTCGAGGTTTTTATGGGGCAAACTATCGTCAGCACAGCTAATGTTGCAAGGTCCTGGCGGCGGGTTACTTACCACCAGGCTGTCTATCTGCTCACTGCTCTTTGTATAACTAATAACAAAAATACAGAAACACCAAAGAAGCGATCATCAAATCCAAGGAGAAAAAAATGGAGACGGAGGAAGAACGAGAGTTACAGCGGAATATACAGCAGTTAGAGAGGGACCACTATATAGCGCTACAGCAGAAAGTTCGGTCCTTGGAGAGGTACAACTGTGCAACAGTTATCGATCGACTTTGACATTTGCCGTCGACAAAATCACCTCCCAAGCCAAGTTGCATTTCCATGATAGAAACACTAGAAAAGAAGGAAATGTATGGGAATGACATTTCTTTCATACAATATACGGGATGGTTCCGAATGGTGTCGTAATACTTAAGGGTGTTCTTCTACACGTCGAAGTGAACAACTTTATAACACAAGTTTGCTAAATTCGAGAAAAAAAAGTATCAAATCCCCATACAAAATTGATCACGTGACTAAATATTTTGTAGGGAGACTCGATATTTTCTTTTTTGAATTTAGCAAACTTGTGTCCTAAAAGTTGTTCGCCTTGACGTGTAAAACATCACATATAAATATTGCTACACCATACAGAAACACCTTGTAGAATCTTTAAGATTATAGAAATGTCACTCCCATACATTCTACTACTTTTCATATCTTTTCGATCATAGAATTGCAATTTGGCTATTTTGTCGATTTTAAAAGTCATGTTTAAACATTTTCATCAAAACAAAAATCAATTCTAAATGTCTAATATAATTCCACTAACCTTACGTTCGTTTTGGAATCGGTGGTATTGTAAAAATAACAGTAAAAATGACAAAATCGTTTGCATGTACACGTTCGTATGTCACATGCTCACATGCGAATGATTATGGGCCAAAGTGGCGGATCTCAGGTCGACGAGATTTTTTTATGTATGGTCATTGAACACGCATAACTTTGTACAGAGTAGATCCATTTTGAAAATTATTTTTTTGTTGGAAAAGCTATACCCCGAATTTGATCCCATACATTTGGAAAATAAAACAACCTTAAGGGTGGGAAAATAGGGATGATTTTACAGCTAATAGCTAAAATAAGGTAGATAGTTATTAAAAAAAGGAATAAAAAATTAAGCATGTAGTAATAATAACAATATGTAATAACAAAATAAAAACTATATTTTGAACAATTTGTAAAATTTTTGTGTTAAAAAGTTTAATTATTAACTGTTTGATACCAAAACGAACGCGAGGGTTTTTCTTTAGTTTGGTGTGTAATAAAGCCATATTATGTTATAATTCTAATTTGTTGATTGACTACTAACATACGTGCATGCTGTTTCTGTTTCTACGCTAACCGAAAACGACTGAGCGAAGTTAAGATACAACTTCGTTTAATTTAATTCAAAATAAAATTCTTTGTAAACGTGACTTACCTGTAACATTCAATGTTATTTACGGTCAATAAATATTTTGATTTCTGATTTCTGAAAAAAATGGCGCTTGTATGCATGTTTCCATGTTTGCTTGTTGTGTTGTTGTGAAATGTTGTTGTTGTTTGTGAAAACTTGCTTGTGGGTACCGGTCTTAATAACATGTTGTACTTACACTGAAAAATTGTAAAAGTTGTGGTAACTGTCTTTTAGGATTAACATAGCACCTACTATACAGGGTTATAAGGAAAGGGTATGCTAAGCCGAAACGGGCTCATAGTACTCATCATTATGATTAACTTTTACTATGTGACCAACCCGGAAATCTGGAAAAATTTATCGGCTGTTTCATACATTTTGTCGACATTTTTCTATGGAACAGATGATTTTTTTCGCAAATTCCGGGTTGGTCCCATAGTGAAAGTTGTTTATAATGAAGGCCTTTTCGGCTTTTTCGGCTTACGTTGGTACGAGTCGGAGTTTGAACCCGCCACCTCAAGAATCCGAAGCGGCTATTCTCCCACTGAGCTACCACGGCTTTGTAGGTTCTTTATTAACCCTAAAAGAAGGTTGACACAACCTTAATGGTTCTTCAGTATAAGCAAGTAATTTACTCCAAAAAAATAATAATTAAAAAAAAATATTACAGCGAAGTCAACACGCTAAACACAGAAGTGACCAAAGAAAAAGAGCTCAATAAAAAGCTGGATGAGACTGTGCATAGGTAAGGGAAACAACTGTTAGGCTAAAAAAAGGGGTGGCGAACCTTTATGAAACGACGTGCCAATTTTTATAAAGAAATACTTAATGAGGCTTTAGTATGACGTTAAATAATTTTGCCTAGTGATAATTGGGTGGTGGCGTGCCTAAAATATTTTGTCGCATGCCATTGGTTCGCCATCCCTGGGCTAAACGTATGCTGAGACGCAGGGGACGCAGCACAGAACAGAACAGGTTTTGCAGGCAGAGCGAGCGAGACAGATATAGCGGGCAGAGCAGGACAGACACATGTCCGCGTCGCACGTACTTACACCGCAGTACGCAGCTCTCAGTACGTTCATGGATTACTAAATCAGCTCTGCGAGGACCTGCGTCTCAGGATACGCTTATTCTTACTCTAACCACAGAAAGCCTTTAAACAGTCGCTCTAAACTATAATTATACATATTTCAATTTTAAATTAAAAATTGTTTATCACTGTCTGTTGGGCTTTAGGTATGACTAAGATACACCTAAAAGCTGAAATACATAACTTATTTATTAAAATTGACTCAAAAATAACTTTTTAGTCTGTGTAGTAACCCAACCCTACAGTTTTAGCACTATTCTACAGTTTTTTGGCAGCTGTCTCAGGTTTTTAGGAATGCTTTACAGTACAATATTTATAGTATTTTTGCCATTGCTGTTTTTGCGATTTTTATGAAATAAAGACATTGAAAAACTAGATTTTTGATAAGTTTTACAATTTTTTAAAGCTAGTCTACAGTTTTTTTCTTAAGACAGGGTTGGCAACACTGCTACTAGTTTTATACTATGTCAGAGGCCGTCGGCCTAAAAAGTCTTGGAACCAGGGCTTTGCTTTTAACATTAAATTTGTTTTCCTTTCTCCAGCCAAAATGTCACCATTCTTGAACTTGGAATCACGGAAAATACTCTTCGAAAGGAAATAAAGGAGTTGAAAAAAAATAATGCGCAGATGGAAACGTAAGCATATTCATTGTCATCATCTTTTTCATATTGTTTCGTTTAATTTTTACTTTTTTTGTGAAGTTCAATTTTACTGAAAAAAGCCTCTAAAATCGATCAAACCTGACAGTTAAATTGATTTTAAAATATAGATTGAGCTAACAACACAGTTTGGTTTCGACCTCGAAAATCGAAACAATCAGATCGATTTTCGTAGTATAATGTAAACGAATAAAAATGCTAAATTACTAAATGTTGCTAACAATACGTTACATTTTGCAGTGTAGTTTTTTGTCGGCCTGTTTGGCTCAGCGGTAGGGTATCCGCCTTATAAGCCAGAGGTCCCGGGTTCGATTCCCGGCCGGGGCAGATGTTTGAATGATAAATTTAAATTTCTTTTCTGGGTCTGGGTGTTAGTTGTCCTTGTCTTTGTGTGTGTTCCATGGCATCCCCGACACAGGATTTATTCCTAGTGGGGAGCTATGAGTGTGAAACGTTTATTTATTAATTTTATTATATTTAGATTAATTTAATGAATGAATAAAAAAGATTAAAATAAGTAATAGTAATGATGTCAGGTATACATAAGATAAACTCTTTATTGTTCAAACCAAAAATTACAAACAAAATTATAATAAAACTTATACAATTACGTACGCTTATCCATAAAATAATAATCCATAAATAATCCATAAAAATAATAATCCATAAAATAATAATAATATGTTTTGTTCAGTGAATTGAATGTGGCCCGTGAAGCTAACGGTGGCGTCAACGCTCTTCTGGCAGCAATACAGCCTTTAAGAAATCAGATTCAATATTTGATTAAACAAAACTCCGGACTAAATGATCAGATGGAAAAGTGAGTCACTTTTTTACTCCACTTCTAACAACAATAATTATACTTTATTAATGAGATTTGTCTGTCTCATAGCTGCGCTCTAAAACAGCAGTTCCGAATCGCTAGGAGTCATAGCTTTGCAAAAAAACGAACGCGCTTGCATTAATTTTGACATCTTATTTGGTATAATTTTTATTATCTTTTTATTTCTTTAATCTATTTTTAACTAACTTCCAAAAAAGAGTCGGTTCTCAATTCGACGAGTATGTTTTTTTTATTATTTTATTTTGTAACATTGTTCATTTCTATTTTTATTTTAAACTAGCGGCCCGTCCCGGCTTCGCACGGGTAGACTTTGGGATAAACGTAGAGTAAATTGAAATCGGTCCAGTCGTTCACGCGTGATGGCGTGACCAAAGGTGTTGAGAATAATTATAGGAACTCTTTGTTATAACCTCTATTCTCATGCTATTGCGTAACTATAGCAACCGTAGTTTGTTGATGCTAACTTGTCAATTTATAGTAAAAATTATCAGTATAAAACGCACACTGTTTTGATAGATATGATTGAATTTGAACTTTGTACAGAGGTAATAAAGTGCAAATTGACTCTTGGACATTAGGAACATACCTACATTGCTTAAACAACAGTGAGTGCTTGCAATTCAATATGAACTTTATACAATAGCAATAAAGCTCGTTTTAGTTAGAAAACGTTTGTATGGGAAAAATAAAAGGGCTGTTTTTAAGGTTTTTCAATATTTCTGAGAGATTTTCTTAATATTTTTTTCCGTAAGAACTTTCTCCTAATAATAACAAATACAACAAAAAAAGAATTAGTGAAATCGGTCCAGCCATTCACGCGTGAGGCCGTGACCAAGGAAAACGGGTTTCATTTTTATATATATATATAGATTGTATAATTTTTAGGATGTTTTGTTTCTGAAGTTATACTTCTTATGGCGCGATAGAGAAAAATGATGAGAGTGAATTTTTACGATGCGCGCGCACACCTAAATTCGTGTATCGTGAAGTTAGTTCTAGGTGGCATGAAGGTTGTTCTAGTATTTTTTTTTTCAATTCTTTGGTACGTGTCAATATTAATATTGCTACAATTTTTTTTCAATTTATTTTTTGGCTTTGGTACGTGTCAACATTAATATCTATAAATGGTTATTCATAAAGGGTATGCCAAGCCGAAAAGGGCTCATAGTACTCATCATTATGAACAACTTTTACCATGGGACCAACTCGAAATTCGTGAAAAAAAAATCAGCTGTTCCATACATTTTGTTGAGTGTCATTGACATTTTTCTATGGAACAGATGATTTTTTTTTCGCGAATTTCGGGATGGTCCCATAGTAAAAGTTGTTCATAATGATGAGTACTATGTGCTCTTTTCGGCTTAGCATACCCTTTATGAATAACTCTGAATATTGAATATTAGTGATAAAACTGATTTGAATAAACTGTTTTTTTTTTTTAAGAAGTATAACTTCTAACGCGTGTACAAAAGTACACACACTTTTTTTTTACTTTGAAATTTAATTTTTATTTTATAATTGTTGATGTCTGACCTGTCGCACGCCTTGGCGTTGCTGTGAGTGCGGCAGGTATTTAATAATAAATAAATATCTGAACCATCCACGGACCCGCAAATATTAATGACTTTTTGTTTTCCGTTTTCCAGTGAAATGGAAGCGGCCCGTGAAGCAAACAACAACGTCGCCTCTCTTCAGGCTGAAATGCAGAATTTGCAAAAGCAGGTTGAAGACTTGTCTAAACAAAACGCTGAACTAAATGAACAGATGATAATGTAAGCATATCTTTAAAATAATTACTTTCTACTATCTTATACTCGTATAATAAGCAGTGATTACGTTTAGCAGGGTTTAAAAGTAAGAGCCAAAAGATACAAGATACAATTTTTAAGCTATTGCATAGCTTCTATCGCGGGCCTTGATCGTGGAGACCGAATCCAGAAATTCCGTAACGAAAATAATCTAACACTTTTTAGTGATACTTTTTAGTTTTGTTGCCATCTATCGATGAATAGCAGGACTTTTAATGACTTTTTGAAATATCACGCTTGTCTCTTTAGTTCAGCAACTCGCCTCTAGGTGTCGAGTGTAAGGTTTCGATAAATAATTATAATTGCATAAGTTGATAAAAAATGCTATGCAATAGCTTTACCGCGGCAGTCCCCGAGTGCCACACGTCTTTTTTTAAACATGTTGTATTAATTATTGCATTGTCGATCGATGTATACAAGAATTATGTAAAAATACGTAAGGGACGTATTACGTAAGCACTCAAGGGGTTTGTGGGATATTTGCTTTACTTGTTTTTGTTGATATGGGGAACGGGAATGTCTCAATGGTGATTATGTTAGCAACATTTTGTTATAATTAACACGGGAATACTCACGTAAAAATTCGGTCGTCTACTTCGACTAGTTTCTGTCACATTCGGTGAGGACACATCAGGTGAGTTGACAAGCGAGACGCGCTCGCGGTTGCGTCTCGCTTGACGCTGCCAACAAAACAAATTTATTGCCTTTTCCTATTTTTTTTAAAGTAGGTTTTATACTATCGTTTATAATACCTATGTTTAAGTAAGCATAGAAGGGGCGGGGGGAAATAACTTAGCACACCTTTACTGCCTTTACTGACAAGGGGGAGGAGGGGTTAAAAATTATTACACTAAAAACCTGTTTACGTAATACTAAAATGGCCCTTTAGTAAGCTCATCTTGGTCTGTAAAACGAATATTTTAATATATACTAGCTGACTCGACAGACGTTGTCCTGTCAAAAGCCATTGCGTCAATTCTATGTCAAATGTCAAAAGTTAATGCTATTGCGTAACTATAGCAACCGTAGTATGTTGATGCTAACTTGTCAATTTATAGTAAAAATTATCAGTATATATATAATTTGCAATAAAATAATATTGCGGCTATAAATTGAGATTTAAACTATCCTATCTCTCAAGTTGGATCGAACTGCACATGGTGTGCGAATTTTATTATAATCGGTTAAGTGGTTTAGGAGTCCATTGAGGACAAACATTGTGACACGAGATTTATATATATTAAGATATGCTATTTTGAGACGAGCAAATCGCTCGCCTGATGTTAAACTTCACGTTTGCCCGTAACAGGTCTGCGTCACCCAGAATTTTGAATCTTAGAATTCAAGCCCCTGCGCGGCACAGCACTGCGCTCGTCACCTTGAGATATAACATGTTTAATGCCCATTTTTATCTTGTTTTCTTTGTTTTTGTTCTCCAGCCAAGTTGACAGGACCCGTGAAGCCAACGCACGCGGCGAAACATTCGAAATGAGACATAGAGATTTGAACGAACAAAATGAACAGTTGCAAAGGTGAGTTTTTTTATTTTAACAAATCTAGGAATCTTACAGCTAGGTTTATGGTACAGATAAATATATCTACACTAATATTATAAAAAGAAAAGATTTGTATTATGTAAGATTTTCTATTTATTAACACGTATCTCCGACTGACAAATAAAATATTTTTTTTCTATTATTTAAGAAGTGCCAAAAGAACATTTCTTAATAAAATTACAATCTAGCCTCCGGCTAATAAGTAATTAAATCTAACTTAAATTTCTAGGTATTTATTTACTAAGAATATGTCCAATAACACTTCTTATTGTTTCTATTAAGGCGAAGACACAATGTTCACGTGTTCTTTACACTTTCACTATAATCACTTCTTATGACTAACACTATATACACTAGCTCGAACGGTTTTGTTCTTTAAAGTCTTCTAATTATCTAGTCTAAGTCCATTACCTTCATTTATTTATTGTAACTACCTATGGGAAATAAATACCAGTCTTTCTTTATACAGGGTTATCAGGAAAGGGTATGCTAAACCGAAAAGGGCTCATAGTACTCATCATTATGAACAACTTTTATTAGGGAACACACAGAATTCGTGAAATGAAAATCAGCTGTTCTATACACTTTTTCGAGAGTCGTTGACATTTTTGTGTGGAACAGCTGACATTTTTTTCCCGATTTCAGGGTTGGCCCCATAGTAAAAGTTGTTCATAATGCTGAGTTGGTACTCTTTTTGAGCTCTTTTTGGCTTACCACACCCTTTCCTTATAACTCTGCACACATTTCACTTGCTAATATCGAAAATTGTGCGTTCCAGGGCTTTGGGAACGTTAAAAGAAAACTTCGACTCTCAAAATATAAACATCACAAACTTGATGATAAAGGGACTTCAGCTCAGTTTTAGCAATGAACAACGCGAGAGAGAATACAACAGTTTGCAGCGGAGTTATGATCAACTGCGAAATGCCTACAATTCCCTTTTGCAGGCTGGCACTTTCAATTGGTAGACTAAGATAAGACCACCTAGCCAAGTTGCAATTCTAAAATCGAAGTGCTATATTAGGTTATTCATAAAGGGTATGCTAAGCCGGAAAGGGCTCATAGTACTCATCATGAACAACTAGCCCTTTCTACTATCGGTCTACCAAGGGCACTAAAAAGCGTCACCGTTTTATGGTTGATATACCGAAAACTCGTACGAAACGCTTTGATTCCACCTTTATTGTGCGAACCGCTAGGATGTGGAACGCTTTGCCTGAGTGGGTGTTTCCCGATAGATATAATCTAGGTGTCTTCAAATCGCGAGTGAATCGGTTTCTTCTAGGCAAGCGTGCTCCATCGTAGACCGTATCGTTGCTTACCATCAGGCAAGATGGCGGTCAAATGCAAGCCTGTTACTGAATAAAAAAAATAAAAAAATCATTAGGAACAACTTTTACTATGAGACCAACCCGAAATTCGCAAAATAAAATGTCAAGGACACTCGACAAAATGTATGGAACAGCTGGTTTTTTTTCGCGAATTCTGGGTTGATCCCATAGTAAAAATTGTTCATAATGATGAGTACTATGAGCCCTTTTCGGCTTAGCATACTCTTTATGAATAACCCTGTAGAAAATTAGAACAATATGTAAAGTAGGTTCTTAATTCTATGACAGAAATGTCATTCCCATACATTTTTCTAGTTTTGTATATTGTTTCGATTATGGAATTGCAACTTGGCTAGAGCCAGGAGCCAGGAGCGGATGGAGCACTGCGTTAGATTCAGTTATGATTAACACTCGAATACTAATGTGAAATTAAGTCGGCTATTCCGACTACTTTAGATCAGATTTGGTAATCTTCAGGTTACAAGCGAGGCGGGCTCGCGTCCCGCCTGGCTCTAAAATAAAAGATTGTAATCTCTTAATGAAGATCACCGAATGTGATCGAAACTAGTCGTAATTGGCGACTTAATTTTGCGTGAGTATTCCCGTGTTAATTATAACGAAATGGTTTAAAACCACGTTAGTAGCACTGCGGTTAGCTTGGGTGAAGCCAAAATTTATATTTTGGCGCGTACGTACTCAAAATATACTGTGCTGTAAGCAGTATTGCCAACCCTAACTAAGAGAAAAACTGTGGAATTGCTCTAAAAACCTTAGAAAACTAAAAACTATCAAAAAAATTGGTTGCCTGTAAAGTCGGTATACGGGCGAAAGTTTTACGTGACAACGACTTTGAGTGGTAAAATAATTTTAATGTGAATATTCATTCGTATAGTGTGTAGTGGCGGGCTAACTGTGCTCGAGTGGAAGGGACGCGTGCCTTTCACATTTTATGTCTGTCTCTCTCGCTCTTAGGCGGGCTAACCATGCCCGAGTGGAAGGGACGCGTGCCTCTCATTCGCTCTCATTGTGAGCGCATAACGTGAGCGGAGCGTAACGCAGTTTCTTGAAGTGTCACCCGGCAAACTAATTTATAAGACGTTGTCACGTCAAAATCTGCAGTTTTTGCTGAAATGCCTTTATTGATAAAAAATCGCACAAAAACCGCACGACAAAAAACTGTTGATTGTACTGTAAAACATTTCTAAAAATATATAATATATAATATCAATAAATCCCTCAAATTTACTGATATGTCAATGTGTCTTGTGTACACGCGTGAAAGTAGAGTTCTTGGCCTCACCCAAAACTCAGTCCATCTTTCTCTAGGTCTATCTGAGTTGGAAGAGTACGCAATATTCTCGATTGCTGCTACGTACAGTATCGAAACTGCAAAGTAACCTTATTTTTTCATTGTACCTATACGAATATTGAATATAGTTTTAGGAAAACAAATATTAAAAAAAAATTTACATGTTTAAATCGAATTCATCTTGAATCGAATATAAGTAAAGATTTGTAATTTTGGTTGTTTGTAACGAATAAACTCAAAAACTTCACCAATATACTATATAAAGCTACATCATTAACGAGTAACATAGACTATATTTCATACCCGTGCGAAGCCGGGGCAGGTTGCTATACATATTTTACATGTATACATATTTTAACTTATTAATTTAGATCAAAATGACTATAGCTCTCCTGTAAATCCATTTGTAGTTTCGATACTGTTGGTACGGGCAGTCGATCTTTTGAGCTCGGATGTTAGCGCAAGTAGCTGCGCAGAACGTGGTTAGTTCTAAGAAATGTGCAGAATTTAGGCTAAATAACTATAGCTATTACTGAGTGCCTAGTGCGATTTCTTTTCACTATTCGATCGCGTTAACGTAAACTACAATTTGTATGGAATCAGTTGTAGTTCATGTTATGAACACTAGGTGGCGCGGTTTTTATTCCATACAAATTGTAGTTTACGTTAACGCGATCGAATGGTGAAAAAACTCGCACTAGACACTCTGAATAAAAAAAGGCCCACAATTTCACAATACAACACGATGTAATAACATATAACCCGGTCACATTATCTCGAGACCTGGCGTCGTCGTAAAAGTCCAAACGTAACAATGAAATGTTCAAAAATATACCACGAAAACAAGTCGACGCGTATCGGCAACGAAAGTGCTAACCGTACTGACGCGCCCGCGCCGGGGCGAGCGCGGGGGGGGGGGGGGGGGGAGAGGAGAACGGGGCGGAGGTTCGCATTCCAGCGAGGTCTCGAGATAATGTGACCGGGCTATACATGGGGGATACAATATGATACAATAATATTTTTTTACCCGACTATGGTAAAGCAAAAGGAAGGGTTATGTTTTTGACCGGTACGTATGTTGTGGATGAGTTCTATGAGCCCTTTTCAGTTTAGCATACCCTTTCCTTATTGCTCTGTAAATGTAGTTTCGATTTCTACCTCAACCGTGCCTTCAAAAAGGGACTTCATAATGATTACCTAAGTAGGTTTAAGTCGCATTAATGGAACTCATCCTAAAATCGCTAAAAAGTACGAAAAATGCCATAAAATTTTCAGCATTTAATTCTCTTCAGGAAATATAATTTTCAATAGAGCAGCTTTTTGCGATTTTAGTGTTGGTCCCATAGTAAAAGCTTTTGATAATTTTATTGTTAAAAAGTAAGTAAGTTTAGTTTTTGTTAATTAATAATATAAGTACAATGAGCTTGTGAATCGGGAACCATCCGTGAAGACTTGTGATAAGCGTAAAGACTAGTCATAGGAATCGGTAACCATCTGTGAAGACTTGTGATAAAAATAGTGAAGACTTTGTTATACAAAGCATGGGACATAAAAAGTATGAGCAATTGTCATTAAAAGCGTGAAGACTTGTCATAAAAAGCGTGAAGACTTTTCATTAAAAGCGTGAAGACTTGTCATAAAAAGCGTGAAGGCTTTGACATAAAAAGCATGAACAATTGTCACAAGAAGCGTAAAGATTTGTCATAGAAAGTTTGAGCAGTTGTCATAAAAGTTGTGACATACTGTTCAATGCCATGCTCGCATTTAAGTTAGTGTAAAGGTCAATTCCTATCGCCCAACGCATCGCGCCGCGCAGCGGCACGGCCTTATTGGTGAGAATTGGCCTTAATTTGTCAAATGCCCTGACTGCATTTACTGCGGCCCGGATAAAGTATATTTACCATGTCTATTTTTATATTATGATTAGCCTAAGGCTTAAAATGTAACCAAATTATTTAATAAGATATTATTAAACGCGTGTGACGTGACGTGTATGTGATAGTATAAATCTCCAAAAAAATATATATCTGTATGTTTTTTAAATTTTGCTTTTTGATGATTTTAATAAATGTTTTTTTTATAATTTTGTGTTGTTTAATTTTGATATTACTAACTGCCCCACGCGGAATCACTCGTGCAGCAATTCCAATGCATTGTTATTTTGCGTAATAGTGTGAGATCCTGATCCTAACATGAGAATAAATGTTTATAAACCTATTGAAACTTCTATATTAGAGTTACATATTACATAAGAAGTTATTTCCTGATTGGACGCATGATGAACGTAAAATAAATAGACCGAGGCGCGCATACTACACCCCTTTGGCTTTGGTGCTTGGATAGAGCTATAGATGTTAATAAGTATTATTACCTCAGTATCTATACGAGCGTGTTTGATAGAAATTTAATGTAATGTATGCGTTTTTTGAAGAAAATGTGTTGCTTTTGATTTCAATCTGGCTAGGTGCATACATCCTTAGACTAAAATAAAATAAATGGACGGGCCTAAAAGAAGCGCACTATTGAAGACTGTTTGTACAAGCGTATTACGCTGGAGACGTCTGTCTCGCTCTCACTCCTTCCCAGCACCTCGGAAGTGTAACACGACTGTGGAGCTACAATCACGACCTTCCATCGAACAAATAATGCCTTCGTGCTCATTCCCATTATGCAAAAACACTTCGAGAACCAAAAATAAAAGTTGTGGAGTCACATTTCATAAGTAAGTACATATTTGTTCATCGTATTTCATCATAATTACGTGTAAAATTATCAAAATACAATCGTTACTTAGTTTTCATTTCCATTTTGTTGTTGTTTTCTTACCGTTGAGGGACAGAAATATAGGCTTGTGCTTAGTGCAACAAGGATGACCTCTCTTTGTTCGGAAGTATTCGGCTTACGCCGCGCCGGCGACCGACCTACCCAAGCAGCGGGTACAAGGACCGTCAGCAAACTAATTATCTGATTACAAATTATTTTTTTTTTTTTAATGGTTTTTAATGAAACCATTCTATCAGTATTTTCTTATGACGTTGTCACGTTCAACTATTGTCAGTAAACCGACTTTACAGACAACCGATTTTTTTTCTTCTTCTTCTTCTTAACAGAAAAAAATACGCTTAGTGTTATACAAAGTCTGAAACATTTTTTTTTCTCATAGTTATCTTTTATTTACTTACTGTAGATTTCCAAGTGATGTTGCCATCCATAAAATATGGCAAAATAAAATACAGGCTGCGAGACTGGAGCAAGACTGGATTGCAAAGAACTACAGCTATGTGTGCTCCGATCACTTTTCGTCTGACGAAATATATAGGTACAACTAAAGCTAAATGCTAAACCTTTCCGGCTTAGCATACCCTTTATGAATAAACCTATATAGTAAGTGTCAGCTTATAAAGGCGGGTGTATACACCTTTTATAACTATTAATTCTGATACCCCACTCGATGGGCTTAGTGACATTTTTTTGGAAACCGTAATCCAATAATTTTACGTGAGTAATTGCCGTGTTAATTTAACTCATATTCCTTTGTTTGTCATGCAATAGTATCTTTTATTTTAAATAATATACGTTTTCATTCGATCTGGATCTTACCTTGTTTACCTTTTGTTGTTTAAATTTGCATTAAAATTTGTATCATAAAATTTTTTTTTTATTATTATTTACGACTCATTTTTTCCGAAAGTGATGTAAGTATGCACCCACTTTTTAAACCATACAAATAATTATTTAGAATATAATTAATTGCTAACAGCGCTATCGGTTTTGCTAACGCTCCTCGTCCGGATTGGACGAAATGCTCAAGCGCAACCAAGCGCAACAGACAAACACAGGCTATTTCTTTCTTTCGCATGGTACTTTGTATTCGCGGTCTCTTTTTTTGTAAAAAATGTACACACATGCCTATGATTAGGTATAGATATATAGTCGAGCAGATTGTGACTTATTTCGACTGAACGCAATCAACGGTTTAGGCCCGTCCATTCATTTTATTTTAGTCTAAGCATACATCGGTAATATAATATACGATACATCGTAAGCTCAGAGCCTCAACTCAACAGAACAGGTGGGAGTAAACGAGAACAGATAGAACCATAGATATCATACTTTGTAAAAAAGAGCAAGATGGCAAGTGCCAAACACGGTTGAAAAAGAGAGACAGACATTTCACTTTTTGTCCCCGTCGTCGCTGTAACCGTGATAGGGTGGGCAAACCACAGATTAGGAATAATGGCCGGTTTACATTATTCCAGTCCAGTGATCTAGCGAGATTCCAGTCCAGTGCTGGACTGGATCTGTAACGTCTACATTATTCCAGTTATTTATAAGCCGTTGAAGTGTGAACACTACAGTGACAATGATTTCAAGAAGAGATCAGTTTCGAAAATGTTTCGAAAATGTTCTCGCAAAAAAAAGTCCACAAAAACAACCAACACGTGTGTACTTCGTCAGCACTGGAATGGCACTGGATTGGCCGTCTACATTATTCCAGTTGCACTGGATTGATCGCACTGGATTCAAAAGTAGACCGCGAATCCAGTTACTGGACTGGAATGCTTACTGGATTCAGTTCATTCCAGTGCCGGTTTACATTTTTCCAGTAAGCAATCCAGTACTGGACTGGATCGCTGGACTGGAATAATGTAAACCGGCCATAATAATTACTAGGCGGCGTGAGCCGTCTACGATTTGTAGCTGCCAGGTTGTGAATTAAGTTTGCCCAGGATTGTACCCAATAAATTAATAAATCAAATTTATTGGACTATTTCATATTTCCCGCTGACCCAAAACTAAGATAAGGTAGGTACATTATTTTCGCAATCGCAAGATAGCATATATAGAGATGTTCATAATTATGAGTAGATTAATAATATTATTAGTTATTTTCCTACTACACACTTTTTTATCTAGTAATAGGCTATGATCGTAATAAAAAATACAAAAAAGTATTTTCTGTCAATGTCAAAAATCATTCAAACATCAATCTCGTTGACATTGACATTCGTCTTTTTGAATTTTTTTACATTTTGCGCGCGCAGTCCGAATTATACCAACAGTGTCTAAGAACCAACAAAGGTAGCAAATTTTTTTTTCCATATTTTATTCTCTTACCATCACTGTTTAATATTCTGTGTCACTGTGCCAACGACGATGCCAGCAACTAGATGACAAGACCACCGTAGACCACTGTGTGGCAAAAACTCATTGTGCTGGTCTGAAGTCTCTGTTTTATTCGCGTTTTTGGCCAAAGATAACGTTGACCTGTTTGTGTATTTCGGATCACTCCTTGTTATTCGTGCGTGCGCCAGGCGCCAGAGTGCGCTTGATTTGTTTGTTGTGGCAGAAATATTTCACAAAAAGTAGATTTTTATTATATAAGTGCTACAAAGATAATCTACAATTGAACACAGATGCAATCGCTACGTTTTAGGTGATTGCTTTACTGTACTCGATGAGTCGGTGGCCTGCATTGACGCAGGTTACTTAACAGGTCAGTTAAGTTCCTCTTACTACGCGGGTGAACCAAGTAATTATCTACCTACTCAATAGCTCAATACACGCGGGTACGGGCGCAAATATATTTCGTAAGTTCCTAAGTGTAAGGCAGATAACAACAGCAAGTAAATTTCTCTTTGGTGAGCAAATTAGTTTTGTTGAAACTTACTTTTACTCTCCTGTACGTAAGAGCTCAAAAAAGTACCATACAGTTTCAACCTTTAGTAGACCCTATGTAAAAAAGAGAATTTTATGAGTTCCAAGATTTTTCACAAATATCTGTACTGTTTTTAACAGTTTGACTGCGGAAAACACCTACCTTGTAGTTTCCTTTGTGTGACGCGAGTGCGGCTACACACGGCAGGCGCGTAAAACACAACGCATTTGACTATTAGCCGCACTTAAGGCAAGCGCATGTGATTATTAACCGTTAAGACAAAGTTTTATCCAACCTGACCAACCAACCGACTCTCCTCAAGTGTCAATATTCTGTATACTTTAAGATAGTGGGTTGATAGTTGTGTCCGTTTGACCATATCCAGTTTTCAAGACTTCCCTAAGATCTACTTCCCCCTTCCCTTCCCAACTTCCCAACTTCCCACAAGACTATTCCTTTTTTGATTCAGGTTGGAGGCAGGCCTCTAACTCAAGCACCTGTAGTGAATGGAGTGGTGCTAAGTTTTCCTGATTATTTTATTTATTTTTCAGAAAAATGGAGTTTAAATGCACCGTCTGTTGCAAGCAGGGTGATTTCTGGCCAAATCTGGAAAACTTATATGTGACAAGATGTGGTCACGTATTTCATATAAACTGTCTGACAACACAAATGAGGTTTGTATTTTTAACTGCCTAATGCCCTTTTACAGCATAATTAGTGATTAAACGAACTTACCTTTGTGAAGTTCTATCATAATTATACGTAGCACTTTGTCCGAAGAAATTAGTATTAGTAGATATTATATACACATGTAGTTTCGCTAGGTGACACCACTCTTTGCACTAATTGTTGAGAGAATGTAGGTAGAATTAAACAAGTTAAAATATCCGAGGGTAGATATAACCCACCTCGCCATTTTGTCGTTCTTATTCTTCATTTAGTTTAGAGATATACATATTTATATTACACACCTAATTACACCTTTCGTCATTGGCATGCTTCTTTAGTTCTAATGATATTCAAGGGTTGCGTTTGCTCCTGGGGGGGCGGGAGTACATACTAATTTCTTCGGACAAAGTGCTACGTATAATTATGATAGAACTTCACAAAGGTAAGTTCGTTTAATCACTAATTATACTTCGCACTTTGTCCTCGAAATTAGTATTAGTAGATATTATATACACATGTAGACTTTGAGAGTAATGTAAAGAAGTATTGTCAATGACACGTTAATCGTGTGAAATCAACTTAATGTTTATTAAGCACAACCATAGGTACTGTAGGTATATTTTACGTGAAAATATTCATATTTTACGTTACTACCTTATTACTTAACTTAATTGTTATATTTAGCTTAAACAGTATCTAGGCATCTATTCGCCTGATGGTGTATTATTATTATATTAATAATTGCTCGAGCTAAGGACAGGTGACAGGCATCGGTAACAACCCTGTTGTAAAACGGAACGAAGGTAGTGGAGCTGTGGCTCCATCCCGCAGTGTTGCGGATAGTGTCAAGACTGACACCAAGCGAGCGTGCGGCAGT
Organism: Alcis repandata; assembly: GCA_949125135.1. Taxonomy (NCBI): domain Eukaryota; kingdom Metazoa; phylum Arthropoda; class Insecta; order Lepidoptera; family Geometridae; genus Alcis; species Alcis repandata. The sequence continues at coordinate 10,306,687 of OX421240.1, read as the reverse complement.
CGCAGTTTGCCGACTGGTTTAAGTGAATAAAATATCGCATTTGTCTATGTATGCCTGTAGTATTTTTGCTGGGTTTTCGTAGAAAAAAGGTAAGAAGAAAACTGACTGCTTGAAACCAGGAATGTTTATTTATATCAAGCTTTTCATTACCAATTGACAATTGTCAATTATGCATAAGTGACCTAAAACACTGTTGGTGCCCCAGGTAGCATTGTATTTAGGTAAAGGAGGTTTACCGTCGCTAAACATTTTCGATAGAAAGACAATTAGGTACGCTAGGGATTGAGGCCTTATATAGAACAACATTGTAATTGTTTAAGCAATACGACCACCACTTCCAGAGAAATCCGTCATGTTGTTTATTGGAGCTTTTAGTCAGTGAGGCAACTTGTAGGCTTTGACTTGATAAAGCCTGATAACACTCCTGCAGCCAGGGTAAGATTGGAATATATCTGCGATTTGTAATGCGATATCAAAATATTATCGTTAGGTGTAAACGTAGCGATATCAGACACAAGTAGGGATTTGAACAAAGAGAACCATGCTTGTGTAGGAACATTGGTACAATGAAACATTGCTACAATCACAATGCCACATGCGTTGTTTGAAATGTTTTTTCGCAGCCTTCTTAGGACTATTGAAAATGAAGGGAAGGTGTAAATAAAAATAAGATGTCTGACCATGACTGCAAATGAATTAAAAGCGACTGCGTCAAGATCTTTGTGTGACGATATGTATCTATTACATTTATTGATGATTCGACTTTCAAATCTATTTCAGGCAGCTCAAAAGATGCTGCTAAGTATTAGGAAGCCCAATCAGCTAACTCCTATTTGATATCTGGGTGTGTTTTACGTGATTCAAAATCAGCGAGAACATTGATACATGATCTACTATAGGACGTGAAGATAAAAATCTTTGTAGCCGTGAGGCCAAATTTCTTTTGCTGTTTTAGTAAGATTGGAAATAGAATTCCATCCATGCGGTTAATGTAAGCTATCGCAGAATTGCGGTGGTGTTGTCGATGCGCAAAAGTATCAGACAGCCGTATAAATCCTTGGAAAAAAATTAAGAGCTATGAAAGCAGCTCGAGGTAATTTCAATGCCTTTCTTGTTTACTACTTGACCATTGAGCACTTGCAGTTTGACCTTCACAGTTCGCCCCCACCCCGTAGTTGAGGCGTCAGAATAAATTTCTGTAACGTGCACAGCACGTCGTTTCTGGTATGGTGTGTTGATTGGCCTATGGCACTAATCCACCACTTAATATCGGGCAACAGAGTGTCGGGTACATTCATAAACTTATCACAACATCATAAGTTAAGATATTTGCAGCGTTTTATTTCCTTAGTATAAAGCCCATACCCATACTCAATGGCTGGACAAGCCGACACTAATAAACCTTTGATTTGTGTGAATTTTCTAAATCAACAGCGTCTCTTTTTAGTAAAATTATCTATTTCAGTTTTAATGTGTAACTTTTTGTCCGAGGTTAGACTTAGCGACATCTGTTATGAGTCTATGATCATGCCTAAAAATTAGCATGTAATTGAAGGTGTCAACACACTTTTCTCCTCGTAAGACTCAGAGAAGTAAATGTTTTTCTCGTCATTTCAATATTTATCAGTAGCATTTCAGGGCACTGACTTATTAGTAGCCAATCGACTAAATACAGATTCATAATGTTTGTAAAAGCAAATGGTGCAGTTTGCAGTACTTAAGCCGAACGGCACAATGTTACATTGGAATAGTCGTATTTGTCGTTGAAAATTAACCGAAGGTTTTTATAAAGCCATTGTGATATCTTAAAAGAAAATATGCATCTTTGAGATCAAAGGTGCCATATAGCATTTCTGAGAAAGTAATTTTACTGCAGTGCGTAAGTCCCCATCCAAGTTTAAAATGTTCAGTTTTTGTAAACTTATTAATTATATTATTATTATTTTAATTTAAATACAATTATTTCGATTGTTTATCAGAATTTGTATATATGCGTGGTTTAGGAACAGATTCCTGAACGACCGATGAGGAAAACTTCCAGCTATCCAAGAGAGGATAGTACTATGGTCATTTGTAATTTATAAGAACCGGATTATATGCAACATAAAAAGTTTATAATAATTATGTATAATAAATTGGTGAAACATTCGTGAAATTGGTAAAATATGCATCAACATAAGTAAAATATGCAACATTACCTGTTTTTATAAATTTTTAATAAATTTTAGAAAAAAAATAAAAATTACAAGAAGAAAAATGCTGTATTCAGTTTTTTTTTTTTTTTTTTAATTTTTTTTTTTTTAAATCAGCGCAAAAAAGCGCGCGACTGATTGCAGCTTTTGTTTCAGGGTTAAGCTGTGGAGCATTGATGTGCAAGCATAATTGCTGGCATAGCATGCAGGCATTGAGTACTTAGTCAAAATATTTGTATATTGTAACCTTCAGGCGCGATATATTTGAGGCGGTTGCTAACTCTGAACGGGTGTCGTTTGCAATTTTCATTGTGATTATCGGGTGTTTGCCCAAAACCTCCAGTACCTCTTCATCTAATTTTAAAGGTTCTGTTGTCGATGAAGTTGGATCGTCGACAATTATGTCCGCGATATTATTTGCGGTCCTGAGATCGCAAATACTAACTATACTAAGTTACTGGTAACTATAGGGACCGTCGCCGCTTTACCTCCATAAGTGTCGACGAGATCTGCGCCGAAATTATCAACGTCCTATACAGTCACGTGATTTGGAGGCTCTGGGATTCAGTCGTCTGGGCCCAGGTTTGGTTGGGGTGACTCAGGAATGAGTCGATATTGACTTGTAAGTATAGGTTTTTAACCTTATATAATATACGTTTAGTTTATATAATAACAACAAGTCCAAAGGTCTTAAAATTTTGCTCAAAGTAAATGTTTAAAAGTTATTGTGTTTTCAGTTTCGAGTAACTGATCAAATTTTGAACGCGGTGGTTAGTTCGGTTACATTCATTGACAGATTAGTGGACTTTAAGGCTGTCTAGTGTCAGCAAAAAGGTTATCAGTTCCAACTGATAAAATGTCGAATGCGGTGAAAGAACCCCAATGGTTAGTTCGGTTGCATTCATTGAGATAATAATTGAACTTTAAGGCTGCCCTAGTGCCAGCTAAAAGAAAAAAGGTTATCAGTCCCGGCTGATAAAATGTCGTATGCGGTGAAAAAACCCCAATGGTTAGTTCGATTGCATTTATTGACAGATTAATGGGCTTTAAGGCTGCCCAGTGCCATCTAAAAGAAAAAAGATTATCAGTCCCAACTGATAAAATGTCGTATGCGGTGAAAAAACCCTGATGGTTAGTTCGGTTGCATTGACAGATGTCGTATGCGGTGAAAAAACCCTGATGGTTAGTTCGGTTGCATTGACAGATTAATGGGCTTTAAGGCTGCCCGGTGCCAGCTAAGAGAAAAAGGTTATCAGTCTCAACTGATAAAATGTCGTATGCGGTGAAAAAACCCTGATGGTTAGTTCGGTTGCATTGACAGATTAATGGGCTTTAAGGCTGCCCCGTGCCAGAGGTTATCAGTTCCAACTGATAACAATATCGAATGCGGCGAAATAGCACCGCTGGCGATCTCGGTTGCATTCTTATGAACTTTGCTTTATAATTATTAAGGTAATGAATACATAGTAATACCACTACATACCTTGTCGATGTACCTACTGTACTTCGTACTATTATCCGTTGCTCCAATGAGTCCTCGGAATCACTACTAGAAACGTCACTTTTATACGACTTATTTTTCCCTTTAATTTTTTAATTTTACGCATTAAAATTCCGCGGTTTTCTTTGACAGCTTTCGAGCGTTTTCTTTTAGGTATTTTTTGAATAACAAAAAGAACACTAAGTATTATACTTTTGTTGAATTGAAAGTGTCCGGAGTGGTTGAGCACTAAATTGCGAATGAAGAATAAGAACGACAAAATGGCGAGGTGGGTTATATCTACCCTCGGATATTTTAACTTGTTTAATTCTACCTACATTCTCTCAACAATTAGTGCAAAGAGTGGTGTCACCTAGCGAAACTACATGTGTATATAATATCTACTAATACTAATTTCGAGGACAAAGTGCGAAGTATAATATATTTTATTTAAATATGTAATAATGATATTCATCTGATACAACTTATATTATGTAGATGACAAAATATGGTTTGATGCACAAATCTTATTTGAGACAACAAGACACTGTAATTCTGCCTGTAAATAAAATTCTTATCTTATGAAAACATATCTACACCTGAACTGGCCTAATAATTCTTCTGATATATGAACCTGCATATAATCAATGCTTAACACTTTAACTGCTGCTAATAATCACATGCGTTTGTGTTTTACGCGCCTGACGTGTCGTGTGTAGCCGCATTCGTGTTGCACAAACGAAAACAAGGTATGTGTTTTCAGCAGTTAAAGTGTTAAAATGCTCTGACAACTTCTTGCTGATGCAAAATGTTAGGCGTGAAAACAGTACAGATAATTTTTGCAGTTATTAAGTAGCAGGGTTATAAGGAAGACTCTTCAAGCTTAAAGAAAACCATCATAATCTGATTACCTCTGCTAGCTTTCGAATATAAGAGTAAAGCTAGCTCAAAAACTATGGAAATTTTTATAAAAGGATGGTTTAATTTTTTTATTCCAGTTCACAGTCAAAAACATTGTTTGAGTGTCCGATGTCAACATGCAATAGGAAGATAAAGCAAGCTACAATTATCCAAATAGATCGAATAATAACAGAAAAAAGGAAATGGAACAACCTAGAGTAAGTTATATCTTATATCTCAGGGCGCAGTGCTGTGCCGGGTAGGGTCTTGAATTTGAGTTCAAAATTTTGGGTGGCCCAGACCTGTCATGGGCAAATGTGACGTTTAACATCAGGCTAGCGATTTGCACGTCTTCACTCAATAGCATAAAAAAAAAAAAAATTTTTTTTCTAAAAATTAATCTCAATTTTTAATCACATACCCCAATTTTACAAGCTTGTTTTTATTTAACTTGCAATATTTGTATGAGTGTACATAATTGTTTGGGTCAAATTTTGAACAACTTCCGATTGAACTGAAATTTGGTATACCTGTGTAACTCCAATGACATTACATAAAAAAAAGCTTGTTTTAAAAAATATTAGTACAACTCTCTTGAGTCCCACCGCTACCATGTTCACTCCATAGCCAGGCTACCAGTGGCGGATCCAGGGGGATGTGCTGGGGGGCTCCAGGCCCCAAAAATACCTGAAAACCCTACCCTTGTTTTTTACCCTCAGCCACCTTGCTTATGCCAAACCAAACCAGAATCCTGGATCTGCCACTGCTGGCTACCCTATCACTCTATTCAGCACAGTTGTAGATATAAATTGTACTGTAATATTTCAGAAATAAGCCTATTGATTGCATCCTCTGCAATAATGCAGTGACGGATCCGAAAAATATATCCGTGACAAAATGTGGCCACATACACCACTCCGAGTGCCTGGTGAAGTTTGTGAGGTTTGTACAAATAACAATAATGTATTCATATCACACTCATAGCTCCCCACTAGGATACCCTGTGTCGGGGATGCCATGGAATACACACTAAGACAAGGACAACTAAAACCCAGACCCAGAGCAGAAATTTAAATACATCATTCAAACATCAGCTCAACCGGGAATCGAACCCGAGACCTCTGGGTTATAAGGCGGATATACTACCGCTGAGCCAAAGAGGTCGTCGTAAATAACTTAGTTGTACAGAGTTCTGTTGAAAAATGTAAATGGCACTAAAACAAAATGAACAGCTGATTTTTTCTCACAATTTCAGGGTTAGCATAGTAAAACTGTTTTTAATGTAGTCATCATATTGAAGATATGAAATTTAAAAACAGAGTAATTAGGAAAGGGTATATTAAGCCGAAAAGGTTCACAGTACTCATCAATATAAACAACTTTTACTATGGGACCAAAACTGAAATCGAGAAAAAGACAACTGTTCCATAGAAAAATGTCAATGACACTACTCCATAGTATGTATGGAACAGCTATTTTTTTGCGACGTCGTTCATCCGTTGTTTGGTAACAACAATGGTTGATCAACTGATCTATTCTATCATCTAGCGACAGTCGATCGATCAATGTGTATAATATCATACCTTAATAATAATAAAAAGCCTTTGTTCAAAAAAAACTTACGCTTTTACTTGCTAACTTAACCTAAAGTTTTTCCATTTGCCTTTGTTTGGCAAAGGCCTTCCTTGACATCATCCAATTTTTTGCTGTCTCTAGCAGTCCTTGTCCATGTCCCATTCATGTTGTCTTACATTTTTCACTTCATCCACTAAATTTTCTTCCGCACTTTCGAATTCTGTTTCTAGGATACCAAGTCGTTAATACGCTCTAATTCTCGGCTTCCCTCATAGTGCCTACCCTTTGGGATTGTCTATTAATCACGTAAGGCTCGAGGGTGGGAGGAAAATGTCCCAAAGCGGGGGAACGTAGATAAATATCACGTGTATTTATTTTTTAGTGAAATTCTTAAAATCTTTAGGACACAAAAATATACACGTGATTTTTAGTGGGGGGAGGGGGGGGGGTAATTTAATAACCTCACCATGTATCATCAGGAAGGTGGGGGGGATGTAATAGTTGCTAAAGACATCACGTAATTTATAGACGACCCCTTTGTGTAAGTCCCCCTTAATTTCAGACGCCAACCCGACGTGTGTCTCACGCCCGAATGCAAGAAGAAGATAACTATAGGTACCATTACAAAAATAAACCTGGTGCGTGATGTGAATGACGTCACTGAGTGCAGCCAAAATGTAACGACGGAAGACCTACGTGCTTTGTTAGAGGATGATGAGGATTCATTTCAAAATAAAAATGAGTGAGTAAAAAGTACATTACAATAAATAATACTAGCTGCGCCCCGTAGTTTCACCCGCTACCTTACTGCAGACATTGGTATGGAGGTAGATATACCTTAAAGTCCTTAAATTGATATGTAGGTTACTTTTTATCTCGGAATTAACCGTCCCAGTGGGCCTAGCACGGTGGAAAAATTATGTGTCCACCGCTTTTATTCCTCGAAAAAACACAAACACAACCGACGCGCGGAAGAAAACGGTGAAAAGACAATCTGCTCGGAACAGGAACAGTTAATTTTCCGGGATAAAAACTAGCTTACATGTTAATGTAAGGTATAAGCTGAGGTATAAGCTAAAGTGTACGTACATACAGGGTTATTCATAAAGAATATGCTAAGCAGAAAAGAGCTTAAAGTATTCATCATTATGAACAACTTTTACTATGGGACCAACCCAGGATTCGCGAAAAAAAATCAGCTGTTCCATACATTTTGTCGAGTGTCATTGACATTTTTCTATGGAACAGCTGATTTTTTTTTCGCGAATTTCGGGTTGGTTCCATAGTAAAACTTGTTCATAATGATGAGTACTATGAGCCCTTTTCGGCTTAGCATACCCTTTATGAATAACCCTATATATATGTTTATAAGGAGAAAACAAGCATCTAAACTCACAAATATCAAACTTTGACATTTATAATATTAATAGGATTTTTATTGCATAAAGTTTTTGTTGTAGTACAGCATCTTAAATATTTTTTTCAGATCAAGTATGGATGCTCCATGTTCAAGCAAAACCTTAACCCAAACTGGACTTACATTGACACAAAAATGTCACGAAGAAGACAAGAAATCCGACGAGAAGCCAGAGACTGCAGCCGGCAAATTTTTCTCACCGTTTCTAAAGAACAAGATGTATGGACTGAAGAGTGACCAGCTTAGGTAAGCTAAAATAAAATAAAACAAAATATTCTACATACACAAACATACATAATGGTACCTAGTTTAGTTGTATTTGTTTAATTTTTTTGTCGGTATAATATTATTGTTTTTTCAGTGCAATTCACGAATAAAATTGATGTGCTTATTTTAGATAACTAATCTTAATATATATAAATCTCGTGTCATAATGTTTGTTCTCAATGGACTCCTAAACCACTTAACCGATTATAATAAAATTCGCACACCATGTGCAGTTCGATCCAACTTGAGAGATAGGATAGTTTAAATCTCAAATTATAGTCGCAATTTTAATTTATTGCAAATTATATATATATTTTTTTTCTATTATTTAAGAAGTGTCAAAAGAACATTTCTTAATAAAATTACAATCTAGCCTCAGGCTAATAAGTAATTTAAATCTAACTTAAATTTCTAGGTAACTAATTACTAAGAATGTGTCCATTAACACTTTTCTTATTGTTTCTATTAAGGCGAAGACACAATGTTCACGTGTTCTCTACACTTTACACTTTGACTATAATCACTACTTATGACTAACACTACACTAGCTCGAACGGTTTTGTTCTCTTAAGTCTTCTAACTATATCTGTGTGATCGAGGAGCTGGATGGCCTCGACATTCACATGGTGGTGAAGTCTGTTTTCGTGAGCTTCTGCATACCTTTGTATAACTTTGTCTACAAACTCTACTTGAAGGTCCCGGTGGAGATCTATGTTTCTTACGTACCATGGTGCATTCGTTATGTCCCTCAGTACTTTATTTTGAAACCTTTGTATGATCAGTACATTGCTCTGTGCGGTACAACCCCATAGCTGGATACCATAAGTCCAGACTGGCATTAGGACTTGTTTATATATTAATAGTTTATTCTGTAGTGACAGCGAGGAGTTTCTTCCAAGTAGCCAGTACATTTGCTTATACCTAAGGTTCAGCTCATCTCTTTTCTTCTTGACGTGGGCTTTCCATCGAAGTTTGGCGTCAAGAGTCATGCCTAGATATTTGGCTGTATTCTCATAAGGTATTACTTGATTATTAATAAAAATCTGAGAATACCTGTGCTGCTTATTACTGAAGTCTATGTGGATGGATTTTGTTTCATTTAATTTAATCTTCCATTTTTTTGTCCATTCATAGACTTGGTTTACAGCCATTTGAACCTTTTCAACTGCTTCTTCATGGCTATTTCCTATGGCCATTATGGCAGTGTCGTCAGCAAAGGTAGCAATGGTGTTGTTTTCTAGCTCTGGAATGTCGCAGGTGTATAATAGGTACAGGACCGGCCCTAAAACACTTCCTTGTGGTACTCCAGCTTTTATTTCTTTCAATTCTGAGTAGGAGTCTTCTTGCCTAACTCTGAATAGTCTGTTGGTAATATAAGACTCTAGTATATCCACATAATGTCTGGGGAGCATATTTCTTAGTTTAATTAACAAGCCTTTATGCCATACCTTATCAAAAGCTTGTGCTACGTCTAGAAAAACAGTAGAGCACACTTTTTTATCTTCGAGACTTTTTTCTATCATATTTGTTATTCTATGCACTTGATCGATAGTCGAATGCTTTTCTCGGAAACCGAACTGGTGTTCCGGTATAAGATTTAGTCTCTCTATAACTGGCTTTAACCTTTTGAGAAATAACTTTTCAAAAAGCTTTGACATTATTGGCAGCAGGGATATAGGTCTGTATGATGAAGTTTCATGAGGCGGTTTCCCTGGTTTTGCTATCATGATTACCTCTGCAATCTTCCATGAATCTGGTACATGCTTTAACCTTAACACGGCGTTAATTAAGGTTGTTAATTTAACTAAAGCCTTCTTAGGGAGATTTTTGAGAATTTCTCCTGAGATTAGATCATATCCAGGTGATTTTCGTGAGTTGATATTTCGTCTGATTTCATTAATCACTTCCCGTGGGGTTACTAGTTTGATTTTTTCTTCCTCTGTTGTGTTGTTGTCATCATTCAAAGTTGGAGTTTCATTTGACTCGCACTCATTTGGTTGGAATATAGCTTCTAAGTGTTCTGCAAATCTTTTAGCTTTTTGCTCGTTGCTTTTTGCCCATGCCCCTGGACCAATTTTTATTGGCGGAGTGTAGGTTATGGGTCTTTTTAGATTTTTTGTAGCTTTCCATAGAGAATAGCCGGTACTGCTATCACTAGTTAGTGTCTGAAGGTATCTATTCATTGAAGCATTGTTGAAATTTTTGATCATGTTACTCAATTCTTTTGTCATATTATTGAGTTTTCTTTTGTCTTCTGGACTTCTTGATTGTTGCCAAACTCTTCTCTGCCTTCGTTTTTCAGATAGAAGCCGTTTTATGTTTAAGGGGTAGACTTTTCCCTTAGTAGTTTTATTTACGTCTGGTGTATTGTTCCATGCTGCTCGTTGTATGTGCTTTATAAATTGCTCTAGTTCAACGTCTAAGTGTTCTTTTGTTTTCAGTGGAACTTTGAGGTCTATGTAGCTATCTACCTCTATTTTAAAGCTCTCCCAGTCTGTAAGTTTATTTACTAGAGTTGGAGATTTCTCTTTATATAAAACACTCTCGCTTATTTCTAAACAAACTGGAGAGTGATCCGAGCTCATATCAAAGCTTTGTTCAGCTTGGAGATGGCTAGGACATAAGTTTTTATAAATGAAAAAATCTATTAGATCTGGAATCTTTGCAGTGTCTGATGGCCAGTAAGTTGGTTTTCCTGCTGATATTGCATCAGATTTTGTCTCTTTTATTGCAGTGAGTAGTTCTTTACCTTTAGTGTTTGTAAGTCTGGAGCCCCAATATGTATTTTTAGCATTGAAGTCTCCGCCGATTACAAATCTATCACCAAGACTTTCCAAAAGACTTTTATATTGTTCTTTTTTCAGATTATGTCGAGGTGGACAGTACACGGATGATATTTTTACAGGAAACCTTTTTGTTTTTATTTCTATGGCAACAGCTTGTATTTCCTTTTCTTCGTATTTAATTTCCTCATGGTGTTGTAAGGTTTCTTTTACGATAACTGCACTTCCAGCTTTAGCTTTGTTGTCTGGGTGAAGAGCATGGTAAGTTTTATACCCTCTGAATTGTATAAATGATTGTTTAGTGAAGTGTGTTTCAGACACTAAACACACATCTATATTTTTTGTTTCTAGGATTAGCTGTAATTCATTTTCATGATTTGCTAATCCATTGGCGTTCCAAATAATGATTTTAAGTGTTCTATTCATAATTTTGGTTTATACTTTGTAGTATTGTTGGTACTACTTTCAATCTTTTTAAGTCGCTCGTCGAAGGATAACATAAGTTTTAATATGTCATCCAACTTTTTGTTATGGTTTTCAGATGTAGGTAGCTGAGCTGACTTTTTAAGGTTTTTTGCAGCTGCCTGGGCGTATGATACATTTTTTGTTGCAATGCTCTCTGTCACGTTCATATTTGACTTTTCGGCTGGACCATTTGGTTTCGCTGTACCTGTACTGTGATGACGCACTACAGCAGGTTTTGTCCTATTTTTATTTCGAATTAATTGTATTTCTTTTGCTATAGCACACCCCCTGTAGTTAGCAGGGTGAGAGCCTCCACAATGAATACATTTCGGCTTATCTTCTGCACGTTTTGAGCAGTCTTTAGTAAAATGTTTTCCGGTGCACTTCACGCACCTGGGCTCTTTGGCGCAATACTTTTGTGTATGGCCATAGGCTTGGCACCTTTTGCACTGAGGTACTAGCTTGTTGGTTTTAAGAGCCTGTACATCAACTTTGAAACCCAACACTGTTTGAATTTTGAAGATTTTGTTGATGTCTTCAGAATTTTCAAACGTAAGCATGAACATATTCAGCGGTTCTTTAGTTTTCCAGCTTAATTTGCTCACGGCTTCTACAATTTTGAACCCTTTGTGTTTTAAGTCGTTCACAATTCTATCTGGCATGCAGGTGTAATGCAATTTTTTTACAACAACTCTTATTGGCCTCTCTTGTTTGTTTTCGTAAGAGTGCCAAAGGCAGTTGTTTTGTGTTAAAGCTTCGGTTAACGCTCTGTATGTTTCATCGTTTGAAGCGTTGACTTTAACAGATTCACCACTCATCATTTTCATGGTAAAATCACTATCCTGACGATCTTTGGCTAAAAAATCGTAGAATGTTTGGTAGTTTTTTATTCCATCTACTATTATTGGAGGCGGTTGTATGGCTTTTTTAGGCTTTTCTGGAGTAGGCCCGTCCTGGGTGGGAGTCGTATTCAATTTCCTTTTTTTTCTGGATTTCGTCCGAATCCACTCAGTTTCATAGGCCAGTTCTTCCTCGTCCGTGTTATATTGCGGTTGAGATTCTGTGCGGGGGTGGGAGGTGTCCATGGCACCCGCCTCAGCTTGTTTTGGGTTAGCAAGACATTGAACTTGCTCTTGTAAAAGTTTGATCTGGCTTTTAAGATCCTCTACGAGATATAACAATTTTGTGCTGTTTGCTTGTTCGCGGAGAAGAGCATCGTGCAACAGGCGCTCGGTTTCTGTTTTAACCATGTATGTTATTGTCTTCTCAGTTTTTTCTTTTGAATCCATTATTAAAGCAGGCTTCGCCTTAACAATAACATTCGCCGTCACTGGTCAGCCTTACGCAATGATAAACTGGGTCATCGCGGTTCGGCCGCGACGACCGTTGTTGTGGTGAGTTTGCACTTTCTGCAGTTTACGCGATCGCGGAAGTCGCGGAACGCGACTATACTCAGCGGAAATTGAACTAGTACTCTAGTACTATTATCTTTATTATCTACTATTATCTTTATCTAGTATACTAGTACTATATATATATACTGATAATTTTTACTAAGCATCAACATACTACGGTTGCTATAGTTACGCAATGGCTTTTGACAGGACAACGTCTGTCGAGTCAGCTAGTAAGGTTTATAAAATAAAAATCCCCCGGCTACTTGACATTCTGTCTTCAAACGGCCGAACAGATTTTCTTGAATCAAAAGCTATCTAACAATTCGCTTGGCCAATGGGAGTTACGATGTTACATATACAGACAGAGAACCCTGGCTTTCGTCTCGCTCTGCAAGCTAGAAAAAGCAAGACAAAAGCTATCGCAATTCAGTTAACTAAAATTTTATTGTGTTAAAGCGTTCTTGAGGTGGCGGGTTCAGACCCCGACTCGTACCACTGAGTTCTTTTTAACTTATGTACGAATTTACATACCACTGGCTTTTCGGTGAAGGAAAACATCGTGAGGAAACCTGAATATGTCCGAAGAAGAAATTCAATGGCGTATGTGAATCCACCAACCCGCACTTGGCCAGCGTGGTGGAATGCGGCCTAATCGCCCTTCGAGGGTAGACCTGTATCCCAGCAGTGGGAGGATTAAAGGTTGAGAATAATGGATATTGTGTTTTTTCAGCGAACAAATCAAAGAAGGTCTGGACATGTTGGACGAAGACGACAAACTTCAAATTCAAAATGCATTCTCACAAATAACAAACAAGCAAGTTGTTGAATTGCAGAAACAAAATGAAGCACTGGAGCTACAAGTGGAAACCCTTGAAAAGTGAGTAACTTCTAATTGAGTCAAACTCCAGAAAATATTTCAAAAGACGTTGAGACAAATTACGATTTCGGAAAAACCTTGATTGAAGATGTTGTGGGTTATTAAAAAACCTGATATTATACCTTTTATGACCGGTCGCGGAAGAAACCGCGGGGCGCTACCTGTAGTAAATAACTAAGGACCGGACTTTCCGGCGGCACGAATTGTAAGACGAACCCGCTGATTTGTTGTAAAACAAGGAACGCTGTCCTAATGGGCTGAAAACACGTAACGAGTACAGCGGCGAGACAGTAAATGGGCACACTGGGCCGAGCAAACAAATCATGGTTCTAGTGACTGTCTCGCCTCGTCAAACTGTTTATACAAACCGAGTACTCGGCCGAGTGCACTGTCTCGGCACTGTACTCGTTACTTGTAATCAACTCATTCGTTTTTACCACATAATAAGAGCAGCTAACGATCACACAAACTATATTTGTCGCAGGGACCGAGACGACGCTAAGAAAGAGACGGCGATATGGGAAATGTGTTACAAGTATCTCCAAGACAAGTTCGTGGATACAGACCTGATGATACCAGACGATAATACTCTCCATCTTATACAGGAAAATGAAAAACTGAAGTTGGACACTCAAGAAATGGAAAAGTAAGATAAATAAATAAAGTATTTTAGTAAATAAGTAATTCTAGGTCGCTTCGACGTTAAACGTGCTATCTCGTTCGCACAATGAACATTTTATTTGAAATTAATAGTGATATTTAAGTTAAAAAAAAAATTCGAGTGTGAGCAACATTGGTGAAGAGGTTATCGATTTAAAGTTTGTGATTGTTGCAAAAAAGTTGTTTTACTATGGAAACTAACGTGGTTTTTTAACTAACTAACTAACTTTTTTGTTATTTAATTAAACACGGGAATACTCACGTAAAAACGTTTTTACGTAATTATAACAAAAAAGTTGTTTCACTTTACAGAGAACGGAACGACGCCAAGAAAGAGTCGCAAATATGGGAGATGTCGTTCACATATCTCCAGGATAAATTCAAAGACACCGATAAAATGATACCAAATGAAGCAACGCTCGAACTAATTAAGAAAAATGAAGATCTGAAGCTCTGCATACAAGACTTGGAAAGGTTCGTGGCGAAGATAATAAACGTAGTAGATAGTGTATGCAGATAAATATTCCCTTCTTCTTGTACATTAAACTTAATCGCTGTTCGTTAGTTTTGCAAGACCTATACTAATCTACACTTAACATATTGTATCGTAGGTAATCCGGTATAATCTATCTATATCTATCTATCTATATATCTATATATCTATATATATATATATATAAAAATGAAACCCGTTTTCCTTGGTCACGGCCTCACGCGTGAATGGCTTGACCGATTTCACTAATTCTTTTTTTGTTGTATTTGTTATTATTAGGAGAAGGTTCTTACGGAAAAAAAATATTAAGAAAATCTCTCAGAAATATTGAAAAACCCTAAAAACAGCCCTTTTATTTTTCCCATACAAACGTTTTCTAACTAAAACGAGCTTTATTGCTATTGTATAAAGTTCATATTGAATTGCAAGCACTCACTGTTGTTTAAGCAATGTAGGTATGTTCCTAACGTCCAAGAGTCAATTTGCACTTTATTACCTCTGTACAAAGATCAAATTCAATCATATCTATCAAAACAGTGTGCGTTTTATACTGATAATTTTTACTATAAATTGACAAGTTAGCATCAACAAACTACGGTTGCTATAGTTACGCAATAGCATGAGAATAGAGGTTATAACAAAGAGTTCCTATAATTATTCTCAACACCTTTGGTCACGCCATCACGCGTGAACGACTGGACCGATTTCAATTTACTCTACGTTTATCCCAAAGTCTACCCGTGCGAAGCCGGGACGGGCCGCTAGTATAATAATAATAATGCGTTTATTTCAGGCAATATAAGTTGCATGCAATGCAAGTTACAGAGGCCCATAGAAAATAAATACCTTACAAACTAACATACATAATTACATATTAATAAAACAATAAAATTTATTCATTTTTCTTCATTTTTCTATTTCATACAAGGTTTAACACTTTAAAGTGCAACGTTTCACTTATGGCGCGAAATTTAAATTTTAAACGGTATTTTCGTTTTTAGAGTTAGACCGGGTAACTAAATTAAGTAGGTAATGATAAAATTTGCGACAATCGTTAAGTATTTTTTACGATATTTTGTAAAGGTAATAAACAGTAATGCATCTTTCATTCAAATAATGTCAATATCATCTCCGATCGCCAGTTTAACGCTTAATTGGCTTTTTAGAGTAATCTTGTGCATTACTGTCTATTAGCTCTACAAAATACCGTAAGGAATGCTTAACAAGTGGCGCAAACTTTATGATTACTTGATTTAGTTACCCTGCCTGGCTCTAAAAACGAAAATACCGTTTAAAATTTAAATTTCGCGCCATAAGTGAAACGTTGCACGTTAACTGCTGAAAAGACATACCTTGTGTTTTCGTTTGTGCGACGCTAATGCGGCTATACACGCCAGGCGCGTAAAACACAACGCATTTGACTATTAGCCGCACTAAGGCAAGCGCATGTGATTATTAGCCGCAGTTAAAGTGTTAACATAACTTGCCGTGTTAGTATGTCTAAAATCAAGAAAATCTTGCAACTAAATTTTTAACCACTTTCTGATGTCATTTGGTATACGAGTGTAACCCATATGACAATGCAATAAAAGCTTGTTTTTAAAACTTTATTTAAATAAAAACTTATTTTACAGGAAGTTAGTTTTTACAAAGAAAGATGTGGTTAGCGCGAATTCTTTGAGAGCAGACTTCGAAAATACTATCGAAGAGAATTTAAACTTGAAAACAGAAAATGAGGAATTGAAACGGTAATTATAAACTATATTTACATAATAAACATCGTACTAATAATATAAATGTAAAAGTGTGTATGTATGTAACTCAATCACGCAAAACTGCTGAAACCGCGGGGCACAGCGAGTTATTAATAAGTTTTGAAACCGAACCTATCTTTTTGCATGGATGTTTCCATGTTTAAAATTATTCCTCTACGGTGCAACACGGATTAAAATGAAGTTTGTTAAGGGCAGTCATTGGGGTGCTGTTACTATTTGTCTCTCTTTAACACTGAATAAATAATAAGTCGGCAGTTGTCGTTCCACTTTTTGGAAAAAGTTCTTTATAATTCATGTAGAAAACGCTGCAACGTGAGTTAAAAACCGTAAAAATAAACCAAAAAGAAATAAAAAAAATACAAAGATTTAGGTTAAAAGTCTTTTCCTAACTTTACAGACAACTAAATATAGAAAAAGAGAATACGATAAAGGCCAATGCATCTAACACGGTCACGGAGATGCGTTACTTACAGGAGCGTCAAGATTACATAGAACTCAACAATTCAATACTGATAGCAAATTCCGATATGAACAAAAGAAACGAAACTCTGAAGAAGGAAAACTCTAAATTGAAGGAGAACTCAAAATTGAACGAAACTAACCACCCTTTCTTGAACGAAATCAGTGGGTTGAAAAAACTGAACGAAACTCTTCAGAAGGAAAACTATCTATTGAAAAAACGGAATGATACTCTGCAGAACGAAAACAGTAAAATTGTCAAACCTAGCTACTATTTAGTGAAAGATATCATTAAGTTGAAAGAAATGAACGGAACTCTTCGGAAGGAATGCAATATATTGAAAGAACGGAATGATACTCTGCAGAAGGAAAACTTTAAATTGAATGAACCTACCCACTCTTCACTGAATGAAACCACTAGATCGAAAGAACAGAACGAAAACTTGCAGAAAGAAGAGAGTAAAATCAATGAACTGGACCTTTCCGTTCAAAAGGAGAAACGCGGTTTCCCATGGTAAGTAATAAAAATCCTAACTTTCTTATAAGTAGCTTCTGAGCGTAGTTTTGCCCGCATAGCCCGTGGGCGGGCTATGCGGGCAAAAAATTATAATAAATATATATAGGGTTATTCACAAAGGGTATGCTAAGCCGAAAAGGGCTCATAGTACTCATCATTATCAACAACTTTTACTATGGGACCAACCCAAAATTCGCGAAAAAAAAAAAAAATCAGCTGTTCCATACATTTTGTCGAGTGTTATTGACATTTTTCTATGGAACAGCTGATATTTTTGTCTCGAATTTCGGGTTGGTTCCATAGTAAAAGTTGTTCATAATGATGAGTACTCGGAGCCCTTTTCGGCTTAGCATACCCTTTATGAATAACCCTGTATATATGAACTAATCGCGGCTGACCTTAAAAAAAAACATCACCACATTTCACGCCGTTAAGGGTTAAATTTCGCAAATAACTTTTGTTGTGTGTTTCTACATCATACAGAAAATATACCTTTCAAATATGTATCATATTTCTAGGACTAGCTGTTCAGGCTGTGTATTCATATGTCAGAAATTAAAATTTTTGTGATATTTTCAGGGAAATCATAAGCCCTCGTCGTACTGTCGACGAGTTACAGGTGACCAATAAGAGAAGAGCTTCGGAAATGTGTGAGACGGTCACAGAAAAAAATGCCACCGAAAATCGTGATAATAAAAGTGTAACAGAAACAGTTGTAAATAAAGAAGGCGCGAAAGAAAAGGTTGCAAATGAAGAGGGCGTAAACAAAAAGGTTGCAAATGAAGAGGGCGTAAACAAAAAGGTTTTAAACGAAGAGTCTAACATCAAACGAATTAAGTTACAAGACAATGATACGGACAATACTGCAAATCTGAAGGCGAGTTAAACTCAAAATATTTTATAAAGAAAAATTATATATTATTATACTTTTATGATCACTGCCTTCTAAACTGGGTGTTCGGAACCTGTGTCTTGGAAATCAATGTCTTCATCTTGTTATATTCAGCTTCACTAAATTTAACATCACATTTTACTTTACATAATTGTTATTTTTCAAGTGTAAGAAGCTTAATGAGAATCATATAATACATAATATTTTTGTTACATAATACATAATTATGTTTGTTGCAGAGTGCCACGGAAAGTCAAACAATAAGCATAATTCATTTTTTGACGAAAACGAAATAAAGACTCAATATTTATTATTCTTGTATAATTCACTATTAGGGACCCGCATGAGCATGTAACAAGAGGCAGGGTTTAGTGCAAAGGGGGACATAATTCGACTGCTGCCTCATACAGTATTAAAACTGCAAAATCACTTTTTATTTTCATTGTACGAATTTACGAATATTTATTATATTTTTAGGAAAACAAATAATTGAAAAAAAAATTACATGTTTTTAATCGAATAAAATTGATTCTACACATTTTAAGTTACTAATTTAGGTCAAATGTTGACTTTGAATTGCTCTCTTGTAGAAATGCCATTTTTAGTTTCTATATTGTACGTAGCAGCGAATTTTGACGAAAAAAATCAATTGGAAAACGAATCAATAAAAATTGGACATTTTGCACGGAATCTGTGCCACAAAGTATACAAAAAGTTCATTGACTTTCGACAAATATTATGATGTTCTGATTTTTTTCGTCCTATACTATACTATTTATAATGTTAAGTACCATGATATCCTAGAATGTATTCATAGCTTAAATAAACACACGGATGTGCATTATTGTGCATGCGCTAATCAGTTGTCATAGCAAGTTCCTTGCCACAACAACAATCAACAATATGCAGAAATATGCGAGAAAAGCGCAATGGCGTTTGCACACAGCTAAACTTACTGCATTTTTGCTCCTACGTTTTTAAATTATGCCTTAGTGTTATATTAATTAATTAATATAGTTAACACTTTGACTGCGGCTAATAATCCCATGCGATTGCTTAGGTTTTTTTTTATGTAATTGAGTGACGAGACGAGCAAATCGCTCGCCTGATGTTAAACGTCACGTTTGCCCGTAACAGGTCTGCGCCACCCAGAATTTTGAACTCGCAGAATTCAAGACCCTGCGTGGCACAGCACTGCGCTCGTCACCCTGAGATATAAGTTGTTTAATCTCCCATTTGCCCTGTAATTTCACTGGAAACAATGCCCTTCCAACCGGAACACAGTAATGTTTGCACATTACTGCTTGGCGGTGGAATAACTAGCAAAGGTGTGGTACTTCCCCAGGCGCGCTCTGCAAAAGAGCCCTACCACTACAACAAATGGGTCTACCACTACAACAAAAAGGTGTGGCTAATAGTCTAATGCGTTGTGTTTTCCGCGCCTGGCGTGTGCAGCTGCACTCGCGTCGCTCAAAAGGCAACGCAAGGTAGGTGTTTCCCGCAGTCAAAGTGTTAAGTCTTAAATAGATGCTACAGTTACTTTACTTATTTAATTACGGTCTCAAACTCTGACTAGCCACTCTGCCTAGACGAGCTTACGTTTTTACTAAGTTTGTGTCATATATTTAGAATACGCTACTAGTCACACTGTGACTCGTTTTGGTGTGACTCGTTGGGAACCCCTCCTTAAAAGGGATCGTCCATTAATCACGTGAGGCTCGAGGGGGAGGGGGTTCGGAAAACAACGGGAGAGAGACGAGAGAGGGTGTAGAAAAATATTACGTGTATAAAAATTTTCCATGAAAATTTTAAAGACAAAAAAATACATGTGATGTTGGTGGAGGAAGGAGTGGTAATTTAAAACCACCATGTATCACCAGGGACGAGGGGGGGATGAAAAAGTTGCTAAAACATCACGTGATTAATGTACGACCTCTAGTAGGCAATGTTATGTGTACTTGAAAGGTATGTTTGTTTATATTAAGTTTTATTTCTTTATAAGTTATTATTAGTAAGTACAACTTTTGTCTCTCTACCAATTTATAAAAGATTCAAATTATATTACTAGCTGACTGGACAGACGTTGTCCTGTCTTAACGATGACTATTTAATTCGAATTGGTAAAAAAAGCCATTGCGTCAATTCTGTCAAATGTCAAAAGTTACATTAAAAAAATTTACATTGTCCAAAGCGATATATATTGTTTAAGTAGGTATTTTTAAATTTTCTAATTTTTCATGTTTTTTTTACTATAAATTGAGATGAGCTATCCTATCTCCTAAGTTAGATCAAACTGCACACGGTGTGCAAATTTGGTTGAAATCGGTTAAGTACCTAGTGTAGGAGTCTATAGCGGACAAACAACGTGACACGTAATTTATATATATGTATTAAGAAGATGAAAGTCTGTCAAAATTATAAAAATGTATACCAAAGATATTTCAATAAAGAATTTTTCAAAAATTATGGAGCAGTATTTTCACTTATTTCACCAATGGGCCCAAGTTTGATGGCTTTTTAAGACAGATCTAAACTAACTAAAAATATATCTGTCTTTATCATTGCAAGCCATTAGACAAGGAAGCCAATAGTTTTAGAAAATTTAGATCTGTCTAAAAAGCCTTCAAACTTGGGCCTAATATATAGTACGTCCATGATATAGGTTAGGTAATAACTACTAGTAGCGTAGCTCGACTATAGTCTAATGTGTAAGCCAAATGTAAGATGATTATGAAATACTTCAAAAACCGTCAAAAGTAGTATAAAGTAATTTTACACGCAGAAAATCAGTATCTTTGTTACAATTAATAACATATAATTTGCTAGACGTTTTAAGAATAATTATATGCCCACAACTGTAATTTTAATCATGTTACATTTTAGACCATAGGTGTCGACATCAAAGGAAGGAGTCCTTTGATGTCAGCGGGTGTTCGTAACCGATCACCGATGTGCAACGGACCACACGGTCAGTCTTCGGATGGGTGACCGCGGGCGGCATTACAACTCAGCGCTACCGTGTTCGGATGACACGTTAATTTGTAGGCCTCGGTCGTTTATATATAACATGTCAGTGGCTTGTGATGGCCTGAAAATTCTGACACTCTTCTGATTCAGCTATCCAAAATTCGAATGTATTCAACGATTATCTTCGAAAAAGAGCTCGAAGACGGAAATTTTCGCGATTCATATCGTCAATCGGAAAGATTTGACATATAAATTCATTATTTATATTCGCATTTTGTCTCCCGCACGTCCATGATACGAAATAGAAAGTTTTTATTTTTCGTAAACATTCGATTCGAAAGCATTCGAATTTCGGATAGCTGAATCAGCCTGCAGGACTAGCCACTCAGCCTAACCTATAATACTGAAGAAGGATGTTAAAGTAACCAGTATTCCCGAGTAACTACATTAGGTTCTTCAAAAGGGCTGTTAACACTTTAGCTGCTGCTAATAACCACATCCGTTGTTTTACGCGCCTGGCGTGTGTAGCCGCATTCGCGTTGCACAAAGGAAAACACAAGGTAGGTATGTGTTTTCAGCAGCTGTGTTAATAGTCGTAAAAAGTCAGCTGCGTTTCCATAGACGACGGTGATCGCTTAACATCAGGCGGCCCGTTTGCTTGTTTGCCACCTATGGTATAAATAAAACTAAATTGTTTAGGTAAAAATCAATTTAATTTATACAAAAATTATATATAACAGTCATGCTTACATCTAATATATTACTGGAATATGGTAAAATCCCGAAGCGGCGACGTCTAGAATTTGCCAGAAATACTAGAAATCGCTGCATTTCCAAGTTTTCCCGATCTACTAACCTATTTTGTGATGTTTATTTTTTGAACTCCATAATCGTTTTGTACAAAAAACGGTGGGTTGAAATGATTAATAATTTTAAAACGTAACTTTAACTTTCAAATTTTTACATTGTAATTCTCTGCTCGACAAGAGAAATGATTTTCGGGAGTATTTTGAACTTCTTGCTTGCAATGCTTAGGCCCATCGTACAAAACGCTGCGCAAATCTTCGACGCTCAAAACACGACACGGCAAACTTGTGTCGCGAATAAAATACGCAAAAAAAAAATGTCTGGTTGAAAAATGACCAAAACGTCGGCGATGCGTGCTTATATTGGAATATGAATTGCGTTAGTCGCTAGACCAAAATCGTTGGGTTTCGAAGATTTGCTTTGGAGGGTCTTAGTTTTACAGGCGATTGCAGTGCGACAACTATTTTCCTATTGCTATAATATTAATAATTTATGAATCACTATCTTGACTCATTTTCTCCAACAGTTTCCCTATATCCTGATTGCCCGAAGGCCCCGCCGGCCGTTTCAACTTGTGCTTTGCTGTCAACTTTGGAACGCAACTCTTAAATGTAGGCCTCGGTTTCGGGGTCGGGAACGTGTCCAGTTTAGAATGACCTCCGAGCCCGTCGTATGTGACGTCGAAGGTGGGAACTTCGCAGGTGTCAGATTTCATTGGCTGCTTTTTGTGGAAAATGCTGAGTGCGTTTCCTGAAGATTTGAGGGCGTGGGCCCTCGCTGCGTTTACTATGGAGAATTCTGAGGGCTGGAACAAAGGGAACTGTTAGATCTCAAGATCATGTCACTTCAACTTACTAACTTGGGGCTCTACTTCTAAACGTTGCTTAGGCAGTTGCTTAGATTGACAAATGTAATGTAACTTGTGCGGAATAGAAAAATGTAGTGCGCAGTACTAACTGTTACGAGTCGGTGATGAGATCAGTGTTCCGCGAAGATAGCCTGAGGCTGAACTTTTTTTTGATTTGTTCTTGTTAGTGCAGAAAATGTATAATAGTACCTAAATTAGTTTTTTACGCCTGAGTAATTTTCACACTTTTATCATGTAGTCTGCGATGCGATCAGTGTTCCGCACAGAGAGCCCGAGGCAATTATTTTTAATTTGCTCTTGTAAGTATAGTCAAACCGTTTATGTTAGTCCTCGCCTGCGCGGTACGGAGGCGCGGGGGACTGAGGGCGGCGCGCACTACCGCGCGGGCGAGGACTAACATAAACGGTTTGGCTATAGATTCAAATTAATTTTATTTTAAATGTCACAGATTCATAATCATAAAATAAGTCCATCAGTCACATTACTCAAACGTCAAATCTATATATTATATAAAAATGTTATGTTGGTTTGTGTACGCTTCAAAAACTCAAAAAGTTCTGCACCGATCGAGCTGAAATTTTAGCATGATATATAATCCGCATCAAGGATTGTTTTTATCTATTTTCATTTTTTTTTATCCTCAGCGAAGCGTGGTAGGGAACAGCTAGTTTTATATTATCATAGTTCTAATTAAAATGTCAAATGAAAAAATAATAATAGAAATAATCAATTTGTTATTGCTATTTGTCGCCTGTATATTTGTCGGCATATAAACGCACACCACTATAAACGCACTACATTTTGTTTATACGAATAGCGTACACTCGCGGATTATCGCAAATATCACAGTAACACTTTGGTATCCTAGAGTTAACCGGTTCCCCGTACAACAGGGTCGTTGTGATCACAGCTGATGTACCCCACAACTAAATCTGTTATCAATGGAGTTTTTTTTTTTATATAAAGTTTATTACACACCACAGACTGCACGGTCCGTGACTGAACTATTACAAATAAATTTTTTAACTTTAAAAAATTATACAACTTATTTTACTCTAGGCAGTGCGACAAGAAGAGGTATTTCTAAAATTAAATATTTACAACTACAAAAGAATATCATGATCAATGGAGTTCAGATATGATAACTCTTCCGGCAGAAGCCAAGTTGCTGGCAGCACTATCATCGCACAGTCAATACATGAACATCCTTTATCGATAGAGTTAAGGTTTAGTTTTTTACACCCGGGTGATGCCCTTACTTTTATGCTGTAGTCTGGAATGAGATTAGTATTCCGCGCAGAGAGCCCGACGATGGTTTCTTTGAGGTCCAAGTACGGGGAGTCGGAGGTTGTTATGCTGTCCACCGTCGAATTCTGTAACAAGTAATAAATGTGATCGGTCAAGCGAGAAGGTAAATAAAAAAACAAAAAAACTATTACCTTTACGTGGAACGAGATAGCTCGTCGCCGGTTTTTAGGGTTCCGTACCCAAAAGGTAAAACGGGACCCTATTACTAAGACTCCGCTGTCCGTCCGTCTGTCACCAGACTGTATCTCATGAACCGTGATAGTTACAGTTGAAATTTTTACAAATGATCGATGTATTTTCGTTGCCGCTATAATAACAAATACTAAAAAACAGAATGAAATTAACATTAAATTCTAAGGATTCAAAATTTTGGCTGTTATGGGTAAATGTATCGTTTAACATCAGGCAAGCGATTTGCGATTTTCGTCACTCAATAGCATAAAAAACCCAAATAACTTACCATGCTGCTATCGTTTTCCCCCACCATAGCAGTGTTGAGGTCACGTTTCCCTCTCTTCTGCCGCTTGGGCGGAGTTTCCTCCTTCTGACTCTTGTTCGAACTGTTAAAGGTTCTCTTGTACCCCAGCATTTCCTGAGTCACTTTGCGTAGTTTTTCTTGTACATCCCTGCAAATAATAATAATAATTATTGTTTCGGTGAATGGGCTTATACCGAAAAGCCTCGACCAACATCTGAAGAGGCTCTTGCTAGACGGTGAGGTCAAGGGTCAGATACATAAGGCAGTGATTCTTGACACGGCCCATATTGTCAGGAGATTCCTCACTCTGTAGCCTTAACCACCGGTAGCATTCTACGTTTTAAGTTTTTACAATGCTTTTAGATTTATTATGAAAATATTCTTAAAAAAGAAAATGAAATAATTATAATAAATTATTTATTAGGCATAATTAAACAGGAACATAGCATAGCAGACTTCCGAACTAGTAATACATAGAGCTTGTCAACATGCCGCTATCAACTCTGCAACATGCAGTGTTGCCAGCAACTCCGCAACACGTTGATTCAACTTTGTTGCTAAACTTTGTTGTTTACCATGAATATGGGGCTTTAAAAGTAAAAAAATAATCAGCGGTTGAAACCGCCGGGTGCCAGTAAAAAATTTAGGTAAAAAGTTGAAGAAAAATAGTTTAAAGTTTTCCTTACAGAAGTTCTGTTAGTAATTCTGCCTTGAGGTTTTGCTCGGCCGTGAGCTGTTGTTTGGCGAGGTGGAGCTTGTCTCGGAACTCATTCTTCTTGGCCTCCGAGTCGCAAAGAGCCCTGGAATCATAGATATATTACCTAAAAATGAAGCCATAGCACATGCGAAAGCTATATTCTTGAAATGATGCCAGGATAGAAATGCTTCCCCATTTTAGGGGAAAATTTCATAAAATATTCCCAAATATTTATACTTCACAAAATAAAACATTGTTATACAGGGTTATAAGGAAAGGATATGCTAAGCCTCAAATGGCTCATAGTAGGAAAAGGTCTAATAGTAGGAAAATGACTACTAGTATACCTACTAATCTACTCATAATTATGAACAGCTTTTATTAAAAGGCCATTCTTGCAATCGCGAAAATAATGTACCTAATCTTAGTTTTGGGTCAGAAGGAAATCTGAAATAGTCCAATGAATATTTATTGGGTACAATCCTGGGCAAACATAATTCACAATCTGGCAGCACTAAAATAATTCATTATCAATCAGTATTTATCTGTCAGCACAATTTTCTCTTATTTTACCCACAAGTCTAATTATTTTTTAAAGTGTTGAAAGTCTTGATTGTTTATTAATAATAATTAATATCAGCCAATGCGGCAGGTATTTAATAAATTATTAAATACCACTCAAAGCAACACCAAGGCATGCGACTGGTCAGACATCAACAATTATAAAATATAAATAGATATGAAATCTTCAGACAATCTGTTCCAGTTATGGACCACTCTGTTGTGTAGGACATAATTATAAGTTATTTCCTAAGTGTGGACTTGTGCAGTGTTGGTCATGGATAGTGGGGCCAATAGCAAGGTCTTATGGCGTCTGCTGTCTGACATCCTTAAGTGTAAATAGGTTTTATAAGTCCGGAAGATTATTGAACTCATTCAGCACTTTAAAGGAACTTAAAACTTTTTTGTACTTTTTCTACAGAATTTGTACTTTGCCTACCAACTTATTATTCAATTACTATACCTTTTCAGCGATGTAGCAAACAGAGCAACAGTCTTAACATCTGAGTAGTTTTGTACGATTTTCTCCACATCATCGCTCGTTGCATTTAACACCTTTTCCAGCCTGTAATAAGACAGTAAATTAATATACAATACAATAATCTTTATTGACACAACAAAAAGGAAATCACAAATAGTAAAAGAGCGGGCTCTTTTTCCGCAACTAGGCCGGTAATCGGCCCTTTTTGCGTGAACTACATATGCAGGTTTCCTCACGATGTTTTCCTTCACCGAAAAGCCAGTGGTATGTAAATTCGTACATAAGTCCTAAAGAACTCATTGGTACCAGCCGGGGTTTGAACCCGCCACCTCAAGAATGCGAAGCGGCGGTTCTCCCACTGAGCCACCACGGCTCTCAAATCACAAATAGTAAAATACATATGAGAATGGCTCAAAAGAAAGCTTTTTTCTCCTGATTGTACTTTTCTTGTTAGACCTTACGAATTTAGGACATACATAAAAAAATACATTTAGTAACTCAAAGGTTTTTTCGTTATATGTACATGTACATATCTTTTTATTTAATTATTTTAAATTTTAACAGTTATTAAAAATTAAATTAAAAAGAAATTAAAATTAAAAAAAAAAAAATTATTGTAAGTAATTGTAGTTTGAAAAATTAATGTTCATATACACAAACCTGAACTATGCTTTAACGCAATTAAAAAACTTATGTTTTGTTAATAATTTAAAAAGTTTTCTCACCCATTCAGAGTGTGTACAATCTTTTGTAAATGTTCATTTTCCGCTTTAAGTCTGTTAGTTTCCTTGAGCTGTATTTTCATGTATTC
Organism: Alcis repandata; assembly: GCA_949125135.1. Taxonomy (NCBI): domain Eukaryota; kingdom Metazoa; phylum Arthropoda; class Insecta; order Lepidoptera; family Geometridae; genus Alcis; species Alcis repandata. The sequence continues at coordinate 10,279,560 of OX421240.1, read as the reverse complement.
GGACTGTTGTTTAAGAGCATCGACTGCAGAGTCGCGACTTATCAGCTTCTTCTCATATGATTTGATCAAGTCTCTGTAAAAAAATAGAATACAGAAATACTAAAAACAGAATACAGAAAAAAATATTTGTGACAATAACAGACAGATAGTGATAGTAAATCCAGGGTTTGAACTCTATATTTAACTTTCCAAACCCAGGTTTTATTAAAATCCACTAAATGGTTTAAGCATGGACGAGTAAGAAACACTCACTCAAAAACTTTTGTTTTTATAATATTAGAAGAGTGGGGAAATGCACAATGCACCCTTTTGCGGGATGCCAGTGTGGGACCTATCGCCTCCATTCTGAATAAGAATATTAGATGAGTGAATATATGCAAATACCTTCTCATTTTCTTTGTGGGTAATAACAATAAGATTATGCTATAGAATAGAAGACCACTTACATTTTATCTTTAAAGTCTGCTTGAAGAGAGTTGATTTTGTCGTCTTTCGTTTGGCAAGCGGCCCTCTGCTGCCGTAGCTGTAGTTGAGCATCGTCCAGCTGGGACTGCAGTGTGGCTGCATTCTGAGCGCTTGTCTCATTAGAAACGGTTGGATAGAGACGGAACATGCACCTCTCTGTGACTGTGTTGCGGCATTGAGGACATGACATTGATCTGGTGAATAGTATTTTGTATTATGAATAATGTTTTTTTACAAGATTTTAGCAGAAGTTTTAACACAAAACTGTTAGAGATAGGCCCAAATGACACAACAAATGTAGTAGGTACTCTCTGTATGTGTCTCTGACTGTATGATGAGAAGCATGGTTTCTATCTCTTTGAAGCATAAATAAAACCACAGCTGCAGTTACATTTTGGAACTTAGTACTGTGGTGTTAGAATACCTTTGTATCCACTGAGTCAGGCAGTGATGGTGAAATACGTGTCCACATTTTGTCACATAAATATTCTCCGCTTGGTTCACTAAGTCACTGCAGATGGTGCATATGATATTCATATTTGCCTATTCAAAACGCCTTTGTTTTATGGAGTCTGCGGCTGAAACATTCAATGATTTCTAGAATTTTGTAAAGATATGAAGTTACTGCAGCTTTCATTGTTTGCAAATATTTTGTGGTTTTAAAATTGTACAAAATGTAAAGAAACCGAAGAATCATACCCTCTTCCGATATTTGTGTTGAGTAACCTCAAACCATTTTTTCCCGCTATATGAAATTAATGGTTTTAAAGTATTAAAGTAGGTCTAATGATACTACTGAAAGCTTATATATAAAATTAACTTAATTTTTATAATATCTCCGAAAAATTATCAGGCTCCACAGCCGAAACAAACAAACAATATCCGTGAATCCGTGCCTAATTTCACGTCACCACAGAGGCACAGACTAAAAATTAAAAAAAGTGTTGCCATAACAATATTTAAAAAAACCGCAAACGCCTGGTTATTTCTCTACCAACAAGAACTACTCATAGAAGTAGAAGAAAGTGTTAAAAGTGGAAGAAAAAAAAAACGACGGGTTGCACTCCGGGAGTGCCGGCGGAAGTGAAAACTTAAGTATTAAACGTTGTGCGTTTTGGATATTTTGGAATGGTTAGGGAATAATTTTGCACGAATTGCTTTAATTATTTTAATAGAAAAATGAATCGATATCGTGTCCACTATAATCACTAGGTCACAACACTATAACTGTCAAATTAGAACATTCGCGCAAGCGCCCTGCGCCGCCTAAACGAAACAGCCGGCGCAGGCATACATTTTCGCCGCGCCGTAGAAAGAGAGGGGGATACTAGCTGTCTACGCTCCATCCGTCTTACGAATTTTCGATCAGGTCACGTGACACTGTCGCGAGTTTAACATTTTTTACCCATTCCAAAAAAGTGTACAATGCCGTTAAAGAAGTTTTCACTTCAAAAAAAATGGCATTAGGTATTTAGATTTGTCTGTCCGTAAATGCACAGTCACAGTCCAAGTCAAGTAAAATATGCTTAGTTTAATCGGAGTCATACTCCAGTAAATTATTGAAAAGCTTTGACAATGAGTTTGGGAAACAAAAAAGCAATTTGATTAAAAAAAACCGTGTAATATTGATCGTGTCAGCGACCCTGAATTTTTTTAAATACCTGGCAAACGCAAAAAGGCAGCTAAATGACTTTGACAGTCTTGACATTTATTTTGTTGTGGTTGTGTTACGAATCGTGTCGCTGTCGTCCTTTTGTATTTTATTTATAAAATCTCACATTTATCTATTAATAAACCCACAAAATACTTTTAGACTATCTTCAATACGGCAGAGGCGCTCAGAGGTGTTGTGTATATTAACGGTCGCGTAATTTCAAGCTGTTGTGAGCGTTGCAACTACCCAGCGCGAATCCGAAATGTTTTTGTTTAGTGAAAGAGATTTTACTCGTAAAAATGTATTAAACTCAGTTTAACCTATAGATGTTACGAAAATAACTATACGACCCAAATTCTAACCATATAAATCAGTCAGCTGTCTTAATAAAAATCAATGTTTTGATAAGATATCAAACTAATATTTTTCGTCTGATTAGAGTTCCCGAGTGATAATGCCGCGTGAGCAAAGTGATAATATGGCTTAAATACGCCGCTAATATACTGTGCCAACAGTATTTTGAATATTCTGCGTTGGTGTTAAAAGGTTTTGTAAATAGTTCGCAAGATGCCTGGGAAAATCAAAGTGAAAGTGTTGGCGGGAAGGAATCTGCCCGTGATGGACCGGGCCAGCGACACCACCGATGCGTTTGTGGAGATAAAGTTCGGCGGGGTCACGCACAAGACTGATGTGTGCAGGAAGTCTTTGAACCCTCACTGGAACAACACAGAATGGTATAGATTTGAGGTGAGATCTACATCTTAGGTAAATAAATAAATAAATGACGCTTTACACTCATAGCTCCTTACTAGGATAAATCCTGTGTCGGAGATGCCATGGAACACACACAAAGACAAGGACAACTAACACCCAGACCCGAGCAGATATTTCAATTCATCATTAAAACATCTGCCCAGCTAGGAATCGAACCCGGGACCTCTGGCTTATAAGGCGGATATCACAAACTATGTCCCTTTCGACTCTTCACGGGAGAAATTTTATAATTTCCTGGACAAAAAGTGGAACAGACTACTTTGACTAAATCCACTATAATATTTGATTCAATTCTATTAAATTAATGCAAAGAAGGTAGAAACAAAACTTTTTAATTTAAAAAAGGTAATAACTGAAAAGAGGTGTTGGAGACCTTTGCTCAGGAGAAGACAGCATAAATTGTGACAGAAATTGAAAGTGAAATAACAACACAATGTGGTAGAAGTTCAAAGCTATGGTTAAACATCTACTCTATAATCGAAAATTTAGTTTCTATAATATCAACAAAGTAAATTATAATAGATCCATATAAAAAAGCTCTGGACACTTGTTGTGAGACCTAAACATTTATCTAGTAGCTCAATGGGCATTAGAGATATAAATTATCAAGGTTGAATTTTTTTCACATTAATGGCTAAAATTTGGCTCGAGCACAAACTGTCATTTGCTATGTGCATGTGTATTTATATTTGAAAGTCTGGCGTCCGTCTGCAAGGCATTTGTTTGTGTATTTCCACAATGTGGCCGCATGTTTGATGATTGTGCCGCTTGAAACCATGCCAAGCTCTTTATTGAGACTGTTTGGTTTTTATTGCTGTTTTAGTGTGATTGGACTACTAAATAAATATTCGAAAACAGAGTAATAGAAAGTAATTTGTTTGTTTTCTAATTTAATTTTAACTATGAAACTCATTGACATTTGAAAATGTAGACCCAATTTTAATTGTGGGATGTTTTCATGTGGGAATGAAAAGCAACTGTGAAGTAAACATTAGGTCTCTTTTTATTCTTTGTTTTAAATTAGCTGCACCTGGCGGTTTTAAGATGGTTTATTTACTTTTAAACCTTTCCTGTATTAGAGCGAAACAACAAAAAAAAAATTCAAATCAGTCCAGCTCTCGAGTTCTAGCGAGACAAACAAACAGCGATTAATAAAAAAAAAAAAGAAGATAAAACTTATAATGTACTGAAAAATTTAAATCATTTTTGCTGCAACTAAGATAGACAAGAAGCTCACATTGCACATTCAGTAGTACTGGTAAAATATAAGTCCAATGCATTTTGTTTCTCGTTGGTCTAGATCTAGATTCTAGAGGCTATACAAAGTGTTACGCCATTATACCGTCTTAAACTTTATTGCATACGTAATTCGAGATTGCTTTCATCCAGTCACAAAAATAGGCATCACGCTCTACAGTCTAAAACATAATTGCGCAATCGTAAACTACGTATGAGACTAAATAAATGGTTTTATTAGGTGAAGGTTTCATATTGATGCACAAAACCGCCTCATAATAGAAATTTAGTCTAACTTACTCATAGTGCGCTCTCTACCTAACCCGCGCAGCTGGCGAAATAATAAACATGCCAGCTAAAGTATTGCAATGTTGAGATTTAACTGTAAAATATACTAAGATCCTTAAGTTGCCTGGACGAAATTGTTCTTAGCTCTTATTTTCGTCAGTTGTTGTCGTGCTACTTTCAAGTGTTTAATGTTTTTGGTTGTAATTTCTATTATTTCTAAATTAACAATGAAATGTCACGCAGGGTTTCTAAGTACATAAAACCCGATTAACTATTTATTTTGTAAGACTTCATTGTTCACACCAGAAACTACAAAAAAATACAATTTCGTAGGATTAATATGTAATACTTCTAATTATTTCTATCCATCAACAAGATAAGGTGCTTTGCCAAGTTCGAGGAGTAGCGCACCATCGAACGATCGAATGAATGACGACCGGCTTAGCTCAGTGGTAGCATGTCTTATTAAGCAAGAGGTCCTGGGTTCGATTCCCGGCTGCGCAGGTGCTTGAATTATAAATTCAAGTATCTGCTCTGGGTCTGGGTGTTACTTGTTCTCGTCTTTGTGCGTGTTCCATGGCATCCCCGACACAGGCAAACCTAGTAGAGAGCTATGAGTGTGAATCGTCAAAAAAAAAAACAATTTACCTTACCATAATTATAGTAGTTCTGCGAACAGTAGACCGCGCGAGAGTCCGGATGTTTGTATGTTTATACTCGCGTACAGGTCCGCACTTCTCAACAAATCTCGACGAAACCCGGTTTACAGGCTCAACGATTTAATAGATTTTTTTCGTCTTTCTGTCGTGTTGTTGTCGACATACAAACAAACAAACACCCGGAAAGATGAAAGGAAGGCCAGTCGTTGCAGAGACACTTCGCTCGCTCGGTCAATAAGAAAATAAATAATTTTATTACTCGAATTTCTTGCAGGTAGATGAATCCGAGATGCAAGACGAGCCCCTCCAGCTCCGGCTAATGGACCACGACACGTACTCCGCTAACGACGCTATAGGCAAGGTTGTGATCAGCCTCGCGCCGCTGCTGGCCCGGGAAGCAAGCAACGTTAAGGGCACGCCGGGACCTGCTCCTGGTAAGATTTTACGTAGATAACTAGCTAAAGGAGTGGTAATGTTTCTTTTCCTGCCCGCACATAGTCTTACCAACAGGCGAGTTGGTGGTCAAACGCGGGATTACTCGTGGTAAAAAAAGATGCAGTAGTGTCTATTTTCTAACTCACAGATGTACTAATGTTTCCTCTCCTGCCTGCCAGCAATGTTTTCATTCCTACCCCGTGGAGGTCTATCATGGGTCGGCACCCATGACTATTCTCTATCGTGTCCCGTCTTACCCAACTCATTTGACAATGCGCTATCTGAACACTTCCTTTAAGAAATTATGTGCGAAAGTAAATACAAATAAAGTTTTCTGTAAGCACTCTCTGGCTGTACGAGTAACTGATCGATATCACCTCTTGGTGCTCGGTACCCGAAGTGGACTGCCCCTGCCGCCTCTTTCTACGCCAATCTGTTTCTACGCACAGGAGTCAAACCCCCTTGGTGTGGTAATTCCCCTTTTTCTTCCCACAGGTGTAAAAATACCCCCCTTTCTCCCAACAGATGTAGTAATCCCCTCTTTTTCCCCCCAGGTGCGGTAATGTCGGGCTGGATCCCCGTGTTCGACACGATGCACGGCATCCGCGGCGAGCTCAACGTCATCGTGAAGGTGGAGCTGTTCTCCGACTTCAACAAATACAAGACGTCCAGCTGCGGAGTGCAGTTCTTTCACTGTGAGTATATGACACTGAATGGCATGTCTGAATGAAATGGCGTGTCTTAATACTCTATATACTCGTATCTTTTACCTACACAGGGTGTGGCGTAAAGAGTGGATAATCTTTAACTTACGGCTGGGGGACATCACGACTGGTCGGAAAAAGTCAATTTGTATTCAGTAAAAATGTTCGTCGGGTTTCGAGTTATTGGACATACTCGTATTTGAAGTCTAATTTTCCTCAAATTTTTAAAAATGTCCAATTTTTACTCGAAAACTGTGACTCTTTTAATGAATACAAATTGTCATTTTCCGAACAGTCGTGATGTTTCCCAGCCTTAGGTAAAGGATTATCCAATGATTACGCTACACCCTGTAATGCCCTGTATATAAAAAAAATAATTATCTTTATCTTTTAGTCTCGCAAAAACTCTTAAAATACCTGGACCGGTTAGATTGTTTTGTTATGTGGGATTATGAAATTAGACCAATACTGGGGTGGTTTAGGAAAAAAAAAAATCATTTTTTCGACTTCACCCGTTTCAAACTCCAAATGTTTGAAACACTTGAGTTTTTGGGGTTCATAATCATCAATATACCTATACGAAAACGAAAAACGTACGAAAAACTAAAAAAAGAAGAAAAGTACGAAAAATTGGCGCTGAGTTTAGACGCCGTTGCGATGAGATAACTAAAAACCGAATTGCAAGCTGCAGTATTTCAGCTAACATTAAAAATTCTCTGCCACTTTTTGCAACGATTACACAATAAAACATTTAAAATGCAATGTTTACTTTTAACTTCAAACAACGTAAATCTATTCTTCGCAAAGCAAAACAGTAGCTTCGTATTGTTTACACGTTCGGGCTGTAAAACGCCTGTTTGTTTCGTCTTTCCTCCGAAACGTCGTCATTGTGTCGTGGTGTAAACTGTAAATGTAGCTGGTAAACATTTGGGAACGTGGTAAACATGGTTAGATCGAGTTTGGCAGGTTTACTGCTGCTACTTTGTATTTTTAATGGCCTTTGTAACTGTCAAGCTTTTTGCTTTGCTGAATGATAGGATGTTTTAACGGCTTCAGGGGATTTGTGGTCGAGGATGGATGGACAGACGATTTTACTAGTGTAAAGATTGTTTAGATTTGATGTTATATCAGAACATAAACAGTAACGTTTTAATCGAAATGCAACAAAAAACAGAGGTCGGTTCATACCGCGATACACTCTAGGCAGAAAAAAATGAACTGTGAAGGTCACTTTAGTACATTTAGTATTGACCATCGCACACTACAGGGTTACAAGGAAAAGGTACATATGCTAAGCCGTAAAAGGCTCATAGTACTCTTCATTATGAACAACATTTACTTTCGGACCATCCAGGAATTCGAGAGAAACAATCAGCCTTTCCATAGAAAAATGTCAATGATACTCTACAAAATGTATAGAACTGTTGTTTTTTTTTTTTTGCAAATTCCGGATTGGTCCATAGTTATTAGCATACCCGTCGTTCAGTGTTGACGATCGCTACTTTTATTAATAATTATTATTATTAATTATTAGGCTAATTTTATCCTGGGAAATTTAACGGTTTTTTTAGGATAGCGGGGGAAATCGCGGGCCGCCAGTAGATAAATATTTGTCTATTATCCCTGCAGGTCCGTCCATCCCTCCTGGCTACCGCGCCACGTCTGTGCACGGGTTCGTGGAGGAACTGGTAGTGAATGATGACCCCGAGTACCAGTGGATCGACAAGATTCGCACGCCGCGAGCCTCAAACGAAGCGCGACAGGTTGCCTTCATCAAGCTTAGTAATCAGGTATTTTGTCAATCTTGTATCTTTTTTATCCTATACTTGGGTATAGGTTCAGCCTAGCTTTTGCTGTGCCATCTGCGTCGATTCGTAACTTTACGGGTTTGTGGAGGAGCTGGTGGTGAACGACTACCACAAGTATCAGTGGATCGACAAGACTTGTTCGTCGCGCAATGAAACGCGACAGATCGCTTTCATCAAGCTTAGTAATCAGGTATTTTATCATCTTCATCATCCACCGCGTTTTTAGGTATAGGTGGGCATAGGTGGGTATTGGCCTCTTACTGTGCCGTCTGCTGGGGGCTGGTTCGACTTATCGAAACATGATTCTCTGTTTTAGTTCGTTTGTTTAGCAAATATTAAAGTAAAAGAATATTGCTTAAAACTGTGTATATTATTGGAATAAATTATGTCAAGTCTCAACAGTCTATCCTAGCGGAGATGCAATTTAGTAATTGTCATCATACATTTCTAAAAAAAAAATAAAAAAAAAAATAAACATTTTGTTTAGGACTTGCAATTTGGTAATGGTTATCAAACATCGGTAATTTTCTAAAAAAAGAAACAAATAAAGTAAACGTTTTGTGTGTAAACTCTCAGGTGCAGCGTCTGGTGGGGCTGAAGGCGGCGGAGCTGGGAGCCAACGCGGTGGTGGGCTACCTGCAGGAGTTCGACCTGGAGGCCGAGGCGGGCGTCGTGGCGCGGGCCATCGGTGACTCGTGCTGCTTACTTATTTAGGTCTCCGGGTTACTTCAGGGCAAATAGGAGATTAATCGTCTTATATCTCAAGGTGACGAGCGCAGTGCTGTGCCGCGCAGGGTCTTGAATTCCAAGAACTAAAAATTCTGGGTGGCGCAGCCCTGTTATGGGCAAATGTGACGTTAAACATCAGGCGAGTGATTTGCTCGTCTCGTCACTCAATAGCATAAAAAAATAACGAAAGGGTATGCTTAGCCGAAAACGACTCGTAGTAGTCATCATTATGAACAACTTTTACTATAGGACTAACTCTGCAATTGCGGATATAGCTTGTCATTTACTTTTTGTGTAAACCCTTTGTTTATAGAAGAAAAATTTAAGAGAAAAAACACTGCGTAAATAAAACATCAAATAACAATCTATTTTTGTATCTAACGAAGAATTTTTTCCAGGTACTGCCGTCAGCATAACGCCCCTGCCAACACCTAGTCAAACTATGAACTTACCTCCATGCACGCAACAGTAAGTATCAACCTAAGAAGCTTTATACTAAAGTTTAAATTTCTCTTAAAAACGAGTCTAAAAACTACTTTGCAAATTATTCCATGATTAAGATAAAATGAATATAGACAAGAATATTGAGTAAACCCATGTCTTTGAAGTTGTCATAACGAATTTATAGTCTTATAGTTTCTTTAAAATTACATTAATTTTTAAATTCTTATTGCTCAAGCTACAAGCTTTAAATGTGCTAAATGTTGTCTATCCCCATTTTACGTAACAAATATAGCCATAGTAGACAAGTTTTTCAATAAAATACTCATAAATATATGTTTGCATGGTGTGTCGTGTCGTGCTTATATTAAACTTAGACAATTAAAAAAATGTCTGGACATTTTGGCGACAGACGACGAAACCGTCACAGATCTGAATGAATACTATCAGACGCACCAGGAAGAACTCAGAAAGATGATTAATATTCTTAATCCTAAAGGTACGTCTATGCTCGACGAGCCTGAAGCAGTAGACGAAGACGATGATAAAGTAGAACAGGGACGCTTAAGCATCCACAGCTTTACAGGATCTATGTCTCTCTTTCAAGACGATCAAATACATCACAGGAGTCTTAGACACCTCTCTGAAGACCAGACAGACTTGAATAAACTCCTGAACCGAAAGAGCGGCGATGACGATGATGATTCAGATTCATCGGGCCCTATACAGAAAATAAAGAAAATGAAAACCAACTTTTTCACTAAAAAGTTCTCTAAACGCAAGCGTGATAAGAAAGAGAAGCAAGATGATCAGATATCTTTAAAGTCGAATGCGTCTGACGTGTCTCGTATATCGCTGGTAGAAATAAAAAATGAGTTGAAGAAGAGATTCAAGAAGCCTAAAATACGTAAAGTGTTTGCTAATCCTGATGGGGAAGGTGTTGAAATGGCTTCGATACTAGCTAGGTCGGTAATCCACACCCAAACGAGTTTAGCCTGTATTGCAGAGACGCAAGACTCAGAACACTCTGCGCAGGAAATGAGACGTACAAGCGAATCTGAACCTAACATAAACACATCTGATGATGATAAACAAAGGAAAATAAGTATGGCTAAAGCAGAAGAAGCCAAACACGAACTTGAAGGAATAACTGTACCAGATATACATTTTTCTTCGCTAAAAAATGTTAGTTCTGAAGAAGCGGTTCCGGAACGAGTAAGGAAAACATCGGAATCTTGCCCTGCCAGTCCCATGGCAGGTAGGACCGAAAACCTGCTTAAATTACCTGGAGATAAGGGCTATTTTGGCTCAGTATCATCTGCGCTGTCAGGTGAAAGCTCTGAAGCGTACTCTAGTTCTGAAGAAGATGACGAAGAAAGTTCTGAAGTCAAAACTGAGTCGGATTCTGAAACAGTTGAAACTACAACTTCAGTCGTGAATTCTGTACTGAATCATAAAGTAAATCCAGCTTTTATTGCTCAAATGGAGAAAAAACTAACTACTCTCGAAAATGTTCATCCGCCAAGTAGCGCTACTCGCGATGAACCTCTGCTTCAAGAAAAAGTAGCAGAGACAAATGTTCAAATTGAAATCAAACAAGAAATAGATACTACAAAAGTATCAGAAAATAGTATCAAAGTTATGGAGGATAAATCTGGTAAAAGTAACGAGCCTCAAGATAACGCAGAGATTAATGAACCTTCAACATCTGCTCAAACCTCAGATAAGTGCGTATCAAAACCCAATATGCATCACATTAAACTTCACAATCCTTTCGCTCACAAAAAGTCCTCTAAAAGTTTTAGCGCCCCCTCATCGCCAATAGAAAAAAGCAGTAGCTTTGTATATCGCTCTTCAAAGCGCATCAAAGACCAACTTGCAAAGCTGTCTAAAAGCAGCATGATCAAGAGTATATCCCATTATTCTCTCTTGCCAAAGAAAAAAGAGGAAGCCAAAAATCGTAGCCAACCAGGGTCAGGACCAGGATCGTCCTCAAATGTCCCATCAAGAGCTCCTAGTGACACCGTTTTGGGATCTCTCTTTTTATCCTACTCAGACTTGCTTAGCTTAGATAAAGAGGGACTCCAAGCTAATCGAGGGTTGTGCAAAAGTGACGAGCTGGGTTGCACGAAAGTGTCAATGTATATTGGTTCTGAACCTGTATCTAGAACATCACTTAGTGGTCCATCATTTCCTTCACATTATAGAGAAGAACATGGTCATAGAAGGTTGTCATGTCTCAAGCCAGTGGGCCTGATTCATACTGCTATGGAAACCATTCTCATTGACAAAGTAGATACGTTGCTTTTACCCACATCTCCCGACCCTGATTCTAAAAATAATAAACAGTTTTTTGATGATGTCAGTGAAAAGTTGGAGGAGCATAAGAACAAAGGATCTTCTGGAATGATAAACATGGGTCATGTCCAATCTACAACTGGATCCACAACTCCTAGAATAGTTGCGATGACACCAAAAAGGTTAAGCGATGATTTTACAGCTCACGCCCACGAATTTCAAGATCACAAGTTCTATGTCCCAGATCAGATGAAAGGTTCTTCCCACAACATCCACGAAAAGCCAAAACATAAAGATCACAACATTTTGAGCTCTATTAAAACTACTCTCAAAGAACACCATTTGAACTTAGATTCGGTTTTTGGTAAGCATCATGCTAAGAGAGAAAGTAGCCCAGATATTAAATCTGGTGGCTTGATTCATGCTGCTATGCAAACCATGTTGATAGATAGAGCTCAGTCTATGATTCCTGACACACCAGAACCGATTTCTATAAGAACGGAGCCGGTGTTCGAACGCGGTAGTAGATCGCGAAAAACATCTGAGACCGCTGAATCTAGTGGAATGGTTCACAGTGCGATGCAAACAATACTTATGGATAAATTTAGAGCCGTAATACCTAATACCACTGAACCAATACCCATTCATTTAGACAATAATGAATCGAAATCATCAAAGAAAAGTGATAGGCACGCTGACGACTGCGAAGAGTCTAGTGGATTAATCCACAGTGCTATGCAAACTATTCTAATGGACAAAGTTCAAACAGTCCTTCCAGATTCAAGAGAACCAGTTCCTATACACATACATGATAGTGATAACAAATCAGAAAAGGAATTTATACAGATAGAGGAGTCGAAAGGATTGACTCACAGTGCAATACAAACTATGTTGATGGAAAAAGTTCAAGCTGTGTTACCTGACACTCCTGAGCCTGTTCCTATACATATAGATGATAATGATAATAAATCAGAAAAGGTACAAGCAGAGGAGTCAAAAGGATTGATTCACAGTGCAATACAAACTATGTTGATTGAAAAAGTTGAAACTGTATTACCTGATACTCCTGAAGCTGTGCCTATACATTTGGAGGAGCCGAAATTTTCCGAGAGTACAGACAGTTTAACAAAAGTAGAAAAGCCAAAAGGATTAGTGCAAAGTGCTATTCAAACTATGCTCATAGAAAAAGTTCAGTCTGTACTACCAGAAACATCTGAACCTGTTCCGGTTCATTTTGAAAATGGCACGTCTCTAAAAAATGATAGTGTTGAAGTTAAACCAGAAGGTTCACTGCATTCTGCTATGGAAACAAACTTATTAGACAAAGTTCATTCTATACTTAATCCTGTAAATGAAATGGTAAGTGATGTCATACATAATAATAAAAATCAAACTCACCGCGACGAAAAAGATAATAAAGGACTTCTTCATACAGCTATGAAAACTATGCTAATCGATAAAGTTCAAACTATATACCCTAACTCGACTGATCCAGACCTTGTAACCGATTTACCTGTTGAAGAGTTTAAGGGAAAACCTTACGACCATAAATCATTACAAAAGCCTGAAGAAGATTCTGGATTGGTCAAAACTGCTATGGAAACTATGTTACTGGATAAAGTGCAAGGTTTAGTCGGAGCACCTGATAATATTCCGGTACAAATAAAACCTACAGGGAATGAAGATCTTAAATCACCTGCATTGGTCGAGACTGCAATGAAAACTATTCTAATGGATCAGTTACAGTCAGCGATTGCCACTGCAAGTACAAACGTTACAGAATCTTCCGCTGTACTTAAAAATACAGAACCGGAAGATTTACAAGATAATTCTGTTAAAGAAGAAGTAGCAAAGTTCAAGAAGCTAATTCGTCAAGATAGTATTCACTCTATATCAGATGCAAAAGAGTCCAAAATGTCCAACGAAGACCTATCTAACATGTCGTCTACAATAACTCGACCGCCAGTCTTGCAACACTTCCATCCTGTTCTTAGCGGATTAGAGACCATACCATCAATGTCCGAAAGCAGTTTTGAACGTAGCGTAGACGGTGAAAGTTCGTTTGAGACTAACAGCGCTAGTGTGTGTGATAACTCGCATGCAGCGTGCGGTTTTGGCAGGAGCGAGAGAGATAGAGATAGGAGCGAGAAGGACAGGGGATCGCCGAGGCACGCGCGGGCTGAGTCTTATGGAGGGAAGGATCCGGTGCCAGCGCCGCCGACGCAGCCGCAAGCTTCGCTCAATTCTATTTCCACGCCGATGGGGATTCATAGGCGGTCATCTGATTCAGACCTAAGTGTTACACCCAAGGGTAAGCCCTAAAGCAAATTTATATTTTATTGTTTAATTCAATACTCTGAAAGTTATTGCTAATAAGGAACACTATTTAATTTGAGATTAACTTAGTCATTTTACCAAAGCATTTCCTCGTATTAACACTCAAAGCCAGCCCGATATTCCATTCTGTATAGAGTTTCGCAAGGGGATTGCTGCGGTCCCAGATTATTCATTACATACAGTTTACGTCGTTTCAAATGCAGTGTTACACAAATGAAAAGAGCACCAAAAATCAAGTAGAAGTAGTGTCTATAACCGGGGCAATTTAGACATCCGAGCTTACATTAATTCACACCCAGCTGAAAATTGGTAGGATTGTTCAGAACACCATCATAAATGAAACCTAAAAAGTCCTCATCGATCCGATACGTGCAAAAATTTTTACTCCAGGTAGAAGGTCACCAAAACGGGTATTTCGTGATTTTCTCAAAAACGGTACAAGCTACGAGGATACTGTTCAAGACAAGTATGTTCACTATAACATTTTCTACAGTATTGCTCTTAAACGCATGTTGATAGAACTTATGGTTTTCGAGATATGTCGATATTAATTTCAGACCAGACCAAAAAATTGACAATTTCTCTTAAGATGCCTCAGTCAGCAGTAGATCATATAACAAGTTTGTAAATGAGTTTTCCCGAAGTTTTAAACATTGTTGAATCCGACAATCTCAAGAAACACTTTGGAAAATGACTCCTTGTATCTCAAATCGGATAAATGATGATGATGGTTGACGGAAAATTGAACCCCTCGTATCTCGGAAACGGAAAGAGATAGAGGGGTACACCTGACTTTTAAAATTTAGATCAAGTATGGACCTTTCTAAGGAAATGATAAAAAAAGATAGCCGCCATACAAAAAAGTTTGACAGTCATACAAATAAACAAAAAAAAAGGAAATGCTCATAGCTGTGGAACCGCTGTAGATGGATGGAGTGTGCTCGAAGAAATATTATAGAGATTTATAACGACAATCGAGATTCAGCAACAAAAATCCAAGATGTCGGATTTCATATTTCCGTCAAATTTCAATGGATCTTCTAAATTTTAAAGTGATCCTAGGCAGGTGTAATTTTGGATCTGGAGGCTCTTAAGGTCCTTAAATCCATTCCTGAAATGATTTTTTTGGTTCGGCCATTTTTCAAAATGGCTGACATACAAAAGAAAAGGAGTGAGGTTACAATACTTCGCACCCAGCTGAAAATCAGTAGGATTGTTCAAAACATCATCACAAATGAAATCTAAAAAGTCCTCATTGATCCGATACGTGCAAAAAAAAACACGAAGGGTAAAAGGTCACAAAAACTGGTTTTTCACAATTTTCAGAAAAACAGTAAATTTTATCATACAATTAGCCATACCAAATTTTAGATCAGATAATTATCTACAAAAAATGACAATTTTTTTCCTAAGAGCCACCGTTTTTGAAATATAACGACTCAAAAAGTTGAAAGAGTTGTAATCGTCATAATAATTATGCACACGTTTCCACGTCACCTTAGAGGTAGTGAGCTTAACGCGTTTTAACGAATATTGCTTTTATTATATTCAACCTATGCCAATATCTTTTATTGATCAATACTTAGTTTCAAATTAAACAGACTCACAACAGAAACGTGGAATAGGCCTACAGGGAAATCACGTTAAAAAAAACGCGTTAAGCACACTACCTCTAAGGTGACGTGGAAACGTGTGCATAATTATTATGACGATTACAACTCTTTCAACTTCGAGCACACTCCATCCATCTACAGCGGTTCCACAGCTATGAGCATTTCCTTTTTTTTTGTTTATTTGTATGACTGTCAAACTTTTTTGTATGGCGGCTAACTTTTTTTATCATTTCCTTAGAAAGGTCCATACTTGATCTAAATTTTAAAAGTCAGGTGTACCCCTCTATCTCTTTCCGTTTCCGAGATACGAGGGGTTCAATTTTCCGTCAACCGTCATCATCATTTATCCGATTTGAGATACAAGGAGTCATTTTCCAAAGTGTTTCTTGAGATTGTCGGATTCAACAATGTTTAAAACTTCGGGAAAACTCATTTACAAACTTGTTATATGATCTACTGCTGACTGAGGCATCTTAAGAGAAATTGTCAATTTTTTGGTCTGGTCTGAAATTAATATCGACATATCTCGAAAACCATAAGTTCTTTCAACATGCGTTTAAGAGCAATACTGTAGAAAATGTTATAGTGAACATACTTGTCTTGAACAGTATCCTCGTAGCTTGTACAGTTTTTGAGAAAATCACGAAATACCCGTTTTGGTGACCTTCTACCTGGAGTAAAAATTTTTGCACGTATCGGATCGATGAGGACTTTTTAGGTTTCATTTATGATGGTGTTCTGAACAATCCTACCAATTTTCAGCTGGGTGTGAATTAATGTAAGCTTACTCCTATTTTTTGGTCTAATTTGCCCCGATTACTAAGATAATTCATGACCAGAGGATCACAAAAATCATCCTTGAGTCATATTTTAGCTAACTTAACCACTAACAAATCACGACTAACACACAAACTGTCGTCTAGTTCAGTCTCTCAGTCTCATCCAAGCACTCGTTTCAGGTGGTTCACTGAACACGTCAGCGGGCAACGTCGGCAGCGGCGGCGGCGCCATTTTGCGGCCCTCAATGAATACGGATAATTTGGACATGCTCGAATATCCATTTTTGACTATGACGGAGTACCCTCCAGGGTTCATTGTTCATATTGGTAAGCTGAAATATAAAAATGTGTTCAGAAAACATTTTACCTTTATTACTACTTATTTTTCTTGTCCACGTTCTCTGAGCAACTGACGTGGGAATTGACGATTGATTCGGGTAGTTTTTATGCGCCAATATGTGCTTGAAGTATACGTACACGGCAGTAGGGTAGTTTTTTTTGGCTCACCTGTATCTAAGGCGAGACTATATCTGCTTTTGGCTTGATCTGAGTGTATAGGTAATTAGCTATATCTCAGGAGTGGGATCAACTCACAAGTATCGTTGTCGCTAGGTGGTACAGTTTGCGACTACCCCTAGTGTCGTATAGGTATACTCGTATCTCAGAAGTGGGATGAACTCACAAGTGTTTATGTCCAGGCGGCACGGTGTGCGCGCGCTCGGTGAAGCTGCTGGACGGCGGCGGGGAGGGCGCGGCGCGCGCGGCGTGGTGGGCCGAGCTGCGCACGGAGCTGCGGGCGCACGCGCGCGCGCTGCGCTGCAACGCGGTCGTCGCCTACTCCGACACCTGCTCCATATGGTGAGTGGTGAGTGGTGAGTGGTGCGTGGTGAGTGGTGAGTGGTGACTGGTGAGTGGTGAGTGGTGAGTGGTGACTGGTGAGTGGTGAGTGGTGAGTGGTGAGTGGTGAGTGGTGAGTGGTGAGTGGTGAGTGGTGCGTGGTGAGTGGTGAGTGGTGACTGGTGAGTGGTGAGTGGTGAGTGGTGAGTGGTGAGTGGTGAGTGGTGAGTGGTGAGTGGTGAGTGGTGCGTGGTGAGTGGTGAGTGGTGACTGGTGAGTGGTGAGTGGTGAGTGGTGACTGGTGAGTGGTGAGTGGTGAGTGGTGAGTGGTGAGTGGTGAGTGGTGAGTGGTGCGTGGTGAGTGGTGACTGGTGAGTGGTGAGTGGTGAGTGGTGAGTGGTGAGTGGTGACTGGTGAGTGGTGACTGGTGAGTGGTGAGTGGTGAGTGGTGAGTGGTGAGTGGTGAGTGGTGAGTGGTGAGCTCTACTCACACTCTTTTTATTCTGTGATGGGGTTGCGTTTGACCATCTCGTAAGCATGTATGCGGTCTACGATGGAGCACACTTGCTAAAGAGAAACCGATTCGCTCGCGACTTGAACACATCCAGATTATAGCTACAGGCCTACGAAAATATGAGGATGAGTTTTGAGTTCAAGGTCAGAGTGAATAGGTATCTTCTAAATCTGCGTGCTCCATCTTCGACCGCATCGTCGCTTACCAACAGGCGAGTTGGTGGTCAAATGCGGATTTATCTATACTAATATTATAAAGAAGTAAAGTTTGTGTGTTTGTATATTTGTTAAATTGTAAGGGGTAATCTCGGGATCTACTGAACCTATTTTAAAAATTCTTTCACCAATAGAAAGAATTTTTAAATTGCTGAGTGCCACATTATTGCTGAGTGTCATAGGTTATATAAAAAACCGAAAAATAAAAAGGCTTTTACGTGGTAGTCAGTTTTGCAAAGTGAATCGGAGAAAAAACGGTCCGAACGGCGCGCGATGGCTTCGGGTTTAATTAACATTATGCCCAACGAAGTGGGCAAGGGTCAGCTAGTACTTTATAAAAAAAAACCTATTAATTACTGGCCTGGCTGTCTTGCTTTGTTCCACCGTCTATATGCCAGTCCTCAGTCCACTTCCTGATGTTACTGAGTTACATCTTACGTCGTACGACTATTATCATCATCAAGATTGACAGCCTTCTCTTACCCACTGGTACAGGCCTCTTTTGTTGTGCCATCGGCCTCGCTCACATGCCAATTGGGTCCAATTCTGACCTCACTATGCACCAATGATAGTGATACCTATTTCGTCACCACAATACCAGTGTTCCCTCGTTCGCAGCGAGGACGTGTGTGTGCTGTCCGCGTCGGGAACGGCGGCCGTCATCAACCTCGACTGCGACTACAACTGCGACGTCGACCCGCCGCTCACAGGTACACAACCACACACAGTCATACTTCATACAACTACTTAAAACGGACGTTGATTCTATTGTGCCATTCTCTACAAAACTCGACTAAAAAAAATCGAAATGAAAAAATTGTGACAGAAAACATGAGTCTTAGCATGTTTTAGAGGGGTATGACGCCGCCCGCGCCGCCATACCCCCCCTCTGTACCGCGCACGCGCAGGCGAGGACTAAGATAAACGGTTTGGCTTTAACTGTACACTGTGTTGAAATGTATTCACCAAACTTTTCCATTGAACAGTGTCAAGCAACACCAAGATATCCCCAGAAGACGAGGTGGACACGTGTTCTGTCGCACACGTGCCCTACACACCAGGAGCCGGGCCCTACAGAGCGGAGCTTTACACCTGCGGGGGATGCAGGTCGGTTTACAAATCATATGGAAATTAAATCAATCCTAATAATATTATAAACGCGAAAGTTTGTGAGGATGTTAGCAGCTCTTTCACGCTAAAACGGCTTAACGGATTTACATGAAATTTGAAAGGAAGGTTGCGCATGGTCTGGATTAACACATAGGCTACTTTTTATCTGGGAAAATGCGGGTGAAACTGCGGGGCGCAGCTAGTATTAAATTAATTAAAATGTTTATTTTTAAAAAATGGTTTGTTTACTTCAAGCCCTAGTAAAATAAAAATAATAAAACTCTGTAATGACACACAGAAATTTGGGGAATCACAGTGTTTTATCTCAACAACTTCTTGACTGATTTTACTCATATTCAGCAAATTTCTCCCCTTTTCGAGGGAAATACACCCCCAAATCAAAAATCCCAACGACAAAAATAAGTACTAAATTATTGAACCTGAATACTAAAGCCCGTCACACACGTAGCTATAATATATATTAATATAAATATAGCGAGGCATATTACGATATATTTTCAATACAAATATTGAAGTGACCGCACACGGAGCTATAATATATATTATAGCAAGCCATACTAATTCATATTATAGCAAGGCATATTAATATATATTATAGCTACGTGTGTGACGGGCTTTAGTTTCGTCGAGATTTGTTGAGAAATGCGACCTGTACGCGAGTACCAACATACAAACATCCGGACTCTCGCGAGGTCTACTGTTCGCAGAACTACTAGTTATAATCCAGTACATTTCCAGACGAGCCCGCGTCCCAGCAGTGCTACTCGCGACCTGCGCGAAACCCAACAGACTGATGTCCTATACCAAAGCTGTTACACTTACGGCAGTCGGTGAGTTTTGAAACCAATTTTAACCCATTTGGTGAAAATACGAGTCTTTTTTGGAGGTCGCTGTACTGAGGATAGGGTTCATAAATACTTCTAACACTTATTACTTCAACTTCAATTTTTGTATAAGGCTTCTGCGGGTTTGCCACAATTTAGCCAGTGTCAAGTGGATAGAGTAGATACATGCCTCAGTAAAGTACTGGAGACTTTACTAGAGGCTTTTCTAAGGAGTTTTGGAAGCAACACGGAATGACACGATTCACTGCATTTTATGATTAGCCCACACTCGTGCACGTCCTCAAGCACTTAATGGTTATTTTCCCCACTTAAAATAAACATTAACACTCAAAATTACACAAGTTTAGTAAAATAACAAAATGAAGCAACATGTCTCTTCCACGTTCCCGCCAAAACTCCAACACCTATATAGGGAGTTTCATTTTGTAAAAGTCGTGGACATCAGCTGTCACTGTCAGTTACGTTTTTTTGCCACTCCTATTAGAGATTGGCTCTGAACGCCGACATTATAATGTATTAATAAATTAACATCTGCATTGATTACACTGACCAACAGCTATGTAATTCAAACTGATGTTATCTTCCATGAAACCGCGCATTGACTATGTTCAACAAAGTCAACATAAACATGCTAAAAAAATTACCAAAAAAAAAAAAAAATAAAATTGAAGAAAAATATAATAAGAAAATGTGAATGTCAAATTGAGCAGTCTGTTTGTTCGTCAGCGGCGCGCGTGAGGCGCGCGGGGCCGGGCGCGGAGCCCGGGGCTCGGGACATATCCGACCAGCTGCCTTTCTTGGAGTACGAGTTACATCGCTTGTTGTTGGCTAAATTGCGGATGCAGGTACTTCCCTCTGTTATTTTTTTACATGCTATCTCTTTACACAAGATTAATTCATCATCATTCTTAACATTTAATCCTCCTAGTGCTGCGAAATAGGTCTACCCTCGAAAGGTGATTAAGCCGTATTCCACCACGCTGGCCAAGTGCGGATCGCTGGATTCTCACATACGCCATTGAGTTTCTTCTCCGGACGTATGCAGGTTTCTTCACGATGTTTTCCTTCACCGAAAAGTCAGATTATCCATACGGATTGTATATAATTATGATTTTATGTATTAGGGTGCGAACGCACTGTTCGGGTTATCCACGCAAGTGTCGCTGGGCGAGCGCTGCGTGGTGGCGCTGGCCAGCGGGGTGGCCGTCAAACTAGCCGCCCTACCGGGCCCCGCGCCGCCCGCCCTCAAGGTGGGCTACTTGTTGTTGACTGACTTAAAAAAAACAAGTTTTCAAGTGTGTTTGTAACCGATCCTTTTGGACTCGATTTTGGCCTACTTTGAACGATCAGAGTTAATTCAAGCTTTGCACACCTGTCAAAGAACGATGACAATGCGTGATTTTAGGTTTTTTTTTAATTTATTTACTAGTGAACTCAACACCTAAAAATATGTATTTCGATTTTTCAATTTTTCGGCTGTTTTTTAGGCTTATCTAAATTTTTATAAACAACAAAAATATTAAATTTGCTCGAATCATTTTCGAATTTTTCCGAGAACTTACGAATTTTTTGGTTATTGTGGAATTAAGAAACTCTGACACACGAACTTTAAAATATCTCATTCTATTTTGGGGCGATCGAATTTGGATATTTTCGATAGAAGTAATAGTAGAATAAAAAACTGAAAATGTATCTTTCACTTGTTTTATTTTTTTAGGCAACAGAAAAAGACAAAGAAGCTCTAGACTTGCAGAGGAAACTGTGGGACTCTTTCACAGCTAACAAAGCTGCCAACGGATACGACATAGGTGAGACAAAAATAATTTAATTACGCAAATATTTCTCTCATTTTCAATATTATTTTAATTTTCAAAAAAAAAAAACAAATGCAAGTAGGTATACGTAGTATGAAAATAAATTATGTGCAAATATGCCTTGTAGGTATTTATTAAATCTGTATGATTTATATTTACAATTTTTACACGCACCATTCAAATGTTTGCCGACACAAATATCTTGAATAACGCCAGGTTTAAAACACTTTTATTTTGGATCACCAACCAATAACGTTTATTACATAGTTACGGGACTCATTACCTCTACTAAAAATCTATAAATAAATTCACTAATTTCATATGATTTTTCAGCGGGGGTAGAACATGCTTCTAACGGCGCTTTACCTGAGTTTGACAGAGAAGAGCCGCCGATTTTAGACCTCTGTGCAGACAAGGACGCATGCGTTCTGGAACTCGATGAGGCGGAGGACGTGAGTATTGACAGAAAGAGACAGATAGTGGGTGGGCTTGCGAGTAAGAGCGGGAGAGGACAGGAGCAGCTGTTGAACCAGATCGAATAGAGTTGTATTTTCTAGAACTCTGCAGTCAAGGACGCATGCATAATAAAATTTCATGAGGCAAAGGACGTGAGTATTGAGTGTCAGACGGATAGTTAGAGGCCGAGTGAGGCCACGCCTTGCAATAAAATAAAGTAAACAAAAGGGTCTAACAAAGGGCCACTCCCTATAAATATACGGAGCGGCCGTAGGATGAGTCAGTCTCCAGCCGACGCTCCGCGCAGGTGCACGTCGCTCGCCGCTCCCGCATCTAACCGCTGGTCGTGCGCGTGCGCAATTCTCGCGCGCGCTAGTCGCCTGCCGCGCGCCGAGCGGTGCGGTGCAGAGATGCCTCATGTGGTGTGTACCACACTACAGTCCCATGTCCCATCTCGTCTTACCGCTTGAAATTCAACCTTTTCTTCAGCATATTGTTTCCCCCAGGTGTCGACGGCGCGCGCGCTGTGCGTGGTCCGCGCGCCGCCGGCCGCGTACTGGGCCGCGCTGCGGGCCGCGCCGGCGCCCGCGGGCCCGCACTCGTTCGCGCAGGTGTCGCGCGGCCGCCTGGCGCCGGGCGGCGCGCGCGCGGCCGCCGAGCGCCTCGTGGCGCGCGCGCTGGACGGGGTCGGGTACAAGCTGAGGCGGCTCCTGCCGGCGGCGCTCGCGGCCTCCTTCAGACTGGAGCTGCCCGAGGTATGTCATCAGTGGAGACCCTCTCCTCTATAACTGAGCGCCTCGTGGCGCGCGCGCTGGACGGGGTCGGGTACAAGCTGAGGCGGCTCCTGCCGGCGGCGCTCGCGGCCTCCTTCAGACTGGAGCTGCCCGAGGTATGTCATCAGTGGAGACCCTCTCCTCTATAACTGAGCGCCTCGTGGCGCGCGCGCTGGACGGGGTCGGGTACAAGCTGAGGCGGCTCCTGCCGGCGGCGCTCGCGGCCTCCTTCAGACTGGAGCTGCCCGAGGTATGTCATCAGTGGAGACCCTCTCCTCTATAACTGAGCGCCTCGTGGCGCGCGCGCTGGACGGGGTCGGGTACAAGCTGAGGCGGCTCCTGCCGGCGGCGCTCGCGGCCTCCTTCAGACTGGAGCTGCCCGAGGTATGTCATCAGTGGAGACCCTCTCCTCTATAACTGAGCGCCTCGTGGCGCGCGCGCTGGACGGGGTCGGGTACAAGCTGAGGCGGCTCCTGCCGGCGGCGCTCGCGGCCTCCTTCAGACTGGAGCTGCCCGAGGTATGTCATCAGTGGAGACCCTCTCCTCTATAACTGAGCGCCTCGTGGCGCGCGCGCTGGACGGGGTCGGGTACAAGCTGAGGCGGCTCCTGCCGGCGGCGCTCGCGGCCTCCTTCAGACTGGAGCTGCCCGAGGTATGTCATCAGTGGAGACCCTCTCCTCTATAACTGAGCGCCTCGTGGCGCGCGCGCTGGACGGGGTCGGGTACAAGCTGAGGCGGCTCCTGCCGGCGGCGCTCGCGGCCTCCTTCAGACTGGAGCTGCCCGAGGTATGTCATCAGTGGAGACCCTCTCCTCTATAACTGAGCGCCTCGTGGCGCGCGCGCTGGACGGGGTCGGGTACAAGCTGAGGCGGCTCCTGCCGGCGGCGCTCGCGGCCTCCTTCAGACTGGAGCTGCCCGAGGTATGTCATCAGTGGAGACCCTCTCCTCTATAACTGAGCGCCTCGTGGCGCGCGCGCTGGACGGGGTCGGGTACAAGCTGAGGCGGCTCCTGCCGGCGGCGCTCGCGGCCTCCTTCAGACTGGAGCTGCCCGAGGTATGTCATCAGTGGAGACCCTCTCCTCTATAACTGAGCGCCTCGTGGCGCGCGGCCGCCTCGCGCCGGACGATTAGAAACGATCGATATCCCTAAACAATTGTTTGTTTCACAGGACGAGATCCAGCTAGTAGTATCTGGGACAGCCATCCCCCTGCTCGACCCGGGGAAAGAGCCACTCGTCGAGAATGGGAATTCCGCTGCACAAGGTAAACTTGGAACTCAGTCAAGTTGATACATCATAGAAATCACGAATTTTGCGGAAGTTAAAATTCTTGAAGCTGAAATAAGAGTGTTATTAAAAACTATGTAAAATCTGTCATTTAAAAGCAAAAAGCCGCTTGAAAACTAAGAGCAAATTTTAATGATAACCTTTGTTATTTTTGTGGTTTTTTTTCTTGTAACGTACCTATATCATTCGTCAGGCGCGGCTGCGTCTGGTCATAACGGCACGGGCGACGCGGACGACGATATCTTCACACTGGACGAGGAGCAGCCGGCGCCGCGCGCGGTGGAAGAAAAACCGCAGCTCAGCGGGATGGTGAGTACTAATAGATAAGCTAGTAAAATTGTTAGATATCGAAAATTTAATAAAATGAAATAAAAAAGTTGATAAAAGATATGACAATTATATTTATATTCTCAACTATTCAAAATTATTTTGAAATTGTAAAAAAAAAAATGTGAGCCGTCACGGGACGCCTGGTAGATGTGAAACATTTTAATCCATTCATGCTCCCGTTGTCCATGGCCATACAGATTTTCACAAAACCGTTCAAAAATTGAAACTCAATTAGGTACGCGCGTCGTCATTTATTTTGGAATAACCCTGTTATTTGCTTGAATACTGCTTGCCGTGGCGACGCGTCGCCACGGCAAGCGTCGCCACGCCAGAAATCGATTTTACCTACGTGCGCCAAAAGATGTTTCACATCAAAAATCTAGTTATGGATTCTAGTATATTGAGTCTTATTTAAACAAAAAAAGTAATCATTAACAATTAATTAGTTAATTTTTTTGATATACCCTTACATGTTTCACCTCTCAACGAGGCATCCTCAGGACGAGACGTGTTGACTCTTCGAGCGCTCGCCCGAGAATGACTTGACTTCTATCAGTCTACCACTGACCTACCCCCCCCCCCCCCCCCCCCCCCCAGGTCCCGAGCACGGTGGCGCTGACGACACTGAACCACATCGCAGGCGCGCGGTCGGCGCGGCGCGTGTGCGCGCTGCGGCTGCTGTTCGTGCGGGAGACCACCGCCGTGCGCGAGCTGGGCGGGCTCAGCGGGTTCCTGCACACCTTCACGTGCGAGGTACACTGAACCACATAACCTACAATAAACATAATAACTTGGCCGCCATTTTGAATGCTCCGCCATGTTGGATTTAGAATGACGTCACATAGCTAAAAACTAGCTAAAAATATAATGTCTGTCTTTATCATTGCAAGCCATTAGACAAGGATGCCAATAGTTTTTAAAAATTTAGATCTGTCTTAAAAAGCCTTCAAACTTGGGCCTATTTGTCAGCGGCCGCCTTAGGGGGTGGCGAACAGGGCATTCGCCCGGGGCCTCGCTCTTGCAGGGGGCCTCGCGCAACAACCCAAGCAAATTAAAAAATTATGGATCTTTTTAACGGGGGGTTCCCAACCAGTCACACTGTTGTGTGTCACATTTTTTTAGTCTTAGGAAAAACAGCAATACTAATATTGTTAATTTTGTAAATCTAGCATTGTAAAATATTTTAAAACTCAAATACTATTTATTTGTAAAACTAACATTTCTCGTCAAACATGACAAATACCTAAACCAAACCACCGACCTACTTCCGCATCTCATACTTCCCACGAAGGACAAAGAGTCTCGCAATGACCGTCTGCTGCCAGCACCTCGCGACAGGTAAGGCCGCCGCTGCCTGTTGTCATCCAAACTAAAATATACAAAACGCTCAATCGATTGAAGATATCTGCTTGGAAATGTAGTAGCAAGATTCCACCCGAACAAACATAGTTTTTTTTTTTTTTATGTAATTGAGTGACGAGACGAGCAAATCGCTCGCCTGATGTTAAACGTCACGTTTGCCCATAACAGGTCTGCGCCACCCAGAATTTTGAACTTGCATAAATCAAGACCCTGCGCGGCACAGCACTGCGCTCGTCACCCTGAGATATAAGTTGTTTAATCTATTTAATAACTGTAATTTCACTGGAAACAGTGCCCTTCCAACCGGAACACAGTAATGTTTGCACATTACTGCTTGGCGGTGGAATAACTGGCAAAGGTGTGGTACTTCCCCAGGCGGGCTCTGCAAAAGAGCCCTACCACTACAAGTTACATACATACATTGCAAATTAAATAAAAGCTTGAAAAATCTTGTAAAAACAACTTTTTTTTCTGTTCCCCAGGTGTTAGCTATAGCGCGAGCCTACACGACGGCGCTGGGCGGTAACGCACTCACTTCCTTCTACATACGGCAGTTGATGCTTCAAGACAACGCGCATAAAAACCAGGTATGTACCTAGCTTGTGGTAGTGGTTTTCAGGATTACGCGGTATTTTTATGTTAAGTTGAAAAGGGGTCGTGGGGGAGAGGAAAATCGGGCTGGAGAAAAATAGTGTTTTCGTTACCACTCTTGTGTGCGGTGAAATGCATGCAATGTGAGACGCGCAGTTAACATAAATAGTTTGAACACATTTTTTACCTTTTTTGGGCCAGAAAATCGCTGAGTATTATTCTATACTTCTATACTAATATTATAAAGAAGTAAAGTTTGTGTGTTTGTATATTTGTTAAATTGTAAGGGGTAATCTCGGGATCTACTGAACCGATTTTAAAAATTCTTTCACCAATAGAAAGCCACATTATTGCTGAGTGTCATAGGTTATATAAAAAACCGAAAAATAAAAAGGCTTTTACGTGGTAGTCCGTTTTGCAAAGTGAATCGGAGAAAAACGGACGAAAACGGACGGCGCGCGATGGCTTCGGGTTTAATTAACATTATGCCCAACGAAGTGGGCACGGGTCAGCTAGTTAATTAAAAAAGGAGCACCTCTATAATAAAATTTCAAATATTTAAAGGAATTTCCGTGTACATTTTTGTAGTTAAGCGATGGAAGAAAAACCGATTTTTTTGTTTTAAAAAAACTACGAACTCACTCTTTCGTCGTAGATATACAACCCATAAAATCATCAAAGCTGATCCCACAGTGCAAAAAGTGCCAAGCGTATGGACACACACAAAAATACTGCTCCAAAGAACCCAGGTGCGTGAAATGTACCGGTAAACACTTGACCATTGACTGTAAAAAGCCAGCGGAGGCTAAACCAAAATGCGTACACTGCGGTGAAGCACACCCTGCTAACTATAGGGGGTGCATAGTAGCCAAAGAGTTACAAACCATAAGGAACAAGCTAAGCAAGAAAACCAACTCAGCACCTGCTACTACCGCGGTCCCAAGTGCAACCAGATCAAAACTGCCAAGTGGTAATTCAAGCGTCAGAAAGAATGTTTCATATGCTCAAGCCTCAAAAGGACCTCCTTCGAGACCGTCAACACCATCTCATCCAAAGCATACAAGCATGGACATGGATGAAAAATTAAATCGAATTCTTAGTCTGGTGACGTCTTTTGATGAACGTCTTAAAAGGGTGGAAAACAGCACTAAAATAGCTGCAACAAAACTACAAAAATGAATAAGTTGATGAAAATTATGGCTTGGAATGCGAATGGGCTCCTTCAGCATCGCAATGAAATACAGGCAGTATTAAATATCCAAAATATAGATGTGTGTCTTGTATCTGAAACACATTTTACGAGAGAATCTTACATACAAATAAAAGGTTATAAAACATACCATGCACTACATCCTAATAACACCGCTAGGGGAGGTAGTGCTGTTATAATAAAAGAAAACATCTACCATTACGAAGAATATAAATGTGAAGAAGAACACATACAATCAGTAGCTGTTTCTGTCAGAACTAAAAAATATTCTGTTACCCTATCAGCTATATACTGTCCACCAAAATATGCCTTAAAGGCTGAAAAATATAGCAACTTACTGAGTGAGCTTGGTAACCGATTTATACTTGGAGGTGATTTTAATGCCAAAAATACCTTTTGGGGATCCAGGCTTACAACGTCAAAAGGAAGAGAACTGCTGAGCGCAATTAGAGACAACAAATGTAATGTTATGTCAACAGGAAAACCTACCTACTGGCCGACAGATCCACTAAAAATACCGGACCTAATTGATTTTTTCATATACAAAAATATTTCATCTTGCTTTCTCCAGATAGAGGAAGGATATGACATGAGTTCTGATCATTCTCCAATTACATTGTATCTAAGTGAGAGAGTGATACTGAAAGATAACAATTTGTCGTTGGTTAATAAGAGTACAGACTGGGAAAGTTTTAAACTTGACTTAGATTCCTCAATTGACTTAAAAGTTCCACTTAAGAATCCGGAACAGTTGGAAAACGATTTAAGAAAATTTATATTAAACATTCAAAAGAGCGCTTGGAACAATACTCCACAAGTTAAAACTCAATCCAGGAACATTTACTACCCAATGAAAATAAGATACCTTATAGCTGAAAAAAGGAGGCAAAGGCAAAAATGGCATGCAACTAGAGCTCCTAGAGATAAAACTATATTGAACAACTTAACAAAAAAATTAAAGAGGGAAATCCAGAGCTTTAATGACGTTACTATGGATACTAAGCTAAGTGAACTAACGAGTGATCGCACAACAGACTACTCGCTATGGAAAATGACCAGAAACTTAAATAAACCAACAAGGAATATTCCACCAATAAAGCAAGGCAATGGGAGCTGGGCCATAAGCAATGAACAAAAAGCGGCTAGGTTCGCAGAACACCTACAGCAAACATTCCAACCAAATGATGGAAGCTCTGCTCATGATGTTCCACTGGCTGAAACGCTTTCTGACCTAGAGATAAGATACGTTACACCTAGAGAAGTTATCAATGAAATCAAACATCTATCCAAAAAGAAGTCCCCTGGCTACGACCTTATTACTGGAGAAGTGCTACAAAACCTTCCCCGTAAGTCCATAGTAAAGCTCACTACTCTCATTAATGCGACGTTCAGACTGAAATACGTACCAGAGATGTGGAAAGTGGCTGAAGTCATTATGATTCCCAAACCTGGAAAATCACCTCACGAAGTGTCATCTTACAGACCAATATCCCTTCTACCCGTAATGTCAAAATTACTTGAAAAACTGTTCCTGAAACGATTAAAACCTATCATAGAATATAAAAATCTAATTCCAGACTATCAATTCGGTTTTAGAGAAAAACATTCGACTATAGACCAGGTACACAGAATCACAAACACTATTGAAAAAGCACTAGAAGAAAAGAAAGTCTGTTCTACAATTTTCTTAGACGTAGCACAAGCATTTGATAAAGTCTGGCATGAAGGGCTCATTTACAAGCTAAGAAATATGCTCCCAAAACAGTTTGTGGATCTTTTACAATCTTATCTGACGCAAAGAATGTTTAGAATCAGACAAGACGACAAATATTCAAAATTAAAGCCAATACATGCTGGAGTACCACAGGGAAGCGTCCTTGGTCCAGTCTTGTACTTATTGTACACCTGTGATATTCCAGAGCTAGAAATCAACACTATCGCCACTTTTGCAGATGACACAGCGATTATGGCAACAGGAGTCACTCATGGAGAAGCAGTGGAAAAAGTCCAAAAAGCCATCAACAAAATATCTGGCTGGACAGACAAATGGAGAATTAAACTTAACGAGTCTAAGTCCATTCACATAGACTTCACGAACAAAAAACCCAATTACCACCCGGTGTACATTAATGGTCAAGTGATACCATATGAAAACACGGCCAAATATCTTGGCATGACCTTGGACGCTAAGCTTCGCTGGAAAGCACATGTCAAAAAGAAACGTGATGAACTAGATCTTCGCTACAGAAATATGTATTGGTTAATTGGGAGAAAATCCACGCTGTCGGTACATAATAAAGTACTCTTATATAAGCAAGTCCTTATGCCAATATGGACTTATGGTATCCAGCTATGGGGCTGTACCAACCAAAATAACATGCAGATCATACAAAGATTCCAAAATAAGGTGCTCAGAGGTATTGTCAATGCCCCTTGGTACATCAGAAACGAAGACCTTCATCGGGACCTAAAAGTGGACTTCGTCTCAACTGTCATTAAAACGTTTGCCGAAGCTCATGAACATAGACTCCACCACCACGTGAACGTCGAGGCTATCCAGCTCCTCGACAACACAAACATAGTGAGAAGACTAAAAAGGAAAAAACCTTTCGAGTTAGTGTAGTGTTATGACAGTGAAGTGTAGTTTAGTTAAATCTACTAGTAAAGAACACATTAACAAAGTGTCTTCGCCTTAATAGAGACAGTAAGAAATGTGTTAATGGACACAATCTTAGCTATAACTTACTTAGCAATTTATGTTAAACGCAAATTACTCATTAGTCTTTCAGGCTAGATCGTAATTTTAATGATGTACTCTTATCGATAAAATGCATCATTACAAAAAAAAAAAAAAAAAAAAAAAAAACTCTTTCGTCAAAAAAAGTAAATTTAATTTGCTTTTGGTATACACTTATTCCTTCAAAATACATGATGGCACGGTAACTATTTTTAAGCCTGTCGTAGCGCTTACTTCCACACGAAAGACTTGCTCGTATCATCTTAATCGTAATAAAGTACAATATTTTATTTATTTTTGTTCGCAGGGTCAATGTCTAATGTCAGTGGGCGGCGACATCGTTCACATAACGTATTAAAGCAGAACATGACATAATGTATGTATTTATTAATAAATTAATATGTGTTTAGATTTAATTAAACGCGATTCGATATTCAATTTGGTAAAAGAAAGGTAGATGTGTATTTGTCACGAAGAAAGCTACAAAAATAAAATAATTTAATAAACTAACTATAAAACTATAGCAACAAAGATGAAAAGAAAATATTTGCCTCAAAAATAAACAGAAGTTTTTTCGTGATGTTTTTTTGTTTGGGATCGTCCATTAATCACGTGAGGCTCGAGTGGGGGTTCGGAAAACATCACGAAAGGGGAAGGGGGATGTACTGAGATATCACGTGTATTTTTTTTCGTTAAATTATAAATACAGTGAAACCTGGTTAATTGGAATCTCAAGGGACCAAGACATATGTACCAATTATTGAGGGTTTCCAATAATCCAGTTTTCCAATTAAGCAGGTTTAAAATTATAGTTGTCTCAGAGGTCGAAATGTGTCGTTATTCCATTTTTAGAGGTGGAAATGTTAACAAAAATGCGCATTTTTGGTGTTATGAATTTAATGTAGGTATGAATGTACATATATAATATATTGCGTCGAAAAAAAAAACAATACGGTAAAGTTTATGACTTAAAGTAATCGGTTATGTTTGTTTGTACTTGATTGCTAGTTGCTGAAACCTGTTTCTCGATAGAATAAATTTGATCAAAAATATTAGAATTATCAATATTTGACATTTCGAAATACTTGTGTAAAGTTTCTAAAGCTTCCATTGCCTCACGCTTTGAAATTTTTACTGGGGTTTTACGTTTGGACATTTTGTACACTTTTATTCCCTTGCTTTTAGGTCAAAACCTGAGATAGTACTGGCAAACAACGCATGCGCGAAAGACGACGCGAAATGTATGTAAACAAACATGTCAAAACGTGTTAATAGCTGATTAATTTGTCTCACTTATACAGGTAATTGAGCTACAGAGTCTCAATTATAGAGGTAAACATCGGAAAAGTCTTAGAATTCAAATCTCATTTGACCAGGTTCAAAAAGTCCCATTAACAGAGGTAATTTAATGAAAAAGAACCGGGACCACATTGCAACTCTCAATAAAAGAGGTTTCTCATTAATCTAGGTCCCATTTAACCAGGTTTCACTGTATTTAAAAGACAATATGTACCAAAAAAAAATACACGTAATATTGGAAGGGAGAGGGGAGGTAACTTATAACCTTACTTCACCAATTCACCATGCATCACCAGGCGCGAGGGGGGATGAAAAAGTTGCTAAAAACATGACGTGATTAGTGGACCTATTTTACAATTCGAATCGTGTTGAAAAAACTTTCTAAACTGAGACTGTAAATTGTTTGAAACGAATGCTTATCATGATCTAGGTGTTGTATATTTTTTATTATTTTAATGTAAAATATTGATGTCTATTCGGTCATACTGTCATGTACTGTCATACTTCTAAAGTAAACTAAATATGGCAATTCGAAAATGCTTTCTTTCCTTCTGTAACGAAATTAAAGAAGATGCAGATAAAAATTTAGATTACATTGACACCGTAAGGATTTTTTGTTTAAAAGTTAATTTGCTAATCGTTTATAAAGGAAAAGTATGAATTTAATAATTGTAAAACATTTTTTTGTAGGAAACTAGTATTTTGTGGGGAGGCGCAGGCCACATGCGGCCCGTGAGTACTGATATGATAGTAGGGAGTGTCCATTATTATTTAATTTGAAAAAATTAAAGAAATGAACTTGTGCAACGCGAATGCGGCTACACACGTCAGGCGCGTAAATCCTACTTTCAATACAACTCTGTGCGATAAAACACAAACGCATGTGATTATTACCAGCAGGTAAAGTGTTAAGAGAAACGCTTTCTAGTTTCATTCGCTTGGAACTGAAATTTATAGCTAAGTAGTTGGTAATTTCTCACCAGCCAAGTATATATAAGTATACATTAAAAATATATGTTTGTTCTCTGTACGTAATGTATTTTTCGAAGACGGAAAGAATTTGATAATGTCAATACTCAATTTACCATACGTATTAGAATATTTAATTAAAAGAATTAAAAAACCTTTTTTTCCTATAAAACTTATGGCAATCTTCATATCTATATATGTATATAAAAATGTTATGTTGGTTTGTGAACGCTTCAAAAACTCAAAAAGTTCTGCACCGATCGAGCTGAAATTTTAGCATGATATAAATATGTATAATACGCATCAAGGATTTTTTTTTCTTTTTTATCCACATCGATGCGTGGCAGGGAACAGCTAGTTTCTAATATAACAGACGCCAAATTATTACTACAAATGACAAGCAATTATAATCCTTAGTGAGTTGAGTTAAGTGCGTGTGACGTCAATTATAAACAATTACGATGATCATGACATTGAAATCCAATATGGCGTCGGATATTAGTTCGTTTAAACATATTTGACAGCTCTATTGCTGTCCTATTCTAACTTGTAATTTTAATGTATTTTTGTTTCATTTCATATGTTTTTTCAAGTTTTATTGCCTATCCTTTATGCGGCCCGATTACTTATTTGTCTATAGACAAAAATGATTTAGCGTTAAAGTTCGCATAAATAAATTGATTGTTGATTGATTTAATTGATTTTTTTTTTTAATATAAAAGTCGAATTTACGTTTTGTAGAGAAAAACACACCAAAAAAGTAACAAGAATTTTGCTTACTTACCTTACTTTGGGACTTATGTACGAATTTACATACCACTTTCTTTTCGGTGAAGTAACACATCGTGAGGAAACCTGCATATGTCCGGAGAAGGAATTCAATGGCGTATGTGAATCCACCAACCCGCACTTGGCCAGCGTGGTGGAATACGGCCTAATCACCCTTTGAGGGTAGACCTGTATCCCAGCAGTGGGAGGATTAAAGGTTGCATATGATGACCTATTGTAAAAACAGAATTTATTAGTATCAAACAAAAATATTTAAAACTATGGATTTCTGGTCTAGTACAAAATGTACGAAAATAAATACAAACAACATTTTTGATCGCTAACCCTAAATCCATAGTCTTAAACATCTTTAACAAAGCTAAGTTTTGTAATAAGTTTGAACGTTTCTTATTCGAAATATAGTCTTTATTGTCTTGCCAATAAGGTTAGTAATTTATGTACCTTAGCATTAACTCTTAAGCTCTCTTAGGCTTTCATGTATTTAAGACTACATAACATAGTACTTGGACCTATGAACCACTGGACTTGAACTACATTAATAATGTACGAGAACAACCTCAACTAATTTTCGTGCACACAATTTTTTTCTATTGTTAGCTGTATTCTGCGGTTTCTATTATTCATTTTTATTTTTTCCGGGATAACTGTACTAGTTTCTAACATTACCTATGTAAATAAATCTGCCGAAGCGAAAACTCGCACGTCGAGGATTCTGAACCACCCTAAAATCACTATCTAAGACAACACAAATCGCGGAATCGTATTAACTAACAAACAGAAGAACTATCAAACCCACTTTCGTATTTATAATATAAGTTGGGATAGGGATTAAGTAAGTAATTATGTGCGAACACAAAAAACTTGGTTGCTAATGTTTACTCATTGAAATCTTTCTCTATTTTATTATTTATATAATAGTTTTTTCGGCCTCATTACCCGGATTACGACTTGATCTCGATTTTCATCCTAGTAATATATTAAAACCCGAAAGTTTGTGTGTGAGAAACGATTAATTAATAAAAAAATGGTTATTGGGTATGTAGTTAATTTCACGTCCAGTGTGTTATAGATCCAAGGTTTGGTGTACTCGGTGCTATGTCATATCGTTTTCTTGTTTTTCTCATAAATAATTTTCATTTTCTAATCTCTTGAATATTTTTGTAAAAAAACATAAAACATGTATTCATTTTGTTATTTATTGTAGATAGGTATGTGTGTATATTAGTTATATTGTGACACGAAAATAGGCACTTTTTAGTACAAAATGTATGTATTTAGGGTCGTAGTACTGTGCTTGCTTGAATAGGAAACTCATTGTTATCTTTGTCACTCTCACGCTTATGAAGTTTCACATTAGAGAGAGACGGTGACGCAGATATTTTCGAGGATATTTTCTAGTATATTTATATAACGTATTTTAAACGAGCCCGGTGCGTTTCGAACTTTTAACACTGCATCGATTTTATTGTCACTTAGTATCCACGCTCACTATACAGGGTTACACAGAAAGGTGGTAATAAACCGAAAGGAGCTCAATGTACTCTTCAGGTCCAAAAAAATAATTACATTCATACTCAACAAATTCACAAATTGTACTAGACAACTGTTTTTTCGCGGCTTCAGGATTGTTTCCATACTAAAAGCTTTTTATAATAACAAAAACAATGAGCTTCTTTCGGCGTAATACCACCGTTCCGTGTAACCTTGTACATATTTTGTTGTTCAATGTATTTATATCTGTGTCTACATCATATTGTGTGTAATACACGATGTTTGTAAAACAATAATTTGTAGTTTTTTTTAAGAAAACGGTCACCTTATCTTGATTATTTGTAAAGAAATTTGATTATCTTTTTCGAGCACATCGACTCTAATTAAGGGCTCTTGTACACAGTGTAAGTAACCGACTAAAGACCAGTGTGGTAGAGATACACAGATAATACTACAGACTAGGTTTGTACACACAGGGGTACCTCAAAGTCAGTATTAAATTTTTTATCACGTAAGTTAATCACGAAAGAATCGAAGAAAATTTAGCCTTGGCTTGGGCCAGGACTAAACTTTGATATTGAACCCTTTTCGGACCAGGTTCCACTTAAGGAACCTCCCTTTCCCCAGGATTGAGAACACAATGGCGTTAGACGCCACTTCAGAACTATTCAAGTAAACCGTCCCGGGCGAGAACTCTGGACCCCCTTCCCCTTTTCACAGATTCGGCCCTGTTATCTTATCTTAGTAATGTTATAAAGTTGAAAGTATGTATATGTTTGTTACTAATGGACACTGAAACGGCTGCACGAATTTATATGAAATTTGGAATGAAGGTCGTTCATGGTCTGGATTAACACAGGCTACCTTTTAACCCGGAAAACGCGGGTGAAACCGCGGGGCGCAACTAGTAATATAGATTTTAACTGCCTATAAATTTTAGTAGCTACATAACAGATGTTCAACCGATGATCGCTCATAAAATTAACGACTTCATAAAACTTGAGACAATTCCTAATTGCAATTTCAATCAGGAAGTTTTCCTATCAAGTGCATAAAGCCATCCATGGGGCCATGAGTTTTAAATTGATCGGGAATTAGAATAGAATCTATGTATAATATAAGAAAACCAAGTACTGACTGACAGACAACGTACAGCCTGAACCGCTGGTCGCAGATATTTGAAATTTGGAGGGTGTATTTGTCTTGATGCATAGGGAATTTAGGGATGTACTGTTTAGAAAGGTTTTTCAAAATTAAATCCCTATATAAGGAAGTAAAAATAGATGGAATGTATGAAAGTCCTTTGTTTTTAAATTTATGGATTACAAACTGCGCCCTGCGGTTTCACCCGCGTTTTCCGGGATAAAAAGTTGGCTATGTGTTAATCCAGACCATGAACGACCTTTATTCCAAATTTCATGTAGGTACCTGTATCCGTTCAGCCGTTTCAGCGTTCATTAGTCAAAAAAATCAAAGTATGTATGTTTGTTACATACATACTTTCACCTTTATAATATCAAGTAATGAAATGAAAGGGGTGAAATAGGATAGTTTGGCTTTGTATGAAAAAAAAATGCTTCGCCTAATAAGTATATGTTTTACTTTAGGTAGATAGATACCTACCTAGGCTACGCGGGCGAAGCCGCTAACAGAGACTGCTTAATATTTCTAAATACAGACGTTTAACTAAAACCCCTTTCACACGATACAATTTGATTACCAATCCAATTGTATGTCAAATGCTACACTATTGCATATTGTCGCCGACTATTTTTCGAGAGTGGGCGATTTGATACTCGTGAAATTGCTCACCAAGTGATCGTGTGGAAGGGGATCTTTTCAATGAAAATCAAAAAGCTCGTCATAAATACATTATTTATTTAAAACATTATAATCATTGACTTACACTTTACAAATAAAATGCCAAAGTAATAAATGTTGACAACAAGATCGTTAATTAATCTTAAAACTATTAATACTTTAATTAATTTAAGTACATTTCAGTAGTAAGTCTAATTCTTATCGTAAATTGGGAGAGAGGTTTAGCGAGACGCGATGTTTTGGTCTCTCGAGGAACTTTGGACGAAATAACTTTAAACTCTTAACAGAAGGTAAGGTATAGAGATCTAATCAGCTCGTGTAGCATGGTAGTGTCGGGTAGTAGTGCGCGGGGTGTGTGTTTGCGCGCGGGTAGGGTTGCGCTTGGGGGGGTCGGCGCGTCAGCGGCGGCGGCCGAAGCGCAGGAAGGAGTGCACGACGTCCTGTCGCTTCATGCCGGTGTCGAGCAGTTGGGGGTAGTCGCGGACCAGGGCTGCAGACAACACGATACGAAAGTTTCATCATGATCTTACACAAATAAAGATACACCATAGAGTTTCTCTGAAAAATAATCTATTTATTTCATGTCGAATTGACTTCACTTGCTATAAACTCATGTAGACAAAGTCGAATGTTTCTTGTTTAGACTACTTCTAAAAGTAGGTAGGTAGGTACTACTCAAATTCTGCTTGCCAGCGTAATCAGAGAAAAGTGTTAAGCGTCTCTTAAGTACCATTGCAAGGAGCGCAAGATTAGTAACTGCGTAATACTAGTAGCCACGCAATCCTACCAACCACGCAGTACATCTCGTACCTTGGCACCACTCTACTCGTATCTGAAAGCCACGTACCTTGGTACTCAGGCACCTGTTCCCCAGCCGCCTCAGCATACAGCTCGAGGAACGTGTTAAGCGCCTGGCAGAACCGCGCGGCGCGAGGGTCGTCCTCGCCAGCTCCGGCACACAGCTGCGCCGGGGCGGCCTGCGCCACCGCCAACATGGCTGCCGCCACCAGGCACCACACCGCCGTCATTCTCCATGATTCGGATCTACGACAAGGAAACCTAGTGTTAACAAAAGCTTGTAAATGAATGGGTGCCGCCAGCCTCCACGTTTCTGATCTAATACAAGCAAACCTTGTGTCAACAAAAGTTTGTAAAGGAATGCGTGCTGCCAGCCTTCGCTATGCAGATCTACGACAAAGTAAGCTAGTAGGTATTAACAAAAGTTAGTCAAAAAATAGCTTGAAAGCTCAGAAACCGGTTGATGTTTTAAGTAGAGATCAAAACGTGCAGGTACATTTGTCAAATTAATTTCAGTCCGATTTTCAATTGGTCATCGTACTAATGTTTGGATGTTAGGATGTCTGTAACTCATTCACGCAAAAACGGTTGAACGGATTTGAATGGGTATTGCTTTATTTATTAAATATTAAAGCCGGTCTGTGATAAACATGTACCTAGGTATAAAAACGTCCCCGACCAGCTTGCCTAATAATAAAATTATTGTCAACCATCAATAGCTGACCACTCAGGTTAACGATTAGTGTCGATCGTAATGAGGAAGAATGTAGGTATGAGTAGAATCGTAAACCTACAGATTGTTTACTTATTGACTATAAACAGCGCTGTCATAGTATAATTTACTAAAGCCGGTTTGTGATAAAGTTGTAGTTGTAAAAACCCGCTCTAACATACCGTCTTTCGACGAACCAGAAAGAAGAGGCTACTGCAAAGACCTAAGTTTAAAAACTACAAACACTTCA
This sequence comes from Alcis repandata, assembly GCA_949125135.1. NCBI lineage: Eukaryota > Metazoa > Arthropoda > Insecta > Lepidoptera > Geometridae > Alcis > Alcis repandata. Next base: position 10,241,110 of record OX421240.1, on the reverse strand, counting down.
CTTCAAAATTCAGTTGCAAGATTTGATCGATGCTAACAAGCCTAACAACGCAAGTGAAATAAAAGCTGGTACAAAGGAAAACTATAAAAGCTAAGGTAAAGTTCAGTTGCATTACGAAGATACTCACACGCCGTGTGTTAGAGTATCTGATTACAATAGGTAATGGGGGGGGGGGGGGGTATAGGGGAGTCTTGCGAGACTCACGCCTCTGCGGGCCTTTGTAAGGACTATCGTGTTACTGAGGTTTAACGAGGTAAATCGCATTTCCCTTTTGTTGTCGTGGTTTGTTTTGAACTAACCGCGGCCTGTGGTTTAGTTTTCCGACTTTTCTGTTTCTCCGCGTCCTGTTATAAGAGTGATTTTTGTAACTTTCTTGAGTTTTATTTTTCAAAATAGATTCTGTCGTATAGTACCTAACTAGTGAAATGGTCAACTTTTATAAACAGACAGTGGGAAGCTATAGACTTTTAGCAAGTTCTGTCGTATCTCTCCATTTGCACCTATTTCTTATTGTTATAAGTTTAATAGTAAGCTGGCAAAACATACAGGTAACGAAATAAACCGAAGTTTCAAAAAAAGGCAAAGCAATTCCGAAAGCAAAGTTTTCCTATTCGATATCATTATGTTTCGTTAGCATCTAACTAGCTCGAACTTTTAGGATTAGGCAAAAGTTCTCTTGGTAAAATATCTGTATGCTCAGCTTTTTCTGCGGCACAAGTAAAAAGCTTATCTTACGTATCTTTAAACCCCACTAATTGCATATTCAGTACTTTATTTAAAGCAGCACTAATTAGTACAATTGGGACCATGCCAGACGCGAGTCGCAGATGCCATTACCACCGAATAAGAAATATGCAAAGAAACTGCTCTAACAGTGAATCTTTAACTTTACCACACGAGTGACAGTTTCTTTAACTATATAGGGCAATGTTTGACAGCGATCTCTACCCATGACAGTTGACGTATAAAGCTGATGTACTCGCACTGTACAGTTCTAATAACTTATATTTCCGGATTGTTTAGAAGTAATTACTTATGGGGAAATTAAGGCATTGTTTTAAATTCGGAGGTAAAAAATAAGGCGGATAGATAAAATATGTTACAATGTTTGGGTGATATTAAGCCGACTGTCTTAATACTCTTTGGTTATAGTAAGAGAGGCATTTAAAATTAGGTATTTTAATAAATTGGAACGCAACCAGGCATGTGTTTGAGAAGTTGATGCCCTTCTAAGAGCTATTTCTCTGAACATTATCCAACTCTGTGCACAGTTTTACTTACACTCTATCTCACAGTTTATTGGTGTACTGTTTTTCTTGGACTGGCCACAGAGGAAATAAATTTAGCTATATTTGGAAGGAGATGTTGAGATAATAAAATTTGCCGAGATATTCAAAGAAAATAGACTTATATAGCCTACTGTTGCTTATTTTGTACTATTATCTACTGTATGTTATAAATACTGGACGGTCCTAAATAAACAGTTTCGAGCGTGGGTATGTATGTGAACCTCTATTATTACACCAAATCTTGGAGAGCGTATACAGGGTTATACAGAAAGGGTATGCTAAGCCGAAAAGGGCTGATAGTACTCATCAATATGAACAACTTTTACTGTGGGAAACCCGGAATTTGCGAAAAAAAGTTTTTCAGGACCCCTGCATTCACACTGTTATAAGATTAAGTTAAATCTGGATTTACTTATACATAATATGCCAAGCCAAAATAATTCAAGCTTCAACAACTTCTCCCACATTATTTCAAAATAAATCCGACCAACTACAAAATCTTCAAACACGCGTATATTTCGGAATGCGTATTTATCCACAAAATACGTGCTAGGAGGCAATAAGAGTAATATTTCACGAGGAATGTGGCTCCTAAGGTCACACTTTGAGGGCAGGACCGCGCATTCCGGACCTTTTTTCCTACATTTTTCTTGTAAAACTGTTGAGCTTTCCGTAAAAGAATGAGGTAGTAGATTATCTATATATATAAAAATGAAACCCGTTTTCCTTGGTCATCGCATCACGCGTGAACGGATGGTGCAATTTCGCTAATTCTTTTTTTTGTTGTGTTAATTATTGTTAGGAGAAGGTTCTTATGAAAGAAAAAATTAAGGAAGTTGAGCGGAACATAAAAAAAAATAAGACAATTCGAATACAATACTCATATAGTTAAGACAGGACAACGTGTGTCGGGTCAGCTAGTATATATATATATATATATATATATATATATATATATATATATATATATACATATATATATATATATACGTTGGTACGTTGCTATGTATAGGTATTATACTTCACGTACACACGTGTTATTTTTCAGGGATTGTCAGAAAAGCTTCGGTGCAGATTTTACGTGGAAACTGCAAAGCGCCGCGCCGCGCCGCGCCGGTTTGAAACAGACGCAAAACTTTTAACATTCGAGTATGTGAACTGAACGGGTCTTTCGCTGCATTCTTAAATAAGCTGGTTTTAGAAAACAGATTAGATAATTTATCGATGCTTATTGATGATCGTACATGTACTTAGTACATATATTTCATTGCCATATTGCCTCACAATTGAATTACGAGCGGTTAATAATTTTAACTTATACATATTAAAACCGTTAAAAAATGCTCATGCGTCTCTTTAATTTAAGTACCTCAAGGTGTCGGTAAAGTAAATATTTTTTATTCATACCACACACAGAACAACACTACAACTATACAAAGAGGACTAACCTATTAATTTTTCTTAAAACAAATTCAAAAAACTGTTATAGCAGTAAAGTAAGTATCTGTTTAAAAGTGAAGGAAAATACGCATTTTCTAGAAATCTAAAGCATTACAGTGACTTACGTTTCGCCCACGCAGAATTGTCGCTCCTAGTATGTATTGTGTAGGTATATCAAACGCCCACTCCCTACGCAGCTTCTAATCCCAAAAGTACAAAAAAGTTAAAGCACTTTGTGACGACAAAATGCCGACAGATTATAGACTGAGTCCGATGTTAAGGCGGTATATCAGTCAGGGAGCTTTCAGATTATGCTATAATATGATATGATATCGGACAACTTTTCTTTCGGAACGGAAAAATTCTAGCTTCGAAAATGAAGATGGAGTTGGTACTCCATGTTACAGTTTTTAATAAACATAAAGAAAAAGAAACTCGAGCAAATCAAACACGCAAAAGACATTAACATATATTTTTTTGATAAAAAGTAGATAAAGTATAAAGGATTGTGATTTAAGGTGAATAGTATTTTGAAAAACTTTTTCAGTTTCGTAAAATCTTAAGCCTGGAAATTACTCTACCGACGCAACGCTCTTAAATTCTGAAATAATAAAACTCGCAACCTATTAGTGCCATCCGATCGCGAAATCTGAAAGGGTCTCTACATCTAGGTAGATCTACTCAACGCCATGTTTGTCCGAGGATTTGCTTTGTTCGAGGACTTTGAGGACTTATCCAATAAACTCTTATATTGGACAAAATCACCAGCGAGGCTGTTGGCCTAAGAGATTCGCGGCGTGCGATATAATGACAACGAAGTTATAGGGTTCCTTGTACCACGGAACCTTGAAAAGCAGTTGTTTACAGTAGGTATTTATTTGTAATTTGAAAATTCTATCTGTAACTAATATTACAAATGCGAACTTGTTTGTTTGATTGTTTGTTAATCTTTTATACACGTTGTCAGGGGTTGTCAAACTACATGTTCATCGATAAAACCGCTGGCTGTCACTAGAATTTATAAAATTCATTTATAAAATAGTTTTTCATTCAAAGTTATTACCGCGAGAAAATTGCGATTTTCTTAGATCTGCGAGACGTCGTACCTAGAAAGTCGTTCTGTACCTATTGCGTTTAATATTATGCTTGTATTACCAATAAATGATATCGACAAGCAAAGATAATGATTAACGACATAAATAACCTCAGTATTATCACGACATAGATAATTTACGACAAGACATGGCAACCCCATCATATATCGTCGTACAACATCCGCATACAAACTGCAATTACCCCATTATTGCGGCATAATGGCATAAATATTGTAATAAACAACGAACCTCTTTATTAAGCAGATGTAGTGTGGCTGACGACACTGGCCATTTAGACAAAATAGCTAAAAAATGTACCTACAGCAAAATGTTTTTCAAATAACGAATTATGAGTGGCAACAACCACCAAACCAAACCAGACCAGTACTACCAAATTAACCATTAGAAAAAACTGTGATTAATTTTTTTGTTTCAATCGAGTTTCCTTGTTTCAAATTAATTTTGTTTCGGTTATAAATTATGTTAAACGCTATAAATAACATTCATCTTCCTCAAATACTAAAATTAACTCTGACGCTATCGACAAGTCGGAAACTCTCACCAATCATCTGTAATTGATCGGCCGTCAACAATTCCATTAATGTCAATGTGTCAATCATTTAATGAGATAACAATTGAAATGAATCTTGCAATGTTTATACATGTATACCGTTCCTCTCAGATAATCCTAGAGAGAAAGATGTAGCACTGCTTTAGATTTGGGTGATGCTTCCCTACTTTCGCGCTTTCGTGCATAAGACGCACACATTGATATACAAAAACTTCTTTACTCGCGGCACTGTAGAGCTTGTGTACGTACGCGTGAAATTAGATGAGTTCTCTAGTTTTTAAGCTATTGCATAGCTTCTATCGCGGGCCTTGAGCGTGGAGACCGAATCCAGAAATTCCGTAACGAAAATAACCTAGCACCCCCACTCCGACCGGCACAGCGGTGATACTTTTTAGTTTTGCCATCTATCGATGAATAGCAGAACTTTTAATGACTTTTTGAAATATCACGCTTGTCTCTTTAGTTCAGCAACTCGCCTCTAGGTGGCATTGGTTGTATCGGAAAAAAAATACTGCATAAATATAAAAAATAAATAATTATAATTGCATAAGTTGATAAAAAATGCTATGCAATAGCTTTACCGCGGCAGTCCCCGAGTGCCACACGTCTTTTTTTATTTTTTTGATCACATAGTCCTATACTGTACCTACATTACATACAAGTGTCATACAAGATTTCTTGAAACCGGTTAGTTGAGACACGCCACACGGTCTACAGTTGTAGCTGCTATGTAGTTGTTAAAAACAACAAAAAAACCTCATACATCTACAAGCAAAAGGAAGACACGGCTAGTTTTTAGATAGGTGACCGAAAGTAGCATTTAGAACGAAGCGCTACCTTTGTTTTTCTTTAGAGTAAACTAGCAGTTAAAAATCATAACTTGCTACATATAAAAGCAAACTGAAGTCACGGTCACGGTCAGTTTTCGGATCGGTGACCGTGAGTGGCATTTAGAACTGAGCGCTACCGTGGATTTTATATTAAATGCGTCGCTTTGTAGCATACCTGATGTGCATGTAAGATGTGCGATATTCTGGTGACGTGCGACACACGCGTTCTTTTAGTAGAGCGGGTTGTTCACGACTGTACAATACCTATATAATATTTGTATGGTACATTGGAGTCCCAACGATTTGAAATGTCTATTCGTCTGACCCTTACAAAGTAGGTAATATAATAAATCAATGCACATAACATCTTTGGAGCAACTCTTTCCAACCCTTTACTTACTCTACTTTCACGACTTTCAGTTATCATTTATTCTGGTCTATCTATAATATTAATAATCTATCTGTCTATACAGGGTTATAAGAAAAGGGTATACTAAGCCGGAAAGAGCTCACAGTACTCATCATTACGAACAACTGTTACCATAGTAACAGTTGACCAGCCCAGAATTCGCGAAATCGGGTTTCCATACATCTGGTGTCGAGTGTCGTGGATATTTTTCCGTAACGCATCCAAGGGTTGGTCCCACAGTAAAAGTTTTTTATAATGATGAGTGCTATGAGCGGTTTTCGGCTTAGCATACCCTTTCCTTATAACCCTGTATTGTCTTCGGTTCACTGATATTCCATACATTTTTTATGCGCTGTTGCTTATGTTACGTTGGCCTACTTATCTACCTTTACCTTTGCCTTTAATATTAACCGACTGTTAAAAAACAGGAGGTGCACTATTCAATTGTTTTGTATTGTTAAAATGTTGAATGTTTTTCTGATTTGGGATCGGTTGGTTTTAAAATACCTGCTTTACATATTGTAATATAATATATGTAATATATTGTAGTGTATTTAATATTATTCATTAAGGAAAACTACTTCGACTCAAGTCAAAGTCTCACTGTTTTTAACCGACTATCTATACGGATTTATAGTATATTAAAATGTATAGTATGAAAATCTTGAGAAAATATTACTTATTTTAGGTACTTACGAGTTATTTGGCAACATTATAATAACACTTCACAAAACCATAACACTGAAAATAATGTTTCACAGTTTTCATTTCTCCTATTTTCTATTTTCACTCACTATTTGTTTCAGACTTTTATAGGTTTATAGTGATGTATGCACCTAGTTTGAAAAGTTATCGACGTTCTATTAGAAGCCGAGAGTTATCATCGATAGTTTAAAAGTCGGATGAAATAATCTTGATATTTGAGCGCACGATGCGTTCGCGGGCTAAGTGACCACTGCAAGCCGGTCCACGTCTCAGCATCACTTTATCTTGTGAACTTCAGGTCGGTGATTTACGCGGACAGCTCCACTGCGAAACCGTAACAACTGCACTTTCTTTCGGTGCGTTCGCTTATGGGGAACGTTAAAACGCCTCTTTTGCTTACAATCATTTGCATGTATACCGTACACGTGTGCATACAATTGTACATGTGTGTAGATTGTGAGCAAAAGTGGCGTTTAAATCTGTTTTCGACCCCAACCCGAACGCACCGTTTGAGGGCAAAATATATATTTAATTGTGCTTTCTAGAAGTTGTAACTTCTGTTCTAGCTTATGACCGAGTTAATGGGTCGACTGGACACTTAAAACTCGTGTCTGGCTTTAAATAAATTAACCGTAATTGGAATTTGTCTGCTTTTCTTCGGATCTATAAAACCGTTGGATGTAGTCAGACGCTTTATTAACTTTTGTGAGCTTTGTACCTAACTATAGTTCGTATCGGTTAAGTTGGATCTCCTTTATTTTTTGTTTTCTATTTTGTGTTGGATTTTTTTATTTCTTTATTTTTAAAGAGTGTCTTACAACAATGCCAATGCCACCTCGTTAATTTTGCACCATATATGGACATACTTGATCGATGTACTTGGACGATACACATATATAGACAAAACTTCGCGCGTGTTCGTATAGCTATCAATCCAGCTCTATCAAAGCAAAGCTAAGACCGCCCAAAGGCCTTTTGAAGTGGGTTACACAAATATACACATAGATATATTACGAGTATATTATCATAGGTACATGATCGGACGTATGATATTCGTAGTTAGTCTAGTCATAACTAGACGTGAATTTTATATTAAGCGAAAAAGTCTTGGAGTAGGCGGCAAGACCCAGCGGTAAAATCGAACTGTAAGGGATGTGTTTGTGTTCTTTTTTAGTCCCATCTTTTTGCCAACTATTCTAAGTTGATTGCACTCTACGAGAATAGAATCGCTATCACTGAAAGTGCGTACGTGCAAATATGCACGCAACAGTCAAACTCACTCACCCTATTCTTATACGAGTACCTACGAATTGGTGCGTGTTTGCCAACGAACTACAGTACAAGGAATACTATAGTAGTTTACTTAGTGTAACTTAGGTAGTCTACTTTGACTTGATTTTAGTCCCTTTGCGGACCTTAGTCCCTAGTGATATAGACGTTTAATAGAGTACGCTTACGTAACTTTACTCAAAATTACGATAGGTAACAGACCAATAATTGTAACGTTGCGTTGGTTCAGTCTTAGATGATTCCATATTTATTTTCGTCAGTTGTCTTAGAGAAAAAAAAAAAAAAAGAGCTGACGTCTCTACTTTACAAGAAATAAAATGATGCAAAATGAGTGAGAAAATTGTGATAAAGTCATGGTCATGGATTTGATGATTGTTGCATCATATATTTTATATCTCATCAAAATTAACGTAAGCTACAATCTTAACTTAGAAATATAAATATGATGCAACCATTGACCACATTGTACTTGATGTTCTCACTCATTTTGCATCATTACTTTTCTGAAAATCTAGAAACGGCAGCTTTGAGAGTTGTAGCCGAAAATAAATATGAAATAAATAAGTAATTACGCGCTATACGGACCCCTGTACGGATTCGTAGAAGAAGGCTATATCTAAAGGCTGTTTTGAGTTTTGTTCATGTAGTTGTTATTCTGTTTGAAATAATTTATCATAGCAAATACATATAAAATCATTAAAAATACTGATTCAGCTTTCATCGACGTCTGGCTATATTCTATTCTAATCAAACAATATAGTTTACGAGTAATTTTATTATAGGGAAAAAACTAAATGCAAAAACATAACAACAGTTACTTAATAGTTATAACGTGTGTTTTATTTTGCCGTTTGTATAATTTTATTGAACAAATAAAATACAGTTGAAACTAACATTTTGCCTTCTAATCCGTTTTAACTCTCTGGAGCTTTGGCTTTTTAATATTGCAATAGAAAACAATCTAGTTATACAAGTAACTTCAGTACCTATTGAATTCTTTTAGTTGCAGAGATGTGGTGCTGTGCTGCAAAGAGGATGTCTTTGATAAAAAAAATACAATTGACAATAAAATTGACAGGAGACAATTGACCAAATTAACAAGAGCTTTGTGTGGCCAAAAGACTCTAGCCTTATGAGTTTAAAAAAATGTGATAATTTGCAAATGTCTTTAACAAGAAAGTGTGTGGCGGAGATTCCTTCTTTGAATGTTTAAAACGAGAAAGCATGCGACTTGTGGAAATTCCATATTTAATTACGTGTGTATGACCAATTCAGGGTCAGTGTCATCAAAGAGGCATCTCCTGTAGGTACCTAATTTTTTACTTATTTGCTAACTTGTAGTTTCCCATAGCCCCGATGTGTCATGTAAACGGTAATATTTGGTAACAGGATCGGAATGTTATCAAAGAACCTTCTCTGTGATTGATTTACTTTGAGTCATCTTCTTTTTTAATTTTTCTAATGGCTTAGCATACCGAAGTCGTTAGTGTTTATGAATGAAATCCGGTTCTAGTGTGTTTTGTTTTGATGGGTTTCTTTGGAGCTGTCTGCGATAATCAATGCGTATCGTGCGATTATTGACTACTTATAGGTAGGTATACAGGGTGTGAACTAGGAGATGGACGTCATTGATTAATAGAAAACGTCAATAAACCTGTTTGAGTTATTACTGATTCCAAAGTAGGTAGTCAAAATATGAGTTTAGGTACCACAAGAAAAAAATTGACGCAAAAAAATACAAGATTGCGGTCAAACCACATGTTACCTACCACTTTATTAATAGTATAGACAAACGTAAGCCTAGTATTGAATAAAAAAACCGGTTGTCTGTAAAGTCGGTTTACTGACGATAGTTGAACGTGACAACGTCATAAGAAAATACTGATAGTTCGGTTTCATTTTTCAAAAGAAAATTTTAATTTGTACAAAAAGATCGAACCCATTTCTGAACAGAACTAAAAATATTTGACAACCAAATGACACTATATTTATTTATAAAAAGACAAAAGAGATCGGACATCCCGAGTTCACCGTACCGATAGCGATAGCGGTAACGCCTCATCGAGGTAACGGCACATACGTCACACTTTTTTCGTACTTGCACCCGGCTCCATCGAATTATAAGACGTTATCACGTTAAAAATAATTAAATAATAGTAGGTACAGTCAAACGTAGGTACCATGATTGAATAAAAAAAGATTTGCTGAAATAGGGGCATAGTTAAATCTGTAGAGTAGAGAGTAAAGATTCTAGTTCAAATTTTAGGTCCATAAGTAAGTTGGTTAATAATAATTGTTTCTCTGTCACGCACATTGCTCCCACTGCTTCTCTATCACGCAGCGTCACTGCTTTGACAGACATATCAAAGTCAACATCCTGTAAAACTATCGGTAATACCTATATTTGGGTAATTGTACTCGTATAAATGATTGATCGTTTCTATAAATCAAATAATTATCTAAAATTAATCTTGTAGTTATAAATGCTCGCCAGTTCTGTCACTTGAACTTGGCTTGACACGCTACCGCGTGTCTAGATACGTATATGTACCTAGGTTGGTATGCCACTGACCGGGATTTTTCGAAAATATTAAATATTTGTTGCTAGTGTTTTTTTGAACAGAGATCATTTTTTACGCAAATGCTAATCAATTAAAGTTTATTTTTAACCACATACTACGTTGATGCGGCTTACTGATCACACTACAAAAAATCTTGGAACACGGCCGCATAAGTCCCAAAGCGATGTAAGTTAAAAACAAAAGGATTGTTTGTAGTTAAGTTTAGGTTTCAAAGTCAAAAACTAGGTAAGTAGGTACTGCTCGAAAAATAATTCCACAAAATTGATGATGATGCCTTCTTAGCCGGTTTCGGCCACAGCGACTTCTGCTCCTGTCAAATAGAGCTTAGCAAACATTATGTTTGGTTTGTTGAGGTTAGTCAAATAAATCTTCCTAAAACCCATACCTAAACACAGTGCTTCGAGTTTTTTGTGACCTTTTAATTGTAACCGAACTATAAAAATCTCGTAAAAAAGTTCCTAAAACGATTTAGCGAGACTCAATACCATTAAGAATTTGTTAGGTATTATGTAGAATTGTAGATACTAAATACAATAAAATGTATTAAATAACTGTGTAGCAGTGTAGTAAATAATAAGTGTAATAAATAAGTGTGTGTAGTAATATATATTTTCCATTAACTAAAACTATCAATAGAAAAGTAGGTACATATGATTTCCAACAATGCTATTACATCTTCAAACTAAAGGCTTCGTCTTAAAAGCTCATTTTCATTTGGCAGCCTTCGACAGAGAACACGGGAAATTGTTCAGATATATTTTCATTTGTTTTTGTTTAATTTACCGTAATAAAAGGCACCTGGGCGGCCATTGTACTCGAATTAACCTCTGTAGGGCTTTATTTGGACGCTTCCATTGAGGGGTTGTTTGTTGTGAAAGTCAGAGAAACACTTGTGCAAACTTGAAGCATGAAAGAGGTTTCGTAGAATAGTTTGCTATCAAATTAATGTAAAGTCGACGTATTTATGAGGTGTAGTAGTAGGGGGCCGGCTATAACGTAGAACAAAGGTTGGGGCTATATATTTTTTTTAATTTGGCAAAACACCGATGTTCTGATGATCACAGGGCCTGTATTCAGTCTGTACATAGTGGACTGATGTTGGTTTGATGACGATTAATGAGCATAATGATAAATATATTAGAATATCGTTTCTAATTATAGATTATGGTTTACTTATGGATGTATTTGAATGGCCTCAACTTGTGACACTCGCTTATGTATGTTTGTGTTGTTAAAGACTTTTTATCTATCTTTTATAAATGTATTTTGTTTTCATGTAGATTTGAATCGAATTGAAATCCCTTTAAATGGGAGACACATCTATCCGTATCGAAGTCAATGGAAACTAAACACCTGTCTTGTATATTGCATCTCACTGATTTAGGATTCTCCCCGCGAGCGGACGGACAGACGAACCGTTTGTCACTATTATGTAGACAGGAGACTATTTCGTTTGCAGATTTAGACAGGTGACTATTGCCCCCATTTGTTTTTATATGCCTTTATGTGCGAATTGGGTTTTTTGTGGAACTTAGTAGGTACTTCGAAACGGATTTAAGTTAAGAAATGTAAAATGATTTATTTGTCACATTTGACACTTTTTTTTTCACATTTGTTTGGCAAAGAAAATGTTTTTTTTTATTATAACAAAAAGTTAGTGTCAGAATAAAAAAATAAGTAAGGGTAGCAGAAAAAACACTAACATAATCTAAGCACTATAAGTAACAAACACCTTTGCGTTGAAAGAAAATTCAATAAAAACCTCATCAAATTACCAGGTAATTTTAGGCGTCCAACATTACATTTCATACTTAAGCCTAAAGCCGCTTAAAAAAGAAATCAAAAACGCAATTACCTGCGCACTTGTGAAAACATAGAATTTTTATACGGAACCTTTTAAAATGGTGTCTTTGAAATGTAAATTCTGCGGTAGGCCCGAAATTAGCAACTAAATTTGAAATTACTACAAAAGATGAAAGCTCGTGAAGTAGGAATTAGTTTAGCATAATTAAGTAGGATCTTTGAAGTAAAAAAACTACGTCTTCTTTTTTATACCGGTAGGTAAGTATTAGATGCAATAGTTAACCCAACCAATCTAACCATAGATTATTTCAATTTCAATCAAAACTCAATTTATTTCATCTTAAAAATTAAACCTTGAAAATGCCATAAAATTCCTTTAATTTTTAATCAACCTCATATTTAAAGGTTAACAACTAGATCATAATATACTAGCTATCGAATATAGTTATAGTCGATGACTACCTATCGATAGTCGATAATTCAAAATTATCGTCAACTCTCTAACTCTACCGTCCCTGCCTCACGTGTTCCTGGGTGAAACCCGAATGCAACCTGTAGAATGTCGACGTTTCCTTCCCATTAAATGTATACTAATGCGAAAGTTAGTAGGTATGTTTGTTTGTTTTAATTGAAACGGCTGAAATGATTTGAGTTGTATTAACGTTAGAAGAAAGAAAGTAAGTAGTTTTCGTGTAGGTGCAATACAGTAGGTAGTTTTGCATAGCAAGTATAATTTTGATTGTAAGTTTGTACAGAGAATGGCTAGCCTAGTTGTCAAAATATTTAGGCATCCTGACGGTCCAACAAAATATGACCCGCAGGCTGTCATATTTAATTTGAGTTAACATTAACACTGAACACATTAAGAATTATTGACAAAAAAAAATTGGTTGCCTGTAAAGTCGGCATACGGGCGAAAGTTTTACGTGACAACGACTTTGAGTGGTAAAATAATTTTAATGTGAATATTCATTCGTATAGTAGGAAGAAGGATGAAATAATAGTAACAATTTAAAACATTTATTTATACAAAGAATTATATTTAAAACATTAATTTATACAAAGAATCTCGCACTGAATTTCATATTAACAAAATTTTATGTCTGTCTCTCTCGCTCTTAGGCGGGCTAACCATGCCCGAGTGGAAGGGACGCGTGCCTCTCACTCGCTCTCATTGTGAGCGCATAACGTGAGCGGAGCGTAACGCAGTTTCTTGAAGTGTCACCCGGCAAACCAATTTATAAGACGTTGTCACGTCAAAAAGCTTCTTTTTTAGCTTCTTTCAAGATTGAAAATACTCCGAGATGGACTGAGAGCTCAGTCAATCCTAAAACATGCAAACACACGCCTACTAAGTTTATGTTTGTTTTTCAATCACGCAAAAAAAGATTTGGATAGATGAAATTTATAAGACAGACACTACTAACTTACTACAAAGAACACTACATCATAGAATGTTACCATTTTATTTAAACTTTAAACATTTTATAAAAGTAACATTATCGAGTCCTGTAGGATAGCAGGTGAAACCGCGGGGCGCTACCTGTAGCAAATAACTAAGGACCGGACTTTCCGGCGGCACGAATTTTAAGACGAACCCGCTGATTTGTTGCAAAACAAGGAACGCGGGGTTTTTACGCTCGCACCACTCTAACATACCACGTCCTAATGGGCTGAATACACGTAACGAGTACAGTGGTGAGCCAGTAAATGGGAACACTGGGCCGAGCAAACAAACCATGGTTCTAGTGACTCTCTCGCCTCATCAAACTGTTTATACAAACCGAGTATGTACCGGCCGAGGGCACTGTCTCGCCACTGTACTTGTTACGTGTAATCAACCCATTACTAATATTGTAGGTGAATGCGAGAGTGAGTTTGTTTGTTTATTGCGCTTTCACGCCATAACTGCTTAACAGACCATCAAACAATTTTGCGTACACGTTGTCAGAGATACAGAAAAGGACATAGGCTATTTTATCACCATCATTATGACAAAAGCAAATAAAACGAAATATTTTTGATTGTTTGGACTAAAAGTTTCGCAAGGTTATATACAGGCCGAGTGGTTAGCTCTGATTTCAGATTAATTCTGCTGCAAGGCTTTATGGCCTAAATTAAGCAAAACTAAATTATTTCCAATGGAAATGAAACCATATTCAAGAATAGCAAACTAACCACAGAGTCCACACAATATAAGAATACTCGTAGGTATGTTAAATTACGTCAGTTTTCATTCAATTATACGGTTTACTCCAAATTACACTATTTCAGTTAGATAGCGGCAAAACTAGCAAAACTTTGTGAATTGTGTTTTAAGCGACTGCCGAGAAAGAAAGTAAATTTTCGAGTGTGTGAAGTAGTTTTTAAACGGTTTTATTTAGCTCACGTTTTCTTTTTTCTTTCTTGGGTCAAATTTAGTAATTCAAATTTCACCCTCTTCCTGTCAACCGATTAATCTGAAATTTTGTATACACTTTGGATTTTGGTGACAATACAATCATGTTTATTCATTATCATTATAAATTCAAGATGGCCGCCGCTACAAAATGGCGGATAACGTAGGTTTTATCAATCCCATCAATATGGGTATCAAATGAAAGGGCTCAACAAGCAGAATACAATATACTATAAAAAATTGAAATTCAAGATGGCGGCCGCTACAAAATGGCGGATAACGTAGGTTTTATCGATCCCATCAATATGGGTATCAAATGAAAGGGCTCAACAAGCAGAATACAATATACTATAAAAAATTGAAATACAAGATGGCGGCCGCTACAAAATGGCGGATAACGTAGGTTTTATCGATCCCATCAATATGGGTATCAAATGAAAGTGCTCAACCAGTATAATACAATGTACTATATAAAATAAAAACTAAAAACTAGAAAATAAAAATAGGTAAAAAAAAATTTTAAGTTAAACGGTTTTATAAAACAATAAAAAAATGTACTTACTAAAAACCAAAAAATAATAAAATAGATACAGTCGTGGGAATTATAAACATATGCATAGACTAGACTAAAATAAAACCGTGGGGCAAGATTTTTTTACCTATTTTTATTTAATTATAGATTGTTTAGTCTAAAACTGCAAGCTGGTTTTATGTGTTTACGATCATATTCAAAGTAGGTGTATTTTATAGATGCTGATGACAAACTGTTCGTCAACTTTGGTGGTTCAGGCACCCGATCGCACACCTTCAAAGTAATGTTCAATGGGGACTGTGGTGACCAATTACTCTATGTTTTTTCCTATTTATATTTTTTTGTCTTTTTTTACCCTTACGGATTCTTTGGGTTCCGAGTGTCATAGGCAATAATACCTACTGTCTAAGTAAGTATACCTATACAGCGATTCGAGTTTTCAATTTTTTTTTCGTTTAGGTAATAATTTCTCACTAGGTAGTCATCGTTAAGACAGGACAACGTCTGTCGAGTCAGCTAGTATACCTACTTCTGAAATACTTTCTTTCAATCGACAAGAATGCTTAATCAAATGAGCTTAGGAAAAAAACATAAGTCTTATTTACATAGAGTTTGTAGCGACTGCGATGGTGTGCTACAGGCGGTAAATGCGTTCCAAAATCTGATTAGGAGTCAGCGCGCGCTTTTCCAAAAACTGTCAGCGGACGAGCCGCCATGCGCCGTGATGGATGCTAAAATATGCAGCGGCACGAGCTCAACCCTGGTTAATTACGACTCTGGACAGTAAATTACTTTTACTCTGTAAATGGTGGAAAAAGTTTGGGTGGCGCGGCGTGATAAAACTAGCTTTTTTCAAAGACAAACTGTTTGCAACTAGAAAATGGTTACGCTTTTAGCAGCAGATTTTTTGACTGTTTTTAGTTAGATGCCTGTTTACGGCTGTTAGATTAGTGTTTATTGCGTGATGATCATGTCTTAAAAACCTAAAATTACAAATGACAAGAAAAAACCTAAACCTACCCTACATTTTGAAACTAAAATTATTAAAAAAAAAAAATTGTTCAAAAAGTTTCTTCTTTTGTAGTCGGATTACAGTTTTTGAACTTTCAACTTGGTAAGTTAGCGTTACAAATTTTACAACAAATTGTGAATTTGGTTGTAAGTTCCACAACTGCTCTCTATCGCCACTAATTCGAGTTCTCATTCATCAACATGCACCGCACCCGCCAGAGACCACAAACAAATAGATTGTTTGTGACATTCGGCTATACGCATATACCTACCTACCTACTCAGATTCTAAGTATGACATAAATAAGAAGGGACTCAGAACGTCCCACTCGATTTCTTTAAATTTTTGGAGCTTTAGCGCGTGGAGGTGAAAGTATTTTCGGCACAAAAAGTCCCATAAAAATTTAAACAAACATTGAATTTTCTATTGAGTGTTATTGGTGCGCCGACCGAATTTACATAAACTTTCGCGTTCAGATATACCTACATGTGACGAACGAGTAACGAATCATTAAAGTCGCTGGTTTCTCGGTTAAGATCCCAAAAAACCCAACGAAACGCTTTGCCACCTTCTTTGTGCAAACCGGTAGATGGTAGTATAAGTGGGTTTTCCCTAGTTCAAAAATTATTGGTTTTCCCAATAGTCTTCAAGTCGCGTGTGAATCGGTTGGTCGCTTCTTTGCGAGCGTACTCATCACGCGAAATGGCGGAGAAATGCAAGTCTGTTTTCAAATAATAGATTTTAAATAACTAAGATTTAGGTAGGTATATAAAAGTGCCTGTAAAGTCAAGCGGGCACTGGTGAATTTAGCTACCGTGACTATTCCATCACCTTGTCCATTTTGTGGTTTGATTAGTAAACGTGCGCATTGCGGTGCGACTTTCGATCACAGCTCTATAGACTTGGCCTAGCTTGATGAAACTATCGCCGCGACACAAGTCACCCGTGGGCGCTATGCATTACTGCAAAGTACCAGTAAAACAGACCGAGAAAATAGTAAAGCAAACTTAGTATTATTGTGATTTAATTAAGATAAACAAAAAATCTCGATGCTAGAAAAATAAATATGTGATATCTCTATATTCTTTCGTTTGTAAAAAACATGCAAAGCAAAGCAATGCGAGAAATTCTAAGTGTGACCTAAACTTCTGACCCTTGGGCCACTATGAAGGAATAAGTCATTCAGTCTCATAAACCTAACCTTTCATAAAAATGTGTACCTATTCTTGCACCCACTTGAAACCACGATACTTTTATTGAAACAAAACCAATCAAGCCAGGATTTCCTTCGGGACAACAGTTTGATTGTCGTAAAGCAAACAGCATCCTACGGTAAAAATGATTTTTAATAATTGAAATATTTGCTAAGGTACGGCAATACGAAAAACTGTGTAGTATGCTGTATGTTGTAGTTGTAGTAGTATCAATATGTGAATAGAACACGTGTAAAAATCATGTAAGAAATTATTTTTTTTTAAATAAAAATTGACCCGCCCGTTGTTTGGATACCTAAGGGGAAAAAAGAAAAAATTAGAGGTAAAAGTGTTTAAAGAAAAACTAAAAACGAATTATCAAATTATAATAAAGCTTGATATGTTAATGTATGTACGAGTAGTATCTATATATTAAAATTTAAAATTTACGAAACAGTCTGCATAGACTTTCTTTTTGAAAAATGCAATTCAAATTGCGTTCAAATTCCTTTCCACGTTTCCCCTTCATCGCATCTAAGAGTACCTACGCACTACACTTCATTGCATATTTATTGGCGCCGCATAATTCTCCCCTCGCATGAGGATCGAAGAGCAGTTAAATTTCCAACAAAAATCGCAGATTTTATCTACTAGAGCCACATTATCACTAACTTTTAATTCTCACATAATTTTTATTACAAAATTATAATTAATCCAGCTTTCGTAAGAGAAAAATAATAATTAATTGAAAACATGTTTACTCATGCAAAAGGTAATTGCTTGTATTTTATCAATACACAAAATGTTCAATACAAAACGTACTCAATTTAAAATGGAGTACGCAATACAACAATCGCCTATTTCATTGACATGCAATGGATTCCGTGTCACTATAGTGTCACTTGCAAAAAACACGCTCGGTAATGAGTACCTACTGAGGGACAATGTAGTCATGTAGTGTAGTCGTGCATGTTTGTACTAATGAGGACTGCATGTAGGTTTATTATAAATTCAAAATAGTAATGTTAAAAAAATATGATTAAGCCTGGCTTTTATTGTATTGTCCTCGGAGTAACACAGGTATCCTCAATTTCAGCTTAAGCGAGCATCGGGAAATGGTTTTAAATGAGTTGCAAGTTTGACCCGAACATTCAAACATTGCAAGTTTAATAAAAGCTTGTAATAATGCACCCTATTTTAAAATTAATTTGGCTTATGACGGTAGACTTTATTATTCCATTAAAGTTCGATAATCTAATCTAAAACTTTTGTGCTACGAATTATTTTAAATATTGAAGAACGAGTCACGATAGAATTTCTGGAAGGAGTTTTATTTATTCTCCACCATTTCTAATCTTGACTTACTCCTAGTTCCTGGTATTCGCATTTCTCGTTAAAACGTATTCGGCATATCAAAGCTGTCAAAATTCGTTACGCCGTTAGAAGCTAAGCGTAGCTTTTTCCTTGTTTTTTCTACGTTTCTCACCACAGAGTTTGTGTTTGTGTTTATGTATATAATTTCAAATTATCGACCAAAATATTTCGAGTAAAAACGTAAAATATAGAAATAGTTAAAAGATATACCTCTATGATGATGTAATGTTACGATAAGGTACTTTGATAAAAACGATTCACAAAGTTTAATAACAGAAAATCTATTTCAGACAAAGTTGAACACAAATTGTATTAAAACTAAGTATGTATCTACCCAAAGACAAAATAATAATAGCGTCGAAAAAAACTTTAAATTTTATATTCTTAAGAAAACTTACAATGGTAAAAAGTTTCCGTCAATAGATAATAAAATATAATACATAATTAAAATCTTTAATCGTACCATCAGCAAGAACAGTCGTTTCGTTTGCGGCTATTCTAATGTTGACCGATATTTTTCACCGCGTCTGCTAAACGCGTGAACAATGGCGCTACCTAAGCGCTGCGACACGACGATTGTCCAGGAGCTCCTGGCTTTCGTTCAAAACAAGTTGGACGTGATGGATGAGGTCAGTCTTGAGCAAATCTGTTCGTCCAGCTTCACCGAGGCGGACATCCTGGATGCGAAGAAGGTGCTCGCCGACTCTGCCATCATCACCACGCGCCTGATTACAAGGCGGCGGGACGCGCTGGCGGGGAAAAAGGACCTGCAGGACATTTTTCGTGTTCTGAAGGAGACGGATCCTGACGACGTGCCTACGTATGTGGCTCGCGACCTGAGTCGACTGCCGCCTGTTACGTGGGACCACGTCGACGTCACGCGGTTCATGAAGGACATCCTGCAGCTGAGAGAGGAGGTTTCAGGTATCCGGAGAAAGCTGGACGAATCCGAAAGAAATGTCGCCGATCTACATAAGGAGCTGGCGACATTACGAAAGAATGCAGCGTCGACGATTGTGTCGCCGAATACGTCATCGCGGCACGTGAATTCGAACCGCGGCGGCGGCCGGTGTGATATTTCGACGGTCAGCATTTCCCCGAGCGCGAATGACACCGTTTCGCGGGCCGATGAACTTTCGACCGATGCAACTCCTATTGCTAAGACCGCGTCAACGTTGCCCGTACAGAAATCAGCTTCTCTTCCACCAGCAAGACCATCCAAGACGCAGAAGAAGAGCTACGCTCAGGCCTCTCGCCCCTCTCCTGCTCCGACTGCGCCGCTGAAGAAGACGAAAACAACGCTCGCCCCGGATTTGAGGAAACCCGACAGCGACGGCTTTACATTGGTAGACCGGAGGAAAAGCCGTCAACGTCGTTCTAACCTCAACAAACGAGGTACCTCGACTGCGCCTGGGCTCAAAGCCGTAGAGCCGACATTCCTGATGTATTTGTCGCGGGTTGATCCGAGTACATCAGAAGACAACGTGCACAAATTTGTGCAACATAGACTGGGAGTGGCGTCGCCGATTGTGGAGATGCAGCGCCTGGAGTCAAGTGTCCGTAGGACTTGTTTCAAGTCTTACGTACTCCGGATTCCTGTGAAGCACAAGGTGGCACTACTGTCACCAGATTTCTGGCCAAAAGGGCTAGTGTTCCGGCGTTACTGGGAGACGGTACGAGTAACAAAGTCCCAGAAGAATGAAGAATGAAGAAATTTTATTGTTTTATTAATATGTATGTTAGTTTGTAAGGTATTTATTTTCTATGGGCCTCTGTAACTTGCATTGCATGCAAGTTATATTGCCTGAAATAAACGGATTATTATTATTATTATTATTATTAAAATAGAATTAGATAGCTGAAATGTGTAAAATTAAATCCATGGCGAAACGAATGAAAGGGGTTATCAGCATAAAGTGAACGGACACCATTGGCTTAGCGATTTGTTATTTTTAAATTACTCTTAGCATTGTGCCGCGGTTTCAATCAGACGGTTCTGTTTTTCCAGCTATTTCAACAGTTCGTTTTGTTATATTTAAGTGTGATCTTTACTTTAATTGTTGATTTGCGGGCAAATATCTTTCGTCTTTGCTTTTTAGGTCAAACTTAGGCGCCTACACAAAAGCAGCTCAAGTTATTTTTAAATTCATTTGGTACTTAAACGTTTAGAGTGGGGTGATAAGCAGCGGACGACACGGTCTCTATTTGGATGGGTGACCGTTGCTGGCATTAACAAATGAGCGCTACCGTGGCTCAGATGACAAGTTTAATTGTAGGCTACGAATGTTATTCGTATAACAACACCCGCCAGCCATGCCACGTCAGGCGTCCTCAAAACTTGCCACTCGGCCTATTTAAACGTGATTTTTGTCTTTGTGGTGTCAAGGTACAAAAATATAGAATGTAGGTCCTAAAGCCAGCCGCGGCTAGGCCGTTTTACATCTCATCTTACGAATGTGAAAGTGACACAGCTATACGATAGAAGAAAGCTCGCAGTTCGAGCGTGTTAGATTTATGAAGCTTCGTTACGATTTGCTGTGCCTATTAATATTATTTTTATTGCAGCATATTGAATCTCTGTTAATTTAAAAATAATTTCAAAGCCAGCCTTCCGTTCCTACTTGTATTAGTAAGTATCTACTATTATTTATTCTACGTCAAAAGTGAAATTCAAATTATCAGGGAAATTAATCGTTTGATGCCCACGGGAGGAGGATAAGGGGTAAAAAGTCAATTAATCAGCAGATGATATTCCTTTGGATACAAAGGTCGGGGTTTCGATTAACATCGCCAATGAACCAAACAGGTAATATTGCGGTTGAAATATCGCATATTTCGGTACGGGAACGAAAAATATAAATTACCTACGTCATATTTACTACATTATCGATTGGCACGGGATAGATGGCACTGTAAAAATAAATATATGGTACATATAAATACTTGTCGACTTGAGAAACTTCCTCCGTTTTTTCGTCGGATAAGAAGAGAGGTCTTTCCAGCGATGAGATAAAGAAGGCTGTGGATGATGATGATATCATACTAAACACAAAAGTTAATGTGTGTGTGTATGTTTGTTCCTACACAATAAAAAAGGAAAAAACAAAAATAGTTTTTTTTATAAAATGTGTCTTTTGTAAAGCGGCTGCGAGAAAAGGCATAATTGTAATTTTCCTAAGAAGGTTTGCTAAGAATAAGAACGTTTTACATGTAAAATAACCGGTACACAATAGGGTTAAGCATGAACTGCTCAGAAAATTACTTTAAATAAAATTATGTAAACATCTTCATAAAGTTAAATAAGGTTGGTTACGCTTTGGTGTAAAATTTCAACCTATCCAGGTCGAAATTTAAAGCGTGTTATCCAAATTATCTGTTCCTCCGCCAGCAAAGTATCAGGTTGCTTGTAGACCGACAAACTTACACCTACAGTTGGCAAAAAAAGGAACTAAAACTTCCTATAGAAGACTACTAGAGTTTGGTTTCCGAAATGCGACGCAGGTGCCCCCGTTCGACGCTGCAGGTAAGGTGGTCGCAGAGTAGCTATTGCTAAAGTTTCATTAACATAACTGCCAATTTGCCGAAAGTAAGCTAGAATTTCAGCGTTTAGTCTAGGACAAATAAATTGAAGGACGTGTTGTCTAGAAATTAATTGGACCAAACATTTATTTTAATCTACCTCGTGATCACACAGAAAATAGAATTTTGCACCAAGAATTTGTATTAATAGTGTGATCTACTTGTGAATTCTTACCGATAACTATTGGGTACGTAACATAAAAGCAATTCGAATTCAATACGTTACATGAAATTTCTCGATTAGTTTTGTTCAAATAATGTGTTTTCTGACTACAACGGCATCTTTACCAGTACTACCATGGACTGAGAACTTAATTTCTTTAAAGCGCGTTTTTTGCAGGCGTTGGGTTCGCCATCAACATCGACATATTTGTCACCTGTTTCCGAGCTATAAACTAAAGTTAATTAAAATGAAGCAAATGACTGAGACATTTTGACCTCTCCACTTCACGTAAAAGTAAAAAAAGGCAAATTATTTTTCAGACGTCCGGATTCTGGTCCATAGGTTTATTCGACCAAGCTTGCAGTAGCAGTAAATTGTTGTCAGTGTGTGCTAATGCGGCAATTCTCGCTTGTTTAGGGAGTATTTAGAAAGTTTAAATTGAGCCAAACAGTATTGAACAAGAGTTTCGGGTCTCGAGCAAACAACGCTGTCTTACTTACTTGTTACCTGTGATTACTTGTCTTACGAAGGAGTTGGTAATTTCAATACAATTTAGAACTTTTTATTTGACAGACTAGGGTGTTTGAATGTCAAGAGTTCTCTTCTAAAATGGTAAATGTACCGAGACAAAAATATTTAGATCCACAGGATTTTTTTACTTGTACTTAGTGGAAATGTAACGATGCCGCAGCAGTTAAAGCGGGTAAGGCATAATGCAGATAAGGCATTATAACAAGGCCAATGTTTTTGCGTAATGGACCAAAGGACTAAGGCACAGTACCAAGCACGGTTGATATTGACAATGTAACTTGTTAAATTCTCCCTCGAGTCCTCTGCAAATTTATTTGAGCTCAACTTTGTTTCAGATTAAAAGCCATTTTGGAAACGGTATTTACCTTGTTCATTAAAATTTATTAAAATTAATGTTTATAGGGCGTCGGAAATTGTCTCATTACAGCTAATGATTTTGGGTAAACTAGTTAAAAGACAATTTGAAATGTTCTTTGCGTCCCATCACGGTACAATCTTACAGGACGGATAATTCTGCTTAAGTTTAAGTTTAATTATCTAACTTGACCTTAAATTTGCTTAATTTCGTGCGAAATAATTTCTACTCTAAGTTTTAACCCATTTTTCTTTACACAGTCACGACATTTAAGAGATTTGTAGAGTTAGTAAGTAGTTTACAAAGATAGAGGTCTTGCAAAAATCCTAGAATTTTTAGCAAAACAATTTTAATAGAAATCATTTTATGCTTCATCGTAGACCGTATCGTTGCATACCATCAGGCAAGATGGCGGTCAAATGCAAGCCTATTACTGAATAAAAAATGATTCATATTTTACTGACATACCGATATTTTTTACCTCTTTCTCTTTCTTAGAAATAGATAAATTCTTTTCCATTTTGTATACCCGAAATTCGAAACAAATATAACATCGCTTAAAAGCCATTAATGAGTTTATTGCAAAGTTCTTATTTTTTCAGTTATAGGATTGATTCTCCAAATTTATATTATTTGCTGTTTCTCTGTAGTAAAGATTTATGAGCTCCTCGCGAACATAAATAAGTATTTTTTTCTACGCACGACTTACTGAAGAAACTCAACAGGTGAAACAGTTCTCTAAACATACTGACATACTCGAATATTTATACCAAATGAAACATTTATGTGTATTGTGTAAGCTTGAGTGTCGATACATCTTAAAAGGAAAAAACTATTTTGAACATTTTCTTTTCTGATTTTTAGATCTTTATCTCTTTATAAAAACGGACTTTGAGAAAACCCGACACTCAAAAATTAAAAGCTAGAACGCAAAAACGACGCTAGCCTTTTGGGTTCTCTACTCGCGTATAGTTGAGCTCTGTTTTTTTTATGTAATTTTCTATTCTATTCCTATTCTGTGTATGCCTATTAATTAATAAATGAGATTAATAAATTTTATTATATCAGTCTGTTTAAAGGCAAAAGAAACACTGGCCAATATCCGACGCAGGGAAACCTAGTGGGGAGCTATAAGTGTGAATCGTCTTTCGTCCTTCCTTTAATATTTCGAAATAAAACATAAATTGGATTACTTCTCGAAAGTTTCCGTCGGTAAGCTGCTTTATGTAGTAAAAATTACCGAAATTGTTTTATCTTTCGGGAACTTCCTCGAATTACTTAAAAACTTTAACCGCTTTGTAGAAGTTATTTATAACAACTTCGATATGGTTATCCGTGTGAGGTGAAGTTTCACTTACGTTCAATTAATTTGAACTTCTTATATACCAAACCAATGTTTAAAATAGATTTTGGAAAAATATGTTTCTATGTTTAAAATAGATACTGGTTGGGAACCCCCCCCGATTTAGAAAAATATAGGAAATGGGAAAAACGCCATCAAAATCGTGGGCCACCTGGAGAAGATTAGACGAAATAGAAATACGGGGTTATAAGGAAAGGGTATATATATCTTCTTAATATATATAAATTACGTGTCACGTTGTTTGTCCGCTATAATAGACTCCTAAACTACTTAACCGATTTCAATCAAATTTGCACACCGTGTGCAGTTCGATCTAACTTAGGAGATAGGATAACTCACATCTCAATTTATAGTAAAAAAACATGAAAAATTAGAAAATTTAAAAATACCTAAACCATAATTTAACTTTAGCGCTTTGGACAATGTAAACTTTTTTAATGTAACTTTTGACATTGGACATAGAATTGACGCAATGGTTTTTTTTACCAATTCGAATTAAATAGTCATCGTTAAGACAGGACAACGTCTGTCGAGTCAGCTGGTATATAATACCTCTATATAATGCTAAGCTGAAAAGGAGTCGCGACACTCATCATTTTCAACTACTTTTGCTATGGGACCAACCATGAAATCGCAAGTATTGTAAGCCCTTTCCAGCTTTCTTCACCCTTTCTTTGCAGCAGTGAAAGTGCTACGTAGACTAAAGTTGGGTTCAATTTTTTTTATGAAATTTGGTTTAAATGCGCTTCAATTTATTGAAACAGGAAAAAAACGATTATAGTAAGATAGCAGGCAAATCCACGGGACGCTATTAGTTTTAAGTATATGTTCAGCGGAGTCCGCAGTGATTTTGTTTTAATAACCACTGTCTAGCGTCTAGGATTGAGAAACAAAATTAATTTAATAATCTTCGCCTTGTGAATTACTTAAGCCGATTTACTAAAGTCCAAATTAGAAGAATAGAAAAACATTTGGAAATATTAAATAAATCCAACACTTCCTTGGTATAAAGAATTTTGAACAATAATGACGTGCAATTTTAACCTTTATCTATTTGTTGAAGCATTGTAAGTAAAGCACAAAACAAAAAATTAGAGTATTCTTTTGGTCCTACTGATTACGGCTTGACCGATTTTGGATGACGTGATGAGCATAAATTCGTCATTATATCCGGAGTGTCATAGTCATTTATGGACATTTCATTCTTAATAAAAAATAAATTCAATTCAATTTAAAAAAAAAAATTCAGTATAAAATAATCTTTACGATGTTGAGGATTTAGCTAAGTGAGAAGAAAAATAGGAAAGGCTGCACCACTATCATGTAGAATACATAATTAAATAAAAACAAAGAGAAATTACAAATCTAAAAGAATTGCAAACACATAAAAAAAAGTAGCGAAAGAAATTACAAAAAATGTCCATAACTCCTGGGTAAGGAGTGACATTCAAAATGGTTTTGGTTTCCAAATTCTAGGGTAGTTACTAATGTTGGGGAACATTAGTAAACTCATTAACATTTCGGAGGTAGTTATTCGAAGTCAGAAAATAGTAATAAAGCTTCACGGTAAGTTGCTTCAAGTTAAGTAACGCTTAGAAACTTGCGCGGAATTTACGCAGATTCGGAATTAAACAACGGCATTTCCGAAATGTTTTGTTCAGTTCTAGAGTTGTATTTAACAATTTTGGATGGTAAAGTAATTCTTTTTGTAGAACACGGTTGTTTTTGTATTGTGTTCGTTTATTATATAGGTTTTGAAGTAATATTTGAATATTTTTCACAAAATGCAAAGTAATCGTAAAAATAAAAGTTATTCTTTCACAAATAGTGTCTCAAAAAATGAGCAGAGTTGTTTTTATGTGATTTTAATTTAATTTAATTACAATACACCAAAAGTTCTAACCAAAAGTGTTTCTTTATTTTTTGTACACATAAATTGTATTATTTAAAAAATAGGACGATTATTTACGACGTCTTTCACAGCATTTGCGATTTTAAAACAAAGTAATTATAGAAATCAAAATATTTCAATAAAAAATAATCAAATAAAAGTAAAGTTTATAGAACAACACTTATACAAGATAACTTACCCCATCACCATTTTTTCGTTAGTGTTGTTAGTGCTACGTCGTAGCGGATGTTCTCTGCTACGCTGCTTGCTACGTTTGTGCCGTAGAAGGCTGCTACGCCGCCTTATATGCAGGGCGGCGCCCACTGAACCGCCCCCCGCCCAGGCGGTAACGGCCGTCGCAATTTAATTGTTGGCCTGTTTGTCCGGTTGTATTTTCTTTTTTAAGGAAAGACGCACTGTGCATTAAAAACGTTTTTTAGGGATATTTGGCGTCCCTTCCGTTTCAAAGATAGTTAATTTAAGGGTTACAAATGTTTTGAAAATAAGACAGCATAATTGGCCGTAAATAATAGAATTTCGAATACATTTTTATGTCGAATATGTATCACATATTTGAAAATAGAAGCCATGGTAAGAGTACAGCCCCATGGCTATGGGGCTCGTAGGTCGGGTTGTCTAATGTTTGCCCGAAGAATTTATGCAATAATTCTCAAATGCCCGAATTTTACTTGCCCGAATTTCATTTGCCCGAATTGTTTGTTTACCATAAAAGTTATGTGACATACTCTTGTTTGCCCGTACATTAGATTTCATAATGATACGAGTGCCATACGTATTATTATCCATTTTATTAATTGCAATAATATTATTTAACAGAATATTTCAACGCCATACTAAATTAATTTCAAATACATCCAAGGCCTTCTTGATTATAGCAAATACAGCAAGCTATGCATTTGCTAATAAAATTCCTACTGGCCTAAACCTACTTATCACTATAATCGATCCATGTCGCTTCCGTAGAAATTAACCTAACGCCTTTGTCCTAAAAAGCGATTGGCTTTCTAGCACTTGGCCGGCCGCTGCCGCGGCACGCTCGCTACGCTCGCTCGGCTCATGCGTTGTTTTTCATGTTCTAACATAACCTAACCTAACCTATTGATCGTTTTTATTTCTAATACCTACTTATCACTATGATTGATCCAAGTCGCTTCCGTAGAAAATTAACCTAACGCTTTTGTCCTAAAAAGCGATTGGCTTTCTAGCACTTCGCCGGCCGCTGCCGCGGCACGCTCGCTACGCTCGCTCGGCTCGTGCGTTGTTTTTCATGTTCTAACCTAACCTAACTGGATTTTATGGGTTTTTTTCTAGAAGTAATTTCGATGGCAAATGATGTTATGGCATATGATAATTACGCCTTACAATGATGATAACAAATGATGTTATTGAAATTGACTTTATGGAAAACAAAGTTTCTAGCACGTGACTAATATAGTAAACAATGAGTATAACATATAAAATTATGAGAAACAATATTATGTCTGTTGACCAGTATAGCAGATAAAATTATGGCAAATGAAATTCTAGCAAATGGGTGTATACCCGTGGGTCGAATTGCATCGTAGCTACGATGCAATTCCATAATCGAAACGCATAGAAAAGTAACAGGATTGTATGGGAATGACATTTTAGTAAAATAATATAGAATCTATAAATAGATTATAGATATGTCATTCCTATACATTGGTACGAGTATAGTTTTCTATATCTTTTCGATAATAGAATGGCAACTTGGCTGGAGGGCTGGTCTTTAGTTAGTTTTTTACTTTTCACTCCGAAATTACTTTTTACTGTTTGTTAAATAGATGTAATTAAATTCTTTTTTTTTTTTTTTTTTAGAGTAAATGTAATTTCAATGCATTTTCCTATTTTTCTATAACTTTTCGATTATAGTTAATATGACGTAGTTAGTAGGTACATTGTTATAGTTTTCTATATCGTTTAGATTATTGAATGGCAACTTGGCTGGGGGCTGGTCTTAAGTTAGTTTTTACTTTTTCACTGCGGAATTACTTTTTATTAAATTTAAAAAATACCACTTTAAAATAAAATACGAAAAAACCCGAATCCTGGAAATGCTCGTAGAATTAGAATTAAATTAATTTTTACAATTTGATTGAATCTTGGAAAATTCAGAAAACAGCGCAAAGCCAAACAAATAACAGTAAATTTAAAATGAAGATTTCATTTCAATTTGCATGGCTTTGTGTAAGAAAAGTTAAGTACCCACTGGGTAGTGACATTACTGTAGTCTAAGAAATAATAAACGGTCCAGTAAGCGTTCCTAAGAACGCCGTCGACACTGCAGTGAGTGCCAATTGCTTTGATAAATTAAACTTTTGAGAAAAGGTGCAACAAATTGTGGTGGCAGCTTTAAGTTATTTTCAAAATTTATTTGTTTAACCCTAAGGTGGTATTTACAGAGAAAGCTAAGCTTTTGCACTGTTATGATCAAAAAATAGTTTTGTCTATAGGTTCTACTCAAATGAGGTTTTACATTTTACATGACTGTTTTAAAAAGAGCTATTATTTTAGGGTTCATGTATTGATATTAAAAATTATGAAAAACTAAAACAATAAAAGTAAACTAATCTAAAAGACCGCAATTATTATTTTAATGTTCCTATGTACTTGTATAATTTAAGCCTCTATAAATAAACGTAGCTATTTCGTGAATATTGTATTGATATTGATTTCTTAACTGCACTAACGAAATTGTTTTTAATGACCTAGGGTTGCTGCTTATTGAAAATGTCGACATTCTTATTGAAATGATGGTAGGTAATTAAAGTCATATTTCCTTTTTTGTATGAGTCACATGCTCGCATTCTCATAAATTGTCTGTAGACGTGCAACG
This sequence comes from Alcis repandata, assembly GCA_949125135.1. Classification (NCBI taxonomy): domain Eukaryota; kingdom Metazoa; phylum Arthropoda; class Insecta; order Lepidoptera; family Geometridae; genus Alcis; species Alcis repandata. The sequence continues at coordinate 10,211,829 of OX421240.1, read as the reverse complement.
TATGTAATTTCTTTAACTTTAAGTAATTTGGGATAGCTGAATATTAAATTAAAACTTTCAGTCATCTATTTATGCGTGGATTTTATTTTAGGTAGTGTTTATTTTCTTACATTTCAATACAATTTTGATACCAGGGCCAATAATAAATGTTTTGTTTTTTAAATGTGTTTTTGGTTTGGGACTTTTGTGTTTTACGACAGTCCTCTAAAAATAAATGTTGGCAAGTGAAGTCGCGAGCAAAAACGCACATCCACACATCACTGATTGATATTAATCGCTATCTATTCGAGATACACCTGAAAGTTAGCGGAAGCTGACCTGCCATTAAACTGTCAAACAGACAGACAGACGGGGCGATTTCAGCAGGTTTCACATGGGCGAAAGAAGGTTTTAGCTATTTTTGTTCAGCATAAATCCTTGGCCGATTGCTGGGACTTGAGTGTTTTTATTTAAAATAGACAAGCTTGCGTTGGAAGTAAAATAAATGCTAAAAGCGTACACGTACTTTAACGTCAACGCCTTTTAGTTAATATAGATCTGAGGCCATATTGTGAATTTTTTGCGAGAGTCTGAACTGAATCGCAACTTATTACTTACTTCCTACTATTACGTTTTTGTTTTGTGTAATGTTCCGTTCAATCACGTTCAGAATACTTGTAAAATTAATCTGTGGTCAACGTTGCTGGTGCACCAGCTATCTATTTTTTATGCTATAACATTTTACTTTACTTTACTTTAATACTAACATGGTTTACTTGATTTTATGCTGTATAGTTTGTTGATACTAAAATAAATAAAAAAAACATGTGGACTTTTATTTCACTATTTAGCTATAGCTGGGCAAAAGCTAGGGCGATCCAGTTTAGGCTTGCACTAAGAGTTTGCGATAGAGTCGTTGATCTAAATTGACTAAAAGTGTTGGCGTCCTCATCTAATAGACCGCAATGGCAAAGACGGTCACATTCTTAGTAATTTTAGATTTTCTAACTAAAGCCTTCAGAATTGCCTACTACTCGTAATATGGCGAATTAGGTAGGTACTAGCTGGACTAGATGATCCTATTTTTTAGTATTTTTTTGAAAAAGAGTTTTTAAAGAGTTATCTTTAATTTGTCGTCTATTTTGTTCTTTAAATGTTATTTCGTTCATAATATAAGTACTTCCAGTTATTTTCTATTTATTATTTGTTTTTATCCAAACAAATCCTGAGTTGTTATTGTCCCTCAACAGCGAGATATCGTTTCCGCTCAGTGTGTTTCAATTAAAAGGTCGTTCAATCAAAAATATTGAATGAATTAATTGTTTTGGGCGTGTTTATTTGTTTTGGGGCCTCTGTAGTTGTATAAAATGCTGCAAAGGCAGAAAGCCTTAATCTGTCGCTCTTATTAGAAATATCATGGGAGTGAGAGTGACCGAGATAATCTCGAGCGCAAAAGAATAGGGTTCTGAGGTGTTCTCAAAACTTACCTAGAATTAGGCAGTCAAATCGTGGCGGAATACGTGAAGTTTTGTTATTTTTTTTATAATCTATATTTTTAAGGGCTTGAGTCGCTTTGCGACTATGTCAGCTCCATTTTTTACATTCTCATGTAAACCTACTTAAATACCTCACACAACAGTTTGTACAGTGTGCGTTTGTTATAAAAACCACAAAAAAACACAAATTAATTTAATACAAGTTGCTCCCTCGGTTCCACCCGCTATCTTAGACGGATATACAGATATATATTTTATATGGTTATTCCTGGATATAAACTATCTCCATACCGAATTTCATTGGCAACCGTCCAGCCGTTTGAGCGTAGAAAAGAAACGAATAGGAACAAATCTTTCATAGGTACCTACTCGTAATAACCAATTATTGTTGATTTCGTGTAAGTAAGATTTTTTCATCTAAATTATTTACTTTGATTTGTTTTGAGGAAAAGGTTCATCGTGATGATAAAATACATTATTTTTAGTTTCAGTAGATACCAGAAGATAAAAAAATATCTAATTTACACATTTTTACTGGAATATTTTGCGAGTTATTTACATCTTACGTTGTTGATCAAAGAAGTGTAGATTTTGTAATAAACAGCGAAATTATGTGTGGAGGAGTGTGAAATTACAACCCCTACCTTTCGAAAGCATAAAAAAGCGTGTAAAAATATATTTTACTTTATGAAGGAAAGGTGGTTTTCTTAAAATTCTTTAGGATGATTTTTCTTTACATAAATACAAAGATTTATTAAAATTATTGTCCAGAATAGACTAGAAAAGTATATCTTATCTACTTTTAACATATTATAACGGAAAGGTGTGGTAATACTTATTCTACTCGTCAAAGTGAACAACTAGTGGTAGGGCTCTTTTGCAGAGCCCGCCTGGGGAAGTACCACACCTTTGCCAGTTATTCCACCGCCAAGCAGTAATGTGCAAACATTACTGTGTCCCGGTTGGAAGGGCATTGTTTCCAGTGAAATTACAGGGCAAATGGGAGATTAAACAACTTATATCTCAGGGTGACCAGCGCAGTGCTGTGCCGCGTAGGGTCTTGAATTTTGCGAGTTCAAAATTCTGGGTGGTGCAGTCCTGTTATGGGCAAACGTGACGTTTAACATCAGGCGAGCGATTTGCTCGTCTCGTCACTCGATTACATAAAAAAAAAACTTTTTTGACACAAGTTTGCTAAATTTGAGAAAAAATATCGAGTCGATACAAAATAATTAGTCACGTGATCAATTTTCTATGGAGAATCGGTATTTTCTTTCTCGAATTTCGTACACTTGTGTTCTAGAAGTGGTTCTCTTTGAAGTGTAGAAGAACGAGTGTGGAACGTAATTATAGAAACACGCTTGTACGATATGACTACACACAGAAAACAAAGCTCATAGAAATCTCTACTCCTAGACAGCACGTTAATAGAAAACACTGTTCGTAGACATCTCGGTACATAGGAAGCACTGTTGACAGAGATCACTTTTTGCCGTGAACTTTGTTCATAGAAACCACTGTTTCCAGATACCTCGGTTCACAGAAAGCGCCTCTGGAGAAGAAACTATTAATATACATTATATTACTAAATCTTAATATTCCACCAAAAACATAAATGTAAAAAAGGAGAGCCAAGTTCAATACAAAAATTATGCTTGGCTGTGGGCTTCGCCTATTTAAAAAAAATAAAAAATAAAAGTACAAAAGAAGTGAGATCTAAATAGGTGCCAAGTTTGATGGTCAGTCCTGAAATTTATTTATGACAACATAAAATATCAATAATCTTATCTTAGGACTTAGGATAATATATTGTAGCCTAAGGTTTGACTTGGCTAGTTTTCATATACGAATTACAGGTATATTATAGCCTTCGCAAGTTCTAAACCTGTTACTTATCGGTTCTTATTTTATTATTTCGAAAATTTGGGATGCTGGTAGAAACTAGCCATCGAACATAATAGTTCGTCTCTAGGAATAGAGATTTCTATGAGCTTTGTTTTCTGTGTGTAGGTAGTCATATCGTACAAGCATGTTTCTATATTACGTTCCACACTCTAGAAGAAAACCCTTAAATATTTTACACCTTTCCTACACCTCTTCTCACCTTTCCGTTACACCTTGCGTAGTACTTATGTATCTTTAATTCGACTATAAAAAATATGTCTATTTGACTTTAACATTTTATATAGATATTTCAATTTCAATGTTAGAGAAATAAATGTAAACTTATTCTACTACCTTCTTTTCTATAAGCTTTTAATGGCCAGATTGGCAAATAAGTAGTCGAGACGAAAATAAAATTAAGCTAAAACAAAACAATATTAATTTACGCGAAGTACTTTTTAAATGTAAATTAAGTCCTAAGGCTGTCTAATAAAGATTAGATACATTTAGGTACTCGTCCAGATTTCATTTGTCATATTTTACACGACTGATTATGACTAATGATTATCTTCCAGATTATACTGATCATCAGCATAAAGGCCACTGAAGACAGAAACTGAATCAAAGTCATACCACCAACCACCAATATTCAGGACATTGAATTGCGGCAACATCGCAGAAGCCAGGAAGAAAAATTTGAAGTTGAATTTGATTTTGATGATGATGAATAGGTAAGTAGGTATCAGTTTACGTTATGCTATTGAGTGACAAGAACAGCAAATCGCTAGCCTGATGTTAAACGTCACGTTTGCCCATAACAGTGGGGCTAGCACAACTTTGACGTAAAAATACGTAGCGAGTTTTCGATAGAAAAGTGTACGCCATTTACGACTGTCAAGTATGCTCATGACGGGTGTAAATGGCGTACACTTTTCTATCGAATACTCGATACGTATTTTTACGTCAAAGATGTGCTAGGCCCACTGGTCTGCGCCACCCAGAATACGGGTACGTAGTCATGAAGTAGAATCAAAAAGCTCTTTCAAAAGTATACGACCTCTGTATACTTTTGGAAGACCTGTTTTGCGTGTTTCTTACTGATGTAACTTTTTGCATTCAAACTTAACTAATTAAGTACTTTTGTTTGATCTTGTGAGTACAAACTATGGAATTATGAATATTCACACTGTGTCTAGTGTTTCTCAAACTTTTTGGGGTCATGATTATTTTAAAGATAATTATGGTCCATCTATTAGTGTTGCTTATAAAGCTTTATTTATTAGTATCCAATAATAAAATTGAGATTTGCTAAGTTTTTATAAAGTATTAGTAAAAAACTGCTCTAAACCTTGAAATCGTACTCTCACACTCCGTTTCGCGGTAGATCTAAATGACTACAAACCACACTATTACAGCTTATCTCGCATGTGAAAACCAAAACATTTACTTAATAGACTCTAACTTGTAAACTTGTGCTTCTTTTTTATCTTTGTTTTTTAGTTTTTAACGAAATGACAATAAAACAAAACCTAAAAACAACATAACAGGCAGTGCCCATAAGGTGTACCTTTAATGAAAGCTTACGGTCATTCGTTCAAAAATTATAAAGGACCGCGTTCCAAGATTGGGCATCGCTGACTTAAACCAAGTTTAATAAGCAAGCTGATCTTATGCATAATAAATGCACAAGTTGGAAGCGTGCGGCGATGGCGACCATCATTCGTCACGTTGGCTTTAATTCTTGTTAAATTACCAACAATGCCGAAACGGCGGTTAATTTTGGCGAACTTTTTGGAGATTCAACGAATTTTGTGAGTTTTTGTTAAAATGAGGAAATAGTATTGCACTTTCTATAAATTATTTAGTTGAGTAAGTATAATTTTACAAGCTTTTTTAACTTGTATGTTCGGTAGTTAAGTTGCTTGTGTTGTTTTGGTTAAATCTCATAACTGAATTTTTAAACATTTCGCAATTGAACTGAAATTTGGTAGGTATACTTACTTACTACATGTGTATCAGAGTACCTGATGCAACAAAAAGTAGTACATAAGTATTAATTTTTTTAATATTTTTAAGTAAGTACCTACCTAAGTATATTGTGAAATAGAAATTTATAAATCATACCTTTTTTTCTCGATTCTCAGGTGGTCAAGGACATTCTTGAAGTTGAATGTGTGTAACAAAAGATTTTACATCATTTGTTTATGACGACCAAGTTCGTGAGTTTGAACCTACTAGCAGAAAGATCTTACAGAATTCTATGAAATCCAAAACAAGACTCATTTGTATTAAATAATATTTCTCCCGCGAATTTTCTCTTCGCATTCTATATCTAAAGTGGAATTTTCCCTCACCTTAGCGGGAAATATAGTCACTTTATTAAATTGCAACGTTCTCGGATTTGAGTTTTCGATTGAAAGCGTATCTCGATATCTTAGAAATACATATTTCTACATACATACGCAATAGCCTTTGATGTGACGTAATATTGAAAATTCTTTGAAGATATATAAATATATCTTGGAACAGTTTCTCTGGTTTGAAAAGCATTTTACTAGAAATATGATTGGTAAATGTAGTTTGGTTCACTGTTATTTTTGTTTTAGCTATGAAAAATGTAGCCCCAGTAAACGTCAATTAGAGCTAAGAAAGCAGATCTAAAATTACAAAACATAGCGTCAGTGCACAGCTCACGGATACACAGGTACAGTTGGACCCATTTACGCAAACAAGATCTAACCCACAGCAAGCCAATATTGAGAAATCGAAACTTTTGTGAAAATAGCGTGCAAAACGTATAGAACTTATAGTTAAAAAAAAAAGTAGTCTAATGGTAGTCTCACGTTTTAGCCTGTAGAAAGCTGGAATTGGATTTCAAAAAGCTAGAACATTTAATTTAAATTCCTTTTATGTACCTAAGTCAATTTCACTGAAACAGTGGGTTAGTTCTTGTTTGCGTCATTTACGCAAATGCGGTCCAATTGTAGAATTACGTAGCATCACACCAACAGCACCAACAGCATAGTACAGTAGTAGCATCGCTGTGGTGAAAGTATAGCCCAGTGGTACTACAGGGTTATTCATAAAGGGTATGCTAAGCCGAAAAGAGCTCATAGTACTCATCATTATGAACAACTCTTACTATGGGACCAACTCGAAAAAAAATATCAGCTGTTCCATACATTTTGTCGAGTGTCATTGACATTTTTCTACGGAACAGCTGATTTTTTTTTCGCGAATTTCGGGTTGGTCCCATAACAAAAGTTGTTCATAATGATGAGTACTATGAGCCCTTTTCGGCTTACCATACCCTTTATGAATAACCCTACATAGTACCTAGTAGTTAGAGATACGCGCCGCGGCCCAAAATGCCGGCGGCGGCGCGCCGGTCCTCGTACCCGGCGCGGCGCGGCGCAGCCGGCTGGGGGCTTTATTTTTTTTTTAGGAGATTGGAAAATAACTCTTTTTAAGCATCCATTAAGGCTATATTTTGACTGATTGATAATAATTGTCGTGAATTAAAATTATTTTATTCACTATTGTGGGAATTTGATGCAAAAGCTTCGCTGTTAGGACTATCCCAGCTACCGAAAAAACTCTTTTGTTGAGCGTCCTAGTAGCTGGGATAGACAAAGCGTTCGTTGCGTGGATAGCGGACGTTCTGCGGGGTCGATTGATTCGAGTAGGTACTCGTTGATGGCAACTCGTCTGATCTTCTATTTCTTAGTCGTTCATTCTTGGCATATGATAGTGGTCATGGTCGTAATGTTACACGGAGGCTCCTTACTGTCGTCGGTGCCCCTTTCCATTGCTGCTGCGCGTCTTGCAATGCTTCTCCATTTCTGGCGGCTGGTTGCATCGCAAGCACACTGAACCACAGTAGACTACGTAGCATTTTTTATGAGGTTGGTCTATGCAGTTGGTGATCGACCGGGACTGCGCTTGCGTTTAACTCGGCCAACTTTCGCTACAAGCCTCTCCCTCGATATTCAGATCAGTATTCGCACCTGCACAATCGACGAAAGTCTATCTTGTATGTGAATTGATTGATTGTAAAGTTCTTTAGAGGACAGAATTGTTGATGCGGAAAGCTGTCCATGGAATCGTCAACATCCGCCGTCAACAACACATCTCCAGTGCATAGATTTTTCGACAATCGTGCAGCTGCAGAGACCAAGTTTCATCCCCATAAAGATTAGAAAACCAAAGCATTTTATGAGACGAGCAATTATTTTTCGATTATAGGGGATTTTAATGTGAAGGTCAACTACTATGGATGATGGCATCCGAAGCATTGTTGGAGGTATTGGGTCTTGACATTAGGAACAAAAGATGAGAAGGCGTGATAGAATTCGCAGCTAATAACAGTTCGACCATTTCGTTTCGTCTGATCTAAAGGACACCAATGCTGGTGTTTCTCAAGGATCAGTGCTCTCTGCGACACTTTTCTTGCTATGTTCTGATAAAATCCTGTATATTTGGATATGCAAACGACAGCACTGTTGTAGAGAGCTTCATTTTCAACGCACGGTCTAGCGAACCTCAAATCCAGTCTCTGAGAGAAACCATGGTGGAGCGCATAAACTTGTACCTTAAGGCAGTCTCCGATTGGGGCGATGAAACCTGGTCAAGTTTAATGCAACTAAGACCCAGGCGAGTATGTTCTCAGCAAACAGAAGCCATTTCAACTGGCTCCTACTTTTTGAAATGTATCCATATCGTTAGCTAAAAATATTGAGCAGTTCGATATAGCTGTGACGTCAACTCTCAACTCCACCTCCTACTCGTATATTAAGTCCAAAGCTCAATTGGTTATCTTTTCGAAGGCATGACGGTACTTCAGGCCGGAACAGTTGCCATCTTTATGCAAAGCACAAGTTGGGCCGCGCATGGAGCTCTGTTCGCTCCTTTAGAACGGATGGGCTAAGTACCAGCTTGAGGTGTTGGAATCTTGAGCTTGAGCGCTTCATCATTTACGCCATCTTTGCCACTGGAGTAGTTGTGCCAGCGGCCCAGAACCTCGCTCCGTTATTTTATGGAACTGGGTTGACTCAGGTGACCGCTGGCAAAGGGGAAACGCGCAATGCACCCCATGCGGGACGCCAGAGTGGGCCACCATATTGAATAGGAATAGGTGTTCCCCGACAGTTAGAGTAAGGATGTCTTCAAGTCGAGAGTTAATCGGTATCTTCTAGGTGAGCGTGCTCCATCGTAGATCACATGATTGCTTTCCATCATGGAAAAAAGCGGTTAAACGCAATCATATCATAGAATAATTTTGTGTGCACAAAACCTGCACGTCTTAATTCCGCCATCACCATTCTGCAACAATTGTATGAGACGGCCAAACATGAGCCACCCTCTAACGGTGGATATACCGTTTAAACGTTTCTATTCTACCTTGTTTCACTCTCACAACAGTGGGCGGAGCACGCATATCATTTAAGTTTTTGTCAAAAAATTCGGAGTCGGCGCGGATTTTTACATGACCCGGCGGCGGCGGCGGCGCGCCGGGTAACATCGGCGGCGGCGAGCCGGCGCGGCGCGTATCTCTACTAGTAGTATAAGTAGCATCGCCGTAGCGACCGCTTGGTAATATTATTTATTTATTGCCAATTTGCAGAACACGCAAATTCTTACAAACTAAATATCACGGTCCAAGGACCCTGTAAGGGCGCTGCAAATTCGGAGGGAACTTTACTTGGTAAAGTATAGTCGTAGCATCACGTAGCATCGCCGTAGCGACAGCATAGCACGTGTCGTAATCGTGTCGGCAGTAAGAGGACGTGTAACGTGTTTTTGTGACTTCTTCACAGTGGTGGATTTACCAGCAGGCTGAGTAGGTTGGAGCCTAGGGCGGCAGATTTCAGGGGCGGCAAATTCTGGGGCAAGTTTTTTAAATTTCGGACATGATTTCTGAAAGAAAGTATTATTGTGAGCAGGGACGGGGGACGGGGCTAGTGTATCGAATTGTTTAGGTCGGTAGGGGCGGCAAAATGTTGAATAGCCTACGGGCGGCAAATGTGTAAATCCGCCACTGCTTCTTCACGTTAAAATTATAACACTGAAGTGAAATTTAAAATTAAAATAACATCCACCTCGAATTAGCACAAGGCTAGTGAATATCATGACGTAGCTGGTTGCCTCAAATTTATCATATTCCATATCATATTTCTACAGTGCATTATTTTTGAAGCCCATTTCCGTCCCCAAAGTGGAGTTAAAAAGCGTGGCCTATCATTCTTTAATCTCAAGTTCTCGACATTATCTGGAAGCTCTTGACGTAACGGACAGTCAATTAATATTTATAGATAACCAGGACTTGTTAGCGAGTAATTTTATTATCATTACGGCGCTAATGGAAATGTGACGCCGGCCACTAGTTATCTTTAGTGTAGTGCTCGAGTTGCGATGACGGTTCTATGAAATTTAGGTAGATAGGCCCACGGTAGGCCATTCAGGTTGGAATCGGGTGCGTAGGTAATAGTTAGGTTAGGTAGATATGTACTACTTTTTTTTTTTACTTTTTTTATGTAGGTTTATATGACAGTTTTTTTTTCTCAATATTGCACACCTCGTTTTTCTATTTTTTTGTCTATCCTCTCCATCCTAAGGTTGCCTGGAAGAGATCGCTCTTAGCGAGAAAGCCGCCAGTTGTCGCACTAGTTTTATGTGTTTTGTTTGTAATTTATGGTGTGAACAATAAAGAGTTTATCTATCTATCTATCTATCTATATGTAGGTGGGTAGGTAGTTTCTTGGCTTACCTACACTTACTGTAATTATCAAACTTAATTATATGTAAGACACATGAATACTACCACACTTGTGCTCAAGCTTTTATTTAGCTTGCCCTGATTGTTGTTTTTTTGCGTCATATCTTAGCAAAAAAGCTTATTTAATAATTAGCAAAAAATTACTGGTTTCACTTGCAATAGGTTTCTTTGGTTAGATCAAATCTACCTAAATATATTTTTTAAATTTTTAGGTTCAATTAATGGGTACAAAAAGGAAACTATACTATAACTATATCCCAGGGTTCCATACCAAAACGGAACCCTAAAAACTATCAGATTCCTTCTTCACAGTCGATTTGTTCCCTCAAATTATAGTAATCCGCATTTCCCATAAGACGCGTAGGTGCGCTCGATCAAGATATGGTAACACATGGCCATTCAATATAAATGTAAACGTGGGAACGGGGTTGCCATGGGTTGTGACGTAACTAAGACACAGTTTAGTAGACAATAGATCATGGATAGATATTTATTTACAGCAAAAACATACCTCTATATAAAGATAACTAAATATGACATATACTTATTACCTATTTACCTCTAGACATGGCAACAAATTAAAATACAAATTAAAACATTAAGGACAAATTGAAAACAAGACAACCAAGAAAAGTCAGACCAGACAACGAAAAAAAATCTGCTGTTTCATACATTTAGTCGAGGTTCATTGAAATTTTCTCTATGGAACTGCTGATTTTTTTTCGCGATTTCCGAGTTGGTCCCATAGTAAAAGTTGTTCATAATGATGAGCACTATGAGCCCCTTTCGGCTTAGCATACCCTTTCCTTATACCCTTGTTTATAAAATAAACTGAGAAAACTGATTCGTAGGTATTTGTACTAAACCAAAACTATGAGTTTCTTAAGTACCTAGTTTAAATCGGCCGAGTAGATTTTAACTAACTTTATTTTTTTCAGATTTTGCCACTATCTTTAAAGACAACGAATGGTGGTGAACCTACGTTTCATAACATCACCATGCGATTACCACATGTTAATACCGCACCCTCGTTTAAGTATCTTGAATACTATCAGAATTCAGAACATGCTTGCTTAGTTTAGGTACCTACCTACCAACCATGGTCTTAAAGATAAAATTCCCTTTACTAAATGATTTAAGTAACAAGCTGTGCCTGACAGTCCACAGTTATAACGAAAATGCAATGCGATGTCATACCAAAGTACAAATTGTTTCAATGATGAATTTAAATATTTGTTCTGGGTCTGGGTGTTAGTTGTCCTTGTCTTTGTGCGTGTTCCGTGGCATCCCCGACACAGGATTTATCCTAGTGGGAGCTATGAGTGTGAAACGTTAGTTTGATATTATGCAATAGCTGCGCCCCGTAGCCTGCCTTTATTTTGTTTTTTTGAGATAAAAGTAACCATGTGTTAATTAGGATAAACTACCTCCATACCAAACCTCATCTAAATTCGTTTTTTTTTTTTTATGTAATTAGTGACGTGACGAGCAAATCGCTCGCCTGATATTAAACGTCACGTTTGCCCATAACAGCCCATAACAGGTCTGCGCCACCCAGAATTTTGAACTCGCAGAATTCAAGACCCTGCGCGGCTCAGCACTGCGCTCGTCACTCTGAGATATAAGTTGTTTAATCTCCTATTTGCCCTGTAATTTCACTGGAAACAATGCCCTTCCAACTGGAACACAGTAATGTTTGCACATTACTGCTTGGCGGTGGAGTAACTGGCAAAGGTATGGTACTTCCCCAGACGGGCTCTGCAAAAGAGCCCTACCACTACAAAGTACAAACACTACAAAGTTCCGCCGATTTTGCGTGATTGAGTAACAAACGTCCAAACTCAAACATAAAAACTTTTACATTTTAAACCTCGAACCACAGTCGTTAGTTTACTAGACACGGCATCCACAAGCACTTAAGTCAGTTTTTTCTCAAAATGCTAAAAACTAGCAGGGCTTTGCTTTTTGCGTTATCCGTCGACGGGAATAAGCAACTAAGTCACAGGGCTTTAATACACGAGGTGACAGTCTTACGCACCATACAACTTATGTTATTGGAACCCTTTCAGCGCCGGTTAATAGCACTTAAGTCGACTTAAGTTGTTTTGATCGAAGCAGTTATGACTGTCGTTTTGACTTCATTCATCTGTCTTAAGTGGTCTGGTTCATACATGATGTTCAAGTACCCTCTTTTTTTAAGCATTTTAAAATATTGTAAGAATTTTACTACACAAAAATGTGAAGTGCCTCTTGAAGATTTTGTTTTGAACAGCATTATAGTTTATTCTGTCCTCTGCTGTAGATGTGTTGTGCGATTTGTGAATAAGTTATTATGGAATCGAGGGGAAGAAAGTTACTGAAACTTGTTCTAAATAAAAAAAAATCTAGTACTAGTGACCAAGATGCTACTACTACAACTGTGCAAGCAAGTACGTCTGGGATGCAGGAGCCACAAAACGAACCTTTCTCTGACGTTGACTATATGGCTAATCAAAATAAATCACCATCAAGTCCCAGTCTGCTAACAGAAAATAACGATCAACTAAATAGAGTAACAGGTGATCAATGTATATTAATTGATCCTGAACCATGCACATCTGGAACACAGACACATACGACACCTATTAACGAAATACCAAGTGACTTTTCTAGTGATGACTCTGTGGCTGACCCAACATACTCTGTGCCCGACCATCACGGTCCAAGCACTAACCTACCTGCAGAAGATGAAGAACTGCCACAAATACTGGAACAAGGATCAGTACACATTCGAAAAAGGAAACGAGCAAATAAGTTGAAACGAAATCTTGGTCTTTCGTATGTGACGGCTTCAGGAAAAAATATAAAAGAACGCAAAATGCAAGAGTTACCCATATGTCGTAATAAATGCCGAGAAAAGATAAGTGATGTGCAACGTGCTGTTATTCATAAAGAATTTTGGAATCTTGGTTCATATGATTTAAGAGCAGCCTTTGTTTCATCTCTGATCACCATCCAGGAAAAACAAACAGAACGACGACGTGTCGCGGATCCTGAACGGCAGAAATTTAGACAGTGTACCTACAGCTATCATTTAGACATTAACAGTGACAAGATATCCGTTTGTCAAGGTTGTTTTTTGAAAACCTTGTCAATAACCGACAATTTTGTAAAACTGATAGGTTTAAAGAAACGAAGCACTTCACGTGGAATAATACAACCAGACAAACGTGGAAAGAGAACCCCAACAAATAAACATTCCGAACAAAAAATCCTTGAAGTCATTAGTCATATTAACTCGTTCCCGTTATATGAGAGTCACTACACGAGACGAAGAAGTAGCCGGAAGTATTTACCATCACATTTAACTATTTCAACCATGTACTCTCTGTATAAGGCGTCTCATGAAAACCCCGTCAGTGACAAAATTTATCGGAGAGAGTTTCATAAATTAAATCTCAGCTTCAAAAAACCAAAAGTAGATACCTACTTGCCACAACTGTGACGTCATTAAAATGAAGATAAGTGTTGCCGACGACGAAACTGTGAAATCAACCCTAGAAGCGGAACGTGAGTCACATTTGCTCGCAGCTGATATGGCCTACAATGAAAAAAAGTACGATAAAATGACTGCATCTTCAGATAAAACCATAAAGTGCCTTACTTTTGATCTCCAGCAGTGCCTACCTACTCCAGCTTTAGAGTCATCCGTAGCTTTTTATAAAAGGCAGCTTTGGACATTCAATCTTACCGTCCATGACAATGCAACGGGATTGTCTACCCATTACATGTGGCATGAATGTATCTCGGGTCGAGGTGCTAATCAAATAGCATCTTGCTTGTTCATTCATCTCAAAGGACTATCTCAGGATATTGCAGAAGTTATTTTGTATTCTGATACATGTGGAGGTCAGAATAAGAATACCCACGTGGCTGCAATGCTGACTTACCTAATGACACTGAAGCCCTCACTAAAAAAAATTCACCACAAATTTATGGTGCCAGGCCACACTCACATGGAAGTGGATTTAGATCACGCAATCATTGAAAAAAAAAAGAAAAAAACTTCTATTCAAGTGTTTCACCCCCACGATTGGATGCAATTAGTTAGGTCGAGCAGTAAAAAGTTTACTGTTCATGAGATGCAACAAGCGGAGTTTATGGACTTTGCGAGTTTGCTAAAGGGCCCACTAATCGCCCGAAAAAAAAACACCATGAACAACGTTTTCAAGTGGCATGATGTGAAATGGCTGTGCTACGAAGCGGACTTTGGCTTGATAAAATACAAAAACACACTTCTCAGAGATGACGATTTCAGTGTCATAAACTTTAAAAGGAACACACGAACTGGCGACACTATAAATCTAAATGTATCGCCTATTGCAACGAACCCAGTGCCCATAAGTGTCGAAAAAAAAAGAGATATCATTTCACTCTTACCTCTAGTCCCGGAATGCTTTCACAATTTTTATCAAAACTTAGTAACCGCTGCAGATGTTAGGAACGTTGACCTTGACTTGCATAGTTCCGAAGATAGTGAATTTTAATGTTTTGTTTATGTTTTTATGTTTGCACGAGTGATTAGGTTATTTTATTGTAGTTAGTTGTTGTACAGTTAAATTTAAGTAAACACAGTATGTGAGACTTTCAGGACATACTTATTTGTAAGTTTGTAAGAAACACTTAAGTCCTATGTCTTAACCTACATTAACCAAAAGTTGAGGCGGTCAAATAAACTTAAGTCAGATTATATTATGTACTAATAAACATAGGGCAATAAACTTTATTAAGAGTATAACTACTTCTTAAGTGAGTAATAATAAGTAATAAAAATATACCATCTCCATACTTTTTTTTTATACCAGTCGTTAAAAACATCGTCCTGTAAACTTTTCAAAATATTTGAATGTTGACTTAAGTGCTTATGGGTTTCGGGTCTAGTTATAATTCAAGTAGGATAGGATAGTAGGATGTTAAAGCGTTCACTAGCCCGCGCTATCTTTGTTGAAATTAAAAACTATAAGAGAGTTCTCTTTTGCATAGAATAATAGTCTTCTGCGGATAAAAGAGTAGTCCATTTATCGGATCAAAGGCTTCGTTCATTTCAATGAAACAAGGGTATTTAAATATCTCGAATGTTAATATCACTATAAGAAACGTATCTGCTATTACAAGTACCTACTATGGTATCTTAAAGTTGTCTTATTATTAACTCAGAATAAAATAAAATACGGCGAATTCACGAGTCACAGTATTATTGAAAAGTATCTCCCTAATTCCCTAACTAATGAAAATTGTAATTTCTGATCACTTTTGGTTGGTTTTTGAAAGTTAGAATTCATTCAGGGACAGTTTGCTAAACCTTTCCGAGCGAATCCCGTTGTGGACCAAGTTTATTTCGTAAGATTATTGAGGAAAATTTTGGTGCGTTACACTTTGAAATCAAGTTGAAAGTTCAAGGTGTCAAGTTATTCTATTTTTAGGATTTCCTTATAAAGATTTAGCTGTTTTCTGCGGTTGGAAACCTTGAGGGATCGGTAGATGACGCGATAACCACGAAGTAAGTAGTTCTATTTCCACCGATTCTGGTGCTTACAAAAATAAGTAGATATTGAAATTTTATACAGAGGGGAGCAAGTACGGAAGGACACTAAGAAAAAAGGAATACTAAGCCGAAATGGGTTCTTAGTATCTACTCATCATCACGAACAACTTTTGCTATGATACTAATTAAAATATAATTTGAAGTCACGAAAAAAATTAGCAGAATAATAAACGGCTTAGAATACCCTTCCCTTATAACCCTGTCTGTACCTTTACAAATCCTATACGGAGGAAAGGAAGTACCTACCTATAACCCGGTCACAATATCTGACGGAGTGCGTGAGAGTGCGTGAGTGCGCGAGAGCGAGTGCGCGGAGAGGTGACAGGGGAAGCGGGAGAGGCTCCCGCTGTCACCTCTCCGCGCACTCCCCGGTGCGACAGTGCGACTATATAAGGCTATACGCATTCCAGCGAGGTGCACAGATATTGTGACCGGGTTGTACGTATAAAATGTATGCACCTCGCGTTCGTTTCGGAATCGTGGCATAAAATAACAGTTCAAAATGTCATGATCTTTCACGTTCGTATGTCACACACGCCAACGATTGTGGGCAAAAGTGGCGTTTTAAACTGTTTTCTTTCCCAAAACGAACGTAAGGACAGTTATAGATAGCGGCCTTGCATTGCGTTGGGCCAAGTGACCAGTCAGTCAGCCCCAATCTCGAGACATCGAGCAGTTAATTAACACAAATGGGGGCTCCACAATAATCCCCGCTGTTTAATTATAAAGTTCTTTATCCATCGTTTGTCTTCGTCCCTTTGTAGCGGCCGTTCCGGCTTCTCGGCTAGGCTTTCTGAACTTACAGATGTGGTGTGATAGAAATAAGGGCAACATGATATTCCAGGAGTAAGGCGAAGCCCTCATAGTCTAGATCTAATATGTGGTTTGTATGTATACCTATTTGTAACCTCCGACGATAAAATATATAGGGGATAAGTAGGTATAAGTTTGTGTAACGTTAATCTGTGTGTCTGTCTGTAGTGTCTCACGAAATAAAATGAAGGTTTCAGAGTCTAGGCGTTCTAATGTGTCGCTTGTATGTGCCTATTTTTAGCCCCTGACGTTAAAAGAGGGATTACAGTTTTTTTGCGTATGTTGGTCTCTGGCATCGTAGCTTCCAAGTGGCTGAACAGATTTTGATTTAGTTTTGTTTTTAGACGAATGTTTTTAAATTGATTCAAGAAAATCGGATCAGGCGTTTGAAAATGTATCAGCTCTTTTCTAGTCGGCAGTTTTTTGCGAAGGCTCAGTTCGGGGCGAACAACTAGTAAATAAATAGACATCTCTTGGCTTATTCCAAACAAATCAGCTCTTCCACCAACATAAGGATGAATGGAAAACGCCTTTTTCTTTTCTTATCTGACCTCACCCAATATGAGGCGCTTATAAATGTATCTTGATGGCATATTTTCGTATCGAATCGTAAACGGAACCCTCTGAATGTGAAGGCGGCCTTTGGCGACTTTGTTTTGAATGGTGATGGATGAGCCTTGAGCGTGAGCTGCATGCTTTTGTGAGGACAATCAAATTATACAGTATATACAGCTATAGCTTTAGATAGATACTTATAGGTACTTTTTTAAATCTTTTATTTGACTTGCAATGTACCTATATAACTATAATGTGTTATGTATGTTCGGGTGGAATCTTGCAACTCAATTTTGAACAACATCCCGATGTCCGATTGAGCTCATATTTGGTATACTCGTACCTACCTGTGTAATGCGATGACAATACAATAAAAGCTGGTTTTAAAAAAATAATTCTAAAATTAACTTATTATTGTTGACACCAGGAATTACAAGCATAAGGAAAATAACTCTTAAAAATTAGACCAATTATTAGCGGTCGTATCGCCAATAGCGTTCTCTTCCAGGCAACGTTAATACAACAAAATGCCTTCTATATTACGAGTATCAAATTCGAGAACTCTTTTGTACAAACAAAAATGAACCTATTTTTTTAATTTAAGATATAAGTGACAAATAAGCGACGGGCCACCTGATGGTAAGTGGTCACCGCCGCCTATGGACACTTCCATTACAAAAGGCATTTTCATTGCGTTGCTTACCTCTGAGGACTGTATTAACCCCTCGTTGAAGGAGCCAGCCAAGAATAATTATAGTTCGGAGGAAAAACCGAAATTAAGGATAGTCTGGATTTTATACAATTATAACAAAATAAATAAAAGTCATGGCACTTATTTTATAAAATATCTGGTATAAAGGGTTAGGTTTAATGTTGTAAATAAAAGCAAAATTAATTTTAGCTATAAAATATTTATTTATTTAAAAACAATAAAATGGTAAATACAAAACATATTCTGGCATCAAATACCATATTATTATGAATGTCATTTTTTTATACAAGGTTAGAAGCAAAGGATATGCTAAGCCTACAAGGGGCTCAAGTACACTATGAAAAACTTTTACTAACCCTGAAATCGAGAAAAAATCAGTTGTTCCACAAAACGAGTCATTGATACTCGACAAAATGTGTGGAACAGCTGTTTTTTTAGCAAATTCAGTATTGATACCACAGTAACGTTTTTCATGATGATGAGCCTTATGAGCCCTTTCCAGCTTAGCATACTCTTTCCTTGTAACCCTGTATTGATTTAACTACACTTATCTGATTCATAAGGTTAGCTCATATAATTAATTAATTAATTATAGACACGATTCTGCTTTAATTGTCATTTTCTGACTAAATATAACATCTGTTTATTTTAGTGCTGTCAGATTAATAGAAAAATGGTAGTTTTCCAAACTATTTTTAACATGACTGCAATGTTGATATTTTTAGTTTTAGCAGCCAATTCTAAACGCTTTATTTGTCAATCTTTTACTAAAGATAAAGCTCTCTATCTCATTAGAGTGTATTAGACGAGCATAACTTTACATAAAGTTAATTTAGGTCAACTAACGCTTTCAGAATTGGCTTCATAGTATTGTTTAATAGAAATAAATTAAAAGACAAATCTGGTCAAATTTAGTTTTAAGATTGCAAATCAGAATCGACGTCTTGTAAATCTAGTTGGGCTGTGTTGGGGCCAGTTTGGATATTAATGTTATTTAATTACTAAATATTAATAGTTACGTGTGCGACTTTTAGGGTCACCGTTCACTGTATCAGTTCGTCACCGACGCGATCCAGTGAGCCCTTTATTTTGGCCAATCCTGGTGCATGCGATATTATCTCGTTTAGTTTCTCTGGTTAGCAAGGTCCTAAAAATAAATTCGTTATAAGGAAGACTAAAAAACGAAAAGAAGTCGTGAGTTTGAGTGGTCGAGATAATATCGCATGGCTCTGGGTGTCGATTTGACACAGTGAGCGATGACCTTAGTTCACTTAACTGGTGGACAATAATTTCTTAAGAAAACTATTATTTTGCGTACCTACAGTAAAATTATAAGCGGTTTAAAATAGAACTTTTATGATCTACTTTAAATTATATGACAAAAGTAATCTTAACTCTATTCACATGAACAATGTAAATAAATTATCATGATTTTTTGTATAACAAATGGATGTGTGAATGAAGGTGGTTTTACCGAGAGCATTCGTCTGTAATGTAACAAAACAATCCAAGATTCGATTTACAACATTACGTTACAATATATTATTATTTTATATCTTGTATTTCATGTTTAACACAATTTATACTCGACATTTAATATAAATTTAATTTTTTAATTGTAATTATGACATTGCCTGCCGTCTTCGTCTGTAAATACTGTGACATTTGGCTAATCTGCTTGTAAAAGTTCTTATTTCTAATGTGTATATATACACAGTAGGCCCAAGTTTGAAGGCTTTTTATGACAGATCTAAATTTTCTAAAACTATGGGCATCCTTGTCTAATGGCTTGCAATGATAAAGACAGATATATTTTTAGTTAGTTTAGATCTGTCTTAAAATGCCTTCAAACTTGGGCCTAGTGTACCTCTAGATGGACTAAATAAATATTACCTCACTGATTGACGAGCTCTCCTCACAACTGCAATGTTACACATTATATCATTACAGGTTGCGAACTGTAATGCTCGAATTTGAACTGTAACATTACACGCGAATGCTCCCGGCGAGTACATTAAAATTCTAGTCGATTTACAGCGTATGGAAGTGCATAATTTTGTTTTATGTTAGAGGTAGATTTACGAGTAATTTTAGTATTCTACAGGGTTACTCATAAAGGGTATGCTAAGCCGAGAAGGGCTTATAGTACTCATCGTTATGAACAACTTTTACTATGGGACCAACCCGAAATTCGCGAAAAAAAAAATCAGCTGTTCCATACATTTCATCGAGTGTCATTGACATTTTTCTATGGAACAGCTGATTTTTTTTCGCGAATTTCGTGTTGGTCCCATAGTAAAAGTTGTTCATATTGATGGTTACTATGAGCTCTTATCGGCTTAGGATACCCTTTATGAATAACCCTGTATATATATTATGATATAGTTTGCTACTATAGCGCCCTCTGATGGATACAATTTTAGTATTTCATCAAGACTGATTTAACTTTACACAGGGTTAGAAGGAAAGGGTATGCTAAGCTGATTTTCAAAGATTTTCAGACTTTTTAATTGAAAAGGCTTACTACAAAATTGAAGACTTCATCTGTGATAAAGTCTCTTTACGTAAATTGTATTTAGACTGTAATAATAATACTTGACTGATTATACCTACTATTGTAGTTATTTTATACATTGATATTTTGACATAGCAATTATTTTATATAACTTTTGACATTCTAATAATATTATTTTCATTGACATTTAATTTATTGTGTATTAATTTATTCGTAAAAATTGTATTTGACATTCATAAGTGTACATTGATGTACCCATATTTGAATAAATTATTTTGAATTTGAATTTGAATTTGAAAAAAAATTGTATTACTCAACATTATGAACAACTTTTACTATGGGACCAACCCAGAATTTGCAAAAAAATGTCAATTCTGAATCGATTGCGAATTTCGGGTTGGTCCCATAATTAAAGTTTTTCCCTTACGACCTTTTTCGGCTTAGTATACCCTTTCCTTATAACCCTAAAATGAAACAGACTATAACTACAATAGGAAGTTATCAAACACTGTACAGTGTAAACATCTATTCAAACTCTAGTAATTCTCAATACTTAACATTAGGCAATTCACAATTAATTCCATATTTTAGTCAATTCTTTAACATGTCTAATCGAAATTCACATAAACTAGGTAAATATAAAGAAATAATTAAAGATTAAAAAGTCAAAATACGTTTTTATGCAAATATTCTCGAAGTCTTTTAAATATAACATTTACTGCTAACTAATAAAATAAGACTTGGTATGTAGAATTACTTGATATATTTTTGTCGTAAATTCATATGTCAAAGATACATTTCGATTTGATACCTTAATTTGCAAACCTAATAACTCCACTTTTTCACGAAAATGTAATTTTGATACCGGCAGAAACTATAAAAAATCTAGTTTCTGCCGGTATCAAAATTACATTTTTACGATTTTTGGTTTTGAGCTTAATCTTGTAAACATTTTTTGAAAGATTTTTTTTCTTTATTCTAATAATAAATGCGAAAGTTTGTAAGTATGTGCGTTTGTATTTCAAACTGAAACAGCTCAGCTGATTTTAGTGAAATTTGGAATAGATCTATCTTATACATTGGTTTAACATGTAGGCATCGAGCACACATCCCACTAGAGCAATAATCATAACCATCCGATTCCGCAACTAGTCTATGATTTGTCACTAAGTCATAATTTTGCTCGCCCGCACTAAGACAGTACGGTACTTGCAACTGACCTACGCGTACGTCTTTGGAACATTCCAAGAAATATTCTGATATCATCACAATACTGTCATAATGGCGTGCTGTTCTATTCGATGGTGTGGCAAAAATAGCAAAAAGTCGAATTATAAGACAGACGGAATCACTTTTCACCGGTAAGTATTGAAAATTATAATATTTATTTCATTTTACGTCCATTACGACCATTTTAGCGCGGTTCAAGATAAACTGGTCATCTAAGTGAAATATTGGACTCGAATCTATGCGTCTTGCTTTCGCATATATGCAACTGTATTGTGCCGTCTTATTCTATCAATCACGCTATTACTAGTGCCGCACTGAATTGGTCAAATGGAGTATCGATATAGATTTCGATATAGATATAATATGAATTCACATGTTTGGTAGTTCATTGAATTACGTATACGAAATATAAATATTAAATTACTATTAAAACTATGTTAAAGAGTTGCTTGAGACTTGTGTTAAAATTTAGTAGACTAAGTGTCTTTGAATTAATATGGTATGTATAATTTTTATTTTATGATATAAATATAGTTATGGGTAAATAAATAGTAATTCGTACTTAACTGGTTTTTTTGCACCATATCATTTCACACGAAACAGACATTATATCGATATCGATAAAATACCTAAAATATTTTCTTGCAAGCCCTAGCGTAATGCTCCGTCATGAGCCGACCATTCACAGCGCAGCATTCCGATCGGTATTTTGGCGGAACTGGCGCTAAGCAAAACAATAGACATTATTACTCTAGTGGGATGTGTGCTCGATGCATGTAGGCTTCTTTTTATTTCGATACAATTAACAGTTATTTCTTTATGTCATTACACAATTACATTATAACTGCCTAAGGTGTATCTCGCACAAAAAAACCAAATTAGGTTTACACAGTAC